>CAXKWD010000005.1:118735933-120214852 GCA_964059195.1 Ectobius pallidus
TGTGAATTACTACGAAAGTCTGAAAAATGACAACTTGCTAATTCCTACAATTTCCCTTCACAACACCAATACCACGCAAACCTTAATGCCGGTTGTCGACCAAGAGCTAAGCTAAGTTAGTTTAGCTTAGCTCACATACCGTGCGGGATTTCATATGTAGTTGTGCCTACAAAACTACATATGAAATCCGGCACAACTATTGGTTGTCGACCAAGAGCTAAGATATGTTAGTTTAGCTTAGCTCACATACAGTGCGGGATTTCATATGTAGTTGTGCCGACAAAACTACATATGAAATCCGGCACAACTATATATGAAATCCCTCACTGTATGTGAGCTAAGCTAAGCTAAGTTAGCTTAGCTCTTGATCGACAACCGGCATAATGCTATTTTTTTTATAATCACCATCCTCATATATATTCAAATTTTAGAGAAGAGATGAAGAGAATGAAAAAAAAACACACATAGGCTATGTAAAACTACGCAATAAATCATGTCTCGTTTGGAAAAAAGAAGACACTGAAGAAAAAAACAAGAAAGGCGATGAATGAATATTGTGTGGGCGCATCACACGATTTTAATTCAAATGTAGTACAGTATAACTCCAATTGTCCAGATTAATTGGGACTAGACCCGAATAATTGGATAAATAATGAAAAATATAATTTCTTTAAAAAGAAAGTAAATGCAACAGTATTGTACTTACATAAAATGTTACATTTTCAACATATCGGTCAGAGTCAATTGTTTTGCTGATAAACTGTCGGCTTTGTCGGCTAAAAGTGTTGCTTTTTCGAAAATAATCATCAATGAAAGAGCGTTTTCCAATGCTCGCTGTTGCTCATTTATTGTTATAAAAGTATAACTTTATTTCGTCAGGGCTAATTTCTGTACTGTGTAAAACACAGTAGGCTAAAATATTTATAAATAAATGAATTAAGAAAGTTTTGCTACCTTGTCAGGCAAATGAAACATAACTTACACATACTACTTGCATTCAATTGAAATTACCGCACGCGTACGAAACCTTTAATAGCACGGTTCGTATTTGCATGTTATAGGCCAACCAAATACATTCCATACCATGCATAATATTATCACAGTAGTTCTAAAAGAGCCGACTGGGAGTATGTTGTATGGAGTTGACCGAAGCATCTCTATTCACCGCAGCCTAACCTGCTGCAACTTCCGTATTGCCGTATTCTGAAAGAGTTCCTCTGTGTATTTTTTATGTGCCGCAGAGCTGTTTTACTGCTTATTTGCTTTTCTTCTTTTCACTCCCCACTAGAGACCTAGTCACAATGTTCTGTTCTCTATGATGCTCCCCAAATCATAATACCATCCCACGCAACTCCTAATCAATGAAGACAAAACTATTTTGAGAAAATGCATTTTGCAGGTCTTAAATTTATCTCCAGTTAACGTACCTTTATAAACAAACAATAACCTACATTTTAGATTATTCAAAATTACTCATGGCAATTCCAAACATTTTCCATTCGTAAAATACAAATTAAGAATTAAAATTACAGCTTTTAATATTTAGGCCTACATAGGTCTAACTCAAAAAAATGTTTATGTATTTCATTTTGGATGAATACATATGAATATATTATTACAAGACATCTTATTTTCTCAATTATATATAATATATATATATATATATGTGTGTGTGTGTGTGTGTGTGTGTGTGTGTGTGCAAATGTAAGTTACATTATTTACGTTAATTGCAAATTGTAAAACCAAAGTTCGTCCAAGTTAAAATGTTATAATATTTACAAACTACTGAAGGCCCTACATATACATCTGAACATAATCCATAACAAAGTAAACACATAGGCTATATACTGATTGTCCAATTTCAAGTTCAGGTGTGAATACTATAGGCACTAGTTACAAATCATAAAATCTTATTCGTTATGTTTTAATCTTATTCTTACTTGTGAGAAACTCATCAAATCTTTTTGTATTAGGCTCCATAGGTGAGCAACTGAGGGGAAACGTTTTAGTCCCCATCCCTTGCTGTGACGTAAGAAACCTGTTCTTCATGTTCAGTGTCGCGTCGAAACTGCTTTATGCTGACGTCAAGGGCGACTGTAGTGGGAGAAATTCCCCTACCGTACAGTGACACGATGTGCCACAGATGCGCACCCATGGGCTAGACCCTTCGTCTTATGAGGTTGTCAAAGGACTTTTAACTAGGTAGTATTAGTATTCACACCTCAATCAAACATTGGACAAACTGTGTATGTGTGTTTACTCTATATGAGTCATGTTCAGATGTATATTTAGGGACTTCAGTATTTTGTAAATATTTTAAAATTTTAACTAGGACATATGTATATTTTACAATTTCACCTTTGTTCATTACATAGGCCTAGCTATAGGAGTTTTGACAATTTGCGTACAGAATAAAATTAATTTTAAAATAATATTAGGTTTTAACTTTTGACAGCATACCACCATGACTCTTATTACTAGAAGGTTAATGTCGGTTGTCGATCAAGAGCAAAGCTAAGCTAAGTTAGCTTAGCTAACATACAGTGAGGGATTTCATATATAGGTAGTTGTGCCGGATTTCATATGTAGTTTTATCGGCACAACTACATATGAAATATGAATCATATATAGTTGTGCCGGATTTCATATGTAGTTTTGTCGGCACAACTACATAATATGAAATATGAATCATATATAGTTGTGCCGGATTTCATATGTAGTTTTGTCGGCACCACTACATATGAAATCCCTCACTCCGGCAATACAGTGCGTGATTTCATATGTAGTTGTGCCGACAAAACTAGTAATGAAATCCGGCACAACTATATATGAAATCCCTCACTGTATGTGAGCTAAGCTAAGCTAAGTTAGCTTAGCTCTTGGTCGACAACCGGCATACGACTCAACAAATCAGTTTACCTCAAAGTAAATTAAAACCAAAACATTATTTTTCTTTCTTTTGACTTCTTATATCTATATATTTGAGGGAATGAGGTGGTTTAATACATATTTGTAAACTCAAGATTCAGTGAACGTTTGATGTAACTTAGGCTATACAATAATATATTGTGTGATGAAAATGGCACTTTCAAACCGCCGACATCTTTCATGGAGTCAGTTAGATTACATTTTATAGTGCATGGAAAAAGCTGACGAATCAGAATGTGTGATGAGAGAAATTATCACAAATGTTAGCATTCAGTGAAGCAGCAAGAGGATGAATGGATTGAATATTCTGGACACAGTTCATGGCGTTCAGAGAATAGGAAGGCGTGTCTATCTGGTAGTCATCAACAGTTTATTGAGTTAGTCCATCTGAAATTTCCTGTTTCCACGATGACATGTGAAACCAGAACTATGCTGCTTCAGTAATCACAAAGTCGGGCTAAAATATAAAATCAACGACAAAGCAGACGTCTAATTCTCTTGATTAGTTGCGATATACTTCGTTAAGGGAAGTATATGGATTGAATTAGTTAGTTGTGTAGATTCTCTTGATTTTAGGCTATCTCATCTAAGACTCAACAAATCAGTCCACTTCAAAGTAAATTAAAACCAAAACATAATTTTTCTTTGGAATGATAATTCTTTCACACTGGCCGTGTATAGGCTAAGATGGAAAGGTGCAGTCAGAATGAAAAAATCAGTGAATGGCATTGAATTTTTCAGTCTGACTTCATCTTTCCATCTTAGCCTACAAACAGCCAGTGTGAAAGAATTATCATTTTACTGTGACCTATTGAAATGTATTTTCCTAAGCACCCTGTTTCCGAACACTCTCAGATTATGTTCTTCCCGAAGAGCAAGGGACTACACATCCACATAATAGGCTACAACCGGCAGGATAATAGTCTTATTTTTAGATTTTTGGACAGAAGATAGAAGAAAAGAGTTTGTGAACTGCATAAAAACAGACATTTCCTGATAATGATGATGATGATGATGATGGTAATAATAATAATAACAAAAATATTAATTCATATAATTATTTTAAGAATGTCCGCTGATGGGATCAGTGAAAACTTCAGCGTAATATGGTGATAAGTTGATCCGCAATCTAACCGCAATCAAACGAATAATAATAATAATAATAATAATAATAATAATAATAATAATACCATAATGATGATGATGATAATATTAATAATAAAACATGGCGGAAACCAGAAATAATGCAGTTAAGCTATAGCCTATTGGGTCTCCCGACAAATATTCATCCCTGAACAGCAAGAATTCTTTCTTAACAATTCTTTCTTGCTTACCCACAATGCCACCGAATATTACAAAACAAGCAGCCACGAACCCGTACTTTATCTATGTTAAGCAGGCATGAAAATAAAGACACTTCTTGACTAAACAAAAGGAACAAACATTCGTGGTTTTCAGTTACAACATTCGTATAACGGGCCTTTCCACAAGGAACTTAATTTATGGGGCGGTTTTATGCCTCAGGAAGTAGAAGAAACAGCCTTTGTATGGTTAGCTAGCGGAACCGCCGGCCTTCTTTTTAACATTTTTTTTTTTTTGCTCCAAGTTAAACATCGTAATGATAACATAATTAAAATGTTTCGCGCGCCCTTGATATACAGCCTACTTTTCTAGAAGACGCCATATTAATTCGACTTGATGACAAATTTAAAGCGCTCTAGATATGTCAGGCAGTTGTGTTTGATTACATAACTTGATCTGTAATTCATAGTAGGTCTAGTACTTTTTGTATCAGAAACATGAACTGAACTCCGATTTAAAAATGCTTTTAAAATTCCCTTTCTATCTTTCCAAATATTTTTCGTAAAATATTAATAATTATTTGACGATGCATGTCTGTAATTCTAACTTTTAGTCTGTGAAATACACCTCAGAACACGAGATCTGCTCAGTCGGAAGATTTTATGTTATTATGTTTCTATTTCATTAAATAAATAAGATTTCAAACTGAATTTTTAGTTTCTATTTTAATACATTTTTTCTTTACTTTTATCTGTAAATTATTTTCATATTTTGTTTTAAATAAAAAATTAATTAATAATTATTATATTTATTTTCTTGCACTGCAAGTGGGTCAACAAATACCAGCCATACATATATACAAAAATGACACTACACATTAAATATCACAACAATTATAAAATAATAACAACAATAATAGTAATAATGGTAATAATAACAATGATTATAATGATAATTGAAGCAAATGTAACTTGTACACAAGTCTTGTCATTAACGATAATGAATTCTGAACTGGGAGAAGTGATGGGCTAGCTATCCCAAACTGTTAATAATTCCTCGACTCTGCACCCAACATCAAATTACGTAGGAATACTCAGTAGAGAAACCTGTAGCTGGCCCTCCAAGATCATTCATTGGTAGGAGCAAGCGCTAATAGCAATATAATATGTAGGGATGGGTCGATACCAGTTTTTCTCGATACTGATACCGATACATGATTTTTCCCTCGATACTCGATACTTCGATACTCAATACCGTCAACATTTCCAGTTTCCATAAATAGGTACACTAAAAATTAAAAGTTGAGAGAACTGTGTAATACCAACTAATTGAATTAAGTGTGCATATTTAATGAGGCAAAATTTAATGTCATCAGTAGCCTATAATTATTTTTAAACTCTACATTAAAACTAAAATTAGTTTTTAAAACAGTCCACTTACAAGTTTTCGTTCAAAAATACTAGCATTATCACTTAATTGCAGAGTTGCAGAATTACCAAAGTATCGAAAAAGTACCGAGCGAGTTTTCTGAAGTATCGCTCGATGCCGATACCATGCAAGTATCGAGAGTATCGAGGTATCGAAAGTATCGAGGACCCATCCCTAGTAATATGCTTACCATTCATAGCCATCCAACCAGGATTACAACTTCACCCAAATATAATTATCGTATTATGATGCGTCTACTACTGACAGAAGTCAATCGCTAACGTTGGTTCACTCTTGTGGGAACATTAAGATCTGGTAGCTCCTTAATGGAGCAAGCAATTGCATCTACATCTTAACCAACCATGGAGCGATGCCTGTCCACAAAAATCTCTGTCCTTCACGGCTATAAGAACACAGATGGAGATGAACGGAAATGACAACAGTGCGTTGTAGCAGAAGGCCAAAAGTCGATTCAGCATCCAACTGAAAGATTTCAATGTTTGCGCTAATTCATGTGGACAAAAATCAATTTAGTTTTCTCAACAGTATCGTAACCAGTTGGTAACAAGTCTGCATTCAATTAAGCCTTCTTTACGATACCAACACTGTATCTTACGGGTCTGATTCACGATGCTTGGAAGTGCAGTTCGTCTAGGCCTAAGTCGTACAGTTAGTAGAATTAATTGCGATCACATCACGAACTACTCTGGGCGTTGACTTGCGACGATAAGTTCACAAGTGTTAAGTGTACATGTTAAAAACCACTATTATTATTATTATTATTATTTTTTTTTTTTTTTTTTTTTACTTTTGTCTCCTATGGCTTGAATAACGCTTAGAATGAAGAGTTAGCATAAATTCACACCAGTGATCAATGGCAATGGCGAGCAGTCTTTTCTGGGCGTACATTATAGTTTGATAGTGTACAGGGCCTTGGAGGGCCGAGGTTGAGGCAAATTTATCTTCACTGTGGATGGTCCATAAGCCTTTTTATGCTCAAATTTCCAAGAGGAACAGACTTGCACTCTATCAAATTGTCCTTAATGGGTGTAAATAATTGTAACTAAATTCACAAGAAACTAACAATTAATGGCTTTGGCAAAGAGACCTGTGAGCATGTCAGCTCACCTAATGTCTTCCCGCTAACACAAGCTACTTAATGAGTTCCGTGGTCCTCAATGCCTCCTTGATTAGATCCTTTTACATTTCAAATACAGGCATGTAGATGTCGGAAGGTCTTTAATGGGGACTGATGGAAAAACAGTCATTTTTCTTTCTTTCTTTCTTTCTTTCTTTCTTTCTTTCTTTCGAGAATGAACATCTCGCGTATGTGACAACATCACCTGGATATCTCTACCAAAGTTACATACAACATGTGAGTCCGTCCCTTGTGGTTGGCCTTTGAACAAATGTTCACAGATAAACTTAAGTAAACCCTTTCGAATTTCTTGGACGTAATGCAATTTACACAGATCAATAAATAATATGACAACATATTTCCAACATATATAGATAATTTACATTTAAATAATTTGCGGTCCTAAGATGTAAACTATCAGCATTCATTCAAAATTTGGTGAAAAAATGCTTCATTTAGAAAGTGAAATAAATTTTCATCATATTCTTAATAAGTTTTAAAATATTAATAGAAATAATCATTAAAGTATAATGAAAAGTATGGTACTTTTTATATAAACGCCATCAGTTGGCATTTGCACCATCATACTGAATGCATTTATAACAGATGTTATAAAAATTATAAATATCTAAACTCCATGATAATATATTTAAATTAGACACGCAAAATCATGATTTAAGAGTAATTCACGACAGTAAGATTTCTTTTCAAATCCAGCATACTTTAAATACTTACTGGGCTATCTCCCTCTTGATTAAATATTAATAATAAATAAGTAAAGACAAATGCATAAATAATAATCAAATAAATAAACAAGAAAACAGTTAAGTGGAAAATACATTTGAAGGGGCTAGTTCCATAAGGGCGTAAGGCACATATTTAATTTTGAGCTTTTAACATTTATGCCTTCTCATATAGTCTATCTTAAATACTCAGTGAACAATTTATAGCCTACTTGTGCCTTAACCTCTCCTCAGTTATAAGAAAAGACCTGTGCTTGTGAGTGGTAACATTGTTTAAAAAATCAAGATTTCTCGAAACTATGTCCTTGTGCCTTACGCCCTTATGGTACTAGCCCCTTCATTTACAGTCCGTCCCATAACAGATTCAGGGAAGGTGTATAGTGCAATGATGCCTTGTAACAGAACTGTTTAAGAGAAATTACAGGGCTCGCCGTTGGGGTAGCTTTGTGATTACAGCTAACACGTACAAGTCTCGGCTAATTCGATAATTTGGAATCGAATGCTACACAGCGAGCGAGTCGAGCCGGAACGTTTTAAGAGCTGCAGCAGCAGCATCCAGTCGAGATCTTCGCCGCAAGTCAAGTTTCCCTGTAAGGAAGTCTCTCGTCCATGAGATAACTTCAGATTCCTCAGACGAAAGCACTCAGGGGTATCAAACTTCAACCAACACCACCTACAGCTGCTAGCTCAGAATGTCCCGCTGTCCCAAAAATTTTATTGGGGAAACTCAAATGTCCCGCTTTATTTGTGATTGTGATTGAACATTGTGTTTCACGCTACATTAATAAAAGTTACAACAGTGAAGGTCTTGCTCATTGTCAAAATCTACTTTAAAGGAGTAACATGTGCTGACTTTTATGATAAATTATAGGAAAAAACGCTCTTCTTGATACAATACATAAAAGTTAAATGTACAGTGACAATGAGGCATCTATTTCTGTGGAATAAATTATGTACAACAGTCTGCAGAAGAAATTTAAGAAATCATTTAAGATAATTTGTGTGCATGAGAAAAAGGTAAATTGTATATATTCCCTCAATTTTATGAATGAAATTGTTTCCCCTTTTTTCCTTAACTGTCCCATTTTATCCACAGAAAATCATAATGCCCCATTTTTATAAAAACATTACATTAGGGACACCCTAGCCTAGATAACAATATTGTATGATATGAGAATATGAAAAATAGTACTACGGTATATGCCGGTACCGTAAAATAACATTAAATTTAAAGAAGTAAAATGCCGCAGCTGTATATCCTGAGCTGGTAACGTTATTGTACGGGAATGCAATTGGATGAAGCAATATTGTTTTTCGTTACAAATATATGTTGTGACACCTCAAGTAAAAATAAATAATTTAAGGGTTGGCTGCAAGAACCAGATCTCCGCCTTTTGACGAAATTGAGTTATTGGTCTCCAAAGGCAGAGAAAAAATCAGAGTTCATGCAAAATAACTATGCAGCTTGAAGTAATAAAATCCTATAATAGGCCTAAGTGAAATGCAGCTGCGAAATAGGTTTGGTTTTTGTATAAGCTGAGAAAATGGTTCTTCAAGAAACCACTGAATTCGAAGAATAAAAGTTTGTTCAATTTTTCCAGAATATTTTGAGGTTCAATAATATTAGTAATTATAAATTAATAATTTTGTATTATGACGTATATTAATAAGAAAATTGTAAGGAAAAATAAAACTTTTCCCTAAAACAAAAAGTAAATTTCCATAATTTATATAAAAGAAGCAAGTTGCTTCGATTGATTATCTCCCTCCAATAAATAAATAAATAAATTTTAAAAATAAAAACTTTACAATTTGCTTGTTAGTTCGTATTATTGAGTTTAGAAATACAGAAAAGAGTGAAGGATTTAGCCCATGATTTAGCGCTTAGTATATGTTTTAAGGTCTTGAAATGAAGCATTTAGCCTATTTTTTATTTTCCGTGTCCTGTAAAATTACAGTAAAAGTGGAGCTATATTACAGTATAATATCACGAAATGCTTGAGTTTGCTCAAAACTGAAAATCGAAAATAAGAATTTAATAGCTAGTTTAAGTTTGGTTGTTTCCCAGAATGTGACGAGAGTTTTCAATCCTCTCTCTCTCTATCCCTCTCCCCTCCCCCTCATCACTATCTGTAATAATTATACTCCAACATAAGGTTCCCCTCTCTATTGCCAAAATTAAATCCAGTCGATAATTTGATGTGTGAACTAAATTTCCACAACAGAAAATCACATTCAAAATTAACTGGAAAGGAAGTAGGCTATCATTAGTCGAAACTGTAGACTATTAATTCAATGCAGAATATTTTCACGACTTACAGCTAAAGCTACCGGACCAAATACTGAAATTAACCTTTGTTCCCATCAGAAGCCGTTTTTTATTTTTTCCCCAAAATACTTAAATTGCCATGAAGTAGCGATCTGACAAGTTTAAAACAGGCCTAATCAACATGCTGAACTACATGGACTACAACTACATACAGCTACATACAAGTCTTACATTTCTGACGAGGTTTAATATTATAAAGTTGTTGAAAATGTTAAATTTTATCTGTGAATCAGCTTGCTGAAACCCGTTCTGGGCTACACGACAGCTCTGCTTGTTAGTGTGTTGGCCTACACCCCTATGATCCATTATTCTGGTTCCTCGAAATTATGTCGTGCACCTCAACCCTCAAGCATTCCATACTCAAGACACAGGAACCATTCTCAACAGTACAATGCACTCAAGGCTTCTTGCTATGTGCTATTTCTAAAACGTAAGATATTAAAGTACTTGATCTTAATCAGAAGATAATAAGAATGGTCTAATGCTATATTTTCTTCACACTACTGTATGAATATGCATTCAAATTATGATGATGATTATTTTTTTTATTTTATTATTATTATTATTATTATTATTATTATTTTTTGGTAGCTTAACTTTTCCTACCCATGGAGCTTGCGGGTTTTCTCGCTCATCATAGTCCACTTTTCTTATAAATACAAGGTCTAGCAATTATACAGCCTCAGGCTTTGCGGATTCAATTACACAGAAATAGGCCTAATAATAAAAATGGGTAAGAGATGTTTCCTCTAAGAAACTCTGTAAGGTATTTACAAATTGACAAAAAAAATAGTGTTATTTGTTTGGGTTTCTGGGAAAATAACGAAAACTGTTTAAGTCGTCCTATTAATTTCAAGAGCTGTAAAGTATTTTGGCGTTATTCCTTTCGAGATGAGTGTGTATATCCTACGATAATATGTAGCCTACAGAGAGATAAATTAGTAATATTTCTGTAGACGTAGCTTTCTATTTAATACGGTTCTTAAATGGGAAAGAAAACTTGTCTGGTTTAATCGGATTCACTTTCTTCTTTCTTTAGCCTTCGACTTCATCCAATGACGGAAACTTACATGATTAATTGGTGGCAATAACATGTGTCTGCTATAGTTCGACAAGCTTTATAAGAGAATAAGAATGGACTTTGATTCCTACTTTTAAGGTAATAATGTAAAAATGGTATGTATCCTCAAGACTTCTCAGTACTATTAATTTCATAATTTAAGAACTTTGCTTTTTATTACATGTCTCCAGAAAGAAGAAGATGAATAAAAAGAAGATAGGAAGAAACATGAAGAAGCGAGGCCAGTATGATGATTCCAGCTGCAATAATTGCCAAGTCATTTCCTTTTCGTTGTTAAAACACATATTTTGGAACACTTGTGAACAAATGGGTTGTTATAAAAATATTGGGCATGGTGATATATGTAATATTGACGCCCTGCGAGAGGATTGGTTCATTTTTGGCTTTTTTATAGCTTAGCGTGGGATATAAAATTGAATTTCATTGGCAGCACTGACTGCTGTTTGTAAAACTCAGTCTTTCCTGGTGTACAATAAAGCTTTGCATCAGGTTCAAAAAACTGAATATGCAGTCTTTGCAACAAGCCTATGGACTCTTATTCTATATCAGAATGTGAAGTGATAAAGATGAATTGGCCAGGCTTATATCAAAAAAAAAGTTACGTGAGTGCATTAACCAGTTTTTATTTGGGTTATGTATCCTTCTGGACTGCGATACAATTTGATAATGACATTCTTTTCATTTTTACAACCAATTTACGTGAAAAGAACGTCATATATATAATATAATTATTTCGACAGATGAAGTTATGTGAGTTTCACATAAGTTTTTCAGAAAATACGCAACAAACAAATAACAGGCTAAAAATACAAACGAGACATAGGGCAATGTGAACAGATCGGAACTTCTTCCGCATACCAAGTACTGAAAGCCCAGGCTGGTTGTTGGTTTTCAGAGTTATGCTAATTGGCATTATCGCCATCTCGAGGAGAAGAAATAATTACTGCAGAAGTGAAGGCGGAAGTGACGTGATGTCTGACAAGTGAAGTTAGCCTGAGGAGCGTTCAGAGTGATAACAATCACAATAGCAGGTGAGAGAGCCTACATGTACCGGAGCCGTGCCATTTAACCATGTCCTGCTCCACACCATAAAAGGCAGAAAATATTCAGGGGAGTGTAGACTATAAATATATGAATTATGATAATGAAAAGATGATAGGCCTAAATGAAACTAGTGTGGTATAAAAATACTGTACAACCAAGGTCCGAAAGTTATCAGAAGCCGGAATATTCATGAAAATATGATCTAAAAATTGTAAAATAAGCCCCGGAACATGTGAAGTTTGCTGGAATTTTAATGTTTTACTTCTCTTATTAGCTGAATTACATTATAAATTACAAAAAAATAGTAGAAGATGTACAAAATACATTACAAAACTTGTTAAAAAAACAAGCCAATGTAACAAATTTTAGTAAACTGAAAACCAATACGTCTACCACACTTTAACGTCGCTTTAATATTACACAATCTGCTCCAAAAACCTTAGACTATGTACTGTCAATTATTGTACAGATGATTGTCAAAACATTCACTCAGCCAAGTATGCCGAAAATGTTTGAACCCACAGAAATATGCAAAGTCTTTTAAATATGTTAGAAAAAATGCTGTAAAAATGTGACAACTTAATAAAACATGCACAAATATTTTAACCTTTTCACTGCTACTGACGTACAGACCTAAAGTTAATAAAGGAATGCTTTATGTTACAATATGATAAATTTTATCCACGTGTTAGAATTGCCAGCCGTGAAAACTAGCTATTCCATTAAAATTTTCTTCATTGATTTTAAACTTATAAACCCACCAATGTCACTTGATGAATCCTTATATTAATACAAATAAACACATAAATAAATATAAGGATAAATATCAAGCAAATATGATGAATTATCGGAATTCTAACAAAGTAGTTTACAATACAGCAGTCGTTATAATAAGAAAAGTTGATACACCTTCGAAATTTAAATATGAAATTTGATTTTCGTGTAACTTTTCATTTCTGAGAAATCCTGTTCATACATAGGCTACTGGTCTCACGACTTTCTAATTGCGCCCTCGTATAATAACCCTAGCTCAGCGTTTCTCAACCTATGGTCCGCGGACCACTGGTGGTCCGCGGAGATGGTGCAGATGGTCCGCAGACATAATTAAGATGACTTAATGTATCTGCTTATCTTCGACTAAATTCGACTAATATTGAGCCAGATAACCAGGTACTCTGCAAGAGGCGACAAGCTCAACAGTCTCATTAAAAGTAATAACATAATTCCTAATCCTATTATCAAATTGGTAATATTAAACTGTCAGTAGTTTACTTTCAATTCAATAACTGAGTTTCCATTGAATTAAAAATATGTATTTAGATTTATTTCGTTATAATGAATACCTCAAATATTAAGAATATAGGCCTACACATAGCCTACTTTTAAAAATGGGATGTAAAATTAGGGGTCCGTAAAAAAATTAGACATTTTAGAGGTCCTCGGGTTCAAAAAGGTTGAGAAACGCTGCGGCCTAGCTCAAACTAAACATTAGTTCTTCCTCTGCCAAAAAAATAATTTTACCTCACTCGCTTCACCAGCTTCCGAAACCACCAGTGAAGCATTTTAAAATGAAGTTGCATTGTGTCCTACACCTGCTCGCCCTTTAAATTTTCAGCATCTTAGTCTATAAAATGCCTTTTACGATAGTTTTTTTGCCTGGGGGATTTCAATTGTCGAGTAGGTAACATGCAGGTGAAGTTGGATAATGATGCTAATATGTAGTGATTTTAGCGTGACTTCTGACTTTCTAATTAGTAATGGTATTAAGAAACTACTCAGACTGACATAGCTTGACTAACCTCGATAAATTATAAATAACCTACGTCTTTTGTCCCGTGTTCGTGTGGGTGGCGGAAGGATGGGCATCCGGCTGTAAAACCTGTCCTCCAAAACCAATACTTAACAAGGTTGCTGCTATACCTTTTACAGTTATGACTTATGACATAAAAAAGAGACACCATGAAGAAGTATCAAAGGCGAAAGAAATGGCACAGTATACACAACAAAATACTAAAGGAAGAAAATTATAATTAGCCCATGTACGGTGAATTGAAAATCCAAGGGTGACAAGAATTAATTCTCTTTGTGAAAGAATACAGAGTATGGAACGAGAAGATTCTTAATTAGTGCAGAAACTGTGTGAACAAAAAACATGCTACCAGAATAAGTCATTTAAAGAATTTAGGGAGCCCGTAGGTACACTATAGAACCAATACTGGAATAGCAGACTCAAATGAAATAAATAATCGGAATGAACTGAAAGTCATTTGTCTTTAATCAAACAACACCCTTGTACACATAAGCATTTTTCAATAATTATTCAAAACGTTACTTGCAATTAAAAGCTGCACTGAACTGGCCACGGTTAAGGAACTAAGGACCGTCTTCCTATTGATAATTATGTTTATATTCATGATTGACAGGTCTAAGAGGGTTACTGAAATGTACGAGAGTACTTACAGCAACAGTTCTAGAAAAATAGAACACTATAACATGGCCAACACTTTTTTAGAGTAGGCTACACTGGTTAAATATTCTACTTGAAGTTCCAGATATTTTACTTAAATATTGTATGATTCAAGTACATAATAAACGTGACAGAAAAACAACTACCTATTCCTATACAGTAGCTACAAATTTCAACTCGGTCATCTCAATTAATACGCCTAGATCAGCTGGCCTAGCGATTCGTCACTAGCAGGCATACTCTTTACAATACTAAGAGTGTAGTTTGCAAGTCAAAACTATACTGGAACAGAAATAACCTAGTAGGCCTAATATTTCTTTTCAAGGACTGTTGTTTAAAGCTAATATGGAGTACAAAAGGCGAATTTGGGGTGATACTTGAGACCGACAGCCATTAGCCATCAAATCCAGGGGCTACTAAATCTTTGTGTTTGAGAGTAGACAAGATGATGGATTCTTAACATGGCTAGGAGAATCAGATTGCGTTTAAAGGCACGTGGCGAGAGCCACTGGAAAATCGCCAAGAGCTGTGTTCAGCTGTTTGTTTGTGATTAAACGCTATCGACTTCGCCATTACTTTAATTTTCCTTTTTACATTCAAATATATTGAATAAGCTGGCTGTAATATATCTACACATGCCTATTGCCAAGCTCAAATAGCAGCCAGCCACGCTCAGGGCAAATTAAACGGCTGCAGTTTGTCGACGTCTTTCGTCAATTAGTAAGATGGAACTTACACGGGATTGACATTTATGAGAAAATCATGTAATGTTTAAATTATTGTTATTACTGGTATGGAAACAATTTTAAAAATGGGTTCATGTAGAAGAGAACATCTGCTATGGTTAGAAAGTAGCTATCGTCACTAATAACAATCCAAGAAAAGCTATTAAAATAGAAGCGTTTGAATTGAAGAATTAATACATAAAAAGGTCGTTTTTGGATTAGAATAAAATGTACCAAACCTTTATAAGAAAATATTTCGGTATATAAAAACAACAATAACGATTAAATGAACAGGAAAGTTCAGAATATCTGCTTTACTCTCATAAATCTCCTTTCTTTCATCTTTTTGTATGTTGTTACACTAAATTTGACATTCCACGTAAATATATCAACAAACGCTTCCATATTTTTCACTGAAGTCCTACTTAAATTCTGTCGCTTTTAAACACACTCGGATGCAAGTTTTTGGTGTGTAACTCCTATACTAGTTATTGTAAAAGAGAAATTTATTGCATAAATAGATAACGACTGGTTTCCCACAGTCTCAATATGATGTTACAACTAAACAGTTAAAACTATTTATAAAAGTACTGACAAGATTTATTGATTTAAGCGGGACGTTACGCTTTAAGTACACAAAGAATATAGGTCTACAGGTCTACAGGTCTCCATACCTTGCTACTCTCACTAAGGATGTGCAGTTCGACTTTTAAGAAAGATGCAATCAATTATGCCATAAGTTTATCGCATTTCAGCCTGTATTTTCTTTCTTATGAAGTAAATAATAAATCAAGCATTTAATAAAATCAAATACATTTCATGCACTAATATAAATACTATGGTTCAGCCGTATTTTATTATTTTGATTAAAAATATTTGTGTTTTAACTCTACGTCCTAACTAATATTAAATGCACAACAATGTACTATTTTGGCCTTTAATTGTGAAAATTAAAAAAAAACTGGTCCAAATATTTATCATAATGGAGTATTTTCTACAAAAAAAAAATGTTTTGATAAAATATAATTTAAACAACTCGACAGTTAACTGTAAACTTACAGGCAGCATTTTCAATGATCATTAGGGCGTAAATGTGGGTGGGATGCGAATAATGAAAGCGCAATATTCATTTAATAGAAAACATAATTAAGAGATTAAAAAAATCGATTCTTGCCAAAATTTGTATGTTTAGAGATTAAACTAATGTGTACATATTATTAAGTGCCACAGTGATACTTTCTAAGATTGTATGGTGGACGAGAAAAATGTCTGTCCTTCTGTCTGTCTATCTGCCCGTGTCTGTACGCTCGATAACTCGAATACACTTTATCGGACTTTTATGAAACTTTGTATACGCACTTATGCACTTATAACGTCCATGGGACGAAGCCTATTGATTTTGGACTACATCGGTTGGCCGGTAAAGAGTAACGCCCAATTATGGGTTTAATTTGTGAAAATATTACATTGAATTCATCAAATGCAATCCAGTTCTCATGACAACAATATTGTTTGCAATGTTCATATACGTCATTGGAAGTTGCACTATCTTGGGCTTTGACAAATAACACTGCCCACATATTCCTTCACATATGCTTATCAAACTTTAGATCTTTGTTTTTCCGTAAACCCTGCTTAATGAACGAATCTGGAGCTTAACTCGGAGATCGATTACAAAAATAACTTATTTTCTGCATATCGTAATTGAAATTATCATTGATTAAACAAAAGCATGACATACAAAACACAGAAAACAAGACTTCATATAGGAGCTGTACTTACGAATATAAAATAAAAGTTTTCATATAGTTGATATTGAATACTGAGGGCCTTCACTACATCGCAGTCAGATGTTTGTAAATGTAGCCTATATCACGCCTTGCTTTAGATTGAAGCATTTGTTGTAATTTCATCCTGTTAATATTCTATTTATCCCACTTATTCCTTTACATATGCTTATCAAACTTTCTCCAGAAACCGTCTTCTAAAACTCAATAATGTCTGAAATATGGCCTATTAATTCCATTCCATTCATGATTACAATACAAGGAACAAAAATAAACTCCGAGTATAACAGTGTAACTATAGCCAATCACAGAAAAATTGGTACTATGTTTCAGTCAAACTATACAACTATATCCCTGAACAATTAGAAACATAACCATTGGTGCAATTTAAGAAAAGTATTAAACATGTATTAATTTCTGAGTGCCTTTATTGCACTGATAACTTTTTTCTATTAATTGGAAATTGTATTGTTGATTAGGGAATTTATTATAGGCTTAGTTTTGTTATTTTGTATTAGGTCTTGTTCTATAATGTAGATATAACTTATTTTATATTATACTTACTGTACATTATCTTGTATATTTTATTTGATGAAGTCCATGTATTTTTGTAAATACTTATCGACGAATAACACTAGAAACAAGCATCCTTAGATTAGGGGGACATTGGCCAGCAGACAAAAGAGAACTAGTGAATAAATACTTAAAATATTTTCAGAAATTTAGAAACAGCAAAGATTTTGACACGCTACACAAAATTGTAATCTAGGCTAAGTATTTACTACATAGACTGTAATTAACACACCAAACATGTAATATTGCGCTATGCAATGGAGCATGTAGCAAATAAAGGATTAAACAAATTCTATTGTCTATTGGCTATTATTTTATTATCAGTTTACCTGATGTTATTATCTATGAGAAATAAAATTCATAGTGGAATTTTATTTAAGTAGGTAGGTAGGCCTACTTAGAGAAGAGAGAGGGAAGTAATGAGGAGAAGAAGGAAGAGAAATAGAGAAAGAGTATCTTTGAAAAGAAAACCTGCTTGTGTCTCGGATTTTTAAAAATCAACTTGAGGTTTTGTACATTTATTGTAGTGACTATAACTGTGCCTTATGCAGTTCATTTGTCAACATCTATTTTATACCTCGGCCGCGGTGGTCTAGAGGTAGCGTGCCCGCCTCTAGATCCGCAGGGCGCGGGATCAAACCCGGCCGCGGTCGATGGATTTTTCAGGACGTAAAAATCCTGGGCACGGAGTCCTCCGGGAGGGACTTTAAGCTGGGGGGCCCGTGTCGTAGATTTACGGCACGTAAAAGAACTCCAAGCCTAAATTAGAGCCTCTGGACAAAATTTCTCGGCCCTTTCACGTCCAAGAAATACTTAGTTTCCAGAGGGGGGTTGCGAGGCGATGGGCTTACCACCTGTCCCTCTACCCTCTCTCGGAAAATAAGCATATCAAAATTAGTATAGGTAATGAAACCTCCGCTTGGAGGCCCCTTCGCCCCACCTGGGGATCATAGGGTACCAGATTTTATACCTACTCCAACCTTCAGTTTTATTAACCAGTCAGGTTATTTTGCCTACGTAATTCCTTGCACTTAAGCTGAGTAATTCACTGTTTAATTAAGTCTGCTATTGTGCCATCCGAGGTCTCTTATGCACTTCAGGCACTCGTCTTCGCAATGCTGCACTATAAGCGTTAGCTTATGAGGTCATAAAACTTAACCTCTGACCGTTGATACATGCCAGAGGTTTCTGCCTCTAATTCTGTTTCGTTTTCTTTACATTGGTTATGCAGCATATGAACACTTTTTAAGTTCTGTATTAGAAGTAATTAAGTGGGAGAGATGGTTAGTGCTCATTAAATTAGGGTATCATGTGTCTGTTCAAGATCGTATCTGTCTCAATAAACAAAATGGTATTTTCTCCGAGGTTCTCTATAAGTCCTCTGAACAGTATTTCCTTCGTGGTGTATGTTTAAATCACCGCCGTCTCCATGCTTAATTTTAACATGGAGTTCAGAGTATTGTTAAATTGCTTAATTTCTCCAGTAGAGGCGACACAGTTCACACCCAGATAGCATGAAATTCCAGCATATTTCATTTTCCGAGTTTATACTTCAGAGGGCAACACAGCATACGGTAATGTAAAGGGTATTGCAGCTGGGTGTGAAAGGTGCTGCCATCTGTAATGTCGCCGCGTACGCAAAATTAGCCGTATAGGACAGGCAGTGTATACACGAGTAATACAGTCTAGAAGGCAGTGGTTTAAATCTAACCTATATGCACCCAGACCAGATATCACGAACCCGCAGATGAATGCAGATGTACTATGTGTGGCCTTTTATGTGACAGATATCATATACTGAATACTCGACTGTAAGAAAAGAACTTTACCGCTATCACAGTACGGAGACGACTAAACCAACCCTATATTAATGAATTACATATAAACTGATCTAAACTAACTTGTATGTACACATTGTGTTTAATAAATATATTCATATTAAATCTAACCTACCGGCTATCCTACCAGCAACAATATGTGGAAATACAGAATAAATTTTCCTTAAATAGTCTAATACATCTTACTATAGACTTATACCGTAATATGCTTTTCTTACTGGATCGGCCTGGGCAGTGCGCAGTGGCGCAGTCAGTACTGCGGTGGTTTCCTGAGCCCAATGTTGCAGGTTTGATCCCAACTCAATATTTATGTGTGCAAGCCCATGTCTGCAGATTTACAGACAAGTACTGTAAAGAAATGCCGGTACACCGGCGACGGCCACAGATTTAAGTTGCAGTGGATCCTCGTCGTTTAATATTCATAAAAAAATAATAATAATAATAATAATAATTATAAAAAAAATACTTACTTCACATAACAAGAATTCGGACATGAAGGTAGGTTCACCTTCCAAATTCTATCCAAAGTTAGGTTGCTTAACTAAGGGAAAGTTCGGAGTGGTTTGATTTCTCAAATTATTAGTAGGCCCTAACCTTATTTTCAGAGATTCCTTGCGTGCAGGCCTATTCATTTATAATTTATAATAATCTAACTTGACTGTGGAAGACTACAGAGTTGGACATTTCTATCTGTCGATTAAATTGGACATTCCCCAGTACATTGTTATTGTTATTCGATACAACTCAGTAAAAAAATAAAAAAAGTAAGAACTATGAAAGAAAGTTAAGGCTACACAGATTTACTTACCGATACTCACAGTAACACTTAAATTTCCAATACTTCACAAATCATTTTAAAAATTCCATAATAATACAATAACTGTATAAACATTAGGCCTAAATTTAAAAAAGGTCTAATGATAAATTTGAATTACAATTTATAGTCAAACAATTAAAAACTATGTTGAATAATATGTATACGTTAATATAATTACTATTATTATTGTTATTATTTTAAAAAAAACTATTCGTTATTTGAAATCGATGTCACAGAACTACGGTATTAACTTTAAAATAAAATGCCTTGCTGAAATCATGTTAACCACGGTCGCCATTCTAACATTCTCGTGTGGCTCTTCAAAATTTTGAGGCTAAACTGAAAATTGGTTAATTTTTCTTGAAAGTCTTTCTCAAGGAGAAGTGGAAATTAAAGATTACTTATGTAAATTAAATGGCTTCATGCAAGAAATTAATAAAAAAAATCAGTGATATCAGAGTTCTTAAGACTAAAACTACTGGAGATTAAAGAGGACGAGGGATTAAAGCAGTTGAAAGAAAGTGGATGTGCAGTGACTGAATTTTGGTAGCAAGTCCCAGAATAAAAGTATCCAAATGTAAAACAGTGGCTGAAAATTGGTTAATTTTTCTTGAAAGTCTTCCTCAAGGAGAAGACTGATTTCCATTTTTGGGACAACCTATTCGTACGAGTCATTGCGTTCAACGAAGAAGTGCATTAAATCTAAGCAACGAGCAGTTCAAACTGATGTACATTTAACTGAGCTTGTGAGAACCGCCTTAACTGGCCATCTACCAGATTTCAAACAATTAGCCAGCAAAGAGGACAGTAGAAAAAATTCATGTTAACGAACAATCTTGTATTTTCTGGAAGTTATACAAATGTTAGTGTGCTTCGTTAATAGTTTTTAAATTATATCTCTATAGGCTACTTGAAATTTAAAAAAATTCAAATTAACCTTAAAAATATTTGCGACTCTTAACAAACTCTTGCCTCAAAATGTGGCTCTCAACACCATGATTGCTGGCCACCCCTGTTATATAACATATGGTATCAGCTCATTACAAGTAAGGCAATTATTACGAAGGCTAATTTGGATTACTGATAACTGTTCTTCGAAGGGATACTTTCGGTAAATTATGTCTTGAATAATATTATAAATATTTAAATGTGTAAAACTCTCCTTAATTGTAATGAGATATGTGCATGTTTTACAATACAGTGAGATTTTAATTGCATTCCACTAGATTAATAGTGTAATCAGCATACAAACATGATGGTTATACAGAAGCTATTCATCAGGTTTGGGCGTGCTCAATGTCGTTCGGTTTGTTATAATGGGATGTACACATCCCGTTTCCTTTTGCTACTACAATTCGAATTCATGACAACCTAACAGCTTCATCCCTTCTGATAGCTGGCTCAATTTGCACCAGCAGCTGTCGCGTATTTGGTAGTACAAAAAACTTTCCTAAAAATTACATTTTAATGACAACACAGTTGGGTCCTAAGACTTCCTCAGTCTGTGACAGAATTTGCTTATATGATAAGAATTTTGGTTGATTTCATTAATACATTTTGACTGGTCTATTATTTAATATAATGATGTTTATAGATTCTTGATTATGAATATTTAGGCTATTTCTAGAAGAGAAATCTTAATTTAAAAAAAGGAATTCAAATTAAAATATAGAATTTTAATCTGCAAATTTTACGAAACAGTTTTCTTTTACAGCTGCCATCGGGAAGCACAGTTTCAAAACTCCTGGTTTAGTAATTTTAGATAAAACAAGTATCTAAAACTGCTTTCAATCAAAAGGTTCGCCACAGAGATATAACTTGATTTTCCACTTACACTTTTAATCTTAAAAAGTGTTCAACCATAACTTCACAATATAGGAGAAACATAATTTATTTCCTGTATTTTCCAGCCCATACCATATAACTAAGCTAACTCAACAGTTTTCAAAAGTCTTCAAAATTGTACCCCTCAGGCGTGACTAAAATATTAACAAACTTCTTTTCCCATGTATTAAGTCACTTCCTATTTTAAAGTATTTCAAATGTTACTCTTTAACAATAAGACGAGACCGTCAGATAAAATTAGGTCTATATCTTTATAACTCAAAGAATGTAAGTGTATGTTTATGAACTCGATAGTTTAGAGTATTAAGTTATGAAAAAAAAATTGTAATATTTATTCTGGTGGTAACGATTTTAATTCTAACTCTGGAGATCAAAGATTTATGAACTGTGAATTTCTGAGACACATTCAGTACATATTCCAACAAAATCAACTTAATTCATTTTTCTAACGTATGGTTGTCTAGTAGAACCTCTACGCAGAGGTTCTGTTCCAAATTTATTCTGCTGTGATAGTTTTATCGGTTACACATGGAAGATAAATTGCTACTAATCCGTATCTTTGATTGAAGAGGAAGAAAAGTACCACCAAACTTGAAGGCACCTCAACATATTTACTTGAAACTAAATTAGGTTTAGAAACATACACAATTCAAGACTTACATTTTTGTATTCTTTTAAACTTCTTGTGTTTCTTTTGGTTTGTTATTCCCAGAATTTCTCTTAAAATTAAGGGCATCCGCCACAAGTACCACAATTTGAGAATCACTGAACTAAGTGGTGTTGTATTGCGGCGAAGATAGAACTATTCTGTAAGATGGATATAACTCAAACAAGAATTTCCTCCTTACAGTTATTATTCTGATTACAATACTTCTTATTGTATCTAAAAAGTGCCAAACTCTCCACTAAATCAGGTCTCTCTTTCAAACCAATCCTTGCTGATACCATAGTCTTGCCATAATCGTTATGCATGGAGTGATTCTGCAATGGAATTCTATATGGCTTAAAAAAGATAATTTATATTTACCATAAAATACAACGTATACGTATTTAGTAATTGCATAACTAATGCATTTTGAACGGACAAAGATCAAACCTAATAAAAACCTTGTCAAGAAAACTGTGTATCTCTAATTGCATAAGGTGGGAGAGACGAAGTACTTTCTACAGGTCAAATAGAGTAGCATGTTTTTACTATTTAATAAACAGTATTGATTTTATGTGCTTCTTGTCAGATAAATCAATATACAGCATTAACTGTCATCTGCGTTTGTTCTTACTAGCACTGTTTAGAATGTAATTTCAGTTTCATTATACTATGTCTTTAACGAAGTGCACTCATACCATAGGTCAATAACTCTTCTCTTTCAAGAAACTTCTATTAAGCTTCTACGATGACAAAGAGAACTTCTGTTTTCTTCAAATCACCTCTTCGGGTTTGAAGTCTTTGCTAGAGCAATCTGTTGATTTAAGACCTGCCGATATTTGTTAAATTCATTTCAAAATAGGCTATAATGCAATTAATTTTATAAATTAAAATGGGTGTTAAAATTCTACCAAATAGCAATGAACTTTTAAATAGGCCTATCCAATAGTAGTTTAATATTTAAATTAGAGTCCACGAAAACATGAGTTTCTTTAATTATTACGTAAACTGCAGAATAAAAGAGAAACATGCAAATTATTTAAGTGTGAAATGGAGAAATGACCAAAAAGTCCCAACTGTGCATCGTATTTGTATTTCATCCATTGTATCAATGCATTGATATGGCATATATCAAAGTATTGTTTACACCAATAAAATAGTTATATGTAACCACTAATTAGTACATTAAATTGTATTACTATGAGGAAGAATTAAACTTATTTCTAAACACCTTAATATTTGTTTTATTTATAACAGCGTAAGCTTATTAAAATTGTTTATTTGTGTATTTTACACCTAATTCCTTTCATTCGTTTTTCGTTCTCAATGCACTTAAGGTATCTTCTTCATCTTTCTCTTGTGGTATTTTTATTATTGTTGTTATTATTATTATTATTATTTTATTCCAGCTGCATAATCAGAAATTTAACACAACCGAATAAATTGAAATTAAATTAAATGTAGGTCTATTATAAAATCCGTAAACATTTTAACTTCGAAAGTAAGATATAAAAACGATAGACAATTTTAACAGAATAGTAAATAAAGTTGTTTATTTCAATTTATAAATTCGCAGAAATGTAATTGCTTTGACAAGAGAGAAAGATAATGTGTATAATTTGTTTAATATAAGCTTCGTTAATACTCTCATGGGTATGAATAAAATAACAAGCATTTATAATGAACACCATGCTGAGTCGCATGCAATTATAGGCCTAAAGGGACACTGTAAAATATTATTCTGTAATTCATTTCTCATTACCATTTCGTTATTACTAATCCGGCTGCGGAAATAAGAGCAAGTTTCAGTTCAGTTCTCCCATTATTTTGTCACAGGAAGATGACGGAACTCCCTGTGCATTGTTTTACTGCTAAAATAGTATTATCGGTAAATGGATGAGCTTCTGTGTTTCAAATGAGATACAATCTAATAGCATGCGGGTTGTAATCTGGTTCAGTACAAATTATTTTGGTAAGAATTTAGGATTTTCTTGATTCCTTCATGGGCATATTTATATTAGCATATTCGGGACCATCCAGCTCAATTTACATCAGATCCACAAAACATTAGCAATACAGAAACTCATTATCTCACTTTTGTAAGCAAATGTCCATCTGCTACCTTTAAAGTAAAATATATGGCCTACCCCTAGCTGCAGATCGAGTTTAGAACAGGAACCTAAAACAAAATCAAGAAGGTTTATCATGAGGGAGGTGTATAATCTTTACTAGCCTATTTGCTATAAAGAAACAAATTGCGTTAAAATGCAAATGATACAATGGACAAGGGAATTACTTGTTTTACTGATTTCCAGTCCATTGCGAAGTTCAATAGCCTAAATAACACAATAAAACGACACTATGAAACAATATATTATTTACTCTTACCATGCAATGGCCTAAATAAAATCCTTAAATTACACATTACGTTGACGTTAACAGTAACTACTGTTTATTTGAAAGGTAACATTTGTAAATGTTAATATTTTTATAAATCTTCTAGGAATAGTCATATAAACGTTTCGCCGACAGAATAATCATTTATTTATAGGGTTCTATTAAACGAGAAGATGAAGAATAGCCTAATGTAAGACCCTACAAAAATGTAATCGAGAAACTATTCATCTCTTAAAATATAGTTACCATGCTATTTATTTTGATGAGTAATATGCACATTGTTATGGTTACAGTAATTACATTAGTTACAGTAGTTACATTATAAACTGTTCAAAAAGTTTATACAATCAATAGATTTTAACTCATTGTAAATATGTAGATAACATAACGTATATGCACATTGTTAGGGTTACAGTAATTGAATAAGTACATTATTAAGCTTAGACTTGTAAACTAGTGCTATAGAAAATTAATACAGTAGGAGATGGGAACGCTGTAAAATTGTAAATAACAGCAATCGTGAAGTGAAAGTGAAGGTGATCCTCAACATATGTAAACTATCAGCAGAACTTGTGTACTGGTGAGGTGTGAAGTGGTGTGCTGTATCATATATATATATATTAGGATACTGATAATATAAGGAAAGGAACATCGTAGATACTTAGAAATGTTAACATAGCATGTAGTATTGCGATGCAAGCAATGGAGCATGCTGATTATATATATAAAAAAAAAAAAAAAATTATAGATTTTTGCACAGTATTTATCATTTTAAAGGCACTATTACGCATTCGAAATATTCGGAAGAAGCTATTAAGCTCCATCATCTGACATAAATTAAAAACAACAGAAAGAAAATAGCCACCCATTATGCAAGTTTCATAACATATTATCATAACTACATGAGATCACTTCTAAGATGTCTTACATCATCAGACTCATCATGTCATCGGAATTAAGACGGCGAAATTTATAAATCCCATAAGCTCAATACCTGAAGCAATACTAATGACCAGGACCCGGATTCTGATGACCTAAAATTGTTTGAAAAAGACCTATAAAATGACCCTATATTTTAAAGAAAATGACTTAATAATTACAAAGAATGGCCTAAAAACTGATATTTTATTTATAAAAATTATTACTGTGCACACAAAGATGTAGACTAATTTCTACATAATTGTAAAAATTGTAAATGTAAGAAGGATGTTGTAGGTATAAAAAGTTTCTTCTTGATTGGAACATTTGAGAAGAAAAATAAGAAAATTGTTTTTAAAGTAGATTCTACAAAAATGTTGCATTATAGTAACGTAGTAATTTATTTAAAGTAAATGCATGAAAATGACATAATAAGGAAGCAAATGACATGCAAATGACAAAATAATTACGTAAAATCGAAATAAATGCCCTAAAAATATAAAATTGCATAAAATGACAAAAATGACCTAATAAAAATGCATTTCTATAATCTAGAGGCCATGAATAGAATTTATCTACAAGTTGGCAATGTCTAGGCAGCATCAATAAAAAGATGACATGTCATTAGAATCCGGGCCCTGCTAATGACACATAATTAGAATGTTAACGTCATTAGCACTTCAGGTATACAGGTTCTGAATTGCATAAGCCTTCCAATAGTTTTAAAGTAATTAAAGAAGGTTTTAAGAGAGTCTTCACCAATGGCTGATCACGCAAAACAAGCAAAGTTTCTCTCCGCCTTGGGACAATGCTCTAAGAACACATTCACCTAATGACAACAAGGTCGGTAGCCAACTGGTCTCATTCGAAAACGACAGCTTTTTCACAGGAAGTGACACGAATTATACGTAACGGTCTTCAACGACAACAGTTGACATTTTAAGCTATACGTATCGAGATTCTCGTGAGATATGGAGATTCAGTCTATTCTAAACTGCGTGACTTTGTGCCTTGCACGAATTTGACCCCTGTATTCCCGTGCTATGACAACCTGAATTTATTTCCTTATCCTCGGTATCTTCAAGCAGACCTATAGTTATAGTTAGGGTTCGGATGTTTATGACCTACAAAAATAGAAAATATGACTGGAAATATGCCCTTAAAAATGACCAAATATTACTAAAAATCCTAAATATGACCTAATAATAAGATAACTAGTAAAGTGATCCCTATACAGGCCATGGAGGCCCAGAGGGTTCCAGGAGGTTGAGGCTCCCAGATTTTGGACATTCGGCACATGAAGGTGGTAAGGTTGTCAACCTTACGCACCGGCCGCCTTTACCCCCAGGATTGCTCCTGGTACTCAGTTCTGTTTGAGGCTGAGTCGACCCCAGGGCCATAGTGCCACCAGAAGGATTAGGCCAATTGAAAAATCTCAACGACCTCATCGGGAATCGAACCCGCGACCTTCCGGTTTGTAGCGCAGCGAATAAGATAACTATTTTCTAAAAATAAATCTTTATAACATTTTAATGACACTAAATTATTACATCAAATAATTCTATCACTTATTAACAATTTTGAAGTTTTACATGTAATGTAAGTTTTAAAGAATTTTCTCCTGTTTGGTCGCTTCATCAGCTCCAAATGCTCGTAATATTTTGTAGACTTTGCATGTCCCTATAAAATATGAAATTACATTGATTTTAAAATATAAGTTACTTATTAATTAGGCATAAACATCAAATTAATAAAATCAATTTCAAATTTAACTCGACAAGTTAGTGCATTAGCTTTAAGGTATAATTATGCTTCTTTACCAAAGTTATAACTGAAATATGACGTTAATTTACAAATATGACCTAAATATGATCAAGAGAATAAAAATGACCAAAATATGACTTTACATGCAAAATAAAAACTGTCCGATTAGGATAATAAGTGTACAATTCGTGTTTAATTTGAGTTAGTGGCAAGAATGGAGGTCAGGATAAAAATATGACATGTCATCAACATCCGAACCCTAGTTATAGTTATACGGAAAGCCTATTTACTTACGCCTAGTCCATTCCCAGATTATGTTCGAATCTATACTTTACAATCATTTGCAAACCACCTTTCTTCAAAACAACCAGGGCCGTATTTAATCAAACTCTACAGGTGTGAAAAATACGATAATTATGTCAAGTCTGACATATCAGTCAATATGTCATTACAACTTCTCCTTACATAACAAGCAAGTTAATGTAAATTGTCAGACTAAAAAGAACACTTTTCATAAATGCGACAATTTTCTGTCAAACCTAAAGTTTACTTTAATACACTGCAGACTGCTCTCATATAGGCCTACGCGTGCAATGATAATTGATCTCAATATTGAGTGACTGATTATTACTTTCTAAAAAAAATTGAATTTTATTCCTCTTTGAATACAAAGCCACTGAAATTGAAAGTTAGGTTAATCTATTGCCTAAAAACCCGGCATGATCTCATGTGTCTATTTCTTCATGTCTGCTAATATCACTACTAGTCTACTAGTGTTCATTATTAACAAAACAGTTTAGCAAGTTTATTAACAAGAGAGCTTAAATCACAAAAACAATTTGCCAATTTATGCCATATATTTATACAACCTACTGACTTGGACTCCATATGAAAGATTGCCTGCCACTTCTGTAATCACAAGTCTAAATTTTTTGTAAAATTGTAAATGTGTCAACAAAAATGTTTTATAAATGGTAGGTATCCTAAGATTTGACAAATATATCACATTTTTATCTGTCAACTCCAAAGTTTTGGGAGACACCAATTAGTAAAATTGTCATACAAATCTATAAAATTGTCATGACATTATTGTAAAATTGTCAGCATTTATCAAAAAGACATTAATGTCAAAATATAAACCTGTAAAAAAATTCCTGACACTTGTCACTTTTATGAAATAGGCCCCAGGAGAGTTTTCCTAATCCATTATTTATATATGAAGGCAAAGGCAATTATTACATGTTACTGATTTACTGGACAAAATCCATTTCTCTTAATAAGTAAGATTCAGAATACAGGTATATTCCAAGCATAGTAACTGATCGTTCAATTATAAAACTGACCTTTCTTAAGGATAATGTTTTGAAATTAAAATATAAAAGTTCGCTGTTTTCGATATTTTGTTTTGAAGCTCTACTCCCCAGATTACAAATTCCGGGAATCGAATCCAGGCCGCTGCGTCAGGGTGGAAGACAGGCGTTCTGCCAACCGCTCCATGGGGGCGGACGTTGTGAAGTTTGTTAATGAACAAGAAAATATGCTCACAGACTATCTCCAAATAACAGAGCAAAATAAAGTTATAATCAGGGCCCGGATTCTAATGACATGTCATCTTTTTATTGATGCTGCATAGAAATTGCCAACTTGTAGATAAGTCCTAATCATGGCCTCTAGATTGTAGAAAAGCATTTTTATTAGGTCATTTTTTGTCATTTTATGCCTTTTTAAATTTTTAGGGCATTTATTTCAACTTTAGGTCATTATTTTGTCATTTTATTGTCATTTTCTTCCTTATTTAGTCATTTTCATGTATTTACATTGAGTGTATTAATATTTTTTTTCGTCGCAAGCAGTGCTATCTTTGAAGTGTTGTTTGTTTAACGCAAGAAGGAAAAAATCCCGTGTTGTCATAACTCAGTCGGAAATGAGAATCAAAGAAACGCCAAAATTTGGTATTATATTACTATTGTTATTAGATTAACTTGGCACCAGAGTCTGCCCCTGCTTGGATTTGAGAATGCAAACTACTGTTTACCCTGAATAAACAACAATATAATCCGGCAGACCACAAAAGGAAATGCCGAATTTTGACTCGCCAGTGCCTCAGTGCCAGTAAATCCGTGAGAAAAGAACATTTACAACATTACAGTTATTTACAATTATGTACAAATTAGTCTATAACTTCGTGTGTACAATAATAATTTTTTTATGAAGAAAATGTCAGTTTTTAGGTCATTTTTTATGATTATTAAGTCATTTTCTTTAAAATGTAGGGTCATTTTATAGGTCATTTTTCAATCAATTTTAGGTCATCAGAATCTGGGCCCTGGTTATAATTTATCATCAATCATGTATCGCAAAATGATGAACTGTTTGGGAAATAGGCTATTAACCTGGAGATTTAATAATATGAAAGTGCATTCTGCATACCTCTCAAACATTCTAGTCACAAGTACATAGGTTATTATAGGAAGGTTCAAACCTAAAATTTGATGTCGAGTTTTCAGCTTAAATACATGTTCTGAGGTTCCGTGAATCCAAAAATGCAATTTTCAAAAACGTGTGCATCTGTGTACATGTGCGTGTATGTTGGTCGAGAACGACAAATCTGGGGGAGAAAAAAAAAACATTGGATTTTGGTTAGATATTTTCTGTGGATGCTAACGAAGGTTGGTGACTACTTTCTCTTACGTTTACTACCACTTTGCATGAAAATATTTATTTTTTCGTTATTTCTCGAAATTCTGTTAAAATTTTGTAAAAGAGGTTCTTATACGAAGAGCTAAAACTTTTATTTGAAACATTTTTTCTTAAAGATTTTTAAAATAAAAGTTATAAGACAGCTATCGTTTGTACAAACTATTGTGTCTCCTATACATCTTCGCAGAGGCTGAAATAACCGAATTCGCATTCCCTGCAATACGACCACTTATCCTACATGAGAATTTGAAGAGAGCTCAAGTTTAGGGTAAAGAAAGTTATGTAACATATGAGACAATTTCGTAATTTTTGACTGATTGCATACTTCTTTCAGCAGTTTTAAAATAAGTAGTTTTGAATCTGAATCAAGACCAACAGCCTTTCATGTTCTATTCACAAAATAAGAGTGAATAGATGAACGTGTTATACAGTGCCTGGAAATTATAGCAAGCACTTATTCACATAGATCAATCGTCTAGATCAATCGTCTCATAGAAACTGATTACGGCTATTTAAGACAAAGAAATACAGTATTGCTAAAAATTTATACGAATTATATATACATAATTGTAACCTTCAATTGAGGTAGTAAAATAATTAATGAAATAGGAATAATTTAAACTGGTCCAATTTTATTGTATATATTAACATCAATTAGACCGGGTAATACATTAGTTGTGATTCAGAAAGCAATGAATGATGCAGTGAACCTGCTGAATTTAATTAACTTCCAGTATTATTTAAGCGTTTCCACATGTTTTATTTAATTTTATATTTTAATGTTATTTACATTCAGCTTCCCTCAGATAAGGGTTGCCCTAAGACAAAGCGTAATAGAAAAAAATATAATTTGCACCACAAAGAAGTGTTTACAAGCATTTACAGTAAACATTAAAAAAACTCACATTAACAACTTAGGTCTATATCAAGAAAACTTATGAAACAAGAAGAAAAAACTAGAAGACAAATTTATAACAAATAAATATAAATATAAAAAGCAAAATAATATTTATATGTCGTTAATCGGGAACATAAGTGATTCCTGAGGGAACCTTTCAGGGCGTAGCCTATTATTATATTTTTTAACTTGGTGTTGCAAGAATGTGTGACTTCAGCGATGCCCTGGCTGAGTGGTAGAGAAGGCCTTATGGCCTTAACTCCGCCAGGTTAAATAAATAAATAAAATAATTCACGGCAATTTCAGTAACACGTACAAAATATAATAACTTTTTTCCCTCCTATACAACTTACTTCTTAACATGAAATTCTACGATAAATACAATTAATACCTGTATCTTCAAGCAAAACTGTGTTTGCCAATTTTTTATTCTCAATGCATATTTCAATTAACATTTTTGTGTTCATTATGGAAGCTTACACTTAAATTCTAAAAGAATATAACTGACAACGCTGTCAATCTACAACCGACCCACCGCAGCCACTATCCATAGTTCTCCCAGTTCAATACCTGTTATGCAAATCAAGGACGTCAAGACGCGAGGGGGAAGGCAGCTTATTCAAATTTGGAAGTGGATGAGCTAGGACGTCGCTTTTGTTTAGCAGCCAGCTGATGAAATCCAAACTAACGGTCTTCAGTCCGCTCAAGTGAACTCTTTTTGTGTCTCGTACGGATGCAAAATAAATAAATGGACTCTGCACTTTTAGCATAGACATAAACGTTAGTACTTGTTCTATTTTATAATGATAAAACAAAAATGTTTGTTATGTTCAATTAAACATCGGGAGTGATAAATGAAGACAGTTCTATTGATAAACATTTATCTTAATTGGTGTCTGGTTAAAATAATATAAGGGACACCAGAAGAGAGTTTCTTAAAATTCTCATGGTTTCATGAATATATGGATGTGCTATGTTTGCTCTTTTAAACAATTGTATCAAATATTATCAAATTTGCTGTAGTAGTTAATTAATATTAAGTTTTTAATGCATTATTGTTATCAAAATATGCATAAATTGCCTACGAAACAACCTCACAGCTTCAAATGGTAATTCATTATAAAAGTTCTATGAAAAGTTTACATTTTATAGTCTTAAAAATTGTGCACGCATATTTAATTCTGAATATTAGTTACGGAGATAAATTCCATTCATACACTTTTTGTTGTATTTTAAAAGGTTAAAAATTAATATCATGCAAAATATTAATCAAAGGGCCTATACGACGCGCTACTTTGTGTATAGGAGCAGTTTGTATCTGTGGAAAGATTCAAGAATTTTTCACTGCATTTTATTATATCATTGAGGTAGTTTATAAGATGAATGTGAAATGAACACGGGTAAAGAATATTTCTGCACTACCTAATTATTTTACTTTTTCTGTATATTTTTAATTTTGCTATATAACCCTATAAAGGTTCTTGTTCACATTCTGTTAAGCCTCCACCAGACTGGAGTAACTTGGAAAATTCTTAAAATTTAAAGAAAGTAAAATTATTTTATCTTTATACTGTTATATTAGTGGGGGTACGCCGTAGCGTAGTGGTTGAGGCGCTGCGGAAGGTCGCGGGTTCGATCCCCGATGAGGTCGTTGGAGTTTTTCAATTGGCCTAATCCTTCTGGTGGCACTATGGCCCTGGGGTCGACTCAGCCTCTAACAGAAATGAGTAACAGGAGCAATCCTGGGGGTAAAGGCGGCCGGTGCGTAAGGCTGACAACCTTACCACCTTCATGTGCCGATGTCTAAAAATCTTGGAGCCTCAACCTCCTGGAACCCTCTGGGCCTCCATGGCCTGTAATATGGAACATTTACTTTACTTACTGTTATATTAATAATGTGTATACTTTGGAGAAATTGTGTCTCTAGTGGACATTTAATGATGAGCAAACATAAAAATAATTTGGAATAGATAGTTTTAAAAATCGTATTAAGTAGTCTGATGTATGTTTTTTTCTAATTTGTAAAGTAGTCTAGGAAAAAAGTCCACAGATAAAACTAAAGATCAAGTTCTTTCTCGAGGGATTAGGTTTTAATGAAAGGCACAAAAAATCGCGGAACAAAAATTAACTTCATTTATAATCAATGGAATAGATCTACGGTATGTCGGTATTGTTTCAGAGTATTTCTTTAATTTTCGCTAACATAAGAGAAATCAATATATATACAGATACTCGTCGGCCAGCTACTTACGAAAATATTTACGGAATAGAATATGTTAGAAGAAAATCTGAAGTTACTTAATACCGACTGTAGAAGTGTCTGTTTTTAACTTCCTCTGCTCGTCCCATAGGTACTATAAGTAGAGGAAGTAGGCTATTGTTTTCGACCCTCAAATTCGAAGTTCAGTTTTGGAAGCATGTCTTTGTGTGTGTTTGTTAACAGCCTAGCTCCAAAATGGAAAATCGTATGAATACAACATTTTGTATTTGGGTTAGGCATCTTCTGAGGTTGTGACACGAAGATTATTTTTAAGAAAAATACACGAAGAAAATTTAGTTCGTCGCGATTTTCTGGAATACGTCTCTAACGATTTTGTTTACATTTTGTACATGGGGTGCTTACAGTAAGAGATAAAACTTTTATTTGCAACACTTTTTTTCTAAAAAAAATTATGTGGAAGAGTTATAAACCACCCACTCTGAATACGCACTCTCTGTAATACACGCTCTTCTTCTTTATCAGAATATGAAATGAGAAAGATGCATTGGCTATGTTTATTTGTGTTGTGTGTCCCTCGGGGATGCGACGTGATGTGATAATGGCTTCTCTTATTTTAACAACCAATTTAGATGAAGATAATGACATACATAATGATGGGCAGAAGAAGTTACCGAAATGTGAATTTCACATCAGATTTGTAAATACAATTACAGTATGATCAAACAATGTAGAATACTAAATTAGTAAATATTACTAAAACACGACGCGGCCCAACCCGGATAGCCAGGAAAATCAGTTTAATTTAGAATACTGCTGAAAAATAATCTTGTAGTATAGTTATTTTTGCAGAGACGATGGGCTTACCACCTGCCCTTCTGCCCTCTCTTGGAAAATAAGCGTAACAAAATTAGTATAGGTAATGAAACCTCCACTTTGGAGGCCCTATGACTCACCATAGGGGTTACAGGAACAAGTCAATTAGTCATAGTTATTTTTGTACTTTCACTAAACCAACATCTATAACTTCAGAACGTCAAAAGCCTTTCATTTCCTTCAGAATTATGAACAGAAAAAATACATCCCGAAAGAACTGAAACATGCTAATCTAGAGCAATAGCCTATTACTCCTCTTCCTAAGAGGATATCCTAAAGCTTGAGAATAAGCAATGCCCACGCCAACTCCAGAAATATAACTTCTAGAATGAAGAAAAAAAGTTTGAGATTATTACTTGATCTCGAGACAACAAGGGTCACAGTGCGGATATTCTTTGTAGTGTCACAAGACGTGACCGGGATAATTATGTGCTATGTTCTTCCTTCATCATTCCATAGGAAAGTTCAGTTTCATGAACATGGCCTACTAATCATTTTAAACTATTTATTTAAACTAACCATTTCCTATACTCACGATTTTTTTAAACTGCTATTCACTAAACGTTAAATTACATTCCATAGATCTTATCCTTACTATACGCTACGGTATTTGCTAAGGATCTTGAATTCAAATTCCCGTCAATCCTAGTGTGGTTCCTTTAGGCTACTAAATCTCTTATTGCCTTTTGAAAAGAAAGAAAGAAAAAAAAAACGTAAAGTTTGAAAGGTTCCTTATATGGATCAGATTCCACACAAGGTTCAGTTTCTGCTATTGCAGTAATCCAGGTCACGACTAGACCCATCTCTTGGGGAGCGGTTGTCGATTGCCCTAACTAGCTTTATTCTGGAAGGCTCCGTAGCGATAGAAGTCTGTAAAAGGAAATCCTAGAGTGAATTAAATGTATGAAAAGAAAATGTAAAAAAAGCGTCTTTCTTTCGCTAATCTCCCAGGAAGATGCATCCTGTAATTCAAATGACTGACTACATCCAGATTGCTTGTTCTATCAATTTCCTCGTCTTTTTGACTGACATACAGCTAGCTTCTACTGAGTCAGTAACGACATCAGCTGAACCTGATGCAAATTAAGACCACTTTGAATTATTTCCAAGAAAGTAGATAAGCCATTTCCGCCACATGAGAATTCTTAGCGAACGATGTAAGTCAATGCCCCTAAGAAGGTATCTTTATTTCTTGTGCTACCAGTAAAACCACAGGGCAACAGAAAATTCACCTGGCCAAATTAGAGATAGGCCAACTTATTTTTCGTGAGTGACGGATTCACAAATTGTAGTTATTACCAACATAAGAGAAAATCTTTTGTTTCAAATACTTCTAAGCTGAAATGTCATTTGGCACGCGCGGGAAAAAAAACACGAAGTTTTTTTAGTTTTTTTTAAATTATCGTTTTAGTGCGAAATTTTAATTTTTTAAGAATATTATATTCTCCAAGGGAAATCGCGAGTTTTAGAAAGACGTTTTAACAGGACTTTTAAATGGTGAATTATTGAAAGTTGCCAAAATATACTTTCACATTAATACAAATAAGTATTCAATAAACCAAATACATGTCGAGTTTGCAGGGATGCCAGTGGTAGGTTACAAGTGTAGGGAACTTAATCGTTTATTGTAATAATCCTCCTTGACAAGTACATTAGAAAGTCGAAATTATGAGCACTCATATATGGGCAAGGAGGGCAGATGCCTCTCCTGGAATGCCTTATGGCCACATTAATTTTTTGCAGGCCAACTCTTTGTCTCTGTCAACCTGCAGTTGTTGCAGGGAGAATAAAAAATAAAAATATTTTACACTGAGTTTAGCAAGTATACAATAACTGCATCATTGTATTTATAATAATATTTTACCAAGGCTGTTACTCAGAAGAACAATATGTTAATTTAAAAACCTTGCAGCCTCGTCGAATTCAGCTGGCGTTCACAACTACTGATCAGGAAACTATGTAAATATCAATATATATTTAGTTATTTTAAATTGATTTTCAACTGATAATAAAATATTGACACCTGCCTTATAACTTTAATCTGAATTAACCTCATTGAGAATTTAAGTTAACTTACAGTTTAATTTACTGTCGTAATATCATTATTATTGTTCGCAATACTAAATTAATTTTTAATATTATACACTATATAGTATAGTTTAGCCTAATAAGTAAGAATCTTTGTTTAAAATTATGTTGAGATTGCCCCCTTAATAAAATTCCTGGCGACGCCTCTGCACTCATAGTGTGGTTGTAAGTTTCAAATAAAAGTAAAACTACACTGCACTGCTTCGGGAATACTACTACTGTATAAGTATAAGGGAAGTCAAAGGGCTGTTCCACACTGTTAAGAATAGGCCTACCTAGGGAGTGCTTGAGATACTTTATTGATTTAGGAGCTATGGTACCCATGGCTTTGTGAACCGAAGTTTTATTGGTTATTGAATTCAGACCTGAAAATATGCGGGCACTGGTCTACACGTTAAAAAAATAAAAAAATAAATTATGCCGGTTACTTAAATTATCAATCGCAATACAACGAATGAGTCAGATTTATGTCGGCCTAATACTAATTTATAAACAGTAGCTCTTTACCCTATCATTATTAGAAATAGGATCAAGTGGCCTCGAAAGCGTGAAAACAGAAACGTGACACTGGAACATGATGCATGGAGATCGCACAATCTGCACATAGAATGACAACGTTGCACACTAAATTTTATTACTACATTACAAGTGAACTGAGTGACTCACAAGGAACAAGCACGCCACAGGCGATATATTACAAGGACAAAACAATAGAATCATCAGATAGCCTGCAAGCCCATTAATTTTTTGGTTAAGATTTCTTATCCGTATCGTTATGTAGGTTTACATGGAAATGTAATATACATTAAAGACCATAGGACACAGCCATGCAATTAGAGTAACAATGTTAGGAACATTTTGAATTTTCAACTAGTACACGTTAAATGAAATATTTGTAAAATTAGTTTCCGCCAATGTACTAGTAACAAGCAAGGACGGATAACCACGTTGTGTGCTGAATACGAACAAATTGGATGCAAATGTGGAATACGGTATTTATTGGAACCTTGTGTTGTAAGAATTTTCATACATTTAAACAATATATTACTGTTAATAGTAGGGCTGAAAATCGATTAAAATTTCTAATCGAGTTAACGCTTGACTTTAATCGATTAATCGACAAACAGGTTGGTATTTTAAATGAAACCGAAGTGTACTTTAAATATTGTTTTACACGTCTAATAACTACTACACTACAGATAATCAGAAGAAATCCTGAATTAATGAATACCATTACTAGTTAACTAGAGGAAAAAATATACAAAACTTATATTTCCGGTTACTTTTTCAGCCAAGACTTGCAAAACTAAACTACCCTTCAGGTTTCTGAATAACGGGAATTGTTTGGACACAATAGGCTGAATGACACATGTTGTGCTAAGGCCGGAGAAGCGAGTTTTTCGGAATTCGACTAAATCGATTAATCGGACAATGTAATTGATCGACGAATAAATGTTTAATCGATCCAATTAATCGATTAATCAGCCGATTAATCGATTAATCGGTACAGCCCTAGTTAATAGTAAAAAAATGTATGTAGAAGATGTGTGTTTATACTTAGTCATTTAACTTTGACCTTGTCAAGTTCTTGCAATATCATATAACATTTTCATACAGTTAATATTGTACATAATTTTTAGTCAGATTAAAACACATTCATATAAACCAGATTAAAAGTCATAGTGCAAATGATGAAATTATAAAAATTATCAATAGAAATGTGTGTAAAATTTCTTGTTATTACTAGTACATTGGAGGAAACTAATTTTACAAATATTTCATTTAGCGTGTACTAGTTGAAAATTTAAAAGCTTCACAATGAAGTTTATCAACGATTCTATTGCTAGTTAGGAATATTTGTTATTTATTCTTTGATTATTATTGGAAGTTCGAACTGGTAGCAAAGCACTGCCACATACGGTAGCCTTTAACACATCATATCCCTACTGTATTTTCACTTGTTATTACCACCATATAACTAAGTGAATGGAAAAGTAGGTCAGAGCGATATAAAACATTCGTAATATTAGAACCGTACAGCGATAAGAGAGACTTCTTCAAAATATGTCCTCGTTTCTAATTAACTTTTAGGTTATTAAAATAATACTATTGAATGAATGAATTTAGCCATAATGTCCCATAAAGGACAAGACCTCCTATAAAACGAGTAGCTCGTTATTCCTCGCTTGATGAGTCATTTCAAGCGAGGTGAATTTTGTCGGTCTGTTTATCACTAAATAATAATAATAATAATAATAATAATAATTATTATTATTATTATTATTATTATTCTAATACAGTACACTATTTCCCTGTTAGATCGATTCTGTTTAGTTTCCCACTGTCACTTTAATTATAGTTTGTGATAGATAACGTCTAGTTTCTTCCATTCAGTTCTGTTTTTTTATTTCCTTCACCACTGTTTGTTATCACAAGCAAGCAAAATAAATTCGGAAATTATTGTGAAAAATATTAAAAGTGAGAAGATTTTGGTAAGCATTTCTACATTTGGTTTGTTAAGAAAGCGTTTCACAATAGCCTATGGATGTATTTAATGGACTTTTAATTGCTAGCTTCCTTAACATTGTTTATAATAAAGTCCATAGCACGAAACCATGCTCAAGAGTGTAACAGAATGAGTTAATGTTTTAATAAACCTAAACAGTACGCAGTAGAAGTGAATGTCACACCTAAGGATTATATAATAGCTAAGAAAACGAAAGGTACGGTATCAATTTCAACTGAAACTGAGATTCGGAACAAATTTCATTGCATGTACAAAAGGTAAGCTATGCACGGTTTTAGAAGACATATGAACTGAGCCAATGCGTGCATTAAAACGACGAATTTCCAGTAGTACTTAGAAGTTCTATTGCCCAGTTCGGACGTCTACGGCAGAAGAATGAGCAACAGAGCTCCAATCCACCAAAAATATTATTGGAAATTCGTCATTTTAATGTACGCGTTACCTCAGTTTCACATGTTTTTTAAAACCGTGTGGACTATAGTAATATATAATGTGGAGAAAACATTCTGAAACAAGGTATGTACAACAAGAGGATAGTAAATAAGGAATCTGTCCTTACATGGCCGTCCGGAAGGGGGTGGCAAGATAGGGCCGCTGCCCCCTCTGGAAATTTTGTTTACACATAAATCTAACTAAATTTCTATAAGCAACTAATGTGAAGTGAGGCTTAGGTTTCCATACACTATAATATGAGTTGTTTGTAACAGCTGACTACCTTAGATATGAGCATGTGGGAATAATTAATTTCATAAACTTGAAATCATTTCCAGCCAAGCAATTTATTGTAATGAAGGTAAAGTAACGGATGTTGTTTATCCCATTTTATATGAATAGAAGACCTATCTGTGAAATTGTAAGGGGTAGAAAAAATTAAATTTTTCTGTGTATTCATCGCCATAGGTCCAACTGCAGTAAATCAAGGATGTGGATGATGATGATAATAATGATGATGGTGATGATGATAATATTAATAATAATAATTTGTTATTAAGGAATATTCCACAATACAATGGTTTTCCTTCATCCCACAACAATCTTTTGCCTCCACAGGTCCCTGTCCATAGCATCTTCTTCACTTAATCCATTTCTCGCCATATTACTTTTCACCCCATCCATCCAGCAGTCTTTGGGCTTCCCTCTTCTTCTTTTTCCTTCTACTTTCCAATCCAAAATTGTCTTGGGTATTCTATCCTCTGTCATTCTGAGTAGGCCTACATGTCCATACCATTTCAAGCGTCTTCCTTTTTACAATTTCCAAAATATTCTTTTCAACTTGCATTATTTCCCTTATTCTATTCAAATAATAATAATAATAATAATAATAATAATAATAATAATAATAATAACAATAATAATAAAGTGGTTGTAGTAATAATAGAATAGCGATGGTGGTAGTGACAGTAATTTGTTCATTTGCCCCTCCTTGGCAAAATTTCTGTGAACGTCCATGCGTCCTTATTCCATTTTTGCAACGATCGTTAAGTAAAATCTCGTTCAGTAAAATATCAGCAAAAAAATATAAACGCTTTTCTTTAATATAGTGCAACGATATAAACGTCTTGCAGATTCAAATATCCACACCCTTATTTTGCATCGTGATATGCAAACTTCGTATGACGACTCCTAATGGAACGATGTTTTCGTGAGGGAATGCTGCAAATGAGGGAGGGGGCCCATGTTGTGTCTTCACTGCTGGGTCTTCTCTAAACCTCTGTCACCTAAAGACTCAAGTTACCTAGACACATTATATTCAAACGAAGCCCTTTCATTACCAGAGTCCCTTAATGAACAGCTAGGGAGCAGTTTCTTATGTGAAACAGATATTATTCTTGCATCTTACACCATCCAGGGTCTTCCTTCGTTAAATATGACTAATCTGGAAAGTACAAGGAAATAGAAGTTGTACATCTCTACAGTAACTATGTTTTAAGTATTCCGTTTCATGAGGGATTACGGCTTCCCTAAAATACAAGTAACGTGTAAAACCCTTTCCCCATGCATTTTAATCTAGTCTTTATTATATCTATATAACTTCACCTTTATGGTGAATGTCTAACTTTCGTACAACGAAATATACTCAGAGAATGCGTTGTCTAATTACTTATTTTGTAAATAAACACTTCCTGGATGCAATCGTTTTGCGTACTTTGCAAAGAGGGTAAGTGGAGGTTGTATGGAATCTACATTTGGTGTAAGTTATACAGTAGACACTACTGGATTGTTGTGCACTCTTGCAGTAATAAATGCCTCATGTACTTTTGCCTGTACGTGAAGTAGAATTAATAGGCCTAATATGCAAGCCATTCTTTACAGAAATAGCAGATATAAATACAATTTTTATTTTAAAAAATTTTCTATTCGTAAAATTGTCAAACAAGTATAGGCCTATATCTGAAACAGATTTACCGAATGTAAGTTAGTGCTATACATTTTTCACTGTTTTTGAAGTAGCCTACATATGCGTCACCGAAAAATTTGCCTAAAGGCCAAGAAATAAGCATAATAGATTAATGCTTCATCTTAAAATACAAATATATTTATCCACGCCCATAGTACTTTATTAAAATTTTCCTAGTTGGTATCAAACTTACAACCGACTAGTGACTTTAGTTGATGAATGCTTTTACCAAAATATAAATTCAGCTCTGAAAGGATTAAGCAATTAGTGTGGTTAATAACGGTTTCGCGGTTACATATCACTGTAAATTCCCCGTGATATGTCCTATGGCGAAACACGGGTTGTAATCAATTTTGAAAATAAATTTCGCTATAAGCCGAGTAAAGGGATCTGATGAAGGCTGCAGAGAAGATAATGACGGGAAGCTTGGATATTTTAGATCCCTTGATTAGACTTACAGCCCGCGAAACCGTTATTAATAAAATCAGGTAAACTGATGTAACAAAGTGCCAGAATACTTTTGTTTAATCAGTAATAATTGCAATTATGATATGCAGAAAATAAGTAATTTTTTTAAACGATTTCCAAGTAAGCTCCAGATCGATTCATTAAGCAGGGCTTACGGAAAACAAAGGTCTAGTTTGATAAGCGTATGTGAAGGAATATGTAGGTAGCGTTATTTGTCAAAGCTACCGGTATTGCATTTGATAAATTCTTTCTAATATATTACCATAAAATAGGCATTAAATTGGGCATTACTCCGGTACCGATCAACCGATCTGGTCTAATATCAATAGGCTTCTTCCCATGGACGTTATAAATGCGTATAACAAGTTTCTTGGAAATCCAATAAAGCGTATTTGAGTTCTCGCGCGTACAAACAGACGGACAGACATTTTCCTGTCCCCCATACAATCTCATAAAGTACCATTCTGGAACTTAATAATCAGCGCCGAGAAAGCCTCAAGTCTTAATTATTGTTCTGTTACAAACTCAATGCAAAGGATATGTGAGGATTTGGAAGGGAGAATATTAAAACTGATTTCTAACCATACATGTGAATAAATGCCCAGATGCAGTGGAACCAAAAAGATGCATCTATAGGCCTACCAGTAGCAGCTGAATATTAACCGCATATTCACCTTACGTAACTATTGCCTAACCACAGTTCCATGCAGAGTTATGCAATGCCTCCGAAGAGACCCATTAAACGCGGATGCTTAACAGTGAGTGCTATGTGGAGAAAAACTTGAATCACTTCCCCGAAAACAGTTTAGTTCAAGTACCAGCAGATTGATCAATAAGAAAATTCTGTTAAAGAAATCAATTGGCCTACCTCTTGTTCGTTATATGAAAGTTAAAAGTAAGCAATAAAAGGGCTAGCCTTCAAGTGATCTTGAAGAAACAGATGATGCCGGAGAGATTTGGTCTACTTTCAAATATAAAATGTTTCTATATCTTTGCCCAAAGAAGGCCTAATTCAAGTGGGGGCCTATAAAATCATATTTGCTTACTTCTTTTAGGCTACGATATTTTTAATGCATGACCATGATCAAACTCTCCAAGTTTTGTACCTATTCAGTGCAGTTCGATGTGGCTTCCATGTGTTGCCCTACCCACATCTAAACGATATTCAAATTCTTCCCACACACGGTAAAGGACGTTTGGTAACAGAGTGAATAGCGTCTGTGATTCTCTGTTTTAAATTATTAATTTCGTTGATACGTTCACTGTTCACAAGTTGCTTCACATAACCCCACAAGTAAAAGTCAAAGGGCGTCAGATCTGGGGCCATGGCTTGACAGAACCGTGACGCAAATGTACGCCAGTAGCAGTGAAAAGGATAATAGTCAAAGGATGCAGGCTAGTCACTCCGCGCGAAGCACTATATTAAGCAGAGCTAATCTTATGGTTGAGAGTACGACGGGAATATTAAATCTGCCCACTCAGTGAAAGTTAAATTCTGGACATTCTACACCAACCATAAACGCACTACCTCTGAAGCTATTATTTACCGACATTAAAACACTGTCCTTTATTGAAGCATATTATGTATGTGTAGGCAATTATTCACTTGCAAACCAGTGATTACATTAGTAATTTAGTAAATTGGTTTTCACTGTTACTAATTATAGGCTACTACTATGCTGTCACTAGGAAGTAAATTTTGGTAAAATTAAGCATAATATTCACAGCTGGTGTGACGAATCGGTAAGGCTAACGGCTACGGACTGGAGTGCACGGGTTCGACATCGGGCAAACTATTTGGGAGAGGGGTAAAAGACGGGCTCTAGCGAAAGAGCTGACCAAACAGCCTTCATTATAGAATGCCGAATGGCTATGTGGTAAGGAAAGTTACCTCCCAAAACCTTAAAGGAAGTGTAGTTCAAAAAGGATACTTTTACTTTTACGTATAGTATGCCTCCAAACATAATTATTTTCTTATAGTGACTAAAACAATGTGCTATAAATCATTTGCTCCTTCTAGCATTCTCACATCTCCAGAAACATTAATTAGGCTATATGGAGCATCCATCAAATGAGTACATTAAAAAGGTCATCACTCAACGATTTAATGACCCGAGTCAGATTAAAGCAGACGTCATAGAAACTGCACTTCGCCTTATCCTCAAGGACACATGTATGCTGGAGTACGATTAATGTATTAGCATATTAAGTAGGAAAGTTACATTACTTTAGCATTTCATTCATGCGTTCTTTAAGAAGTTTGACCGGATATTACAACACTTCCTCAATACTCCGAATGTAAATAATTAATTCGGATAACTTATACAAGGGATGTGATTTTGTGGATGCATCTGTAAAGAATAACTAAATATTAATGTTAAATTTTTCGTTATTAACCTTAAATGTAGGCCCTTGAAAAAATGGTGACCTTCGAAGGATCATGCCTAAGTGGATGTCTACCCTTACTAGGTTTTAAAATGACTCCACTTCAATATTTTTAATTGTCAAAAAGTACTTTGGTCAAGTCTTGTTATGCATGGATCTAACCTTTTAGTGTACACGATAGGTAGAACGAAATTACTTTAAAATAACTGTGCAGTGTCTGGTTGTTATTTGGTTGCAGGGAAAATATATAAAAATGTATATACTACGAAAGAATAAGAGAGAATAAAACATTATTCGCTGAGAAATACTTAAATAAATGCACGAAGAACTGTGCCATATTGGCTTGAATTTGTGTTGTTATTATGTATTATACAGTCTTACTAATAAAAGTTGTTTATACGTGCTTGAAGGTTGTTTGGTTCATCACCGTACGAGTTCTACACAACAAGTGTCCAATTTTTTTTAGCAATAATTCTCAAGTAATGGCAAAATTTATACCAGCATTGTGTCTAATACGTCACCGATGTGTCATGGAAACGTCAATCAGGTTTCTCGCATGGAGTACAGAAGAAGACATTTGACTGCACTCCGTCATGTCTGGAGAGTCAGCTGAACAATCAGCAGAGTATGGTGAAGAAATATTGTATATCTGATTCCACTAAACTGATGTCAGAAAGCTGTAACCGTGGGTAAAATTAAGAAAAGAAAACCCGCAAAAAAATAAACAATGTTGTTAACAATCCCGTAAATGAAACTAACGATGTTTCCCAACAATTTCTTTTAGAATGAATGCTTGACCTCAAAATTCAATTCATCTCTCAAGCGATGAGCTGTAAGCGATGCCATCTTTATTACTTATGTAAAATTTAAGTAAGTTTGTCAGGCCGTGTAAAAGTATGTGCTAGAGTGCGAAATCGCGCGGGGGGAGGGGGTATTCCCATCCATCGACGATTTTAACCCCCCTTCCACAAAAAAAGCTTCCAGAACTCTTTCAAATAATTATGAAGCTGTTAGAGACCGTTTGCAGCCACCGCAGGCAAGCATGATGCATCAGAGAACAAATTACATTTTTTGTTAGTGACCCTCACTCTTTGCCAATGTAAGCGTTATCAAGTTTATTTTGTAATTTTTACGAGAATTCTAGGGGTGCGAAGCAAACTTTCTACTGCTCTATTCCATTGAAGTTGAAAAATGAGAGTATATTTTCACAAGAAGTGGACGGAATTTTTAAATGTCTGATCTGTTTTCCAGTTCGGAGTCGGAGATGAAATGAGATCTCTGGAACCCCTCTGGGCAGGCTGCCAGAGACGTGCTCGCGGAATGCAAAAGGGCCGCAGATGAACAGTCGGAAACCAAGTTCATCATCATGTCGGATGCAATTCACGAGCCAATTGTACTGACCAGCAATTATCGTAATGATTTCGCTAAGTATCATAGTTACGACGATGGTCACTATCCTATGCTGAACTCGACAGCAATCCGCTGCTATCCAATTTGCATTCATGGTCTAATCAGGGAATGAGAAATAACTGTATACGTTATGTGCTACGCAGTATATAACTGAACAAAATGATATAAAAAATCAGAAGTGAATAGTTGATTTCCTCTATCTTAAGCGAGAATTTTCAAACTTTGTTTGTGTACCGGTAAAATAAGCGGCCGCCTAGCTGGACTGTGAAAAGTTATCTGTGCCTCACAAGATGCAATGTTGTTCGCGAGAGGGACAAAATAATACATATAGATCGTGCAGACGATCAGCTTAAAGCAGTCAGAAAATTTTACTAAAAAAGAAATTAAATACAAACACAGTTTATAATATTGTCAGTTACTTACATAATAGGCTTGTAAACAAAATCCGTATTAAAAAAATGAAAATTAGAAAGTTGGAAAATTCCAATAACAAATCGGTAATCTACCCCCAGACTTTTCAGGTTGTTGTGCAGTGCCTCAACCAATCGCGCCACGGCTTACCCCTGACTTTAAAATAGACATATGAAAATTATTTACCTGTAGGCCTACGTGAGGAAAGGCTCTATATATAAATACATACATAATTTTGCTAAAGGCCGTGAGTTCTATGATAGAAATATTTACATAATATTTTCAATACCGGTGCTATAAATAAAATCCAGTAGATAGTGTGTAAACTGTGTCGTTTTTCATCAAAATATATCAAAATATATGCGTGGTATTTATTTACAGAAGTACTAAATGACGGCGAAATTCATTCTAATATAAAGAATATGTATTCTGGTAAATAATAATAATAATAATAATGTTAGAAATAAATCTGTAGTGACTATATGGAGCTTCCAGCGATACGCAGTCTACCAAGAGGGGCGCACCAAATGTCGTATTGATCAACTTTTTCATTAGCAGTACTCTAAAAAAACTTGCTAGTGCACTGGTGACCATAACTTAAAAGTACTGTAATCAATGCACCTAGCGGAGGCGGTTTTCCTTTGATTGTAGAGTTTTTTCAGAGGCCTATATAGTACCCCATATAAAATAACCTACATAGAGCACTAATTTGAAAATCGTTAACTGGATTCTGGGTCAGCTATCGATTGACGAGTGGATATGTACACATATTTGTCATATGACTGTAGGCTATAATCAAATAAATCGTGACTACTTTCTCTGTCCACATAAAGATTATCAGGCAACCGAATAATTGGGCTGGTTTCAAGGGATCTATCTACAGCATGTTTACAGAGTACGGTCAAGAAAACTCTTGATATGTTAAGGATTGACGCCTAATTTTATCACGAAGTATGTACTGAATAATATAATATAAACTTGGCCTGAATTTACAAAAACACATATGTAAATGTTTTGAGGTTACAGGAGAATGCCAACTCTCCGGATTAATTGGAACCGGACCTGAACCGGAAAATCAAATATACGGATAATTGCATAAATAATGAGAAATTATTTTCTTAAAAAACGATATTGTACAGTACTGTATTTACATAAAAAGTCACATCTTTAACATACTGGTCAGAGTCAGTTGTTTTCCTGGCAAACTGCCGATTTTTCGGCTAAAAGTTTTGCTTCTTCGCAAATAAATAACACTGGTAAACAAAAATCAACTTTTTTTTTGTGACATGGATAAAACAAGGCATACCTTATGTAAAATTTCACCAGAAAACAGAAAATGGCCTTGGATTTTCTCTATCCCCCACTATTTTTTTGCTACGAAGTGTTTTGTGTTATGGTATACTGAAATATGTTAATTTCGGTATGTTCTTAATATTATATTTAATTCAAAATTTTATTACAAAATGTCCAGCAGTCATCAGCAAGCAAACTAGGACTCCATTTGCCTTGGTATCGCTTTTCCATAGTTGCAACATATTTGCCATCTTTCATAATTTCTCGTACTTGCGGTCCCACAAATATGCCCTCTTTAATTTTTGCCTCACTAACTCTCGGAAATTTCTGTTTCAGATACAAGAACCCCCTTCCGTTCCAAACTAATACTTTTGAGCTAAGTTTAGAAGAATCAATAAATAGGCGCAAATTGCTTGGTTCATGTTTCTGTCCCAATGAATCAAACAAGTTGTCAACAGCCATGCAGTAGCCTACACCAAAATCCCTTCTTGAGCGAAATAATGTGTAAGTCCTTTTTGACGTTTTCGAAAGCCAGTTATTTGTACGTCACCTTCGAGGAGATTCCATCCTTTTAATCTGGATGCTAGGAGTTCTGACTGTGATTTTGCTAGTTTTAAATCTCGAACTAAATCATTCAGTTCAGCTTTTGAAATCAGATGTGGTTTTGTTGATCATTTTGATGCTTAAAAGTCTGGATCATTGTCAGTTTCCTGTGCGAATTGCACAACATCAGGTGGATCACTAGCACATTCTTCTTCGTCCAAACTCCATGATTCTGGTGGGTTTGGGATAGGAAGTTCTTCACTATGTTCGACGGGCCAGGCTGATGGCAAATTGGGATATTGCACAGCATCCTTGGACTTCAGTCCGATGCCCTGTATTTTAGTGAGGTAAAAGTAACAATCTGTTGGATGGTCTTTTGGTTCTCTCCACACCATTGGTACTGCAAATCGCATATTACGTTTTTCACCTTTCAATCAACCTGTTAACAATGTTACACAAGTCTTGCAACATATGTGAGGGGCCCATGACTTATCTTGGTCTCCTGCTTTAACTCCGAAATAGAATTCGTAAGCTCTTCGCACAAGTTGGGTGAAATTACGTTTTTGCGATTTAAAAGTTATTTCTTCTCACACATAACAGAAACTGTTGACACTATTTACATACTGCCTAGGCATTGTATTGACTTGTTAATTCACAGTCAATCACAGTACAATAATAAAAATAAACCAAGTATGTAGAACACAAGCACTTTAGTATACACAACATAGTAAATGCAGTAACTTCATACGCGGGTAAATGCCTACTAATGCTCAATCTCATTTGGGTGCGTAGGCCTACTTCTTGCATGAAATAGGCTATACTGGAAGGAACTTGTCTTAACACACTGCTACACTGCTGATACATGCATTACACGAAGTGGTACAATATACATACAGCGACTCACAAAACTGTTGCAATGATTGCTGTTTTTTTTTGTTATATTTTTTAAAAATTCAGTAAAATATTATTTAAAAAATAATGAATGGTGGGGTAGGGTGGAGAAGAATGTCTTGTTTTATTCATTGCAACGGTTTTGTGAGTCAAATGTTGCATACTTGCAGAATATAAACGCTTGTTACTAAAAATCCGTGGGTGATAGGCAATTTCTGTTTTTAAATTTGTTATTAGGGTGCCTCAGTACATCAGAAACACCTAAAAATTTCCATGTCACAAAATGTGTGTTTAACAGTGTAATCGGCCCTGATAGAGGGTTTCCCAATGCTCGCTGCTGCAAAAACAACTTGAATACGGCCTCAAAGCGATCCGGATAGTTAGAGTTCGGATAATTGGAATTCTACGTATGAATCAAAAAAGTAAATTTTTCGGAAAATATATGTCTGCGTGTCAGTGTCTGTCTGTGAAAGATGAAATTTCACATTATTTTGGTTATGCATTTTCGGGATGTGACAGGAACCATGACATAGACTTCCCCTACCTTTTACTAGCACTTTGCACGAAGAATTTATTTTTCTAAACTTCATAAAAAATTGTTTCAAACTATTTTTAAAAGTTTTATTTGATTTTTTTTTTCGAACAAATCCTCTGAAAATAAGTTACAAGCTCAGATGGTTTCTAAGTCCTGCCTAGTGAATAATATGGCTTAGACAATTGAATGTGTATTCAACAATGCGTCTGCTTACTCTATATTAATTGCAGATAAAGTTTTGTGAATCTTTCACAACAGATTTTATTCTAAATTTCAAGTAAAGGCTTTTCGACTTCTGAGCCATCGCTATCGTCAGGATCTCATTAGTCTATCAAGGGATGAGAGCAACGAAAGATAAGAATTTATATTGCTGAAACCGTAAGCTAGATCTATAATATAGGCTATGTATGCTTTGTAGTTGCTCTTACGAATTGTTCGTTCTGAAGCACGGTTTTCTTGTCGCTTCTAATTGTTACTGATACCAATTTTTAAAGTTGGGATGGAACCATTATATCATTCATTAGGGTTCATTGGAACAGTATTTTCCCGTACGGCTGATGGAGCTGCAGTCCACGGTTGTTAAAATATTAATATTCAGCAGACTGAGTGACCGAGATATCTAAAAGGTTGAATTGGTCAAAAATGGGCGGAACCGTAAAATCGCCTTTTTATTCAATGATTCAAGAGAGAGCAAAGGCTAAGTTGAAATCAGGAAGTATTAAAAATCATGCTGATTGTATATTTGAGCTCGATCAATAAAATATTATACCTTAATCTGATTTTTAAAAAAAATCATTTAGCCTAGGCATTTCGGTTTTATACAATCAATACATCTGTAATTACAAAATATATTTGCTTTGTAATCTACAACGGTTTATAAATGTGTAGTTATATTGAGTACCGGGTACTTTATATAAATCTACATTTCAAACTGCTATATTACGACATTTTACTCCATTCTGTTTGTCAATGGATAATAATTCATTATATGTGCAAGCTGTATAAGGTCGTAAATTTTAAAAACTGTGTTGTCATAAGTTTTTAAAATATTGTATTGTCATAAACTCCTCTGACACTGGGATTTGAACTCAGGACTTTCGGCTATCCAAATCCCAGTGTCAGAGGAATTTTTCTCCAATAATATTCCAATGTAATGTCCAACAGAGACAATAATCTGTGGTTCACGAATGCATTTATATCCATCTTGAATGTTAACTGTACAATAACAGTGGAAGCCCGGTCACAAAGGTCACTAATTAGTGTGCCTCACAGTAATGCATATGACATAACTTGTCTGTCTGTGAGGTAGACCATTAAGGGCAATCATTCATAGGAGAGAGGTTCCATCTGGCACTGTGAAGTGAACTCTACTTTAGCTCAGTTGGTAGAGCAGTGGCACGGATAGCCAAAGGTCCTGGGTTCAAATCCCAGTGTCAGAAGAATTATTCTGCTATAATAAACATTTGTAATTACAGATGCCCTGATGATGTTTGTATGAAACTGGAAGGCCTAGGCTAAATAAATAAATAAATATAATTAAATAAATATAATTAGTTTATGTAATAGTGAAGGGAAAAAACCTTGCAAGGTGAACTTTGCTACAAGACACATTGCTTTGTCTCTATTGGTCGCAACATGATGTTTTATAATGGAAAGAACTTTATAGTCATCCTGTACTTAGGTATAACATGAACCAGAAAGGCTGCAGTAACTGTGAATGCCGAAGGAAGTCGGAAGTTTGCTTCTTTATTTTATTTGTTATTTATGGTTGTTTGCATGGTCAGTGCCTCTTATGTCGCAGTGGAGATGTCGAAGGTCAGCATTATCGCTTCTAGGACATTTTGATGCTGCGATTAGACTCAGGCTTAGAAGAATGTTGAGTTTATTCCACACTTTTGGTAGCGAAATACTTAACAGTTATTATTCATATGGCCTAATTTTAATTACCAAAAAAAATTAATAATTGTCTTCCTTTTCGATTCCTACCAATCATACTCTCTGATGTCTACTTTATTTTAAATTATCTTCTTTCTACTTGGGAGTCGACATTGTGACAAAGCTACTGAAAAAATCCTACCAGACTCTGAAATATAATTTTACCATTATTTTATTTATTTTAAATTGCTGTTATTATTTAAACTATCTTTCAGAGGCTGCCAAATTGATAAATAATACTTTACCAACAATGTTCACTTTGCATAGCATAATATTGTTGTTTTCGGTTTGGTTAGTAAACATCTATGTTTCGAATATAGGCTATATCCAATCCAGTCCATATTGTGTAAGTTATTACGTACATGCTGAGTTCCTTAGGATTCCTCTGTTGGGGTGAGGGTACTACATAAAACAATTAATTAAATATGAAATACATGTAATGGTCAATCAATCCTTTATTATACAGGGTGTCCACGCTAGAGGGATCGAGAAATAAATGCTCGCCAGTTAAAACGAGATAAGGATATTGCTGCATTCTGCATATGACAGGAAAGGGAAACTCTCCGAGATTGTGCAACACTGTTTTCAGACAGCTCACGCGCATGTCTCAAAATGTGGACACCGCAACAGAAAATTCAGTGTGTGTTATGGCTAGCAGAAGAGAAATCTGTTACTTGGGTGCAACGCCGTGTTCGTCGTACGTGGAATGTGGATCCACCTGGTCATAAAGCGATTCTCCAATGGGACAGAACACTCCGAGAAACAGGTTCTTTACTACTCTCGATCCCTCTAGCGTGGACACCCTGTATATAAGTAATTTAAATAGGAAAGGTGCTGGTGCATGGTATGAGGACGTATAAAAAAAGACGGCATGATCAAAATTGCGATAATTTGTAGATTACTGTGCGGGAATCACAAGACCATAGAAAATGACAAAACTTATAATAAATGCTGCGAAGCCCAGTTTTTTGTTATACGACAACATTATTTTAAATTGCTGTCAAACTGAAAAATAATAGCTACTTTTCAGCTCACTTGTTATTTTGTTTCTCTCCTGGGAATTTCGGTGTTATAACTACATCTTCATGCCATCCGTTTTTTATGACTTTTTAAATTCAGGTTCATTATAGAGTCTCCTTGAAATGGCTTTTCAAATAAAATAAACTAAAATATTCTAAATCGTCTTAATCTATTAATAAAAATGTAGTATTATTTCGTTGCCTTCATCCCCTTCTGGTAACACACAGTCAGTGCCTGGCATTACATTATGAAACAGTTTACGTCATGTAGGCCTACGTCATTTATTTAAAGAACTGTGAAGTTCGCACAAAAATCCGTAACTACTAAGCCAGATTAACAAACAGATTAAAGCTGAAACTTAATTAAGTCGATGAAAAAATACTCTTTTCGCTGCTACAGCAATATGAGACCAAAAGAATGAAGCTATATAGAAGAAAAGTAAATAAGAAGGAATACAACTCAAAGTAATATTGCTTTCAAGGATTTCTACGTAAATAAATATTTAAAATGAGAAAGTAGACCTTTATTCGAAATAAAAGTTTGTGTAGACCATCTAGAAGTGTGTTCTCTAAAATGAGTACTGGGTATTTATATGAAATGAATTTAAGCCTAACGGTACCTAATTGCTTTTCACGCATTTATAAACAAGTTTTTAGTTAATTTCCGTATTAACCAAAATAACATACAACATTTTTTAAAAATATTGACTATATTCTTTCTTCTCCGAGAATATGTCCACTTTCAGTTGGACCTAAAAATGAGCTAAAACACTTACAGACAAATGTGTTTACGATTTAACTGAAAAAATTTCCTCCATATATAAATGACTGTGCGTAATATTTGTGTAGAGTGTTTCAATCTTGATTTTGCTATTTAGTTTAAAATGCATAATGGTAAATTTATGACTAATACAAAAATCGAAAAACTAAGATACGTTAAAATATTCTATCAAATCTTATTTAATGATTTCTATAAATAGAATATATGTTTACAAAAGTAATTGTATTATCGGCTAATAATTTGAAAAACTCTTACTACAGACCTATTATGTGAATTATTATTTTATTCAGGCAATTATGGCCGTAAGAACATTATTTTATATTATTAGTCCTGCTGTATTATTATTATTATTATTATTGTTATTATTATCATTGTTATTATTATTCTGGAGAAGATCGGCTAGAAAATCACGTCGAAAAAGAATAGGTCTACGGATCGTTACGATTCGACAAATTATGGAAACAGGACGAATAGTAGGCTTTGCAATTGAGCAAAGGAGACTTGGTATGGACATGTCAGAAGAATGGGAAGTGACCGGACCTCAAAGATTATTCAAGAATGCTAAATGAAGGGTTCACAAAGAGAGGACGACCATTGACTAGATGTCTACTAATGGAGAAGTTTGGCCTAGCATCAGAAGATGCTGAAAACAGGATTCGATGGAGAAGAGAAAGTTGAGTGTAGACTACATGTCGTCCTCTGTATGAGGACTATCTATCCTGTAATTATATATATATATATATATATATATATGTACACACATTAATTAGGCATAAGTTCATAGTTATTCATGCTTGTAGTATGATTGTTTCATTAATATATTCTTTTACGGTACTTTACCAAAGGGTAACTGCTAGATAATGAACAATGCATTTTTAATATCAACTTAGTTAAAATTCTCTCTTAACATTCACTATTAAGTTTATGACGTCAATTACCTGGCTTCAAAGCCTTCAACTGGACAGACAGTCATCTTCAGCAACAACAAGATAAATCACATTAGCATTAACACAGTGGTGAATGTTGGTAAAAAGGTTAAGGAAGATTAACTAAATTCATATTGTTACATTACTACAAACTGGACATAATACTGCCTTTTCGCAATTAAAAATCTTACTAAGTATTGTGAATTAACTGCTAACAAAAATGATATAACTAGGGCATGGCATTTAATGGCCAAAAATAGGCGAAATGATGTAAAATAAAAAACGCATTCATGACCTAAAATAGTAAAAATGACGAAAAGCTTTAAAAAAATGACCAATTGATTATCCATTATTTCTTGTAAATAGTCTTAGAAGTGACGAGTTGATTTTAGAGAGCAATTTAATGGATATCTGCATTAGGCCTATATTTAAACTTACCATACACAACACTCTTATTTTGTTACTAACAAACTAAGTAAATTAATGCTACTTGGATGCTCTTTGTGAAAAGACTATTATTTCACAACTGGTATGCTTTTCAAAAGGCCCGTAGCAAAAACGTGCCATTCAAAATGAAATTAATTGCTCTCAAATGAAAAGATTTTCTAGTAATGTTTTGTGTTTTGGGGAAATGTAGTAGACTTCGAAAAGCAGATTTTTTTTAAAAAAACGGTAAGCATTAAAAACAGAAATGATAATGAAAAATAAAAATATAACTAATGTAACACTTTACTTAAAAACTATGAACATTTCTGAAAATGAGGTAAGAGTGTCAGAAAAATGACCTATCCCTTGAAAATGGCGGAAAATGCAAAATTATGCCAAAACAAATTGCCCTTATTTAATCAATTAATTCATGATACACATTTGTACATATTCAAGCTATCTTTAAACTTTCATATAAAAAGATGGGATCATCAAATGCCTTGGCCTATTTATATACCATCAAATTGATAGTGAAATCAGTCAAATACGGGGGACATGTACCCAACATACCCTCCCCTCCGCTAACAGCCTCCGTGCGTGAATGAATAACGAAATTCCCTTTATAGTAACAGAATATTTAAACCGGTTTCTACTTCTTATTAGTTACTACATATTTATAAAGCTGCAAGCATGATCATCATTCTATGATTAAACATGTGTTCCAATTTCTCTTTAAAATATAGGGCGGAATTTTTTTTAACAAGTGATTATAGTAATAATACGAGCAACAGCTGAATGACTGAGGGAATGACTATGTAAATGAACTTCTCACGGAAATTCTTGTTCATGTATAGTCTTCAAGCTAGCACACATAAGATGTTTAAAATTCCAAAGGAATGTCTAGCTATTGCTGCAAGCGAACATGCATTTCTGGGTATTTCGCTTTTATCGTACCTCTAAGAAAATTAGAAGAAATGTTGACAGTTTATCAAACTATCATGTTATCTGTATCAAATTCGACAAGGCCGAAAGCAAAAAAAAAAAACGAAAAAGTGTAAACTTTTCCTTCTTAGGAAATTATTTTCCTGCAATGAATACTATAGTCAAACCACTTTATAACGAAAACCGACATGGGCCTAACGATAAATCAGCAATGAGGATCGATATAACGATAAAGCAGGATTTAGCGATATTTCTCTTTGGTCCTTGTAATTTTCCTATCTTAATAGCATTAAATTTAATTTGCTACAACAACGAAGTTATTTTATAAAGACCATTTTACAACAATATTTTGAGGCTCAAGAAACAGGAATGTTTATATCTGCTTTATATTTTAGTGTATTCATTTATATCATATTTCTTGCACATTATTTTATACGACCAAAAAATTTGGAAGCCAAACTATAACGTACAGGTATTTCATTTTCGTAATATTTACTCATTTCTATTATTTTAATTACTCATTACCTACTTCATTTCGTTATTATTCGCTAGAAGGTCACAATTCACATTACAGGAATTCGGTTATTAAACCTCAGTCAAAGCCTTATTATTCGCGAACCAATACTTAAATATTGTATTTTGGATGAGTTGAGAAGTTTAAATAACTACCTCTATAAGATAATTTAAAAGTTTCAGCTCTTAGTAGAGCCTGAGCAGTTTGTGTAGATAATTTAAAATCGTAGAAGCCATTTTCGAGAATCTAGCAAAAAATACATTTTCTTCATGGAAAGTGGTGATAATAGTAAGAGAAAGTCACCGGCCACCACTACGCTTGTGTCACATCCCAGAAGACACTAACCCGAATACGGTTTAGTTTTATGTTGAATCTATATTTCAAACTATGCTGTTCACAGACATGTTTCTAAAAAAAAAAAATATATTTGGATCTAGGAGAGACCTCAAAGCACATATCAAAGCTGAAAACTAGACATCGACCACAGAGTCGAACATTATTCCTCTTCTACCTTACAGTAGGCCTACTCATGGTAGGCCTACGACTAGAGAAATTGCAAGTAAAATGCCGTTTTTAAGAACGCATTTAAGCAAAGTCTGAGCAGTCAAGAACTTCGACATTGCATGTCACTTATCCTGTTTGCTTCTAAATAATTCATGTGAAAACGAAGACAAATAGCTGTAAGTAATCTTCCGTCTGAAAGAAAACGCAGAAGTCAATGCCCTCTGATATCGAAGTGCACAACATCGATCTATCAATGTTCTGTACAATCGGAGCAACACAAAGTTCGTTCTGCAAAATTTAAGTGGTAATATGTTACATTCATGAAAGCATTGCAACTGTAGGCCACTATTAGTACCGTACTATCATTTTATTGTTAATTACTATTAGTAAACTCTGTTCTTGTGTTTGAGGTTACTCTTAGAAATCGTAGATTTTTTTCCTGCATATTCTCTTCCCACGTATAAAATATCCCACTCTGAAAGCCTGTAATATATTTCGGTGTTATGTACTTAACATAGATAGAAATATGGCAATGTAGTGAAGCATATCATCGGTTTAAGAGGTAGTGACAATAATCTTAACAGAGCCTAATAGTGAAATTTCACGAATTTTTTTTATTAAAGCAATTTTTTAAAATGTTTTATTAAACGTTCTAGTTTCGTTTTTATTAATCGATCCATAACTTCGTATGATAATTATGTGATGTGCACGTTAAGAGCGTACAGTATAAATTTCAATTTAGTTGTAGAAATTAAAATTCCACATACAACATAAATTAATTGAAATAAAAAGCATGTCAACAAGAAGATAGAAATAAGTTTCTGAAAATGCATATTCTGCTTACACTGTGTCGGCTCTCATTCATCCTCACAATCCTCAGCACCAACAGAAGTGAATATTTATTTGATGTTTCCACAAAGAAATCACTGTTGAATATTTGTTTAATTTGTTCCACTTGTTGGCAATATAATATAGTCAATAAACAATCCACAACGAAGGTGCACGTTTCACTTCCGAATGACTCATTTGAATGTGGTATAAACAAGACTTAAGATCCCGAACGCCAAATAGACTATATTTTAGTACTAAGAGTTCTTTCATACGTCATAACTAGGGCTAGGACTTTTAGGTAAATGCATATTTTTTTTGCTATTACTTATGATTTCTAGACTTTGTCAAAGTTTCGGTTGGGACCTTCGGATTCAAAATACTGAGTTGCATAGCCTATCACATAAAAAAAATATTTTCGATATTTCTTATTTGAATAAATATTTTTGGTAACTTAAATATTTTTACATATTTTACCACATATCATGTTTAGAAATTAATATTTTGACAGTTTTTGTAATATTTTACCACATAACATGTTTAGAAATGAATATTTTGACAGTTTTTGTAGAATTGCGCCATATTTTCAATGTGTTGCGTTGTTATGTTCAGTCAGAGAATAAATCAGGGCGGATTTGGCCTTCATTAGTGCAAATTTCTGTTTCCTCTCACACTGCATTACTAAGTTGGAAACAACAAAACAATTGTTGACAGAATCAATAAAAAGAAATCAAACACATTGAAAACAAACTTAATATGGTTCAAAAGCAAAAAAAATTAAAGAAAAATTCCTGTCATGCCTAAATAAGAATGAAGGGTTACAAGTGTTGCGCAAGATTTCAGAAATTTTAATGGGTAACAGTGTAGAGAACTTGGAGCAGATGGAACATCTGAGTGTCAGTGTTACAAATATGCAAGATGTTGAATGTACATTTTCAAGATACAAGTCTCTGTTCCGTGAAAATCGTCACAGCTTTAAGATACACAACTTAAGATCTACTTTTGTCGTTCACTGCAACAGTTCTACACTTGCTGACTAGAATGACTAGATGAATAGGGGTACTTCTGTAAATATTGGTTAAATAAGTTAATTAAAATATTTTCTTATTTTTTAACATATTTTCGACTTTTTAACCACATAAAAAATAAATATTTTCGTTTTTATAAGCACCTAAAAGTCCGAGCCCTAGTCATAACCATAACATGCTACACCACTATATTATTCACTTCACACAGAACTGAGTTACATTAATTCCCTTCACCATACCCGGCTAATTAGAAGGTGAAGGTGGACAATTTAAAGTTCCACATCCAGACTTAACATGTCTGAGAATACTCAATAAAATTAATGAGTTATCAAATAAATTCTGTATATTAGGACTGTGTATTATTTATTACACCTTGTTCATTTAGGGCAATTTTAAGATTATGACATAGCCTATTGTGACGCGTTGTTATGGGTTTGATCATTTTAGTTGGCGTAATGCTTGCGATTATAATTTCACTGCTGACGTATATATGCGTTAACCTAAAGGTTGCATAAAAGTATAGATGTAAAATTAATGGAGTAATGATTTATATTATAATATGAATAGTTTTATTAGCGCAATAGAATTGCCATTCAAGACATCCACTTATTCCTTTACAAAAATTTACATTGGTTTCAAACTTATAAACCCGCTGATATAATTTGATGAATGCTTATTAAAATAAATTCAGCTCTGAATGGGTTAAATGATACAGTAATTTATTTTCTTAAATCGATGATTCCCAATAACGACTTTTCAAATGTCATTGATTGTCGCATCCATAAACTAGTGTGCTTAAAAGTAAATTTCAAGTCTCCTGCAGAAGTTCGGGTGGGAGGTGTTTAAACATCCACCCTACAGCCCAGACCTCGCAGCCAGTGATTTCCATATTTTCCTACACCTCACGAAATGACAGAGAGGAGATGTTTGTCACTTGATGGTTCAAATCCCTGGCGGCAGACTTGTACAACACAGGTATTCAAAAAAGTTGGTTCCACGGTATGACAAATGTTTCGATTCCGGTGGCAAATATGTTGCATAATAGCTGAATACTTGCTGTATCTCTTGGAATATATAGGCCTATGTTAAGAAATTGTTTTGTTTCTGCAAACGGCCCCAGGGAAACTTAGGCTACTTTATGGACGCGCCTCGTATCTGACGTGAGATTAAAATAAAAGCGCGAAAGAACGAATCAACAATTTTACTCTCTTAAAATATAAAGACAGTAGAGATTTTCGAGGGATTATCTAAAAAAAATATTTATGAAGCACGTGCGAAAGTGGCGTTTTAAACAGTGGGCGTGTTCACTTTTCGTGATTTAAATATGCTACCTTTTCGCAAATTGTTACATAATAGTTATTTCGTTTTATGCAATATAATTTTAGGGATGGATTTTCCAACCCCCTTTTCTTGCTCTCTTTATAGGTTATGGCCTGTTTATTTTTCAACATCATCGTGTTCTACGAGCATTCTCAAGATTACTCCCAAAGGGGAGTAAGGATAATATCCCATCATTATGGGACGTTCTTATAGGTAGTAGAAGAACAATTGTTTTACGCAGATTTCGAACCACCGAGGGTCTCCTGTATGCTTAGCTCATCAGGAAACAGCGATCACCTATCCAAATTTTGTTCTTAGCCAGCGTTGATTAACTTGCCTAACGACTCGGAAGTGATAATGCTACTAATCCACAGAAGACCCTATGAGCTGTAGACTTATTGTTTAGGGAAATTATTAGTACGATACTTCATTTTCTAAGCTGCTTAAAATTAGAACTTAACTTCGGCATGTTGCACAGGGCATAGTGTATTATGTATACAATACTTCCTATTTTGGAGATTCTTTTACGAAATGTTCCTGAGGTCCAAATCAGCACTGCCCTTGCATAGTGAATATGGGGTAGCCTACGGGAAATATAAAGTGTCTGCGAGGGAAGATTTCCCCCCTAGCTTTGTTACAATATGTCCTTAATAAATACTCCTTTTTCATAACATTAATGAATTTTGTTTTGTAAAAATTTAACTCACAATTCTGGAAGTGTGCATGAACAGGATACTTACCTGTAACAAAAGAAATTTCACATTAAGACATGGACATACTCCTCAACGTAACATAAGAGAAAGCATTCTTATTAATATAGAGAGCAATCATGGTTAATAATGTATCAATAAGAAACAGTTCTTAGTCTACTATCTACAGTTTTCTTTCAGTTTGAGGTTGAGGAAAGATCAACTATTTTTTTATCTGATTTTTCCTCCCCCATCTTAATTAAAGTAACATTTCCGGTTTTCTTCCCTGGTGTCACTTATGCAGTTATGATGGAAATGATTATGTTGTGATAGAAGTTAGGAATAAAATCAGCTGGTTAAAATTGTGTAATCTCTTTTTATACTATCCCTACTTCGAAGTGAACTTATGGAGTAGTTTACTTCCGATTTTGAAACTCTAGGCCCTTATATAGCCTTTCGTATTTTGGCTGCAGGGTTTATATGAGCAATACTCTTTATTTTCTTCAATGGAATTTCAATAATCCTTGGGAAAAAAAGAAGACGAAGAAGAAGAAGAAGAATAAGAAGCTTCGTGAACGGCGATAAAGAGAGAAGGGCCCGTAGGCTAAGTGTGCAAAATTTCATCAAGTTTGGAATAAAACTTTGAAAAGGTGAAGGACGCCTCATACGGGCCAAAGAAGCCCTTGTGGTTCTGGGAGGTTGAGGATCCAAGATTTTAAGACATTCGGTACGAGAAGGGTAAACTGTTGTGAAACACGAGTACTTTCTAAATTCATTGACTCTGGGATTAGCGAACAATGAGCGAAGGGGATACATTGTAAATCACGGTGATTAACATTTCAGCAAATCGACATAGCAATAGAGCAAATGAATATATTCATTTGAGCAAATATATTCATATTCATTTGAGCAAATATATTCATATTCATTTGAGAAATACAGAAATGGTACATACATTTTTTTCTCTAAACGAGATGTGGCAACACTGTGGTATCATCGCAATTTCATGGGCATGTCACTTCCTAAAGTTGGCTTATAGTCCAGTCAATAAAGGTCGAAAAACACCAAATAGAACCAAAAAATTCGTGTAGTTTTGAAATTTGGCAGAGTTGTCAGAGGAAGTGTCCTGAACAACATACTAAAAGTCCCCCAGCATGGGGGTGAGCGCAGAAGGGCCCGCAGAAAGTACCTTTTTTAGGTTTTTCACTTATATCTAAAAAATGGTGCATCGTAGAGGAAAAGTTGCTATAGGCCTAGGCTATACAAAATTCAAGCTTATAAAATTTACTACAATTCTGATCTTATACATTGTTTTCTATTCCCAACAGTTTTCCAGATACCCGCCAGCGAAAATTGCAAACACCCGTAAATCATTCCTCAAGGACACCCCGGTGGAATGAGATGAGGCTTACATGTTTTGGAATAAACAATACTTATTGTAATGCCAGATCACATTTATTCAACAAATAAGTATATAAATAAGAAAACAAAGTCTTACATATGATTAGCCCTAGTTTGAAAGAGAGTTTGACACTACATTTCACCGGATTTTCGCAGATTTTTTTAATAGTAAATTTTGAACACGCATAATCGAGAGCAATTTTGTATAAACTGGCTATTCAAGTAGAGTCGTTTATAGGAGAGAAGACTTCAGTTGCTTCCAATGCATACCATAAGCTTGTTTTATATTTAACTGTTACGCCTAACAAACTCATTTAACAGCATAATTTACTATGTATTCTACAATGTACGCTTGACGTAATGACACAAGAGAGATGGCTGTTTACGAGCTTCCGGCATTGCATTCATTATAAGCTGCATTCAATTGCACAGGGTGTTTTAGAATGTATAACTTTATCGCTTTAGTACATAAACTATGAACTTCATGTTCGTTGTGACAGAGAATTGCTGACTGCATCTTGATTTCATATATGCCTAAGTGCAGTCACGTTCAATTTGCGGAAATGTATACAAGGTTTTAAACAAATTTTATTACAACCTGTAAGCTGGAGATAGTACCTAAACAATGTTTCTAGTTGGTGTGTAGTTAGTTAGTTATTTATTCATACAGTTCAGTATTTTACAAAGATTTCACAATTCTTACAGCTAACATTTTTGCACAGTATAGGCGTATAACTTACAGTAGGAAAAATTAATGGATTATGTCAAGACGCGAAATTATTAATATTAGACAAACAGAGGAAAAAAATCTATCTACAATACAATACAGTTATATTATGTATATTACATAATATATGCTGTAAAAAGTAGTATACATAAAAGTTTAGTCATTAACAGAAAACAAGAAAACTTCGAACTCTGAATAATTGTCCACTGCAATTAATTAAGTAAGTTTTTTCCCCAGTAGGACAAAACCGGGTGACGCGCCGCACCGGGATAGATGCCGCACCCCCTCTAACTCAGACATTTGACACTAGGTACCGCTAGTTGTCGTGATACCATCTCCAGTTCCCTCTCTAGAGTAATTGGATCGCGTAAGTTCATTGTTTGTGGTGTTTATTTCATTGTTGTAGCGACATAAATCAGGTAAGTACACTAGTTTCACTGCGAAACTTTTTTGGACTCATTACTTTATTCTTTCCTGTTCTGTATTTGTTCCATTTTTTCTGCGTGTACTACTTTTAATAGACTATTTAGAGGTTGTAAAGATATTGTGAGTGAAGTTAGCCATAACAACAATAACAATAAGCTCTACAGATGAGTGCGGCGCGTGTCCCTGAGTTTTGGGTCACATGCCGCACAGCTTTCAAGGGTGACACGCCGCACAATGTCTTGCAGTATAATTACCCCCCAAAATTATTTTTTCTGCTCTTTTCAACAATAAACATGTCAACTAGGTATAGGGGAAGGGAAGGAGCTAAACATTGTGGCCTATGGAATGACAATGACCTACAAGAAGCTGTTCGGCGAATTAAGGCATGGGAAATTTAGATTCGGGAAGCCGAACGTTGCTATCTTATGCCAGAGAGGACTATTCGTAGGCGCATGGACACAGGAAATTGGGAAAACCCTCACTTGGGCCTGAAGGATTATTTGATACAGAAAATGAAAAAAGGCTAGTCACCCATGTCCAGAGATTGTGTAGATAGGTTCTCTTTTGTTTTACACGTGCCTTTGATGTAAATTTAGACTGTTATAATGAATGCGGCATGTCTCCCATACGTGCGGCATAGCACCCTGTAAAGCGGCATCTCTCCCGCTTTGTCTTTCAATTTAATAATTGTATTTACACATTTAATTATTATTTTATAAATATTTTCGTTGCTGAAATAAAGGGAGGGAAGATCATAGCTTGGAATCTCAAAAAGAGTTTTCAGAATATTCAATCCTGTTTTGAGGTAGACGAATTTACACAAAGTGCGGCGCGTCACCCGGTTTTGCCCTAAGTCTAAGGCAGGGTTCACACTCAGGCGATAAGCGATAAGCGATATATCGCGAGCGATATACGATACGCGACACGCACGGACAGATACTTGAAATCTAAAGGGAGGCGATAAAAAAGGTTCACACTCACGCGATAGCGCAACATATCGCAAGTGCTATATCGCTCGAAGTGCAGCATGCTGGTCGCCTGAGCGATTTGTTGCTTACGATATTGTAACTTTTGTAGTGAAGATTGTGTTCCCACCACATTTTAGGTAGATTTCGAAGAAAAATCTACCTATTGCAATCGATACCATGTCATGACTTTCGAAAAATTCTTTACGTTTCATGCCTCCAAGTACGAAACCACCGCCCGTTCAAAAAAAAAAGTGATATATATATATATATATATATCTTTACACGCTAGCAGCCATAATTTTGAAGATATTTGAACCAAATTTTATTCTGTTATTTCTAGGCCCAATAGTTCGGACAAGTTCGTTAATGACCAAATTTGGCCACAGGGGAGGGTCGGGGAGGGGGTAGAAATTTTGAAATAGGGTCATTCCATGTCAAGTGAACCAATGGAAAAACGTGACCACCTCCGATTTTAGTCATACTTGGTTGTCATGAAGTACCACCTGAGATATGTTGAAGTACAAAATATCAGATTTTTATGTGTTGTAGTTTTCCAGTTATACCCTTCTGAAATATGGAAAAAAACCAAATTTTCTGCATAAGTGCAATCACAAAATGACGCATAAATCAAGCTGGAATTGACATAGATGAGTGGGAAAAGTATCAAAATGTAGCTTATATTATGAGCTTTAATTTGATACGTCACACGACTACTTTCGAAAAAAAATATTTTCAAGGTTACCCAAAAAAAATTTGAAAACTGAATTTTTCAAAAACCTATATTTTGAAAATTTTGAAACAATTCTCATAGAAACATACATATTTCAGCATCATGTCCTACAAGTTTTGATAAGGGATCGCAATGGGATCATATTTTTTTACATTTATAACAAATACTATGCACGCTGGGTAAGAATATATGACACAGGAATATTGCACTTAATTCTAAAATCCATTCCTTTGTCCAGGGAGTTGTTTACCAACATGCATATACCAACTTGTGCAAGTGGTCAAATGGGTATGAGTAAACACAGTCTGCAAGCATGTGAGTCAGCCAGGGAATGCAAGTTGTAACCTGTTGGACCTGGCTTCAGTTGTGCCTTGACTCTCATGCAGTGTGCTTCCTTTCTTCAAAGGCTGTACAAAGACTGTATTGCTGCATGTAAAGTAGTGGGTTCAGTGATTAAAATAGGCATTGTGTATTTCCCCAGTATGGCTGAAAAAGTAAGTGAAACAGCAAAGATTTTCTGCTGCAACCCTTTCAAGAAAGACAGACATCAGGGTGTGAAAAGAAGTGTGAGGCCTGTTACTGACTGGATGTGTGACATGTTTGACACCATTGTGGTAGGTATGAAAATTTGTGACAGTTGTAGGAAAGAACTATCAAAGCAGAAACAGGTTACAGATACAACAGATGACTGTTTAGTACCAGTAGCCAATACCACTAGGCCTACTAATGTTGATGAATCATTTGTAGCTTTAGATGTTACCTTAGAGTACCTTAATAAGTCTCTAAGCTCTCTAGAGGAGTCACCTGTTGCTAAGAGGAAGTTGCAAATGAAATCATACTGTGATAAAAAATACAGTAAAATAAAAAAATGTTTGACAGAAAAGGTACTAACAGCAGCAAGTACAAATACAGAGAAAACTGTTGACCATAAATCAGAATCATGTGAAGTCATTTGTCAGCTAAAAGAAAAGTTTCAAGAAGAAAATATAAGTGTTAGTGAAAAATTGCAAATTTTAACAGTACTACCTAAAAGCTGGTCATGCAGTGAAATACAAAATGAATTTCAGGTTAGCAACAGAATGGCAAGAAAAGCTAAAGCATTGGTGAAAGCGAAGGGTATTCTGGCAACACCAAATCCTAAACCAGGAAAGGTTTTAAATGAATCTGTGATTGAGAAGGTAATAGGGTTCTACAACAGTGATGATGTCAGCCGTCTTATGCCTGGAAAAAAAGATTTTGTTTCTGTGAAAACGGGTGACAGTAGTAGAATTCATGTACAGAAGAGGCTAGTGATGGGCAACTTGAAGGAAGTGTACGAGCTGTTCAAAAACAAAAATCCTACTGATAAGATTGGATTTTCGAAATTTGCTGATTTACGACCTAAACATTGCGTCTTGGCTGGAGGAAGTGGTACCCACACAGTATGCGTTTGTACAGTGCATCAGAATGTTAAATTAATGCTACAAGTGTTGAAATCCAAACAAATTACACTGAATGATGGCACAGATATAAGTAATTATAATTCCTGTTTAGCGAAGTTAATGTGTGAAGAGCCAGGCACAGCATGCCACCTTAATGAATGTCCTTCATGTCCAGGTGTAGATAATTTGAAAGATGAGTTACAGTTGCTGCTAGATAATGAACTGGTGGACAACATTACATACAAGCAGTGGGTTTCTGTTGACAGATGTAATTTAGTAACCTTCATCAAAACTGCAGATGAGTTTATAGAAACTTTGTGTGAACAGTTGTTGATTTTGAAGAGACATTCTTTTATTGCAAGAAGACAGGCAGAATATTATAATCACTTGAAGCAGAATATTGGAGTAAATGAAGCTGTGGTATGTATGGACTTTGCAGAAAATTATTCGTTTGTACTACAGGATGAAGCCCAGTCTTTTCATTGGAACAATGATCAAGCAACTATTTTTCCTATAGCAGTCTACTACAATGATCATAATATACACTACAAAAGTATTGTATGTATCTCTGAATGTCTACAGCATGACACCACTGCTGTTCATTTATTCCAGAAAAGGCTTATCTCTCATTTGAAGTTGGAAGTAATTAGAGATTTGAAAAAAATTTACTACTTCTCAGATGGTGCAGCTGCGCAATTTAAAAACAGAAAAAACTTTTCAAACTTATGCCACCATGTTCATGATTTTGGAATTGAGGCAGAGTGGCATTTCTATGCAACAGCCCATGGGAAAGGAGTATGTGACGGTCTGGGTGGTACTGTGAAAAGACTTGCAGGAAAGGCAAGCCTACAGCGGCCATACGAGCATCAAATCATGACACCAGCACAGCTGTTTACATGGAGTGAGGAAAACATCGACTCCATGCAGTTCTTCTTCTTCAATGAAGCACAATACAACAAAGAGGAAAAAATACTTGCAGACAGATTTCTGTCTACAAAAGCAATACCAGGCACACAGAAGTTCCACAGTTTCATCCCATTGTCAGATAAAGTGTTGTTGACAAAGGTATTTTCAAGAAGTGAACAGTCATCCACTTTTTCAGTGTTAGGACCACGTGTGCAACAGAGGCTGAAGCTAGCAGAAGTAAAAGGATATGTTACATGTGAGAACAACAATCATTGGTGGCTTGGTGTAGTTGTGGACAAAAATGAGACAGCACAGATAGTGGAACTGATGTTTCTGCACCCTGCAGGTCCTTCTCCATCATTTACTTTCAAAAGTGACTGTCCAAATAAACTGACTGTGCCTCTCTCTCAGATCCTCACCCTTGTGCAACCTACATGTCCCACTGGCCGTAGTTATTACCTCTCGAAGGAAGAGATGGATGCGGCAACCATGGCTCTAGAAAATTACTGTAGACAATAAATTCACGTTTTTGTCATTGAAGAAGGGAAGGTAACATGTTTTCTGTAAGTTTTTCTTTTTGATTGTAATGAAATTTTAGAATTAAGTGCAAGATTACGGTGCCATATATTCTTACCCAGCGTGCATAGTATTTGTTATAAATGTAAAAAAATATGATCCCATTGCGATCCCTTATCAAAACTTGTAGGACATGATGCTGAAATATGTATGTTTCTATGAGAATTGTTTCAAAATTTTCAAAATATAGGTTTTTGAAAAATTCAGTTTTCAAATTTTTTTTGGGTAACCTTGAAAATATTTTTTTTCGAAAGTACTCGTGTGACGTATCAAATTAAAGCTCATAATATAAGCTACATTTTGATACTTTTCCCACTCATCTATGTCAATTCCAGCTTGATTTATGCGTCATTTTGTGATTGCACTTATGCAGAAAATTTGGTTTTTTTCCATATTTCAGAAGGGTATAACTGGAAAACTACAACACATAAAAATCTGATATTTTGCACTTTAACATATCTCAGGTGGTACTTCATGACAACCAAGTATGACTAAAATCGGAGATGGTCATGTTCAAAATTGACAAAAAATTGGTTCACTTGACATGGAATGACCCAATATGTATATCTCGGCTCCTATGAAGTATAGAGGGAAACTTTGTTTGAATAAATTAGAGAACTCCCTATGGAGTTCACAGTGACACCAACGATTCGGGAGTTTTGGTGGTACGAGTTGGGGTGGTTGGTTGGGGGATGGAAGTTCGAAATTTTTGAAACCACGTCTTATGGGGTATCGTTGAAAAGCCCTTGATGAGTACTCTACAAATCAGTAACTGGTTTCTCGATAGCTCTCATATAAGGCGATATTTAGCACATCGAAATCTACCTCAGCCTGTAGGCCTGCCTAAAGGGAATTTTTATCGCCCAGGTCGCGCCGATTTATCGCTCGCCGTGTGAACCTTCCTAGCAATATATCGCCGCAACAAATTCCTTCCGATAAATCGCTTATCGCTTATCGCCTCAGTGTGAACGCTGCCTAAGGATGGCTTTGGAAACATTTTTAACAGACGATTCTTTAGTTTTTTATTTCAAGCAAAGTGGAAAACAGATGGCTTAAAAGCAATATTTTGTCAGTTTTCGTCAAAACATTATTATTTCACGGAACAGACTTAGCTTTAGACACCTGAAAGCATAGCCTGCTCAAAATCTCGATCCACATTTTTGTTCATTAGAGGCAAAAAACATACATATTCATTAAAATGTCGTTTTATAAAATGTTTATCTTGACAATTCTTTCTCAAATGTACTTATTATTCTAGCTCTACAAGAAGACATAAGAAAGGGGGACATTTTAAAGCTCTGTGTACGTCCTTAACGGCACATACTCCATTTACAACATACACAATCTGGATAGAATTATATTAAAAGTTTCGCATCCAATAACAAGGCAGTTAAACAATGAAATTTATTCTACCAAGTAGCATTTCTATGTAAGTAGAAGTCTGTAAATGATATATCATATGGAAACAATTTGTTTCATCTTCATGCTCCACTGAACTCCTTTGTACGAGTCTCTTCTAATAAAGAATCCAAGCCAGCCAGCAGAGCAGAAACAAAACAAAAACCAAGATAATCACGGCCATTCATAAAAGGAAAGCCTACAGTTTTTTTTAGAGCGCTTCCTACAGCGCTCTTTTACAGACACTTTGGTTACACTCATAGTTAAAATACTAATTTCAAATTTATTCATGAGGGTGTGGACTTAATTCTTTTTAATTATTAAAAACATATATTCAGTAACTTGAGGAAGGCTCTAGGAAAATTTAAGTGTTTTTTTTTTCTCTCGCTCTTGTTATGCTTTATCTCGCCTTCATTCGGGTCAGAGAGGAGTGTCATCAGGGTAGATTCATTTAACGAACATAACAGCTACAGTAGAGTCCCGCTAATATTAATATCAATCCTTTATTGAGAGAAACATTATATATAATGCCATGACATCGTCAAAATAATACATAATAATATGTAATGCAAAATAATTAGGGATGGGTCGATACCAGATTTTCTCGATACTCGATACCGATACATGATTTTTTTCCCTCGATACTCGATACCGTCAACATTTCCAGTTTCAATAAATAGGTACATTAAAAATTAAAAGTCGAGAGAACTGTGTAATACCAACTAAATTAATTAAGTGTGCATATTTAATGAAACAAAATTTAATATCTCAGTAGCCTATAATTATTTTGAAACTCTACATTAAAACTAAAATTAGATTTTGAAACAGTCCACTTACAAGTTTTTGTTCAAAAATTACTATATTTAGTAGACTATTTAAAGCAGAAAGAGACACCGCATTTCCTTAAATTGAAGAATTACCAAAGTATCGAAAAAGTACCGAGCGAGTTTTCTGAAGTATCGCTCGATGCCGATGCCATGCAAGGATCGAGAGTATCGAGGTATCGAAAGTATCGAGGACCCATCCCTAAAAATAATACACAAGAACAATACAAATTTATAATATATTACTAACATAACCATACATTCAATACCGGTAGTACTAGAACAAGAACAATATCTAAAAACATAAAAATACCATAGATAAAATATATCAAAGAAATCTTCAACCATGTACAAACAGTTTCAGTTGTAGAGGCTAGGATTTTCCTAAGATAGTTTTTAAATTCGGTAAATGCCAACTCTTTAACATTGGAAGGAACCAAATTATTAGTTGACATTGCAATCAGGACTAGATGGGGACCCTGTCAGAATACTGTCTTACTAGAGTTCTCTTATATCCTGCAAATCTACAGACATGTAATCATCGCACATTATATAATCCCTTCACAGTAATCCTTCCAAACATCAATGCTATGAGAAATTAGCAGTTAGTTCTGTGCTATTGTAGAGGCTATAATTATAAATAACTCCCATATGACAGAAGTAGACATAGGCTATTCGGTTTTTAAGAATAGTTCAATTAGAATACAATTTACTTTAACATTCCCCTCTTACATCAGCGTCGCCAGGAATTTTATTAAGGGGGGGGGGGAAGCTCAACATAATTCCAAACACAACTATTCTTACTTATTAAGCTAAAATAGGCCTATACAGTAGGCCACTCTACAAAATTAAGAATTATTTTTTTATTATGAACAATTAGTGAAGTTACTGTGAATTGGATAACTCTACTGTGAGGTAAATTCTTTGCTAGGATAGATAAAATAGAATCACCATTATTATTATTATTATTATTATTATTATTATTATTATTATTATTATTATCATTATACACAGCTGCAGATGATAAAGAACATAAGCGGTGGTTTTCATTATTGGCAAGTTTTTTTAATTAACAGAGAGCTTCTGAGCAAGAGCAGTAGTGACGGATTATTAATATTTTATTATAAATACACTGATACAGTTATCACAATAATTGATAAACTCATAAAATATTTATACTTTTTACTCTCTGTGCAACAACTGCAGGTTAACATAAACAAAGAGTACCAAAAAAATGATTGATGCTGTAAGGCTTTCCCATGCCCTCTTGAACGAAACTGTTCTACTTGAAATTCAAAATTAACAACATAAAGAAAATTGAGCTAAAAGCACATTTCAGTGGCTCTAATAATTTCCACACAACCAAGCTAAGAATTTACGGTTCAGAAAGGAATGTCAAGTTACGTCTTGCCTTAATACTACATAGGTTCAGAATTCAAACGCACAGATTCCGAAGAACCTCCATTCGGATGTAATTCATTTAATAAAATTTTCCTACTCAACGGATTCGCATTGTGAACCAATAATCCAGTGAACCATGATTTTCTCCTGTGACTTCTCACAGGCGACGATAGAAGAGGAAGCTTTTGCTTTGATTTCATCTTTCTACAAGCTCACTGAAAAGGTTAGACTGGTCCACATGAGGTCTTTGTTCATTTCTAACGATGAAGCAATTTTATCATCTTTCTTTGCGCTATTCTGTTTCTGAGTTCACTTCCAGCTTAGTCTGGACCACACTCGCTGCCTAATCTTGATCTATTGTAATTGCATCTTTTCTTTGCGGCATCTCTAACAATAAGCCATTAAGAAAGAATCTTCAGGCATCAAAAATGGAAGACTTAATTTTCTCGTTACGCCAGTAGGATAATAAATTACAAATAAGAGGATAAATAACTTTTTATGAGAATGGAACGGTGAAACTGACAAAGTTTACATTTTCTACGTGATTGTAAATTAATTTTACTATGAACTGAATAGGCCTACGTATATGGCAATGACTATGCAAAATTTAAACCTAATATGTACAGCAGTTCTTTCTTTAACAAATGTTTACTTTAATACACTCCTTGAAAAGTTATCCTGCGTCGTTTTGATTACCATACTGTAAGTTGGGGGGGGGGGTTTCCATTGTATCCGGTGCTTTTAATGAATAGACTAGTCGAAAATCTGGCCCTCCATTAGGATCTTAAAAAAAAAAAAAAAAAAAAAAAAAAAAAAAAAAAAAAAAAAATTGATATCTGCACACTGGTCAGTGCCGACCTATTGTGGGTTCGCAATATGGATTGAAAAAATATGTTTGGTGTGATCGTAAGATGTAGACTACCGGTTCCCAACGTTTTAAGAGTTATGATTCCCATCGAAATATTTATTTTTACATAATTTAGGTCATTTAGGATATTGAATTTTATCTGATAAAACCGGATAGCAACATTATTTTGATGTTCTCGTATCTACAACGAACTCCTGAAAATGTATTTTACGTAACACAAAACCATACCGGTAATAAACAAACAAACAAAAAATCGACAGCTTACCGAGGTCTGGTTACAGGAAGACAACGAAATCCTGGCAATGTAACCACCATCCCATATTATGTATACAAACCTGGAAAATTACAAACACCGAAAGACACAAGAATTTAACTTCAGTAGACGACAAAACAGTTTAAACGAAAAGTGACAAAACAGTTTACACGAAAAGCGACAACCCAATTCTGTCCTATTTTTAAAATAAGTTCGGGAAAGTGGGAGTTAGAACTGAAAGCAGCACCGTCGCCAGGAATTTTATTAAGGGGGGGGGGGCAAAATCAATTTCGGACCTCAATTTCAAATGATTAGGCGAAACACATTAGGTGAGATATTATTATAAATACATTTATAGTTATAATTAGCAGTGGCGGACGCAGAATTTTTTTTCGGGGGGGGATTTGAATACTAAAAAAATTAATTAACTTACATATTATATAATTAGTTTATAAAACTGGCCACTTAGAGTGCATATATAGCCTTTTTTCAAATTTCGGGGGGGGATCTATCCCCCCAATCCCCCCCTCTGCGTCCGCCACTGATAATTAGTTAATACTTGCTAAACTCATTATAAAGTAATTCTATTTTTTTTATTCTCCATGCTACAACTGTAAGTTGACAGAGAGTACCACAAATAAATGAATCCATAAGGCTGCCCCCCTTGCCCCCCCCCATGACTGAAAGCATGTGTACCCTTGGAAAGGGATTTAGAGCGCCTCTGCTCTGTATCTGCAGCCAGCTAATACTAGTTACTCATCAACAGCTTAGATGAACTTTATGAATATTCATGAAAGAAATAAGGTAAACTAAATCAGCATTCTTTGCAAATCCTTTTCGTTGTTCCCAAGGACTCCCACGGGAACCACTGCAGGTGAATTGCTAAGAGCCACATTTAGCAGGTGGGATGGGGCAACTCATTGTAGCCATATTGATCCCATACTCCTGAGTTGAAAATTGACCACAGTGATCTCCACGTGCATACGCCCTATGAGCTGCCCCAACCTACTTGGTGTAGTTTATTCCAATACATGAAAACCTCAGTTCTTGGAGCTGCCCAGAACATAGGCAGTCGTCATTAAAGTCCTTGAAGCAATACTGTCAAGTTTCTGTCTTTTTTTTCCTCGAGATTGTTTAGTCCAGTGTTGAATAGTTGCACCCGCTGTGCAAGTGAATAATATGTCATTTTTTCTATCCTCGCCACATCAAAAGAAAGTAGGCCTATACTCTCTAAAATTCACTGACTCTGGAATTAGCGAACAGTGAGCGACCCTAATTAGAAAGAACGCGTTGTAAAACCATTCTTCGAAGACACCTGGACCTCGGGCGGTGGAGTGAGATGAGGCTTCCATGCTTTGGAAAGACTATGCTGTTGACTGACATCTAGGTATTACCTGGAGACGAAAAAGTTCCAGTTTAAAATTGCTCCAAGCCTAAATTAGACCCTCTGGACAAAATTCTTCGGCCATTTCACCTCCAAGTAATACCATGGTTTCCTGAGGGGCTGGGAGGCGATGGGCTTACCACCCATCTGTCCTCTCGCGGAAAAAACAAGCGTAACAAAATTCGCAATGGTAGATATAAGCTCCACTTGGAGGCCCTAATGCCCCGACGCTCTGGGGATATATAGGAATATAGATAGTCCGTTTACCTGGAAAATCTGCATCACTTTCTGTAAGATTTTAAATGCACACTTTCTGAAAACTTTGAGGGGACAAAAATTACAGGCCTTTTCTAACTAAGTATTAACATTGAAACATGAAATTATCTGATTGTGAGAAAGATATTCAGGACCACTAACACCACAGGAACACGATCATTTCCAGCTGAGTACATTTTAAACAACAAAGGAAGTCCTTTATCCTTAAAGTAAAATAAAATGTAAATACTCTGTGCTTAATTTATCTGAACGTTTTGTTTATGTTGACTGTTTATTAAAAGGCCATGCATAATTACAAAAATAAACACATTTCGGTGATGGGATTAGAGAGTCTAAAGAAAGCAGACAGCAGGCAGAGTGGAAAGGTTGATGAAATCCAGGTTCTCCAGTCAAGGACTCTCCATTCTCCAGCCACTCCACAGCATTCACATTTTGTTAGACTCTTGCTGACTTGTTCAGATTCCTGCGGCTTATTCTCTGCACGTGTTCACTGAACTTCTAATCAACCTGCCATTATTTCGTTACAGTTCTCATAATTCCTTAAAGATGCTTGAGGTACTGTTGCCAGACGTATGGTTATACCACAAAAATTATTTATTTTTCAGCTTTATTCCGCGTAAAGTTCAAATGGCAAACTTTACGCCGGTAAGTTCCTGTTACGAAAATAAATAATTACTGCATTCTTCAATTTACAACAGTTTGTACTTTGGATATTCATGGAAAATGTGACGAATCTGCTATATTTTACATATCTGAGCTAAATCCTTAGATCTTAAATAGGGTCAAAGGTTTCAGGTTTTAACTGCAGACAATTCAAATGAAAATTTTTAGTACACGCTCTCTAAAACAGCTGCTTCTTGGACTGTTAACGCGATAACAGTATTTTATAGGCCTAAGCCGCATCGTACAAGCGCCATATCTTTGCTTCTTTTACGCAGGGTCATTGAAAATGAATGAAAACTGAACTTATTAGTTCTAAAGTTACAGAACTTTTAGTCCTAACTATTGTATGCACCAGGTACGCAAAAAACTTTAGCAGACTCATCCCGTATTTCAAACAAGGCTACGCTTCGTCCGGTAAAGCCTTACTTTGTGTACCTGATACATATCAGCTGAAAAGTGAAACCCATAGGCCTACTGTTAAGTCAGACTGCCCACTTATTCCCATTGATCTACTTATTCATTCTAGCATTATAGCCTATTTCGAGTAGCTTAAAAACAAAGGTTGAATTTATTACAGTCCCTAAGAGGTGCGCTTTTCAGCTCCTTGGAAAGAGAATTTCAAAGAATACCCACGTGTACCCACCCTAATTTAGGGTGAAATCTATGAACGGCCGCCAGGTAAGCTTGTTCTGTCAACTCTCTGGAAAACGATCTATAAAGGGCTGTCACGTTTACAATCCTCCAAAATCCTCACCTACAAAAGTCATTTGAAGCAGCCACGTCTGGTATCCGGTTCTTGCTGGACACTTGGACACGAGGCGTCTTCCTCTGTAGCAGAAGAGATCCCGCCAATTCAAGTAGTGCTAATTTATATTGACTCTTCCCTATCGTACTGGTCCCTATGAAGTAGCCAGTTTAGCTTAATGTCACGTAGTCTACCTAAGCAGTTGCCATGTCCTTCATCTAGCTGGTATGGCTTTATGGGTTCCATACAGGCTAGGCGCATATTGGGGCGCGATTGACGCGACGTGGCACAGTGCGAGTTTTTGTAACATACTTAAAATGAATGGGTTAGCGCAAATTGACAACGCGTCGCTACTCAGCGCGAATCATCTGATACTACAGACGTGTGGCACAGTAGCAGAGTCACAGTTTCTCGCGCCACACGTCGCACGTGCCTTTTGTTCTCTGACTGTCACTCAAAGGTTTTGGTGTCCGGTTGTGCATTTTTCCTTTATTCCATTAACAAAAACATTTTTTTATTTACGATGTTGGTCGAGTAAAAGCTGACAGAGGCGGTAAGGAAACACCCAGAGCTGTACGACACAAACAGTCCAAATTACATGAAAGCTATATTGAAAACAAGAATTTGGACGGACATCGCAAAGGAGCTGAACTTGAAAGACGCTAAGTAAATATACTTATTGAACCATTTTATAATTAATGTCTACTATTTTAACCTTTATAACACATTTCATATCCTATAATCCTTCTAATTTTACTCTGTGCTTATAGATTTTTTTCTAGTTGACTCACCCACAAACAAATCATATGTAATTTAGAATCGATCATTTTAACTAAGTTCTATATGTGCTAGCAGAATGTATCAGAAAATAGAATTGCAGTATAATTATTAATAACACAATGTTTAATAACAAGATTTTGAGGGGAAAATATTTAGAAATGAATTGGGTAAACAAACCAATGAACGAGTTAACCTGTTCCAAGAACCGTATTCCCAGAATCCAACATCAGTAACCGCTTAACTTGGGGATTCTCTACTTTCCTTTTTATATTCCCTCTTGTACCGCAATCTCTAAATTAATTTAAAAACACACCCACAAATCAGGGTTCAAATCAAACATTTTACGAGTAGGGGGAATTAATATGGGCCCAAATTTATTCATGTTATTAACAGAACATCCACTCTCTATACTCGACAGACAACCACGGAACACCAATCACTATCACTATTGCACTCATTGTCATCAGGGTTGCCAGGTTTTTCTACACCACTACAGGTAATTGCAGAACAAATAAATAGTGCAAAATTATGTTGCACAAACTTTCTCGCATCTCGTACGTGTTAAAGGCTAGCACAGAAAAAAAAGTAAATTAAAGAGACAATTAAATTTTATTTATTACATTTTCATAAAACTAACAAGTATCTAGAACGGAAAGTATCAGGGTCGATCCTTATGTCCAATGCTTTTAACGTGAAATAATAATAATAATAATAATAAATTAGTAATAATAATAATAATAACAACAACAATCGGTAGTTTTAAATTATTAGTAAGTTATGACTTTCGAATGACCATTTATCAAAGAAAAAATCCCAATAACCATTGTCATACGAAAAATCGGCACACCTGCCAACCCGGATTGCCACAGCACATTCTTCAACCGTTCTGTTGCCCGGCAAGAAGAAACAAACACCAAGCTGTTTCTGTTTTCTCCATGCATATCAGTGCTTGTTAGATAAATATTGCTACGCATTGTGCTTGTGCACATCAAAAAGCGGCATTATGAAGAAACATAATATGTGCAAGGTTAATTCAATTCTGATGCTGTTCTAATATCTCTCCTATCTCATGGATTTTCTCAGTAAGCACATGTAAGCTAGATGTCCTCTTGATTATTTCGTATTAAACACAGAATCTATTCAAGGAGGAAGAAAGTGTGCCTATAACTTAGGCCTAAATTCAAAATTTCTACAAAGGTATTACGTATATGAGGGAGAATACTTCTTTTCTTTTTCTAGATCGTCTTAGCCTATGTTATGTTTAGAGCACTCCATAGCAAACTATCCGCGATTTCGTAAAATAAAACAGCATCAACCAGGGCCGTAGCTAGGCGCTGGCGCCATGTGCCCCCGCCAAGGGCGCAGGTACAAAGAAGGCTCAAAATTAACCATGAAAAATTCCGCCTTTTTTTAGACCGGTGCAATTTATCAAGCAATGAACATTCCACGTTAATGGAAGAAATCTTTCAGGTTATTAAAAATTACTGCACGTGAACTATCTGTAGTATTATGCAGTCAAGCAACGTTCTTTAATTAACACTTTTTTATTGACAGAGTATGATAACATAAATCATGAACAGTATGGAAAGATACAACAATAAAAATTAAAATGTACATTATTATTGAGATGAAAGTGGTTCAACTATTCGACAAAAAATACTTTTTACCTATGAATGTGTTAAACATTTTAGTAGGCCTCAGGCCTATTATGCAATTTACTTTTGTTACTAGATTTTATTATTTAATTCTATTTTAAGAAGTTCAATCGTCTGAAAATCAGGTTTTAGTACCTTGAAAGTCCAACACTGAGTTCATTTTCAAATTGAGGTTTAGGTTTTCTTTGATAATAACAGTGTTTTATATTAAAATAATAAACAATTTTACAGAAATTTAAAAAAAATGGTTCAGACCCCCAGTATTGGAGGGCGCAGATTTGTCAAACTGGCCAAGAGCGCAGAAGGATCTTGCTAAGGCCCTGGCGTCAACATAGCAATATATCTCATGGGATTGACCATAACCACAAACAGCTGACAGTCGTCAGTCAGCTGACATGCGCAAAGAGCATTAACACGCATCAGCTGGGCGAGAGAACTGCGTTGCAATATGCGTTCCCCAACGAGACGCGTTTGGCGCGATCGGGCCTTGCCGCTCGCATCATGTCATCTCATACGTGTCAAACGCGCCCCAATATGCGCCTCCTAGGGGTCGCTAGGTGTGAGTACGCTGCCATACTTGGCAGTAGTTTTTTGATACCACGGTTACAATTATTCTTGTCAGCAATAGCAGTCGATCTTGATGACCTGTTTATGTTTGCCGCCTAAACATCTGATTGTGTTTTAACAAAACTAGCCATTAGCATATATAATTGCTCATTTCTAGGCTTCATTTATAATATTTACTCTTATACTTATTAACATAAAGGAAGAAACGTATAATTAGTAATAGTTTCATTTCATGAACAGAAGCTCATAGTGTTTTACATAATTGCTGTAGTTTTAGAAATCGTATTTCTATCAAATGACAGGCCTTTATATTTTTATGGTGTCCAATATATGGCTTAAATATTGTTTGTTAGTTTTGTTAAATTTGTTTTAATTATTAAATTATCTGAAATGAATTACTTCTTTCGTTAGATATATCAGTGGTTTTCTTTTAATTCCGATACAAAAAATTCTACACGAAGCTGTAATTCAAAATTATGTAATTATATTTATATTAATCTACTATACGGTACCCCTAAACACGAGCTTTGCTCATATAGGGGTATGTTTGGTTTTATTTGTTTTTACTTGTATTAAATTTGTAATAATAATAATGTAAGTAAGTAATGTTAATAAAAACGTTAATAAGCAATAATAATAATAATAATAAAAACTTCTTCCGGGCTTCCGAAGATGCTCCCCACAGTAACGGGCGAAACATCAGGCAGTTTTAAGCCAAGACCATGGCCCAACAGCCCGGAAGAAGTTTTTGAACTACAAGACTCCGGTCGTGAAAGCCTTCGATGTTATATCTACAGGAAGCTATTTGTTCATTAAACTGAAAAACAAGTTTAATGACTTGGGAGATTGTCAGTTGTCTTCTCTAGATAGAAGGCTTAAATCTTAATAATTTTTGTCATTAGTCTATTTAGATCTATATGCTGGCAACTGAATTTGCCTAACACAACTGTTATCTACGCGTATTAGTAATGTTACTCAGCAAGAAGCACTAAGAGCCTTCCTAAGAATATAAAAACAGCCTTCGAAGTCGATCAAGATACCCTATGCGTTCTGGGACTGTATGTAGAGAGGGAAAATCAATTAAAAGGCGCCACAGCCGAGATTTAATTACTGTTCTAGACTAGAATCAAACAACTGCTTGACACTTCTGCACACATATATTGTCACAACTGTGGATATTGTTTATAAAATATTTATTACGGTACTACAAAGAAATCGTAATTATTAAAATCCTGGATAAATTGAATACTGGCAATAGACGCCATTTCTGCATTGTAATCACACATATATGCAACTTTGGGTCACAAAGATGTAAAAAGCAGTCTCAAAGCAAACGTCGAGGCTCTGCAAATCAGATTTAAAGTCTGACCGTCCTAAGAAGGAAACCTGAAGTAAACAAAAACCAGTACATCTGTCTCACTCTAACACATTACTCGTATGACTTAAGAGTGAGACAGACATGCTGGTTTTTGTTTACTTTAGGTTTCCTTCTTAGCTCATCTCGGGTATAATAATTCACTCAATGGCAAATATAATATTTTACTTCACGTGCTTGTGAAGAAATTAAATGATATGCGGTTATGCTTATGGTAATTTTAATCTCACCTGTTCCTAGATTTTGTTTAACCTTTATAAATGGCAATCCTGTCGTCGCCAAACAAGTCTGTATTCTAGATAGCCTACAAGAAGTCGCTGACAAATTATAAACAAAGGAGAACTTGAGACAGGACCCTAAGACAATCTAATGTTTGCACCCAAAAATCATTCACATGATTTTATGATTTCGTTCGCTGATACTTGTAAGAAGTAGTTTGTACTTTAACTGAGTCCAATCCTTGTTAGAATAAGAAAATGTGCATCCCTCTTAGCTATTTAAATATTTCAGATCTTCTAGCAATTAATTTTTGTTTAGAAATACAAACTGAAATTTTAAAAACAGACCTGTTTGTTGTAGGCGTAACTATTATATTTTTCTTATTCATTTCAAAAATAATTTGTGAAAAAACAGCTCGGCCTGTATTTTAAAAACGACTTCTTTTTTCCTATGAAATGTGTGATGTAAAATGTCCTTTTGAGCCAACATTCATACTCGTGTACGACTTAGGTAGTAGGGCCTACTAACATGTGTAAAGGAAAGCAAATCATTTTCAGTAACTTTCAACTGTAGCCTATTTGTCTGAGTTACTGAATGTTAAATGTGTAATAATAATAATAATAATAATAATAATAATAATAATAATAATAATAATAATAATAATACCGTAATAATAATAATAATAATGTGACGGAAACCACCAGCAATACACTGATCGTAAAGCTGTTAACAACATCATGTATGTCTACGAAGTTACACGATTAATAACCGTGAGCAAGCTGCACACAATAAAACTTACTGATGTCGTTGGCCTTTTAGCATCGTCCAATGAAATGGTGCCATGTGTTTGAGTCAAACAGCAATATTTGTTTATTATTATTATTATTATTATTATTATTATTATTTTATTTGACCGATAATTGAACCCTTGTAGGCTATATCATAATTATGATGTGTTAGGATCGCAGTTTACAATTGTATTTAACCTAATGAAATTATTGTTTCTTACATATTTGTCGAAAGAAGTATTTTAAAGCTGAACAGACCACCTTTTTGAAATTATATCAGTAAACTGTTCATAAATTTTGTTCAGTAACTTAGATTTGACGTGTTCTAAACGGTTCATTTTCCATGTTTTGAATTGTTTGTCCATAGTGAGGTCCATAGTGAGTTCCATTGAAACACGAATTCCTTTGAAGACAAATTTTTATTGTAACTAAATTCACCATAGATGTTGTAAAGGCGTTTACTTTTTCATCAGCATGCCCATTCCCCCTTCATCCTGGTATGTTTCTTTCACCCAAGTTCACTAAAATGCATCTACGTTAAGAAATACATTTTAATAATGCTCTAAAATAGTATACGGGAAAATAAGCCTATATAATATTTGGTGTTATTTTCCTCTCACGTGTTTCTTATAGGCCTACAGAAAGAAATTTGCTGTCGTTCGATAAATTTTTAATCTTGAAACATCTGCGTTCTACTTTATAGTGCAGAGTGCTTTGCTCTTCAGCTGGAGGTACTGGACCGTGGTTTAGAAGGGCGTTTTCCCATTTCCTTCCTTCCCCACCTCGAATAAGAAGCTGATGATGCAGATGACCATGTGGTCCACCCATCATGAACACTCAACGAGTGGATGGGAAGGATATCCTAACGTCTCTAAACGACAACTCACATTATGTATAGTAGTCACGTTATATAGGCGAACATCGAATGTAATCATTTAATGAATTATGCATGCACTGCACTTTAACTTGCCTCTCTGAACAGTAGCTTATTTTACGAAACTTGGAAAGTAATTTAAGTTAAAGCAGAAGGTACATTTGCTTTCTTTAAAAACAGAGGTAGATATAAATGAAGAAATTATAGTGTTCAATAATGTAATTGGCCTGAATCTGGTACCCAACACGATTTCCACATTTCAAGTACACTGAATTTGCTGACTTCTGTAAATGTTTACATAGATTTTTTATTCCCTGCTACGCTAAGCAAATGAATAAAGAATATGAAATGTTTATACAATGTTTAGATACTAGATTTTTCAGCAAATTAATATTTTTATAAATCTTTTCTTCTTTCAAATTTAATTTACAGAACATGAGAAAATTTCACACATTCGTTTAAGAGCATTTACAATTTTGACATGCCATATTATTTATACAATAATTTTAATTCACCCTCTTTGATTAAGATTTATAATTTTTGGTTGAATTAGCCTAATAATACTCAAAATATAGGCCTATTCGCCCATTTAGTCCCCCAAAGGGCCACTCCAGTTCTTATACAATTTATAATCTGCATTTAAGCTATTAGAAATAGGCCTGGATTGGAGTTATAAAAATGTATTTTTAAAAATAATTTTAATATCCATGGCTGATGCCATAAAGCTCTAACTAGAAATAATTTGAGGAATAAAAACATATGCACACTATTGATAATGGTCTGGGCCGGATTTTGATGACACGTTATATTTTAACTGGTACGTCATGGACATTGTCCACTAGTGCGGATATTCTGATCATGACTCCTAGATTTAAAAAATAGTAATTTTTAGGATCTGTTTCGGTCATTTCCCTCACTTTTTATTTCTAGGCCATTAAAAAAATTTAATGTCATTATTTGGTAATTTTTTGACCATTTTACGGTCTCTTTTTTTCATATTTTAAACTCATTTTTAAAAATATTTAAAAGTCACTGTTTCCTCATCTTGTGTTGTTTCTTCCATTAGGCCTTACATAGAGGTTTTTTGTGCATTTTCTTACATTGAACATTATCGGAACTCTAAATAAGCATAGTTTTGCAATACGTCTGTCAATATAAAAAAGCATATCAAATTTGTCTTTAATAATATCTGTAAGCTGACACAGATATGTTAGTTTCTTCATAACATTTTAAATACATAAAAAGTATTATTTTCAATTCTACCGATATCTAAAAAAAAGTGTATTGTAATGTAATGGAAAAATAAGTGACTGCCATACGTTTTTTAAACCTAGATGTTCGAAGTAGAAAAGCAAAGGGAGATTTCCTCTCTTGAACAAACAAATTTCACTTAACTGCTGACAGTTCCCAACAAATAGCGAGTGAAGCCAAAGGTTATCTACCACCTATACGTACATTGAGAAATGCGACGACAGATTCGATAAAGAACAAGGTAATGCAATGGTCCCAATCCTAATCCCTCTATCTCATATGAATGGGGATATTTTATAGCCGAAGTAACTTTCCTTTCCGATTTTATATCATATAACGCCTGGAAAGTAGCCTACCACTCATCCATATTTCCAATCTGGTTGATCCTAGTACAGATGTTAAAGAGTTTCAGATCTAACTTCACTTCTAATTTTAGCTATTTGACGAATACTGAAATCGGCGGTTAAGTCGGCAATGCACAGTAACGGGTGATTTCCTTTCCTCGATAGGGAATCTGCTAGACAAACTAAGCACCAATTGTGAATCAATAATAGGCCTAATGATTGTTATTCATCACATCGGGTTATGGAAGTGTGGGGGCATGCTACAGAACTAAAGAGGAAACTGAATAATAGCAACCACAAATTAATAGGTTAATACTAACAGTGGACTAGTAATATGAAGAATAAAACAATGCAATGATAGAATTAATTTTATATGATAGACCATAGGCTTATTAATGCAGGACGAGATAGTAGGTGATCGGCTAACTCCTGTTCGTAAATTGCATTACAGTTCTGTTAATTTATCAAAGGTGCGCGCCTCCCTTCTTTTGTTTTTTCCATTTCATTTTCTTTCCCTACCTCACACGCCCTCACATCGGTTAATATATTTAACACTAAATACTCTACCTATTGATGCCAACTCTCCTTTGAACTCGACTTGAAATGGCAGAACATGATCACAATGACAAGTCTTATATTACACAAATAGCATAAACTAACCAAATAAATGTATTTTACAAAGAACGCCTTACATTATTTACGTCATATATTTTCTGCTACACCACTAACCTAAAAGTAGAATCTCTGAACTTCGTATAAGAATTTTCATTTTGTCACCCAGTCTTTCTAAAAATGGAAGTCTCAAGAATGCTGGGTTGAACGTTGATTACAGAGACGCACGGATTAAGTTGATCCTACAAGACAGCAGGATTCAACTTTTGTAGCATCTCATGCATTTAATTAATGGGATGGTTTTCTACCCCTATTAATTTTAACGTGCTTCTGACTTTTCTGAGATCGAAACACTGTTTACTGGTTGTATAAATTCGTGTTTTACTGCACCGTACGTCAGCTATAAGTCATAACTAGGGGGCGGATTTCTATGACATGTCATATTTTTCCCCTTTGCATTATTTCAGGTTTCCGACTAATTTAAACCCGATTCCAAGCATCCTGGTAAAAATGGAACGGCTTTTATTGTGCATATAACTGCATATTTAGGAAATGTTCAACTATTATAGCATATTTAGTATGAATATGCATATTTTTGACATATTTTTGACATATTTTTGACATATTTGTGTGCATAATAAAGAAATTTTGAACCTTCATATCATATTTTGTAAATTTTGCATTATAATGATACTTTTTGAGAATTTACTGATATTTTAAATAATTAACATTATATTTTAATAAAATGAATTGTAATGAAACTTTAAAAAATATACACAATGTGTAAGTGGTAAAGTCATATTTCAAATTTTATTGGTTATATTTTAATTTTTTTATGTCATAAATGCATTCATATATCCTATTTTTTAGGTCATAGAAATCCGCCCCCTAGTCATCACTATACAAAGTCATATAGTCGTTTTATCACAAAAACTTTCAAAATTATCTTAAATTCTTGATCATCACTGGTGAAAGCCACATGACGTAAAATAATGTCTATTTATACAAAAATGTTTTTGAAATTTTCTAAATGCATATTTAGCCTACATGAAAATTACAATTTACTATTTAGAAATAATTTTAGCCTTTAAGTACATATTTTGTTAATTTTATTAACTTAGTTGCATAGGTCTATAGGCATAGTAAGATCTTTCAAAACCCAGTTAATCAAAGACTGTAAGGATATAATAACATTACATAACATACACCTGCTTTCATCTCAGTTTTGTTGTCTTATGTTTTTGATAATTTTACTACAAACTGCATCTTCATATCCTTTCGGAACCCACGAAATTGGATATAAATGGCTGGATATAATTTATAATGCATGACAATTTTCCTGCATATGACCTTCACAACTCCACTGCTTGATCAAAATGATGCTCGTGGGAGTTGCACAATTAAGGCAAGCCGACCTCTCGCTTGGATTATAAATATTTTATTTTGAAATGCTGTAGCTCGCTACGTGTAAAGGTAACAAACTTATAAGCATGTAAAAAAAACTCTTGTATAAAAGAAATAGGTAGCCATTCATAAAAAAAACATTGTTGCATGTCATGCCGCGGAAAGTAATGCAAAAAGATTAATTTGCTACACTCCATTAGCTAATGCCATAAGTCTAATGCAGGATATATTTTGCTTTTGATTATACTGAACTTGACATTCATAATCTTTAATAAGAATGACAATACTAATAATCAAAATAGTACAATATTGTACAGTATATTATCGTTCATCATTGGACTTTGATAAATCGGCTGATTCACAAATAACTTAGATAAATATGTCCAGGGGGCCCTGACCCCTAAAAATTAAACCTAAAATTTTACTTATGTATTTTAATTTTTTTTTATTAAATTAAACAAATTTTGTTGGTGTGTCAAATATGATAGCCTATAGCAGTTATTTTGTTTTCATAACATATTGAGTAGGCTATTATTTCCACTGTTTCATGTGTTACTTAACTTTTCTTATAAATAGCAGTAATAAGTATTATACCGGTAACTTAGGTAACGATTTCTTGTTTCCGTTGGTATGTCTTCCAGAGTATGGTAAACAAATTTGTTAACTAGTTTTTCAGTGCTAAGATAGTGTAAAATGTGATTTTCATTAGTTCAATATTTAAAAAATTTCCGGGGGTGAACCCTCGACTTAGGTAATGATTTCTGGTTTACGTTGGCATGTCTTAGAGTATGGTAAACAAATTTGTTAACTAGATTTCAGTGCTAAAAGACCGTAAAATGTTATTGTCATTGGTTCAATATTTATATCTATATCTAAGGAACTAGCAGCCAGAATTTAAAAAAAGAACATATAAAAAAAAGATAAAAGATCTGGCCATCTGAATACGCCATGTTAAAAAAATGCAATTTTTCAGATTTTTTGTTTTGTTTTTGGGTGTATCGTAAGCACGGTGTCTGCAGTGGAAAAGATGCAGTGTTTAGGCCTGCAGTACTGTATGTACCACTTTCATATCAGTAGATGAGCGTGTAGCCACTGTGTCCATTCACATTGAACGAACTAATGGATTAGCTAAATTCTTACTATGTCTATTCTAATTTAAGTGATTTGAGTTTCCAAGTTTGCTTAGTGATACTAGATATCGGTTAACGCTTTAATTTGAGCTACTACTCCAAATCGCAGTTTTGAAATATGGGCGAGTCGAGCAAATTTCATGCAGAACCTGTTCTCAGCTGACAATTAATTATTTAAACACCGGGTTATAAAACTCCCAGTAACACACGTGTCTTAACGCATACATTATTCACACACAACAGGTTATGCTTCCGCAATTATAACACCCCGTGTTCGTTATACACACTTCCAATTAGACATCCTCAACAAGTTAACAAACCGTCGTCCCAAATTACTTGAGTAGGCCTCTTACAGTAGAGTTTCGCAAGGGCGCCCATATAATATTTTCTAGGGGGGGGGGCAAATTTTAAATTAATTTATTGTTGCTTTAACTTGTTGGGCCACTTTGTAACATTATATTAATAATATATTAAGTGCAACAATGACGTAGCCAGAAAATAATTTCGGGAAGGATCGAAAGTACCGGGTGTTTTGGGGTATGGAAAACAATTTTTATAAACAAATTATATTATATATATATATATAAATTAGAGTTCTAATTATTAAAAATAAATTTTTCATACCTGAAGGTGTACATATACCTTAAGGCAGGTCATTAAAGTACCGATACTATTCAATATCATCATTCCTTCCGTTTTACAGACACCTTCAATGATTCTACGGATTCATTTTATGGTACCTTACAATAGCCAAAAAAGTACAGCCGCTGAACCGTGTAAAGATATATATATATATATATATATATATATATATATATATATATAAAGTTTTCACGAACCTGCATGATAAAAGAAATATAGTGTAAGGCTGTTTAATATTATTACTTTATACTGACAGAAAACATTTGAGTTACAGTGGTATCTTATTCAGATAGTATCAGCAATGTTATGATTGTGGTTATCTTTTCAGTTATGTCATTTCCCAAAATATGCCTTTAAGTTATTCTAAGTAAAGTGACACTTTCAACAAGCACACAGCAAAGCAGGTAATGTGACTGTCCAATGGAACTTCCACGGCCAACACCCTCAGAGTCTACGTGAATGTTTACTTAAATAGGGGGTTATCTTTAAATATTGTCTCTATGGATCGTTTGGTTTAACACTTTTCCTTACTCACATGTATCATCGACTGATGTTCCAGTTTATTCATTTCAAGGGAAATTTCACATGGAGTTTCCGGTTCAAATTCCCAGTGCAAATGAATATAGTTTGCTGAATTATGTAATGTCCTATAACGTGTATACAACACTCGATTGGTTGCTTTCTATACCCGTGAATATATAATGAGAATGCTGTGTTTAACCCAAAAATTTTATTTCAAGTTTACAACAATAGTTATTTCTTCCTCAAAATTCAATGTTTTAACAAACATATCAATAATAACATTATCTACCAAACCAATCCTCTTTGTAGTTAAAAAAGATAACAGCTAGTTAACTGATTACATTGTCTACCTAAACATTTGAATTTATTGTTATAATTTTCTTAATTTTAAACACTATTATTTTCTTATGATATTAAAATTCATACTTACTTTAAATTCGATATAAATTAATTTTACGCATTCCTTTGTTAGGTTGGTTTTTTCTTTCATTTCGGTCTTAAAGGGTGCCATTCGCGGGAGACATTTTGAGGATGACAAAGAAGTGATTCGCACAGTGCAGAAATGGCTTCGTGACCAGAACAAGGAGTGGTGCCGACAAGGCATACACGCCCTTGTGTCTCACTAGAGGAAGGCCACAGAACGGGACGGAGATTATGTGGAAAAATAGGGAGTGTAGAAGAAACATCATTCTTTCTTGTGTGTAAGTTTCATTGTAGTCAATAAGTAATTGTTGAAGAAAAACAATGTGGTGCATTACTTTCTGGGCGAGCCTCGTATAGCCTATACTAAGTGAAAATGCTTTTATTTGGGCAGAGTAAGTTTTCAGCGGCAATTTGAATAGACTAACTGTGCTTTATACCAGATAAGGTTTTAGTGAGGGCAACCCAGGCAACCCACCTGTCAAACACGAGGGAATTATCACTGTGTGCCTCCCCCACCCCACCCCCCCCCCCAAAAAAAAAGAAAGAAAGAAAAAAAAACTATACCGACGAATTCTTCTGGGCTTAAACGCTGTGGTTCCACAATTCGCTGAAGTGAATGCATTTAATTTTTTTTGTAAGATCATTGCGAATCTGTATTCCATCGGCTATTCATATTCCTATCCAACAATTCCGAATAACTGGTATTTCTTAACGGAAGCTGTCTTTTTTAACACCAGGTTAAACAGAAAAACAGACTTCAAGGGAAAATAAAGCAATCTCGTTTATTTCCTCCCCTAATCCGGCATGAAAAGAGGATGCAGAGAGCCCTAATGAAAGTTGTATGCAGCTCGCCAGCAGGGAGTGGCTTCTCCCTTCGTTTCAAAGTGTTTGACCTATTGCCTGATCACAGTCGGCTACGACTGATATGTGTGTTTTTTGTAATCGCATAAAAAGAATTTCTCCCCTTATCCATGGCTCACAGTACCTTCCTGACCCGAATAAGCTGTGTGCCATCTGTCTAGATCTGCCCGCACCCGACAACCGTGCTCAAGATATCAAGGCTTAATCCGCCATAGCCTACGTATTTATATCTATTTAATCTATCTCTATGTATCTCTACTTCTTATATCCTTTTTACAGTGGTTGTTTTTTTAAAAGTTAATTAAACTAATTTGAAGTTCGTTTGGTTTAAGATTCCCTGACAAGAGAACCTTCCGATCACAGACATCTCAAAACCAAACCTGAAAATTTGCACATAGGTGGGCTATGTAGGCTTCAAAGAAATAAATGCAAAAATATCAGTTTTCAAAACTAACTGCGACGTAAATAATAATAGGCCTAATAATAGTAATAATAATACCTGTCAAAACCACTCAAAATTTGCACGTGAATAGCCTCTCTGTGCCCGAGAGCATAAGAAGAGAGCACCTGCTACAATCTGCATATTCCTGCAATATCCTTGCATATTCCACAGCTTAGCTCTTGCTGACAAAAACAGCCGAACTAATAGTCCATGCCTATTTTTGAAATAATCCTTGAGGCCTGTACTCGTCACCGGATATAGTAAGGGTAATTAAATCACGAAGGATGAAATGGGCTGGACATGTTGCGCGCATGGGGGAGAAAAGACATATGTCAAAAATATTGACTGGAAGACCCGAAGGGAAAAGACCACTTGAAAGACCTAAACGTAAGTAGGAGGACAATATTAGGATAGATTTAAGAGAAGAAGGATTTGCGAGGGATGGTTGGATGGAGTTAGCACAGAATAGGGTTGAATGGCGGGCTCAGGTAAGCGCGGAAATGAACCTTCGGGTTCCATAAAATAGATAATATTCCATTAGCTTGCTTAGGAATTGTCTATTGCTATTGAGTAAGTAAGTATTACTGATACTCAGAAATCATTTATTTTATCATTTTTTATTCTAGTTAGGCGATCTCTTACTTTGTCGAAATGTGGATGAGAAAATAGGAAGATAGTACCTAGGTATATTTGTGCCTGGAGTAGAGAAAGTCGCGTGAGGGTATATCATATTTTTCCTCTTCTTTTAATAGCTTGGGAGGGATTTAAAGTGAGAAGAGTTCGTATTAATTCGTGTCAGCATCACTTGGTGCTATCGCTGGTAACAGATGAACGACAAAACGCCGTGGCCTACTCTAAACCACTTGAATTGCACTACAATAGGGTTCACAGATTGGATTATAACAAAACGCCTGACGCCGGGAGAGATGAATATATTGTTACAAATGACTGCTCAGGGTGTGTGATGAAAAGATTGTCCAGGGTTGTCCCACGTTCTGGCTCACTTCACAAACTAAGATCACTTATATTCCAGACATATATTAATGAATATGCCAATATAAATATAACCCTCAAAAGCCTCTCTTAGGCCTATATGAAAAATCATGAATGGTTTCAACGTTTCCCATTTTGACCACATTAATTCTACAGCTACTCCACTCCTTCACGGTTCTACTGAATTTGCAAAGCACATTTGAGGTTGGTTTTGGTTTTGTCGTTATTTAATGACGGGTGTACTGCAATTAAGGCCTATGACCGTCGGCCGTATGCAGGGAATTTCCTGCAGGAATTCTTTTACATATCTGTAAATCTACAGACATGGGCCTATGACAATTATGAACATACAAATCCCATCGACCAGGGCAGGGATCGAACTTGCGATCTTAGAGGCGCAGAAAACCAGTGCCACCCAGGCCGACTGCAGCACGCTGAAAAGAAGCAGCTGTGTGGACCTGTCAAGTATTATGGTTTTACGCCAGGACCTCATTTTCAAGGTATGGTTCATTAAGGAGTGTTAACGCGACATGAGAACAATGACTTTACTTCCTTCCAGATGGACGGCATACTGAGGGACTGACACCTGAAAACCCCAAGCTCACCACTGGGTCTGAATTTGCGAATCGTGGACTAATAATCATGTAGGCCTATGTAGGCCCTACTATATGTATGTTAAGGGATTCACCGACAATCACGTAGTGGATAGTTCAGCTTCAAAGTATTATTCCAAGCCCCCACTTCTTGTACCAGGGTGTCCACAGAAATGTTAAAATAAATTTCCCTGAATTTCCATGACCAGAAACTTACATCTCCTGACCACAAGAATCGACGTTTTCAAGGTTCTTTGTAAATAAAACGAACAACAAAGCCAACCTCCTCCATCCCCATAACAAAAATAGGAAATGATTACCTCAAGTACTGAAAAAAATTCTTACACAGTCAGGGTTACAGCACACTGGAGCAAAACACATGCCCCTCACATTTTGTTCACTGGGGCTAGTTATTTCCCCTGACTATTCCGTATATTTTTAAATATTCTCCTGACTTTTTCCTTTACTGTACAAAACTTCCTGACTTCCCCTGACTTTCCAGAATGTGGAAACAGCACCTCTCAAGTAGTCTTGACATCCCTTATACGTGCAGTTTATGTTTTTCTTGTTATTGAATTTTTCTTTCATCCCATATGGAAATTTATCTCTCATTCTTGTTACATAACTTCAACTTCGTCTGCGTGAACTAGCCTATATGGAAATGCTATATTGGAATAGATTTCGGTGTCTTGCACAAATTCGAAAAGCAAAATCTAACTACAGGTCAATGCCAATAATAACGATTAAAAATGTGCATTTATCAATCTAAGTATGTAGCAGGAATAATTAGGAAGAAGCAAACTCACCTCACCAGTCTACATTGTATGGGCTACTCTATCTTCCTAAATTCATTTCAGGCCTAATTAACTCCTTCAGAAATGAATCTATATTAATATAAGCATTCATCAAGCGATATCAGCGGGTTTATATGTCTGACGCCAATGAAAAAAAAAAAAATTAATGGAATACCTGGTTTTCATGAATTGCATCCTAACACGTGGAAAAAATTTCTAATGTTTAATATTACGCATTACTATGTTATTTTCATGTTATTACTGCTTTTATTCTTTTTTTCAGAACGGAAATATACGTCAGTACAGTGAAACGTTGGCTCTCAAAGGGTTTTATTCAACCAGATGTTACTCCGAAGAATAATTCTGTGCACCCCTACCTCAACAGAATGAAAAGGCTTTTTAAGCTATCCCATGAGAGGGTCCTCATGGCTTCAGTGTTTGCGCACTATCAGCGACAAAAAGATAGCGTGCGTATAGGATTAAGCCTTCCAAAGAGACATTAAATGTATTACACAGAGATCCGAGGAAGGTATTGAAGACGACTGTTAATATCCACGGGCCAGTTTTATTACCACACACCAACTTTTTCTTAAAGGCGCAACGTGTTCAAGTTTTATTACAGGATGCGCTACGTGTTACACTCGTAGTCTAAGTTCTGACACTCATGAACAGGGCCCGGATTTTGATGACATATCTGTTAACTGGTACATCACGCACGTTGCCCACTAATGGAGATATTCTGATCATGACTCCTAAATTATATCATGATATTTAGGGTCATTTTTTGTAGTTTCCCCTACTTTTTATTTTTAGGCAATTTTTAAAAATTCAATGTCATTATTTCGTCATTTTTGGCCATGCTATGGTCTTTTTACATATTTCATATTTTTAGGTAATTTTTAAAAATTTGAAGTAAATATTTTCCCATTTCGTGTTGTTTCTTGCATTGTGTAGAGCTTCTGTGCACTTAACGAATATTATCGGAACTCCAAATAGCGTAAGTATAAATAAATAATTCTTGTTGCAATTTTAATTTTGATATAGAAAGACGGTGTTTGCTGTTTGCATCTGACCGAATGTAATTAACTAATTACAGGCCTATAATTGGGTCAACAACACAAATGTAGATGAATACACTAGTATTTTCATACAAATTTTTGGGCCATTTTTGTTAGTTTTCGGGTCTTTTTTTATTATAGTTTTGTAGTCATTTTATAGCTCTTATTTTAAAACCGTCATCAAAATCCGGGCTCTGTTCATGAGTACAAACATGTAGTCAACTGAATTCGCCTACGAAAGGGTACTTTTAGAATTAGCATTTACGAAATAAAATACTGAAATATACTATGAACATATTAACTAAACTAGTTTATACGAAAAATCTACACAATGTTACAATCATTTTAGTCCTTCCCCCGAAAAAAAAAATTCCAAAGAAAAAATTATTAAGAACATTGCGTGATATTTGCAGCAATTAGCGGTAGCCTATGCGGTCTGCGATTTAGACGGAAACTTCACGTTCAAGATAAACTTATGCAAATTATATAATAAAAGTAATAACATTCCTTCTAGTATTGATGAATTCCACAGCTGTTCTTTGTGGGAAATCGTGTAGTAATAAAGGTTATTAACGCCTTGTACCCTAAAAAAAGCAAAGATACATCAAGGAAAACGTTAAAGTATAGCCATAATGTTACATTGCTATGTGCAGGATTGCTTGAGTAACAGGAGGATCAATTATATTAAAATTTTAGTACCTATTTAAATAAATGATATATACAAATTCCGGTGTTAAAAACACATGTAAATATGTACTAAAACATATTTACAACACGTTATATGGTATTGTTAAAATAGTCCTATCTCTCTACATAAACAGTACCATATAGAAAGTTATATGCTACATTATAGATACTGTATTTTAACAACTTAAACCTTCCTACACTAGTTCCTTCTAGTATTATTTAGTACAGTGCCATCAAAAGTCTCTTCGCAGCTCTTGTTACGTTCGCTACCAAGGCGAAGATTGGCATTTCTCCATGTCTTCCTTACAGACTCACAGCAGGTAGGTATACCAGAGTAGGTCATGTTAACTAATGATGTACGTCTGTTTTCTATTGTTGATGAGTTCATGGCGTCATATAAGATTACATTTTAATGGATATTATACATATTGAAATAGCGGCGATAGAGTCATAGTAAGAAAACAGTCATGTTCTCTTGTAAACATTTTCAACATCTTATGTAAATAGATGAGTTATATGCTCCTTTTATTTCTTAGTTCAGTCTATAGTAAATTAACACACCAAAGTAGACAGTCATTTGGCCACTGCTCCAGTCCGAACGAGGTTTTTGAGGGGTTTCCCTCGTTCTTAGGCGAATGCCGGACTGGTCAATAATCCCCTCAAACAGATACACGCACTACAAATCTCTAGAATACATAACTACATGTCACTAAAAAGAAACACACTCGGAAATATTGCACATAAGACCTATCCGCACTTAGGTCTATCCTGCGCCAAAGTACAAAGACACAAGTACTCAGCCTAAACACGTCACACCATCAACATCCCCTACGGATGTACATAAGGGCACAATAGGTATACACACATCACATATGGTTACCAAAATTTGGTCTGACCGGAGGTTTAGGCTTAATTGCTTGGCACTCCGGGGGTAAGGGTGGGCACACACAAAAAAAAAAAAAATATTTCTTAGTTCATAAATGATTGTAGTAGAACATTAGGGCTGCCAAGCAAATTCTGTTTCTTAGCAGATTTTCGCCTGCAGGAGCGCTGCGGAGCGACTTATTCATGGCATTGTAGGAAAACCCCCTTAATACTGAGAAATATTTAAAGCTACTACTATAATCTTCCCTTCTTTACAACTTTGTATCATCACTGACACTACACATCTGATATGAGCATGCGCTATATGCTAATGCTATTTGTACAAATACGGATTTGCATTTTCAATCACCGATTCAATTATGTAGAGCCCATAGCGGCTTTACATAGCGCACATAGCTTATAAGCCAGATTTTACTACACCAGTTTTTGGATTCACCTACAGATAAGTAAGGTTAATGTCAAGCTATTTTCAAATCCAGTGGATTCCACAATTTCCAGTTTACCAATGAATTCTAATGCCAAATGAGGCATTAAGGTCAGGTTCCTGACTTTACTTGACGATGCCTAATTTGGTGAAAAGTGTGGACCATTGGGGATCTGAGTGTGCGAAACCGAGCTGTGAATGGTGGAACCTGAAAGTATGAGAGGTTTAATACTAGGATACCAACCCTCTCACTTGGTTAAAAATGCAAACCAGTTCCTTGCAGTTTCGGGATAACACGATGGGTCCCTAGGTTGTATACAGAAAATATCTGCTCAGAAATCAACAAGAAGTATTAAAATCCACTTTACCACTTTAAAAAATCGATATTATAATACGGTCTCCATGGTTTGTGATCCACGACGCCATTGTTGCAACAGTAGTCTAACCATCTCGACAGGTAAAATTCTACAATGATGCCGTATGGAGCACCTTCTTATGCTGGGGTTGGACCAGTTACACCTCGAATAGCTGGTTTTCAAATTAGTGATTTATTTCCTGAAACATAATTCCTCTTTTACAAATGCAACCACAAAATCAATAGAACCAAAGAATCTTAAGGGCAGCAATGGTCTTCTCACACATATACGCCCATTCATCATTATTTTATGACACACAAATTTCTGTGGTAGATGAGGCAAGGATGCAATTTTATCTGATAAAACATAGGTTGTTACTGGACACGTAAGCCATCAATGTGCGGTGATTAATAAGTCACATGCTGCCATGTGTTAAGTGTATGAAAACTTCGAATCGATTCGTGGATTGTTCATCATCTGCTGACAGAATTATTTACAAAATCCGTTAAACTGAATTCATGGAATAGTCTTAATAATTCCTACTCGAGATTACCTAACTCAAAACTATAAAAGCACGCATTTCTTTAACCCTTAAGTTCATAATGTATCCTGTGATATGCAGTAGTTTGTATTAAACTTGTAACAAAATTATGGAAAACAAATTCGAAGAAAAATTTAAATTTCACTCAAAATTACAGAATAAGGTACAAGAAATAAATTATGAGCTTAATAACTTAATTGATTGTTTGCTATACAGTCTGGTATGGATTTGTATATTGCGTGAATGAGTCTCGCGCATTTAAGGATCAAATTAATAGACATTTGAATTTTGTCTTTCAGCACACTCATCCTGAATGCATATGAGAAGAAGAAAGAGAAAAATACAGGAATGGACAAAATTAATATGTGTATTCTTATCGTCGTAGCGGACAGATTCCCATTCCACCAACACTGAGTACAGGTCAAGGTACATAAAGACTATGTACAGGTAGTGAACATTCTAACTTCACAGGGAGGGACTACAACTGACATCAACAGAAGTTATTCAAACATGAAATAGTTGTTGTGTAGTAGAATGTAGAACTTCTGCTGACATAACTGTTCACGTCAGGCTTACGTAGTTTACGGGTTAAGGCATGTGAGAGGTTGTTACACTCGCTAACTGGAAAACATTGTAACACTTGAGATGTAGTAACAATAATATTATTCAAATGTTGATAATCAGTGCTGCAATTTACCATTTCAATATGAGTTACATTTTTTCTTACCGATATGAAACATTTATGTGACTTTCACTAAACATAATTCAATTTCCTAGCTTCTCATTCAGTCAGAAAACAAGTGGAGACAAGTCGGGAACCGAATTCAAATGCCTCAGCTTCATGTAAAGAAAAAACTTAAGTTTGTGGAAGAGGTGGTTAGTTTATACCACCTTTTAAACAATTTCCTGAGAATATATTATGTTTTCATAAATGTCGTAGGTCTTGCTAATGACAGTTATGGTTATAAAATTTAAAGAAAATATTGTTACAGCCGCATTCGAGAATGGAACGCTCTTTTGGTAAACTGTGAAGTGATAGTAAAAATAAGAATCTTCGTTATGCCTCGTGTCCCTTATGCCTTAATGACTCGAACCCTAAATTACTTTCATATGTATTTTCGTTTTTACGCTATGCTATTCACAGACACCACACATAGAATTTTCTTTTCTGAAAACGATAGTTTTGTACCCAAATCTCAAAACATATATTTCCCAAATTTCAGAATCGAATGCACAATATTTCCTCTACCTAATAAACATGCCTTTGGTAGGAGTATAAAAGTGATTGATTGGCCTAGTTTGTGCATAAGAACTGTCATAGGTAAAACCATAAGTGTTTCTGAATACCCTTTTATCAGAAGAGCTGGTGGAAAAATATCCAGCAAAAAAACACGATAGAATAGAATTTAATTTAATTTAATTTAATTTCTTCACGAAAAAATGCAACAGAAAAGGATAGTATAATTCTTTGATCCGTTTTCCTAACTCTGACAGCAGTATCTGCCAGTAGTTAAAACTTAAAAATAAAGTAATCCAGGACTTTCATTACACTATGAATAGTAGGTCTTCTACATATAGCTTTACGGCAGTTGTCACTATTGTTAGAAGACGTGGATCAAACAAAACCAATAAAAAGTAACCATAATAAATCCCTCTAATAATACAAAAGTAGATTTTAAAATTTCATTGAATAATTTAAAAAATCCATATGATCCAGGGTTAGAGTTTCTATGCAATTACATATTTGTTTCTAAATAAGTTAAAGTTAAAATTTTGATATATTTTTACGAATTTAGATATTTGGAAAGGTTTAAGACACGTTTGATTTTCCTTTTTGTCTGACATTTCGAGGTGTACATGTGTTCTAGAAAAACTAGCATATCTTTACATAAATAAACGTTTTATATGAAATATGTTCCATATTTTATGGTTTCAAAGTTATTGTTACATAATCGTTTAAATTTTATTCCAAAGCTGGAGTATTGAATTTCTTATGAATATACCGGTAGAAAACCAGATCGAGAACTAGATCTGGGTTTAGCTCCTGAAGATGTTGCAAGGTTTAGGATGATTCCTGTTACTTCTTGTAATGTTAAGTGGAGTTTTACTGAGTACAAAGCAATTTTCAGAGACAATAAACGAGTTTTGAAAACTTAACTCGCAGCTTCAAAACAGGCTGTTCTCATAACAACAGCAACAGCTAAAAAAATCTTAGCTATAACCTATAATATTTTTGGGGGCTCTCCATTAAATTGTTGTATGCCATATTTCTTTTCTGTGGCTTTCATGTTTAACCAATAAAACTTAAATTGCAGATACTTATTTTATAACTATGAAACGTTGATAATATGCAGGTAAACTTTATTATTTTGCGCCATTTATAACCATCAGTACCTATTTTACTCCTCTTTTGAGATTTTTTAGCCCATTTATATGTACATATTTAGCCAATTTATTATTACTAAATCTCAGCTCTATTAATAACCAAATTTCTTTACCAGCAATAGAAAACCCCCAATTTTCCAGCCAGATCACAACTCACTTCGAGAAACCATATAATGATGCATATCACCGCAATCTATTGGTCTATTATTAAATGCCTAGTAGTGTGAAGTAATGTGAAGTAGTTCTCAGTTTAACTCTTTTCGTTGTATAAAGGCCAACAAATGGGAATATAGTGATTATTTATAGATAGCAAATACTGGAGGCGTGGCAATGTTCTATTAACTATATCCTATTAAAGAACACACCCAACGGTTTTCAGTTCATGAGGCTTGTTGAAGTCGGAAACATCTCGAGGCGATTGAGCGGAGAAAAGAATGACAACAAAAAATGCATCACCCCTTCCGTGTAAACACATTCCATCCCCCAACCAGTTCCTTCCTTGAGATGTAGACAAAATGACTGATACCCTGCTACACTGTAAAAATCATAATGACATTTCATTACTTTCTTAAGTATTCAGGATTCGTTGCCAAGAAAATTTAGAAGAGTAATCTATAACAATAATACACTTCATTGGGTGTTCAGACTGATTTCAATTGAGAGAGAACCGAGATAAGAAATGTAAGTTTCAATCTCATAAAACAAGCATTCTCAATTTACTTTTGCTTTTAACAGACCTACTTTACCTTTATCTTTTCGAAATAGGCGGAAAAGTCAGGGAAATATATGAGGTTTTCATATAATCCTCTAACTGGCACTATACAATTATAGACTATACACAATTATTTCACTTAATTGGAGAATACATTAATTGGTAATTATTATTATTGTTATTATCATCATCATCACTATCATCCCTGTATCATCTCTATATATAAAAGCCAAAACCCACTCACTCACTGACTGATCACAGTTTCTCAAAAACCACACAGCCTAGGAACGTGAAACTTGGTACACATGTTGCTACTAGGCTCTAGATGCGCACTAAGAAAGGATTTCAAAATCTTTGGCCTATAAGGGCCAAAATAGGGTTGTAAAGTTATGAAATTAACCAAAAGGAATTCATACTGCATGTATACAATCCCCATGACAACATAATTTTTTTTAAACTACACAGGTGGCTTGGCATGACACTGGGATTTCATGTAGACCTAATAGATATAAAATTATGAGAAAGGCTATCAATAGAATTCCTATAAATTATTATTAACTATTTTTTGACACGAAGTAAATTTAGAAGGTCCTGGGTTCTATTCTTAAGAGTTGAACTCTTTTCTTATAGCTAGCCTAGGACTGCATTGCAAAAGATAGTAAGTAAAGCGTTCCCTATTACAGGCCATGGGGGCCCAGAGGGTTCCAAGAAGTTGAGGCTCCCGGATTTTTAGACAATCGGGCGTGAAGTTGGTAAGGTTGTCAGCGGTACGCACCGGCCGCCTTTACCCCCAGGTAGTTCATACAATATCAAAAGATATAATTTCCTGATTAATTTCTATTTACCATATTATCTATCTATCTTTTACCTTAGTTTTTACCCAAACTTTTGGGGTCATTTAAGCGACCCATGTTGCCCGGGCTTTACAGGGCCGCAACCTGTCTGGAGAGGGATTATCTATGGCTCACATACATACTTTCTTGACCAGACAAGGACATGGAGGGCCTCCCGGATGAGTTATCAGCCAAATGCTGGGGCCACCTCTGAGACAACACAAACATATAGGACGAGATACATCATTCACACTCACTCTGAACAAGGCGAGGATGGGATGAGGATAATAATGGCTGCCAGATGATATCCGGAGACCACTAGGGCCTAAAGTTACCAGACATTTGTCTCACAGGTGAGGAAAAATCCCGGGAAAAGCTCTACCTAGGTAACTTGTCCCGACCAGTATTCGAATCGGAGCCCGCTGCGTGAGACGAGCGAACGCATCCCCTACGCCCAACTATTTACTGTATGTTTGCCAAAATTGAAACAGAAAGATTACATTTTTTAAGACTTAATCAGAGTAAACTACGGGTGAAGGAGTAAGTTATGTGGAATATAAATACGTCCACCGTGTTGGCTGGACGGCTGATGATTTATAGAAGTACATCGCATCGACTTTAAATTGTGTTCACTTAACCTATATATACATAAATCTAACAATGCGAAGCATTGATGGGTCAGCTAGTCAATCATATTATTATTGTCATATTGTCATTTCTTAATATCCCTCCTATTTAAAATTTGTAAAAATTGTCAAATAAATAAATGAAACTAAATAAAATGTAATTATAAGTTCGCTTCTTTTTAATGATGTCACGTCTTATTCTTGGATGTTATCCTAATGTGTTTATCATGTAATTGATGTTGTGATCTATTACTTTGACAAGGTAACAACATATTATAATGGAAATAAATAAATCGAACATGATTAATGACTAACTCTACTGTATAGGCAGTATATTATCTGGCATTCCTAATTCATCCTGGCCGGGAATGAGTCTTGTGGACTTTAGGTCTTTCTCATAACCCCCCATCTAGACTACACACACACGCAAGGTCTTTCTGCACCCTTGGCGAATTTGACAGATCTGCTCCCTCCAATACTGGGGATCTGAACTTTTTTTTTTAATCTCTGTAAAATTGTTTATTATTTTAATCTAAAAACACTGTCATTATCAAAGAAAACCTAAACCTCAATTTGAAAATGACAGTCAGCTGGAAAGGGATTGAGTTGAACTACTTCCATCTCAATAATAACGTACATTTTAATTTTTATTGTCGTTAATCGTTCCATACTGTCAATAAGAAACGTATCAATTAAAGAACGTTGCATGACTGCGTTTTGTTTGAGAGAGAAATACTTTATTCAAGTCATCTGCCTGGCAATCCAGGTGACCATACAGATCCAGAACAAACAAAGAAAAAGAATCATACATTACATAGTTCACGTGCAGTAATTTTAATAACCTGAAAGGTTTCTTCCATTAACGTGCAATTTTTTATTGCTTGATAAATAGCACCAGTCTAAGAAAGGCGGTATTTTTCATGGTTAATTTTGCGCCCTCTTTGTACAGTACCTGCGCCCTTGGCGGGGGCCCACCTTGCCACCGCCTAGCTACAGCCCTGTATACACAAATGATTTCGGCGGAAAAATCGTATACAGCATATTTTTCCGAGAAAATAGCATATAAAACAACTTAACATTGCTACATTGGTATGGGTATGGGGAAAAATAATGTCTTTAATTTTTATAGGCCTTCTCATGTTAATGAAAATAGCTGTAACGCACCACCAGGCTAAATCCTTAAAAATTGTTATTTATGATGTCAGTTGCAAGCGCAGTGAAGTTTTATGGGTATAGTAATCAACTAATCTACAATGCTAATGCATTGTAAGGTACAGACCAGAGTTATGTTGATCAGACAGATCAATAGACCTACAACTGTATTTCGCCCCAGTTGCACCCATAGTAACTTTAATAACATAATACATTGATAAGATTTAGAAAGAATTCTGTTTTAAGGACGAACCACAAAGAACAGTGTTATACGGGTAAAGGCTACAGCACACAGGCTTGTCAAGGATTCGGATCTAAGGATAAGAAATATTTGCGTCAACTTCTTAGTCGATATCCGTTGGCGTCCTGAAACTTTGTTTTTGCTATTAGTTTGTCTGAGCACCCAGGTAAACAATTCTAATGCTTGAAATTTTATGTTTCTCTCAGTATTTTCTTAAGTAGTGGACAGAGAAAAATTGCATTACCTTTTGCAACTCCTATTTTGAAGACATGCCTCACTTTTGCGAATGAAGTACATCATTATGACGCAATGTACTGAGGCTTTCAGAAAATAAATTACATACTTCAGTACATTACATTTTGAGATCTTGGATTCCTCTTATTACAAAGCATTTTTATAACGTAGCTTAATCTATAATGAAACTCAAGGAATGCAATTACTTTCGAAATAGAAGTGTTCCCTTTACATGGAAGAGATCCTTATGGATCCGGGAAGTTGAGACCCCCAGGTTTTAGATATTGGGCACATGAAGGTGACAAGGTTGTCATCCCTACTCATTGGCGACCTTTACCCTGAGGATTGTTTTCGGTACTCATTTCTGTTAGAGGCTGAGTCGGCCCCAGTGCCAATAGAAGAATTAGGCCAATTTTAAAACTTTCAAAATATAATAGACTCTTCCAACAAAGTGTACCAAATTATATAAAGAGATATAAAACCTTAACTTTAGAAGTATTTTTTCTTCTGTGTGTATAGATCCTACTGTACTTTTGTGACCAACAGTACTTACTTATACACCACAGACATTTCATGAACTGGATATTCCTAAACTCCTCAAGCTTATAGCAAATCATTAATAGTGTATTTAACATAGCCAAATAGCTATTCAGGCTAACAAACTATTTTCTTAAAGCAGAACTATAGAATACTATACTTGATAGACCTAATTCATAACAACAGGGTTCTGGAAATTCTTCTATAAATCTTCAGGGATATATAATTATTAGAGCAAGGCAATTAATAAAAATGAAAAAAATTACACTTATGTTTAAAAAAGGACCAATAAATTTACCATTATTACTTATAATTAGTTTTTTAGTAATGAATTGCTAAAAGCAATTTAATGGCTGACAGTGCGTTATAAATTAATTTACAATATAGGCTAAAACACACTTATTTTATTACTAAAGAAGTAAGTAAATTTATACTACTTGGACATCATTAGCAAAAAAATTCTGAACCTGCATGCCCATCAAATATTAAAAAGAAAAAATATATATTTATTGCTACAAGACAAGCTGCTATGGTGGTTAGAACAAACCTATATTAAAATTAACTATGAACAAATTGCGGAAATTCTAATATAAAAACGATTCTCTGTTGCCTGAAAGTAACGATTTGTACATGGAAAAGCTCCTCTCTACCTCCACTGAAACATGACCCAAAAATGCCAAAAATATTACCCAAAAATGACAAAAATTACCTGAAAGTTTCCAAAATAATTACCTCTCTCTTGAAAATTACAAAAAATGCAAAATAAAGCAAAAAAAATGCAAAAAATTGCCCTTTATTATTTCATGATACACATTTATATATATTCGAGCTATATTTTAACCTTCATATAAAAAGAAGCAAGATCATCAAATGCTTTGCCCTACTAATTATATATTATGTAAGACACTCCATTCTTCAAGTATGGTAAGCTTACAAGGCCTAACTATTTTATCTTAACTTTAGCTGCTAGCTATTTGACAACATAGATCTTATATATAATGGTCTATTTCATCTTATTGTCTTATTTTATATGTTGGTTTTATTGGAACAGTGTTCATTTATCTCTCATTGTGTTAACTATTTTTCTTATGTATATAGGTCTAATTCAATTACTATTTTAATATAATTGTTACCTCATATAAAAGTTGTTACAATTATTAAATTGGTCCAGCTCCTAAGGATACAGTGTGTTGTTACTAGTTAATTTGGTAATAATATGTACCATAGTATGTTAGTGGCTATAAGGAGATATATTATCTATCTGGAATATTTATTTAATGTAGCATGGACATTAATTCGATTTAATGATAGAATACTACGATACTAATAGTCCAACAAACACGATTGAATCAGGTTACTGCAAACAAAAGAACATCATCACTACTGGAGATCAGAGACACGCTCTGATAGGTCCACAGAACACGTCTATGATGCTGTCTGAGCCACAACAGACGACGGTCATCCAGCGTAACGCGGATAATGGACTCCACATTATCAGAACAGATCCGCAACTGTGCCCTTCCCATCTGATTCACCACATTGCACTGTGCTTAGACTTATCAAATAAACTAACTATACATGTCAATGTGATTTATGACATATCAGCAGGTGTGTCCGTTCCCCGTAACTGTGCTAATGATGCAATCCTATTAAATAACTACCAGATGTGACCCTTTTCGTTAATGTTGGTAAGACTTTTCAACCATTTTCAGATTACTCTTAGATAGGCCTACTTCCTGACTCACTCTAGCAGCAATGAAATTATGCAGATATTACTTCCACATACAAGCCACAATTAGGCCTATGAGAAAGAAATGGGGCTCCTCATCCAAGTTTGAATAAAAACATTTACATAGCAAATTTTATACCAGATACTGTGAGCTGTATCAGTATTTTTCACATCCCAAGTTCTTACTTGGAGCCTCTGTAGTACCATTTGGAGAAAGAGTTAGTTAGAGAGAGAGAGAGAGAGAGAGGGGGGGGGAGGGTGGGGGAAGGAGCGAGAGAGAGAGGAGGGAAGGGGAGAGAGAGGAGGGAAGGAGGAGAGAGGAGTGATAGAGAGATATCCAAAACCGTATATTACAATTTGACCACTAAAGGTAAAGAACGTAGTAACTAATTATCTCTATTGTATATCTCCAAATTGAAAGTCTAATTTTCTTCCTACTTCCTACGTATGTTTAAAAAATAGTTACTTCAGCATAAGTCTTATCTGATTTTCCTGTACCTTATTCTCTATGGTGGGCATAGAGCTTCCAATTGGAGGTTTCAGTACCTAGACTAATTTTGTTACGCTTATTTTCCATGAGAGGATAGTGGGACATCGCCTCACAAATACCTCCCAGGAAACTAAGGATTAGGCTACTTGTAGTCTACGTGAAAGGGCCCGGAAATTTTGTTCAGAAGCTCATTTAGGATTGGAGTTCTTTTACGTGCAGTAAATCTAAGACATGCCAGCTTGTCCCTCCCGGAGGATTTCGTGTCCAGGAGATTTACGTCCTGAAACATCTAATTACCGAGGCCGGGTTCGATCCCCCGACCTTCGGATCTAGAGGCTGGCACGCTATCTCTACACCACCGCGTCGACGCTTCAGTATCAGTAATCTATTTAAATAAATCGTCCACTTTGTTTACAATACCCTTTACGAGGGCCAATTGCTAATTCATACGCAATATAATAATTCTTACACAGTACTGTGCAAGCACACTTTCTCACGATATAAAACACGTAAAGCCAGAGGGAACGACACGTTCACTGAAGTGCAATTATGAGGGAGGTCTAGGCTTCTGTTGTGTCAACCCCATTCAAAGCATTGTAAGGGCAATAACAATATGTCCATTCATAAGATCGGAGCACTGGTTCATCTTGCTGTAACCTCCTTATCAAGGGGTGGAATATTCTCACTGTACATTAATCAAACTCACTTTAATGAAAACGTCAACAGCTATTCTGATATGCCACCACAAGTTCCCGATAACTCTTGAAAACTTTTAAGTTTGTATCATAAAATGCCTATATATAACTACTAAAAATCCAATTCTTGCCTCAAACATATTTTCAAGTCGGCACTTCTGCAACCACCTCATTAGGTTTATTAATATTATACTGTGAGATATTTTCACTTTAGTATATTGCCCTAGGAGAATAGTAGGCGTTTATCTGCATTATTTCAGCTTCCCACGAATACAGTTTTGAATAGATTAGTAACGATTCTACTATGCCGCAAGTTAGCCTATGTTATTGAACTGTGGTAATAAATACTAGCTTTGTGTTATTTCATTAACACTGATATGACAAACGTTGTCTAATTAAACCTAAATCACTCGAAATATGTCAACCGTTTACGACAAATTAAAATGGAATTCGAAAAAAAGAACAGCGTTTACGCGCTAATTATGCATTGTTTGAGCCACAGATATCCCATTCGTTTCACTCTTGTCATGATTGTCAGATCAATCCTACTACATGGTACATTGCAATTCATTGATCTGACGTGGAATTAAACACATTTCGTCTGCAAAGCAAATTTATACCCCTCATATAGATATAGAGCCATAAGTCATGGCAACTTTTTTTTTATGTGGGATCATTTTGAAATTTTGAAATACACAAATGAAAGCACGCATGAACAGCATTTATACGATAAGTACGCATGAAACATATAAAACCTCGAAATTCGGTACGAAGGGTCTTTATTCCCAAAGCTTCCACCGGCTTCCTGTGGCATTTTCGCTTAAGAAATAGCTATTCTAACGTAAGAAGGCTGTTCAGATCTTGACACATCCATTCTGCACACAACTGACTCACAACTGAATCCTTCTGTGAGAATCAAAATACCATCAAATTATGTGTCTACAATAGCAATACAGTAGAGTGGCGCGAATATTGGTTACGTAATCGAATAATTCTATACGAAGTGTTGCCAACCACAAAAGCAAAAATCTCTTTGACAACTCCATAAATTTTCTTTAAATTTCTTTGACGCAATAAAAAAAATCTTTAATTATATATTTTACCAATAATAGTAATAATAATAATAATAAATAAATAATTTTATTAATATGAATCTTACCTCAATTTAACTGCATGCAATTCATCAAGGCATAAATGCGCTGAGAGAAGAGATAACTTTCGTTTTTAACTCAGGGGTATATATTTAAATAGTTGTAGACTGCTCTCTCGCTCTCTATTCTATTATTTGTCCGAAATTCCGCTCTATCTCTATTAATTATCTATGGAAAACAGTAAACTATTTATTTTCTGTAGATTTGGGATGAAATTCTTTCGATTCTTAGAAGGAAGCAAGATTTCTCTAAATCTACAGAAATGTCTTTGAGGTTGGCAACGCTTAATACGACGTAAATATAAAGACTGCAGCCACATGTAAGAAAGATGATCCGGAAGAAACGGAGTACAGTAATATCTATACATTATGCAAAGTACGCAAGGAAGATAGATAATTATCATTGGCTATTATAACGTACAATCTGCAGGAACTGGCAACTTCTGTACTGAAGAGTGATCTCGAGTCGCAATTAAGTTTCGTGTATACCGGAAGCTGGTAACTTTAAACCACTATGCTGGAGGGATAGAACACCCCTCGACACTTCCGGAAAGTGCTGACACATATTTCACTACAATCCCATTCAAATTTTCCACAAACCGGAAGCAAAAAGAACGCAGGGTTTCTCACTAACAAAGTCGCGTCTTTTCCTCTAAGTTCTAGAGTAGAATAATGAAAGTTACGATACAAGCTTCATTGTACAGCAGTAATTTTATTTATATTTCAAATGACTATTTCAAGCTCGAATTCATCATCCCATATTACTCGAAAGGAGGGGCGAGGGCAAAATTGAACATGTGATAAAGCCACACCTTCTACATCCTACGGGTTATTTTTTTCTTTCTTCAGGTATCGGCCCATCGAGAGTGTTGTCAACGTAATGCTGATTTTGGGGCAAAACACCAATCACAAGAAAATGCGACATGAAGTGATTAGCCTAAAAATTTAAACATCTTACTGAATGTAGTGTATATTAAAAGCATAATAAATCAAGAAGTTAAAATGTACTAGGCCCTATCAACTTTCCGTAATACAAATCACTAAACCAAAACAGAAAATAAAGGGTTAGAATCAAGACAATGCCAGGATTAATTATATTCCATGATCTAAACTAAACTTAACTCCATGACACTACATCCCTTGTGGGACTAGCCCTACCGTCCGACGGCTGCGTCATCTACCATAAGCAGATGGCAGTGTTGGGGGCATGCATCAGCATCCCGATTCCCATGGCCGTTATTGATGGCTTTCTTGACCGGAGTCATTACTAATTTATCGCATGATCTACAAATATAAATAATTATGATCGATTACTGTAACCGTGCATACTTTTTGTAGCCCTGTATGTTGAAGCATGAAAATTAAATGACACCTGGATATTAATGCAAAATTCCAAGAGAAACGTTTCTGCAAGCATGAAATATCCGACCAAGTTTGTGTACGACCGATCTCAGGTTATGTTTGGTCCTTTATGACTTCGGAATATCTTAAAGCAATTCCTGTGGATGTAGAAGAATAGTTTAACGCCACAGAGTGCTGAGCACAGTATATGAAGCAAGCTAGAGCCTGATAGGTTAACGACCTCCTCGTTGTTCATGAGGCTATGCCCATGTCCCCAATTTCTTCTTCCTTAAGGGGGTGATGAGTGAAATTGTTATTTTATACTGTTTGTCGCTAGAGGCTTCATTTTTTATGCATAAGGTATTATATCAAAGTTTCAGTTCTACAGTCAATAGTTTGTGAGTTATTTACATTTTTTTGTAAATAAATTTTCATTTAATTAACAAAAAACTAGGTCTACTACTCACACAAGTCTTAAGTTGCATGTGAATTATGAATTTTTTAATGCAAATTTTGATCTCTTCAGGAAAGAAGTACTCAATCAAATGTTAAAAATGCATGTGTTTAAAAAAAAAGTATAACCAGCTGGATTTAAATTTGGAAAATTTACAACATTCATAACAACAATTTTATTTTATATTTTAAATATAAATAATCAAATCGCGTGTATAGTGCGTTCAAAAGTCGCAATAGTCATCGGCATCCTTTAAGGATTAAATCAATGTTTGACCCTTAATGGAGTGGAACGGGATAGTGGCAAAGCCAGGTAAGCAGAATATCTCACATTCCAAAACGTGGAGTCAAAACTTAAGTGTCAAAAATTAAGCAATGCTTCCTGCATTGGCTGGGAAGGAAATTGGCTGTAAAGTAAGTTCAATGATTACGAATCAAGCTGCAGACCCAAAATGTACAATCTTATTGTCCTAGGCAACCTCCGGTTCAAGATATTTATGGCGGTCTGCCGACCGGCCTTTGAAGTTAGTGGTTAAGGTGGCATTTAAAAGTAAAGTGTTCCCTATTACAGGCCGTGGAGGCCCAGAGGGTTGAGGCTCCCAGATTTTTAGACATTCGGCACATGAAGGTGATAAGGTTGTCAGCCTCACTCACCGGCCGCCTTTACACCCAGGATTGCTCCTACAGTATTTTTCATATGAGAAGCCTTTTCCTTCACCGCCAATCACGTGTACGGGCTAAAAGACTACCGCTTGCAGTAAGAGTCTTCCCTCCGTCTCGCCGTCTCTGATTGGACCGCGTATCTATGCAGTTGAAGGACATAGGGCTTGTCATCTGCAAAACACTGTAGTACTCATTTCTGAAAGAGGCTGAGTCGACAACAGGGCCATGTGCCACCAGAAGGATTAGGCCAATTGAAAAACTCCAACGACCTCATCGGGAATCGAACCCACGACCTCCCGGTTTGTAGCGGAAGGTGGCATTTTGTTTTCCTTCCTTGTCTTTCCTTTTTTCCCTTGTTTTCTGTGTTGTCTTATAATACACAAACACCCATGCCCGAGGCGGGACTCGAACCCACAGCCTCCTTACCCACGACTTAGCTACCGCGGCTAAGGAGACCGGCTAACATTAGAACACAATAATATACTGTATTCATGGTAGGCAACAAGATGCACGGCTTGCATATGGACCAACTTCATGAACCAGATAACACACCATTAGCCTATTAGTATACAGAGCGTCGCATAAGCGTTCTTGGAACTGAATCTTGGATGGCTGAGTAGACGGCAGGTGGCTCAACGAAACCACATAGAGAATTTAACTTGTAATAAACTTTGCAGACACCAGGACTAAAGTACTTAATGGTAGAGGATATGCGGGTAACTGATATAAGATAATTGCTTTCGCTTATTTTTGCACACTCCATAAGATCGGTTGAATATCTACCGCAACACATATGAACCTGTATTTATAGTAGCCTACCTCATAAATGAATAATTTATTCGGAATTTTTTAATGATATTTTTATTGTACAGGTAGGGGGAAAAAGCGGACCGACTAAAATATCTAAGTTGCCGATATGAGCCACTGCGCATGCCTAGCGGCATTCACAGGATAACATCTCTGTCACATTTCGCGTTTATCGTAATAATAATTTAAAAAAAACCAATCCTGGCGATGACAAGCACACTCGAGAGATATGCAGAATTGCGTATCAAACTGGCAACTGAACAAGGCTCTGAAATCAGCTACAAGAGTAGGTCCGCTTTTTTTCCCTACCTGTACATATTATGTTAATGTAGCCTAAGTACAAACGGATTTGTTTCGATACACAACAGCAATTGTTTTGAGGATTTGTTCTAATCACATATGCGATGTACCCAATGGATTCTGCTAAAACGTACATGCCGGTAAAGAGACATATCGATCTTAATTTAATTCCACAAAACACTGCTAATGAGGTTATAAACATATAATGCTCAGTGGGGAATGGCGTCGCGAAGGAATATTACGTATACTGCGCATGTCTTTGACAGCGGTCCAACTAGGAAGTCGTCCCTCGCCGGTGAGAGGAAGAGTAAGTGGAAGGGAAGCCTACTATTGCATTGCACGGTACCAAGAGCACATGCGCGCTCAAACGTCGTCCTAATTGGTCAGTTCTCCTACAGGAACCATTGTGATTTTTTAACAGTCTGCGGTAACATTACATTTTTGTTCAAAACTGATATTTTGAATTGCCCATAAGAAATTAAGCCAACAGTGATAATTGTTAAACAATAATATTAGATTATAACCACCGATTAAAAAACAAAAGAAAGTAAAATTAAAGCTAAATCAGAAATTTTTTGTTAGAAGTATCAAAATTGGAATAAGAATAATAAAAACAAATGGCTACTTTGCCATATTCCAATCATCCAGATTTAGCGTACACTGCTAATGTTTTCATTCATGCAAGGGCCAAAGTATGAATCGTTATGTATTGTGGGCGTTGTATGATATTTTTTAATTATGTCTGAGGACCATCTGCACCATCTTTGCGGACCACCAGTGGTCCGCGGACCATAGGTTGAGAAACGCTGATGTAAAAGAAGCAGTACACATTTTTCCAATAGGTGCCGGCGCCGGGCGGCTAGGTATCGATAGTTATTGGTCCGATTAGCCTATATCACCAAACAGTGGGCTTTGTTTATCGTATAAATTACATTGCATTAGTTAAACACTCGACGTGAAATTGAATTTCATTATTTAGAGTAGGTGAACATAAACTATAGATTGCATAGGACTAATAAATATCCTAAAATTGTAAAATTAACTCATCGTGTCCGTCTACCAATGTGAAAACATGGTAGGGTTTCTAGTGTAAATCGTAACACATCACATCTCATATCGTAGTTAATCCACGCAGACAGGAGATAAAATATGAACATATTGTAGGTACTAATATTTCAAAATAATGTAGCCTTATTTTCCTGGTGAGAATAAATCAGAACCAAAAATAACTTACTTACAATCAATTCGTACTAATGATATGGGTGATTCTTCAAATACGGGAAAATTTGGAGTGTGTAAAATCCAAATTTTTTACTTTGTTTAAAAAATCTCAAAAAAATCAGAAAAATAGGCCTACTTCAGGGGTTACTTGATTATAATATGACACCAGCAGAGCTTAAATGTTTATATTTTTATTTATTTTTATTTCTTTATTTTTTTAAAGCCATGTGGATGACATCCGTGTACATGTGGATGGCAGAAGGCCACATTAATGACTAACTTTGGCAACAATCTGCTTTCCTTTATGTGATTTCATATTTTTCTCAGCATACTTCAGTTGATTTTGCATCAAATTTGCAAATTTGTGTGCATACTCCGGAATTAATGCAGGGTGTCCAGTGAGGCAAGCCGAACAAATTCAAGCATAATTCAAGGCTTGAATTTCCAAAATTCAAAACAATAGCTTTATTTACTAATATTAAAAATGTATGAACATAGGACACAATGAGTGAATATTAATGACTAATATTTCTGAAAATGGTAACATTTTCGTAAAAACTATCAACTTAAAAAAATATTAATGACTACAGTAGACCACTTACAGACATTGAACCAAATACTCGAAAAAGCACAGGAGTTCAACATAAGCCTGTACATAGCCTTTGTAGACTACACAAAGGCATTTGACTCAGTGGACCAAGGTCAAGTATTACTAGGACTACATAGACAAGAAGTGCCGCTCAAATACATCCGAATCCTGGACAAGCTATACGCAAATGCCACAGCAAAAATCAGAATGGATAAAGATGGAGAGGAATTTCCACTCCAGAAAGGCGTCAAACAGGGCGACCCAATTTCACCCAAGCTCTTTACCAGCCTGTTAGAAGAAGTGTTTAAGGAACTGGAATGGGATGAGCTAGGGATAAGCATAAATGGACGTAACCTCACGCACTTGAGATTCGCAGATGATATTGTAATATTCTCAAAATCAGCAGAAGAACTCAGAAAACAACTGGTGGAACTAAACGAGGCAAGTAAGAGAGTAGGTCTCTACATGAACCCCAGCAAGACGAAAGTAATGACTAACGACCAAGAAGCAGCAGTTATCGTGGATGCCCACCCCTTGGACTATGTACAGGAATACATCTACCTTGGACAAACGGTATCCTTCCACAATACCAGCACGAAAGAAATCAAGAATAGAATAGCACAAGCATGGAGGAAATTCTGGGCCCTAAAATTTATACTGGGTGACAAACAACAAACACTAGCAACAAAAAGACTCGTCTGAGAACACTGCATCAACTCGGTACTGTTATATGGGTGTCAGACTTGGTCCCTGACTGAAAACGACAAAACGATGTTGAGGAGGTGCCAGAGAAAAATGGAACGAACAATAACAAACATCTCCCTGCATGACAGAATTAGAAGCGAAGAGGTTAGACGTAAGACAGGAATGACAGACATCATAGAGACTGCACTTCGACTGAAATGGAAATGGGGCGGCCACCTCTGCCGAATGGACCAAGCAAAATGGACACAGGCAGTCACAATGTGGGACCCAAGGATTGGCAGGAGAACCATCGGAAGGCCGCGGGTACGATGGGCTGATTTATTCAAGAAGATAGCGGGTGGCCAGTGGTCCAGAGTAGCAAAATGCCAACGCACATGGAAAGAGTTAGAGAAATGACTACTCCACGCCGGACATGAATAACGGACACTATTACTTCAACAAACAGAAAGTGAAAGTGAAATCAAGCATGGAAATAAATACACAATGTGAAAGTCAAATCTGTCAGGAGTAGCTCCCCTGGCAGGTTCAAAAGTGAGCTCACTCTGCATCACAGCAGGAGGCCCTTGCCCATAAAGGGATGACACGGGCTTATTTTTATTCTTATTCTTAATATTTCTGAAAATGGTAAAATTTTCGTATAAATTATTAAAAGTTAAAAAAAAAATATTGACTAATATTTCTGAATATTGTAAATTTTTCGTAAAAACTATTAAAACTGAAAAAATATTAATGACTAATATTTCTGAATATGGTAAAATTTTCGTAAAAACTATCAACTTAAAAAAATATTCTCTTCTATGTGATTTTTCCCGATGGTTTACAAAATTCAAGCATAATTCAAGGATTTTTCCCGACATGGAAAATTCAAGCATAATTCCCGATTTTCCCGATTTTCAAGGCTGCTGGACACCCTGTAATGTAATTTTAACTAGACTGTGTTTTTATGGTTTTGGGGGAGGGGGGAATCAAGCAGAAATTCGTTTAATCAGTTTTAAGACCTTAAGTACAGGTCACAGACACCGCAAACACAATAGTATCCTACATTTATCATCTACATGACTTGAGAGTTATACCCCTTCATGAGACATGTGGATGACACAAAAATCAGGCATGTGGATGACAAAAAAGGAGTTTAAGTGGTCTCAGCAAGCCATTTCTAAACCTCTGTAGGCTCAACTTCAGTCAGGTACTTTGAATTGGAAGGTTTATCATAGTGCATAATCAAAATTAATTAATATTCACTTTCTGCCTACTTTCTAGAAGCCATGTTAATGACGGGGAATAAAAACGTTTTCCTTGAAAATGATACAAAGTCCTTTGTTAATCCCAAACTGTTTGTAAGCAAACAAAATTCAACCTTACAATTCAACCACAAGCTGCCCCGTTGGCTTTCTAACACTGTTGCCAGTTTTACAAATTTCTCATTTCTGCAGAAAAAATTCCATTCTTTTCAGCCATGTGGATGACCGAAAACCCTTGGGACATTCTTTATGTTCATTAGGTGGGGTGACAATTTTATTTCATTTTATTTTTTAGGGGTTAATATTCTTCACCCATTCATACTCATTGACAGGAAAAAAGTTGAAAAGGAAATAACATTTTGTTTTGTGGAAAAATGCATTAGAATATAAAAACCGAGGTTTGGGACAGGGCATGTGGATGACATTTCATTGAATTAAATTTGATTTTGGAATATCAGAATTTAAAGTTAGTGGCATTTCAAACTGATAGTTGTAGTATGGAAGTAGTAGAAACAAACTTTTATTTTAATTTTTTTTTAAAGTTGAATTTGAAGGGAAATATCACTCCGGAACGCAAATTTTCCCGTATTTGAAGAATCACCCATATAGGCTATTGCATGATGGGCAAGTGAACATTTAAATTAAACAAAAAATAAATACATAAGAAAATAAAAGTATTTAGAGCAGGTTACAGATAGGCCTACTCTTCATCAGAATAACTTGACCTATAATCCGCAAAACGGAAATATCCTTCAGTATAGATGCAGGAATCGTAGAATGGGCTTATATTAATTCCTTAAATTATATTGAGCATAATCTAGATTTTAGAGGATTCATACTTAAGGTGACCAACCATGTGCGCCACGGTTAAGGTTTTAATTATAAGATGTGCATATGTAAACAATTCAGTAGCGCCACATGACTACAGCAGTGCCCGCAGGTACAATATCGAACTGCGCCACAGCACCCCAACAAATTCTTCTTCGTTGAAACACTGTAAGAATTGCAAACCTTGACATTTGTAACAATCGAAGCTGTGATCAGCAAATACCAGTAAGAAGAATCCGAAAAGTAAGGGGAAAGTACCAGAGAATTTCAATTCCGAATGAACTGTAGGCCTATGCTTAAAATAAAATAAAATTTGATTTAATAAAAAATAAAAAGTCTTATGAAAATAGAATAAACTAAAAAATAGACTCAGAACATTTATAATATATATTTTTATAAATACATTGCATTTATGAAGAAATGCATTCACGAATAATTTTTATCCGCAGCTATCCAATTTCATGGTCAGTGGTAAGTCTGGTCAAGTAGGAAGGAAAATAATTTGTCTTTAGAATTCGTATCTAGTGTAAGGGGAGAAGTCGTGGCGCACAGAGTCCTTGTCGGCAATGGCGCATCTAGGTACTGCCGGTGAAAAGACACGGTAAAAAAATTGTTCTTTATGTTAACCTAGCCTATAACTTGTATACAATATTCAGGGCATTAAAATTCTCACGGATTGGTTAAAAATCACAATCATACTACTTTCATTGGTCGGCCCCGTAAATTGAAAGCTGCCAAGCACTTGGACTTTAAACTATCTCCAGGTCTCAGTTTAGTAATGTGTTACATATTGTCCAGATACACCATATCTGTAAACTGCTTAAATGCACTATTTTGCATAATGCCAACTATTACGGATTATTAGGAATAGGGTTTTCCACTCATTAATACGGAATTACGGTAAAAGGGAAAATTACTACGGAAAACTACATTATTGCGAAAAAATCACTTCCGTTATGTTTTCGAGAGTGTAATTACGGTATAACAACAGAGATTCTGGTGGCAAAACTTACAGCTTCTTCGTCAGCTGGTAGCTTCTGGGTTATTATTGGTTTTCCTCTTCCTTCTCTACGGCTTTCTCCTTGATGTGTATGGTTTCTGTTTTCTCTATAACTGGTAGGCCTATCCAATTTCCGTTTCTATTAATTGTCATTATCTTTTTGGTGTTCCAATTTCACAGTGACTGTGATTTCGATCATTGTAATTTCAGCTGATTGGTTTGACACTTTATAAAATGAAGCGTTCTCAAATTGCAACCACTAGCAAAACACAGCAGTGTTATAAAAATATCGAGAATGTTACCAGGAAGTCAGTTACTTCACGCGTTAGTGAAAACCACGTGTTCTGCAGTGTGTGCTCATGTGATTTTTCTGAAGCTCAAAATGACTGTACAAGACACATTGGTTCGAAGAAACATAAAAAATAATATATTTAGAATCTGAATTTTTGGAAAAACCAGATGGGGGGGGGGGCAGTAGAGTAGCCAGAAAATTTGGGGTATGGAATACTCAGCAAGAAGGGGGACCACCCCCGGAAAATTTTCAATTGTAGAACTAATAAAATCACATTTTACGATATTTTAACACTGAAAAACTAGTTAGCAAATTTGTTTACTAAACTCCAAGACATGCGAACTTAAACAAGAAATCGACACTTAAGTTATATAATACTTATTACTATTTATAACAAAAGTTAAATAACTTAAGGAACAGTGGAAATAATAGACTTACATTTAAAAGTTCAGTATTTCATTATTAAATAAAATAATTAAATATTTGACAAAATGGAGCTAAAATAGCATATCGAATTTTAGGTTTTCAGTTCAGGAGGAGTCCGAACTCCCTAGAGCCCCCCTTGCCTACGAGGGGAGGTGGTTACACTGTAGGATTACGGATAACCCACCTGAAAGGTTGGCACCCCTACATATCGCTAAAAATCACAGCCGTGGTTATATAAGATATGAATTTCAGTTTTACTATGAGTAAATCGGGCCCTAGTTTGGATGGTGCTACTTCAAGGAATCATCATTACAATATTTCTAATCAAGTGTAAAAAGCAATTTACAAGTTTAAAAAATCGGTGTCGTTTTATAAAGTGCATACTATTGTTTTGAGTAGCATACTGAACAGAACCAACCGTTTCCTGCGACGGTTAAACTTGACTATAGGGGGTCACCCACCTTCCTCCCTGACTGCGCAACCCTGCCACATGGTGGTAGCAATATCTAAGAGCCTCAAAAGAGGGACTCTACCCCTCATTCTCACTTCCTATCAGCTGCTCAAGGCACAAGTAGTATTTATCCAGCACAATTTGCAGTTAAAGTTAAAAGACTTCGGAATACTAAACAAACACACTGGCGGGGAAAGCAAGTCTAGGTGCATGGGAACTAGGTTTTACACGGGCCGTGAAAGCCGCAGGACATTTTTAGGAAAAAATCTGATTTCGCACAGGATGTTTTTACAAGTAAGCATGCTTAAGATAGCTAATGTTTTACGTTATTTGTGCACTTCAACAACTGTGAGACAAACAAAGGCTAATGTAATAGACTAGTGGTTCCCAAACTTTTCAGTCCGCGGACCCCTTGAAAAAAATTAAACTTTCGCGGACCCCCTCTGGGTTTTGAAAAAAAAACACTAAATAAATACTTTGATTCAAATGTATTAAATTCAATAGACAAAATAACATAATCAATGGTAACAAACAGAGTTTACTCCTAAATGAGAACAGTGAAGCTGCTTTATAAGATACGTAATATAATACTGCTATCATAGCTAATGGATAAGAATATACAGTACAGAATGCATTTATTCCTTCAGTAAGATTTGCAACCCTCTCATTTCGGCATAATTTATTTTTTTAACCAATAATATAGATTAAAAAGTGAAGGATAAGTAAATTCCAATCCAGAATTCGCCTTTGGCCGAATGTGAATGTAACCCTACCGTCTAGGTCACCTCACTCGTTGACAAGAACCTACAATTTCTGTAATGTTATATGCATATTAAATATTCCATTTGAAAGATGTAGGCCGATTTTTTGTTCAAAATTCATCACATCTAGGCCTGCAATCTTGGTGTCAAATTACTAAGTAGATAATAACGTATGTGTCCATAAACAGAATAGCCAAGCAAAAGAGTAATGAAGATCTATACGAAAATTATTATTACAATATTAAACATCCCTGTAGAACTGGCATGGTGCATGTCGTCAACTTTCTCCTAGGGCTACGCTAAGCATAACTTGAGTTGAAAAGATCATTTTAGCCAATTTCTCTAAATGAGCTAAACGAGTTTTTTTTTTTTTCCCTCCCCGGTAGAAATCTCCCAAGTTAAGATAACTGAAGTTCTGAATTCGGAAGTTCTGCTTTACGAGTCTGTTTTGCCTTGCTTAAGGAGCAAAACATGACACCGAATATATATATACAGTGCCCGTCGCCATGGGGGAGTTGGTAGCGTGACTTCCACCCTAGTTCGATTCCCGGCCGGGTCGAGGATTTTTAAATAGAGGAAAATATCCTTCCAGAGTGTTGTGATGTCCCTTCATCCCCATCCCGGGAGAGGCAATGGCAGAACACTCATCACCAGCGCCCGGATATGTCATCTTTTAACTGGTAAATCATGAACGTTTCCCACTATTGCAGATATTCTGATCATGACTCCTACATTATAAAAATGGTGATTTTTAGGACATTTTTGGACACTTTTCCCAACCTTTCATTTTCATGTTATTTTAAAAAAATTTAATGTCATTTTGTAGTATTTTTTCCCATTTCATATTTTTAGGTATTATTTTTCAAATTCAAAGTCATTTTTTTCTCATTTTATGTTGTTTTTATGTTGCATGTAGTCCTACAAAGTTTTTGTGCATTTACTTACATGGAATATTATCGGAACTCTAAATAAGCATAAATAAATCTATCTTGTTACAAATTTAATTTGGATATAGAAAACAGTTTGCATTTAACCGTATGTAATGAATTAATTACAAGCCTATAAATAGGCCAACAAAATAAATGCAGAATAGACACAAATCTGACGAATAAACAAGTATTTTCATACAAACTTTTTAGGCATTTATTTTAATTTTCGGGTCATTTTTCTGTATTTTTGTAGTCATTTTAAAGCTCAAATTTTAAGTATTTTTAGGTTATCAAAATCCGGGCCCTGCTCATCATCATAATTATGTAGATAACAGCTTCAAGTAAAAAGTGTGAACCAAAACAACCGATCTAAAAGAACATCTGAAAACATCTAACAATGATCAATTATTATTATTAGAAACTCATTAGGCTTTTATGAAATTTATTTATGTGTGACGAGTGAAAAATTTGTGTACAACTTTATTTTCATTCACCAGACTTTTATTCGCTGAGTGCGATATGGATTGGTTCGAATCCCGCTTAGACAAAATTACCAGGTTGGGGTTTAATGTTATCGATTATCGTTTTTCCTAAGACCGCTCACACTTTTTTTTCTTTCCTTTTTCTTTTCCTTCTTTCCTTTCCTCATAAAATTGTATCTGCATAGACCTCTGATCCAATGGCTGTCAGCGATGTACTTCTCAGGAACCTAAGAGTGGTGTCTATAGTATAAATTCCAATGTCATGCAGAACGTCACATAAACAACCTTGCATCGCTCATTACCTAACCGCTAATGAAGCAAGTTCTTGCTAAAGGATAACATGAATCATCAGCAGAAAACATTGTCGAAGTCTTTCCGCGAGTTATTTTCTGTATAAGCAGCAAATGTCCAGCAAGGTCACATTAAGTGTTTATCAGCTGAAGTAATGGCACGACTGTAAAGCCATATTTACTGGCCAGTCAAACTCCAATGAAGCGAATGGTCTTACTACCGTAAGATATTATAGCGTATATATTAAAGGGATATGGAATACGGTTTTTTTTATGGAGGAAAATATTATCTCTGGAATAGTGGAATGTCCCCGTTACTTTTCTGGCAATGTTAAGACTATCTTATTTCTTTCTACTAGAACAGGGTTTCCCAACCTATGGTCCGCGAAGATGGTGCAGATGGTCCGCAGACATAATTAAAAAATACAAAGCAAGTGGAAAGTAAAGAAGTAAAATTTTTCACATATTTCGTTAAAATGACCTATAATTAATACCCCAAATATTAAGAATATAGGCCTTCTTTTAAAAATGGGATGTAAAATTAGGGGTCCGTAAATTATTTTTAGACATTTTAGAGGTCCTCGGGTTCAGAAAGGTTGAGAAACGCTGTACTAGAGCATACAATGACACTCTCTAATCGGAAAAGCTGTACTGATCATTTTAGTGCACTCAATATAGACGGCTCATCAAGTCATCAAGAAAAGAGGAATGAAAAAGTGGCTCTTACTTGTTTAGGCCTATATTTTGAGTCCTTCAAGAGTTTTTAATTAGAACGACCCCAATAGAAAAAGCTTTTTACTAAAGTCTGGCCGTTCTAAGAAAGAAACCTCAAGTAAAAAGTAAGAAGAAAAAAAAACAGTACATCTGTCTCACTCTATCGCATTATTTTTATGACTTAAGAGTGAGACAGACATACTGGTTTTTGTTTACTTAAGGTTTCCCTCTTAGATCGTCTCGGGTATAGTTTTAAATAGTGACTTAACATAAGATATCCTGAAAATGATGCAATTATAAGGAAATAACTGAACAAATAGGCTTTTCGTAAGTTGAGTAAGAGAATATCACCTAATTGTTTTACTTAGCAAGGAACTTAACATTACATAATTAATTCCTGTAACTGAAATTAATTCATAAAGGTGTAATATATATTATCTTCCAATGACAGATTTGCTTTTCCCAAGATAGAATAGCTTGTACACTTTTGATTCCAATATGATTCAATTCTTAACAGATCATGGGAAATTTGGCGAATACTTACATTAGGTTTATAATTTCTACCTCTGCAAATTGTAAATGTAAAGAGGAAAGCCACTCTGTTTGGCACCTCTTATTTCATTGCCCATTTTTTGAAGTATAAACGTTATCAAATAATACTGTTTCTTTTTTATTTTACCACACCGAGCAGAGTTATAACGATTTTTCAAGTTTCATTAATAGTGTATTTGCAAAATTATAATATGCATATTATTGTATAGGCTATCCTATGTAACCCTAGCATACCAGTTGCTAATAATAATAATAATAATAATAATAATAATAATAATAATAATAATAATAATAATAATAGCTTTGTCTTCTCTTAATACCACTTTAACAATTTTAGGACCATCTAGTAATTTAAAGTTTCCTTAATTTCTAACTTTCAATTTATAATAACTTATACAATCTAATAATATAGCCTACACATATTAACTTATATAATAAACTTCGCAGAATCGGCTGTTATTCACAACATTGTATCACTCTTGTAGCTATTTAAATGGTAGAGCGAAGGAGAAGGCTAAAGGGCTATTAACTCTGTTAGAAAAAAAATAATATGTAAATAAACACACTTTAATATTTTCATTTGTTTGTAAAACAAGTTAACGCTGTGTAATTGGAATAAAATTTATTCGCTACAAAAATAAAAGATACAATTTCTAGGTCTGTATCAGAATGCTTAGGCTTATATTCAGACATATTTAGGCCTCTTTTATAAACGAATTCACAAAAGAAGTTTTTCAATTAGATCCGTATATTTTATTTTGATTGTGCATCCTTCGGGGATGCGAATCGAAACGTGGTTACGACTTTCTGTTCATTTTCACAACCAATTTACATGAAGAGAACGTCATCTGATAATGTATTCTTAGGCCTATGCATATGTTTCTATTGCATTGTGATTTATTTGACTGATAATACGTTTAAATCATTATATATTGGGTGATGAGATATGAAATCTGGCGTTTACCTTGCTATGAAGTAAATTTTCCACCAATTTGACATTATAGCACTTACGATACCGGTAAAGGCTGATATTTTTGTATGCATTGAAAATAACTTCGCTATTTCTAACTAACTAACTAAACTCCATGGCGCTAACATCCCAGGGAGGACAAGGCCTACCACCCGACCGCTGCGTCATCTACCATAGGCAGATGGCAGGAGGGGGGGGCATGGTGGTTTTCATGACCGGAGCCGCTGCTTCTCTATCAAATAGCTCCTCAATTTGAATCTCGAGGCTGAGTGCACCCCTACCAGACCTCCCTAACTCAGAAAAATCAGAGAAGGGCCGACGGATGACTCAGCGACGCTAACCACAAGACCACGCCGGCGGTCAATTTGATATTTGTGAAATGTAATTTACCAGTGTCGTAATGCAGACACTAAAACCAATATTAGCGAGATGGCAGAGGTAAGAAGCCTACTCCCACAAAGAAATCTGAAAAAAAGTACATCTGAACTTCAGTGATAAATTACTAACATATCCACTCACGTCCTCGTAAAAATTGTACCTCCCATACACGTCCATGGTTTCCTTCACGAGAAGTAAACTTTTACAAATAAAATAAAAAATAGCTCCGTGACGAGTGAGGTTTCTGACCCATACGCCCAGGTGTGTAGGAAGACTCAAGGTTGTGAGTGCACCAATTGCTGATAAGATACCAAAATCAACATTCCCTTCTCTGCTCAAGGGTTATCGCTCTACAAAACCGAAAGTCAAAAGGAAACATATTCATTTTATGACTGCGTAATCACTATAGCCAGTAATTTGTATAACTGACACCGGCTACCTGCGAAAGTTATACACTATACACTATACTCTTAGCAAAACGTATTCGCATTTATAGCAGCTACCAACAAAAATGTAAGCCTACACTAAAGCAGGGGTGGGGAAATGATAAAAGGTAAAATGACCAAATTAACTACAACATAGGGTGTCTATATAGCCTAACATTCATATCAAAAAGGGACATTTAAAAAAATGGAAAAAACCTGGGACAATTAAGGAAAAATTTCATTCCCAAAATGTAGTGAATATTTAAATTTTACTTTTGCACACGAATTATCATCCCAAATGACTTCTTAAATTTATTTTTGTGTTAACCTCTCATTCTTTTAGTTTAACCGTTGTAGAGATATTTATGCGGCATTATAAGGAGCTGTTGGGAAAGGAATTATTTTTGGATCACAGACATACTTTTTATGACATAAAGGACATGGAGGGCCTCCTCGGACGGTGATCAACCCAATCCCGGGGCCATCTCCGAGACAACACGGGCACGAGACAACATGCCAGTTGCACACACGTTCTCATTCCAGACAACACGCGGATGGGATGAAAATGATAGTGCGGCCAGATGATGTCCGGGGACAAGGGGCTAAAGTTACCTAACATTCGTCTTGCAGATGAGAAAACCCCGGAAAGACTCCATCTAGGTAACTTGTCCCGACCAGGAATCGAACCCTGTTCCACAACGATGGCGATCTTTGCGTTAATGAGAAAGTAAATTGAAGAATTCAAGTGCTTAAACTAGGCTGAACATGGAAGTAAACCCACAGACTTATTTATGCCACGACCGGATTTCTTAGTGCTTAAAATCTACAGATTGCAAATAATCAATGCTGCGACTACAACGAAAACACCTCATACGTTTCAAACTGAAAGTGAGCAAACGCACTAAGAATCGGAGATACAATTTGCAATATTTGATATCTGCGACCGATAGTCCTATTAGAAATATTCCCTGCTAACGGAAAACGATTCCCCGGATGATATAGCTTGGAAATAGGCTAATTACACCCTCCTTATAAACGATTTCGTAAAATAGGCTAATAATTATCCTTATGGAAAATAATTTTCTTATAATTTAGCATGTAATTGACAGACTTCCAGAAAGCATAAGAATTCACAAAACGCGGGAAAAATATATATTGCGACTCACCCGAGTCCCCCACCACTACCGCGTGGAAAGTAGGGGTTTTGGGTGGGGAGAAAAATAATTTATTTTTCCTTTCTTCTCTTCTTCTCTTTCTTTCCCGTCTCTTTCCTCTCTTCCTCTCACCTCCTCGTCACCCTACCTATCTATCGGAACCTCTAGCGTTATAGCTAGGAGTCTGAACCCACTACGCCGCGAATGACAGTTGAGATGTGAAGAAAGATTTCATGTATATATAGGTACTAAGGGTGACTTCATGCATTCGCGAGTGTTAACGCAAGAATCGCTTTTTCAAATTTTGAAATGTTTTGTTTGTTACGAAAAGAGTACTGTTGGTGCAAGGGAATTTTTCTGCATCGATTGAGCCATGTTTTATATCATAACACGGCGTTTTTAAAAATTGGGAAATATTATGTAAATTTCGATTTTTTATATTATCAAATCGGTGTTTAAAGATCGTGAAATGTGATGTTTGGTACAAGGGTATTTTTTTAATTGTTCGACATTTTCTATAATTCGTGAAATTTTATTTTGTTGTTTTTTATAATGGTAATTGCAATTATTAGAGCAAGCTGCGGGCTTAACACAGAAAGCGGCAGTAGCAGCCGGCATGAGCCATAGCTGCGCGCGGGAAGATGCGCTGTAGGCGGTGAGGGGAAGCGGCCGATGGAAAGGGGAGCAGGGTGAGTCGGAAACTATATCCTTGCCCAATTTTCAAGTTAGGTTAGAGTACGGCACAACAATGAATCCTAAGATGTGTATTATTCTTCTTCGAAGGAAAAAAAATAGTTAAACTGCAAGTGCCGTGTTATTAGTGATGGCATTTTGTGCTAGTTTACGGTGAAATTTGAGGTAAAGAAGCAAAATCAAATATTTTATTCTTTTGTTGAGCCATATTAGAACATAATCTGTGAAGTAAATGATTCATAAATTATAAATAAGAACTTTCTTAGGAAGTTCACTGAACTGAATGACAGCCTTCCTGGAATAATTCACGAAGTTTAAGAAAACGAACAAAGAATTATCCTGAAAATTACTGGTTGTACCGAGAAAGAGGAATAGGATAATTATAATCCTACTGATTAAATAATGAAATTGACCAACTTCCGGAAAAGTCAGAATTTACAGAATACCGAAAATGAACATCTAAAAATATTAGTAATTTTCCTACAAGAAAGATCATCGTTCAGTTACGAAAACATATAACATCCTTCTTCGAAGAAAATAACATTACTTGTTCCGAGTGGTTCTGCCGTTTAATAGCGACGGCAGTCGTAGGGTAGTATATTTAGCCGTTAAAAATTAGGAAAGAGAAAGTTTTTTTTAAAGAATTCTCAAATTACAAACAAGAACTTTCTTTGAAATCTCACTGAAATGACCGATAAACCTCCCGGAATAATAATTATTCCGTAGTAAATAAATAAAAAATGATTATAGGGAAACCAAATGCAAATTACTTCAGGGGTTTTAATGAATCTGGAGATTCAAGTGTGCACCGAAATATTCTTTAGTAGGCCCATAACGGCGATAGGCAAATAATACTGTATTTTTAAGTGCGAAATGTTATCATGCGGAGGTTGTTCTAACATAGAATACTTTTTGAAAAGATGATCCCGACGAGAACGTTGTACGATAACTCAAGTCACAGACTTGAATTGAATTAGATCAAAATGGTATCATAACGATGCAGTAAACAGGTTTCGCACCCACAAAGAATAATTTAGAGCAGTTTATAATATTAATAGCAATAATAGACTTCATATTCAATTTCAATAACAGACGATTACGTACGTAAGTAGGCCTAGTTCCCTTAGTACGTCTCATAGGCGTAACCAGGCCGACCATATGGGGGGGGTATAACCTCTGGAACCCCCCCCCCCCTCGTTACGCCTCTGGTACGTCTGTAAAGTGACTAAACCCTCCTTGAGAAATCGTATTGCACTTGATTTCTAGAATCTCTATCAAAATACCAATACTTTCCAATTTGGTTTTTTTAATCCATTCGTCTTGTCGGATTTCAGATAATTTATTTTTTACTGACTAGGCTTATGCATTTTATTGGTTCGCAAGGCAGCCTAGAAAACTTGCCTTGATCTTATCAAATCTGAACTGGAAAAATAATGTACCTACAAACTTAATTGCATCTAAGTCATTGGACGAATAACTTACTTGAACTTAAACTTATACGAGTATATAATGTATATAATATATACATACCGGTATGTTGCGTGTGTTTTAATTTGTTGTGTTCTTTATCCTCGCTTTGATCATTCTAGGATCTGCAGAACGAGACTTCTAAATTAACCTACATTTACAAGCCTATTCCCATAACGAATGTGTATCGAAAATTTAGAAATATCCAATTCCATAGATAATTCCTTCCCAGTGTTTGCATTCACAGTTCATAGGCACGGAAGTCTTAAACTCTATTATTATTAAAATATAACGTTGAAAGTAATCAACCGTAAAAACAAAACGCTTAAATGCACCGGGGAAGGGGGAAGGAGATAGGAATCTGCCGCTCCTTCAAATTCAGCCATCTCCTCCATGAACAGTACTAGGCCCCTGCCACATGTTTTAAAACATACAACCCCACATTTTCATTACCATACTTCAGAATGACATTTTTACTGTATAATACTTACGAACTGTCACCTTCTTCGGGTCGAATGCCACCACCTTTTCTTCGACGACCGCAATCCTAGTACGTAACTTTTTCGATCGTTCACACACATCTTGAAGCTGTTTCGATAAATCTTCAAATATGTCGTTGGCAATTAACACAAGAGATGCTAACTGACGCAAAGCACTACTTAAGGTGTTGTTCGTAACGGCTTCCAACTCATAATCGGTAACCAACGGCTGACCACCTTCGCCATGCAGACTTCGCCGGCTCAGGTATTTCGGCTCAACCACACGCTGAACAAATGGCATCGTTATACCTTGCTAAGATTTCATATCGTTTCGTCTTCATTCCCACAACACACTAGGCAGAAAAAAAGAATTGAAAATTTTACTTTAACCCATCTTGAAAATATTTATAACACACCCTCCCCAACGCACAAATATTTCGCACTCCTCACATATCCAACACTTTTGAAGTTCACGCCAAGACTGCGCGTTGAACGAGTTCTCGGGGCGATATCAGAACTCGCACTACAACACGTGGTAAACACAAAACGCGCTAACCGTTTCTTGCGGATGTAGCGGGAAGTGGTTGGTACCTTCGAATTCTATTGTTTCTCGCTAGTTCTCGGTAAAATCCACAGACTATCGATGGCAGCACATTCTAGCCGATGTATCAAAATAGAAACTAATATACTAATCAAATAAACTTCCCTTGTTATTAATTTTTGGCATAATATTTCCAAGTGCAAAGTGTTATTTTATTTACTTAATTACTGTGGTATCCAAGGATGGATTTCTTTATACTTCACTTGATCTAATATTATGAAATGCGTTAATGCAATGCAACTGTCGGTTCCACCAGTCAGCAGTCACCTATATTCAACAGCAAAGAGTTTCATGCTTAATTTATTATTGCTATTTACCAGATAATTTTTTAGTTTTCATTAAACTAGGTTAATTATGGCACAAGGGGAAGAAAGCTTTGAACAGGTAGGCCTACTAGTGAGTACTTCGCCTAACATCAGTATTCTGTTTCATTCTAGGATATGCCCGTTCTAGTCACCTAGTTTAAATGATTATATCCACCGGTACCTCGGCAAATATAGAGTATTAAGAATGTACCGACATGTTTATGTTCTTGTTGAGCTTTAACACATTTGATAGGTTAAGTGGGGTAAGGTTAATGAACGAACTTACCGAAACTAAATAAGGTTAGGGTTACCATACGCTGGCATTTTGTTGGAACATACATTTAGACTAAGTCCCCATGCCCATACCGCACTTACTGGTGTAACGGAACATGAAATTATTCATTTTTCTTTCAATACCGATAAGACATTTCGTTTCATGTAGTGGGATGTTACTTGTGCTCAGTTGCGTTTACCGTAACTGGTTCACCAACACTTTCATTGGCTACCATCTCATTGATACTTCTCATGGGACCCTTTTCGCACAATGTTGCTACATAATATCCCATTTATTCATTATTTTGCTGACCCTGATTTTTCAAACTAAATTTTCAATAAATTGACTAGTGTGCACTCCTTCTTTAGTTGGTTAGCATTGGCCATTGATGTAGATGTAGATATAGCATTCTGTAAATCCTATATTATGTTATTGGTTATTTTGTTTGCCACCACGGTTATGCAATGGAAGCAAAATATCAAAACATAGGTCGATTTAAATAAGAGTATTTTATGATGAGGTAAAGCCTGGTTGTGAGGTGAGATAACATGCTCAACATGCATTGGTTACAAGAGTACCGTACTGAGATAAATTAGCTCTTCCACAATAATCACTGTATTAACAGAGTTAATAAATTAATTCTTCCAACATAGTTTATATAGATGTAACATCAAGGCCTGTCACCATAATTATATTCAAGTAATATTTCTGAAGTTGTACGAAACGTGAATTCCTCAGTGTCACAATTCAATTTTATATCTCATTTTCAGTTTGAAGAGGAAGAAACAGAAACAACACTTGGTGCAACACTCTCTGGTCGCAAACGACTCTTCTCAAAAGAATTACGTTGTATGATGTTTGGTTTTGGAGATGATCAGAATCCTTATACTGAAAGCGTTGACTTATTGGAAGATCTTGTCATTGAGTTCATTACAGAAATGGTAAGTTTGTAAGTCATTCTTAGGTAATTTCATAGGAGAGCTGTGGATTCGGGTAGAGATAAGGAGCTGAGATGTCACCACTACCCCATCTTGTGAAGTACTAGTTATTCACAATGCTATTTTGGGTAGGCTATATAATATTTTTTTAATTCAATGAAATTAATAAAATTAGTTACTTAATTTTTGGCATCCCTGAGCTTTAAAAATGAACTTTATTTGAACGAATATAACCACTAAACCTCGTGCTCTTAGTAAATGAAGCTTATTTTTTCACAGCACATTGTACTTAAATACTTAGTTCTTCTTAGTTGAATGTTTTATTATTGTAGTGCAATCTCACTTGATTGCACAGTGTAGAATACTCAAGTGAACTACTTGGCACCAGTGAGGCTAGTTATAATATGTGAGAAAATTCCTATTTTCCTTTTGTCTTGCCAAGTTTGGTTCAAGTACGCCAATGACCCCTTAAATCTCCGCTCTCAGTAGGTTCAGTTAGTTTGGATTGGCTTAGTTTATGTAGTAAAACTTTTTTTGAAAAATTTCTTGAACACCCCTCAATCACCATTCTAAATACCGGTAATACGACTAATCTAATTTAATTTAATGTAATGAGACTGGACCAATGTCTAGTGACCAAATGCCCTGCCTTTTACAGGATACCCCATTCTTTTTTATCTTGTCCTGCAGCCTGCAAAAATGAGCGCTTGAAAATCTTTTAAACAATCTGTCTTGGTAAACTGGATGATGCAGGAAGCAATACACTCATTGGTTTTAAGCAGATTCAGAGTACATTTCAACAATTGAAAAAATAAAAATGACTGAATTAAAGAGTACAATTTACACTGTGGGCCATTATGAAGTCTCAGACACATATCATGCAGGAAACTGTCAGTGTCTCACAATATGAAAACTCGGACAAATGACATGCATGATAATGTCAGTGGACCTTAAACTTTACAAAACACCTATGTAATTTTTTTATAACAGAGAATAAGTTACAGGAAATATTTATATTATGGTTTGTAACACACTTTAACTTCACTTTTATAGTTTTTACCCTAGGACTACGCATTTTCAATCACCATTGTGATCATCCTCAGTTACATATAAAATTCTCTTGGCAAGGCTGCTCCCCTCCAAGACCAATCCCGGCTCCTGGATTCCATTTAGTGGTGGATGAATGTATCTTCTGATTTGACTGTCTTCTGCTGGTATTTCAAAATTCAGTAATTTGTGTTTGTTTTTTTTAATAAAGATTTTTTCCCAGACTTAATTCTTGAGGTCTTTTTATTGATTTTAATAGTTTTACACCCTGTTCTCTTTCATGTCCCTCTCCCCAAAAATGAGCTGCTATTGGAGATTTGTCTGTCTGAATTTAACGTTCCTAAAATGTTCTTTGAATCTAATTTCAATATTCCTTTTTGTTTTTCTGATGTAAACTTTTTCACAATCATTGCAATCTATTTGATAAATACCTGATATTTTATTGCATGATTCTTTATCCTTATGTTCATTGTTTAGGAGGTTTCTTAAGTTGATTTTATTCTGGGAAGCCAGAATGATGTTGAAGTCATTAAATACTTTCTGAAATCGTTTTTGCCTCCAGGGATAACCGCCTTAATAAATGAGAGTGACAGCAGCAAAATCAAATATAGAAAATTCACTTTTCATCCCTGGGGGCAAAAAAGATTTCAATAAGCATTTAATCATTTTGGCTCCCCACAGTAAAATCAACTTAAGAAACCGCCTAAAAAAATGAACACAAGGAATAAAGAACCATGCAATAAAAAATCAGGTATTGCAATGATGTGAAAAAGTTTACATTGGACAAACATATATTTTGAAATCAGATTAAAAGAAGGTTTAGGAACATTAAATTCAGATAGACAGACAAATCTGCAATAGCGACTCATTTTTGGGGAGAGGGACATGAAATAGAACAGAATGTAAAACTATTAAAATCAGTTTAAAGACCTCAAGAATTAAGTCTGGGAAAAAAATCTTTATTTAAAAAAAAAAAAAAAAAAAAAAACACACACACACACACAAATTACTGAATTTTCAAATACCAGCAGAAGACAGTCTAATCAGAATATACATTCACCCACCACTAGAAAGCAACCAGGATCCAGGATTGGTCGTAAAGAGGAATAGCCTTGCCAACAGAAATTCAGATGTAGCTGAGGATGATCACAATGGTGATTGAAACTGCGTAACTTAGTCCTAAGGTAAAAACTATAAAAGTGAAGTTGAAGTATGTTACAAACCATAATATAAATGTTATAGCTTTACTGTGTTCTTCCCAATATCAGTATCTATATAGGAAATATTTTTTTTCTAGACACACAAAGCAATGGAAATTGGACGGACAGGAAGAGTACAGGTAGAAGACATTGTATTTCTTGTGCGGAAAGATGCTCGAAAATATGCAAGAGTGAAAGATCTATTGACAATGAATGAAGAACTCAAGAAGGCTAGGAAAGCATTCGATGAAGTTAAATATGCTGGGATACCAAGTTAATTAACATTTTAAGCATTTACTGTGTAATGTGTATGTGACTCAGATATGTAATGCATTGTAATTTTGTATAGAAAATAAAGGTGAATTTTACTATAGCAAACCATTTTATTTGTAGGCCTATATTAACAAAACACTTAACATTTATAGTTAATGTTTATCTCTTTTTTTCCTTTAAGTCTTCCACTGCAGTTCTTGCTGATAGTATCACATCATTAAGACCAACACCATCATACGATGCTCCAACTATAGATAAGGGCAGCTTGTGTCTTTGAATATATGCCTTAATACGTTCTACACGTTCATGATGTCCCATTACATATTGTGGTATGCAATTCTTCAACACAGAAACACAGTGGTTCTGTGGTACAGCACTTATGTTCAGAATTGACCGAACATGTTGAACAGCTGTACTTAATAGCTTCTCAGGTGGCGGGTCACTTCCAAACAGCTGTTCAAACCATCGCCCTCCCATCATGACTGTTAACACAGTATTTTCTCCATTTGGGAAACAGCAACTGTCAAATATAACTCCAAGTATTGGCACTTTCTGTGATGGGGGAACAAGGAAACCAAATGCATTTTCCTTCAGCACATTCCCTTCATACTGGAGATTTACTACTCCGACACTTACAGTTGGAATGGAAGCTAAGTCCTGGCTTAACTGTGGATGCTGTTTGGCTAAAAGAGGCGCTAACTGGGCAGCTGGTAAGGAAGAAATAACATGATCACAAAGAAAGTTGTCATCCATAAGTGTTATCACAGCTTTACCTCCCTTAAAAATAATTTCCTCGCAAGGAGACTTGAGCAGAACATCAGCTCCTCGATTTTCAATATTCTGTTTCAAAGTCTCTGGTAGCAATTCTAAACCTCCTTTTAAAGACCACACACTCCACTTCTCTTTCTTGGCCTTCTCTGATAATTCGCATTTACAGGTTAAAGGACTATTTCGCTTTCCTTTCAGTAAATTAACTAACATTCCTTTCACTATAGATCCTTGTTCCTGTTCTGCGTCAAATAAGGATTTCATTATGAATTTGACGCTTATTTCTTTTGCATCACCAGCACATATACCACAAATTAAGGGGCTAACAGCATAATCAGCGAGTTCTTTTCCTAGTCTTCTTTCAACAAAATCATAAATGCTTTCATCCTTTGCTGATTTTTTGGGGGCTCTCAAATCATTAAACAAAGCAGAAATCAAAGGTTTTGAAAACGGTGGTTGTGTCTTTAACAAGGATAACATATTGTTAGGCAATGGATGTAAAGCCTTGTTTACATATACAAGTCTGTTTCGGGCTGCTGGATGGTCAAAAGAAATTGGCATCACTTTACTACTAAGGCCTATTTCTTCAATTAGTTTCAAGGTGTTTTCTCCAGGCACACCTCTGGGACGTACCGTTCGAGGGCCATGTTCAAAAATAAAACCTTTAGACGTTCTTGTTGTTCTTATCCATCCACCAAGTCTAGCAGAAGCTTCAATTAATGTAACGTTCTTAAAACCTGAATTGAGCAAATAGTAAGCAGCTGACAAACCACCAACTCCTCCTCCCAGCACCAAATGCATGATGTTCAGATTGAGTGAAGTCCTGAAGACTATTCCACATTAATATTAAAAAGGAATAGTTTCACTGCTTCAAAATTTGCACCACAGAAATAACATCTCGAAAATCAGAATGAATCTGTGCGTGAAAATAACTTAAATCTCCCTGCTAACGATATTATAATAAGAAAGAGCTTACATGAACATCTCCTTCGATGCGTCATTCAGTTTACGTTATTAATATACAGTAATGTTAAGATAATCTAATATGTAGCTCAAAACATTAACCTCAATTTTCATACTATCCACAATTAGGATCCAACTCCGATAAAATGCTTTGCTCGTGTGCGCAAATGTTAACACACTATATTCAAACAATATACTATTTCCTTCTGCTGGAAATAAAGATAAATTGAAAACAAGTCTAAAAACTTGCAATGCACGATAACCCGTCCACTTTCAGATGTAAGGCACCATGTTTATCATTGCTGCCAACGACCACATTTGCCTACGTAAATAGATGAGGTGAAAAACTATACACTTATGCACAGTTTGCGTTCAAATCCATATGTCACAATTCAACGATACTTAATGATCTAATACATAAATACCAAATAAAATACACATTTTACAAGTCATTATTAGGAAGTTATTTCAACTGTTAATAGTGGCGACATTGATTTTACTGGGCGCCGAATATGAAACAATGTTAGGATTTTCACCTCCTTTTGAACTTAACACCATTTTATGGCAAGCAATTACTTTTCCAAAGGAGTAAAGTCAAAAGCGTAAATATCGCGAGTTCAAAGGATATATTAATAGGCCACCCACGTTTGAGCATATAGTTTTCTAGGGCAGGACTTGAAACGGACTAGAATGCTGATAGAAAATACAACTTTCCAGTTTCTTGGTCTATGTTTATAGTCTCCTCGGAGACAGCATCCTTTTGTAGAAACTCCTTACTTCTTCAAATTAATTGTACCAGATCCCTTAACTTTCTTTATCAAAAACGTTCCAGATTTAGCACTTTAATATTGTCTGTAACTAGCAGTTCATGCTAGCTAAAATTTAGCTAGACTCGTGAAAAAATTATGTTTATAGTAGCTATTAAATTATTATTTCTCTATATACTTGTCTTTTAGATTGAAATTATTATATATCAGCTTGATGCATGGAACAGCCCGTATAGCAAACACTGCTTCCCGAAAGCGCTTGTTTTTTCTTAACCTTGGACAATCCATAACTAATTAAATTTATTTGTATCCAGTCGTATACACTGACATAAGAAATGCTTAAAATATGTGAACATTTCACACGATTACAGGGAAACTATGTCCAATCTGAAAACAATCAGGCAGGAATTACATTAGGCCTATTACTTCCACATAAGTGAGAAGTGTTTCAAGTGAAAAATACTGACATTAAAAGTATAATGTCGATAACTTAATTGGCAGCTGTTCATTTTGTTAGAATGCACAATAACTTAAAGTAAAATTTGCTTCAATTGATAAGAACCTGGCCTGTATCATAATTGAGGCTTGTTACCTGTAACTTATAAACTTAACAGTTAAACTTGGTTAAACCGGACCAAAAAAATATTTTGATTAATACCTTAAATTTAATGTATTTGCTTTAAAAGATGTAATTCTTTTACTGGTTTGTGGCATCTCAGCCGCTTATTGGATGTCCTTAAGAGTCTATCAAAATGCTTCGGAGATCGCACTTTATATAATAGATTTCATGAACACTCAAGTATCTGTTGTATCATCATAGGGTTTGGTTTATCACCCCCCCCCCCCCCAAGTCTCTATCACATGGCAAGAAGCTGTGATCTCTGATTGTAAAGTGTTGTATAATTTTCTAGAATTTACCAGAATGGATAAAAAATAATAAAAACATAAATAAATTAAAAAAAAACAAATCTACACAAAATCTGGTTCTTATTTTGACTTTGACTACTGTCTGAAAAAAAAAGAATAAAAAATATGCTCTGTTATATTTCTTGGTACTGTATATCTTTTTTGTAGTCATTCAAAAATGAGCACACTTTATCTGGTTCCTTATGACCATTCCGTTCATGGTCAACATCCAAGAAGTACTTATTGTCTTTAATATTAGTGAATATTCCTCTATAGGAATTATTGGCAAAGATAAATCTTGCATGAAGTGAAATGACAGTGATAAAATGTTCTTAATTCTTTTGAATATTCATGTTGCAGAGCAGTGTAAAATTTTTTACTTTTACGCTTGTTTACTACTACATGTTTGGCACCATCACTTAAATCACACTTTTTGATCGCCTGTCCTGCACTTGTGAAATCTCTAAACTAAAAAGTTAGAGGTCAATGAGCTGTTACATTTTTCCGAGACACAAAACCTTGTTTCAAACTCAAGGGAGAACTTCAAACCCATTCACTTGTCACTCGTCAGTAGTAGCCCCCCGGCCAAAACGTAGTGTTTGGTTTTACACCTTATTGTTTTATCCACTATTATAAATCAGTGACATTGTTTTATATTATGTTTTCTAAATTGTCACAGTTAACATGTTTCAGCACCAGTTGATCTGTGTCAAATATTTAAAAGAATTTTTTTTTTTAAACAAATACTTCTGAAATATGACCCTTTTTTTGAATAAGATATATTTCACAAAGGTTTATAATACAGTATATTAATATTGATTAACATATCCAGTGGGTGGGAAATAATTATCCCTGGCAGGGACATATCATCCATACCCTAAGTCTGCTATGGTTAAAGCTTCTGGAGGGAAATCCCCCATCCTCCCCTTCAAATCACACATTGTATCTAAGTGTGAAATCTATAAACAAAATGAGGCAACCATACTGTATACTTTATTGACAATTTACTGTATGTTCTATTACAAGTTTTATATTAGTTTAACAATCCTATGAAAATAACTTTACTCACAGTTTAAATCTATTAAAAATATGATAAACAATTCATATAATAGTAATTATTATTCTCTTCCTATCTCTAGGATCTTGCAATTTGATGAAATAGAGAACATAATTGTCTGATCATTATAAGACCACTGAAGTTACTTTCTTTCTTTCTTGTAGTTTAACCTCTCCCTTTACTGAAGTTACTTTGTAGTATAAAAAGTATATTTTAGCTGATTTGTTTGATTATAAATAAAATACAGAATATTTAAAAATGCACATTAAGTTGGTGCTATTATCAGTTTTATTGTTTGGATTCCAGGCTAATGATAATTGTTCAACAGCCTGAGCAATAGATTAAATAAATTGTTTGGATTCCAGAAAATTTGGATTATCCGGAAAGTTCGGTAAAATACTCTTCACTCAAATGCAGTAGAGAAAAAGGTATAAAAAGAAAAGAAGATACAGAGTTTGTTTATATTAATTAAGGTGCTGTATTCATCCTTACATACCCACTCAATAGTTTATTTTAAGTAAAGACTAATCAATCCCTTTTGTTTCCAATTTCTAATTGTTATTTTTCCTTCATTTCCAATTTTTAAAATAATATTCAGATTATCAAAATTTTCGTATTAATGAGTTTCAGATTACTGAGGTTCCATTGTATATACTTTACATGGGCATGTCTTAAAATGTAGCGGAATATTGTGACTTTTACATGCAACATGCTTTTGTTTTGCATATAAATTCGATGAGGGTGCTCTCTGTGAAAACTGCCCGGGTGGTCTCTAGGTCCCTCCACCTACTCTCATCACAACAGTGGATGAAAATTCAGTCTTTCTTTCTCATTCACTGTGAGTGGGATATTCTTCCTACCATCAACAGTGACACTATTATTGACAAACTCTCTTAAGAGCACAGAAACAAGGAGACTTTTAGATATTTATAATCTAATTTAATTCAATCTATTTTTTTAAATCTAATTTATTTAATTTATTTATTTAGTATGAGACATTAGCAATATATATTTATATAAGTTATATTTATATATGCCGGTAGTTACAACAACATATTACCAAACTACATGGAAGTGAATTTGACTCACCATGCTTATTTATTACTTCTGTAATGGCAATGATGCCCTTTGACCTTCTGCACCGCCCTTCTGAGGATTCCAGTCCGAGCCTGCTCACAATTGATGTTCTTTGTTCTGCATACCAAAACCTGACCCAGCAAAAGTAGTCAGTAATTAGAAAGGTCAGTAATTAGAAAGGATACCAAAACATGGGTTTGTTGCTGTTTGTACTTGTACTTATCTTCTGGTAAAGACAGCCAGTATACAAAAAATGACACTCAAAATAAGGATTTATTGTTCTTCATATTCGAACCTAATTTTCCAGTCAAGGTAGTCATTAATTATTAGAATACTCAAAATAGAGGTTCACAGTGGTACTTAAACCTTCTAGTAGAGGCAATGAGAATTGAGAACACTTGAAATAGTTGTGAATTGTTCTTTGTACTCAATTTAACCTTCTAGTAAAAAAGTGGCAAGTAATGAAAATGGACATTCAAAATAGGAATTCAACATTCTTCATACTTAAACTTAACCTTCAGTGTAAGGAGTCAGTATATAAATGTTGTGTTTTTTAAGGAAGTATCTTGAACTACAATAAGCACTTGTTACAAGTATGGTAATAATTACATGTAAATTACCCATCTCATCAGTAGGTAGGCTGTCTTTACAGCAAGTAACATTGTGTATTTGGTAGTATTGGGAAAAGCATGCTTGAAATGCATCCATATGAATCCAGCAGTTTAGCATTTAAGTTAATGAATGGCATTAATTTGTAAATTTGGAAAGCACAATATTTCATTTCTTTTCAATAAGCATTACAGCATTATAATTATCAACGTGGCAATTGATTCAAGATGGGACATGAGCTCATCTGTTACATTATGTTTTGGGAAATCCTGGAACAACATGCAAATGGTATTTATCACAATAAAAAAACAATTCACGGTATTCCTCAATTCAGACAATTGTTTAAGTTTTTAATCCCATAGGTATTGAGTTATGCATGGATACATCCCTTTAGTTAACTCCATCCTCCACAGATATATTCTATCATTAAAAAATATACTCCATAGAATAAGACTTAACAAAACATACATTTCAAAAATAAGATATTCTCTCATTTCTAATTTTACATTGTCACTTTTAATGGTATGTTATGTAATAGGGGAGCTCAGGCTTTCTGTCACATATCATATCTTGGGCATTCTCTCATCCAAATGAAATTAGATCTGGACATGGATTTCATAGTACATTTAAAAGTGCATAAGCCAACGTTTTCCTTTCATGTCTCAAAATATTAAGATTGTATGGAGTAAGTTTCTTCTTCATACCTGATTTTTCTTGGCATCTTTTTCTTTTGGGTATTTGATATAAATGTAGCCTAAAACGTATTCTTTTGGCAAGATAATTTTATCTCATCACATGCCTATTTACGAAAAGAAGCCACTTGGAAAGAATAGCAGGGTGGAGCTGGTTGTAACACATAATTTAGTATTAGAAACCAACCCAGTGCTTCTTGCGCCCTCATTTTTTGTTTATATCTGCATGCTATTTGTTTTACTGTGAGTACAAGAGTCACAGTGAATTGATTTTTTTTTTAAACCTGAAGAAAACATGTTTGTCGTGCAAATACTGCAAGCAAACCTTGAAAATGTTTTCAAGGGACATTCACAATTAGGTTTCAGTGAACTGGGCATTGATGTGTAAAGCCTTTAAAATCGGTCTTATGGAGGAGGGCACTTGTTAAAACTGCATGTAAAAGAAATTTGTTGTTATTATTGTGCTACAACCCATAATAAGTGAGAAGTATATGTGATATGAAATGTTAATTTGAGATTTTATTGAACATTGCATAAATTACATTCTCCCATGTACCTTGCAATAAGTTTGTATTGTATTTATACACGAAACCACTGCAGTGATTATTATTGTTGTTACTACAGAAAGTAATCTCCTCCCATAAAAAATTTTGTAGGGCATATGCTCGATTTAGGCAGCATTCATAACACATTTCACATACCCTGTGACTGCATCACCGATAGAGCCTAATCAATTTCTTGTTTTTATTTTTATAAAAGTTTTTTTCTTTCTTTCTTTTTTTTGCCCTAGGGTAGATTTAGGCAAAGCAACAATAAGAAAATGAAGCAGATAATAAACTACTTCTTAAATTTTTGACAATGAGCTATTTAAATAAATTCAATGGAGGGTGAGTAAGGGAGGGTTAGGGATTGCCTATATTCATGTCAATCTATATGGAGTCAGACATATAATATGGGATGAGTTGCTTTGGTTTCCATCGGTTTCCCAAAATCACCAGTCCAAATACTTCCCCACAAAGCCCACCTCTAATTACAGCTGAAATTTTAACTAATTGCTTGGCTCCAGCCACGTGGATAAGCAAAACTTTAATGGGTGGAGGTTGAAAAGAAGAAGAAGGATAGGCAGAGCCAATGGAACCGAAGGGGAATAAGGGGAATGTAGTGGTTTAAAGGAAATGAAAGTTCAATGACAAATTAGATGAAAGGACCACTAAGAGGGGAGAGGGATCTTGGAGATGAAAATTCCAACCCAGCATTTGCAATGTGAAACCTTAGTCAAGCTGATCGGCACCAAGAATAAACTCACCACCTTGTAACATGAGACTTGATCTTTAATTATTGTATGTCCAGATAAAATCTTAAAATTGATAATCACTGATATTAGTAATTTGAAATACCCCATTTTATGGGCTAGATGTAAATTTTTTAAAGGACTTTGTATAATTAGTAAATTAAACATTACAACATTAGAACGAAAAAAATATATATATACACTCTATAACACTGAAAAACTCCTGGGTGAGTTTTAAAAATTCTTGTAAAAAAATAAATGCTAAATGTGTTAACCATACCTGGTCTCCCCTACTACACAGAAGAAAAATATAACTACAGTACATACCTAATGCCAATTCCTATCAGTTAATTCTACTCTTAGGGTTCCAAACAAATTTAAATGCATAATAGTTTTGTAAGAATATTTTACCTACAACAGCATTAAAATAAATATCACATATCTGAGTTTAACATTTTGGTCCCTGTGCTAGAAACTATTTGTGTTTATCAGAGGCACTCTGCAAACAACCCACAAAACTCGAGAAAAAGAGATCACGATACTTTATACATAAATATACAAACACTCACATTATTATAATTATTATTCACACTATAATACAGTAATAGATATGTTACTATACTGAACTGAGAATGCTAGTTATCTCAACATACAGAACTTTATCTTACAGTAGTAAACTCAATGCAAAAGTGTACACATCATATGAATTGTTAACTAGCACCAAAATAAATTTATATCCTATTTTATTATGAGTCAGCTTGGGTGGCTCAATCAATTTAACCCAGGCTTTCTGCCTCCAAGGTTGTGGATTCATTCCTGTTCATTTACAGGCATGGACAAGCAACGGTCACAGGCCTAGATAGAAGAAACTCTCATCATGAAATAATCATAAAACCAACTAACCAATCTATGTTAGTAAGATAAAATTCTGACATATGGAATATTTAATTAAGGCTTAAAGGTGCATTTTGAATTTTAGGCATTTTACAACCAAACAATCAAAATACTGTGGGAGTGTGACATTATTTTGAACAAAATATTAAGCTACTTTTATATTTAATGTTTTCAAAATCTTGAGCACAACTTCAGGCTCCACTATTATCCAAAACCTTATGGCCCACAATGTCTTACATACATTCACAGCAAATCTGGTATGAATGGAAAAATGTTTTAAAATAATTTAAAAAAAAAATCTCTCATAATTATGGTTTCAAAAATTTGAAAAAGCCACTATAATGAAGCAATAGCAGTGTTAGTACAAAAGACATTGCAATATTCGTATGTGCAGGAAATTTTTGAAGTTGTCATACCAACATGATTCTTTACTATAATTGCAATGTTTTTGGATTGTAAATGTTTGTCTTAACTTTCATTCACAAAATACAAATTGTGTTCCTAAAGATTAATTCATCAAATGAACAGACTGAGAAGCAGTTGTAACTATACAAAGAAAAATTTCCTCTTTAATACCTTCTAGGGAATACAATCACAAGTATTGCAATTCATGCCTAGTATACTGGCAGATGATAGGATTATGGATGCATATTGTCAGAATGCTGATTCCCACAACCAATGATGATGGTGTTTGTTCAACCATGCTATAACATGCTTACTACTTGTGATGTAACAGTATCATAATGATACTCATTTCGACACTGATTTTCATGTATCGATTATTATCGAACACAGAACAATCTTAAAATCTTCAGAGCAGCAAATGAAAATGCACAATTAAACAACCTGTATTTAAAATAAACTAATTCTGCTTGTCTTAATTTTAATGTTATACTACAATGAATTTATTTCCTGTGTTTTAATATGCGTTGACATTAACGCTCAAGAGAAGCGTTGCAAGCCTTCTTGCCTTGTAGCCTGCTCAATCACTCACGAGGTATTCTAAAAACCAAAAACTTAAAACATTTAATTATGCTTGAACAAAAACAGTTGTATGCAACTTGCCAATGATGGTAATTAAGACACTCATTTGAAAATTATAAAACTTGCTTTGCTCATTTCATAAAAACATCCTCGTGTCTTAATAAATAACATTAAAGGCTTGTTGTATAATGTACTATTTCTCAACAAGAGTTGCTACTTCTTTATTCAAGTAGCTCCTCATTTGACCTCACAAGACTGAATGCACCCCGTTCTAAATCTCTCTTCCTGAAATAAATTTGAGATGGTACCAGGCCTGCAGATTCATAGTCAACAATGTAGACCAAGTCTGTTCAACTTCAGAGAAACTGGGGGTCAAATTAATTCAGACAAGTCATCTTGAGGGCAGCACCAAAATTACTTAATTTAATCATACTAACTTAAAAAATTGGCTTATCACTTTTAAAGAGCATGAATGAAGTCTATTACAGTCATCAACTCACCCCAGTTCACCATTTCAATGACATAATAGTAATACAATTTAGCAAGAGAAAAGTCAGCTGAACTGCGAGACTAGTAGTTCCTGATTTCAACACATATAACAGAGAACAGTCACTGAGTCTCGTAGCTTGTTTTTATAAATTTCACATTTGAAAATGAAATTTCCACAAAGGCATGTGCTTCTGAACGTAGACATGATCTGAAGACCAAAATTTCTTAGCTGCAAAAATTGTCATCTGGAAGAAGTTTGAAAAACTTGTCTATTTTCTGTTCAGTTTTTAAGAAATGGATCAGCTTGAAAACAACATAGTCTAGTTCAAGTTGATCCTCAATGTCCACTTTCAAGGGATCGTTAAAAAGAGACAATTTGTCCTTTATGCTTTCAAAATCAGTATATCTCGAAGAAAATTCTTGAATAATCATTTTAATATCCTCACAAATTAAAAGTATTCACATCTTCTATTTCATTTGATGACACTTGAAAATATGAAAAATGTACCCAATTATTTCTTCTAAATTTAACCTTGGTCAGATTTGCAACTTATGCCCATGTTAACAGGCACTGTTTTATCTTAATACTATATTGTTTATACAGATTTCTTTTATTATGCTTAGTAGGTCGCAGTAATAACTTTCAAGTGCTGCCTGTTGGACAGGCCTGATGTAGACCATGCAAGTGGTCAAAAGACAACACTAGCTTTAGCTAATTCTACACAAAAGATTTTTCTTGTTAATGAATATTCATTTTCATACTATATCTGCATTTTAAGGTATCAGTGTTAAAAAGTGGAACATGCCAAGTTTGCAGATCATATTCTTGATCTACAGCCAAAACTATGTCAACAATAAAAAAAATTGTATTTTTTGTTGTTGTTGTTAAGAACTCGATTTAATTTTAAATTTCAGAAATTGAAATTGCACTAAAAATACAAATTATGAGAATAGTTTACTTGAACTGCTTACTCCAAGAGTTCATTTTGCATGTGTATCTGATTAACAACACACATGCTTTCTAAAATGTATTTTAAATGCTTGCTTGCTTGCTTATAACATTACTACTACTAAAATTCCTACTGTAGACATAATAAGGTTTTATATCATGTAAAAAACTACGAAATCTTAAAAAAACTCTAAAACCCTTCATTGGATTACTTTGCGTTCATTTTGTTGATGTGTTATAAAGAATGGTCTATGAGAGTTCCCCTAGCTGTTTCTGGTGTAAAATAAATCCAATCTTATAAAAACCTTATATTATCCACTCTGAGTGGACCTCATCTGAGGATGCAAGCAAGTCGGTTGTGAAACGCATTATGTGTAAGTAAACACTTAAAAGTGAATTGATAAATTTCATTTTTTTCCCGTTTGTGGTAATGTTTGTTATTATAAAAAGACTCGTCCACCTAACCACAAACCAAACTGGACCAAAAGTTCAATGAATGCAACGTCACTAAGCCCTCCTTTAGTCTACAATATTGTAATATTAACTGGATTCAGACACATATAGCACTCCTGTATAATGCCCTCATACATGCCGTTATACATTCTTCAAAAAGTGTTCAATATCTTGATGGTGCTGATATTTCACTATTGTCCTAAAATATATATGGAAATAAAATTATGCAGTCACATAATACATATTTATATTTTAAATAGCAATATGCTGTATGTATCCAAATTAAAGACATAAACCATTAAAAATATATACACTGGAGCTACGTACTGTAGGTTAATTATAAAACAGTCTGTTGTCCATCTGTTGGACATAAGTAAAATTTGCCGAAGACTTCTCAGCAAATAGTCATTAAGATAAAATTATGCTTGAGTATATGTAGATTAATTATAAAACAGTCTGCTGTCTATCTGTTGAACATAAGTAAAATTTTCCGTAGATTTCTCAGCAAATAGTCATTAAGATAAAATTATGCTTGAGTACACTGAAGTTTGGTAATTAAATATTAATTGTAGAAGTAAAAATAGCTGGATTGGTGATGGCTTGTGGTTGTATTCTGTTGCATCAATTGAACTTGTGGCATCTATTTCATACGGATATGCGCATTTCGATCTGCTTGATCATCTTCAGTCCTATAAATTATATATAAACATTTAGTATGATGTTGTTGCCTAAAGTCATTTATATTTAACTATTGTTTGATAAAATTTGGACTCACCTGTTAATGATTTCCGATGTATGGAATGTCTGAGTACAGATATCATACTGAAGCTATTGCGTGTTGTTTGTGATGGGGTAATGTTCTGAGTATAGTTCATATAGTTCATTGTGTTCTATTTTATTTTCGTTTATAATTTTATATCTGTGTGTATATTTCGAAAATTTCTAATGTGTTTAGTTTACGGCTTTTATTTTGTTTATGTAGAATTTTAAGTGTTTTGTTAATAGGCTGTAAATCGTGGTTGTTATTGATAAGATGTTTAGCAAATGCTGATCTGTTTCTATTGTATTTAAAATCCATAACGTGCTCTTGGAATCTTTGTTTGGAAGGTTCTGCCTGTTTGCCCTATGTAAACTTGATTACAATTTCCACCTTCTAGTTGATATACCCCGCTATTTAGAAAATTATCTTCTTTATTTCTGCTTACATCGTATAATAGGTGTTTTAGGTTATTGTTAGTTTTATATGCTATTTTTATTTATTTTTTGTTGCAATGGCTTTACTATTTTTCTATCTGTGTAATTAAAAGAGGCATATTTTTTGTTTTCTTCATTGTCTTATTTTATTGGAGTTATTAACAAAGTAGGATTATTTGTTCTTTGTAGTTTATTCTTTTTCTTTCTAATAAGTTCATGAATTAGCGATTCTTTATAACCATTGTTGTTAGCTATTTGTAGAATTGTTTTTAGTTCCTTATTATAATCTTGTTTGGTCATGGGGATGCTGATTAGTCTGTGTACCATGTGGTTAAGTCCAGTTTGGTTTGTGGTTAGGTGAACGAGTCTTTTTATAATAACTTAAAAGTGAAGTTGAGTGTTAAAATAAGGTTTTTATAATCTGACCCCACAAACATTATGTATGATTAAATCCAATCTTATTGCTTCACATTAGTATCATATTTTTGTCCTATCTCGTAAATTGTGGGATTCTACTTAAAACTTTTATATGTCTGGTTGTTCTGGCATACCCGATTACTTGGGCAATGGTAATATAGTATTTTATTGTTATTGGCAATCTGCAGCCTTGCAGAGCATTTCCAAGTTATGCATCTGCAATCTAATAATTAACATGTACCTCACATGTAATTCACTCAAAAAAGCTGGCAATTCATAGTATTGAAGTGTTACTGTAAGGATAAAATCTTAAGATGTGTTTGCATCCTCTATTATCTTTGAACGCAGGGTCCCATTTCAGTTACAACAAAGAAATGTAACCAAATTTAGGAATCCTGCTTGTGTAATTAAGATGTAAAGCTGAATTTTTTTTTTTGTAAGTATGAAGCAAAGACTTAGCTTATTTCTTTGGCGTGTAGTACATAGCATCAAGGAAAAACCTCGTGAAGTCTCCAACTATTGATCGGTCTGGAATGCTGTGTGACATGCCATACATAGCAAACTGAAAAAAAAGTAAATTATATTATATTATAATCACACTATTTCCAATATATCAGGAAAATTAGACATCCTCATTTTACTGGCACGGTTACACAGTGCAAATACTCACTAATAAAATGAACACTCCCATTCATAGTGCTTCTGCTTTTATTAAAAAATGTGTATGCTACAGCAAGAGATCATAAAAGGTGTGAACATGAAAGAAACCTCATTTAGAAAGAAAGTTGTGTAATTCAGCACCTTAAATAACATCATTGGAAACAAAAGTTTGTCCAAGAAGAAAGACAGAAAGAAAGAAGAAAGGACATAAAACAATGGAACTTGTGTTTCAACCACAGGTGAATAGTTTTAGTTGAAACAATAAACACCTTTCAATAGATTAGACTTCTTATTAGTTCATCGGAACATATTATTCATGTTATGGGACAAAGGTGTTATCCACCTCTGGTTTAAAGACTAGAATCATATGCATTGGCATGTCCTGATGAAGTTCGTGATTCCTGGTGGAATATTTTTCCACTACCAGTATTCAAAATGTCCTATTCTCAATTCCTGTAAATTTCTGGCAGGGGCAATCTTGCCATAACAACTCATGAGAAAGAAAACTCTGTAGTACTAATCCTAGAATTTGTAGGAAGTTTATATAGTGAAGTCATAATAAATTGAAACTTGAGATGGAGGTTTAACATACGTAACTTAATTAAGTGAAGTTACGTATGTTAAACCTCCATCTCAAGTTTCAACTCTGTAATACTGCCTAACTTGATTTTGTACTAGCTTGTTAAAATATTTTCTCAGCACATAAAATCATCTTATTTTATCATTTAATGCATGCCTGTGGTACAGTACTCCCAAGGTGTGAAGCCATTCTCCTACTTCTCCTTATTTCGTGACGTCCAGATTTAAGGCAATCAAAGTAGCAAAAAATTTTATGAAATAATTTCTATGTATGAAATTACATTTTGTTTCTGATAAAGTTCACTAAAAGTATGTGACAAATTCTATGCATGATGAATTAAAGAAAAATTAGTCAACAGACTTCACACGTGGATCCTAAGGTTATGTAGTAAAAAATATTTACTACAAAATACATCATTTTTGAAAAATTTGACAGTTACTTGAGAGGTAAAACTACCTAGGTTTATTGTATAATTCATATCAACAGAAAATCTAATGAGCAATGGAAGCATGATCTCCTATTCTCTTTCCTCTGTAATTATTATTTTTTCTACAATAATGGCATAATCTGATGTTGCAGTTGTTTTGATTATGGTCTGAAAATTAAGCTACATACAATTAATCCTGAGGAAGTCTCAGTTCTTTACTTTCAAAATCTGGTTCCTTAGATCATTTTGAATATTTTTAAGCTTTGGTTGTGATGTTTATAATATTTTCTCCAGACAATTAATCTTTAAAAATCCCAAGAGAGGAGTCAACATATTTTTCTAATGAATTATAATGACTGTTTACCTCCCATATCAGTGACCAGTCTAGTATAAGACTATGTGAAATGTGAACCTATCACAGCTTCTAAAGTTTCAATTTTATCTTTCTTTTTCTTATCACTTTCATTTTGTCACACCTATGTGTACTGTATTTTGTTTTTACAAAAATGCATGACAAAAACCTAGGACAGCCCAAGTTACTTTTATATCAAGAATGTGGTAAATCTTTTTACCATGGTCAAAGAGTTCACACACGAAGTTGCAAAGAAAGCAATATTAACATTCAACTACCCTAACCTAACACTGACGTGCTCATGTCAGAACTTAATCACTCCAGCTCGTTAGTAAATCATCTTCCAAATTATCTTCAGCAGCTAGTGAAGGTAGAATGTGTTTTTGCAAACCTGTTTTTTACATTAACCCAACCTGTTAATCAAGTCTAATATAAACTTCTCGTCCATTATTTCACATCAGGGTGAGAAAAGTTAATCACAACTTTGTAAGGTAAAGAAGCAAGAGGAAAAGTTCAACAAGTAGTGAAAGTGTAGAGTTTTCACTAACAATAATGGTTGATTTTTGTGTATTTATCTCATTCAGGGTTTTTGAATAGGTACTTTACTACAATTGCCATATCAATATACATTTTCCTTCAAATTGTAGAGCACAAATGAGAAGTGATTTCATTTTTGCAACTTCCTAGAAGTATGCCTTAAGCATAATAACGTCTTTTGCTCTGTGAAAACATGTCCAGTTTATGATTAATCCATGTTTTTTTCTTCCTGTAAAGTTTTGTTTTTTGGACATAATATGATTTGAAACGATGCTCTTCATCTCTGCTTTCATACAATTTTCCAAGGTGACAAATTTTTATGTCAATAGCAGTGAAAAGATGAAACCCCCACAACCCTGCGATCCCTTTTCAGTCTACAAATTTATGCTTCAGTTTTCAGTCTACAAATTTATGCTTCAGTTTATGTCACCTTTGTTGGCTATGCTCTGCTGAATAAAAGCCTTCTAGCATTCAGTAAAACAGGAAGAATGAAAACAGAACAAAATAGTTTCAATATATGGAGCACAAATTAGACATATACATTATTAATGAGTAAGTTTTATAAAATTAACTAACCTTGCCCTCTATAGGCTTGCCTGGATCCTTCATTATCAATGCCAGTTCCTCACCAACATCGGACAGAAATCTATCCGCCACACCCTCAGCTGTGTGCATGTATGTGACACACAAGTGCAACCTGAAATAAATTACAGTATCATCAGCAGTTTAACCTACACCAATATCACCCAAATCAGAAGCATTAACTGTATATCACCTCTTGTTTAAAATATACAAAAGAATGGTATTGTTATTGGTATGAGAAAAAGGAGTCTTCAGAAGACCCCGCACCTTGGTTTCTTGGATCTCTGGTGCTGCTCCTAATCTTAGTCTCATTAAAAAGGTTCTGATACTTTTAGAGAGGCTAATAGCAGGTCATTCAATATTTGGAAAGAGTATTCAAATGAAAGATCTCTTAAACCAGTATGGATTTATAAATGGCATGTTTCATCATACATCACAGAAAAATTTGATCAGTAATCTAATACTTTCTACCTTAACCTTTCAAAAAAGTGTATTATCCCCTATTATCCCCTATTCCCACTTTCTTGGATATACAAAGGCAAGAGAGTGTTGCTTCTCGAAAAAACTGAATTTCAGATTTTCATTAATAAGCTAATTAAGTTACATATTCCAGAATGATCACATATTTCTACAAATAAGACTAGGCACAAATTTCACGTATGTTTTATGGTTTTAGCCCTTTAAGGCGACACCATAATAGTTATTAACTTCTACAAACTTATATTCAATTCTTTTTTCCTTTTTTTAGAACTCAGTTAACTCCTTGTACACTTCTGCAAGAATGCAATACAGAGTAGAATGCCTTTTAACCAGTAAGGGCGGGTGTCAGCTGTTTCCAGAAAGGAGATTTCTGGATAACTGAATATATGCTTTTTAATATTAGCTCTTAGTATTTTATAGTGAACAATCAGTTCAGCATTTGAAATTCATTCGTTAAGTATACTGATCATAAATAAGTTAATGAAAAATTAACTCATGCGAGTAAACTTTAGTTCACCTGAGGAAGGCCTGGAGGTCAGGCTGAAACGTAGTGACAGTTTTAAAGGTAAAATTTTATCCACTGTATATAAGTTTTAATAACAGTTTTAATCAATTTTATATCCATAACCGGTGGAAAGAGTTGGACCTGGGTTGTGAATTACCTGATATGTTGAAAAATTAACTGATGCAAATTAATTAAGAAGAAACTTAAATCCTAAATTTCAGGAAACCAAATTGTATCTTTAATGTTTCTCATTTTTAGTCTTCAAGTCCCTCAATTGTCAACTCACTGACGAAATAATAGTATGATTCTGGTAACTACCATATTCCCCTACAATAATTATAACAAAAACTGTAGAAAAATAAAAGTATGATCTTCCTTGTAAACAACTTACTGGTTTAAGTGTTGTAGGAAGTTTACACAGTGAAGTTAATAATTAGAACACATGAGTGGAGGTATTATACACTATACTTCACTTGGAGTATGCAAACAGTTGGAGTTTGTTGACAATGGGATAAAGACATAATCCCGAAACATGTCCAGGTCAGTGGTAAAATCTAGTGAAGTATAGTGTATAATACCTCCACTCATGTGTTCTAACTTACTGGTTACTCTTGAAAAACAAAAGAAGTCATTTATTTGTGGATGACTGAGCCAGAAAGCAGGCTGTCCCCTCCTCTTACTAAGTTTCTTTTCTTGATGACCTTGGGATAATGTGAACAACAAAGAATGTACATTCCTATTGTGCCCTTCAGTTTTATTAAGACTGAATGGCTAACAACCTTTTTTCATTCCTTTGCAGGATAAGAACTGAACGAATAGAAAAAAACAGGCAACAGATTTTAACCTACATTAGTGATTCAACCTACACAGCTAGGAAATTGCCTACCCTGCTGGAAACTGAAGTGGATTAAGATTCCAGCCTCGCTTACAAAGTGCATCTGACAGTCTATAGATGTGGAACTTGTTAGAGCCAAGAGCAATTACAGATGTAGCTGGAGTCCCAAATATAAACAGCCCTTCCATCTTTCGTAGTCTGTAATGAAAACACAATAAGAAATTTGGACATTAGAATGATAAGAAAGTTCATGATTTACTCTGTATAAGAACACAAATTTTTTGCTAAATTTTTCCATAAGAACCCAAATTTGTTGCAACATTTTTGCAAAAAGAACAAACATAAGACATTGTATAAAAAAAAAAAAAAAGAGTGGATTAAGCAATGTGAGGGACTGCTTTATTGAGGGAGCCAGAGTTTGACTCCTTACTACTGATGCTCTGTGGGCCTCTCTGGTTCCCACTACAAAGCAATATACAGTGTGTCCCACGCAAGAGTTGGCCAATGACGCGGGTTCCTGCGGCGCGGTGGGCACAGCTCCAACTCCCGAGCGATCGGGTGAAATATCTACGCTAATGAAGCCGCGTTCGGTGTTATGATTCAGGTTCTCACATTTACAGTTAAAATTACAATGAAAATAAACACGTACCTCATCACAAGAGTTGTTGGAAATGTTCTCCTCTCGCATCCACACAACACTGACAACATTTTAGGAAATTTTCTTTCACGCGCATAAGTTCAGCTTCCGAGACAGAGTTCATTTCTCTTGTGATAGGCCTATGTAATATTGTCTTTAAGTTCTTCTAACAGTATGTGAATATTATTTATGGAGAAACTTGAAAAATAAAGTGTATAGGTCAACTTCCCGTACATTACAAAGGAAACGGGTGAAATATCTATGCTAATAAAGCCCGCTGTTGGTGTAATGGTTCAGGTTCTCACAAAGAAAAACATGTGAATTATCTGGCAATACTGGACGTGTGTCGTTGAACTGCCACGACCTTGACTGTGTCGACAAAGCAGGTCAGTATTCCTTCTGCTTGTGTCAGTGTAGATTTGTTGTTACAATGCCACGACATAGGTCTACGTATACAATAGAACAGAGGATATTTATGTACGATTCGTATGTGATTACATCATCTTGCAAGGCCGCAAGACGTCGGTTTTTAGAAAAATTCCCAGGTGTACGTCCTCCAAGCAGAGAAGCCGTGCGAAAACTTGTAAGTAAACTTCGGGAAACGGGTTCGATTCTCGATAGGAAACGAGAGACCAAGCGGCGCGTACTTACTGAAGAGAAATTAATTCTATCTCGGAAGCTGAACTTATGCGCGTGAAAGAAAATTTCTTAAAAAGGTTCCAGTGTTGTGTGGATGCAAGAGGAGAACATCTCCAACATCTCTTGTGATGAGGTACGTGGTTATTTTCATTGTAATTCCAACTGTAAATGTGAGAACCTGAATCATAACGCCATTAGCGGCTTTATTAGCGTAGATATTTCACCCGCTCGTTCGGGAGTTGGAGCTGTGCCCGCCGCGCCGCAGGAACCCGCGTCATTGGCCAACTCTTGCGTGGGACACACTGTAGTATAGTTTCAACTTGCCAATATCTCTAACTTAGCCAAGAATAAAAAGAAATTTAGTTATTTTTGCTCGTATATAGCAAACTGCCATAGTAACTTCAAAGGCAATGGCCATTATGAAAAATAATTGCAAAATGTTTACGTGACTGTTTCTTGAGTGTCATTACAAGGACATTTTTTTTTTCAGGAATTTATTACCACTTGTGGGATTTTAAGTTCATTTTACAGTCTATTAATGTTTACGAGTCTAGCTTTCATAATTTGCTACTGTTTTTACCCTGTCTTCCAGTTAATGTGAGACTGTTAAACTATGTTATGTAATAATAACAATAATAATATCAATAACAATAATAATATATTTTATTGTTGTGACAAAATTTCTTTTTGCATCACAGAGTCTTACTAATAAAAAGAAAAACTAATATACAAGTATACACTTAAAATTGTAATTTCTAATTGTCTCAAAAAATTCATTTAGTTTGTACCACACATAAGTCCAGTAACATATTTTTAACAGACATTTTAAATTTACTTTGTATTCAATAGTATTTTAAGATGGGATCCAGCACATATCTGTAATAAATGCAAATAATCCCAAAGCTTCCTTAAATGAAACATTGGTAAAAACTGTTGTGAAGAAAAGGCACTTTTGATGGTAAAATAGAAAAATTAATCACACAGAAGGCAAAAGTACAATTAATTCACAGCTAGGGCAAAATAACCTAAACGGGTCAAGAGAGGAATTAGTTTGAGATGTGAGCATATTGCTGGCAGAACTTCTGAACATTGCAAAGACTCCTCTGTTAATCTTCAATATTGGGTCTGAAAAGTTTCAATCATTTTACATTCACATTCTGAGACAATTAATAGGTGTATTGTAAATATTTACCTTTTCTCTAGGTATTTAGTAGTTTCTACAATTTTCTTTGTAGCATCAACATATCCATCAAGACCAAAATACATCAAGGTAGCCCAGCAAGCTGCTATTATACCTGCAAGTATTATTAACATTAGCATTAAGTTTGTAACATGCAATCACATTACACACAAATCTGTAGCAAAATTTCTAGTAAGAAAGAATAAATAAGTGTCTTTTACTGTCATAAGCCACTTTTCAAAATGACTTTTTCTTCAAGCAGTTACAGCTGTAGGTATATGCCATGGTACCGGTAGTGATAAAGGCATGTTGTTCCATGTCTGGCGACGCTTTATAGTGACTTTGACTGAGGTAAAATATTATTTTCCACATACCTCCAGCACGAGATCCATTAACAGTAGGTGATCCATAGACACCACCTGGCCAATCAGTGCAAACACAGAACTGATGATGTCTGAACTTGTGTTCAGAATAAAGGATTACAGATGAGCCTTTTGGTGCAAATCCGTACTGCAAAATAATAAAAAGTTCATAATCACAAGTTATCAGACAGTCACTCGAATTAAATTCAAGAAGCTTTCAGCCAATGAACTTTGTTGCCATCCTGAAGGACATATTTGTTCAATCTCCCTTAGGATGGCAAAACAGAATAATGTAATGCAACATTTCGTTCTGTACCTCCAGGAATGAACAGAGCTCGAGGATATGCAACTTGTAAAAAATATAAGGCTCATACAAATATACATGTTCACGTAGAAGTCAAATGAAATAAAAAATAATATACAACCAGAGCTACTAAAATTTCCTCGAAATATTTATAAAGGATTTGTGTTTGTGTTTTGATTATGCAGTGATATAACACAGCTGAAAGTTTATTGTAGATCTTTATTGCAAAATAATAAGCCCCTTTCTGGATGAGTCTTAATGAATTATCTGGTCTATACAAAATATTTAAGTTTCTAGTACAGATGACACTGTGTACACTGAAATTAATTTCAAAACTATCAAAATTTTCTACTGCAATAAACAACATTTTACAGTCTTACTGCTTGAATCATTTTTCTTTTCTGAAAAAGAACCCTTAAATTTAGAGATGTTGTCTATACATGGGCAGGCTTATCCATAAGTAAATATGGTAAATTGGCAGCAAGTTTCTTTCTTCTTTGAAGAATTTCTACACATGAATATTTAATATATTTATACTAAACAAATTGCAATATAAAATTTTTAAAAATACAGATTCAAACTCCAGCCCAAAAAGCACGGCTTTTGCTTGGATTCCATAGAAATTTTAACTATTTCTTTCATCAAAGCTTTTCAAAGATATTTTTAGACATGCATTGGAAAACGTCTTTGTAACTTGCAAATACAATATTACCTTAATAAAATGTCTAAGATTCTCTTCAGAATTAGTAACAAGAAAAAGTATGACTCACTTTGTGTGTATCTGCAGATATACTGGTAACACCTGGCAAGGAGAAATCGAATGGAGGGAGCTGATAACCAGCATCAGCCATAAATGCAATCACAAATCCTCCAAGGCAAGCATCAACATGCACAGGGATGTTATACTGGTGACCAAGCGCTGCTATAGCTTCTATGTCATCCATTGTTCCATATGGATAATTAGGTGCTGAGCCAACAAGCTGAAACACAATAAATTAATTGATCTAGGGAGGGGCAGTTTCTCCTGCAACACACAGCTTGTTTTCTGTTCATTGTATACCGTATATACTCGAACACTACCCGCATATTTTTTTTCAAAAATCGCGAACGAAAAACTGGGGTGCGGGTATTATTTGAATACTGGACTCCTCTTATCTGAATTTTGGCAATTGTGTACCATATCGGCTCATTATAGCACGATGCTTTGTAGTAGCATCACAGTAGGATTTTCGTATAACAGTAACGAAGCTGCAATGAAAGGAAAATGAAACAAAGAAGATGCTTTCTTATGCACATGGTCCGCATAGAGACGACAAACAAACAGTGCAGTCACGGCGCACGTGCAGTACAATAATTCGGGAAAAGTTCGGGGTCGGATCGAGTCGGACACATGTCATCGCGGGTGATTCCCGCAGAATGAAGAGTGTTGTTGTTGTTGAGGTATTACGCTGCGCGTATGAGACGGCAAGATTTCGGCGGGCTGTTACCATACACGTTATTTTTATAAGTGCCTTTTAGCCTACCATATTTAATTATTTTATGATATGAAACGTTAATTATAACTTTTAATTGAGAATTAAACTGGCAAAATAACTTTATATATGGGCCTGTAGATCTCTTTTTTTTCAAACTTCTTTTTGAAAAATTTCGGTGCGGGTATTATTCGGGGGCGGGTAGTATTCGGGTATATACGGTAATTTTATTTTCAAACCAAATTCTCTATTTCATCATTTTACGCTGATTTTGAACTTGGCTTGTCTGGGCGAGGTATCGTCTGTTGATATCAGTAATATCAATACTATCGATTAACTAACTAGCTACTGATTTCCTTAACTAGATTCAGTTCTACGCGATTGGATCACGCACAATATGGACTTGACTGTTAATGTGACATCACGCCGTTTTTATGTTTGCTAGTTTAACAGTTGAAAGGGCTGTCGAGATTTCTAGCCATGAGCTACCAAGGCTTCACTTCTCTTCACTTAATTGGTATCTCACGTGCACACTGTGCTAGTTCTGTTTGTTATGTAAAATTTTAAGAACTGAAAGGAATAGAGGCCTACATGCTTCAAAATATGAAGAAAGTTTACTGTATAGAATAAAGAGCTCTCTTTAGTTCATGCATATTTACTTTTAGTGCATGCTTTCCTAATTTTAGAGTACATCTGCATGATTTTTAATGGAGTAATCAGTCAAATCAAACATCTAATTACAACCAAGTTTAAAAATAGTTAGTGAATCTTCAATATATTATTAAGATTTGAAGCACTTCATTGAGTAAAGAGGCATGTTGAGCCTTACTACCCAGAATGCCTCAATTGTGTAAAATAAATATCTTTTGTATATTAAACGTTGTATGGAAGTTTACACAGTGAAGCTATATTATAATGTTATAATATGAGTTGGGTTTAGCACTATACTTCACTTGTATTATAAATACCTGAACTAGTTTCGAAGACCCTCGTCATTCATAGTCATCAGGTTAACACTGTTAACCTGAAGTATAGTGCTAAACCCAAGTCAGTATTATAAAATTATCTTTTGTATAATTCACATACCATACAAGTATTTCCAGATATTGCTCTTTTCATAGCACGAATGTCAACCTTGAACGTTACTGGATCTACAGGTATATGCTTCACTCTCATTCCAAAGTAAGCTGCAGCTTTGTCAAATGCTGGATGAGCTGTGACAGGAATAACTATCTCGGCATGGCGAATTCCTTTTTCAGCTCGTGCATAGTCCCTATATGCTTTGCAAGCCATCAGGATAGACTCTGTTCCACCTGTCGTCATCTAAAAACAAAAGAAGATTCTTAAAAAGCAGAAACAATAAAACCTCTTTTTTTTCTCATTTGCATGTGGCAAAGAATGTTTAAAATGCAATACCAGTACATGATGAGAGTAGGTAGGGTTAGGGTTTTCATGGCCTGACTGATTCAGTCATCGACTGTGGTGAGTATCTCCAGAGGCAATTCCCCTAGGGCGAAGTATCCATCTTGCTAGTTGTTCACTGACTAAGCTCTGATCCCATGTTGCCTCGATATATTTTGTATCTTGAGCATAGATTGGCATGTGGTTTTCCAAGCAATCTGTCTCTATTTCTATGGGATGGTTGCTCTGGAACTTTTCATAAATATAGGAAACCACAACTTGTTGATCTTCAGGGCCTCTTCATTTAGACTGAAGTTATTTTCAGTGCTTAAAAATCTTGTTTGCTTCCCTGTGTAATCAAGTGTGATACTGGGCAGTGGTGGAAAGGACTTCAGTAATACATATCGTCGTTGCCGGTGAAAAACCTCTTATGTGCAAAAAATGAAATTTTACAGGAGGGATAAAAAACTGTATTCAACAGAGGTAATTGGATTTTTTAGATATATTTTGCAACAGTCTTCTCTAATGTATAATTAGATATACATTTATAAAACTTCTGTGATGTAATTGTGTATTACTTGAATATTGTTGACTTTTTATTATTTTTCATGCACATAGGAGATTTTTCCCTTCCACGAAAGTGACACATAGGAGATTTTGTTCCATGAAATGTTAACAAGTCTGATATTAAAACATGTTCATTCCGCAGAACAATTTAAGGAGAATTAACTTATACATTAAAATAAACTTTATTTATTTAATCGTTATTTTATTCAGTCCTCAAAGTGTCTGAAAGCATTGTCAACAAGATCACAAAATCTATAATCACATCTTCCAGATTAACACTTTTCAACTTTTCTCTTTGTCTGGTTTCACCCTCAAATTGTCTTAAAAAGCATGATAATCACGACCTATAACTAGTTTTAACACTTGAAAATTATTAAATTTGAATTATTATTATTATACGAAGAAACTTCCTTAATGCTATCAGCTTTTTCCTATATTAAAGTCTTCTGTGTAAAATAATTAAATGGATAAATATTAATTTGATAATACGTAATAAAATAATAGTAACCAGAAATTTGTAGCACTAGCATTAAGAGTAGTAGTAGTAGACCCAAAGGGAAAATACCACATGGAAGACCTAGACATAGGTAAGAGGACAATATTAGGATGGATTTGGGGGAAGTAGGATTTGCGAGGGATGATTGGATGGAGTTAGCACAGAATAGGGTTGAATGGCGGGCTCAGGTAAGCGCGGCAATGAACATTCGGGTTCCATAAAATATATAATATTCCTTTAGCTTACTGAGGAATTGTTTATTGCCATTGAGCAAGGAAGTAAATAAGTAGTAGTAATAATACTAACAATAATAATAATAGTGGTACTAGTATTAGCAGTAGTAAAATTTACTAGAAAAGGAGCATTAATTTTGTCAAAATGATAACTCAGCATGCCTGCTATATGATAAATTAGCTCTTCATTATTAATTGTTATTGGTTCAGAACTATACGAAGGAACTTCTTCGGTGCTATCAACTTCATTAATAATGAAGTTCTCTTGTGTAAAATAAAATAAATCGAATGACGTTAGTTAATGATGAATGTATTAATAATAGTAACAGTAATAATAATATTAATAAAAATAATAGCTATAAATATCTTATTTAGAATCCGGAAAACTATTCACAATGAAAAAAAAAACTTTGATAAATTTTATTGAAATATTTAAATTATGTTATAATTATTTTTCTTACCATTGTCCTGTTAATCAGCTGAAGAATCTTGCGATAGTGCCAATTGTGCTAATTTTTTACTTTTTACCACGGTACCATCACGGAAAAGCACACCTACATCCTATAAAGTCAAACCAGTCACTACTTTGAGTTTGTCTCTAGTCTTCACTTTAAAAAATTTATGGCCCTGTGGTCAGAGGAATTTTTCAACACATTGAAGGCCAAGAACCAGCAAAAAATATCGAAACAAAGTAATAAAGAGGGGGGCTGACAAACCACATTCCTTGGCTATTCATAAACCCCTCTGAAGCCCATAATACGTCAAATGTATCTTGTCAGCCAGACATATATATTACTTCATGAAATAAATTTACAAATTGAAATTTACATTATAGCCTATACAGTAAAACACATAGACAGCGAATCACAAAGGCTATGCATGTAAATATTTATTAATATTTGTGAATTATAAATTAATGCATATTGTAATAAATCTATTGTGTGCATGTAAGCGTAATCTTACCAAACCTCTTATGTGCATAGTTGAACACATCAGAGGTGGCTATTTCACGGCAGTCTGGCGAAAATGCATTGGTACCAAACCTCTCATGTGTATAATGTGAGCACATAGGATATTTTTCACGGCAGCAGAACTGCACTGACACATAGGAGGTTTGATATTTTCGTAAATAACATTTTCTGTGGTAGAGATACACATAAGAGCTTTTGTCACAACATGCAGAGCGATCTAAGCTTTCCAACAGAATCAAAACCTCATTTTCGTCAATCGCGACACATAGGAGGTTTTTCACCGGCAACGACGATATAACATTTTGTGGTTAACGTCCTCCAGGAGTGAATGTTTGGCTACAGTCTATTTTTCTGGCCAGAACATAAAATGTTATTTTCTATAAAGAAACTTAGTCATAGGTGAAATGTCAGGCCTTGAAAACCTGAAACCATGGTCTAACAGAAAGTATCTACTCTCACTTGTGAAAACTTGTGCATATTGAATAACAGTACCTCCATATTATATTCTTTTCTCTCTGTAGTTTCCCAAATATCCCTAGTATTTGACAAGTCAACTGGTTCTCGCCTTTATAAAGATTCTGGACCTCATAACAGATATGATGCTTATACAGCCTACCCTAAAAGATACAAAATATACCCAGACTATAAAACATATACTGTACAATAGCTTTCCAGAACAAAAATGCTTCAAGGTTAGTTGTCTGCAACTGGATTTTGTTTGGAGAATATAGGCCTACTATCACCAGACATTAAAATTATATTTATTAGTAGCAAAAGAGCCCATTTAAGCACAGGTGGTAAAGAAATTTAGTTACAGAAGCTGTATCTTTTGTATCAATTATCAGAAATACTGACTGAACTTTTTCTCAAAACCATAACCTTTTCATTGCTATTGATGTATAAACTCGTCACCTAAAAAAACTCTATAAAAGCTGTTAGAAGATTAATGGTCTTGTTTTATATCAAATGCACCTGTTAAGATTATCTTTATGGGAATGAGCTATTCCACTGATATTTCTCTCCTCTATTACAGACTTAATGCCCACTGATGATTTCACTCGACCATTACTTAAATTAATACATTAATTCAGTTCTGAAAGATTAAAAGGATCTCTTAGATATTTTATTGCAAGTGATTGCAGTTACTATCTTTAAAATATCTTTACAATTTTTTATTTTTAAAAAGCTTTTACCATCTACATCAAGCAGAAGATTAGGCAATAATCTTCGAAATCTTCGAAACGTTTCCTGCTAACGTCAAAATTTTTAAAAATATATTGAATAGGGTATATGATAATGTATAATTTTTTGTTCTAAAATATTCACATTATGCAATTTTTTATGTTATAGTTTTAAACGGAAAAAAAAAAATATATAGGGTCATTCCATGCCAAATCATCACAGCTCCCAACCCGACCATCTCAGATTTACATGAAATTCGGTAAGAAGTTAAAATACATGAAGTTGTACACACACGCAAAATTTTACCCCTCAGTGATTTACGATATTCATACAGCAGGGTTGCAAACATGACAAAATTTGTAAAATTTTCCTTTGCATGCTCTGCAAAAATAAATCATAACTTTACTTCTAATTGAGGTAGAACCTTCATGTTGGTCTCATTTTGAAGCTAAAGGTACATAGTTTTCATTAAAAATAGTTGCATTTCAAAATATTAATTTTTTCATTCCAAGGTCAAAAGGCGTAACCTTTGACCTTGAGTATCTAAGAAACTGTATCTTTAATTTTATTGAAGAAAATATATGTTAGGCAGTTAAATGCATTCTATCTATGGTACAAATTTCATTTTGGGATGGCTTTGGGAACAGGAGAAAAAAATTTCCCTATAATATAAAGTCAAATGGATGACTCACTCACTCACTCACTGACATTAATTTTTGCCCAATTTTAGATGAGCTAGAAACTTGAAATTTGGTACACGTATAGCGTTTAGGCTGTAAACCACATAAAAATTCCAAAAAGGTTATTTATTTTATTTTTAGCCCTAAAAAACCCCCCGAAAAAGGGCTCGGCTCGGCTCACTGACATTAATGTTTGGTCACTTCCAGATGAGCCAGAAACTTGAAATTTGATACACTTTTAGGCTTTTTAAATTTTAGGCTGTAAACCACAGGAAAATTCCAAAAAGTTAATATTTTAATTATTTTTAGCCCTAAAAACTCCAGAAAAAAGGCTCGGCTCTGCTCACTGACATTAATGTTCACCCACTTCCAGATGAGCTAGAAACTTGAAATTTGGTACACGAAAAGCGTTTAGGCTATAAACCATAGGAAAATTCAAAAATTTTTTTTTTAAAATTTGTGTGGGTTTCTGCCTTGCGGCAGCTGCAGCTCTAACTCTTGACCGATTGGGTGAAATATCTAAAAATTTAAAAAATTAACTTTTTGGAATTTTTCTGTGGTTTACAGCCTGAAAGCTATTCTATATGTGTACCAAATTTCAAGTTTCTAGCTTATCTGGAAGTGAACAAACATTAATGTCAGTGAGCCGAGCCGAGCCCTTTTTCGGGAGTTTTTAGGGGTAAAAATTAAAAAAAAATAAACTTTTGGAATTTTCGTGTGGTTTACAGCCTAAAAGCTATAAGTGTACCAAATTTCAAAGTTTCTAGCTCATCTGGAAGTGGGCAAACATTAATGTCAGTGAGCCGACCCAAACCCTTTTCGGGGGGGTTTTTAGGGCTACAAATTTAAAACAAAACTTTTTGGAATTTTCCTGTGGTTTACAGCCTAAATGCTATACGTGTACCAAATTTCAAGTTTCTAGTTCGTCTGGAAGTGGGTAAACATTAATGTCAGTGAGTAGAGCCGAGTCCTTTTTCGGGAGTTTTTAGGGCTAGAAATAATAAAAAAATTAACTTTTTGAAATTTTCCTGTGGTTTACAGCCTAAAATTTAAAAAGCCTAAAAGTGTATCAAATTTCAAGTTTCTGGCTCATCTGGAAGTGGTCAAACATTAATGTCAGTGAGCCGAGACGAGCCCTTTTTCGGGGGGTTTTTAGGGCTAAAAATAAAATAAATAACCTTTTTGGAATTTGTATATGGTTTACAGCCTAAACGCTATACGTGTACCAAATTTCAAGTTTCTAGTTAATCTGAAAGTGGGCAAACATTAATGTCAGTGGGTGAGTGAGTGAGTCAGCCATGTGGCTTTTTATTATAGGGAAATTTTTTTCTCCTGTTCCCAAAGCCATCCCAAAATGAAATTTGTACCATAGATAGAATGCATTTAACTGCCTAATATATCTTTTCTTCAATAAAATTAAAGATACAGTTTCTTAGATACTCAAGGTCGAAGGTTACACCTTTTGACCTTGGAATGAAAAAATTAATATTTTGAAATGCAACTATTTTTAATGAAAACTATGTATCTTTAGCTTCAAAATGAGACCAACATGAAGGTTCTACCTCAATTAGAAGTAAAGTTATGATTTATTTTTGCAGAGCATGCAAGGGAAAATTTTACAATTTTTGTCATGTTTGCAACCCTGCTGTATGAATATCGTAAATCACTGAGGGGTAAAATTTTGCGTGTGTGTACAACTTCATGTATTTTAACTTCTTACCGAATTTCATGTAAATCTGAGATGGTCGGGTTGGAAATTACACTTTTTTGTGATGATTTGGCATGGAATGACCCTATATATATTTTAAATATCAGGTACGTGGATAGATGTTGCGATATTTAATGTGTAAGTGTATGTATAGTGTGTCATTTTTGTATATATGTATGGCTGGTATTTATTTAATGTGTAATGTATGTGTATTTAATGTGATATTTAATGTGTAGTGTCATTTTTGTATATATGTACTGTATGGCTGGTATTTATTGCACCACTGCCACCGGGTTGTTGACCCATTTGCAGTGTAAGAAAATAAATACAAATAACAATTACAGAAGAGTCTCGATTATTCAACCAAACTGGACCTGAAGTATATTGGATCACTGAAAATGTCGGATAATGCATAAAAATAAAGAAATATATAATAGTACGCCAAAATATATTTCCATAGTTTTAGCGTCCATGTAAATTATCAACATCTCCACGGCACTTAAACATTCATCGTGTGTCATTCTGTTTACTTTTTTCTCTGCTCTAGTGCTGTTTACACAGTTTTAAAGCTTAACATTGCGGGATACTGCAGCCGATGTAATAAAGTCAACGAAAAATTCAGTAAAAAAACAAGTTTCGTCTACCACGAACAGTGACGGATAATATGGAATATCAGATAATTGAGACTCTACTGTAACAGGCTTTGAACACAACATTCTTAATCATTAATGATACCTTGAAAATATGTGTATCTCATTAAATATTCACAACAATGATAGCTGAACATTAACCTTTACATCGATATGTTATAGATAACATTCAAGAAAAAATATTTATATTTTATTACCGTTCCACATGAGTCAGGACCCCCATGAAATAGATTGGCTGAGATTCTAACTACTTCTGCTTCCATTTTACACACTCCTGGAAACACGTCCGGATGCAGAGGATTTGTATATGAAGCTCGGCCATAAACCTCTGTCAGAAGTTTGATTAGCTCTGGATCAAAGTTATACACTGCCCCTGACACAAATCCACCTTTCCAGTTGTAATCCCCTGTTAATGAAAAATCAAACACAATACAGATTTAAAAAAAAAGTCTCCTCTACCTTTCCTTAATATGAAGCAAATGAAACAACTGTGATAGGGTCCCATTTTTACTACAATGAATTAGTCTTGAATATACAATGAATACTTCCTATCCAAGATGTACTTCCTACTTGCTTTTCTCAAAATCTAGAACATCTGTATCAAAATTCAATTCAAGTACAGTATTAGCCTACATGCAGATATTCTGTTTTTTCCTTTGCACTCACAACGAAATAAAAAAATGGAAACACAAGTTAAACTAAAGTGTTATCTCAACACATAAAACAACATATTTTTAATAAATCTGTTATGAGCATCAAAATTATTAATAGGCCTATGTACCTGTTGCCCAATTAACTTTCTCACTGCTACAGACATACAAATGCATCATAGTAAAACACTGCACAAAAAGCAAAGATATAAAATTAATAGAGTAATGCTTTTGTTAAAATGTAAGGATTTTTGTCCACATATTACAACTGTTGTTCACGGAAACCAGCTATTTCAATAGAATGTTCTTGTTTTCAAAATTAAAACTCATCATATTCACACTTATTGAATCTGGAATTTTTGTGCCTTTTATGTTTATGTCTCAGTTTCATTTTTCCTTTACTTTCTATCCAAGAGGTACTTCCTACTTGCTTTTCTGAATTAATAACACACAGTTGTAAAGACTTTTTTTGAAAATAGTAGCGTAACCATATTTTACTTCAAGTTAAGGATGAAGGTTAGGAATATAGTGATAACACTGTTAGTGACGTACAGACCTATGTTTCTGACAGTTAGGTGGGAGAAAATAGTTTTATGCTGCACCCTAGGCTCCTCTCTAATGAGGCCCGCCTGGGAAGGTGGGGTTTAGGGTTTCGTCACAGAAGAAATTCAATGTGAGACATAATAAACCTCGTGCTATTCAGTATATTGTTCCTAAACTAACATAAACGTTCCTAACCTAACAAAATGGCGGAGATTGACTGGGGCGCAGCATAAACCTATCTTTTGCCGCGATATTAGTGTTGTTCACCATGAAGTTTACAGCCCGCTTAAAGCTAGGATTTTTTTAAGTTACATTAGGAATATTGATATTGGTGTTAGTGACATGTAGAGCTGGGTTGGTGGCAGTTAGGTTAGGTTAGTTTAGTTTAGTAACAGGTAGCTTTAGAGGAAACACCATAACCACCAGAAAATTTCCTACGCTGTTTCACACTGAGATCAATTCTGCGCACCTTTCCCATCCTTACCCAATGTCATGACCACCTGCCAAATCTCGTAATTAGTAAAAGTTGTGCCATATTAGGGAAAATGGTACATTGCGACTTTCCCGAGTCCCCCACTCCTACTCTCAATCCCTCCCCTAGCGGCAGCATTTGAACTACAAGCAGCGACGGTAGCACCATCTCTTAATGAACCGATGAAACAGAAAAAATAATTTGTTTCTTCTTTATTCTCTTCTTCTCTTCCTTTCCAGTCTCCTTCCTCTCTTCCTCTCACCTCCTCTTCACCCTACCTACCTATTTGAGACCTATTCCTAATAGTAAATTTTGGATCGACCGGGATTCAAACTCGGGACCCCTAGCATTATAGCTAGGAGTCTTGACCACTACACTACAAGTGAATGTTGAGCACTGAAGGAAGCTTTCGCATATTAGAGTTATGTTAAGAGGATTTCATGAGTTTTAACACAAGAATCGGTTTTTATAATTTTGAGATATTTTGTTAGTTATGAAAAGAGTAGTGTTGGTACAAGGGAATTTTCCTGCATCAATTAAGCCATATTTAATGTTATAATACGGCGGTTTTTATAATTGCGAAATATTATGTACATATGGTACAAGCGTATTTTTGTATTGTGAAATAGCCTATTGTGTTGCAAGGGTCATTTTTATAATTATGAAATATTATGTGGAGGTGCAAGGGTAGGCTATTTTTTTATTGCGAAATATTAGGTGACATGTCAATTGCAATCATGCATTACTGGCGTTGAGCAGCGGCTACAGGCATGCGGCGGCATGTGCAGGGCAGGCAGCCAGGCGGGGAAGCGGCCAGGCGAGTGGAAAGGGGAGCAGGGTGAGTCGCAAAGTACTAACTTCCCCCATATTATGTGTCCAATGTTTCCTTAATTCCGCAGACTTTTAAGAACAAACTGAGTTTATGTACAAATTCTAGAGATTCTAAATAACACAACCTCAAATACGCCGTATTTAATTTAAAACACATTGTGCAGAGTGCCATAGCATCCCCTTTCTGATTTCAAGACATGCCTAACCTATTTAAGTAGAATGAAAGATTTGTGGAAGTGTGGAATTTAAATGCTGAACAGGAGGGTGAAAGATAGATTTATGCCGCGCACCAACCAATCGCCGCCGTGTTGTTAGGTTAGGAACGTTTATGTTAGTTTAGGAGCAATATTCTGGTTCCCATTAGAGAGTTGGTGGGAGGAGCCTAGTGCGCGGCATAAAACTATTTTTTCCCAAAAGGAGAGAATGTTGTTAATAATACTTACCAAATGACAGGTATTGCTCAACTTTTTGAATAATATCATGCTGATTTTGGCCAGTCTTAGGAAGGTTTGTAATATACGGATTTCCTTGATTGCGATGAATTACTTCTTGCTCAAATGTATTATTTATTTTTCTCATTTCGCTATCAACACGTCGACCTATAGCAGGAATCTTGCGAGCAAGCTTAAAAACAGTCTTCTTCCCACGAACTACTAAACCTAAAAATTAAAACCACAAATTGCAATCATACAACGATAACAAATTCACACAATATTTTTGGACATTCTAAAACTAAAGAAGTTGAATGGTACTAACTTTCCTCCTGGAATATAAATTCCCAAAGCCACACTCCTGCTAAAACAGAGGTAGCTGTCAAACTTATAATTTGCCATGGCTCAAGTCTGGAACAATTATTATTAACAATAACTCGCAGGCTATCAGCTCCCAACTTCAATGTTTTTACTGGATCCATTGCTTTAAATATATAATATATATTACACAGATCGCAAAAACTTATTCTGACTTGCTACTTTTGTTAATCCATTACCAGTCAGATAAGAACAAAGGAATTACGATAAGTTCTTGACAGAGAAGCACACGCGTATCGTAGGCCTACTCCATGTTCAGGTACACTTGCACTTAACCAATGAGATGAAGTACAGTCACCTGCCATGCTGACTGTCATATCATCGTGACCGTCACGCCAAGGTCTGTTTTTCTCGTTGTTCCCCTCTCGCCCCTCTCACTCTCTGTCATGCCATGAACAAACTGTCTGTCTTTCCTAGTTTTTGCTCACAGCTCACGGCCACTTTATGATTTCACAACTCCCGGATTTTTACTCGATCAGAGCTGGGGGATCCAGAATTTATTAAAGGGGGCAACATAAAGAAAAGTTTGCAATTATTAGGGGTGTGGGTCAGCGAATACAATAAAAGAGAGGGGGTCCGGGGGTCATCCCCGGGAAATTTTTTAAAAATGAAGTATAAAATGATGAGCTTTTAGGTACCGGTACTTTGGGTAATTCCTCCAAATTCCTCAGCAGACTAGAACTCTTCTTGCCCCGTCCGAGCTCAGTTGAGAAATTTAGCGGTTTTACATATTTGGTCTACATAAAAATTAAAATCATCAATGAAATATCAAACATTTTAGCTTTAACTTTAAGTAAGCTTAACTTTAAGTAAGTTCTGGTTTGAAATTTCACAAGAAATCAATTAATCATTTATAGCCAAATAATAAGAATTAAAGATAAAGGAACTCAAACAACTGCTGTCTTGTGGGTTGACACAAGGCATCTAAAATATAAATCCTCAGATTGAAATAGAGAGTAGGCCTACATACCAATAAATAGGCCTACTTTTATATTTATTTTGTATTTCATTAAATTTGAAAGTTACTTTATTATAAATATTTTCAAAAAATAAAAAATATTAATGTAAAAGTAAAACCACAGTCCATGACCATGACTAATGAAAATGTTTGTATTACTAGCTACATTTATTACTGTTATATTGTCCAGGGTCTTCACTCTTTTAATAAGTTGTCTGTTGAAAATTTGCACCTCTTTGTTTACCGTACACAAGAGTTTTCTTACAAAACATACTGATGTGGAGCACTCATTAGTATAACATTGGTATTACTTACTTACTCAATGGCAATAGAAAATTCCTAAGCAAGCTAAAGGAATTTATCTATTTTATGGAACCCAAAGGTTCATTACCACGCTTACCTTGAGTCTGCCATTCAATCCTGCTAATTCCATCCAACCACCCCTCGAAAATCCTACTATACTCTTAAATCTATCCCAATATTGTCCTCCCACCTACATCTAGGTCTTCCAAGTGGACTTTTCCCTTCGGGTCTCCCAGTCAATATTTTTTAGATATGTCTTTCCTTCCCCATGCACGCAACATGTCCAGCCCATTTCATCCTCTGTGATTTAATTGTTGTTGTTGTTGTTGTTGTTGTTGTTTAATCCTCTGAGCAAATACATGCTATGGGATATTAATAAGAATGGAATGTAGTATGGTTACATACTACATAGCAATACACTTACATAGAAATATGGTTACATAGAATATGGTTACATAACAATAGACTTACAAAAGAAATTATATTAAGAGTATAATACAATACCGGGTACATTAATTTACATATATATTACAGATGAGAGAGAATGGGATGAGATAGTTCAGTAACAAGATATTTCCTTTTTTTTTTGAGTTATCAAGAGATTGAGTTACAGTATTCCTCAATGCTGTAGAAGCAGGGCCGTAGCAAGGTCCTTCTGCGCCCTTGGCGAGTTTGACAAATCTGCGCCCTCCAAATGAACAATTTTTTTAAATTTCTGTAAAACTGATTTTCTTAAATTCGCTTGCAGAAGGTTTTTTTGGTCCCATTTCTTTAAAAAACCACCGCCTAATAGATCAAAACTAATAATGTAGACTAAGCTATGATGGTCATGGTAGTTTTAGTTGGCACATTTTTATACTGAAATCATTCTTACCTATACAACAGAAGCAACGCCAACATCAACAAGAGACGAAACAACACAAACAATATTGTTTCACTGTTTAATTTAAAAATCGCTTAGTTAAAAAATACAATAATAATCAGAGCCCGGATTCTAATGACAAGTCATCTTTTTTATCGATGCTGCATAGACATTGCCAATTTGTAGATAAATCATAATCATGGCCTCTAGATTATAGAAATGCATTTTTATCAGGTCATTTTTTGACATTGTATGCAATTTTATATTTTTAGGGCATTTATTTCGTCCCCAGCGGTGCTGTCTTTGAAGTGTTTGTTTAATGCAAGAAGGACACACTCTATGTTGAAGTGTTGTCATGTCTCAGTCGGAAACGAGAATCAAAGAAACGCCAAAATGTTGTATTACTTTACTGTTGTTATTAGATTGACTAGGCACCGGAGTCTGCCACCTGCTTGTATTTGAGAGTGCAAACTACTGTTTACCCTCAAACCTCAATAAACAATATAATCCGGCAGACCGCAAAAGGAAATGCCGAAGTTTGACTCGCCAGTGCCTCAGTGCCAGTATAAATTTCCGTAAGGAAAGAATATTCACAGCAAAAATCAAAGTTTTTTAGACCTACAACATCCTCTCTGAATTTAAGGTTTTAACAATTATGTACAAATTATTCTATAATTTTGTGTGTACAATAATAATTTTTTATAAATAAAATATCAGTTTTTAGGTCATTCTTTAAATTATTAAGTCATTTTCTTTAAATTTTGGGGTCATTTTATAGGTCATTTTTCAAACAATTTTAGGTCATCAGAATCCGGACCCTAATAGTAATACAGTATAATATAATTAAAAATAATAGCAGAGACTATAATATCAGCGCCGGCCTTAGAAGGGAACTTGATCAAAACAAACAGCATGTGTACTGCCAGCTGGCAGAGCGTGCATCGGCCACGGATCACAACGCGTATTATTCAATGTAAAGGTACAGAAATTAATTTTAATGTACATTAATACATTGTGTGATTAAAAAAACTAATCATTTTTAAAATAAGAAATTTTAGTTCACACTTAATTTATAATAAAATAGTAATAACAAAAGGAATTGAGATCTGCGCATTCGGCTTTTTCTGTTGTAATAATATAGTTGGTCAGTCATTTTTGCATGTAGCATGTAACAGTATGAGCGATGCCATTGTTGATCGCTTTGTAATCAATCCTGCCGACAGTAGTAGCACTGAGGACGACAATCAGCTGGAAAGGGATTGAGTTGAACCACTTTCATCACAATAATAACGTACATATTAATTTTCATTGTCGTTATATCTTTCCATACTGTTCATGATTTATGTTTTACTCTGTCAATATGAATCGTGTTAATTAAAGGAGGTTGCATGACTGCTTTTTGCTTGTAGACAATCGGCATAATACTATAGGTACGGTATAGATAGTTCACGTGCATTAATTTTTAATAACCTGAAAGATTTCTTCCACTAACGTGGAATTTATATTGCTTGATAAATTGCACCAGCCTAAAAAAAGGCGGAATTTTTCATGGTTAATTTTGCGCCCTTCGTACCTGCGCCCTTGGCGGTCGCCCACCTAGCCACCGCCTAGCTACGACCCTGTGTAGAAGCATGATTGAATTAGGAATTTTTTTAGGGTGCTTTTGAATTTGCTTGGGGATTGTATATTTTTTAAGTGTTGTGGTAGTTTATTGAACAAATTTACTCCACTGTATTTAGCTCCTTTCTGAAATTGTGCTGTGTTATGAGTAGGAATAGAGAGATTATTTCTGAATCTGGTTTTGTGCTCATGATTTCTTCCATTTGTTTGAAATTCGTTTAGGTGAGCTTTGACATGTATCAGTAACTCATATATGTATAGGGATGGAAGAGGTAGGATTTGCAAGGTCTTAAAGATGGGTCTACATGAGTCATTTTTGTTTGCTCCAGACAGTATTCGAACGATTCTTTTCTGAATTCGGAATATTGCTATGCTTTTAGTGCTGTTTCCCAAGAAGATTATGCCATATCTCATAATGCTTTGGACGTGGGCAAAATAGAGAGATCTAGTCGTGGGTGCATTGGTAAGTTTTTTAATATGGTAAAGCGCATAGGTGCTGCGCATATGGCGCAATTACCCTTACTATATCTGGTGATGAGTAGGCCTACAGGTTATAAAGCTCATCGTTATGTAGTTTTTCCAGTCCCTATTTTCATCTCTCTTAGGCCCAAATATTTTCCTAAGCACCCTGTTTTTTAATACTCTCAGATTATGTTCTTTCTGAAGAGTAAGTGCCCATTATAACAATTACATTGGTGTTACAGAGATTTTTAGCTAGGGTAGGCCTAGTGAGATTCCTTAGACCTACCTTACTACTGTTTGAATCACCCTACACTATAATTGCATCTTTCTTAGTCAATTGCTTTAGTTCTATACTATTATTCAGAAGTTGGTGCTCCAGGTTTCACATAACCTACAACATCAAAGTGTTTTACAGGCTTCTTAATGTTTGATGCACATTCTCTGGCGTGACTGTCTCCAATAATTACAAGTTTTGGTACTGTAGCTTTTCTTCTACGTGCTGAGATGCCTAGGTCTTTGGATAAGAAGCTACTAGACATACTTCTAAGTTTAGGGCTACTGGGCAGGTGTTTCTGCACCAATAAGCTGAAAGAAAAATTACAACAAATAAGAGCTAAATAACACAAAAAAGGCAGAATTAATCGACATATAATGTGAGGAACTTCTGATATGCGGACTACAATAAGTTTTTTTGAATAAAAACACTTTCTTAACGCACTTTATTTTACCTTAGTAAACTTCTGGACGGCCATTTCGCAGGTGGTGTTCCTGCATCATCAGCAGAGTGCCAACTGAGGTCTCTGGAGCAGGTGTATATTGTGAGGGTGTCTGTCATGGTGGGGGTGTAGTGGAGGTGGGGGTAGGTGATGGGGGTTTGGTTTGACTGCCTGTGTGTATTAGTGTGTGTGATCTGAAATTGAGTTGGTTATTTAAAACTGATGTTGGGTGTGATTTTGTGTGTTTGTAGATTTCAAATTGTTCCAGTGTGTTTAATTTCTTGCTTTTGTGTGTGAAGTGTAGTATTTCCATGTCTGTGTTTATGTTTTTGTAATGGTGGTCTGTTGTGATGATGTGTTCTGCAAAATTTGATTTGTTTTGTGCTTGGTGGATGGCTTTGATGTGCTCTTTGTATCTGGTTCGAAATGATCTGCCTGTTTGGCCTATGTAGAAACTAGGGCAGTCTTGACATTTGAGTTTGTATATACCAGTTGAGTTAAATTTGTCTGTGTGTGTGTGTTTGTTTGTGAGGTGTTTTTTCAGGGTGTTGTTTGTTCTGTATGCAATTTTGTATTTCAGATTTTTGAAAGAGGCAGCGACTTTGTACATTTTATTGTACATTTTATTGTATTGTAAGTTGTTCCTGATTTACAATAATATGTCATGAAATAACTTTTTTTTTTAAAATACATTATGGCAATTATGTGGATGCAGGTGACTCGGTGGGACAGTTGGAAACAAATGAAGAAACAAACCTAATTTCTTATAGTCCATGCAACATACAAGATGTACCGGTATTCATTTAATTTATTCTCATTAATTCCATTAAATACTAATAAAAAATGAAATAAAAACTCACTAATGATGCCCTAAAATGAGTTACTTGAGCTGTAACACATGGAATAAGAAGATTTCGTATTTCTGCTTCTATTTCTATCTGGGATCCAATAAATTACAGTACCACATTTTATTTAAAAAAAAAAATTGCACTGGTGTCTGGATCATAAAAATGTTATCTTTCAATATCTTATCTTTGAATTTATCCTTCAATCAGAAGACCTTAACAAGACTTAACACCATTTAGTATGCCTATACTGTTGATCAATTTGGGAAAATCTTGCCCATTAATGTAGTACCATAGTTCTTCACTTATCTGGTCAAAAAAGTATGTATGTGACCCATAGAAACTCCCTCCCTGATGGGTTACGGTCCTGTAAGGCCCTGGTGGTGTGGACTGGATAAATGTACCGGTACCTACAAGAGGGAGGTAAAACTCAGGGAAAGAAGAAATCTGTCTTTAAAATAGTAACACAATTGGTCAGCAGCATGCAAGCATGTGTTGGCCATGCAGCATGGCAGGTAGGTAGGTATTCTACAATGTCTTATTGCCTCTGCCAAAAAGTCACAAATTTGAGCAACTTCAGCATCGGATTCTGCTGAAACCTCCGAAGCTGTGTTTTCTTTACTGGGTTTAGGATTTTCTTTGTCTAGATTTTCAGTTTTATTTCCATGACCAGATGTACTATCATTATCATGCAATTAAAATGGGATAAAAGATTCCCCCTACCATTCAACTTCCTGCAGCCATTTCAGTGTTTGCTCCTCTTGATATTCTATCATGTAATGAAACCTTTTTAACAGTGCGTACAACTAACACTATAGGTATAATGAGTCAGAACCTAAGAACTTTGGAGGATCAATCAGCTATGAGTCATCAACATTGCAGGGAAAAAACAACACAGTCAAACATCTGTATAACGAAGACTGATATAACGATAAACCCGCATATAGCAATATTTTTGTTTGGTCTCGGTGAATTTCTTATCTTAATAATGTTAAATGTAACTCACTAAAATGATATTTGGAGGTTGAATTATTACTGCAAATCAGTAGCTTAGCCCTTTGGATGGTAGTTGGTATCAGATCAGTGTCCTACCCAGCCACCAATATTATTTTCTGGGTGCCTGATATCTGTTACATTTCTTAGAAATTCCAGAAAAGAATAAACAATATAACACGCTTTGAAGTCAAAAGTGAGTGCAGCACACACATGTCAACCAATGATGGGTTAAGAGTTAGGAGGATTGTGAAATTAGGATAGGTTCATTAAGTTTGTTCTCGCATGTACAGGAATTGGAAAGAAAGCATAATAATCAATAACTGTAATACAAATATCTAATGATATTTAGTGCCATTTAGCTGGATTTACAAAACATGGAATGTTCTCTCAGTATGGTTAGTATAACAAATGATAGAGGTTAAATTATAAAGTGCCACATGTCTGAACTCAACATTTGTAACAAAGAACAACATAGTTGTGCTATTCTGATTGTTTCATATTTAACAATCCTGCATTTCAAAATTAATAACATGAGCCAGAATATGAGTTGAGAAACATGAAAGATGTTTAACAATGCTGTGAAAAGAATATTTCATAAATAAATATCTCATACTTATAGTCTCAGGTAGTTTAAATCTATGAATTCTTTATTTTAATTAATGAAACAATCAGAATAAACTAAACATTTTCCATCACCTCATGCATTCTTAATATAAAGTCCTTTTGTTTAAAAGAAACTTCTAATAAAATCTACAAATCTTAAGTGAATCGCAATTATAATAAAGAAAGAGATTAATATAAATTCTATAATTAGCATGTAAATTAACAAATCATGTTACCGATATAAAGATGCCAGCACATGATGCCAGATGCCAACTGTGTTGGTGTGGTTATAATACAAGTCAGAAGATAGATTTATAAGTATACAGGAAATCAGTACTTGATATTACTGCTAATATTCTATGAACTGTATTAAATTTAAATCTGCAGGTATAATGACTGTTCCACAGCAGGATTTTGAGTAACTGCATACAATATATAAAGACATTTTTAGTAGTGGTACTGCACAATTTCAATTCATTATTTTTGGGTGAACTGTAAAACAATAATACATTATGCAACGAACCTGCAAAGGCATTTATTAAAATCTGAGTATGTTTTCATGAAATTTGCTTTGCTTGTTTCATCATTTTCATGCAAGTGTCTCAATTACCATTATAGGCAAGTTGCATATGACTTTTTGTTCGACCATAATTAAATGTTTAGATTTTGGATTTCTAAAATACCTCGTAATTGATGAAGCAAACAGCTCTCTGACAACAGCTGTTAGTAGCTCTAAAGTCTTTTCCTATAGATGGCAGGCTACAAGGCATGCAGGCCACAGCTTCTCTTGAGCTTTAACGTCAAACAACACACATTAAAAACATAAAAAATAAATTAAATTTGAAATATTGAATAATTAAAATTGAAATATGAAATATGAAATATAACATTAAAATTACATAAAAGGAATTGATCTTATTTTAAATACAGGTTGTTTACTACGCATATTCATTAGCTGCTCTGAAGGTTTCAAGATTGTTACAAGTTTGATAATAATCGATACCACACCTGTGTTATAATGAAAATCTGTATTGTAATGGATATCATTATGATACCGTTATGCCACATGCAATAAGTGTTATAGTATGGTCGAACAAAAATTTTAATAAAACCCAATCTTAATGATTTTGAAACTATTAATCTTCTCCAAATCCCTCCTAAGTTTTTTAATGGACAGAGTTTTTTTTGTACCTGTAAATAGTGAACTTAAAAAGTTATGATTAAAAACAGTCACATTCTACTTTAGAAAGTCAATTTTTTAAATGTTGGCAATCTAACTACTAGCCACATATGCAGAACATCCCAAATTTATAATACTTGTTTTTTTAGTTTTAAATATTTTGTTTCTTTTACTCATTTCAAAGTGAACTTACATTGTATTTATACTAAATGTTGTGATTCAACTAAGTATGATTTAAAATGGATATTGTCTCATGAGATAAGTTATATAAATCATTACCATTAAATGTTACTTTTGATACAGATAATAAATGTAAAATTAGAGAATCAAAATTCAAAACTTTCTTATATTTTCCACCTACACAGCCAATAACAGTATATTGGTTTTGTTGTGTAACTATTTTAATTTTAGTAATTATTATTGTATAATTTTGTACATGTAACAAATTAGAGTACCAAATTGTATACCACCCCTTTAAAGAGGTTTGCTCATTGGGACTGTGTTGCATTTAAAATGAATTTAAAAAAAAAGAAGAAATTAAAGCAGAGAAGATGTTGCTGCAAGTTCTCAAATTTCTAAGCACAAATATCAACTGTTCAGCTCTTGCCATAATTAAAAAATTCATACTTTGTTTGCCTCACTCAAAATCTACGAGTTTGCTCTGATGTATTAGGACCGCCTGCATGGTCTAGTGGTTAACATTACTACCTATGGTCTACCACTATGGCATGGTTGGCAAAGTGCCTGCTTTCCACCCTGGTGGCCTGGGTTCGATTCCCAGTAGGGGAGTATCTTTTAATCTGATCCCAAAGGCTGGACTTAGAAGAGTGGTGGTGTACAGCTTCTATTCACTAGTCAGATATACCAAAGTTCAATCCCAAACCTCTCTCACTTTTGATAGTGATTCTTCCATCGGATGGGGATGTTAAACTGACAGTCTCCTTGGTGTGTTTTGACAAGAGTAGTATAATGCCGGCACCAGGTTTCCCCTCCACCCTTCTTCATCTCACCATCGTCACTCATACCTAGCATTGCCACCTGTCCCGAATTTGGCGGGACATCCCGCATTTTAAGAACATTTTCAGCATCCCGAATTATGCCTAAGAAGGACGAATTATAATTTTTTTATTATTTTACTAGCCTTTTCTTTTCTAATGTTAGTGTTACTGTTACATAGCCTATTCAGTTTTGGCTTTGTAATGAATATATAGGCCCTACCATCTTTCTCTTAATAATAAATTGTTCCATGCACAAATTTAGGTATGAAGATCGGCGATATGCATATATTTGATAAGTGTCCCTCCTTAGCCTTACCAAAAGGTGGCAACCCTACTCATACCCCACACTACTTTACACAAGCATTATGCTCATTTCTTTATGTCTTACTCTTCTGCCAGTTTCACTCACCAAGTAATGTGGTCTGCCTAAGTGGAGCATAACTAAAAAATGGACCACACTATTGCTATTTATCCACCACAGGGCAGACTCCAAATGTGTCAGGGCAACAAGGTTGGTATTGGATACACATACACACTACATTGGCCAAAGCAGCAGTAAGGAATAGGAACCTTACGGTCAGTTTCAACAAAATACCAATAAGTGCTAAATTAGGAAAAATACAAGAAATCAGTATGCAAAAGTGATAAAACAAGTGGAATAATACCAAAAAAAGGGGCAATAACATAAACTATTTTTCCCAAGTGTAAAAGAATGATTGAAAAAACATACCCTTCACCAGAAACACAACTACATTTCTAATAGGATAATAAAGATTAACTCTTACTTTTATACTTTATACATACTTTAAAATAAAAGACAGCTCAGAGTGTACTTGTGGTGCTCCAGAACAAACTGTAGTACATCTTCTGTTTGAATGTCCAAAACTGGCGAGTGAACGAACATATTTCAGGTACTCTATAATAAGGAAACAAGGAAAGTGGATCTATCATGAACAAAAATTAATGAAGGAACAAAAGAACTCTTAAATTTTATAAAATCAATAAAATTAGACAGAATTTAGAGAATTAGCAGTTAACTGATAATACTTGTATTGTAGTAAATAACAGTCTGTCATAGATGTGTAAGCGGAAAATAAGCACACCTTGGCAAACTTATAACTGTAAATATTGTGGTAACAGGGGATGTATTATTACAGTTACAGTAATAGATCATACTGTATTTAAAAAAATAAAGAATAATACACAAACACACAAGCTTATGCACATGCACAGGCACTGCTAACTATGGAGCTAAAGGTCTGGGTTTGGTCTCCAGACCTTTTCGGATTTTTATGGGGTACGGAGGTATGGATCAGAATGCACTCAGCCTTGTGAGGACAACTGGGAAGTTCCTTGATAAAGAAGAGTGGCCTGTAACAAAATCCTTCAATACCAGCTGTGGGAGTTAGCATGCTGACCACATGTCCTCTACCATGGGCAGATGACACTGGTTGGATGGTAGGCTTTGTCTCACTGGGATATAGCACCATGGAGTTTAGATTAGTTTGCTTTAATTCAATATATTTAGGGTACTGGACAAAAATAAATAAAAGCAAGTATTGACAAAGCTGCAGCACTGAAATAGAATTTAAAATCCCCTGGAGAAATGCATAATTTTTTAAGCTGTTTTGCTTAAAAGTATTTCAGATTTTATCATCTTGTTCCTAGGTGAAAAATATATTTTGTTCCCAAACTTTAACTGTCCTTAACTCGATAAGTATTACCCACACTGTTTTAATTTCGTTTTCACATCAGCAGAGGAAAGAATTAGGAATAAATTTCCTCTTTACGGTTAAAAAAAAATTGGCAGTTTTCATGCAAATTTTATTCAAAGATTAATATGATACACATCTCCTTGAAAGAAAGTGTCTTTGTCACTCACTTGGCAGAAGGTTTGTGACAGCCATCTGCAGGGAGGGCAATCTGGCCATGAGCTGTAGAGGCAATAAACCTAATTATTATTTCGATTTCAGAAATTATAATTCCAAATAATAGCAAGGGAGTGGATAGGAAAATTTGTGTTTTATGGTAATGTCTATAGGTGGGGGAAAAGAAAGAAAGAAAAAAAAACGGTAATATATGTAGCAAGATTGAGTAAAGAAAGATGCACACTAACTTCACTGTTACGTATATTTACCCAGAACGATTGGGGTATCAATGGGTATCCCCATCATCATCAGCTGATTCTGACTGGCCATCTGGTGGCAAGTGGATGAACTTGTTGACCAAAGTTCCCTGGATGCCCACTGAGGTATCAAAGTTTAGAAGTTTCTGGCAGTTCTTTTGAATAAATATTTTCTCCCATACCATAAGCTCTAGACGTTATTGAACTTGTTTGTTTATATTATAAACAATTTATTTTATAAACAAACAGAAAAGTCAGCTTTAGTAACCCATTTCTGGGAAAAAGGCCATGAAATCAGGGATGAAATAGTACTACTAAAACAAGTTCAAAAACCACTAGAGCTTATGGTATGGGAGAAAAAAGATTTTCAAAAGAACTACTAAAAACTTCTAAACTTTGATATCTCAGTGGGCATCCAGGAAACTTTGATCAACAAATTCATCCACTTGCCGCCAGATGGCCAGTTGGAATCAGCTGATGATGATGATGAAACGATTGTTCTGGGTAAATATACCTAATAGTGAAGTTTGTGTAGCCTACATATTTCTGTACTCAATCTTCTACAGATGTCAACACTCAACTGTGGTATTTTCCTAGTAATATTAATATTGATTACCATAATACTTAAAAATTCCTATCCCTTCCCATACTATTCTCTGGAATTCTAATTTCTAATAACTTTAGCGGTAAGTTAAGTACTCAGAAGCACAGAACCTTAACAAATACTCAATTACCCCTATGGAAATAAAGTGTATCAGTATTAACTGCCATTATATATTCTTATGAGTCTTCATTTATAACAAACATACGGTACAGCAACTATGCAACTGTTATTTGAAGAATTAGGCTACGCACCAGTATAACGTCTTGATATATAATAAATTCTGATACATGTCCTGATCTGTTTACACATGCTGTGCCTTTCAGAATTTAATTTAATTCTAATGAATTTTTCTTCTTTATAGGAAAGTTAATAATTTTTTCCTGTATTATCTAAAATCAAACTGGCATTTCAATATATTATAAATAGACTGACAAGTTCAAAACCTTTCAAAGTGGTTTCTCTATGCTATTACTTTAAGAGCGTATAGATTATATTTTGTCATATTTTATAGGATTTACACGGAAATGAAATCATGTCATTTGAATGTCTTTCTGTCTTGTTAAAGGGCTACATACACCTTCACGGGTGAACGAAAATGACTATTATTTATCATTACTCCACATTTAAATGAACATGTAGCTTTATCTCTGTGAGAGAATTTTTAAGATATATATTAAAAAGACCAGGTTATATAACTAGTAGTTCTGTGAACAGCAGACCTCGCACCCCCCCCCCCCAAAGAAATCTGTTCTCCATTAGTTAAAACGGTTATCACCTTGAAACACAGTAAAAAAAAAAATCCTTATAAATATGTCATTTTTAATGGCTTCCAGGAACATTCATGCCAGACTGAAGGAAAATCAAACAACGGATTTGGTTCAGACTGCATAACAAATAAGTTTACAGACAAACAGACAAAATGCCAGTAAACCATTAGAATAATGTTAAAAACATATTGGAAAAGAGTTATAGGAAATATTACACTAGAGTGGAAGTATTCTTAAAACTTTTTATAACATGAATTGTTTGACTAGAATCGTTCAAAGAAGCTGAACATTAAGTTACATGACACAGAACCACTAAAATGGCCACCAGCTTGAAATGGTATCATAAAAATGAAGTCCTTAAACCGGTACTTAAGTTGTCTTTAATAACTTCAAGGAATATTAATAGCAAATTGGAAGAAAATTGAACAATGCATTTGGTTGTAACTGCATAACACACAAATTTACAAAGAGATGAAATGCTGTATGGTTGGTCCTTCCACTCAGTAAATAAAATATCTTTTAGAGTGCAACCACAATTTCATGAACTGGTAATTTTATCATTAATTTTCTTAAAATTATATTCTTAAAAAGTTTTAAAATCATAACTTACACAATTTAAATGATATTTACATGACATTTCGCACTGATCTTCCATATTGAGTGATCACTACACTCCATCTATAACAGAAATAAACAAACAAATTTTATGAGATAAAAAATAAACAAACAAATTTTATGAGATAAAAAAATTCAAATATCTAAAAGATAGGCTATGTTGTTTTTCTTCTTGCAGTGCAGACATTTCAATAAATCTGTTACAATAAGTTGATCTGATTATTACCTTTATGATAAAATTACTTATTAAAACATAATTAAAATATGGTAAGTAAATTTTAAACAGTGGTTTGGTTCTAATCTCACAAAGAAACATTTTTGAAAATCGAAAATTCAAAAAGTTGTAATATGTTGAAGGTACGTAATATTTTTCTTTTAACATGAAGATAAAATCTTTGACATTAAGCATATCAAATTTAATCCTAACAGGGCTAGGGAATAGAGGAATATAACTTATAAAACACAATATGTTTTTAATGGTAGAAGATGCATGAAACCGTTTAAGTTTTCTTGTTAAAACAAATAACTACTATTCTGCAAAGTGGGTAGACAAAATGAGTAACCTTGCTTCCCTACAAGTACGAATAAATCTTTACAAGCAACTGCAATGAGAAAACAAGGAACTCTGGCAAGAGAATATAAAGATTCAACTGCAATTAAAATTGTGCAACGTTCTCCCAAATTTACAATCAATAATATACTCACATCAAACATTTGTTTACAAAGTACACATAGCATTGTATATTTACTATTAAAACATTGCTTCTTTGTATTTATATTGATAAAAAATTATATAAAAAACCAACAGAAAAATTAAAGCAACATTTTACTGTGTATATTTCTTGTATGATATTTGTTTTGGCTGGACGGTACAGTTATTTACAATGTTTGGTAAATAAGAAGAGCACGAAGGAAACAAAGGGCTATGTGATTTTTTTTAGAAACAGTTCGTAAGTTACGTCACAGTCACATCCCATTATTTGAAGAGAACATAATTGTAACAGAATAATTGTGTATTTGATTGTGTTTGAGTGTAGTGTGTTTTTCTTCCAAGTGGAATTTTATTGTGCTCTTTCAAAATATAAACTACACCATTAATAACTGCAAATAAGTAACATAACCTATTAAACTATTTTTTCTCTTTCATATTATCATACCAAATATTCTTTTTCTAATACGTGAAATATATTACCTTTTAATTCATCAATATGGACTGAGAGAATGAGTGATATTACAGATTCAAGATGAAAGTCATGCACAAGAAGCATAAACTATTTTTCTGCCTCTTAAGACAGTTCTATTAATATTAATATGTTAATTATGTAATAATATTATTCCAAACTTAATGTTGTTCAACTTATTTGTCAACTCAATGTTATAGTTAAGTAAGAACAAAATTAACTACTATCTTTGGTTAGTTGAGGCAGAAATTCAACAGAATTTCTACTATTTTTTGAGTTGACAAAATGTTCTATGTGTTAACACTAGTTAAATGAAACAATACCATAACAACTACATACAGTACATACCAATTGGAGAAAGCTAACAGTTTGCTATTCACTTTATAATCTTATACACCATCCATCTATACAAGCTTCAACATCCAGTATTCATCTCTATGTACATACGATTAAAAAAACCTCAGAGAGTTGACGTTTCTCTTCCTAAAGTTTCTGTATTAACATACTCCATCATGGGGTGGCACAAAGATTTTATGTTCTTGCCCTCCCTTACCTATCACCATAATACTTACAGGTTTCATAAGAGTACTTTCCTTATGCCAGCTAACTGAGAATTTATAGTACACGGTAGTGGAACTTTTTAAGCAAAGCAGTATAATCAGTGAAGGAAGTGAGGCACTGGTACTGGTTTTACTGGCCAAATAACATACCGTCAATGAAATTAAAAAAAAATGCTCCTTTGTTGCAAGGAGTAGCCCTATTATTTGTTTGAGTCATTTTCATGATCATTCATCCACTGGTAGCCATTACCAGTATCGAAGGCTGTGGCCGTAACTTGTGTTGTCTTATGTAGTAGTAGTAGTAGTAAATGATTTATTTTGCCTGGCAGAGTTAAGGCCATAAGGCCTTCTCTTCCACTCAACCAGGTTTCAGAAAATATATACAATGTAGGTTTACATAAATAGTAAATTAGTGAATAAGAGACTTATGACTAATACTAAGACTAAGGTTAAGGCTAATCATAATAATAAATTAAATAAGTAAAAAGCATAGGTTTCATAAAAAGCATAGGCTTCATAGAGAGCGTAAGTGTCATCAAAGAAAATAGTAATATAGTAATAATGTTACAAGTAAAACAAGGAATATGTAAAATTATGTTATAATGGAAATTTAAGTCTAGCTGTAGATACGTTATAAGGAGACTAAGTAATGTTATATACAGTGAAAGATGGAGTGACTACAGAGAGCTAGTTCTGTTCAGTGGGCAATAATTCCTTAATAAGCGCAGATTTGAAAGAGTGTACACTCCGACTACCCCTAATATCTTGTGACAAGGAATTCCAAGAACGGGCTGTGGCTATGGTGAATGAATGAGAGTATGAGGTTGTATGGTGACTAGGAATTGATAACAGAGAGTTGTGCTGCGAGCGTGTACCATGATTATGGTAGGAGGATAGAAATGTAAATCGGGGAGCCAAGTAAAGAGGTATGGAAAACTTAAGAATTTGGTATAATAAGCACAGAGAGTGGACCAAACGTCTATTTTGCAAACGAAGCCAAGACAGATGCTTGAAATATTTTGAGACATGATCGTGGAAACGAATGTTAAAGATAAAACGAACACAAGTATTATGAACACGCTGAAGTTTCTGTGACAATTCAACACTCAGATCTCCATACAAGATGTCGCAGTAGTTGAAATAAGGCATCACTAGGGTCTGTGTGAGGGTTTGCTTTATTCTAGTAGGAAGGAAGTTTTTCAGTCGTTTTAGAGCATGCATGATAGAGAAAGCCTTTTTACATATATACTTGATTTGGGAATTCCAATTCATGTTTGAGTCGAGATAGATACCTAGATTTTTTACTGTTTCTGTGTACGGGATAATAGTGTTGTTCAGTGTCACTGGTAGCAATGTAGCCTTGTTGATGGATGACACGAGTCTTTGCTGTCCTAATACAATAACTTGGGTTTTGCTTGGGTTAAGTTGTAAGCCAAATTTGTGTGCCCAGTTACCGATTGATTGTAGATCTTCGTTAAGGAATGTTAAAGAGTCATTAATTGCATCGGGAGGTGAGTGAATATAGATCTGAAGGTCATCTGCGTACAGGTGGTGTTGGGAGTGTCTTATGTGACTAGATATATCATTTATGAATACGGAGAATAAGAGAGGCCCTAATACAGACCCCTGGGGAACGCCTGCCTTCACATATCGCCACGATGAAGAGCGCTTGTTATCAGTAACACATTGCTGACGACCGCGAAGGTAGGATTCCATCCATTTGATTGCAGTGTCAGACAGATACAAAGATTTCAACTTTGCAATAAGAATGTCAGTATCGACTGTGTCAAATGCACGGGAAAAGTCAAGAAGGGATAATATAGTCAACTCACGTCTGTCCATGGCCTCACGAGTATCTTCAACGATTTTAAGGAGTGCAGTAGAGGTACTGTGGTAAGTCCTAAAGCCAGACTGGAGTGGATCGAGCAAGTTGTAAGTATGTAAATAGTCAGTAAGTTGTTTGTGAACAATACGTTCTAGTGCTTTAGATAAAGTAGGTAAAATACTAATAGGTCTGTAGTCTGTAGGAGTGCTTGGCCGATATACTTTAGCAATAGGTCGAACGAGTGCATGTTTCCATTGTTGAGGAAATGTGGATGTAACAAGTGAAGCATTAAATATGTGAGTTATGGTCGGAAGGATGATATCTATGATTCTGTTTAGCATTCTTATACTTATTCTGTCAATGCCCTGTGAATTAGTTTTTACCCGTTGAAGAGCTTTCTTTACTTGCATGGGAGATACGTGAGAGAAATAGAATTTTTCACGATCTGGTGTAGGTAAGGTTGTCAGTTCAGCAATAGCTTGTCGTTTAGTTGCATTGTCTAAGGTTCTGATAGGCACTGACGTAAAATGCTCGTTCAGTTCGTTGAGAGATAAATTGTCAAAAGAACAGTCAGTTTTTTGTTTACATGTAGGCATCTTAATGACAATATGCTAGATCCGATGCATTTTAAAAATTCCTTGGTAACAAAATGTTGTAACTTTTATATTGATAAGTAGGTATTGAACGGTACAAGATGACCATGACTTTTGCACTCCTGCTTGGAGATAATTTTAAAGCAGGGTTGGTTACTCGTGGAGAAAATTAATTAAAATCACTGGCGAGTGGTTACTCACGGAGAAAATTAATTGAAATCACTGGTGAGTGTACAGAATAATTTCCTAAATAGGCTGTGACATAATAATTGTTTTAAGTGAAGGGGCTTTTATATTGATAAGTAGGTATTGAACGGTACAAGATGACCATGACTTTTGCACTCCTGCTTGGAGATAATTTTAAAGCAGGGTTGGTTACTCGTGGAGAAAATTAATTAAAATCACTGGCGAGTGGTTACTCACGGAGAAAATTAATTGAAATCACTGGTGAGTGTACAGAATAATTTCCTAAATAGGCTGTGACATAATAATTGTTTTAAGTGAAGGGGCTTTTTTTCTTTTTTTCAAATTGAGGTAAGATAGGAAAAATCTTGAGATAGCATACCATCTCTGGTTTTTCCCCACTTCCTTCACTGAGTATACTATATATATTATTAAGACATATTAAGTTGTTAAAAGCACTACAATAGCAATACATGTTTAATATATTTTTATCCACACCATCAGTTGATGTCAGTTATCGAAAGCAACTGATAATGTAGATAAATATTCATGAAACATGTATTGCTATTTAAGTAAACTGTGAAGTTTTTAGTGCTTTTATCAATTTAATTTCTTTAAATATATGGAACTGGCTGCTTATAATGATACTGGAACTTTCATTTATAATAAATTATTGTTAATAAATTGCATTATAAAACAAACTTGTTTTCATAACCAGATATGAAAGAAGAATTTTATAAAGATCTGTGAAAACTAGGTAGTAGTTTTTGACATAAAAGTACAAAAGCCAAAATTAGAGCAAAGCAATAACAGACTTATTGTCTCAAATGTCACTGTTTGTTTGAAAATCCCATACACTGTGGGACTCGTAAGGCAAATACATGGAAACTCGGTGCCTACAAACAAACCAGCACTGGCAGCGCTATTAACCTAGAGGAAATTACAAAGTTCATTGTGTAGTCTGATGGAAAAGTAATTTCATAATTACCAAGGATTCAAAATTTTCAAAAAGCAATAGGGTGTGCAGTAAACAGTCTACAAGATAAAATATGTCCGAAATCATTCATTAATTTTAATCAGTACGTCTGATTCTCAAGCTTGTTCCCCTCCCAATGTGAAATTGAAGTATCATAGAAAAATGTTTTTAAATTTGAGTTGTTTTTCAAACTCAATTTCAGAAAAAGTTTATTAGGTAGATTTCGAAGAAAAATCTACCTATTGCAATGGATACCATGTGATGATTTTAGAAAAATTCTTTCATATCTTTATGTTTCCTGCCTCCCTAAGTACGAAACCACCAAAGTTAAAAAAATAAAATAAAATTGTGATATTTATATATATCTTTACACGCTAGCGGCCGTAATTTTGAAGATATTTGAACCAAATTTTATTATGTTATTTCAAGGCCCTATAGTTCGGACAAGTTCGTTAATGAGCAAAATTGGCCCAAGGGGGTGGTCGGGGGAGGGGGTTGAAATTTTAAAACATTTATATTTCGGACCCTATGAAGAATAGAGGGAAACTTTGTTTGAATAAATTACAGTACTCCCTATGGAGTTCACAGTGACACCAACGATTCGGGGGTTTTGGGGGTACGAGTGGGGGTGGGGGGATGGAAATTCGAATTTTTTTGAACTACGTCTTTTGGGGTATCGTTGAAAAGCTCTTGATGAGTACTCTACAAATCAGTAACTAGTTTCTTGATAGTTCTCATATAAGGCGAGATTTGAATGTTTGAAAAAGTACTCTTTCCTCTTTTTTGCAGTTATTATTACGGGTTTGTCATGCCAAGGCTAAAGAAGAAGAGTGCTACGCAGCGACAATAAATTAAACCAAAAGCACTTCGAAATCTACCTCAGCCTGTAGGCTTGCCTAAAGGGATTTTTATTATTTGGGAAAAGCTTAAAATATGGTATTATTATTTTATTTCTTCCTGCAACACCTGCAGGTTGCCATTGACAAAGAGTACCAACAACAAATATAAATGTACACAGTAAAAGAAAACAAACATTGAATTCTGCAATAGTAACATTACTCATTACTTTTTCAGACTTGTATACATAACTTTTGCCACAGGGAATTTTATAAAACATAACAATGAGCTTTCAGAAATGAGTACATTAGGGCGGATTTGATTCCCGGTATCTCATAAGATTTTTCTGAGATAGGGAGGTTTGGAACAAGAAGCTATCAGCCTTGTGGTTCAAAATGAGAAGCTACTTGATTGAGAAGTAGCGGCTTCGGCCATGGAAATCATCATTAATGGCAGTGGGTGTCAGCATACTGACCACATGCCCACCAATCCTGCCATCTGCTTATGTTGTATCTTTAGTTTTAGTAATTATTATGTAGTAGTAATTATTACATTGTGTTATACAGCTCAAAAGTGACAATGAATATGGAGTATTAAGCCCAGATCAGTTGGGTACAGTTATTTTTATATATTATATTATTTAGCCACATACAATTTGCTACATTTGAAAACTTCAATCAAAATAACAAAACAGAGCTCCACTTCTCATGCAATGAAAATGGAAGAATGAAACATCACTTGGAGATTGTATTAGAAATTTAAGTGTTCTCCAAAAACAGGAAAAAAGTGAATGAATATGACTTTCAGATGTCTAGGGCACAAGGGAAGATGAACAACGTAAGTTAGAATTTATTCATTAAACCCTAACCATAGCTAATATAGGTACCAAAGAAGGTTTCAAATCTTCTATAAGTAAAATCTTCTATAGTACAGAATATTCATTCTTCAAAGAGTTTTAATAGATTATGGAAATCTTCAAATTTTTTAATTTTTATGTAAATCCATGACTGTAATCAATCTCTTGCCAATGAAAAAAAGAAATGACCATTATTCAGTCAAGAGGATTAACATTATGTTAAATATATGGCAATGGATTGTTAATTAATTCTATATTTGATTACGATTTTTTTTGTTTATTAACATAGAGTTTGATGATCTCAATCATTGCACAAGATTTTTTAGATTTTTGTTAGTAGTTTAGGTAAGCGTTTTGAATAATTACTGGAAATTATGGGGAGATGCTCAATGGTTCAAAAAATTTATGAATATTTTTTCTTATTAAGTTATATAGTTCATTGGTATTAATGAATAAAAATCTATAGTTTTAATTATCTATCAACATTGTTTAATGCTGGCACCAGTAAATTGTTTACAACAAAGCCAACGTTGTGTAATAGTAAATAACTTTTAAACCTACTAGTTGCTACCAGTTTTATACTGAAAAATATCCTTAGGTATATCCAAATTTATTACTTGCAGAAGACTACATTTAGATAATATTTAAAGTTATTTTAATGTTTTTTTAAAAATATGACATCTATAAAACAAAAGGAGATTTTGCTGTTGTCCTTACGATTCTGAAAGACTGAAATGAGTACAATAGAAGTCTTCATTATACCAATATTATGTTTTAAGGTGTAGTTATATGGTACCCACTAGCTCTGTGAAATGCTTAAGGCTTACTTATAGTACAGATAAGCTAAGAAACTGTCTAGACAAGGCTAACCGATGCCTGTCAGTTTAGTCCATCCATAAACAAATATTAGTAGGAAAAATCGCACATTGCAAATTTATATACAATACTTGTATTACTATATGTTTACATCCACATAGCGTATGTTGTAAAAATTGATAATGCAGTGTTCAAGAACTGTTATCTTGCAATTTTTATCAAAATACTGTTACAATATATTAATATAATATGTAAAAAGAAAATATTCACACCTACTGATACAACAAACAGTTTCAGTTTTACTGCTTCTAACTTCTTAAGACTACGTTGAGAGCTCGCATTAAATATCTCATAAATAATTTTCATAAAATGTATGAAGTACATACATGTAGGTGATTTTAAACACTGGTGTTTTGGATGTGCCACCCCATTAATGCCTAATCTTCACTCTTAGAGCTTCCTTACAACTAGTACTTAAAAGATGAGAATTCCAAATTATCCCAAACTGTTACGAAAATTGGTATACGTTTTCAAGCAACCATTTAAGTTTTCTGAATGAATCAGCTGTGGCAGTGCTACTGAGCACTTACAGTCAGGAAGGTTTGAGTTCAAATTCCATGGCTGACATTTTTTTTCTTTAATTGCTCATTGAGATTCATTTTCCACTTATCACAAATCAGAATATAAAGTGCATGAAGTCACTGAACTTCTACTGTCGTAACATGCAGCCTTAACTGGGAATTGAGCAGCCAATCTCTGCAACAGTTTTAATTAGCTCCACTAGTTCCATCTCCCATTGAAGATTCAAATAAGAGAATATCCAATTGAAAATAAGAATTTCGGTATTTACCTCACATATTTTAAATTAGAAGTTGAAAATGCCTCTGATCTATACATATCTGACAATGATGTATAAATTTTAAGTGGACGGAACTTCGAACTTATAAGTCCCCTTAACATCTGTGTTTGAGAAATCCCAGCTTTCTGAGTTAATTAGCTGTTTTTCTCAGGAAGTTGGGATTTCCTCAGGGAAATCTAGTAGAAGTCCAGTTGCTTCATATTTGACTCCCACTGTACAATAAAGTACCTATATTCAATAACATGAATCGTAGACCTAAATTGTTTAGAGGCTTTAAAACCATACATACTATCTACTGACAGGTGCTATGGGTGCTTTTATTATAATAACAGGATTAATCAAATGACCGCACCAATTCAGTAAGAATTAATCATTGTTGGTATAACAATTACTCGGTGTAATTTTAACTATATATCAATGAGGACTAGGTATTATTCGAGAAGGAACCTGACAAGATCACCATACATACTTTGTAGGAAACACAGAATGTTTCATTGGCAGTGTTATTTTTTTATAAATTTTAGTTGGATATAGATGCTAAGTCCCTGAAAGTACCATATTTTTTGGACTATAAGACGCACTTTTTTACCTTGAAAATAGAGTCTTGAAAGTTGGGTGCATCAAATGGTCAGTAAATATTGCCTGTAATACCATAATCATAAAGCAGGTTTTGTAAGGATAGGTTAGTTGCAAATTTTGGCACAGACTGTACATCAGTGCACTTGTCACATTCGGTAAAATGAGGGTAGCGGGAAGCCAGAGATACAAGGTGAAAAGAAAGAAATATTGGGTTCTAAATTACCTCTAAACAGCCTGACATTGAGCACTGAATCCATTGTAAAAAGTCATGATTTGTGTATGCAATGAATTATATTTTCCCTTCAAGAATTTTCATTTAGAATCATATTAATTTTTTCCCTTAAATTTCCATTCTAAAACCAAGGGGAAGTGATGCATGAAACCATATTTATTAAGTACTCTTCCCACAACAACTCTAAGCTGCCAACTAACAAATATTATCATGCCAAAACAATATTATAATGTATTATAATGACTTTATATATTATTTAATAATAAATTCCATAATAAACAAGAGAGTCAATGATGAATCAGTTAATTTCACATACACTCAGGACAATTCATCGGCACAAAGAAATAAGAATATATTCCTTGTGATAAGCTGGTAAATGTGGTGTTGGACCTAATTATCGAACTCATCATTATTTTATTATCAACCATTCCAGCTCACAATGTGTCTAGTTGAAAGTTTCAGTATTCATTTCCATATACCATATTCAAAACAAAAATTAAATAGTCATGCCATATATTTTATATTTGATGAACTTGAACTTGGTGCTGGTAAAACCCATACTTCAGAATGTTGTGGCTTGAACTTCTTAAGCACCAAGATTTTGTCCTTTATTTTGTTGCTGTTTTATTTATTTTTTGGTCATTTTTTTATTGTTATTATTATTAACATTGTTAATATTTACTATAAAAGTTTTGTTTCTTTAAGTTGTGTGGGGTAACTGGATTTCTCATCTATAACTTTTCTTTCACTCCACTCAAATTTATCAGAGAGTTATCCATATAGTTGTTGCATAAATTTACAGACTTTAATGTTGCCACATGTACTCGCATTAATATTATTACTTCCTGAAACTCTTTAAAGCCTAATGAGCATTATAACAGTTGTAGTCAATCAATACAAACATCCCATTCTTCACATTTTGTTAGTTATAATAAAATCAATAAATATAATCAATTACTGCAAAGCCATCCAATTTAAATTAAAATTCTAGCAAAAATTGTTCTGTATGTTTCCGGTAATTATACCTTTCTTGTATTGAACACAACATTACACACAATGACATTTTAAATGTTTCCCCATTTCATTTTTATAAACTTCTGGACGTAAAACTTTCCTGATACACTTCTGGAATGAAGTTAGACTTACGTACATAGGCCTAGAGGATATGAGATCTAGTGCACAACCTTTCAAAATGAATGGAGGAAAGCATTATTATAAAAAAGGAGTCATCATGATATACCTTCGCTTGTGTATATACTTACATACTCTAAAAAAGTGCAGCATAATGAATCTGAAGTAGACTAGCTTCTAAGAGACTTTTGACTAGATACATGTTTAGAACATGGAACGAAATATGCATCTTAGCATTTAGCTGAAATAATGTGTTTTATGGTAAATTGTTGAAACTTCCCAATAATTAACTGGGTGAGCACACAACAGTCTGTCTGGTGATTATTAGTTGTTTGCTTTTTGTGATTCACAGCCTGAAATAAAAAGCAAAACATTTGATTTTCATAAACATTTGTTTTTCATAAGGGAAGATCATATTCTAAATGTGAGACTTAATAGAGCATGCAGCAAGTTTAAACCAATATCCGGGCTTGACATTCAACATTTATGCCACACATAGAGGAATTTCTTGGAAATTGCATGATAAAAAAAGGTATCTCGCTCAGAAGAAGCACATCGGAGCATAGATCTGTGAAGATTTGCAGATGAAATATTGTTTTGTTAGCTGAAACTGAAAGAACTATAACAGAAATGTTAGAACATTCTTAAAGGTTTTGTAGGGACTTCGAAATAAACTATAAAGTGTTTAGTAATAGGAATAATGGAATAAAAAACCAAACTCTTATCCTGACATCCAATGAATATGGTATGCACATCAGGACTAACAATGGCATACTTACCTTATGATTAGATATAATGTACAAAAACTGAAGTAGATCCAAATGTCTAACTTACCAGTTGTGAAGAAGCCTCTGAACATAAATAAAAAACAAAAGAGAAAAGGGATGTGTCAAACGATTCTGACTATCAAATGATATATAGCGAATTCATGTAAATAACACAGATTTTTTAGTAAATTTGAGTATGGAAGTTTATAGAAACTTCACTTATTATGTAATTTTATTTTAGAGCATGTTATGAACTATTTTTGGTACTCCTGATGGCCATGTTCTAAGGTAAAAATACTTCACATGTTGGAGTGATGATAAGTGATGCTGAAATCAGAGAGGAAAGCTCAACCAGAGAAAATGGAAGCATTCATTTACAGTGAGGTATTCATACAGAAGCAAAGCGAAAAGCATTGATAAAATATAAAAGCAACAAGAACAAAATACCCAATGTAAGTTTACTGGTTATTTATTAATTTATACTCATAGTCATAGAGGGAAAAAATAAATTTAAGTCGCACCTTGGATGAATGTTCCCACCCACCACTCCCTCGCGATGCACTTTCTTTTATACCACTTCTTCTGTCCTCATATTACGTAGAAACTCGGCTGCTGCCTCCGCTCGCGCACTTAACTATGTGGATAGTGTTATGCATTATTTAGACTATGTGAAGAGGTGATTGTGGTCTGGTTGGGAGTGCCGAGTAAGCTAGAGGGTTGTCATTTTGGTGTAAGGGTTGGTAGCTTGTATTTGGTACAATCAGGAGTTTGGAGAGAAGGAACGATTGGGAACGCATTGTTCGGAGCGTAAGGGGCGACTTAATCTTATCTTTTGCCGTCATAGACAAAACTATATGATTATTATACTCCATACCAAAAAAGATGGTCATTGTTAAATGAATTAATTTTGTATAAATTCAGAATAACTCATTGGCTCAAAAAACAGGAATACACAGATTCCTTTTGATAAGTTATTGGGTGAAATCATGGACAAATTAATGTACTGGTACAGTACTCATCATTTGTTGACAGTTTACATGCTATAGTTTAGTTGTTAGTTTTTTCGCCTACTGTCTAAAGTCAAATTTCACAATATCCATTCTAATTTGGAAAATTAACAGGCAGTTTCATATGTTTTTACTTAGGTTTACGTACATACAAACAAAACGTAATCCTATTATACTGTCAGGCTAGGTAGGATTTTTATTTCGCCACTAAATGGCTCCCACATGCTGCTAGTCACTTGATCATCCTGGTTTGACTCATTCAGCTCCTGCCAGTCATGGAGAGAGGGTCATTGTCTACTAGCTCCTCTCCAATTTGGCGTAAGTTAGCTTTTTGTAAAACTTATTTCGCCTTACAGGCTTAGGCAGGTAACCATTATATCACACACCCACAGCCTTTTACAACCTTTATTTGATTTATGATGGACACTTTGTGTCATTTGTTATGCAGAACACCTGCCTTCTCAGACAGGTAACTACTGTACTTATATTTTGTTCAGAAAAGTGTTAAATATTAATGCTTTAAAAGGCGAATATACCATTGCTTCATTCTTAATCCCTTTAATTGGCAGACAACTTGAAAATGTATGCCTGCTGGATTAGCAATGTTGCTCTCAGGCAAATGGTATTCCAAAAGTCTAATGCTTATTACACAACAACTATACCTTCTATTCGGCAATGTTGCCTAAGGCAACAGCTACAATATCCCAAGTAACATCTACCAACAATTTAGTTGGTCAATGTGGTCTCTTTAGTTTGCTACAATTTATAATATATGTTACAGACTGTTGCTTCAACGATACTCTTATTGGTTAAGTTTACGTGAACCTTCCACACCCAAATTTACTACAAATACATATAGCTTTTACTCACTACCCATGCTCTCTTTTGGAATTAGAAGACTTTCATTTTTGGAAATTAGTAGAAGTTATTTGAAAAGCAATATACAGGGTGTTAATAAATAACACCGAAATATTTTAGCTGTGTATAGAGGGGACATACACAAGCAACTTTTATTAGAAGATTTTTGCTCTATGGATTCAATTCTTCCTGTTATAACATAAAATCTCCCAAGGATATGCACGCCACTGACTTCTAATACTTGAAATGATGGGAAACAAAGGAACAGTGAATATTGTGTAGTGGTCGGGAAAATTGTAAAAAATGACAACTCTGAGGGAAAAAAAAGACAAACGAAACATTTTTGTTAGGTCTGGAATTAGGAATAAAAACATAATGCAGTGGCGGGCAATCATGTGATTAGTCAGTAAATTTTGCAGATTATGAAAATTCTAAATTATGGTATAGCGGTTGATGAATTATTAAGAATCAGGTTTTTATCGATCGCTAAGAAGGCATGTAGTCAATTTAATGAAAATTTTAACCCTATTTCGCTCAATTATTGAGTTATGAGCACCAAATTTTAAGGACTTTAATGCCCTGTAGCATACACATTTTACGTCATAGAGCAAAAATGTCCTAATAAAAGTTGCTTGTCTTTGTCCCCTCTATACATAGGTAAAATATTTCGGTGTTATTCATTAACACCCTATATATGAAGAGCAGTTTCTCACCAGTTGTAAATCTTTAATCTTCCCATTTCAACAGAGGAAGTCAACAGCTGTATTTGACTGATTAAATGAGATATCGATTTATGTTACGAAAATTGGAAATATCTTACCTGCATGATTCATTCACTCTCAAATTTATATTGAATAAGGTTGATGGATCTGTGATATGTCAAAAAATACCCAGCAAAACTCATTTGAGCCTTTGTGTCACATTAGCTAATGCCACTGCAAATGCCTGCAATGCTGAAAATGGATACTGGAAGTCTAACGTGTAAGCATTTCCATCTATGCGCCCAAACTGCATCACCTGAAAAACCATATGGTTCTCATTAGAAACGTACTACAGAACAATCTACGATTTTGTCATTTATTTAAATCACCTAAAAAAATAATGATGTAATCATGGTTTACCACAACCTTACAAAAATTCTCAAATGGCACGCAAATATAAAAAGGTTAGGCATTACTGCCTTCAATAATAATATATGAGAGATAGGGTAACTATTTTTTCTTTTGAAAATGTGGGACCATTTTACAATTTTGAAATATACAAATGAAAGGACAGGTTATGGAATGTATGTATAATGCAGATTATTCACAGCTCTTGTGTGAGCTCTTTAGTTTGCTAGAATTGATATTATCTGTTACAGACTGTTGCTCCAATAGGTAGAGGTAAACCTTACATACCCAGATTTACTGTAGCAAGATGTAAATATCTAGCTCACGTAGCTAGATGTAGCACAGTGAAGGAAACAGACACCCACAAAGATTTATATGTGCATCAAGCCACTCTAATATATTGTGGTAGTGAAAGAACACATACCCACTCCATGATTCCTTGATATTTGGTATGGATGGGCATTATTCCTTAGATCTTCCATCAACTTCTTGATGTAAGAATTCTGTTCACATTTTGTCATATCCATTCTGCACAGTGAATAACTCACAACTAAATTACCATTGCCTCTATTTGTATACCACCATACCACCATATTTTAGAGACGCCACACTCTCCCATGACATACTACATCTCATGGTACCATCACCTTAATATGAGAAAAAAGAATAGTAGCCAAGACTTATGCTCCATCCCTCATGTTACCCACAAGGCAACCTCCTAAAGACTTTTATTAGATATTGTGCCACAGATAGGCAGGGGACCTGCCAGATGATGAGCTAGGAGCAAGACTTTAGAGCTCCTACAATTACTCGTTTAGATGAAGAAAGAAGTATCTCTATAAACAATGTACCGTATTTCACGGACCATAAGACGCACTTTTTTACCTTGAAAACAGAGCCTTGAAAGTTGGGTGTGTCTAATGGTCCGAAGTACTCTAAAAAAATTAAAATAATGGTAAATATTGCCGGAATACCATAATTATAAACAAGGTGCGACAGACGGTACATCAACACACTTGTCACAATTGTAAAATGAGGGTAGCTGGAAGCCAGGTATACAATGCTTAAGTTACACTGTCTTCAAAGTTGATGTAGTAGACAACTTCCTATCAGATCATAAAGCACAATATATAGACATAAAAATTATGCACACTAACTCAAACATATACAAAAAACCTGAATACAAAGAATACCGTAAACTAACAGAAAAAAACCTAAAGCTTCTATCATCCATGTTAGATAATCACAACTGGGAGAGGGTTATAAAGACTGGTGACATCAATGAAAAATGGAACATGTTCTATGGGGACTTCGGAAATAGACTTAATAATGCATGTCCTATAATAAAAAAGAAATGTAAAAACAATACTAGTAAAGTCAAATTTAAACTACCACCAGATACTATGAAATTAAGGAAAAATATGAAAGATATGTACCTACTTTATAGGAATACGTGTGAAAATAGACACAATATCAAGTACAAAGAATTAAAAAAAGGGTACATAAAAGCGTTAAACAAAATCAAAACAGAAAGCTATGAAAACAAACTTCTAAATTCAAATAACAAACAAAAAACCGCATGGGGGATTGTAAATGGAGCTAGAATAAATAATAATAAAGATATTGAAAACATTGAACTTAATATAAACAACTGTATTGAAAATAGGCCAGAACAAGTAAGCAACATTTTCAATGAATATTTCATAAATGTGACTGAGACACTGTCGAAAAATACACATCCAACATATACCAACACAGATAAGACAATAAGTAACTCAATCTTTTTAGCACCAGTGACCAAGGAAGAGGTGTTAAAAATTATAAATAGCTCTAAACTAAAATACTCTTGTGGATGGGATGGCATAAACACAATCATACTCAGATCATGTAAAGAACAATTAGCAGATATACTTACTCATCTTTTTAATGTATCAATGGAGGTAGGAATATTTCCTGATTGCTTAAAGATAAACATAGTAAGACCTATACACAAAATAGGGGATAAAAGAGACATAAATAACTATAGGCCTATAACACTCACGTCAGTGATAGCAAAATTATTTGAAAAACTAATTCACAACAGAATATAGAATTTCTGGAGAAGAATAATGTCTTAGGTAAACATCAGCATGGTTTTAGAAAGGGACGCAGTACAATCAGTGCTTTAATAGAATTCATACATGACATAATTCAAGGTCTAGACAAAAATCAAAAAGTCACTGCCACTTTTCTTGATCTAAGCAAGGCATTCGACTGCGTGCTGCATGACATACTACTAAATAAACTGGAACATTATGGCATAAGAGGAATTGCAAATAAATTAATAGAAACATACCTAAAAGATAGAGTACAAAAGACTGAAATACGGTATATCATAAAACTAACTCATATATTAGGACATTTCAATCAAAAAATGAAAAGGTAATATATGGAGTACCGCAGGGCTCTGTATTAGGACCATTACTTTTTATATTATATGTAAAACAACATTCCAAATTATACAAACACAAGCATTATATCTTATGCAGATGATACTACGGTAATATGTAAAGATAAATCAACAAACCTACTAAGCCTAAAAGCTCAGACTGTATTAAAACAAATTATAAACTACTTCTCTGAAAATAGGCTAATCAATAATCTGAAAAAGACAAAGAACATACAATTCCAACTATCGAATACAGAGGATAACATCAAATTAGACATTGATGGGAATGAGATAGATGAAAGTAATAGCCACACTTTTCTGGGAATGGTTATAGATAAAAATTTGTCTTGGGTATCTCACATTGATTACATAAGTAAAAAAATAATCGAGACAATATATCTAATCTCAAATCTAACAGCATATGTGGGTAGTGAAACTCTGAAAATGGTATACTATGGACTAGTACATCCACTGATACTATATGGTATAGAACTATGGGGAACAGCAGCAATGGTCCACCTAAAGAGAATACTAACCCTTCAGAAACGCTGCATCAGGACCGTTTTCAGGCTAGGGCACAGAGAATCATGCAAGGAGGTATATAAAAAAGAAAAGATATTAACAGTTCCATCTCTATATATTTACCAAGTAATTCTACTTGCTGTAGACAAAATTTCAGGCAATAGAAATAGGGACATACATAGTCATAACACAAGATGCAGTAATGACTTTCACCATGACTCGTACAATAAAAAGTCCATTAAAAAGGACCCTTATGTAGCAGGTATGGAACTTTTCAACAAACTGCCTAACATACTCAAGGAAAGCTGTGAAAATACAACTTTCAAACATAAATTGAAAAAGTACCTTATTGATAGATGCTTATATAATGTAAGTGAGCTATAAAACAAAAGACTACTATTGATAAGTTGGAGTAATGTATTTGTGCAATATATGTCAATACTGAATCACTCTATAGATTTGGTAGATATGCAAAGAACACTATAGATATATAACATTTACCTATAGAGATATTATATCTATTGTAAGATTTAAGATTTATGTAATAGTTATTATACTTGTACTACATTATACTGTAAATTGTCCTATATCATTGAATATGATCAACGGACTTAAACACTTAAATAAATAAATGCGAAAAGAAAGGCATGTTGAGTTCTTTTATACGAAAGAATTTGACTCCTCGAGGTGGTTTAAATGAAAGGCATGATCTCTAATCAGCCTTGTCCTGTTACACTTACCGTATGCTGAATTGAGGGTCAGAGGGTGTAAAGGTATTTTCAGTGTTTCATGAGAAATCAGTTCAGTTGCTAAAATTTTCGCGATACCACCTATACAGAAGAGATTTTCATACAACGCAGGTTTTAAGTTAGAAGTGATTTACATTGATTTCATTGTACAATGTTATAATTGTTTATGCAATGAAGTATATTATTCCCTTCAAAATTTTTCATTTAGAGTCACATTAAATTTCTTTTCCTTTAAATTTCCATCCTAAAATCAAGGTGCGTCTTATGGTCCGGAGCGTCTTATAGTCCGTAAAATACGGTATTATAGGAAGTGTACTTAATAGGATTCTAACCTGCTTTCCCCTGAATTCAATCTGGAAGTTTTTGGCAGACTCTTGTGTCACACGACCCCCAAAATCAAGTTGGTAAACCTGACTGTTTTCATTCCACATTGGTGCTTTATTATGCATGACAAATTCTCTCCGTCTTGGAGTTTGTGGTGTTGGAGTACCCTCTGGAACGTCTCCTTTACATTTGCCACGTTTTAACTAAGAACATAAAAAAATACATCAGTTATTACAGCTGCTTAATATGACTGATAATGTAAAACTATTTTATATTCCTTTTCATGTAAGGACAGGGCATAGAACCATCAATTTAAACTCTTAATGAGGCCCCAACTATTTATTGGGTATTTATTTATTTTATTTTATTTTTATTTTATACAAATACAACATACAACATAAGACCACCCGAATGAGCAACGCTCGTGCTTGGGCAATTTCAGTTCTTTACAATACCTAGTACACAATTCAATTAGTACACAATTAAATAAACTATTGAATACAAATAAATAAAAGAATACACTATTGAATACAAATAAATAAAAGAATACACTATTGAATACAAATAAATAAAAGAAAACACAATTAATTTGAAATCAAAACCTAGAGAAACAATATTAAAAAGAAAAAACAGAAAAAATAAAAATAAAGTAGGAAAATGGGAAGAACAATATTGAAATCCTGTGATACAACAAATGAAGTGGTTCCTTAAATTTCTACAAAATTACATTGAAGTAAATTTTAAACTAAAAATAAGATTTTTGATAAACTTATTGAATTTTTTGTTATTCATATGTACTATTTCCCGACGTGACCTAATTATGGAGTTATAGAATCTTGGACCATAATAATTGCTATGTTTATAAATTCTAAGAATTGACTAAAATTTAGACTAAATTTTTAGACTGAAAAGTTTAGTTTTCTTAAAAAATTATTTGAAATTGAAGTACTTTTAATTTACAAAATTTCACTTGCCTTCTGCCTAAGCTGAGCTTTCTGGAAGCTCTCAAGATCACGATAATTCTTTCCATTAAACACCTCATCTCCTGATTGAACTACTTCATCGTCTGAGCTTTCCATTGTTTTATTTTTTCGCTGTCGTCTTGATAACAGTGGGGAATTGAGCAGATGTTTCCTGTAGGAGCAAGAAAAACAAAATTAATAATGTATGTAAGATACATAACAATAAAAGATAAAGACAAGATGTTTATCAGAATACAATATGAGAGGCAATATTTTATTCTTGCAAGCGATGTGTTCCTCACAGTACTGTACATGATATAGATTCAAGATTCAAGATTTATTATGTTTTTGAACTGCATCAACATAGAAATGATTACAGAGTGAAAGGTCCAGAGCGAAATGATTACAACCAGAATATAGAAATGTGACAGTTAAAAAAAAAAAAAATTAATTATAAGACATAAAGAACAAGACAATTCAAAATACAGTATCAATATTAACTTAAAAAAACTCATTAATAGGATAAAATGGATTTAAAGCAAGCCAGTCTCTCAAAACAGACAAACCTGTTAGATTTAACTGACTGTGCATTTTTGGGTAATCTATTAAACAATTTAATACCTATATTATTACATGAGTTCTTTGTTTTAGTTAATATTGCACTTTGAGTAACTATCCTAGTGTCATGCTGATGGAGATTTTAGTGAAAATTTTGATTATGGAGATTAGACTTAATATTTACCAAACAGTTGTAGATATAGATGTTCATCTCCATAACACAAGACAAGTCACTCATGTAATAAAACAATAAACGCGGGAAGTGATATAAACAGTGAAACTAATGAATCTTAAGAGCTGATGGTCAACTTATATACACTTTAAGCTCCACTTCTGCCAATTAAGAGAAAGGAAAATATCGCACCAATTGAACATTAATCTTTCCAGAGGAAATTACGAACATAAGTGAAAAACTTATTAAAAAATCTGGGCATATTATTCATGCTGTAAGTATTTACTATATGTAGCAGAGCATTGATATTGACTGCTCCTGCCCTCTGCTATGCACAATGAACACTTGCAGCATGAATATCCTGAGCATATTATTCATAATGAATATATTTGTTATTCTGCTCGGGTGGGGTTAACATTGTTAAAATTGTTAACTACTGTTGACTTATTTGTAATTTTCTCTGAAATGGTTGCATAATATTTGTGATTTGTAAAATAGTAAAATTATCATTTGAAATACCTAAAGTCGACACCTTAAAAGATCCAGAGTTTGTTTCTTCTTTAAGAAAAAAAACCAAGCTAACTTTATTCATATGTGTATAAAGTATCTCCCTGCCAAACTTTGTTGGTCTGGGTGGTACAGTCTGTATGGTACTGGCATTCTGTGTTCAAGATCGCAGGTTTGATCCTGAACCAGGTCGATGGCATTTAAGTGTGCATAAAATATGTGACAGGCCCATTTCTGTAAATTTACAGATATGTAAAATAACTCCTGCAGGACAAAATTCTTGCACATCAGCAACATCATAGGCCCAAGTTGCAGTACTCTCCCATTGTTAAATAACCATAAAAACCACCCAACCTACCAAATGTCAATCTTCAAAAATTAAAATTGCACTGCAAAGAGCATTTTATATAAAACTAGCTGACCCATCAATGCTTCGCATTGTTAGATTTATGTATATATACGTTAAGTGAACACACTTTAAAGTCGATTTAATGTACTTCTATAAATCATCAGCCGTCCAGCTAACGCGGTGGACATATTTATATTCCACATAGGCCCTACTCCTTCAACCGTAGTTTACTCTGATTATGTCTTAAAAAATTTAATCGTTCTGTTTCAATTTTGGAAAACATACAGCAAAAAGCTGGGCGTAGGGGATGCATTCGCTCCTCTCAAGCAGCGGACTCTGGTTCGAATCCAGGTCGGGACAAGTTACCTAGGTAGGCTTTTTCCGGGATTTTTCCTCACCTGTGAGACAAATGTCTGGTAACTTTAGGCCCTAGTGGTCCCCAGATATCATCTGGCCGCCATTATCATCCTCATCCCATCCTCGCCTTGCTCAGAGTGAGTGTGTGAATGGTGTCTCTCGTTCTATGTGTTTGTGTTGTATCGGAGGTGGCCCCGGCATTAGACTGATCACTCATCCGGGAGGTCTTCCATGTCCTTGTCTGGTCAAGAAAGTATGTATGTGATCCATAGATAATCCCTCTCCCGACAGGTCGCGGCCCTGTAAGGCCCGGACAACATGGGTCGCTTAAATGACCCCAAAAGAGAGAGGTAAAAACTAAGGTAAAGATAGATATAATAAATAATATTGTAAATATAAATTAATCAGGAAATTATATCTATTGATGTTGTATGAACTATCTTTCGCAATACAGTCCTAGGCTAACTATAAGAATAGAGTACAACTCTAAAGAATAGAACCCAGGACCTCCTAAATTTACTTCGTGGCACAAAATAGTTGATAATCATTTATAGGAATTCTATTGATAGCCTTTCTCATAATTTTATATCTATTAGGTCTACATTAAATCACAGTGCCATGCAAAGCCACCTGTGTAGTTTTAAAAATTTATGTTGTCATGGGGATTGTGCACATGCAGTATGAATTCCTTTTGGTGAATTTCATAACTTTACAACCCTATTTTGGCCCTTAGAGGCCAAAGATTTTGAAATCCTTTCTTAGTGCGCATCCAGAGTCTAGGAGCAATATGTGTACCAAGTTTCAAATTCCTAGGCTGTATAGTTTTTGAGAAACTGTGATCAGTCAGTGAGTCAGTGGGTTTTGGCTTTTATATATAGAGACAATAAATACGCTAAGCCTAAATGAATAAAATTGCCAATTGAAACATTGAACTAAACCTAATACAAAGCTAAACATTTTTATAGCCAAAACAGTTACCAGTATTAAAGAAAACTGATGGCTAGTTTACAGGAAGACATTAGGTTTCATAACAATTTTCATGAAAGTGATTACGTGAAACAAATTACACTCATTTTATTCAAAGCTAATTCCAGTGCAACTGCACATTTCACTTTATTTCTGAAATTCAAGTTGTGAAATGCCATATACACAATTTCCTGAATTTCCCAACTTCATTTTACAAAATGCAAACAAGCTAAATACGTCTATAATCTCAAATTTACTGTTATAGTTTTGTGAAAAGTTGGAATCAGCCAAAACTCTGTCTTCAGTACATCTTGCACTTACGCATTAAAGCAAAAAACAGTTGCAAAACTTCCGTCATGTAAACTAGCCTTTATTACCAAAATTTGAAGTTTCTGTCTTTATAAATGTTTTATTTAGCACCTTCAGTAAACAAATATTGATAATATAAATGGAATTTACCTAATAGGTGAAGAAGATTGATTACGCTTGCTGGATTTCTTACTAGGGGCTGGACTAGCTGGACTACTGCGAGGAAGCCGAGGAGAAGCACATGGACTTGGTGGTGGTAGCGACCTGGATTCTTCTAACAGTTCTCTGCATTTCATCCTAACTGCTAAATTGTCCAATGCTGTTATACTATCACACTGAGAACTGGAGCTTCCACCTAGACTACTTCCTCCTCCTGTAGGCTGTGCAATTTGTGACTTGATTTCTATGTGCAGAGATGAAGTGTTAATAGAAGCTTCATTTGGCAGTGCTGCTACTATTGAATTTGGCAGCATAGATGAAGTAGAGGACGAAGCAGATGAAGAAGAAACAGCTATTGATGGTATCTGATTTTTTGCATCTTGTGAAATTTTTGTAGGAGATTTAACATTCTTGGATGGAGTTTGATTGGCCGAATTATTTGCTGGAAATATATCGCTAGAATCCAAACTTCTGCTTTTTCCACAATGCTTCAGTTTCAGAGGCCTTGATGTACTCGACACATTCCTATCCTCTGCACCACTACTACTCAAATCCTGGGCTTGCTGACCTTTATTTCTATGCTTCTTTGGTTTGTGTTTCCTATTCACTAGTACTAATCGCTTTGGTGCTTCTTTCCGGAGCATAAGTAGAGCTACATCACTAGGGACAAGCTGTGCATCTACTAAATCTAGGTAACCAACGCTACAACTACGGACCATTGAGTCTGCTAAACATGCTGGAGGACGTGGTGCTATTGAAACAGTGGTTGGTGTTCGCTTTACACTCCCTCTTTCTGGTGTGGGTAGATCACTAGGAATTGTTCCATCCTCATCAATATAAAGAAGATCTTCAGGTTTACTCATACACCATTTAGGGCTTGAAAGAGAAGTTTGATTACCAATAGGGCTTGTTTTATTCGAACCTGGTTTCTCCTTTCGTTTTCCTACATTGATTGCATTATTGTTATTATTATTGGACATAGGTTTCATAGGAGATGTGGAAGCATTATGCATCGTAGGGTTAGTTGGGATGATATCAGAATCTATCCCTGTAGAAGTTTCACTTGTACCACCATTGTTATAAAGTTGGTGCAGTTTATTATTGTTGTTTACATTGTTGCTTTCGATGTCTACCCTCTTCATCACAACTGGCCGGAGGTCTATGCCATTCTGTTCTATTGAGCACAGATTTAAATTTAAATTTAAACTTCCCACATTTTTATTCTGATTCTGTTGTTCTACTAAAGCGGTTTTCATTCTCTGAATATTAACAGCATGATCATTAGTTGCTGATGACGTCATCATTGTTTGAGAAGATGGTGCACGTTCAATAATCACTTCACTTGGTGCAACAGCATTCTTTGGTGACTGAAGTGTTGGGACCGATCCTTCGCACATGAGTGGGGATATATGACGAGTAGTCTGAGTGGCCGTGCCACTCACACAACCAGCTGATGAAACATTAGATCTTCCCATGTACTGAGTCACACCCCCCACCATAGTATTAAAAGTACTACTTCCATTGCTGCTGCCTGAGCAGTATGAAGCATTGCTGGAAGCTGTTACCATTTGCGCACTGGTACAGCCATCCATGTAAGTTTTCACACTGCTGTTCGAGGAAGAAGGGGAATTTGTACGTAGAGAGTCACAGTAATGCATAACATCTGCTAGCTCCACATATGGGAACTCGTCTTCATAAGATTCTGCTCTTGCAAGTACAGGAGCAACTCCTATACTAGTTTCAAGATGGGTTTGTGTCTTGACAGCATCTTTGGCAGTGATGTATGGAGGTGGAGGGATGTGGGATGATTTTGGACGTGGTTGCGAAGCAAATCTTCCACCAGTGGATCCAGGAACTGAATGATGTGGTCGAGGAGTCATAGGAGCGATAGGTGGTGCACTGTCTGCAGGAATTCTGCAAGCGCTGCGTTGTTCCTCCTGTTGATAAGCCTCTTCCTCATCTTCAGAAAAGAGATTTGGGTTGAAGTTGGGATCAGGTCCAGGTGGGAAGTCATCTCGAAGTTCAGTCATAACCAGGGTCATCTGGCGAGGCTGGAGATGAAGGAGGGAAGTCTTATATGTGACTTGACCAAGATTGGCAGGTACTGATGATGCCAACCCATGAATCTTGAATTTGGTCCCCCATATGTTAGAAGTTACTTCTACCAGTCGTATATGCTGTGAACATAAAATAAGTAAGTCATAATGGAAAGTTGGAAAATGTTAGGTTGCATACAAAATTCAGGTTATGGCAAAAGTGAAGTTTATTAAGCGAGCAATGAGTGAGAGGATTAATTTCCCCGATGTAATGATCAAGGTTATCATAAATTGATGGGGATTTAACCTCATCAACAGAGGAAATACTTATAGCCTACCATTTGAAGGGCACATGGGGAAAGTGATCGAGGTCTATTTTTCAAACAATTGAGGAAAATGCATTTTGAAGTTTAAGCACTTAATACATATATAAAAACTAAACTCTGTGGTGCTACATCCCTGAAGGGACAAGGGCTACCACCAGACTGCTGTGTCATCTGCCATAGGCAGACGGCAGGATTGGGGGCATGTGGTCAGCATGCCAACACCCATGGCCATTAATGGTGGTTTCCATGACCGGAGCCGCTACTTCTCTATCAAGTAGCTCCTCAATTTGAATCACGAGGCTGAGTGCACCCCTACCAGACTCCCCCCACCTCAGAAAATCTGAGGAGGTACCGGGGATCAAACCCGGGCCGATGGATCTGTAGACAGCAATGCTGGCAGTCAATACATAGGCCTACATATAATGGTTTGTAACACAATTAAACTTCACTTTTATAGTTTTTACCTTAGGACTATGTAGTTTCAATCACCATTGCGTTCATCCTCAGCTACATCAACAAATTGCTGTGAAATTGTTGGGTATATTTCTAATAGGTGAGAAATCATTGCACTTCAGCTCTCCTGTTTGTTAAAGGTTTAACTGATTATAATTATTGTTTATTTTTTAGTTATGGAGCAAGATTTAGAGAGAATAGGCCTAATGCAAAATTCAGTGAGAATAACAGAATCCTTTATGTCCATTTCATAAAACAAAACTAATCATGTCGAAAGCAATTAATTATTTTTTAGAATAAATCTGCTCTATGATTTCACACAATCCCTTCAAAATGTACTGGTTTATTAGGGCATTAATATAAAACTAATCTCTCTTATGGGAGGGAAGTGACAGTTTTCCTCTTCTCTTAAAAATAAAGTTCATACAAAAAATTGATTGATTCTTGATTGTGCAAATTTAATTCTAATAAGGAACTTTTTAGCATGGTTTGTAACTGGAAATTTCATTTATTTTATATATTTTATACAATATGTATTACATTTTACATGATATTTATATTAAAATGGCATATATTAACTTACTTCTGGCAATGTGTCGACATAGGCAAGATCATCCTGGTCCCCATCATTTCCCATGCTTAGAGTTCTTTCTCCACCTCCATTGTGTGATTTGTTTCGTCTTCGTTTACGCCTCTGTACTCGAGGACTACCACAGCCATCTTCTCGCTCTGTGTCCGAAGTGTCACTAGCTGCATTCTGCGAGGAGCCACTGCTTTTAGCTGAATCAGTGGAATCAACTGCTAAGGCAATTTCTACAATGAAAGCAATGAATTACATGCTACAGGAATAACAGATATGACATATATTTAGTAAAGTACTTTACTGATAAATGTCTTCACAACTCATTTAAAAATGAAGATGAAATGATAATACTGTTGTATAAAATCATCTTCTACAACCCTTGCTATTCAGAAATAATCAAACTACAAAAGCAAAGGTGCATATTTATAATGATTATAAAAGTTAAACATTTTCATTGAAATGTTAAGATTTTATGTCATTACCAAGGCTTGGAATTTGATGACATGTCATCTTCTAACTGGAACATCATAAACGTTGCAGATTCTGATTATGACTCTTAGATTATAAAAATGGTAATTTTTGGGGTCATTTTTTGGTCATTTCCCCTCATTTTTTCATTTTTAGGTAATTTTTATAATTCAATGTCATTATTTGGTATTTTTTCGGTCATTTCACGGAACTCTAAATAAGCATAAATAAATATATCTTGTTATAATTTAAATTGCACACAGAAAGATAGTGTTTGCTGTTTGCATTTAACCGATGTACCAATTAACTGGGGTATGCCATAGTGTAGTGGTTGAGGTGCTGCGCTACAAACCGACAGGTTGCAGGTTCGATCCCTGATGAGGTCATTGGAGTTTTTCAATTGTCCTAATCCTTCTGGTGGAACTATGGCCCTGGGGTCGACTCAGCCTCTAACAGATATGAGTACCAGGAGCAATCCTGGGGGTAAAGGTGGCTGGTGTGTAAGGCTGACAACCTTACCACCTTCATATTCCGATTATCTAAAAATCCGGAAGCCTCAATCTCCTGGAACCCTCTGGGCCTCCATGACCTGTGACAGGGAACACTTGACTTTTTGCCATTTAACTAATTACAATTGGGTCAACAACATAAATCTAGAATAGACACAAACATGGTGAATAAACTAGTATTTTCATACCAGTTTTTGAGTCGTTTTTCTTTTTAGTTTTTGGGTCTTCTTTTGTATTTTTGTTGTCATTTATGATTCATGGTACGTAAATATCCAATTCGGCATTTGCCTTTACGACTGGGAAAACCATGTAAAATTGGCCGGCCATGGGATTTGAACCATTCACCTCCCTAATGTGAGTCCAAGATGTTGCCATCTCGGTCACCTCACTCGGTAGGAAAATTTTGTAACTTCATTATCTACATCCATCAGGAAATAAGAATAGAGAAAAATAGAGCACCAATATAGGCCTAAGATTTTAGCAAATTTTATGCTTAAAATTTCTGAGGTTACATTTACTTCTGGGTTTCAAGAACTCAATTCAGAAGGAACGTTTATTTTCTGAACTACCATTAAAAACTGAAAAATTTGCTACAGAGGCTCTGAAACCAAGTTTTGTATACATCATCAGATGCCACTTGTGAATAATTCAGGGTGATACTTACCATCTAGCTGGGGATCAAAGATGACAAACTCAGGGCGAATTTTACTGGTTCGCTTGCCCTTGAGAAGAGGAACGAGTCCACCAAGGTACTCCAGATAGAGTGTGTAGCAAGTGCCTGAGCTCAAGTTGGAATCATCATCATGCCGAATCATTGTACAGTGAAGACGAACACTTCCTGCTGGCGGTCGTGATACAAACTCACGCAATGCAGATGAATCAGGAACACAGCACTGAAACATATTTTGATTTAATCAGTGTTTGGGGTTTTTATTCTAAGAATGCTTAACTATGTACAGTCGGTCAAATAAAAAACGTCGGGACTCGTATGCAGTTAAAATTAAAGTTTTGACGCATTAGTTCACAAGTTTCCTATAAAAACATAAAATACAGGTCATTTTCGGAACATATGAGGCCATGCGACAGGAGGGAAAAAAATGAACAACGAGGGAAAAAATGAACAACGCGGAAAGCGCAACACACGATGTTCAACTTAATGTATTGTCATAATTCATTTTGCTTTGTGTCATCGCCACATACAAATGCTAAAGTGATAGAAAATGTAGTTAGGGCTGTAATTGACCTGCATTTTTCGGCCTCTGAAGCAGCGAGAAGGTTCCACATTTATGAAAAAGCAGCTCAGAGGTGGGAACTTTACTATAATGCGACCGGAAGTTTTCATAGCAAACGTTGATCTGGCCGGACGCGTATTTCGATGCTAAGATTGGTTGCAGAAGTTGAGCGTAAGTTATTGATTTTGCACTAGAAGTACCGGTATTATAAAATAAAATCTTAAAAAAATGCTCCTTGAATAAACATATTTCTCGCGAATCTATTAATTATTAATATTATAAAAATTTGCAACCAAGAATATGGCGGATTTGAGGCATATAGCCACAGCCTTCTATACATGTTTGTTTTGGAACAAAACTGACTAAATAATCAAGAAAATACATGGATAGACAAGAGGCGTGTGTGAACCTAACCTTAAGTCTTCCTGTACATGTGCATATGCTCGTTCGTGATACTTAATCAAATACCGCCCGACGTTTTTTATTTGACCGACTGTACATACACACATGAATCCTTCAAAACATGGAGAAAAATCTTTTGTATGCATGAAATAAATCAACTGAATCATATTAATCTATAAAAAAAATTAAGAATTAAGAATTAGCCCACAAGCATCCCATAGCGGGCAAGGGCCTCCTGGCATGCCAGGGTGGCTGGCTCGTTAAATAAGAACGTTTCAGGCTAGCCTCACCTGAGAACGCTAAAATTTAATACAAGTTAATTGACTCTAGTTTTGGTACTAAATGTGAAGAGTTTTCCACTTCTTTCTGTCTCTGGCACTCCTCGACCACAAGTTCCCCACAACACTCTTAAATTCGTCCTCCCATCGGGATTTCTGTCTTCCAACACTTCTTTTCCCAGTTCTGGGCTCCCACACTGTCATCGCATGTGTCCATCTCACCGGGTTCATTCTCATGATATGCCCCGCCCACATCCATTTTAATCTGGAAGCAGTAACCATCACATCCTTTATAGATGTCACTTTCCTAATGTCTTCATTTCTTATTCGGTCTTTCAATGTAATGTTTAGCAGCTTCCTCTCCATCTTCCTTTGGCAAATCTGTAGCATGTTTTTATCTTTTTTAGTTAATGTCCATGTTTGGGATCCATAAGTCATAACTGGTAGAATGCAAGTGTCCATCACATCCTTTTTTATCTTCATGTTTAAGGATTTGTCTAATAGGATGAATTTTAAGTTCCAAAATTTGTTCCATGCTAAAGAGATTCTTCTTGAAACTTCTTTTTGAATTTTATTGTCAAACGATAATATTTGACCTAAGTATACATATTCTTTTACATATTCTATTGTGTCATCGTTAATTTTGATTGGTTCTTCTGTGTAGTTTGTCATTACTTTGGTTTTTTTGACATTGATACTAAGGCCGACTTCTTTGCTAGATTTGCATAAGTTTGTTAGCATACTTATTTGCAAATTAATGGCAAAAACATACAGTTATGAAACAACGGAAACATGAAGTCTACTAAACAGGATTAATGAAATAATAAAATAAAATATTTAGAAATAAACAATTTTTCCTTAATATTAAATGAAAATATACACAATTTCAACATGTTAAAAACCATGGTCAGTAAAATATAAAGCATTTCAGTTGCCCTCTTTTAATCAGATAACTGTTAAAATTTAGCCATGTCATTGATGTACTCTGTTGTATAATCAATTATACCATTGTTTTCAATTTTATAATCTTCTTCTTCTTCTTCTTCACCTTAATTTTACCCTCCCTTTTAGGATTTAAGCAACCCATGCCACCCGGGCCTTACAGGGCCGTGACCTGTCGGGAGAGGAATTATCTATGGATCACATACATACTTTTTTGACCAGACAAGGACATGGAGGGCCTCCCGGATCAGTGATCAGCCCAATGCCGGGGCCACCTCCGAGACAACATGAATACATAGGACGAGAGACATAGGACGAAAACACAACATTCACACTCCGAACAAGGCAAGAATGGGATGAAGATGATAATGATGGCCAGATGATATCCGGGGACTTATTCAATTTTATATTTCTTGTATAATTTATAATTGATGTGTTCTTATTTTATTGTAATATGCAAATAAATCTTATATTTTTTAGAATTACCAACTGACTATGTTTTCATGGAGAATACAAATCAATCCGAATACACTTACTGTATTGAAATTGTCATGTAAATGGGAATTCAGATCGATTTGAGTCTCAAGGTTGATACACCTAAAGAGTGAGATTGGATTGAGATCGTATTTAACACTATAAAAATACTACCGTTTTCAATTACTCAATCTCAGTAGGCTAAAGTAGGCATTTCATTGGTCCTCACATGAATGGCATGAAACGTTTCATTGGTTGTCAAATGTGGGACTAATGCATTGTGTAGATTCTCTTGGAAACATTGTTTTTAATACTACATCGAAAATTGTATGAAAACGGGTTTGAATTGGAATGTGATCTTAATAAGACTGATTTCAATTCTGCATGAAAACACAGTATGTATGAGCTACCGTCTGATTTAAACAACCTGCGACTTGTGTTAGTTCACTCGAAGCAGAGAAGTGGAAGAACTGCGATATGCTACATTGTATTACTTGTATTAGAGCTTCGTTAAGCTGTTTAACAGCGCTCCAAATTGCTGACATCTTGCATATCTTTAGAAAAGCCATAGAAACATGCCCCTCTAGCAACTGTCACAAGTCGCAGGTTGTTTAAATCAGACTAGTTTTGGCGTGACTCTAAATAAATAAATAAACAAACAAACAAAGGTACAATTTTGGTGGTATATGATAAACATAAATTTTTGTGTATAATTTTCTTCCCAAATTATAAATGCATGCAGTTTTATTACAGGAATCAATATTTATGGTAAATGGAAAAACATTACAAAAGTAGTGGACATTGTTTCAACACAAAACTCTTTCCATACTATTCTGAGCAAACTAAAATTAAGTTTTTCTTTTATTAACAATTCCGAAAATAAATATAAATACCAAGTGTATTTATCTTAGGTTTTGGTTCAATATTTTTATCCAGAATTTACAGGATCGTTCATCTTTCTCAATGATTTTCCATTTTAAAAGAAATCAAAACAGGTTGTTTTCCATAATGCGCTACATTAAAAACCTACAGTGTATTAACTTAAAATGTATTCTTCATTCTTTAGAGTGATGTTCATGAATGATGTCAAATCCTTGAAAACTATTTATTCAAGGTGTTTTTTTTTCCCCTGTAAAATTTAAAATATTTTCCTTCGTAATGTTTTTCCATTCATTATTCAAATTTGCTGGCTTTATTGTTTTGATCTATGAACTAAAAGTCATACCCTGATTGTTTGAGCAAACAAATTGGAGATAAGAGCTTTGATCCTTGGTGGCAGAGGAAGAGCTGCAACTTGGCTTTCCCCGCCTCTCAGTTGCGAATGAATCCGCAGTCGGCACATGAGCTGCAGAGATGCCACCCTCCTTGACACCCACGCTATATGTACTTGGCAACCAGTAGCAATGAACAGCCGTTTGTCGTTGTGACCCCATGTCAACGCTGTCACCGGAGACTGAATGAAAACAAAACAAGGACAAATTTTCTTGATTCACCAGGAGAATATTTCACGTTATCTAGTTACACTATGGTGATCAGATTTCACAGTAAAATATCCAAAACACCTTGTAAAAGTGGATATAACTGTATATTATTTGTAACTATAATTCTTTAATTCATTACAGTTCCGTAAATTTTCAAAAATATTTATTTTTTATTTATTTATTTTATTTATTGACCTTTGTGCAATTTTTGATTGCAATCGATCATTTTACAATACCGTAAAGTACAATATTATACATAACTAATTTTACAAATTATTATAGGCTAAGTCTAATATTTACATTTTTTACAGTAACAAATATAACTCTACAGTAAATGATAAAAAATAAGAAAATAAAAATGTAATTTAAAAAATTCATCAATCTTATAAATACAATTTTCTGTCAATATTCTTTTTACTAATTTTTTTGAAACTAATATAATTACATATTACAAATTAATGCATAGACAGAAAATATGTCAATTTAGTTAACAGTAGATATACTCTATTAATACTATATTAGCATTAATGCGGTTGCTATAAGACTTCCTTTATGATCTATTATGTTAGTTAGATGGAAAAAAAGGTAATCTATTGTGTTACAACCACTTTAATGATTGGATCTTGCTTCTTGTGTCTGAAATTCTAGTTACCCTAGTCTAGAGGAATATTTGGAATGGGCCTGGTTGCATCCTAGGGCAACTAACTTGTCTTGGCATAAGATAAAATTATGTTACAACAGATTACATCCGTACCGCATATTTTGCTATTTTCCAAAGCATATTGAAACACGGATTGATACTCTGGGGGAATGGAACAGGCATGAATGATGTACTAATATTACAAAAGAAAATGATTAGGTTACTAACAAACTCAAACAAAACCGATCACTGTAACCTTTAATTTAAAAAAATGAGAATTCTCTCTGTTATAAATCTCTACCTATATGACATTCTCTTATTTGTAAAAGAAAATGAACATATTTTCACTATTACAAATGAAATACACGATTACAACACAAGAAATAGGGAAAAATTTGATGTTCCATATCACTGATTACAGAAAACATTAAAATATTACAAGGTCATGGGTCAAAGATTGTATAAAGATTGCCAAGAGGATTAAGAGAACTTCAGCTAAATGTTTTTAAGAAAAGACTTATCAAGTGGTTGATTATGAATCCAATTTATTCAGTTTATGAGTTTGAAGAAGCTCAATTGGTATTGGTTTGAAGAAACTTCTTGATTTTAATCTTTTTATTGTTATTTTAACAAATTTTGTTTTTATGAATGTTTTTATTTTGAAATTGAGTTTTAATACATTTGGTTTTTATATTGTACTTTACTATTTCTACATTATTTGGTCTTAAATAATTCCTTGATTTTGATAATGTATTTATTTTGAAGTTGATGATATTATACTTTTATATTGTGTGTATTTGTGTATTTGTTGTATTTATGACATCGCCTATTGTTAAGGTGGCCATTTCTAAAATGTCAGAAAGGAGGACACACATCTTCGGTAATCTAGAATAGTATAACTTCGGGCATGGACGGCTGGACAGCAGATATTACATGGTATAACCCTGACTAATTTTACTTAATAACTGCATTTATATAAAATCAATTATTTTACACTGCAAATAAATGGTGCAAAAATACGTTGCACAAACTTTCTCGCATATACGTGTTAAAGGCTAGCACAGAAAAAATTAAATTAAAGAGACAATTAAATTTTACGTATTACATTTTCATAAAACTAACAAGTATCTAGAACGGAAAGCATCAGGGTCGATCTTTATGTTCAATGCTTTTACCGTGAAATAAAATAAAATAATAATAATAATAATAATAATAATAATAATAATAATAATAATAATCAATGGCAGTAAAACTGCATATTATTAGTACTACTACTACGGGAAAATTCAAATATAAGTCGCACCTTGGGATGAGTCGGTCCCACCCAACCTATCCTCATCGATGAAGTTTCTTTTATACCACGATCTAGCGAATTCTTCTGTCCTAGTATTATGAAGAAACTCGTGACTGGACGTTGGAGGTGTGACGTCTTACCGCTAGACGAGAGGTGGCAGGCTGACAAACCTTGCGGGAGATATAATATGCCACATTTTCGAAACCTACAAACAGTGTATCGTACATTATTCGAAAATGCAAGGGCGCTTCGCTACGGCTGCCGCCTCCGCTTCGCGCACTTAACTATGTGATTAGTGTTATGCATTATTTAGCTATGTGAAGAGGTGGATACAAGACACTTGCGACAATATACAAGGGCAGTTGGTCATTCTGCTTCGCTCAGAAACAAAATACATCACACAGTCCGTGCAAATGTGAATATCGAATGGGGGAGCTTAAGGGGCGACTTATATTTGAATTTCGCCACTACTACTACTTAGGTTATATTGCACGCTTTAACTGCATGTAGGTCATATCACGTGTTTAGTATGTTTGCGTGAACCATTAGTCTATATAAGCATTTCTTAACCTTTTTGAACCCGAGGACTTCTAAAATGTCTAAAAAACTTTACGGACCCCTAATTTTACATCCCATTGTTAAAAGTAGGCTGTATGTATTCCTATATTCTTAATATTTGGGGTATTAAATTATAGGTCGTTTTAACGAAATAAATTTTTTTTTAATCCGACGGAAACACAGTTATTGAATTGGAATGAAACTATTGACAGTAAAATTATATTTTGAACAGACTTTAATATGTATTACCATTTTGATAATATAATTAGGAATTATGTTATTACTTTTAATGAGACGGTTGAGCTTGTCGCCTCTTGCAGAGTTCCTGGATATTTGGCTCAATATTAGTCAAATTTAGTCGAAGATCAGCAGTCGGTTTCTGTATTATGTTTTTAGTTAAACGAGCGATGAAAATCCCTTCTCATAAAGATAGGTTGTTGAAAACTGCATGGCGCCTCTAATAACAAAATTCCGACAAAGTCTTATTTTTTAGGGTTTTGAATGAAAGAGGGAACCATAGACGTCAGTGCATCAGGGGTTTGAAACTGTGGTCCGTAACTGCAAAAGTAAGGAAACTTGCAATATGACCTGTATTTTCGAAGATTTTAAAAACTTTGACATCTAGTGTCCATTTTATGTGAAAAATGTCTACTTCTTTACTTCCCACTTGCTTTGTGATATTTTTAAATTAATTATGTCTGCGGACCATAGGTTGAGAAACGCTGGTCTATATTAACAACTCATTCGCGTCATGTTTCTATTGTTTAGTGATGTCTTCTTATGTGATATTCAGTTTAAACGATTATAATATCCAGTGACATAGCGGCGATGAGTTATGGAAAATAAGCAAGTCCTACAAACCCGGCGTTTGCCTTTGCGAACGACGGAACCATGAAAAACCCAAGTCAATTTGGGCGGCCACGAGGTTTGATTTGAACTCAGGACCTCTTTCCTGTTAGCCCATAGGCCTACCACCTCGCTGTAATTGGTTTTAGTGTGTTCATTGTGACTGAGCTAAACTGATTGCATTTCACAACAATAAGTACATTAGGCCTATAGTTTTCTTGTTACTAGGGGCAACAAAATGTCATTCATATTTTAATTGACTTGTATGTTCTGATATTCGCATTTAAGTTGTCCTTATTTCGTTTTTATCTTGATATCTATTACATGTACAAAGAAACGTTTTAAACAAAAAATCTTCATTTTAAATTTTTCTACAACTTTACTGTGGTAGGTTTTCATGTATCTCCTACTGTAATGGATATAATCTAGAAAAATTGAAAGTGGATACGAGTAAAGTACCCCTTAAGTCATTTTTTGCAGAAATACGGATATAGCCATTTTATTAGTCGTAGATAAGAGTTTCCAATTTTAAATTTTTATTAAAATCGTTAGAGCCATTTTTTCACAAATCAAATTTAAAAAAAAAGTTTTCATGAAAAGTCCCCTTAATATTTCAGTTATAAAACTAAATTTCTGGGCGGTTCGACAAAATTTCGAAAAAGTGCTTAGTTCAAAAAATGAAGTAAATACAATGAACCGTTTACCCGCTGTGCTTGTCCACAGACGGACGGACAGACGGACAGACGTCATTCCAAAAATACTTTTTTCGGTTTCTAGGCTTCATGAAACATGCTCTCCCGGTGTTATCTCGACTTCGATTTTTTGTCACGATCACAATACTTTCTCTATACTACGTATATGCGAGAAAGTAAAAGGGATTTTCATCTCTATTTATGAATCTACAATGCAATGAAGACAAATGGAGACTTGAACAACAATCAACAGTACGGCCAACGCCACGAACTGCACCAAACAAATGATAGTACCACAGTATAGTATAACAGTAGCGAAGCTCTAATGAAAGGAAAATGCATCCTTTTGACAGATCGTGCGACACTAGGACCCCAAGCGGCCAGCAGGATGGAACTAGCAAACAGCCATTTCCAGCATTGGAAAGATACGAATATATGGCTGTATTTCTTCTTATTTTTAAAATTACCAGAACGAGATTATTACCGGAAAGGCATACTGGTGAACTCACCAAATCATAGACTTTATGGTAATATAAAGAAGTTGTAGTTTCAAGATCGATGACATTGTATATCTTATAAAGTATCAGACCGGTTTCCGTCCACCATATAAGCTACATCCCTACATCTTCAAGAATTTAATTGACCTACTACTAACATATACTGTACTTACACTGAAAATTCTGACAAATAAGAAAACTTAATAATTTCAATAAGCATGTAGTAACTTAGTACTAGTTCAGAAATTAGGGGGGAAAGTAAAGTTCTATACGCATATAGCACGATAGGCCTATGGTCAGTATCAGATGCAATAGCAAAACACTTTTGTCTTTTTCTTCATTTTGTTAAACACGATAAATTATTAAAAAGTAAAGGATTAAACACGTTATCTTTATTCTCGACAGTTTAATTTTGTTAAATTCAATTATATAGGCCTAACATAACCTCGTGTTAAAACATTTTTAAAATTAGTAGGGTCTGGTGGGGTATATGTAAAGAGGCCTATATATTTAGAAACCTTTGCATCGTTAGGATTTTCATTTATGATATACATATAACAATAATTAATTGTATATAGCATTTACAAGCCATTTTCTGCTCCTAAAATTAAAAGAAATAGGAGTAAATACACTAGTATGGATGCAAGCATGATAATCACAAATTTGCAATTTAATTTCACAAATAACTGTTTTTGCTTACCTCTCAGGATATTTAGGGAACCTGAAGAAAGATAAATCGGGAGAATTCCTTTGGCTGTTGGTGCAATTTATAGCACCACAAGCATTTCCATAAAATATTGTTGACATTTTACATAAGCAACAATGTAACATATTGTGTGGTTCTTGCTCACCGCTACGAGCGCTGCAGTCGCGCCGGTTGAAAAAAACTGTATGGAGCTTCGCTACTGTTATACTATACTGTGATAGTATGCTATCATCGTATGGACAAGCGTGCCAACCTTAGGAATAGATTCCTTGGCAGGAACGTACGGGAAAAATAATACAAATTTATTTAATACGCTCTACCGATCCATCAGAGTCTCGAAAAGGGGGACAAATCAACGTCCGGCATAAAGCTGCGCCGGAGGACTGCTTAGCCAAAAGCCTTACAGTCCGGCCAAAAGCCGGACGTCTGGCCACCCTACCTATTGTACACGATGAATGCCTAATGGCTGTAATAAAATTATTATTACCAAGCTAAAAACCCAATTTTGATTCCTGTGCAGTACATCTTCTTTCTACAGAGGGCAAAATAGTAATGTTTGTTTTTGTTGTTCCTACCTGTGTGTAAGGAATTATTGTCGAATACAGCAGCACACCGGTGTCGGAGTAAAATTTGAGCACATTGGTGTATTCTACAGTGGGGGCAGCCACCTTGGAGTCTGGGGATGTCTGTGCAGTAGAGACCGTCTGCTGCATAGTGCCAGCTACAGCTAACAGCTCCCTCGAGTTGCTCCACTCTAGACACAGAGGACCACACAACCCCGTGTGAACTTGGATGGGCGACACATCATCAAAACTCTTCATCAGGAAGATGTAGCCATTTTGTAGACTCACAGCTAAGATGAATATCCGGTCATCTGAAAATATGTACAATGAGGTTTTTAGAAAACGTTGAAATCTAGAGTATTATGGTAAGTGGAATGGGAACTAGCCGTAAAAGGTATGTCACTCTTCTTAAACCTGTGAGTGATCACCTTATAAGCCATCTGTAAAAGAAAAGTAATATGTGTAGAACGAGAACAAAATGAAAGAATGTAAAACCTAGCACGTAGTATTACTATGATGTAATGGAACTTGCCGTTAATAAACTTATTTTTAAAAAAAGCATAGGTTTTATCTAACACACATTTTGTTCTCTTTTATAGCTATTAAATGCAATGCAAACATATAAATTAAACTTACAATAATATTTATGTAATTGTATTAATATTGTAAAAGCAAATATTATATATACTTTTCTACAAACCGGTATATAATATTAATAATAATAATAATAATAATAATAATCATAATCATAATCATAATAACAACAAACAATAATAAATAACATTTCAAAAGATTTTAATTATTTTAAAAATAACATATTTCAAATAATGTTTGTTAAATTGATATTACAAAAAAATACACAATAATATAAGCATTATAATGAAGTAACACATTTTGAATAAGCACGTAACATCGATTTTAGACACAATAACACAATCATGTAGAAATAACAATGAAGTCAGGCTTTGTTTTATTCTTATTATTGCTGATATTATTTTGTTTATTATTATTATTATTATTATTATTATTATTTTTATTAATTTTGTTATTATTATTATTATTATTATTATTATTATTATTATTATTATATTTTAAAAGAGCAGAAAAGTTTTAAGAACCAAAATAATATTATTAAAGGACCTTAAAGTATTCTTACCTTTCTTAGACAGGAAGAAACAGAAGATAAAATAATAACATCAACACCAATAATATAAATACTGAACACAACTACATACTAACAGTTCAGAACAAAAGTGCAACACCATCATTCTCGTGTTAGATTAGTTAGATTGAATCTACCATCCTGCACCTCGTTGAAATAATAGCTCTGTTGACCTTTTACATTTGAGTTGCAGAGATAATAAACTACAGATGTTGTAGAATTTATTACTGACAAAACAGCTTTCTCAAGCAAGACATAAGCAAGTTGTTAAAAGATATCCACAATTGTTAGAGCTTTTCTAACGTGAGTGATTGCAGGTTAACTTTCATCTAAGAACCTTTAGGTCCCTCCTATGGTTAGTAGAATAATAGTTATTTGATAGTTTATGCACACCTGCTGGTGGAGTATACTGCTGTTGCTGCTGGCCAATCAAAGGTTCCGCTTCATCCCCTTCCTCCATTTTAAACTTCTCACAGGACCATGCCATCATTGTGATACCAACATCATTACTCAGTTGTACTTGTGAAACCATAGCCCCATGTACATCCATCACTATGATTTGTCCTGCTGTTGTTCCGAAGTACACCTGCAAATTTAAAGTTATAATTTGCATTTTATTTCCTCTTAAAAACTAAAGAACATGAATAACTTCTTTCAAACCATCTGTAGAGCTATTAATAGATTAAACTATTAATTTCTTGATAGCATAAAGCTATTTAACAATATTCCTGAGTTAGTTTACTTTGTTGCTTTCCAAATTTGTGTTCAATTCACTTTAGAAAACATATTTTATGCAAAGTAATGTATATAGGATATGGTAGGCCTACATACAAATTTAAAATAATTTTAAAGTTTGTGATTGCTTTGAGACAAGTATTTTGAGACAGGAAACTTGCAGTAGTTGCAAATTTAAGACTTTTAAAAATTATGTTTAATAGGTGTTTGCACTGAAAAATTTATATTAAAGTAATGTGTGTATGTGATTTATATCATTATCTTCTGTTTTGTCAGTGGAGAAACTTAACCAGTTTAGAGAAGTTTAAGTAAAAAATGTGAAACTAATTTTTCTAAAACTTTTTCTGCCTTATAATTCTGCCTGAACTGCCCCATAGTACAGCAGAATGCAGGCAGGTAAGCAGAGGCCATGACACTTTCATCAATGGGTGCTTTCTCTTGCACCCATAACTGCATGTTACTAATCAGTGCATATTGCAGTGTGCAAGCAATTAGACCGAATATTGTGTACACAATTGACATTTGTTTTCATAAAGCTTGTGCTGCCAACATAACCACTGTTACTAGCACCCTCTCCAGCATGTAGCTGCTGCGGCGAAAGTTCCCTGGTACACTGTAAAATCCCAAGAGATTACCTCTATGGATTCTTGTAAATGGCCTGTAAAGTTCTAGATTTTATTAAAGTGTTATTTCAGCAGAAAAATGAAATTCATGAGTATAAGAAAATATCCACACAATTTTAGAAACACGTCCAGAAGTGTTTTTGAAAGGTTTTATATTTTTGAAAGCAATGAGAGGAGATAAGCCCACCAGGTGTGCAAAAGAATCTTCCTGAGAAGGATTTGGCAGTTGACAGAGTATTTAAAAATGGGGAGGAGGCTCCTTGAAACGCGCCATACCAAAATATGGTAAGTGAAGCAAAAAGTGTGTTTATGTCAACTCATATAGTAAATTAATTTTATTATAGTTGCTTCACTGTATCAAGTTTCACATCTTTATTTATTTTTAGATAAATTTTTGCCTATTTTTTCAATTTTCTGTACAATAACAACTTATTTTAATAATGAAAGTGTTCACGCAATATGCTATGGTAAAATTATAGAAACACAAAAATAAATACAAAAACTTTTGTATATTCCAGAGGATTTTTTCGTTAGACAATCAAGCATCAAAGTTTCTACAATTTTCAATCTGTTATGAGCCCCATGGGTGTCAGAAAGGTGAGGGGAAAACTACCCTCCTCTGGAATGCCTTGTGGATTCGTCTATTTTTTGGTACTCTTTATCTGTGAACCTGCAGTTGTTGCATGGAGAATAAAACATTCCCCTAGCAACAGATATTTTATAATTGGTTTAGCAAGTATTGACTTCTTATAACCATAATTGCCTGAGTGTATTTATAATAATCCATCATTAAGACTGTTTCTCAAAAGAACATAATCTGTTAAATTAAAAACCTTGCTGCCTCATCGAATTCAGCTGTCATAATACCACAATAGTAAATAGTAAATATTCACAATAGTAAATTAATTCTTATTATTATAGATTACTGTATAATTTAGCCCAATAAATAAGAATTGTTGTGTTTGGAATTATGTTGAGTTTTTCCCCTTCCCTTTAATAAAATTCGGGGAGATGCCCCTGAAGAGCAGACACAATCAAAATAAAAACAAAACTGGTGCTGAAGTTTGAAGTGTATTCACATCTACATCTACTTTCCCTGATTGATCAAAATGCTTGCAATATTTATACAGCAAACGGCTAAGTTTGCTAAGCAAGTACTATAGGAGGAAGTGAATAAATATGTCACATGATGAATACAAGGATGTGCTCAGCTATAATTGGATGGAAATAAGAAGTAATACATTTGATACTGCTTTTATAATGAAAACCAGTGGCGTAATTACGGGGTGGCAAGTGGGTGGCAAGTTGCCACCCCAGAATTCCCAAACCCCTCTTTTTGCCACCCCAAAAATCGGCCGTAAAAATATAAGTTATTTGCAAACAAGTGAAAAATTACAGTTTATAAATATGGCACAATCTTGATTCTTTATTAAACGTTCTTAAACTTAACATTTATGCTGGTATGGTATGTAAAAAAGTTTTAAAAATGCTTAAACTACATCATTTTAACGCCAAATTTTTAAAAATTTCCATACTCCCCAGACCCCCCGGCAGAACTTGCCACCCCAGTTAAAAAGCTGAAAACATGGTTAAATTAAGTATGTGTCCATATTATATTTTAAATATAAATGATTAAGTTTATAAATATAAATAGTCATTTTATTATCTTTGTGTTGATTGCACTAGATGCACTTAGGGTGAACTCAGATTCTGCTATGAAATGACTGTTCATACACAGCGATGTCATGCTAAGTGTACAAGTCATGCTAAAATTGAGTCTTTAATCCCTGTACAAACATTGCAAACTGTTGATCAGAAAGCAGCCCATTACAGGCGTAGTCTATTATTAGTTCCCTTACTTGTTGGTCATCAGGTGTCCAAATCCCACAGGTTATGGTGGAGTCCAGCGTAAGCATTGAAGACCAGTATCGCTGTCCTGCTACCGAACCAACCAATACAAATCCATCCTGCAAATTAAATTTTGAACATAGATTGTGATTATAACAATTTTCAAAATATAGTAATGACATGTCACTATCTAATTGTCATCACCCTGGCATTTAAAAGAGATCACTTTAGAGTTTTAAAATTCTGGTTTCTGAGGAAAATCCGTACTGAGCTATGAATTTAACCAATGTCCTGATTTATGTTCAGACACTTTACTATTGTATCATTAACCTTCCTAATCATCTCCCCTGTAAATCTTTCATATTTTCTGAAGAGTAATGACACAACACTAATAACCTTCAATACAACAGCAGAAGAAGTTATTAACGTAAATATAGTTAACGTGAAATCGGCAACCTACTGGTCTAAAGTAATTGCTACAAATATATAATTATTTTGAACCTGTACACAAACAATGAAGATATCATAATGACACTGTTAAAATGTTAGGCATCGACATAGATAAAATACTAAACTGGGATTGCCACGAGAATAGCATAGGCTAAATATTAAAATCTTATTGTGTAATTCCCATATATCCTTACTGTGATATCCACAATATGTAATAATCTAAAATCTAAAATGTAAATGGGCCCTAAGTACTTAAAATTGTTATCATAGAACTCTAGTATTTTTAGCAATTTCCCTTATTTTATATCTTGGTAAAATTCTTCAGTTTACTTTAAATAATAATTTAAAATAAATAAAATTCCGAAAAATTCAAATTAAAAGTAAGCTATTTTTGTTCGTTTTAAGGCAAGACGAATATATACAACATCCTGCATTGTCTGTGATTCTCAGAAAAAAAGATATTTCATCAACTTCCGAGCCCTATTGATAAATAACACAAGTTAAAACACCTTATTGATGCGGCAACTACTTTATCATAGAAGTACTGCGTGCAGTCTAGTCATTCTTCTGCAGGGGCGCTGCATAAAAATAAATCACAACAAATTAGGCTCGTATACACTTGCCGTAACGAGCAGAGGATATAGATAACAATTATTATATATAATTATTATGATCTATAATTATTATTAATATTATTATGATCATCATTATCATCTAAATCCTTTGCTAGTTATGGCAAATGCATTATGACCTTGGAATTGACTTTTATGCAGCGCGCCTGCAGAAGAATGACTAGACTGCACGAAGTACCTTTATGCCAGAGTAGTTGCCGCATCAACCAGGTGTTTTATGTTAAAATACAAATTTAAAGCTAACATGGCAACTTGGATTGTACCTGAAACGGCAAGGAGTGAGGTCAGGTATATACATATTGTGTGAGTTAACTTTTCGGCAGTGAGCTTTAAGGGATATTGGGAATGAGATTTTTCACAATTTGATCACAGGTAATCCCAGTAGAGATTACAAGTTGATTGTTAGGTAGATAGAAAAATCTGCCTATTGCAATCGATATCATTTCATGACTTTCGAAAAATTCTTTCATATCTTTACGTTTCATGCTTCCCTAAGTACAAAACCACCGCCCGTTCAAAAAGAAAAAATATATATATATATATATATATATTTATATATATCTTTACACGCTAGGCCCTAATTTCGAAGATATTTGAACCAAATTTTATTATGTTATTTCTAGGCCCAATGGTTCGGACAAGTTCGTTAATGAGCAAAATTGGCCCAAGGGGGGGGGGGTCGGGGGAGCAGGAAGAAATTTTGAAAAATTAATATCTCGGCCCCTATGAAGTATAGAGGGAAACTTTGTTTGAATAAATTATAGTATTCCCTATGGAGTTCACAGTGACACCAACGATTCGGGGGTTTTGGGGGTGGGGGGGATGGTAATTCGAAATTTTTGAAACCACGTCTTGTGGAGTATCGTTGAAAAGCTCTCGATGAGTACTATACAAATCAATAACTAGTTTCTCGATAGTTCTCATATAAGGCGAGATTTGAATGTTTGAAAAAGTGCTATTTCCTCTTTTTTTCAGTTATTATTGCGGGTTTGTCATGCAAAGGCTAAAGAAGAAGAGTGCTGCGCAGCGACAGTAAATTAAACCAAAAGCACTTCGAAATCTACCTCAGCCTGTAGCCTAAAGGAATTTTAGATTTGCGAGAGCGTAGTTCTTTTCATTGTTGTGTGGCATGTATTCTATTCTTTTCTGTGGCTTTCATGTTTAAGCAATAAATCTTTAATTGTACTTGTTTTAAAACTACGCAACGTTGATAATATACATTAAAAAATATTAGTCCATATTTTACTCATATTTTGATAACTGTTAGCCCCTATGTATGTACATATTTAGCCATATTCATCTATAGCCTAATAATAAGAGGGAGTGTTTTTCTGCCTGTCTGTCTGTGCACGATGACCAGCGAAACTACTGCACGCAGATATCTGCAATTTTAAACACAGATGGACTGAAGGGTGGCCTAATGCACCGGATTTTTAATTTTAGCTTTCGTTCGCGAGTTATGAGTGAAAAACTGGCAGAAAACATTAATTTTTTTGCGATGTCGAAGCATCAGTTTTCAGTAATACATTTCAATTGTCAAATCAATTGCACGTGGCTTTGCCTTCTTTTGTCATAATTTGTAAACAAACCCATCGCGATATTTCCTGGTCGATTCGCTTGTTCATAATGTCAAGGCACGCAGACATTTGAAATTTTCAACCTAGATGGAAGAGGATATGCATAAATGGGCAAACATTGATCGATATGGACACAGAACTATGCAGAGGATTTCTGGGCCAGGGAACTCTAAGTCTGAGGTCTCAACTTCAGTAACGAAATGTAACAACTTTTACACCATTAAATAGCTGTTGAGTGATACAAAATTCTCCGAAGGGGTGGGGAAATTCATGTCTAAAGTCCGACAGCTCAGGGTAGAAAAGGATGGGAGGGAGGGGCAGGGGGAGTAATCTTTGTCTGTGTATTATTATGTATTATATTGTATTATTATTGTCATATCTTTTCTTTCATTAGTACAATTCTTTTCTTTCTTTGTTTCTTTTCTTAATCTTTTTGTATAGCAGTACTATATTATAAGTTTTCGTATTATATTGTTCTGTATTATTAGTGTTACATTTTTTTCTTTGTCCTGTGCATAGTAAAAGCACGAACGGCCGTCTAGGCCCGTGCGTTGGATTTATTCTATGGATAATATATTTAATATGTATATAAGAATAAATATGCACCTTACCATACCATACCATACCATTAAATAGGATCCCTAGTTATAAGTAAATATCGAACTAACCTGGTAACAAATGAGGGCCATACGGCCATCATGTGACCAAGAGAAATGGGTAACAGGTGTATTTCGATCGTTGATGAGTTCGATGCTCCATCTGCCTTCATACTTGATCCACACAAAGATAATACCGGAGCTGTCACAAGAGGCTAGCTTCTGGTAAGGCTCGTTCCACTTGACTAGGATCACCTACAACAATAAGAAAATATATGTTTCAGAAGATTCACTACATGCTATAGCCAGCCTATTTATTATCAAGGAAAGGTTTAATATAGTGGGCCAACATTTTTGTAATAAAAGTCCTGCGGTACTAATTGACAAGAATACCAATGCACTAAAATCATTCGCTAAGACAAGCTCCAGAAACTTGATCTGTTAGTTGTGTATTGTTGTTTTTAAAATCAAGTAGGGTCAAGTAATTTTTGTTTGTTTTGCTCTTGTTTTTATATGGTAATAGGTGTATCACAGTAAGTTATAATTTAGTATAATTAGCTGCAATTAAGAATATTTAGGCAGGCCTAATCCAATAAATTTTAGTATAAGTTTAATCTATTTAATGAGTTTCTAAAATTTATATTTTCATGCCAATAAGTACCAAATCCCAAGTTGCTTGCAAAAAGTACCAAATCCAAGTTTGTTTTGTTGATAAACAGCATAATAATGAATGAATATCTTAGTTTCTTATGCAAATATGATTCTTAGGTCTACCTGCACATGTAAGGAATGAATTATCGATATCAGTATAATTTATCAACTGTATAACGTTTTTTTAATTTCCTGTAAAATTTGCGAAGTGGATTTGGTACCTTTTGGAAACAAGCTCCACATATAGCCTACTGATTCTTGTTAGTCGACAGTTCGATAAGATAATTTTATCGTGTTTTTAAATAGGATCTCCACATTACAATTCAACAACATCCATTGCATTCAAACGTGAAATCGAACCTTTCCAAATCATGCAGAGTAGGCCTATGCTATAAAAACGAAAAGATACTTTTATGGGTTGAGTTTAAAAGCACATCCGTTAATTAGTGTCAACTAATTGATAAATGAGCGACATAATTTATAAAAAGTATCCCCATCAATCACTAATGGTGAAGAAAATGGTAGAACTTTTAAGTGAAGAAAATATGTTAACAAGCTAAGCTGTGTAAAAGGCAAGGGTCCATTTGAGGCCTGCCTGGTAGGGCTACTATTAAATTAAAACAAAATACGGCATCTGATGTGAAATAACTTATATAACTTCCTCTGTCCAACAAAGGTTTTACTTCTTATTATAATATAATTTTAAACAAGATCGAGAAAATCGCAAAAACGAAATTCTGTTCTAAAGTGGCATTAAAAGTAAGAAAAAAGTCATCGCCAATCTTCGTGTCACATTCCAAAAAGATGCATAACTCAAAAAGATTCATAGGATTTTTCGTTCTGGAGCTAGGCTATTCTCAGACACACACAGGTACCCACTCAACACACACATAGAGACACACATACGTGTATTTTTGGATTTGGAAACCTCAAAACTTGTATTTATGTTAAAAATTCAACATGGAATTTCGTGGTCGAACACAATACTATAGTGCGTACGGTACTGGCAGAGGAAGTAAAAATATTATAATATTTATTCTTATATCACTGAAGAGATTTACATTATATTTTCTAGAGAAAAATTAGTCCTGGGAGGCAATAGAACCCGGGGTTTCAGCATGGTAAACTGTTCCCCGAAGCAGTACCGTTCCAAATATTCCTCTAAACTCAAGCGATCTGGTTAAATTTATGTTGATCGTTTGTACAATGTAGAAGGATTGGAATAGATAAGTTCTGAGTTGTCTTAACGTAATTGTAACAAGCTGACAATCCGGGTTCGGATCCAGCATGGACAAAATTTGAATCACAGAAAATAAAGAATATGTTCCTTGTAAGTCTTAAGAAAATATTTTATATTTTTAAGAAGAACATTAATATAGTTCAGCGTACATTAAGAGATGCACGGGACCGCAGATTATGGCAGTTGTAGGCGTACTAACAAAATAGGTTTTCAAGAGCCATCACCGATTTCAAAATCACAAGAAACAATCTGAAGAATTGGACGAAGAGAATAAAAGTATCAACTGATCAACTGTACCATGTTAAAGATCAACTATCGTGTGGAAGAGACTGGAGTTTCTGGATTGCTGTTCGGGCGAGAGGTAGAATACACTCTTATAGTAATCTATGAATCGGTTTAAATGATGAAGAATCTTATGTACGGTTCTTGTAGTTTTGATAGGTAGCCTACATCAAATTGTATATTAATACTTTATCTTTACAGGCCACTTTACTGTTTTGTTCTCGCATTTTTTGTATGGTAGGCTTGTCTTTCCGGAAACACCCATCGAGAAATTTCGACCTTTCATGTATGCGCTGAATATTTTACCTTAAATAGGCTTTTTGACAATTCTTTTTCAGTTCTGTCACAAATCTGTATTTTATTTTGATATGATTTATTGTACACAAGTTTCTGTAGTCTGAACGTCTAACGTTTATCAAGAAGGAAATAATTTCACATGAGCACTATCATTCTGTTTTATATTAATTCTTTCTTTCTTATTTTCAATAATTTATTCTTTATTAATTTTTTTACTTCGTTCTGCGTTTCTGTTTGTTTACTTCTTAATTTCTTGGCTTTTTTTATCTTTCTTTCTTTTTCCTTTCTTCCTTATCTCTTCATTTTCTTCATCTCTTTATTCCTTCAACTCTTTCTTTCTTTTCTGTTTTCTACTTATCCTTTTGTTTATTTTCATTAATTAATTTTATTTACACAATTATATGTTTATTTACTTATAGTCGGCGCACAAACGTTTTAGACAGTGGAACGGGTAGATACTATCCGCTCTAGAACCGGTCCTGAAGTAAATAATTATTTCTGTCTCATTCTAGCCCACTATTCGTATTTACGTAAAAGTGAAACAGAGATACTTATAGCCGGTTCTTGACCGGAAAACATTTACACATCTCACCGACTAAAACATTTGCGCGCCGACTATAGTTATTTTCTTACTGACTTCTTCCTTCCTTGTTTTTATTAATTTATTTTTCATTCCTATTATTTCTTTCTTTCTAGCTATCTACTTTTCTTTCTTCCTTTTTTCTATTTCTTCTTTCTTTTTGGCTTTTTGAGGGTGGACTTTGAGTTTTTGAATGAATATCAGGATCGGAGAGGGGGTTGTTGTCAAGTAAGTTGAGAAGACAAATGAGGGTAGGATTGAGGGTAGGAAGTTGAGTTTCAACCTGAATTCAACTACGGCCAAGTGTCATAACTTATGCTCTATACCTATGGAATTTAATTAGCTTTTCAGTGTAGAGTATAGAATAACAATGTGAAGTATTGGCAAGAAGTTCCTTGTCACAGTTTAAAGGATAAATAGGTCTAGAAAAGTAGAGTGACTAAATGAAAGCTGCCCCTTAGTTATTAAAAAATAACTAGAAGCTAAAATTGGAGCAAAGCAGCTGTTGTATCAAATATTCATAATTTCTTATAAAATGTCATGAATTAATTTTTGTTTATATAATATATACAGCTCATACTGGGGAAAATGTAATACTTGTCATATAGAATCATTGAAACTTTCAGGAACATTTTTATCATAGATAATAACACGAAAAGTCCGGATTTATCTTCGAGAATCCGGACCTCTCGTTATATTTTTTGTAACTATTTAGTGAAGACTTACATTTAAGAATGTAAATAAAATCACGAAAATGAATAAACTACGCTAGTTTTGTCATTGTCAGAGAAAGAGCTTATGGCGAAACGATATATCGATCGCCGCGACATCGCCGATAGTAGCGCGACGTGTGACTTCAATTACTCACCAGCTGGTTAGATTTACCTCATTGCTAAAATAATATCATATTATTAATATTGCATTTATTAATATACGACATTTGAAATGCTTCACCATACATATAAATAATTATATATTATTTTCATATATTTTATTTTGTTCATATGCTAGAAGCTACAGGCATGAAGATGTTTCAGAGTTCAATGTTTGTGAATTTAGATAAAAAAATATTGCACATAGGTGTAATGATTGTACTTTCAATTCTGTGAGAAACTTACATTTCATGAAAATAGACTGATAATTAGGGGGCGGATTTCTATGACCTAAAAAATAGGATATATTCATGCATTTATGACCTAAAAAAAATTAAAATATGACCAATAAAATTAAAAATATGACTTTACCACTTACACATTCTGTACATTTTTTTTTAAGTTTCATTACAACATATTTTATTAAAATATAGTGTTAATTATTTTAAATATCTGTAAGTTGTCATAAAGTTCGTTATAATGCAAAATTTACAAAATATGATACGAAACTTCAAAATTTCTTTAATATGTACACAAATATGCCAAAAATATGACCTAAATATGCATATTCATACTAAATATGCTACAACAATAATAATAATAATAATAATGTTTTATTTTTCCTGGCAGAGTTAAGGCCATAGGGCCTTATCTTCCACTCAACCAGGATAAAGACAAAATACATTAAAAGGAATTTACAAAAAAGAAATACAATAGATAACATACATAATACAAAATGTTAAAAATAAAATAATAATAATACAATATTGAAGTACCTATATTAAAACATAAGACAAAAATGCGTCCAATAATATGCCGAGAAAAGAAATTGAATTAAAGAATTATATTATAATTGGATGTGTGTATAATAGTTGAAAATCTCCTAAATATGCAGTTACATGCACAACAAAAGCCGTTTCATTTTCACCAGGATGCTTGGAATCGGTTTTAAATTAGTCTGAAAACTGAAATAATGCAAAGGGGAAAATATGAAATGTCATAGAAATCCGCCCCTACTGATAATGTTCTGTCAATGGAACATATTACTTTATAAATAAGAATTTTTAAGAGCTCAAACTTCAGCTCCAAGGATCATCAAATTTTTTTCACTTTATATAGGTACAAGTATGTGCCCGCGATTTCGCCTACGAGTATTTACTCAACTACTAGATGTTTTGTTTAAATAATTTATTTAACAGAAAAATAATTATAACATTATAAAAACTTATCGATTAAAAAAAGCATAAACATAAATTGCATGAATTACATAATTCTATTCTTAATTATATTGTTTTTCTGTATATATGCCTATAATTAAATGAATAGAACGAATCTTGTGCTTCCGTATGGGCATAAAGGTTCTAAATGAAACGATTAAAACGTACCACAGACTCATGAACCTCACTCAAATCATGCATAAACAATTAAAACCAAACTCCGTGGCGCTACATCCCTGAAGGGACAACGCCTACCACCCGACCGCACCATAGGCCATTAATGGTGGTTTCCATGACGAAGCCGCTGCTTCTCTATAAAGTAGCTTCTCAATTTGAATCACGAGGCTGAGTGCACTCCGTTCCAGACCTCCTTACCTCAGAAAAATCCGAACAATTAAAACAATTGATAATTAAAAAACTAAAATGCATTTCACGATTAAAGTTCGATGCCCGAGGGGGGAGGGAGACCTTAGATTCGAGTTCCCTAGCCCAAAAAAGCCCCGCATGGTGAGTTTCGTACAAGTCATTCAATGCTCTTTTTTTCCGGTTGCTATGACAATCTCACAATCGAATAGCGTCTTCTTAATAGGTGGCGTTGACTGTGCGTTCATGAGATACAAAGTTTGGTTTTTAGGTAGATTTCGAAGAAAAATCTACCTATTGGGATCGATACCATGTCATGACTTTCGAAAAATTCTTTCATATCTTTACGTTTCATGCCTCCCTAAGTACGAAACCACCGCCTGTTCAAAAAAATTTGTGATATATATCTTTACACGATAGCGGCCGTAATTTTGAAGATATTTGAACCGAAATTTATTATGTTATTTCTAGGCCCAATAGTTCGGACAAATTCGTTAATGAGCAAAATTGGCCCAAGGGGGTGGTCGGGGGAGGGGGTTGAAATTTTAAAACATTTATATCTCGGCCCCTATGAAGTATAGAGGGAAACTTTGTTTGAATAAATTAGAGTACTCCCTATGGAGTTCACAGTGACACCAACGATTCGGGGGTTTTGGGGGTACGAGTGGGGGTGGGGGGATGGAAATTCGAAATTTTTGAAACTACATCTTGTGGGGTATCGTTGAAAAGCTCTTGATGAGTACTCTACAAATCAATAACTAGTTTCTTGATAGTTCTCATATAAGGCGAGATTTGAATGTTTGGAAAAGTGCTCTTTCCTCCTTTTTGCAGTTATTATTGCGGGTTTGTCATACCAAGGCTAAAGAAGAAAAGTGCTACACAGCGACAGTAAATTAAACCAAAAGCACATCGAAATCTAGAACAGCCTGTAGGCTTGCCTAAAGGGATTTTTATATCGTAGATTTGAAAACACAGCATACAACACCGGCGCCTTATTCGTTGTGTGACATGCACTGAATGCGAATGGTTGTGGTCACCATGCTACCTCGTTTAATCGCAAATGGGTTGGATGAAATGCCAATTATGCGCGCTATATAATGCCACGATACTCCCACGTAATTCCAGTCCGTAAACAAGGACAATATCCGAAGCGCAATTTCAAGTCTATGTTCAGAAAACTCTCGGTGGAACCGTGGGTAATGCGTTAACATTGTTCTTGTCCTCAGAGTTGTTTGTTTCTTTGTTAAGGTTTTTAACGACCGTACTTAATTCTCTTGATACTCATTTTCCTCTTTGCATGTGTTTGGTATGCGCGTAGTTATACATATATGTATTCATACATCCTGTCTTATCCCCTAGTAAAGTTTCCGGTCTCCTGTTGGGTATTCTATTCTCTGAGGAAATTATTCTATCTCAGTCACACTTGAACTTAAAATTTTCCAGAGACCTTCCTCTAGTTTTTACTAGTTATAGGAGGGATTAAAATAATAATAATAATAATAATAATAATAATAATAATAATAATAATAATAATAAGGAAGGGAGGTCTGGAACGTGGTGTATTCAGCCTCTTGATACAAATTAAGGAGCTACTTGATGGAAAAGTAGCGGTTCAGGTCCCGGAAACCAGAATTAACGGCCGTGGGTGAATGCATGCTGACCACATACTCCCAAACCCTGCCATCTGCCTATGGTAGATGACGCAGCGGTCGCGTGGTAGGCGATGAAGGAGGATGTAGGGTCGCGGACATTAGTTTAGTTTAATTCACCTAATGATATGTAACCAACAAATACCAGCAGAAAAATGGGAGGATCTTCAGTTCATGTACAAAAGAAGCTGAGGATATGAAGATCGCTCAGTCCCGTGCACCCGTGCATTACATTTACCTTGGTAAACTACTTCTTACTTCTTTTTTAGAATCCAATTTTGAAAAGTAAAAAAAAATACATTGGTAGAGAAGGGGTAAATTAAAGTAATAAAGTCGTAAGTGTATCGGGATGGTGAAGTAAGAGTTCTTCAGTAAACTGATCTACAGTATATTCCCTACAGCGTTAACATGTGTAAGACAGTTTTATGAAAGCATTAATTAATTAACAAATGGAAACTGAATTGTATTGTTAACGCTTCTGTATTTCAACGTGTTTATGCTTTAAAATACGAGAATAAAATTAGGGAACTTATTTTACAGTTAATAAAAAAGTTGGGTGAATTTCGGTGTTAATACGATTATACCATTCAATTTCGCTGTTATTTCTCATGAAAACGAAAGAGATTTGCGAGTCATATGGTGAAAAATATTACATATTTCCGCAAAAATATCAAATAACCTTGAATTTTAGACCTTTTATCCTGTAGATTTTAACAATTCTTACCTGTTGACTGTTAACACTTGCCTGTAATGTAGATAAACTAGTGTAACACTAGTGTAGTGTAAACTAGTGTATCCTTGATCTACTTATATCAAGAGTGCATTAAGGATATACATTACTGGGCACCAAAACCCACCTATTTTTATATTGAAATAAAATATAAAATACATTCACTGTCATATATTACAATAGGCCCAAGTTGTAGCAGAAATAAACTTATATTAACATCTCTTTACACCAGATTATTTTAATTGAAAAATAGTATATTTTTAATACTTATATTATTGACATACCTGCCAGCTCGATACTTACTTGGTTTATTGTATAATTTCTCTTGAGAAAAAAATTCATTTAGAAAAAGAATTTCGTATTAAAAATGAAAATTTCGCATTTCGCGACAATATTTCGTCCTAGAAGCGTTTGAAAAATATCACGATATCAATGGAAATGGCAATAGGGATGGCAGAAGATATCCCTAAATATAATTTTATTCTAGGATTCAAGGATACTTCTACTTGAAAAACATAATCAAATAAAAAGTGTATTTTCCTCCGGAGCAATTATTTTTCGGCTGCCACTTTTATTTTTTACCAAAATGCATCCACTGTCAGAAGTGATTAAAACAGAACCTTTTACTCTAACAACTGTTCACTAGTACCAGGCCTACTTCTTTTCCATTGAATTCGCAATGTTCATTGATCGCTACACCCCATGCGCTCAACGGTTGCCTACCGTTATAGTCGAGGCACAAAGCAGGAAAACAGCAATTCTCACGAATTCTCTAGTAGCTTCCAATGTACGAGTATGTTGGCCGCTTCCATTTACAAGAAAAATTATCTAGGGGAAGATGGGACATGTTGAACATTTGTAAGCAGAAGAATTTTACCTTGCCTAGAAATGTAAACAGAACGTTTGGACTTATATAGCTGTGGTTGGAATGTCGCAAATGTAGCTCTCAAGAAATATTTTACAAATAAAACGCATCTTCAGCCATAGAGGACAATATCTGAATACTAAAAATAATTTAGTTTTGCCGCAAAAGTTTCAGTCTATAGGAGTGGAAGAAAACGATCATACACGATGAATATGATCAAATATTGGATTTGAAAACATAGTAGATAATATTCGGTATTAGTTAGTACTAGCTTAAAAGGCCCGGCGTCGCTCGGATTTTGTATTTTGGGTGTAATTGAAAATTAAATTATGAAGGACTTTTGATTTCCAAGCTATAAGCCCTTATATAAGTATCTAGAGTTTGAAGCGAATAAGAATGACTTATCACACTCAAACTATTCCCTCAGAAAATGGCTTTATCGCTCATACAGGACTTGAATTTTGAAACCCATTGCTCTTACACACAATGCCTCGTAGGGGTTGAAATAAGAAGAAACAGAAATTCCAGTAACATAACATTTTGCTGTCTCTAAGGGATATTTTATTTTCCACTTTCATATTGCCATACAACTATTTTACGGCTAAAATAAAAAGGAATGGGACACAATTTACTGCGCACAAAGAGCTAAAAATGTTCCATCCTATTTTGTCTCTTTTTACATGCTTAAGGCTTACAATAAACATCCTTACTTCTCAACTAATACAAAGCCTATAGCGAAGAATAACGAATCAGTGGATACTTTTTTTTACAGACTTTACTGACGCTACCCATCGTTGGCAAAAAACTCAGGCTGAGATAATTGAAAATGCTGTCCCCGCAATAACGACCTCTTATTCTACTTCAAAATGTGAAGTGATAAATTATATTCTCCATGCTTAGGATAGAGAAAACGATGTGATGCGTCACACCCTATATTTATTTACGTTGATTTCATTCTCCAGAACTGAGTTACAAAAATGTAATATATCGTGTGCCTCTCTAATTATAATTATTTGTCAAAGCCCAGAAAAATGCAACTGCCAAAGTCCAATGTGAACACTGTAAACAATATTGTTGATATGAGAAGTGAATTGCATATTCATAAATATTCAGAAATTAGGCCTCTAACTTTCTACTGGTCAGATCGAATAGCTTTAAACCTTCTCCGGACAACGCGGACCATTTTGAAAAAAAGCGCTTAGATCGATCTAGTAGTCTTTTTAGTCTATAAATGACACACATACGAACATATATATGTATAAATATATTGTTATTATTCAATGTTAGTAAATATTACTACACAGAAAATTCACTTTCCATTTTGGCTTCACTTTATGGGTTTGTGGTAGAAACTGGAACATTTTCCACTGAAGTAAAGTTACATAGGCCTACAGCAAGATATTGCATATTTTCTTGCATATCAGCGTAACGTATAAGTGTCAGTTCAAGTACCGTGGAACCAATGCTTTATCATTATATAAATGAAGTAAATAATAGTTTATTAGTTGTTGGGAACAAAAAATTCAGCTATTATTTTTCACCAAATAGCCTATAATTAAATCGAATGTTAATTTATTCAACAAAATAATATTTTATATCATATTCTCATGTTGTTTTTCTAACCAGAATCTTAATTAATTAATGGCAGAAGCTCATTACACGATTCTGACAAAGTTGTTGTACACGAGAATATTAAAACATTAAAATGCTGGTAAAGTTAAAATTCATGCACTAAATTATCAACTTGACCACTCTATTACCTCCTTATTGGCATTCAAATAACTGTTACCGTTTAAGTTTATTATTATTCTATTTTTTTTTATTTGTTGTAGTAGTTCAGGCTGTACTAGATCATGTATAAATGGGAGAACGCCGTAGCTCAGTTCACAAACAAGAATGTTGTGGGTTTTATTCCTAATAAGACTTTTCGATTGATCTAATCCTTATAAGTTATTATTTATCAGTTCCACAAAGAAATATAACGATCGAGGTGGTAAAATGTTACTTCCTGGCATTACTTACCAAAGTTTTTGGACTTCCATCTGGTTGATATGGACTTATTAACTCAGAATTCCATCATATAGTTGGAAATGTCCCCCATATTGTGAGCTTGATTTATATGGCAACTTCTCGTTGCCTTGTATTTGTAATTCTTTGATTGGGCAAGGTTTATTTTACGTTACGAGGTAAACTTTGAATACCTGTACGCTGTATTTAATAATTTAAGCAGGTAGAATAGTAGTTTGGGACCGCCTGCGTAGTCTAATAATTAACGTTGTTGACTACAAATCCGCAGGTCTGGGTTCGATCCCCGGTACCTCCTCGGATTTTTCTGAGGTAAGGATGTCTGGAACGGGGTGCACTCAGTCTCGTGACCCAAAGTGAGGAGCTACTTGATAAAGAAGTAGTGGATGCGGTTCAGTAAGCCATCAATAACAGCCGTAGAAGTCGGCGTATTAACCACATGCCCCCAATCCTGCCATCTGCCTATTGTAGATGACACACCGATCGGATGCCAGGCCTATTCACTCAAAGGATTGTAATGCCACATGGAGTTAGTTTTAGTCTTAGAATTGTAGTATGCAGTGCAGAAAGTTCAATTCAGGATTACAGGAATAAGCTAAATGTCATTTTAGATATCCGTAAGACATTTCAATACGACATAAAGCCACAACAACCTGGTGAACACATGAATGGTACAATAACGGAGGAAGGAATTAGGGCAAACATTCTATTTAAAACTGCTTAAGTAGTCGAGTTTTAAAGAACATCAATATTACTTATTCATAATCCAAAGATCTGACTATCTAACGATGAAAGATTCATAAAAGTTTCTTTATGCAAGGCATCCATCTATTTTCTAAAAAGAATACGTAACCTGCAACTTCTGCAGAACCTCCCTAATGCTTAAAGCAAACCCCTCCTGAGCCTTAATACTACTTTATACTGTTTCCTGCATCCAGTCTATTCTTTGTGACATTTGACATATAAAATCCTTGCTAAAAATTTATCAGTTTACAGTCCTTTCAAGAAACAGAGCATTGGGACATTTTCAACGTAAAAGAAGCAAAATAAAATTGTTAAAACAACAAAGGATATCCCAAATCTTACAGAGTCAGTATTTTACCTTTTCAGTATTAAATTGATGTATTGTTGTAAGCCATCATCAAATGAAAACATCAATAGACTCTAATTTTAAAATGGATTAGGAAAATTACAGTGGAATAGCTAGTCTCCTCCATAAATGACAACCAAAACATGTGGATATAAACCCTCACATTTTACATAAATATTCTATTAATCCCTTATCTCTATTTTAATCTATTTTTAAGGTGTTGCATTTATGTCAGTAGCAGCGAAAAGATTAAAACATACCTAGTCTTTAAATTTTTACTTTTATGTTCAGTCAGTGTAAACGCTAATGATTCAATCAGTAGTGATATTATACTTTCTACATATTCCATGTATAAAATATAGGCTTATACGTATTTGCTTGTTCACTTGGTATGCAAATCAGGACGATGATACCATTATGATGAGAATAATCATGAAGAGAGCAATGATGGTCGATGTTATTAATATTATTATAATGAAATTATTATGAAATTGTAATAATAATAATAATAATAATAATAATAATAAAAATAATAATGAAACTTTTATGTATACATTGTAATTTTGTGGTTGTTAAATAATTTATTTTTGACTGCTACTGGTATTCTAAACAGTTTAATATAGCTTATAACCAAGTTATTTATTAAATCTCACTATTTTTGTCATTTCTGTCGAGTTTCATTTAGTTAACAAATATTAGTTAATTGAAAAAGGTGATTCTAGTTTTTCACTAGGAGAAAAACGCTTTAACTATGATTTTTAAATTAAACCAATAGTGCAAGAACAAAACTGTGGCATAGGTTTTATTCTTGTAATCTTGTTGCGTTTATCTCGTTATGTGCGCTGATAGTAGGCCTACTCTCTGACATAATCCTCCATTAATAATCATTATTAAATACCATTATTTGGATTGTATATTTTATGAGCAGCAAGCCCATTTACAACAGCGAATATAGGCCTATTAAGTTTGTTACTTGAATATAGTATTTCTGTTCGTTTATAGGTAGATTTCGAAGAAAAATCTACCTATTGCAATCTATACCATGTCAATGATTTTCGAAAAATTCTTTCATATCTTTACGTTTCATGCCTCCCTAAGTACGAAATAACCGCCGGTTCAAAAAAAAATTGTGATATAACTTATATACACATTTTTTTTTTCACGCTAGCGGCCGTAATTTTGAAGATATTTGAACCAAATTTTATTATGCTATTTCTAGGCCCAATAGTTCGGATAAGTTCGTTAATGAGCAAAATTGGCCCAAAGGGGTGGTCGGGGGAGGGGGTTGAAATTTGAAACATTTATATCTCGGTCCCTATGAAGTTTAGAGGGAAACTTTGTTTGAATAAATTAGATTACTCCTTATAGAGTTCACAGTGACACCAACGATTCGGGGGTTTGGGGGGTACGAGTGTGGGTGGGGGGATTGAAATTAGAAATTTTTGAAACTACGTCTTGTGGGGCATCGTTGAAAAGCTCTTGATGAGTACTCTACAAATCAATAACTAGTTTCTTGATAGTTCTCATATAAGGCGAGATTTGAATGTTTGAAAAAGTTATCTTTCCTCTTTTTTGCAGTTATTATTGTGGGTTTGTCATGCCAAGGCTAAAGAATAAGGGTGCTATGCAGCGACAGTAAATTAAAACAAAAGCACTTCGAAATCTACCTCAGCCTGTAGGCTTTCCTAAAGGGATTTTTTTTTTATCAGGAACTGAATAAAAAAATACATGAAACGAAAACGCTTATTCTTAAGACAAGCTATGTTATATTATATGTTATGTTATATTAGGCAAATGTTTGAACCATGAAGGGGTTAGTGAGGCACAGGTGTATAAATATAAAATGCAAAAATAAAATTGTTTCTTTATTACTGTCAGTAGCAAGGTGCTGTTTGAGGGTTTGTGTCTATTGGGAAAAATAAAGAACGAAAGGAATTAAGGTTGAATATTGTCTTACGAAAATTTTGTATCTCCAATTGTTTCTATGTTGCTAGAAGCCATCTTACCTCTTGCTTACGTCATCTTACGTCATAACCATTACCGCTGCGAAGTTATAACTAATTCACGGGCTATACTCGAAAACTATAGTCGCGAATGGAAACATGACTACAGATTCACAAAGCTGTGGTTTATTATGCATGTTCCACAATATTTTTAGATTTATATCTTACAGTAGAAACGAAGTACCGTTGAATAATTGGTTTTAATATTTCGCCGTACTTGTCTGCAGCAGACAATCAAGTTGGAAACTGTGCTAGTGCGCCTGTAGAACTCTGATTAGGCAACTCCCGCGACAGTCTTTCCAGTTAAGCTGATTTCTGACGTAATGAATGCGAATTTGCACATCAAGTTCTCCCAGTGCGATCTCATTCGGGCCTGTCACTTAACTTTCACACCATCATGACTTCATCACAGCTAAGAAGAATCTACCTTTAACAATATAGCTCAAAAGTATGAATTCTTCATCGGTAATGAAATAATCAAGTAAAGCGTTAGATGATATAACGACCTCGTTGCTTTTGTATGGCCTATGTGATATTGTCTTTAAGTTCTTCTAACAGTATGTGGATATTATTTATGGGGAAACTTGAAAAATAAAGCGTATAGGTCAATTTCCCATAAATTAGAAGTACTTAAAGACAATATCATAAGAGAAATTAACTCTATCTCGAAAGCTGAACTTATGTGCGTGAAAATGTGTGGATGCAAGAAGAGAACACTTCCAACATCTCTTGTGATGAGGTACATGGTTATTTTCATTGTAATTTTAACTGTAAATGTGAGAATCTGAATCATTACACCGATCGCGGCTTTATTTGCGTAGATATTTCACCCGATCGCTCGGGAGTTGGAGCTGTGCCCGCCACGACGCAGAAACCCGCGTCATTGGCCAACTCTTGCGTGGGACTCACTGTACTTTTAAAATGTCAGTACAAAATAATAAAAATGACCGAAAATGATTAAAATTGAGCTCAACTATCACTATTATAAAATATAATAAACACTACAAAGATACAGTACTCATCAATCTGTAAACAAAACTTCAGAAACACAAAGGAGCTTGTGTGCATGTGTGTGTATATGTGTATGAGAGAAAGAGAGGGGGAAATAGAGGCTATAGCAGAATAGGTTGGAATATTGTAATCGGTAATGGAAATAGACATAGGCTATATTATGTACACGTGGATTTTAAAGTTGACCTGTTTTCACGATCCACTTGTCCAAAAATTTTAAGGCAAAAAAAGATGACAACCCTGCTTCCTCCAGAACTACTCTTAGAACTGCTAAGTTACATGGAGGAATTTCAAATACGTTCACCGAATTCCAAATAAATCATTTCGCAGCATCCCTTGGCGAAGTGAATAATTTCTATAGAGACATCCATTGTGCACGATGACTTACGGATTCAGCGAAGCAGACATTATTGGTCCAAGCTATTGTACTCAGGAGGCTTAATCTCTAGGCATCGTCACCTTCCAGCGTAAAGATTTCCTAGCTGAAATGACAACATTATTGCCTGTCGTGTAGCTAGTACATAATGAACGAAATTGTACAGTTTAACGAGATATTGCTTTCAAGCTCATTAAAGCTTCTTGTGCCACCGTTGTTTGTTTTTCCCCTACTCTGCCTTTGTGTGACCAGCATTATCGTTAACAGTCCGTCTGAAAAGCTTGAACCTATTGATTTTCCCATGCGCTCGTGGTGCGGGAGAGGTACCGTGTGGTCCACAATTCAGCACAACTAGCTCTCACTGAATATGAATTTAGAAACCTCAAACGTAGCTCTCGCGCACTCTGTAAATATTACGTTAGTAATTATAAATTTTCCTAGGAGAGTACTGGAACATAGGCGCCTACCTTTGGGGTGCTTTGCATTTTCAGCACAAACCAAAATAATTATTGGGGTGCCGAGCACCCCCATATTTTTATTATACTTCACACTTCTTGTTAAGGGGGGACATACAGCTTTCGGTGGAATTCATAGGTGAGGAGGTGAATTACGTTATTTTTTCCCTCAGCAATTAATTTCTCTACAACCATGCAAATCTGACGTACTATTTATTGACTATTTCTACAATTGCATGCTATTTTCAAAGTGAAACAAACTGTTACAGTTGTTGGTAATTATCGTTACAAAATGGCAGCCACGTTTCGTCCACTAAGAAATGCCGTTTCTGTGAAAATGTCCACAAATGGAAATATTTTATTTTTTATACCTATTTGCAAACTTCACATGAACAACATCATCTACAATCCGTTAAATATCTACAGTATACGTATTTTTAAAAACCATTTTTTAAATGTTTTTTCATTAATATATATATATTTTTTTAAAATAAACTAATAATGTTAAATGAATGATTGTACATAGTGTTGTTTATACCATTTTAACAAATACACAGAAAAATAATCACTCAAATATTGATATTTGTGGAAGTCACCAAGAAAACGGCATTTCAGTGCATGAAACGTGGCTGCCATTTTGAAACGATAATTAGTACCTGTAACTGAAACAGTTTGATTCATTTTGAAAATAGTATGCAATTTCAGAAGTAGTAAAAAAAGAATGTGTCAGATTGCAAGATTGTAGAGCAATTCATTGCTGAGGACAAAATAATGAAATTCGCCTACTTTTCACGCATGAATTTCACCGAAAGCTGTATGATCCCCTTAAGTTCAAAAGACTAGTTCTTACTATACCAGTATCTACCTCTACTGCTCAGCGATCATTCTCCTCTCTCCGTAGACTCAAATACCTACATTTATAAAATGCATTTGGAAGAAATAACAAATCAGTTCATCATTAGAAATGAAATTAGCAGGCAGACTTTTGGAATTAAAATATAAATTGCAAAAAGGCCATCCTTCTGTGGCACGACATGTTACGGTTTTATTAACTGGTAAGTGATGTTAACAATGCAACAATTATTGATCAGTTTCTTATGAAAATGGGGACTGGAGAAAACGGCATAACGACGAGCTTCAAAACCTGTACTCGTCACCGAATATAATAAAGGTAATTATATCACGGAGGACGAAATGGGCTGGACATGTTGCGCGCATGGGGGAGGAAAGACATATCTCAAAAGTATTGACTGGGAGACCCGAAGGTAAAAGACCACTTGGAAGATCTAGACGTAGGTGGGAGGACAATATTAGGATAGATTTAAGGGAAGTAGGATTTGCCAGGGATGGTTGGATGAAGTTAGCACAGAATAGGATTGAATGGCGGGCTCAGATAAGCGCGGCAATGAACCTTTGGGTTCCATAAAATAGATAATATTTCTTTAGCTTGCTAAGGAATTGTCTATTGCCATTGAGTAAATAAGTAAGTAAAATATGTTATCTTCGGTAAAATAGTTGAAGCAAGGAGTTGAAAATGAACCAGTCTTCTTCTCAGAAACCTGTTTATATATCAGTATGCATTCGGCTAGTTGATGACAATAATCAGAACCGTTCAGAGGCGTGACAATATGGATTTATAAAAAAAATATATATTGTAATGTGCTACTAATAGTAATAAAATAAATAGTTAAAAAGGTGGTATTTCCCCCACTTACTGAGGCTAATTTCAGAATGTTTGAGCTCTAATATAATATGAACTTTCATTAATAAAACAAATAACTTCTGGCCATTAGAGAATTCTAAGGAAATTTTGACTTCTCAGAAAATTCCGTTCAATTAACCCCCAAAAAAGTAATGATTATACACTAAACTTCGTGACTCTATACCCTTGGAGGGACATAATCCTACCGTCTAACCGCTGGGTCATCTACCACAGGCAGATGGTAGGATTGGGGGCATGTAGTGAGCATGATGGTTTCTTTGATCGGAGCCGCTATTTCTCAATCAAGTAGATTCTCATTTCATTCTAAATATCTGAATTTGCTGGATAGAACCCGCCATTTACATAAACATAGATGAAATGTAAGACTGGGTTCAATCACTTCACGTTAATCTATGTGTAAACGCTGCAGTAGGGAAGTGTAGTAGGCCTACCATTTATCTAGAATGGGTTGTTACGCTATCTTGCTGGAATATCTCTGGAGGCTGTAGTGCTACAAAAAAGTTCTATAATGTTAAAGCTCACGTTGGCGTTCCCATAGTACGTATCAACAAAAAACAAGGTCCGATGCCCGTATTGTTCACCAAACTTCATGAGTTGCTGTAACTTTTTTTGCTCAAACAGCGTGATGCTAATTTTAATCAGATAGCTTTTGATTAAATATTATAACAAGGGTTTATAGCTACTTTGTGTATGTACTAGACTCGAGCTGGCAGTAATTAATTATCAGTAACGAACGCACAGCATCAGAGATATTTTATTTTATCTGTGTCTCATTATTTTGTTTCTATCAAACGAGGTCTCTAATTACTATCTCACTCAGTCGATCACTCATCACTCACTCACTCAATCACTCACTCACTCCACTTAGTCTCTTAAGGGATGATAGACGTGCTGATTAAACAATTTTGAAAAAATAAAAGTCAATTTTTATTTATTTTAGTGTTAAAATCCAAGCATACCCTAAAAATAACTCTACACAATTTTATGCTGTTTCTACGCATGGAACAGGTGCTTCTGTACCATTTTCAAACCTCAGAGCGCCTCCCATTGCCAGTGTATACAAACTCTAATCGTTGGTTTTCTCAGTTTCAACTAATATGTTGTTTTATTTCTATCTACTCCCAAAAAATAGATACAGCTGTGTACTTTTATGTATTTATTAGGGATGTGTCCTCGATACTTTCGATACCTCGATACTCTCGATACTTGCATGGTATCGGCATCGAACGATACTTCAGAAATCTCGCTCGATACTTTTTCGATACTTTTGTAACTCTGCAATTCTGCAATTAAGTGAGAATGCTAGTCCTTTTTAAAAAAAAAAACTTGTAAGTGGACTGCTTAAAAATGTAATTTTAGTTTTAATGTAGAGTTTAAAAATAATTATAGGCTACTGATGATATTAAATTTTGTCTCATTAAATATGCAGACTTAATTAATTTAGTTGGTATTACACAGTTTTCTCAAATTTTAATTTTTAATGTACCTATTTATTGAAACTGGAAATGTTGAAGGTATCGAGTATCGAAGTATCGAGTATCGAGGGTAAATCATGTATCGGTATCGAGTATCGAGTATCGAGAAAATCTGGTATCGACCCATCCCTAGTATTTATTATTATTTATTTATTTTGTTGAGAATATAACAGGCTCATTTCCCAATTACAATATTCTCTTATACTAATTACACCTGTTTTAAAACACTAATATCATATGTTTAATGTAATACTAAAAATATTTAAACTAGAAACACATTCAATATGAAAATTACACAATGAAGGGAACAGATAAACACAATACTTTACAGTAATTTACAATATGTTTAATGAAATTGCTAATAAGATTTTTTGTAAAGGCCTAGACTTTAGTTCTTTTCAAAAATATTTTAATTCATCAGTAAATTTTTAAACTAGCATCAAAGAATCTTACATAAGAAAACTAGGTTCATATTTTGATATTTTTCGGAGGAGATAAATTTAGAATATGTATTAAAAATCAATCAAATGAATTGACATCTCAATAACCAATTAAGATATATAAAAAAATAATCTCGGTTTACATTTTAATTAAGTGTGAAAACTTTCAAATTTCTATGACAAGCAGTTTAGAAGACCACTCTCAACACTTTAGCCATCCTTTAATCTGTAACTAATCCATTAGCTCATCCACTTATTCACTCGCAAAAATCGCGAGTTTAACGTCAATGCAACAAACACTTTCCAATGTTCCACTCTCTAGCTCTTGTATTCTCTCATCAGAATCTCCCTAATATTTACCTAAACACTGACATTGCACAGATCAAAATCTCCCTACTGGTCATGTACGAGTGTTCACGCTGAAGTCCATCCTTCATTCGTAATAAAAGAGAAAAAACCATAATTATAGCTGTCCGAGGTTGCCAGAATATACAGCCTGTCAAAGTCAGTATATAGAAGTCAAAAACGTTATTACCGAATTTTACGTACTTTCGGCTTAACAGGAAGTAACTCTAACTATATTATTTTAAATGGAACACGCATTATATATTTTTTAAATATATTTTCGAATAGTGCTTTTCAAAAAGTACCCACACTAGTTACTTCTGTGAAAATTTACTGTTGCTAAATCAAGAAAACAGAAGCCGAATAATGCCAGTGAAACGCTTCTTTTGTTTACTGTGATTTGACTGTCGGAATAATTATCTGCACATTTTAACATATGTGCAAAAATTTAATAAAAATTTCCTCGCGGTTATGGCCACAGAGGAGGATAAATCCACGAGTAAGAGGGCAAAAGTGACCTAGCTTTGTCTTTTTTGCTGTTAAATTCTAACTTCCTTAGTATTATTCGTATTGTTTATATGCACAACTCAGGAATTTATTTTTTCCACATAGTCTTTAAATTTCAACGTAGGTTTCGGCATGAACGCTTTGATTCTCTCTTGTAAGGACTCAAACATATTAAAAATAATTGGATAGGCGTAGAGGCCTACTGTACGAGAGGAAAACATGCATCACAACTGGTAGATCTTTTTCAACAGTCTTTCTTCTAGACTTAGGGCATCTGCAGTACCGCCTGCTACCAACGACTAGAAAACCCGCAATACACAACCAATAGAGAATGCTCCAGAGTCCTTTGGTTGCTTATGTTTGGAGCACCACCTGCTACTAGCGACTAGAAAACCCGCAATACACAAACGAAAGAGATTACTTCAGAATTCCTTGGTTGCATATCAATATACGGTATTTAGTTTGCCTTGAGGTATCCTAAAATTGTTTACCTTACTTTAGGAAGTTTCAAACTAGGTTTACAACAGGATTTGACAGCGAGATATGACATGATATGCTAGATAAGTTTGGATTGCGTTGTTTAGACTAGTTGGTTTATCTTAGGATAGATTGACCATGCATGATTAAATTAGTTCAGATTAGGTTATTTCAGGCTAAATCATGGCATATGTTATCTATATTCTACCTTTCCCAATATTAGTTTTTTTTCCTATAAAACTCAGTGGCGCTACATCCCTGAATGGACTAGGCCTACCACCCGGCAACTGCTACATCTCCCACAGGCAGATGGCAAGATTGAAGGGCATGTGGTCAACACGAGGGCGCCCTAGGCCGTTAATGATGGTTTCATTGACCGAAGCCGCTACTTCTTAATCAAGAAGCTCTTCAGTTTGTGCCATGAGGTTGAGTACCTCAATAAACTCCGAGGAGGTGCTGGGAATCAAACCCGGGCCTGCAGTAGCCAGCGACGCTTACGAGACGAAACATAAATATGTTTGCACATTATAAATTCTTGTATTTTAGATATATAATTATACTAAAATCTTGTTACTGACCAGTACTGTGCTCAAAAATACAATCTACCCTCTCTTGCGCGGAAGCAGCTTTTTCAGTAGGTATCCAGGCTGCTTTATGACACTGATGCTCTATCCTTCCTAGCATTTTCACGAGAGCTAGTATCTTAGGGACATCAGCTAGTGTATTATTGCTTCCAACATTAATGCCTTTTATAGGTGGCTGCAGGGAAATGAATAGGCAGAGAAGAAGATTGATGTAAAACCTTCCTTTAGTGGAATGGCAATTTCAAAACTGATACCGAACCAATGCCATGTAATTTCGTCTGCATAAAACTTTCTTGATATCCATTTTATGGATTCATATCTGCAAATAAAAGCTATTTCCTCAATGGAGCTTCTGTAATAACCACGCAATATTTATCCCTGTCGATCTTATTCGGCCCGGAAGCTTCTCAATCCTTCTTTATACTGCGATTTTTATGTTAAAACATCCATTTAAAAGAAACAAGTGTGACATTTGAGCTATAATGCCTAACTCGATTTCCAATAAGAACTGAGAAATGTTTTAAATGGAAAAGCTTTATATCTGAGTGAGAGAATTAGAATGTCTCATGCTGATGTCATTCAACGTTAACTGCGTTGCCATTGTTGGGAGGAAATACCGACATATATAACTATTTTATAGTCATTTGACATAGAATGATATTTACTAGTCAGAATTTAAATAAAATATGGATTAAAAACAGATAATTAAAGAAAAATAATAATAACTCAATCAACAAATTGCTTCATGTCCTGGGAGCGTCGGGCCCTCCCGAGGGAGGTTTTATTAGCAAAGGCTAATTTAGTTATGCTTATTTTCTTGTAGAAGGCAGAGTGACAGGTATAGGACATGTGTAGGTCCATCGACGGACCGACCTTAGGATGAAGTAAAGGGATGAGAGAAGTGTTGATTTAGCCATTTTGGTAAAAAATATATATATATTTTTTATTTTAGTGTAAAAAAATCAAGCATACCTTAAAGCACAACAGGCAAAATTTTATGAAGTTTGGACGCATCGCACAGATGCTGCTGATACCATTTTTAAACTTAACTGCTAGTGCGTGCAAACTTTAATAGATTGTTTTCTCGGTTTCAATTTAGAAGTTGTTTTTCCACATTCAAAAACTGTCTTCTCCACAAAAAGTGAGATACAACTGTGAAATTTTTTCACAAGGCGCTTTACAATGCAAGTATCAAAATGCCTATTCTGATTTTCTATTTAAGCCTTAGTTATAATTTTAAATATTGAGTACAATCATAGGTCGGTTTTTTAATTTTTAATCTTTCTGGGAAACATATTTCTTAACAGAAAGTATAAAAAATAAAAAAAATACATCAGTAAATTTAAAAAACAAGCTTCAAACAATCTCACATTAAAAAATCAGACTCATATTTTAATATCCATTAGATGAAATAGATTTCAATTTTGATTTTAAAAAAATTCACTTAATTAATATCTCAAAAACAAATCGAGATATTGAGATGAAATTTTAAGTACATACTAATTTGTGTTTACATATTAATTAAGTGTGCAAAATTTCAAACTTCTAGAACCAATAGTTTTAAAAAAACCACTCTTAACACTTCGGGCATCCTTTAAGGTAGGTATTACTAGACAATGAAAAGTGTAGGCATTTTATTTCTAGATACTCTATTTCGGCTTGAAGTTTATTGTAAAGCGCAAGTAATCTACCACACGCGAGCCATGGATTATAGTCCCATCTGGAGGTCTGCATACCCAGGGTTTTACACCCTGAAAAATCCCTTTGAATCCAGAGGAGGGCACCACTGAAATTAAAATCGCATTAACTAGTAACAACGCCTTATTATATGGAAATTGAAAAACAGAAGAGTTAACATTGATAAAAGCGTTTGTTCATTATGTAATAATAAAGAGGATGCATTGCATATTGCATTGGTATGTGACGTAACTAATTATTGGAGGAAAATTTTAGTAGACAAGGAAATATTGAAGCTATAGCGTATAAGAGAATTTGCTCTTCAAGGAATGCAGCCATTTTAAAAAGGCTAGGTAACTTTTTATTTCTAGTCAGGAAAAAATTGGAAGCAACGGTAAGGGATTAAAAGCTTTAAAGGCCAAAACTTATGTTAAACGGAACCTGTAGGTATATGGTAGTTATATATGTTATTGAAACTACAAGCTATATAATTACAAATTAATTACATATAAAAAAATTGCATATAGTTCAGTAAATACGATTATTGTGTTGATTGAAAATTTGTGTTTAGTTACTAGTAGAATAGTTTTGTTTTAAAAATGTGAACTTAAGTAGTCTGTCCTTCCAGAAAACAGAGATGTCACAGAGAGGCATCTTTGATAGTAAATGTATTAAATGAGTTCAATGTATAATTAATATTTAATCTTAGATATGGTGTCTTATGACTTTTATGCTCAAACATACGATTATTATTATAGTTATTTTTCTTCTTCTTCTTATTCTTATTCTTATTATTATTTATGTATTTATTGTTTGGATTATGAAAATAAATAAATAATTGCTAAAATATTTAAAACAGTATTAGTGCTAACAATAACTTTATATGAAGACCACGGTTGAAAAGTAACATCTATAATATTATTTCTTACTTTGAAACAATTGCCTGAACTCGTAGAGCTTGAATGCTGTTTAAAATTACCGTTCATGTTTCTTACAAGCTAAATGTCTATAGAATATAGAACATACTTTCATATGAAAACCTACACGATGGAGAAATAAAGACTCCTTCTCTAGGATTCTCGTTGCACAACAGTAGCAGTAATATTTCATTTTCAGCCAAGTGCTCTCATCTATGATTCTCTGTGTTCTTCTTTATGTTACTACTGCAGAGCACTTTCGCTATGTATCTCTTATGGTGCTCGATTGCAGGCATGGAGAAACAAATGCTTCTTATGTGTCGTGAAAGATAATTCTATCTCAAACTTCTTATAACATCGTGGCGCAATGCTTCTATTTAGTTGGTCATTTTTTATTTATTAAGTGCCGGTATGATACTTTATGAGATTGTATGGTGGACGAGAAATGTCTGTCCGTTCGTCCGTGTGTCTGCATGCGCGATAACACGAATACATTTTATCGTATTTTCATGAAACTTGATATATGCATTTATAACAACCATGGTACAAAGCCTATTGATTTTGGACGAAATCGGTTGACCGGTTCCCGAGTAATTCCCAATTTAGCGTCTATTCTGTGATAATATATTAGACTGAATTTATCATACGCAAATCAGTTTTCATGACATCAGTGTTGTTTTACAGTGTTCATATACGGCTTTGGAAGATGCAATACACTGGGCTTTGACAAATAACATTACCACATATTCCTTCACATATGCTTGTAAAACTTTAAACCTTTGTTCTTCCGTGAGCCCTGTTTAATGAATCGATCTGGAGCTTAACTAGGAGATCCATTGCAAAACTGTTTTTTCTTGGCCGTGGGGGGGGGGGGGCAATTAAACAAAAGCATGACATATAAAGTAAAGAATTCATCTAGAAGTTAAGAATATAAAATACAAGTTTTAAGATTTATTTGATAAAGATAGGAGAGAACTTTGTTATTTGTAGACAAGAAATATTAATTGGAGTGAATTCGTGTAGACGTAATTTTATCTATCTTTTTAATGATTAATATAGGAAAGCTTAAGTGAATATTTTTTCCAACCTCTTAAATAATTTTTTAAGTTCAATTTATTGTAATTCTGTTGATACTATTTTTAATTAAATGGGTATATTTTTCTGCAATAAGAGTATTATAAAGTTTCAAACCATAATTTATTCCATGCAATTATCCCATAGTAGTCCAGTGGAAGTATTATTATTTTTATAGTACGATCAATTTATATATCCAATTTCCATTAAGAGAGGCTCGGGGGAACAAAATGGTAAATGCCACTCCATCAAACAAGTAATATTTGACCTTCCCGCTTGGTTTGGTATGTGATAGGTATTAATCTCTATATGTTCAAATATGCTGAGCACAAAATTGAGGTGAAAATAAACTTATTACCGTTTTATTAATTTTGTACCTGATGAGATTACAATATTTTTATTTCAGTGTACATTTGTAGGAAAGTTTTCCTTGCTATCACGTAACCGATTAATCACATTAACGCATATTATTAAAGTGTTCTCGTAGAGACTAAGAAATATGTAAAGTTTTATTTTTTCTATACAACTATCGTCAATAATGATAAAGAATCACACTCATAACTCATTAAAACTAACTTGTAATGGTACTTTTACTAACTTTTTTTTTCCATTATTCATTCTCAACTGTAAATTTTTAAATTTCAACATGAGGTATTTTGTTTGTATCTCTGTTATGTTATTGCAATTTATTTTTTCGTATCTTTATTCATGTATTTATTTCATATGAGCAATCTTATTTATTTTTATTTTTTGCCTAAAACTATAATATGTATGTTTTTGATATAATGTTCAAAATATAATTTTAGTATGACTGAACTGACCCCGAACACAAGCTATGCTCATGCGGGGCAAATAATACTCGTTTGAAATTGTACTAATTGTGTTTATATTATTTATATTTGTATTTGTAATAATTTTGTAGTAAGTTGTAATAATTAGAAAATTTTGTAATAATAATAATAATAATAATAATAATAATAATAAAAGTCACTATTACAAACGTCGTTGATCAAACTATTTAATTTCGATTATTAAAGTTTCAGGAAACGAATTAGGCCACTGCTAAATACGCAACATAATTACCCAAGAACACATATAAATTCAATATGTACAAGCGCATTACTATGTTATATTTAAGGGAAATAAAATATAGAAATACGTTTGTTTCTCCAACCTTAAACTGACTTGACTACTTTATTAGTAGATTTAGATGTACAGCAAGAAATGAAGAATATTATAGGAGAAAAACTCCTGTGACACTGGGATTCGAACGCACGACCTTCGGCTTTCCGCGCTCTACCAACTGAACTAGTTAGAGTTCGCTTCACAGCGCCAGATGGAACCTCTCTGCTACGATTGATTACCTTTAATGGTCTATCTCACATGGTTCAGGAGAGAGGTTCGGTTAGGTAGACCTCACAAAGAGGTAGACCATTAAGGCGCCGTTCATACTGAGGCGATATACGATAAGCGATATATCGCAAGGGATATTTTGCCGCGATATATTGTTAGGAAGGTTCAGACAGCGAGCGATAAATGAATGAAATGAATTGAAGAATTGTCTTCTCTTCTTCCCGACATGTTCACTGCTCGAAATATCGTAAGCAACTAATCGCTCAGGCGACCGGCATGTTGCACTTCGAGAGATATATCGCTTGCGATATGTTGCGCTATCGCGCGACTGTGAACCTTTTTTATCGCCTGCCTTTAGATTTCAAGTATCTGTCCGTGCGTGTCGCGTATCGTATATCGCTCACGATATATCGCTTATCGCTTATCGCCTCAGTGTGAACGCTGCCTAAGGGTAATAATCATAGGAGAAAAGTTCAATCTGGCGCTGTGAAGCGAACTCTGGCTTAGCTCAGTTGGTAGAGCAGCGGCACGGAAAGTCGAAGGTAATGGGTTCGAACCCCAGTATCAGATGACTTTTACTCCTATATCTTATGTAATGCCCAACAGAGATAACATTCTGTGGTTTGTGAATGCCTATCTCCATAAAAAAAAAGTTTTAGTTTGCCATAATTAAAACTCTAATAACCGGTAATATTTAACGAGTCTTCACGTACAAAGAGTACAGAGTTACTTTCATTTGAAAGGCCACAAGGCGGAGAAATACTATCTATATAGAACAGAAGATTCCCCCCTTGGCTTGCTCGGTGCACAACAGAGGCAGTGATATTTCATTTTCAGCAGAGTGCTCCCATGTATGATTTTCTCTCTGTCTTGCTTTATATTATTGTTCCTGCACAACGCTCTCTATGTATCTCTTGCGGTGCTCGATTCCAGACAAGAGAGGCAATCGCTTCTTCCGTGAAAAGTAATTCGAATTCAAGCTTCTATACAAGATTGGCGTACAATGTTTTTTCATGTCTCATTCCTTCTCACAACATATCTACGAGAAAAATGAGATGTCTTTTTTTCTACATTGAAGATAGATAAAGCAGAATACCTCCTTCACAGCTGTATTCAGCATTTTAAAATTAATCATTAGAGTCAGGATTTCTAAGCAAAATACATATTTATTTTCAGACTCCTAAACATAAGAAGAAATGTTACATTTCGTGAGACATTTCTTAACAAGCAATTTTTAGATATATAAGCTTTTCATGAACCACAGATTATTGTCTCTGTTGGACATTACATGTGGTTCATGAAAAGCTTATATATCTGTCTTGAATGTTAACTTACTGTACAATAACAGTGGGAGCCCGGTCACAAAAATCACTATAATTAGTGTGCCTCACATTACTGCATATGACATAACTTGACTGTCTGTGAGGTAGACCATTAGGGCAATCAGTCATAGGAGAGAGGTTCCATCTGGCGCTGTGAATTGAACTCCGGCTTAGCTCAGTTGGTAGAGCATTGGTGCGAATAGCCAAAGGTCCTGGGTTCAAGTCCCAGTGTCGGAGGAATTTTTCTCCTATAATATTCTCAAGCAATTTTTAGTTTATTTAATAGCGCTTATTTTTACTTATTCTGAAAGAGAAATATTTTACTTCTTTTATGATTTTGAATTAAAATTGAATTGAATTTTATTAAAAACTATCAAATTAAAAGTGCTTATTTCACTCCTAGAAATCATTATCATCCGTTTTCTTTATTTTGTAGGCTAAAAGGACTATTGAAGAATCCGGGTTATAAAACACTATCAGATTTCAAAAAAAGCTCTCCTGTGTAGAAATAAGTTACTGAATCGATGAACTGTGCTGGCCATTTTCGTCGTAACGTCCGCCCAGCTCAACAAACAACTAACAATTGATTAGCATTCGCTTAGTTTTTGGTGGGCAACCAACTTTAGCTTAGCTTAGCTACAGTTAGCTTAGCGCTTGGTTGGAAATCCATATAATAGCTGCGGCATCTTCAATAAATAACCCTGAGATCGGAACTCCATATCACTGTCAATTTATAAAATCTACGTACGATATAATAAATTTACACCAACACAGTGATTTATCTACAGTTCCTGTTCCAGAGGTCAGAGATTTAGAAAGGGAAGGAGAGATTTGGAGCGATAGTATGAGAGGTGAGCGCAATGTGTGTGTATGTTTGTGTGTGTGTGAGAGAGAGAGAAGGAAAGAGATAGAAAGAGGAAAAAGAGAGAGCACGAGGAAAAAAATGGCCACGCGACAGAAGTGAAACTTGTTTTAATTTTTGGATTTTTTCAATTTTGGATTATTGGATTTTTCAATTTTGGATTGTTGGACTTTTTAATATTGGATTTTTGGACTTTTTAAATTTTGGATTTTTTATTTTTTAATTTTGGAATTTTGGATCTATAATTTTTTTAAATTTTATTTTGGGTTTTCAATTTTTTAATTTTGGTTTTTCGATTTTTAAAATTTTGGATTTTCGGTTTTTTTAATTTTAATTTTTTAATTTTTAAATTTTGGATTTTTTAAAATTTTTTATTTTAAAAATTTTGGATCTTTGAATTATTTAATTTTGGATTTTTTTATTTTTTTATTTTGGATTTTTAGATTTTAAATTTTGGATTTTTGGATTTTTTAAATTTTGGATAAGTTTAATCATTGAGCTGATAATTTTCTGTGGAGTCCGTTCCGTCACAGCCCAACTAATTTTGTGACGATTTTGACAGTAACAATTTCGTGACGATTTTGTCCGTATCGCAAGTTTGGGTTAGCTCTCAATTTACTCCTAGCGCGGCTAAAGAAGTTTCACTTCACATTACGATTTATCTGGTAATACGCTTGATGGAAAGTGAAATCGCCATAATTTTCAGAAGGCCATAGAATAGGATGAAATAGGCATAAGGAAATTCTATTGGTAGTAGGAACATTCACGTAACTTTGTTTCAAACTAATATCCTAGCTATTTCGGCATTATAACTTCAACAATACGCTACTAAATAATTGTAAATGGAATTCATTGATAACAAACTTGTATTTCTGAAAATCTACTTTCATTCAATCGAAGTTAGGAGCAATACCTGGAACGCGAGTCAGAGGGCTGAATTCAATGGGTTAAGTGTGAAATCAGTGTACTAATCCATAACAGTGCAAGTGGTGAAAGCAAACGTAACACTTCAAACGTGCTACTCAATTCCCAGAGAAGGTTGATTGCAATTAGTTTCTGTATTATTTCCTCGTCAAATAAGCTGTCACTCTACGCTCCACGAAACTTAGTCTCTGTATAGTTGAAACTAGGTATAGCGAATTTAGTTTATGCAATACAAAAACTTCATCTACATCAGATACAAAGGCTGTTGAATAAAGACTAATTATGTCCGAAGTTCTATTAGGCCTATGTAATATACTAACATTATATACATTATATACTTTACATTATATACATTATATACTTTTGGGTATATTGTTGAAAGAACTCTCATATATTAAATCCTACAAAGCACTAGTGGAAAATGAAATCCATAAATAATATATTAAACTAAACTAAAGTAAACTCCGTAGCGCTACATCCCTGGAGGAACTAGGCCTACCACCCGACCGCTGCGTCGTCTATTATAGGTAGATGGCAAGATTGGGGGCATGTGGTCAGCATGCCAACACCCACAGCCGTTAATGATGGTTTCCGTGAACGGAGCCGCTACTTCTTAATCAAGTAGCTCTTCAGTTCATATCAGGAGGTTGAGTGAACCCCGTTCCAGACCTCCCTACCTCAGAAAAAGAAGGGAGGTACCGGTAATCGAATGTGGGTCTGCGGATCCTTAGCCAGCGACGCTAACCACAAGACCATGTAGATGATCTAAATTTTATTTTGACTATAGTTTTTAGTAGTTTTCGTTTAGTATTAATTAGTTTCTTCTCCCCAATATTTTTGTCCTGGCTGGCTGGACTATTATTGGCAAGTTTATAGCCAGATTTGAAAAATGGGTATTCGTATATACTGCGTTATTAAAATGTATCATATATGTCATACTTGTATGGTATCTCACAGAAGCGATGTCATTTAAAAGGTACCATTATTGTGCTCAAAATCATTATTAGTTAGTAACAGATATTTAAAAGCTACTCGTATATACGACAGAGATTTGCAATAATCAGTGTTCATGTACTCCTGATTCGGTACTCTATCAGAAATGTTCTTTAAAGCTCATAGGTAAAATGTAGACATTATAGGAGCAAGAGGTCTTCAATCGAGCACTTCAAGATGACCACTTGTTAATTCGTGAATTTACTTGCACTATGTACATATGTTATTCGTTTTTAACTATTTATAGTGAAGAACTATATAATTTTAAAACAAAATTAAAAGGAAAATATTCCATGTCAATTTTTCGTTTAGAACCATAGTTAAACATTACAAAACATATAGCTTAATAGTGCATGCTACTTCTTAATGAATTATAGTAGACTACACAGCAATTAAAGTCTAAATAATTATGAAGAGTATAGAAAGTAATTTCTTGGAGACCTAATTCAGCACTAAATTGAACAGAATGCTCGAAATATAAAATAAGAGGATTAATGTTTTTATTTCCAAGTAAACTTTTTATTTTCCATAACTTCGTTACCTTATTTTAAATAAGTTGATTTTCTACTGTTTACATCGAGAAATGCGAAACATAAGTACACCGCATGTAAAATAATTCAGTACAAATTTTAAGGACATTAAACATAATTTTAACTGAACAAACCGCGTTTAAGACAGTTCAGACAAATGCATAGGTAATCTGTAGAATTTGCTTCGGAATGGCTCATATGGTTATATGTTCCAAGGTGCGCAGGTCGGTTCCAGCAAAATACTACACTGGATATCTAAAATATCAATAACTAAATTCAATACATATGTCCTATATTTCCTTTGTTTTCATGATAAACCATGAAAATAGAAGCGGGATTTAAAAACTTGTTGTTTTATCTGCATACAAAATTGCATGACAATATCTTATACACAAGCAACGTTGTATGTTCATGACCCATGAGCCCTTATACAACTTCATTTATGGGTCAATGTGGGTAAGTAGAATTTATATGGATTTACGAACATGTTAAATAAATCATAAGAGCCAATATTTCAGTACAACGACGACGGTAAAAGACCTGTCTTGCCTGGTGAGCAAAGAAGTTTTGCATCAGGTTGAAACAACTGAATACGCGCTTTCGCAATATGACTTCTTATTCTATATCAGAATGTGAAATGAGAAAGTTGTATTGCCCATGAATAGAGTAAGAAAGTTATGTGATCGCATTAATAAGATTTTATTTGGGTTGTGTATACTTCGGGGATGCCTGGTGTCTTGCCTGGTGAGCAAAGAAGTTTTGCATCAGGTTGAAACAACTGAATACGCGCTTTCGCAATATGACTTCTTATTCTATATCAGAATGTGAAGTGAGAAAGTTGTATTGCCCATGAATAGAGTAAGAAAGTTATGTGATCACATTAATAAGATTTTATTTGGGTTGTGTATACTTTGGGGATGCCTGGTGTCTTGCCTGGTGAGCAAAGAAGTTTTGCATCAGGTTGAAACAACTGAATACGCGCTTTCGCAATATGACTTCTTATTCTATATCAGAATGTGAAATGAGAAAGTTGTATTGCCCATGAATAGAGTAAGAAAGTTATGTGATCGCATTAATAAGATTTTATTTGGGTTGTGTATCCTTCGGGGATGCGATGCGGTAACGACACTCTCTTAATTTTTACAACAAATTTACATGAAGAGAATGCCATACATAATATTATATTACACTAAGATGCACAACTTTTATTTGGGCAGATGAAGTTATGTGTTTCACAACAGATATTTTAAAGGACAGAAGCTGATTTAGACAGCATTAGAGCCTGAGCATGAATGAGAATTGCGCTATCTGCTTTTTATTGGTGTTACGTGATTGGTTACACGGCATCAAAATTTGTCACAGCCTGCAAACTGTAAAGCCTCTTCCTTACCCACTACATGGAATCGATATATGTGATGTGGTCACTTTGACCACAAATTAACTGCAATTCTCTTGTGGGACCTTGTTAATTAGAGTTCCATCTATGTACCTGCTTGTTGCTTCGACATGGAAACCATATAATGCCAGTCATAATCCTTTCATACACCACAGATTAATATCAAAGCTAGTATGGGATTTTAAAATAACTAATAATACTTACGTAAGTGTTCGTGTACAAAATGAAATTTAAAAAGTTACTTTCTATTTAGTATAATATCACAGGTAGCAGTAAAAGCCAGGAAAGATATTCAAATTCAAATTTTATTGAACAATATTAATCAGACTGAAACAGCATAAATGGGACACCTCGAATAAACTACTACTTGTGGATAGGGGTGTATTTGTTACAAATAAATGTTGACGTAACTTCTTAAATTCATGTACGGTATGCTATTTTTAAGAACTCTGTTGACAAGTTAATGAACTCTCTTATGAATTTGTAATAACTTCATTTGCTTCTTTTCTAAAGAGTTATTAATTACTTTTATTTTCTGTTTAATGAACCTATTACCCCTATACAAAACAGGCCAGAATCAGAAGTATACTTAAGTTAAAAAATAGCGAGATCAGAGTTATGCCTTTTGACCTGTCTCAGATATACACTTAGGGTAAAAAAATGGGTAATGCGTATTTTTGTGATAACATTTTAATAAATTATATGATTTGTCATAAACATGCAAAATCATTATATTTTTAACAATAAAATTTAATCGGTTGTGTAAGAGATAAAACCATAGATGCGCATTTGCAATAAAAATAAGCAATACTTGCATTTTAAAGTATAAAAATCGGAAGCATTGAGACAGACGTTCTTTAGCCATTCAACCAGGAAATTGATTGGTTGATTGTTTGATTGTGTGGTTCTGTTTTAATTCAGAACACGGAAAGCTATAGCTACGGTATACTGCATTATCAAGGACATCAAAGAAATGTTCGGAAAGTAAGTAAAATGGTTTTGTAATAGATATTAACGAAATGTACAAGTAGATTGTATAAAAGGAATAAGTTCGAAATAATTCTTAAAAACTAGAGAAGAGCTATCTGAATATACTTAATACAGGCATATGCCTGTGAGCATCACAACCGTTCTGTACATATTGTGGTTAGTTGTTAACCAACATGTCTTAATTAAATAGTTTATTTAGTTCTATGACATTATGTAATTTGTCAGAACTAGGTTAAAGTGAAGAAGTTTAGTGCGCTTTCTATAGTATTGGTAAGCAATGGAAAACTTAATTTTAGTTAATTAACATTTGCTTAGTGATAACTAGTTCGTGGAGTGGAATTATGTTATGTTCAATGAGAGAAATAAATTTGGAGTTTTTATTAATTCAGTAAAAGATTTACAAGATAAATCAAAACGTAAAATTACATTATATACGTATCTCTTGAAGGCAGATTCTCTTGACTTCTGCAAAGCTAGTGGGATTTTCAGAGGACCATCAGGAGTTTGGATTATAATGCGAGGCCATTTGAACAACGGGAGATTGGATTATTTGAATAACTAATTAAGGAGCCATAAATATTAACTAGCTCGACTCGTGGGATTTATTAGCCCGTTGATCCTCGTGTTTTAAAATAGCAATAACTATATTATACATGAAGGAAAACTTGGATTTCTTTACAAAACATGGTTATGTGTAGGGGGCGGATTTCTATGACATGTCATATTTTTCCCCTTTGCATTATTTCAGGTTCCCGATTAATTTAAACCCTATTCCAAGCATCCTGGTGAAAATGGAACTGCTTTTATTGAGCATATAACTGCATATTTAGGAAATTTTCAACTATTGTAGCATATTTAGGTCATATTTTTCGCATATTTGTGTGCATATTACAGAAATTTTGAAGTTTCATATCATATTTTGTAAATTTTGCATTATAATGATACTTTTTGAAAATTTACAGATATTTTAAATAATTAACATTACATTTTAATAAAATGAATTGTAATGAAACTTTTAAAAAAATATGCACGCCCCCTAGTTATGTGTTATAAGCGTTGGTTAAAAGTAAACAAGAAAGTGTATGGCACTCTCTAACTAAATGAATATTTGAAGGCTCAGATTTCCTTACAGGAAAATCTGATGATGTGTTACGAATACTGGTTAAAAATAAGCATGAAAGTGTAAAGCAGTGAACATTTTTAATAATAGAATGTAACAAAGTTGTAAAAATCACAAATTTAATTCCTTAAATAAAGTACTTCAGTTATAAAATGTATTCTTTGTTTTTAATATTCACACTTGTACTATTGTCAAAAGCTCGGTATAGCAGTTGTTTATTTGCGATTTGTATCTGATAGAGAAATCGATTCTTTTTCCATACCGATAGTATAAAAACATTAGCTTTTGTTATTTTTGAAAGGTTTATCATGTATTTAGCTTATCTTATATTTATTTAAAAACGTAATGGTTCATTTCTGTATGTTTCGATTTGAAGCATAAACTACAAAACTGTTAAAACATAGTGCATATACATAGTGTTTGTACCCGGAAAGGTTATAGAACTATAGTCGTTCACTCACCTCGGCTAATTCACCTAATATCATAACCATAACCACACACACACACACACACACATATATATATGAATGAACCTTTTCAGCTTTTATATCGAAACTTTGAAGAAGAAAACATGAGAGAAATTCGTGATAATACCGTACCAATAGGTTAGTTACTTTTACAATTTACGATGAAGATTGGGATACTATTTTGTCAAATATAAAGGCATGTTCTATGTTACTCGACATTCTATTATCTTTTAAATCGTGAAGCGTATCAGGTATGGCTGTGATACGGTGCCCCAGTGCTTTACTAATGTAAAGAAATTTGCAATTGCAATTTGAAAATTGCTGATTTGGTATTCAGACTTATATTCCTGAAAATGTTGCGCTTTAGATATGGTTCAATGGCAATAAATAATTGATTAAACTTACTTAAGGTTAGGCGGGCTATTATATTTATACGTTTCTTCCGTCAAACTAGAAATATTTTCCACCTCTGGCTCTGAGTTAATTTGGATTAACTTCATAAATTCAATTTCAGTATTATATTGAAAGAAATATACACTTTATAGAAACACATACTTCAAATATGAATTCCAACTATTTTATTCAGTCTTGCTAGAGCGTTTCGAAATGTTTTCTTCCAGAATCTAAGCCTAATCTCTGTTACCAGGCTTTATCAGAATCAATTCCGGCACAGACGACACTGCTCTGGCTTTTGATAAACATTTGAAAGTATCATACACACATGTGTTAAATTGAAATAATTTGCACAACAAAAAATTAAACTGACTCAAACTCTGGAAGAACGTCAGGTACACTAAAAAACGTAGCACGATTACTTCTCTTGATATTTCTCGGGCATGGCTAAAAACCGTGCAAATACGTGTCATCCGTATGAAGTACGGGAAACCGGCTAGTATGTCTTATATAAATATATAACAACATGCTTGTCCGGTGATCAGACCTTTCTAACGGGTGGTCATTTATAAAGAACTTTGTAATACTGGCGGAGAAAAAGATATTTTCCTTAGAGAAATAGTATGGTACATAAAATTACTTTACTAATTAATGGTGCGCTGATGAGAACTTTCATTTAACTTCATAAAGCAGTTTAAGGTTAAGCACACACGGGTGACTTTTCTCAGGCAGCAGTTTTGTTTAGTTACATATTGTTATTTACAGATAGTAGCGAACGGCTCCATAGTACAATAACATCAGGTAAAGTGACATAACAAAGTGCCAGCATGTTTTTGTTGAATCAATTATAATTGCAATTATGATATGCAGAAAGTAAGTTTTTCTAATCAGATTAAAATTGACCAGCATCAGCAGAACTACAGATTTGTGATATCTTGACAATCGCGCACTCACATAACAATAAAAAATAAAATAAAAATAAATCCATGTCAAATCGACCGGCTCCGGGATTTGATCCGGGGACCTCCAGAATACAAGTTCAAGACGGCCAACTCAGTCAGTTTGACGGTGTTGTTTGATAAGCATATGTGAAGGAATAGTGTTAACTGCCAAATTATACCGGGGAAAAAAATTAAAAAAAACATGTGACCTTTAATTAGTTTTTACTCTGGTACCGGTCAACCGATTAGGTCCAAAATTAATAGGCTTCTTGTCATGGACGTTATAAATACGTATACCAAGTTTATTGAAAATCCAATAAAGCATATTTGAGTTATGGGGCCTTTTGTTATATAATACCAAAAAAATGCACTAAATTGAGCATTTTTACGGTATCGACCAACCGATTTGGTCCAATATCAACAGACGTCTTCCCATGGACATCATAAATGTGTACACCAAGTTTCGTGAAAATCCGATAAAGCGTATTTGAGTTATGGTGCTTTTAAATAAACACTAAATTGGGTTTGACGCCGGTACCGGTGAACCGATTTCGTTCAATATCAATAGGGTTCTTCCCATGGACATTATAAATGCATACACAAAGTTTCATGAAAATCCGATAAAGCGTATTTTAGTTATGTCGCGTACAGACAGACGGACAGACAGACAGACATTTTTCCGTTCCCCGCACACAATCTCATAAGTAGCATACTGGCACTTAATAAACGTGCATTAAGGTTCACAAGCATGTTAAAGAGCTGAGGGACTAAATTCCAGCACATCGGCATCTGTTAAAAGTATAAGAAGCAATACATATTCGTCCTTAAAATAATCATAAACAAAGCCCATGATGACACTATAATTATAGAATTTGGCGATAGTAACATCGACAATAAAGGGCTTTCAATCTCCCTTTAACGCTCCAGCTACTGCATACGCATGTAAGATGGAAGGAAGAAGCCCAACAGATAACAGTGGGACACAATCTGAGAGTTTCCACGTAGTTAGTTATCAACCAGTGCAAAATGATATCGATTGTCCCCTGCACTGCACAATACGGGAGGAATCGCGACCACTTCTCCTGCATTGGTGCTGTGCGTGCGGGCTACTTATGCATATTAGGCGTTACGTCGGCTGCAAACAAAATATCTATGATTTAATATTTGTGTTGGTATTAATAAATTTCATTTTCAACTAGTGCTATTGAAATTCTTACACAAATTTATTATTTCAAAAAGGACGATATTACTTACTCAAATATTGTATGTACTATAACATATTTTAAGTTTTAATGGTTACATATAGATTGTTTTTTAGATTTTAATCTTGATATTGTGTAACGTTTGTACAAACTGTACTAAGTCAAAATTGTCTCAATTCATGTAGCCTATGTCTTACAGACTGTATTATCTCTAGATTTTGACTAAATATTAATCAATTAATATATATAGAGTGCTTTTGATTCCTTTTCATCATCTATTTATTCTATTCTTACCACACTAGTGCATAGGTGGAAATAATAAATTTGTGTAAGAATTTGTGTTGGTGTTTCCTTGTAAATCCAACGACACCTATTAACAAGACCATATTCAAATATCAAATTAATTGAAGATGGCCTTGCTTAGTTGCCATACCTACCGGGGGAAAAACATTGAATGATTTGGACGAACGATTTGGTTTTCTGAGGGGCTAGGGAACTCGAATCTAAGGTAGTTTTTCCGTGAAATGTACCTCGAAACCGCGTTTTTAGCCTTTTCATTATCAATCGTTTTAATCGTTTATGTATGATTTGGGTAAGGTTAATGCATTTGTAGTACGTCTAAATAATTTTGAATATTTTTTTAATTATTTAATTCAATATTTACACAAAATATTTATACAAAACAAGACCACCCGAATGAGCAAGCGCTCGTGCTCGGGCACAGTTCAGCCATTTACATTATAAAATACAAATTACAAATACATAAATTAAATATAATTAAATCAATACCTAAAAAAATAATAATAATAAAAAAGAAAGAACAGAAAAGTAAAAATAAAAAGGAAAAGTAGTAAGAACAAAAATTGAAACCCTGAGTTATTACAAATAAAATCGTTCCTTAATTGTCTACTAAGTACAGAGTGAAGTAACTTTTGAACTATGAAATAAGATTTTTGATAAACTTATTGAAATTTTTGTTGTTCATATGTACTATTTCTAGATGTGACCTAATTATAGAGTTATAGAGTCTTGGACCATAATAAATTCTATGTTTAGAGCCAGAAGAGGTGAAGTATTTTGGTTCTATTAAAGGCAATGTTTTATTTCTTCAATTTTTTCATTCGGTTTTATTCATTAAAAATGAAATAAATTTCTTACCATTGAAGATAAATGCATTAAAAAACCACCGTTTCTGTATTAATGTAGTTTTAGTAACTGGAACAAAAATCAGATCTCTACTCTTAATACTTCCCGAGAAAAAGGAACAAATGTGCACAAAAAACAAAATGAGAGAAAAGGGACGATAAAGATAAATTATACCATAATGTGCTCGAAGTGCATATTCAGGACAAAACTTGTATGTCGGATGAAACCCTATGGAAGAATGTAGCCCACACTGCTCTCTACATGTTTTCCAAGCTATCTGTATTAGTACCTACATCTGTTTTAGTTCTAAAACCTTGCCCATAGTACAATTGCAGCTCCTTCTCAGTGAGCCTTCGTTGCTGTGTAAGTGGCTTCAAGACGGTTCCCACTGTACTCTTTTCTCGATTTTCTAAGGCGTGAGTCCAAAAGGTTTTTGTACATGCTAAAGTTTAATGGATACGTTTTTTTTAACTATAGAAAAGAGCAAAATACCTTATTATTCGAGAGGCTCCTTCATACCCCGTCATCTTCCAGGCTTGCCAACCACCGATGATTTTACCTGGGCCCTCCCACCTCAGTTCCACAGGCATCCAGAGCCTCTCGAACCCCGGATACTCCGGGAACATTGCGTCATCTGGCCAGGATGCCACAATGCTAAGGTTGAGATAAGTTCTCTCCGAACTGTATTACAGTGAAATCTCGATACAACGATTTCGCAGGGACCAGAAAAAAATATTGTTGTAGAGAGAGATATTGTTATATCGAGAATTTACAAAAAATGTTCAAATATTGGTAGTATATGTAGGAAACAACTTCAATAATTGAAATGCTTTAAGTATTTAAGGAAATAAAGAATTTTTTACACAAGAACTGCTATACTGTACTGTATTCACTCCACCCTTAAATTATTACACTAACTTATGAGCAAACACATTGTCTTTTCAGGAAGAAGCTGGTAAAACATCCCAGTCTCGTCAGCATTATAAATATCTTCTGGCAAATATTTCTCAGTAATTTTTTTTCATTTCATTACTGCACCAGAGATTTGCGTCATTTGTTGGTGCAGATTTCTCTTCCCATTGAATTAACTTAAAAGTTATGCCATGGCGGTCTCTAAAGCGGACAAGCCACCCATTGCTAGCCTTGAAGTCCTCCACACCAAGCATGGTAGCAAACTTCTTAGCTTGACTACAAATCAACGGTCCATTTATTGGAATGTTTAAAGTTCTTTTTTCATTGAAGCATTCCAAGGTTGCAGCATCCAAGTCAATAAATGTTGCCGTTTTCTTTCGTTTTCTAGTAGGATCCACGGCATTTGAATTGAGTTTTTCCTCGATCTCATTCCTTTTCTTTAAGAAAGTCGACACCGTAGATTCCGAAAGCCCGTACTTTTTCGATGTTGCAGTTTGTTTCATGCCTGCGTCAATGTCTTTAATTACAGCTAATTTCTGCTGCATACTAATTTGTTTGCGAGAAGCCATGCTGACAGAGAAGCACAACAATACGCGAACACCACCAAACAAACTTGCCGTGCAGTGCAGGCACTGACTGGCGACCAGGCAACTGGTTTACTCCATTGTGCACTTGAGCGAGGGTGAAGCACGATCAAGGTCAAGGAAGGCGATTCCACCCTTAAAACGAGGCGGGGGAGTTCATGATTTGGACTTTCACGATCTATTTTTATCGTTGTACCGAGGAAAATGTATTTACGGGGATTCTAAATGTAATCGTAGTGGGGAGGTTTATCGTTATTAAGAGTATCGTAAAACCGAGGGGAATTTTACATTATTTTAATGGAAAGTATGCCGGGACCAAAATATTTTAACGTTATAAAGAGTATTATCGTTATATCGGTAATCGTTGTACGGAGATTTCACTGTATATAGTTAGATCACTGTTGCGCACAGTACAAGCGAGGGATATGCAAAAAAAGAAATATCAAATTTTTATGAATATATATTTGGGAAATTATTGTTTTTTGTGTAAGATAACAATTTTTTGCAACATTCACTCGGTAGATATTAAAGCATATGCTAAGCTGACTTCCGTGAAAAACATTTTAAAAAACACAGTATATTCAGCTGTAAATTTGTACATAGCATATTGCGCCATCTACTCAGGGAAACCTAGAACTAAAAGGAAAAGGAATTGGTCCCGTCTGACAGCCGGCAACGTATGAATGAACTTTCATTATTGCGCCCGGCACTCAGCCGGTAACGAGTTAAAGAGATTTACTACGCCATTATGGCCCTTATAGCACAAAACGACTATGTAACATGTAAATTATACTTAATTCAATGGAAATATACAATAAACCGAAAATCCACATTTTTTATCAAATGTGCTTACAACCTCCCCTTAAAGGCAATGTTTTATTTCTTCTAGTATTGTAGTTATGAGGATCCGATACATGTACGTTGCGGTATTTTTGAAAGTACAGAGTGAAGTAACTTTTGAACTATGAAATAAGATTTTTGATAAACTTATTGAAATTTTTGTTGTTCATATGTACTATTTCTAGATGTGACCTAATTATAGAGTTATAGAGTCTTGGACCATAATAAATTCTATGTTTAGAGCCAGAAGAGGTGAAGTATTTTGGTTCTATTAAAGGCAATGTTTTATTTCTTCAATTTTTTCATTCGGTTTTATTCATTAAAAATGAAATAAATTTCTTACCATTGAAGATAAATGCATTAAAAAACCACCGTTTCTGTATTAATGTAGTTTTAGTAACTGGAACAAAAATCAGATCTCTACTCTTAATACTTCCCGAGAAAAAGGAACAAATGTGCACAAAAAACAAAATGAGAGAAAAGGGACGATAAAGATAAATTATACCATAATGTGCTCGAAGTGCATATTCAGGACAAAACTTGTATGTCGGATGAAACCCTATGGAAGAATGTAGCCCACACTGCTCTCTACATGTTTTCCAAGCTATCTGTATTAGTACCTACATCTGTTTTAGTTCTAAAACCTTGCCCATAGTACAATTGCAGCTCCTTCTCAGTGAGCCTTCGTTGCTGTGTAAGTGGCTTCAAGACGGTTCCCACTGTACTCTTTTCTCGATTTTCTAAGGCGTGAGTCCAAAAGGTTTTTGTACATGCTAAAGTTTAATGGATACGTTTTTTTTTAACTATAGAAAAGAGCAAAATACCTTATTATTCGAGAGGCTCCTTCATACCCCGTCATCTTCCAGGCTTGCCAACCACCGATGATTTTACCTGGGCCCTCCCACCTCAGTTCCACAGGCATCCAGAGCCTCTCGAACCCCGGATACTCCGGGAACATTGCGTCATCTGGCCAGGATGCCACAATGCTAAGGTTGAGATAAGTTCTCTCCGAACTGTATTATATAGTTAGATCACTGTTGCGCACAGTACAAGCGAGGGATATGCAAAAAAAGAAATATCTAATTTTTATGAATATATATTTGGGAAATTATTGTTTTTTGTGTAAGATAACAATTTTTTGCAACATTCACTCGGTAGATATTAAAGCATATGCTAAGCTGACTTCCGTGAAAAACATTTTAAAAAACACAGTATATTCAGCTGTAAATTTGTACATAGCATATTGCGCCATCTACTCAGGGAAACCTAGAACTAAAAGGAAAAGGAATTGGTCCCGTCTGACAGCCGGCAACGTATGAATGAACTTTCATTATTGCGCCCGGCACTCAGCCGGTAACGAGTTAAAGATATTTACTACGCCATTATGGCCCTTATAGCACAAAACGACTATGTAACATGTAAATTATACTTAATTCAATGGAAATATACAATAAACCGAAAATCCACATTTTTTATCAAATGTGCTTACAACCTCCCCTTAAAGGCAATGTTTTATTTCTTCTAGTATTGTAGTTATGAGGATCCGATACATGTACGTTGCGGTATTTTTGAAAGTATTTTAAAAGTGTGAGCTTATAAATTTGTTCTACAGTCATAACATTGTCTACTACAATTGTCTACTAAGTACAGAGTGAAGTAACTTTTGAACTATGAAATAAGATTTTTGATAAACTTATTGAAATTTTTGTTGTTCATATGTACTATTTCTAGATGTGACCTAATTATAGAGTTATAGAGTCTTGGACCATAATAAATTCTATGTTTAGAGCCAGAAGAGGTGAAGTATTTTGGTTCTATTAAAGGCAATGTTTTATTTCTTCAATTTTTTCATTCGGTTTTATTCATTAAAAATGAAATAAATTTCTTACCATTGAAGATAAATGCATTAAAAAACCACCGTTTCTGTATTAATGTAGTTTTAGTAACTGGAACAAAAATCAGATCTCTACTCTTAATACTTCCCGAGAAAAAGGAACAAATGTGCACAAAAAACAAAATGAGAGAAAAGGGACGATAAAGATAAATTATACCATAATGTGCTCGAAGTGCATATTCAGGACAAAACTTGTATGTCGGATGAAACCCTATGGAAGAATGTAGCCCACACTGCTCTCTACATGTTTTCCAAGCTATCTGTATTAGTACCTACATCTGTTTTAGTAAGGTAATCTAAGGTAGTTTTTCCGTGAAATGTACCTCGAAACCGCGTTTTTAGCCTTTTCATTATCAATCGTTTTAATCGTTTATGTATGATTTGGGTAAGGTTAATGCATTTGTAGTACGTCTAAATAATTTTGAATATTTTTTTAATTATTTAATTCAATATTTACACAAAATATTTATACAAAACAAGACCACCCGAATGAGCAAGCGCTCGTGCTCGGGCACAGTTCAGCCATTTACATTATAAAATACAAATTACAAATACATAAATTAAATATAATTAAATCAATACCTAAAAAAATAATAATAATAAAAAAGAAAGAACAGAAAAGTAAAAATAAAAAGGAAAAGTAGTAAGAACAAAAATTGAAACCCTGAGTTATTACAAATAAAATCGTTCCTTAATTGTCTACTAAGTACAGAGTGAAGTAACTTTTGAACTATGAAATAAGATTTTTGATAAACTTATTGAAATTTTTGTTGTTCATATGTACTATTTCTAGATGTGACCTAATTATAGAGTTATAGAGTCTTGGACCATAATAAATTCTATGTTTAGAGCCAGAAGAGGTGAAGTATTTTGGTTCTATTAAAGGCAATGTTTTATTTCTTCAATTTTTTCATTCGGTTTTATTCATTAAAAATGAAATAAATTTCTTACCATTGAAGATAAATGCATTAAAAAACCACCGTTTCTGTATTAATGTAGTTTTAGTAACTGGAACAAAAATCAGATCTCTACTCTTAATACTTCCCGAGAAAAAGGAACAAATGTGCACAAAAAACAAAATGAGAGAAAAGGGACGATAAAGATAAATTATACCATAATGTGCTCGAAGTGCATATTCAGGACAAAACTTGTATGTCGGATGAAACCCTATGGAAGAATGTAGCCCACACTGCTCTCTACATGTTTTCCAAGCTATCTGTATTAGTACCTACATCTGTTTTAGTTCTAAAACCTTGCCCATAGTACAATTGCAGCTCCTTCTCAGTGAGCCTTCGTTGCTGTGTAAGTGGCTTCAAGACGGTTCCCACTGTACTCTTTTCTCGATTTTCTAAGGCGTGAGTCCAAAAGGTTTTTGTACATGCTAAAGTTTAATGGATACGTTTTTTTTTAACTATAGAAAAGAGCAAAATACCTTATTATTCGAGAGGCTCCTTCATACCCCGTCATCTTCCAGGCTTGCCAACCACCGATGATTTTACCTGGGCCCTCCCACCTCAGTTCCACAGGCATCCAGAGCCTCTCGAACCCCGGATACTCCGGGAACATTGCGTCATCTGGCCAGGATGCCACAATGCTAAGGTTGAGATAAGTTCTCTCCGAACTGTATTATATAGTTAGATCACTGTTGCGCACAGTACAAGCGAGGGATATGCAAAAAAAGAAATATCTAATTTTTATGAATATATATTTGGGAAATTATTGTTTTTTGTGTAAGATAACAATTTTTTGCAACATTCACTCGGTAGATATTAAAGCATATGCTAAGCTGACTTCCGTGAAAAACATTTTAAAAAACACAGTATATTCAGCTGTAAATTTGTACATAGCATATTGCGCCATCTACTCAGGGAAACCTAGAACTAAAAGGAAAAGGAATTGGAAGGGAAAAGGAACAAAAATTGAAACAAATAAAATCGTTCCTTAATTGTCTACTAAGTACAGAGTGAAGTAACTTTTGAACTATGAAATAAGATTTTTGATAAACTTATTGCAATTTTTGTTGTTCATATGTACTATTTCTAGATGTGACCTAATTATAGAGTTATAGAGTCTTGGACCATAATAAATTCTATGTTTAGAGCCAGAAGAGGTGAAGTATTTTGGTTCTATTAAAGGCAATGTTTTATTTCTTCAATTTTATCATTCGGTTTTATTCATTAAAAATGAAATAAATTTCTTACCATTGAAGATAAATGCATTAAAAAACCACCGTTTCTGTATTAATGTAGTTTTAGTAACTGGAACAAAAATCAGATCTCTACTCTTAATACTTCCCGAGAAAAAGGAACAAATGTGCACAAAAAACAAAATGAGAGAAAAGGGACGATAAATATAAATTATACCATAATGTGCTCGAAGTGCATATTCAGGACAAAACTTGTATGTCGGATGAAACCCTATGGAAGAATGTAGCCCACACTGCTCTCTACATGTTTTCCAAGCTATCTGTATTAGTACCTACATCTGTTTTAGTTCTAAAACCTTGCCCATAGTACAATTGCAGCTCCTTCTCAGTGAGCCTTCGTTGCTGTGTAAGTGGCTTCAAGACGGTTCCCACTGTACTCTTTTCTCGATTTTCTAAGGCGTGAGTCCAAAAGGTTTTTGTACATGCTAAAGTTTAATGGATACGTTTTTTTTTAACTATAGAAAAGAGCAAAATACCTTATTATTCGAGAGGCTCCTTCATACCCCGTCATCTTCCAGGCTTGCCAACCACCGATGATTTTACCTGGGCCCTCCCACCTCAGTTCCACAGGCATCCAGAGCCTCTCGAACCCCGGATACTCCGGGAACATTGCGTCATCTGGCCAGGATGCCACAATGCTAAGGTTGAGATAAGTTCTCTCCGAACTGTATTATATAGTTAGATCACTGTTGCGCACAGTACAAGCGAGGGATATGCAAAAAAAGAAATATCTAATTTTTATGAATATATATTTGGGAAATTATTGTTTTTTGTGTAAGATAACAATTTTTTGCAACATTCACTCGGTAGATATTAAAGCATATGCTAAGCTGACTTCCGTGAAAAACATTTTAAAAAACACAGTATATTCAGCTGTAAATTTGTACATAGCATATTGCGCCATCTACTCAGGGAAACCTAGAACTAAAAGGAAAAGGAATTGGTCCCGTCTGACAGCCGGCAACGTATGAATGAACTTTCATTATTGCGCCCGGCACTCAGCCGGTAACGAGTTAAAGAGATTTACTACGCCATTATGGCCCTTATAGCACAAAACGACTATGTAACATGTAAATTATACTTAATTCAATGGAAATATACAATAAACCGAAAATCCACATTTTTTATCAAATGTGCTTACAACCTCCCCTTAAAGGCAATGTTTTATTTCTTCTAGTATTGTAGTTATGAGGATCCGATACATGTACGTTGCGGTATTTTTGAAAGTATTTTAAAAGTGTGAGCTTATAAATTTGTTCTACAGTCATAACATTGTCTACTACAATTGTCTACTAAGTACAGAGTGAAGTAACTTTTGAACTATGAAATAAGATTTTTGATAAACTTATTGAAATTTTTGTTGTTCATATGTACTATTTCTAGATGTGACCTAATTATAGAGTTATAGAGTCTTGGACCATAATAAATTCTATGTTTAGAGCCAGAAGAGGTGAAGTATTTTGGTTCTATTAAAGGCAATGTTTTATTTCTTCAATTTTTTCATTCGGTTTTATTCATTAAAAATGAAATAAATTTCTTACCATTGAAGATAAATGCATTAAAAAACCACCGTTTCTGTATTAATGTAGTTTTAGTAACTGGAACAAAAATCAGATCTCTACTCTTAATACTTCCCGAGAAAAAGGAACAAATGTGCACAAAAAACAAAATGAGAGAAAAGGGACGATAAAGATAAATTATACCATAATGTGCTCGAAGTGCATATTCAGGACAAAACTTGTATGTCGGATGAAACCCTATGGAAGAATGTAGCCCACACTGCTCTCTACATGTTTTCCAAGCTATCTGTATTAGTACCTACATCTGTTTTAGTTCTAAAACCTTGCCCATAGTACAATTGCAGCTCCTTCTCAGTGAGCCTTCGTTGCTGTGTAAGTGGCTTCAAGACGGTTCCCACTGTACTCTTTTCTCGATTTTCTAAGGCGTGAGTCCAAAAGGTTTTTGTACATGCTAAAGTTTAATGGATACGTTTTTTTTAACTATAGAAAAGAGCAAAATACCTTATTATTCGAGAGGCTCCTTCATACCCCGTCATCTTCCAGGCTTGCCAACCACCGATGATTTTACCTGGGCCCTCCCACCTCAGTTCCACAGGCATCCAGAGCCTCTCGAACCCCGGATACTCCGGGAACATTGCGTCATCTGGCCAGGATGCCACAATGCTAAGGTTGAGATAAGTTCTCTCCGAACTGTATTATATAGTTAGATCACTGTTGCGCACAGTACAAGCGAGGGATATGCAAAAAAAGAAATATCAAATTTTTATGAATATATATTTGGGAAATTATTGTTTTTTGTGTAAGATAACAATTTTTTGCAACATTCACTCGGTAGATATTAAAGCATATGCTAAGCTGACTTCCGTGAAAAACATTTAAAAAAACACAGTATATTCAGCTGTAAATTTGTACATAGCATATTGCGCCATCTACTCAGGGAAACCTAGAACTAAAAGGAAAAGGAATTGGTCCCGTCTGACAGCCGGCAACGTATGAATGAACTTTCATTATTGCGCCCGGCACTCAGCCGGTAACGAGTTAAAGAGATTTACTACGCCATTATGGCCCTTATAGCACAAAACGACTATGTAACATGTAAATTATACTTAATTCAATGGAAATATACAATAAACCGAAAATCCACATTTTTTATCAAATGTGCTTACAACCTCCCCTTAAAGGCAATGTTTTATTTCTTCTAGTATTGTAGTTATGAGGATCCGATACATGTACGTTGCGGTATTTTTGAAAGTATTTTAAAAGTGTGAGCTTATAAATTTGTTCTACAGTCATAACATTGTCTACTACAATTGTCTACTAAGTACAGAGTGAAGTAACTTTTGAACTATGAAATAAGATTTTTGATAAACTTATTGAAATTTTTGTTGTTCATATGTACTATTTCTAGATGTGACCTAATTATAGAGTTATAGAGTCTTGGACCATAATAAATTCTATGTTTAGAGCCAGAAGAGGTGAAGTATTTTGGTTCTATTAAAGGCAATGTTTTATTTCTTCAATTTTTTCATTCGGTTTTATTCATTAAAAATGAAATAAATTTCTTACCATTGAAGATAAATGCATTAAAAAACCACCGTTTCTGTATTAATGTAGTTTTAGTAACTGGAACAAAAATCAGATCTCTACTCTTAATACTTCCCGAGAAAAAGGAACAAATGTGCACAAAAAACAAAATGAGAGAAAAGGGACGATAAATATAAATTATACCATAATGTGCTCGAAGTGCATATTCAGGACAAAACTTGTATGTCGGATGAAACCCTATGGAAGAATGTAGCCCACACTGCTCTCTACATGTTTTCCAAGCTATCTGTATTAGTACCTACATCTGTTTTAGTTCTAAAACCTTGCCCATAGTACAATTGCAGCTCCTTCTCAGTGAGCCTTCGTTGCTGTGTAAGTGGCTTCAAGACGGTTCCCACTGTACTCTTTTCTCGATTTTCTAAGGCGTGAGTCCAAAAGGTTTTTGTACATGCTAAAGTTTAATGGATACGTTTTTTTTTAACTATAGAAAAGAGCAAAATACCTTATTATTCGAGAGGCTCCTTCATACCCCGTCATCTTCCAGGCTTGCCAACCACCGATGATTTTACCTGGGCCCTCCCACCTCAGTTCCACAGGCATCCAGAGCCTCTCGAACCCCGGATACTCCGGGAACATTGCGTCATCTGGCCAGGATGCCACAATGCTAAGGTTGAGATAAGTTCTCTCCGAACTGTATTATATAGTTAGATCACTGTTGCGCACAGTACAAGCGAGGGATATGCAAAAAAAGAAATATCAAATTTTTATATATATATATTTGGGAAATTATTGTTTTTTGTGTAAGATAACAATTTTTTGCAACATTCACTCGGTAGATATTAAAGCATATGCTAAGCTGACTTCCGTGAAAAACATTTTAAAAAACACAGTATATTCAGCTGTAAATTTGTACATAGCATATTGCGCCATCTACTCAGGGAAACCTAGAACTAAAAGGAAAAGGAATTGGTCCCGTCTGACAGCCGGCAACGTATGAATGAACTTTCATTATTGCGCCCGGCACTCAGCCGGTAACGAGTTAAAGAGATTTACTACGCCATTATGGCCCTTATAGCACAAAACGACTATGTAACATGTAAATTATACTTAATTCAATGGAAATATACAATAAACCGAAAATCCACATTTTTTATCAAATGTGCTTACAACCTCCCCTTAAAGGCAATGTTTTATTTCTTCTAGTATTGTAGTTATGAGGATCCGATACATGTACGTTGCGGTATTTTTGAAAGTATTTTAAAAGTGTGAGCTTATAAATTTGTTCTACAGTCATAACATTAAATTCAGGAAATATCAATTCTGTTGGATATTCTATAGGCTTTTTTAAACAAATTTTTATAATTATCTTCTGTATTAGAATCAAAGGAGTCAATATGCCCATATGGCATCATAAAATTAGTTTTATTAGTTTAATTAGTTACTTTATATTTACTAAGTAAAACAAAATAATTGAGAATAAAATTATGAAATTCACGCAATTTATACATGAAAACGATGTCAGTACTAATAATTATAATGTTTTCATTATTTTTCTGTTAAAATAATTATTTAAAATAATTATTTAAATAAAACATCTAGCAGTTCAGTAAATAATTGCGGGAGAAGCCGCTGTCACTTGCTAGTTGTGAACAAGTTAACAGGGACTGGATATGAGAGATTATTTCAGTCCCTATTAACTGTTATGAATAACTAATGCTTTTCACTATAGTTATTGCCGTTGAAAAATTAAGTTTTTATAATGCTCTGGGACTTCATAAAATATAACAGATACCTGCCCGAGAAAAATGCATCAAAAGTGAATAGGTATTTTAAAATGGATCAAGATCGATAGTATATTTATAAAAATACGAACCTCATTCAAATTTAAATACAAGATATCAACTAAACTAAACTCCGGAGCACTGCATTTCATAGAGGGACATAGCCTACAGTCCGATTGCTATATAATCTACTACTGTCCTTTGAATTTAGTGACATGTGGCAGAAACTGGAGACATATGTTCAGTATACAGACTCCCTCGGGCATTATTTATGGTTATCGTGATATGAGCTGCTACTTCTTGAAGCAGCCTGGAGGTATCGTGAATCGATCTCAGACCTAAGGATTAACAGGAATTAATTCTAGTTTAATCTGACTCAAATTTATTACTAATGAAATATGATTGAAATTTTTTGTTTAATTACGCACTAGTCTTAATTAGTATTCTAGACAGAAGTTATTTCTATCATTTCTGTTACTGTAGCCTATATACTGTCAGAAAAATAATTGAAAATAAATCTGACATAATACGCAAAAGAAGGCAGAAGAGACGAAGACTCTGATATATCACAGACTTTGATATAAAACCAGAGAGGATGCGGAATACATAAAGAACGCGTTGTGCACATCCTCGGAAATGTTCTGTACGAAATAATTAATTACTTAAAAATGAAAAACGTATCTAAACAATAAAGGATGTAAATGTTTATTTATTATCAATCTTTCCCAACTTGAGAGGTTGGCTTAAGATAAAGAATAGTATATAATAATGTTTACATGATTCTCAGTCTATTAGAACAATTATTTTAAAAATGAAAAATAAGAACGGAAAGCATAAAACAAACAAACAGAAAAAAAGGTTGTATAAATGGTACTGAGTAAAATACAAGTGGTGTTTCAATATATGTAAGGATTATTTAAGCGATTCTAGAGCTATCTTCTTAATGGTGTTAGAGGGCATTTGAGATCTGCGACAGAAGGAAACAAGAAAGCTTGGTAATTGTTCCTCGGGCGCTAATGAGTAGGCCAATAACTTCGATTTCATTGAGGTGGTAAAATAGACTACTGTAACAATTACAATAACCATTCCACAATTTTGCCATCTATGGTTGGATGGTTTCCTTTTCCCTCCAAGGGATATAGAGTCACAGAGTATGGTAATAGTAATAATAATGCGAATGACAATGGCAACAGTACTACTTAGCGGCAAGTGGTTAACATACTTTTATTATTATTATTATTCTAAGATGATATGTCAAAGTAAATGCAATATCGACATCCTTGAAAACTTATCTTTTTCAATGTGCGAAATAATAACTGAACTCCGATATTGCAATGGTATCAAAGATAACACTTATTAGCATCACAATCCATTCGTGAAGATTGCAAGAGTGTTGTACTTGAGAGACGAGAAGCCTGTATGAGATGAAGTGAAGAACCCTTGAGCGCAGACGAAACGCTGAAGTTCCAGCGACACAGACATCTTTCCTCAAATGAAACATAGTCTCTACAAGATGCAAATAGCTGTTTACATATATTAAGATTTATATTCATATGTTAATAAATAGTAAGGGCAATATGTATACTCACTTCTTATGAAAAGTCGGCAATTACGTTTTAGAGCTCTCCTTATAGGGATATCTCAATCCACCGACTTTCATATCACTGAGCCACATGCTTCAAAATTATTTAGGTGGTGCTGGACTTTAAGTAGCCCTGTATATTAAATTTAAAACATCAACTAAAAGTGCGAAAAGCAATCCACAACGGGCAGACGGGGCTCGAAGTCGCAGCGAAGACTACTCGTCTAGGGTTCCTAACACCCAAAATATATTAGGAGGGTGGACAAGGCTCTATAGCTGAGGAAAGCAGCTTGTCTAGGGAAAGGAAAATCCCAAAATCAAACCCGGACAGATGAAGTTCGTAAGTCTAGGAAGACAATCATCTAGGAGAGAAAACTCCGAAATCAAACGGGGCAGGCTGAGCTCCGCAGCTGGGTGAAGGCAATCAGCCTAGGGAGGAAACCCCGAACAAATACCCACTTTGGAAACGGGCTAGCAACCCACTTCAAGGTGTTCTATTACATTGCTCGCAGTCCCCAGGATAAAGACAGTACACATGACTCATCTGAGGAATAAAGGGAAAATAAACAGGATGCCATCCTACATCACAAGAATAAGAAGAAGAAGAAGAAGAACTAAAAGTATACATATTATATGTATTATAGCCTACTATTTAGTTGATGTTTTAAATTTAATATACAGGGCTACTTAAAGTCCAGCACCACCTAAATAACTTTGAAGCATGTGGTTAAGTGATATGAAAGTCTGTGGTTAAGTGATATGAAAGTCGGTGGATTGAGTTATCATTATATGGAGAGCTCTAAAACGTAATTGCCGACTTTTGCGGATTTCCATTTTAACCGGAAGTAACTCGAATTCTATTATTTTATATGAATCATTCAATATATGTCTATATTTTCGAATAGTACTCATTGGGAGCCTTTCAGAAAGTACCCACACGTGATACTTCTGTGCAAATTTATTGTTGCTAAACAAAGAAAACTGAAAACGAATAATACTAAGGGAGTTAGATTAAAAAAACAGAACAAACAAACAAAAAAAGCAAAGCTAGGTCATTTTTACCTTCTTACACGTGAGTTTAACCTCCGCTGTCACCATGACCCCAATCACAGGTCTAGCCGTTTCTCAATTCTCATAACAGTAGCAGCAATGTGTCGAAATAAGCATTCAACTGTCTCAGTTTCATGCAAAACCATCGGTTGTCTGCGGGGAAAAAACCGGAGGTTTTATGGAAGAGACTGCAGCTTAAATCTACTTTCAGGCAATAAAAAAGAAATGATATAAATGTTTTAGGTTTTATAAAAAATATATATAAGTGCCATCTTTATAAACAAAACAAAAAGCAAACGAAGAATAATAGAAAAGTGACATCTATATTAATAAAAATGAATTACCACATAAACATACATTTATGTTGCCACATCACTTGAGAACGGGTTGACCGATTTGGCTGATTTTTCTTTTGTTGTGTTTGTAATTGTCAGGACAAGGTTTGTATGAAAGAACATTTTTGTAAAATCCACGGGAAAAGTCGGAATTGTAAAATGAGGCAGAGTTAGAGAGTTCTGCTGTCAATTGTTTACATAAGAAAGATTTAAAAAATTGAAGTGTGACAAAAGAAGTGTGACATATTCACAGTTTGAGAGTTCCGCTTCCACATGTGAAGACTGCCAACAATACTGCTGACAAGTGAACTGTGATTCGGATTCGATAATTCTGTGTAAAAAGGGATTAAGTATTCTCAAAACATTTGATTTTTGGCATTTAAAATCGAAATTTTTCAAAATCCTTTCTTAGTGAGCACCTACATTATGAAACGAAGGTACTGTCCAAATTCCAAGTCTCTACCTGTTATAGTTTAGGCTCTACGCTGATTCTCTGTCAGTCAGTCAGTCAGTCAGTCAGGACAAAGCCTTTTATATATATATATATATATATATATATATATATATATATATATATATAGAGAGAGAGAGAGAGAGAGAGAGAGAGAGATGAAGTGAGAAAGATTATTGGAGGGAAATATTCGATAAAGTTCGGAAATTATTCTTAACGACGGAAGTTTCAATAAATGTCTGCAGTCACTTGTTTTTGTTTAGTTTGTTATATAGTCTGCATTTTTATTAGTCGCATCATTTTCAAAGAAGAGGTTATCAGGTATTTATCGTATAATTAGCGTGTCTTGAGTTCTGTACAAGGATATGTGAATAGTGCTAACTTTTATTTGGGCAGAGGAAGTTATGTGACTTTCACATAAGATTTTTTTATTTTATTTTGTGTTATTTTCCGTTTCTTTAATTACAAACTCGTGACAATCATTGTATCTTACAAGACACAATGCATTTCAAAATATACTGTATATCGCTTTTCGCATAGAACCCCTGTCGCGCTCCGACAACTTCTCCAGCACAGGAGTATTGCGTGCAGCCTAGTCAGTCCTATGTAGGCGTTTGTCAGAATTTACCTTCTACTTGATCTGCCCCTACCAAAGGTAGAGAATATTGTATTCCACCCTGACATTTCACGTGGAGCTTTTAGCATAAATACGAGTTTTGAGGTTCTCTGAATCTAAAAATTCATATAACTTTTAAGTCCCTTTAACACTGAAGTTTAAGAAATCCCAACTCGCTGAACCAATCGGCTAAACCACAATGATTAAAAATCAGTTTTGCTTGTTCGGCATAATATGTAAATGATCATATGCTTCTATAGCAGACTGTTTTGCGTTGATACGAAAACAAGAATATTTAATTAGTTAAGTGTCTCTTAATTTAACCTAACATGAAATGCAGCCTCATTTAAATACACGACACATGCCAACAGAGTATTAACTAAGAGACTTTAGTAGTGTTCTGTGAAATCGACCCTAAGTTAAGTTCCCTACATGTTTCTTCTTCTTCTTCTTCTTCTTCTAATAATAATAATAATAATAATAATACAAAGTGATATTAGAAAACGCAGATTGAGATTCTACGAACACATTAAAAGAATGAACCCAGACAGACTTACAAAACAAATAGTCGAATTCTACGAAAACAGGGGTAAAGCGAAAACAGACACTGTGAAGTGGACCGGGGAAATCAAAACTGATCTGAAACTGGCAGAAAATATTACACCAAAAGTTGTTAAAAACCGGGATATCTTCAGAACCAAAATTCACAAATGGAAAGTTGACCAAGAGGAAAAACCAAAGAAGAAGACTGGAAGAACATGGTCTAAAGAGAGAAAGGAAGCCCACAGTAAGAGAATGAAAGAGATATGGGCACAAAGGAAGGCAAATTAACACCTCAAGGTACTTTGCGTAGTCCTAATGGGCTTATTCGCAAACAATAATAATAATGGCAACATTTAGCCTATTATGGTTACATTTTTAGAACGTAAGCATAATGTTTTAGATCTTGTATTGAGCAATTATCATCAGTCATCTACAACCAAACTAGCCACCGCGGTAACATTTGACGCTAATATAACAGAGTTAAATTTTTTTAAAAGTTCACATAATGAGACTATTTATCTCAAGTATCAGTGATTATTCCAGTATAAGATTATATGGAACTTCAACCAATTGCAAATATCACTATTTCATTTTTATCACTTTCATGTTATCACACGTACGTGGGAGGAATGAACAGCTGTAGCTTCTTCGATTAAAAAAAATCATTAACACATCGATTGGGCATACACATGTATCTTCTCTCTCTCTCTCTCTCTCTCTCTCTCTCTCTCTCTCTCTATTTATATAAGAGGTTTTGTCCTGACTGACTGACTGACTGACAGACAGAGAATCAACTTAGAGCCTAACTATAATAGGTAGAGACTTGGAATTTTGATAGTACCTTCGTTTCATAATGTAGGTGCTCACTAAGAAAGGATTTTGAAAAATGTTGATTTTAAAAACAAAAAATGAAATGTTTTTGAGAATACTTAATCCCTTTTTACACAGAGTTATCAAATCCAAATCACAGTTCACATGACAACTGTGTATTGTTGGCAGTCTTCACATAAGGCTTTGGAAATAAATTAAACAAGACTTTGTAAATTAGAGAAGGTATTAAAATTTATATTTGAGTAAATGATGTATCTCAAAATTTTGTAGATTAGGTAAAATAATAAGCAAATTCAACCTTTTAATCGAAATGTTCGAATTAATCAATATGTTCCCTACAGCTATAAGTTTCGCAGGCAAAGCCTTAATGGGAAAACATGGAATGATTTGGACGAAAAACACCATGCGGGTTTTTTTTGGGCTAGGGAACTCTAATGTGAGGTATTTTTTTTCCCGGGCGGCTCACTTTGATCGTGAAATGCACCTCGAAACCAGGTTTTTAGTTTTTTTAAAATATCAATCGTTATAATAAATGAAGCTTATGGACAGTTAGGATTTATTTTTCGTAATTCCAAAAATATTAAAGACGAACGTGTTTTACAATTACTTTATAATAGTTTTGTACGCAGTAAGTTAAAATATGCATCAGTTATATGGTCACCATTGTATAAAACTCATATTAATGACAGAAAAAATTCAGAAGAGTTTTCTTCGATATATGTATTTTAAAAAATATGATAGATCTGCTTTAATTGATAGAATTTATTATAATACTTTATAAAATGAATTTAAATTTGTTACTTTAATTGGTAGAAGGTTGGTAGCGCAACAGTTATTCTTATATAAAATTATCAATGGTAAAATTGATAGTAATGAACTTTTAAAACGTATTAAATTTAATGTAGTGCAATTGAATTTAAGGAATATGGAATTGTTATATATTCCTGTCATTAGGTCAAAAATATTAGAATGTTCATCTTTCATTCAAATGTGTAAACGGTATAATTCTTTATCGCTTCAAAATGCTCTTCTGGATTTTGACTTGTCATTGAATCAGTACATGGGACTTCTTCATAAACTGTTATATGTTCCATATGATTTGGCTTAATTTTTAGATTGTCTTGTTAAATTAATTGTAGTTATTGTAAATCATTTATGTATTTTTTTTCTTTATCCTCAAACATTTGTTCATTTATTGTATTGTATTTTTATACTGTACAACATGTATTGGCGAAACTACGCCAACTGTAATTGGGATTTATTCCTGTAGTTGGCAGAATAAAATAAATAAATAAATAATAAAATTGTTTATGCATGATTTGGGTAAGGTTCATGAATCTGTGGTTCATTTTAATCGTTTCATTTGGAATTTGTATGCCCATGGGATAGCATAAGATTCGTTTTGTTCGTTTATTTATATTTTTAACGTTAAACAATATAATTAAGAGTAAAATTACGTAATTCCTCCAATTTATGTAAAAACGATGTCAGTGTTAATAAATATGTTTTAATTATTTTTCTGTTAAATAAATTATTTAAGCACAATATCTAGCAGTTGAAGCGGGCGAAGCCGCGGGCACCTGCTAACTCAAATATAAAGTTATTTGTTTCGCTATTTCATATTGTTCACAGACGTGCGCATATCACACACACATACACACAGAGTTCACATATTTACTTGAAGCAAATATTTTTAAAAGAAACCTCAACACGTCACCCGACCCTAATGGAAATTCATAATTCTCCACCTATAGTACCTATGGCACAGAAAGAGAAAGTAAAAATGGACGTGGAATTTCTTTAAAAACAATAAAATGCTGCATATTATTTATTTATTTATTTAATATACAATTTCATTTAGCCCTATTTCACCATAAGGTACATTAGGGCTATAGTTTTATGTCAATTACAATTTATAATATACCTGTTATCTTGTATACTAGAGTAGCCTGTTTTGCTAAAGTTTAAATAAAATTATCGTAAACTCTTAAATATAAAAAATATGAAATAGTGAAATTCTCTACAACAACAATCCTTGCTAAAAAATTTTAAGAGTGGTTTATCATAATTAACACCACAATAGTGCAGGCTGTGAAAAGATTTTATAAAGTCTGGGCGATCCAGTGTCGTTAGAAGAATAAAATTTAATAATGGTACGAATATAGCCTCATTGCAAGAGATTAAGTGAACGGAAGAGGATGGTATGAACTAGGTAATTATAAATGTCTTTTTGCAGAGATGCTGTAGTTATAACCCGGGGTTCTTGGTACGCGAAAACCCCCTTTCAGGAATAACGCGGGTCAGGTTCTTTTATTGTAGGATATCGCTGGCTAAAATGAGAGCAAGGTGGCGCCATTTTGTAGATATTAATACCCATTTCTCAACAGATTGCAGAGAAGATTAAAAATAAAAGATTTCATAGCTAATTAAGTAATATTTATAACTATGTCCCAACTAAGGCCTTTAAATTTTAGGTCATGTAATGCAAATGGAGGGTGGAAAATAATACAAAACCATGGGGAGATAATAAAGATTTTATACAGAGTATATGTGCGAATTAACTGTGAAATTAAGCTAAAACACTATACAATCTCAAACATTTGTTTGTATAAAATTCACGATCTAGGCGAAGGATATTACAATATTGGTAAAATAGAGCCATACTTACTTTTATTTGATTTTAAATTTTTTAACTGTCCATATATAATGTAAAAATTCAAATATATTTCGATCAATTTGTGGCTGCCTTCAGTAAATAATCTAAATAAAAATTAAAGTCATATCCACGACAAACCGATATAATATGTCGTTATGCAGCTATGTTGGCTAGATCTGAACTCAAGCTTGACAATGTAGCTAACATCTTCTCGAGCAATTAATCAGAATTTAATTTTTCGTATGGAATAGGGACATATTAGGTTAGGGCTGAAAATTAATTTTGCATGCAGAAGTATTTCGAATTCATTCAATTTAGAGTAATATTGGGAAAATTGATAAGACTGCAGAAAATTTCAAATACACAGATTAGAGCAGTTTTATTAATTAACTAAGAGTTGATTTTATAGCATTTACTCTTGAAAAAATGTACAAAATGCAACAAATACGAAGAATGGGTTATAGCATTTGTTGATTTGTTCGGACGTGTTTGCATATTCTGAAACGTGTTACGTAGTGCATGAATAATGTTTGACAAGATCATGGGATCATTTTACAGATTTTGTAATCATTTACTACAATATATCACTTAGTAATGGGCCAGTGTAAGGCCACTCTTCCCCATGCCTGAGTGGTTAGACCACTCGCCTTCCTGAATCAAATCTCGGTGGATCCATGTGTAATTTGTGGTGGACAAAATGGGGTTGGGGTAGGTTTGCTCAGAGTATTTCCGTTTTCCCTACCATGTATCATTACACCACTGCTCCATTCATACTTATCATGAACATTCGGTTGCAATAAAGAAATTAGGCTATTACTATTAACACTGTTTAACTTTCAGGACATAATCTTTCTATGAAATCACAGGCGTCCGGTAAGTAAATAATCGAGGAATATACCTGCACACACACACACACACATATATATATATATATATATATATATGCGCTTGAGGCGCTGCGCTACAAACCGGAAGGTCGTGGGTTCAATCCCCGATAAGGTCGTTAGTTTTTCAATCCTTCTGGTGGCACCATGACCCTGGGGTCGACTCAGCCTCTAACAGAAATAAGTGCCAGGAGAAATCCTGGGGGTAAAGGCGGCCTGTGCGTAAAGCTGACAACCTTACCACCTTCACGTGCCGAATGTCTAAAACCTGGGAGCCTCACCTCCTGGAACCCTCTGGGCCTCTATGGCCTGTATAGGGAACTTTTATATATATTACTGCTACTCTTGCCTGTCTTTATGACAGGAGTTCAGTGTTAAAACAACAATAAAACAATGTATGTAACGAATAGTAGGCCTATATTTGTAAACACTTTAAACAGTCATTAAACAGAAAAGTAGCTCGAAGAAAGTTTCCACACAAACCATACTGTGGAGTCGTATATGACCCGATTGCAAAAATAAGTACGCAACAAAACTGAAAATAGATGATATTATTGTTGCCACCTCAACTGTTCCTAAAACAGTGAAGAGTGAAAGTAAGTAAGGTGCTTTGCAGATGACAAGCCCTATGTCCTTCAACTGCATAGATACGCGGTCCAATCAGTGACGGCGAGACTGAGGGAAGACTCTTATTGCTAGCGGTGCTCGTTTAGCTCGTACACGTGATTGGCGGTGAAGGAAATGGCTTCTCATTTGAAAAGTACTGTAGAGTGCTGGCTTGCTATTGTTGTTTGACGCATGCGCAGACGAAAATATAAGAGCTGGGTCGCAAGTAACCCCATAGTGTGATTCTAGGGTTAAGTCACCGTAAAACCAAAGCCTCTTGTATCGCGACGCTAATATATCCTTAGTTACATTTTTAATATATCAACATTATAAAATAATAAAAACGAAAGAATTTATGCAAAGTATCGCAATGGAAAAAAGTTTCTACGATTCATTAGAATTTAGTATAGGCTACACTTCGTGTACAAATAAAATATTTTTAAAAATATGATGATCTGAAGGATTGTTACAAGCTAGAAATCTTCAAAAAATTATCAAGTCTTATAGAATACCTTCCCGGGCTTCTAACCTGCTGGTTACATTAATAAATTCCGACGTTACGGGTTGTGTTGTTTATTGTCAAGAAAAAATGAAGTGCCGGGACAGTTCTTTTTACAGGTCAGGGGCGGCTAGGAGCATCCAGATTGGAGAGAAGGATTGTTGGGAAACGACCAATCAGGAACCAGACTGTGGACTGAATAAAGTGAGGGACAGATGATATGGGAATGGAATTTTGAAATACGATCAAAGTGAGGAAACAGCACAACTTTTCTCCAATTCGGATGACCCTAGCAGCCCCAGTTCGTAAAAAAAAAATAATAAATAAACAAATAAAAAATAAAATTACAATTTAAAAAAATCCTATTCCGGCACCTCATTCCTCTTGAAAATGGAGCCTCAGTGGTTCCCCAAACGCCGAAATTTATCCATGTAACCACCTGGAAAACTTTCTATATTACCATCACCAGGAAAAATTCTAAGTACAAATGAAGTCTTACTTCGCATTTGAGCGAGGTTGTGAAAACGAATGCATTCTTATTGTATGTCGGAATGTGAAGCAAAAAAATTGTTATCTATGAATGGTGTAGAGATTTTAATGCGGGTGTTTCACATCATACTTTTAATTAATGTGTAATAATATATAGTGATGTAATAAATAGATTTCTGTGACCAGTTTAATTTATTGTTGGTTGTAAAGAAGTAAAAATCCGTTCACTAAGCATTAAGTGACATTTAGTGAATTGTAAGTAAATTTTATACCAGAAAAGTGTTATGTACTAATAATACAACAAAGCCTCATTTAACACCAGATCTGGATACTAGGAAACCCATGTAAAGACGCCTTAGCGAAATTGTTAATTACGCAGAGTACATGTACTAGCTTGAGCCGCAGCGACAACAAAATAATGTCGCTGTAATAAACAAGCCAACCGTTATTAGCGATTTTCAAGTTAACTTGAGCTGAAAGCTTTAAAGCCTCGCTCCGAGACATAATAATGCAAACCGATGTTCATCGCTTCTATAGGTTAACCTCCAGATTTGTTAGAGGGAGCGTTTTATAAAGGCCTAAACTCGGGGCTTACTCAGGAACGTTTTCAAACGGAACATAATTTACTCTACGAGTTAAATAACAGAGCGCTCAACCATGTCACTTATAATTTAATTATATTCTCATATACGTGTTCATTCATGTACCTGTATGGTAATTTCTATTTGAGATTAATTATACTACCTTCGTCCCAACAGTTACATAAACGGAGAGCTTACAGTATTTTGTTCGGTACATTCTCGGGGCATAATGTTAGGACAACTGTCAGTTCGTAAATCTTTCATATTTTTGGACACAAATGAAAACAGAATTAGGGTTTAATTGCATACTCTGTAGATAGAGGTTATGTACACAATATTAGTTCATTTACTGAAAAATAATTACAATAATAAACACTAGGGCTGTACCGATTAATCGATTAAACATTTAATCGTCCATCAATTACATTTTCCGATTAATCGGTTTAGTCGAATTCTGAAAAACTTTTTCGAGAAATGGGTCAAATGAACAAACTCCTTTCTCTCGCTTCTCCGGCCTTGGCACATCATGTGTCATTCAGCCTATTGGGTCCAAACAATTCCCGTTATTCAGAAACCTGAAGGGTAGTTTAGTCAACAAACTCGTGTGTCTCAAGTCTTGGCTGAAAAAGCAACCGGAAATGTAAGTTTTATATATATTTTTTCATTAGTTAACTAATAATGGTAATCATTAATTCAGGATTTCTTCTGATTATATGTAGTGTAGTAGTTAGTAAACGTGTAAAACAATATTAAATGTACACTTTGATTTCGTTTAAAATACCGACCTGTTTGTCGATTAATCAGTCGATTAATCGATTAAAGTGAAGCGTTAATTCGAATAGAAATTTTAATCGATTTTCTTTAAAAAATCTTAGTAATATTTATGACTAACTTCTTGTTTGTACAAAAGTTTTATATTTCTAGACCGGTAGCTCATGCTTCTTACATAGCCTATATTTACTATAATAAGATAAGTTATGTTTTTGAAGTATGTTAGGTTTCTACTGTTTTAAATACTGAGCACAGGTGAAAATAATTTAAAAACAACATTCTGTATGCTACTTACAAATAAACGACATATTAAAGAAGTATTTGATTAATGTTGGTCGTGAAAATTTAGTATAAGTAAAAATGAACAAAAACCTTATGGATTAAATTTTTATTTTGTGGTTAAACTGATTAACTTGAACCGTGAAGAATACAGGGGCATAAAAACTACTTGAACTACATTAAGCACTTCTAGAATTGGCATTGAACGTGTTATTTGTGTGACAAGGAATATCACTAAATCAATGGAACCTTTTTAAGAATGGCGCTTGAAATCGTCCTGTGTTTACTAGGAAGCAGATTAGGAGCCTTGTGTTTCGCACAGTTGATTGAAAAAGTATTGGCAACGGAAAGTCGATTCCATCCTCCTCTTTCCCAAGTGTTCTCTATATTTTATATCGGCTTACAGTATTCCTAAATTCTTGTGAATAGAATCCTCCATTTTTGGAGCTGTTGAAAATAAGTCTAATAAAAAGGTTTATAAGGTAGAAGTATGTGCATTTACGTTTTTTTTACGTCTTAAATACGAGGAATTATTTGGATAATAGTTCACTTACTTAGAATAGAATAATTGAAAGGCTTGGAGAGATCTAGTCATAAGCCACAGTTACTTAATTTTTAGAAACTAAAGTGTGAAGAATTATTATTATATATTCAAACAAAACTACACTGATTTCTCTTATATCAAATGATATTTCAGAATGTTATTACTTATTAAAAATATTTGTGAACCCAGCTCATATTTTAAAATTTCTTAGGTACTTTTATAGAGATTGTAACATTAATTTCCCAAAACTAAATAAGTGTGGCTTATGACTATTATCTCTCCAAGCACTTCAATTTTTTAATAAAAATTTTCTTTCCAAAGTAAAAGAATAAGAAAAAAACATTCTGAGATCCGGGGTAAGTTACTAACTGTGCGAATCTACGGTGCAGAATTTTTTTGTACAGCAGAATCTCTAAAGGAAATGTATTGTGCGTAATTTCAGTGTGTATTCCTCTGTTAAAGTTTTTAAAAGTGCTCACTAGGAATCACAATTTTTGAAAGGTTAATCATCTATTTCACAAATTAGATTATTTTAAAACTGCACAAATTTAATATAGTAGAAAAGAATCCTTATTGGTGGAGTGGCTATAATATTGCGAACTCGAATCTGATCATGTGAAATTTCTTTAGTCGGCTATATAAACATGCAAGGTTCCTTCCTTCATAAAGAAAATAAAGTCGTTGGTTTGTGTTTTAAATGTAGGATCCAATACCTTAGAAAAGGTTCCCGGGGAAAAATTATAAGCCATTCCACGCTTAACTTGTTCCGTCCTCTCCTTCCCAGGCTCTTTTACAAGCAGTCGGTTGATTCCTCATCGCTAAGGGCTTTGGAGAAAGAAGAATGTGTAGAATTATCCCGATTAAAGGAGGACTAGTTACAGGCTAGCAGAAAGTCGGGGGCTATTTTGTAAAACCTAGTTGACACATACATGCAATATATATGAACACTTTTGGTTAGGGTAGATCATCGTACAGTTAGAGAACTGATTCTTCTGGCTCACACTGCTCTATCAAAAGTGCAGCCCAAGGCATTCAACTCTCCCGTCTAAATGTTAATGGTTATTGATCCCATTTCAAATGCATCTCTATGAAAAGAGATTTGGTCTAAACTGATTTCTTACTTGGAAGTGAGAGAAACCATATTACATTAATCAACTTTTATAGGGCAATACATTTATTTGTATAATGTATAAGACTACGTTAAGTCCGTTTAAAGTGTTCCCATTTTGAAGAGCATAGAGAATGTTTTTGAATATTTGTCTAATTTTTAAGTTTGAATTGTGGGAAAGCTATAATAATCATAGATGTGAAGAATGTATGTTATTTAAGGAAAATTATGAACTATGGAGCGTAGTTGCCAATTATAAAGTACCATCTACGTTCACTGAAAGTATAAAAGCTCTTTTGCTTTCCTTATCGTAGAAAAAAATACGTTATTCTCGACGAGACGACAGATGAAATCGCGTACAGACGCGTTTCCCGAAAACCGGTAGAGACGCTCCTGCCATGTGCTAGGGACTATCGCAATCTGTCATGTGGCTGGCTACAAGAACTTATCTTGCGTTTTCAATATTAAAATCACGGGATTCAGGGACTGCGTAACACTAAAAAGGAGTTCAAACGAAGTAAAATTCCAAATGAAATCTTAACGTTTTTACTGGACTATTCCAGTCATATGTCGCGTTTTGCAATTCCTCGGATATAGACCAATCACGATCGTTTATCTTATAAAATGCTTGCTATTAATATGAGAAAGGCATTTTACCTGATAAAATGGTCAGCTCGTTAATGGACACGCAAGCATCAATGTGCCGTGATTAATACGTCACACGTTGCCATTAAACAGCACGAAAACGGATTATTTTATACAACATAATTTGTTTGGAAATCGAAATAATGTAAATGCACATTGTTCAAAAACACAATTTCGATTCGGTGCAAGGCAGTTCGTGTGCTTTTATTCTGTTCTGCTGTTAGCTTACTTGAATTAGGTTAACTATGTCTTACATGCACCATTGGTAGAATTGGTCACAACATGGTAACTCGAATCGATTCATGGAAGGTTGATTCATAGTATGCCGTGATCTCCCAACTGTTAGTTTTGTTTTCTATATTACAAATATCGAAAGTAATTGTTATTTGTATAATCCGTTACATTTTTATTCATGGAATAGTCTTAATAAATCCAACTCGAGTTTACGAGTTTCATCAGATAAATTCGATAAACTCGTAAACTCTCGTGGGATTACCTATGATAAAATGTGTGAGATTCTAGCTCGAGTACATGAGATCGACCTCGAATACCTGTGTCAGTGCGTGAGAGTTGGCAAGTTTGAAGAAGTCACCGGGAGTAATAACCTGGAAGTCACAGGGAGTAATAACCAGGAAGTCACAGGGAGTAATAACCAGGAAGTCACAGTGAGTAATAACCAGGAAGTCACAGTGAGTAATAACCAGGAAGTCACAGTGAGTAATAACCAGGAAGTCACATGTAGTAATAACCAGGAAGTCACAACCAGGAAGTCACAGGGAGTAATAACCAGGAAGTCGCAGGGAGTAATAACCAGGAAGTCACAGGGAGTAATAACCAGGAAGTCACTATACTTCCAAAACGCCAACTGCGGCGAATGCGGAAACTGGGAGCATTGGCAGTAAAATCCAAACAAAATTATTTGAGTTCCTTTTTAATATGACATAGTCTAATTATATGAAAGCTTTATCATTAGTTAGTTTTTGTGCAATAAATTAAGAAAAGTGTTACCGGACTTGAGGAATACTGGGATGTGAATGTAATATCACTAAATAGTTATTTTACGTAGGCCTATCTCAAAGTAAATAACCTACTCTGTAGTCCTATCAATATTTTTAACTCTCCGAAATTTTTAACAGGTACGGCAGCTCTGGAACGCACTAGGCCTATACTTTTCAAGTACGTCTCACAAAATGAGCAAAGCAGATAAATGAATGCGACTTCAAGAGAGTTTTCGGTTATTTGAAGTCATTCGAGTAGAGACGGGAGCAGAAAGCATTAATCTAATTGGTAGCATCCAACTAGCTCCTTCTTACTAAGGTGAGATGCAGGAAAGCGTGCAATTACTTAACACCCACTTCCCTATTCCCTTTATGAGGTATTTATCCTGAGCCTCAGCCTCTAGTTTAAATTCTCAGCAAGACCTCTATTTCAATTTCCTCGCTGTGGGAACCGTGCATTGAATTGTACTCGATCTCTATTAAACGTATGGTGAAGAAAATATTCCTTCATCACGTACAGAAACAAATGTACAAGGACCTTGTTGGAATTAATATATCTGAAATTTTCAGGATATCAATGTACAGTTTAAGCGGAGTTACGTGTAACTTCGTGTAACATTTCAATACTTTATCCCAGATGGTATATATATGGGTGATTCTTCAAATACGGGAAAATTTGGAGTGTGTAAAATCCAAATTTTTTACTTTGTTTAAAAAATCTAAAAAAAAATCACAAAAATACTTCAGGGGTTACTTGATTATAATATGACACCAGCAGAGCTTAAATGTTTATATTTTTTATTTATTTTAATTTCTTTATTTTTTTAAAGCCAATGTGGATGACATCCGTGTACATGTGGATGGCAGAAGGCCACATTAATGACTAACTTTGGCAACAATCTGCTTTTCTTTATGTGATTTCATATTTTTCTCAGCATACTTCAGTTGATTTTGCATCAAATTTGCAAATTTGTGTGCATACTCCGGAATTAATGTAATTTTAACGAGACTGTGTTTTTATGGTTTTGGGGGAGGGGGGAATCAAGCAGAAATTCATTTAATCAGTTTTAAGATCTTAAGTACAGGTCACAGACATCGCAAACACAATAGTATCCTACATTTGTCATCTACATGACTTGAGAGTCATGAGACATGTGGATGACACAAAAATCAGTTATGTGGATGACAAAAAAGGAGTTTAAGTGGTCTCAGCAAGCCATTTCCAAACCTCTGTAGGCTCAACTTCAGTCAGGTACTTTGAATTGGAAGGTTTATCATAGTGCATAATCAAAATTAATTAATATTCACTTTCTACCTACTTTCTAGAAGCCATGTTAATGACGGGGAATAAAAACGTTTTCCTTGAAAATGATACAAAGTCCTTTGTTAATCCCAAACTGTTTGCAAGCAAGCAAAATTCAACCTTACAATTCAACCACAAGCTGCCCTGTTGACTTTCTAACACTGTTGCCAGTTTTACAAATTTCTCATTTCTGCAGAAAAAATTCCATTCTTTTCAGCCATGTGGATGACCAAAAACCCTTGGGACATTCTTTATGTTCATTAGGTGGGGTGACAATTTTATTTCATTTTATTTTTTATGGGTTAATATTCTTCACCCATTCATACTCATTGACAGGAAAAAAGTTGAAAAGGAAATAACATTTTGTTTTGTGGAAAAATGCATTAGAATATACAAAACCGAGGTTTGGGACAGGGCATGTGGATGACATTTCATTGAATTAAATTCGATTTTGGAATATCAGAATTTAAAGTTAGTGACATTTCAAACTGATAGTTGTAGTATGGAGGTAGTAGAAACAAACTTTTATTTTAATTTTTTTTTTAAGTTGAATATGAAGGGAAATATCACTCCGGAACGCAAATTTTCCCGTATTTGAAGAATCACCCATATGTATATATATATATTGGGAATTTGGTAAACTGAGCTTTACCCGGACAAAGTGCACACTATTCGAAAGCACTGGATAAAGTTGGAATAAAATATACGTTTCAAGGTTTCCCAAACCTCCTAATAAAGTTGGAATAAAATATACGTTTCTAACTATACCGGGTAATCTTAGGTTTCCCCAACCTCCGGATAAAGCTGGAATAAAATACACGTTTCAAGGTTTCCCAAACCTCCTAATAAAGTTGGAATAAAATATACGTTTCTAACTATACCGGGTAATCTTAGGATTCCCCAACCTCCGGATAAAGCTGGTATAAAATACACGTTTCAAGGTTTCCCAAACCTCCGAATAAAGTTGGAATAAAATATACGTTTCTAACTATACCGGGTAATCTTAGGTTTCCCCAACCTCCAGATAAAGCTGGAATAACATATACATTTCTAGCTTTACTCAGTAAAGATGAATTTCAAACAACACTTTCAATGTGCTTTATTATTATTAATGCTATTGCAATCAGTTCAAATGATAGTAAAGCTACTTGTTTGAACAGGATGCACTTGTCTCTCGGTTCCATTTGAGCTCTATTCAGGCACCTTTTAATACTATTTCGACTCCCACAGAACTCCCTTCGGGAACAAACTGGATTCCTTAGAAAACTTCAAATCCGCTTCGTGTCATAAAATATCCTTTTCGGGCAACACAGAGATCACTAGATCACGAGATCACTCTGATGTTACAAAGACGAGCTTCAAGTACCGTATCATCTGCTGCCTTCTGACTATTTTTTATCTCTTCTTGTCCGTTATCTTATCTGTGGCTTCTTTTGCGCCTCACTGGTTTTCTTCGGGTCTTCTTCAAGTATTGTCGTGAACCTTGGGGGATTGTTGGGCTTCGTTGGGCATTGTTTTCTTTTTTCTTTATCTAGAACTCCCAGTTAGTTTTCAGGACTCCCTAAGCACACTTTGTACCTCATAACCCAATTTTGGTAAAAACATTAGGCCTAGCTTTATGAATTTAATCTTGCTCTTGTTACTAGGCCTATTGTAAGTTTATTAAACACGAACAAATGAAGTGCTTCGTAAAATGACTGGTATAGCCTAGTTTTACGTTTTCCATAAGAAATTCTAATGCACTACTTGATCCACGTAAACTCATTTAAATAAATGTATTAAAAAACACACACTTACATTTATTTGGAGAAAACGCAGCCCATGTTCTTGTTATTGTGCGGTTAATTCAATGAGAAACTATGTTCTTACCTGAAACAAATGGAGAAAGTTTGTTAATAAATCATTTTATTCGTAAATGTGAAGTAAATATAAGAAATTGGGGTATGAACATCATGACTATATTCGAATAATGTTTAGACAAATATAATCTATCTCGGTCGTCTGACCGTTGGGTGGCGCAAAACGTCTAAAGCTGTCGGCATGAAATACAGTACTAAATAAAAAGTTTAGATGTCTTTTTTTTTTTTTTTTTTTTTTTTTTTTTTACTCAATTGGCTTATTGAAAGTGGCAGTATAAGTAATAATACTAGAAAATTAGTAAGCCTACTTCTTGCCGATCTAGTACATCTAGTGGATTCATGTGAATTAATGTGTATTCAAAGTGGATTCAATATAGATTCATGTGGATTATTCTCTCTACTCTGAACGTAACACTTACTGTTGAATTTAAACACACTTATACCATAGAAATGAAAGATGAACTGAGCAATGCGATTTTTGCTTGATACCTGGAGCGACTATTGTAACGATGGTTAAGGCCGGCAAGCTTTAATAGACATAGATATACAACTGTTTTAAATTAATTAGGAAAAATATACGTTTCCACATTTTATAATTTTAAACTTGATGTGGTAGTTAGAATTGTTTTATTTTACTTGGTAGAATTAAGGCCATTATTCCTTCTCTTCCATTCAACCAGGATTAATACAACTTAATTTTACAATAATGCAGTAGAACAAGTATGATGAAAGTACAATACAAAGTTACAGATACACGAATATACTACTGTTATTTAAGGTTTAAGAACTAGTTCTCTATGCATAAAACCAATATGTTAAAATATATTAACTCCAAACTTATTTAAATTAAGATCTACATCTCAGTATCAAAACTGGAATACGTTTTCCATTAGATAAACTACATACTACGAAGATGGAATGTTATGCTCTTTCAGAAGCTTACGGAGCTTAATTTCTATGTCCTTTATAAGCAATCATCAAGTAAAACCATCATTGGATTTTAAGTTTGAAATAAATGAGAAAAATTTTATTGGAATAGCTGGTTTCCATTAATGAGAATTTTAACACGGAATAATAATCTTCACATTTTACAAAAACAATCACTATATTAATTTTATTTACCGGTTTCAAATAATGTTTTGAAACGATGCATTTATCTTCTAATATATAAAGTCGAATGTGTGTTTGTGGGTATGTATGTTTGTTCCTTATACAAATCTACATTTCTTTACCAATTTACACGAGATTTTGCATACATACCCAGTTAAGCCCGGGAAGTAACGCGGTCAACATTAAAATTGAAACAAATCAGTCCTTCCCTTGAAAATTATATAATTTCTGAGAATATTATACTGAAAAAAAAATGAAATGCTGTTCAATTGTCAAGACAACAGTGTATTGTTTTCACAGTTCACATGGGGCTCTGGACACTACATAATATTGGACTTTAACGAATTCTGATGCTAACGATTTGTAAAAATAATTCTTGAAGAATAAAATCCACGAAAATAAAGCACATTGTAATGCAGTCACATAACTTTCTTTACCCTCGACACAAGAAATATTTTCTCACTTCACATTTTGATGTAGAATAAGAGGTCTTATTGCAGGGACGACTTAAGTGTGTGAGTATGCTATATCAGAAGTCTGTAAATAATCCGTTCCGCTTATACGTTATCCATAGCTGTAGGCTTTGTATTATTTGAGAAATAGGGATGTTTATCATAGCCCCTAAGCATGGGATGGAACATTTTGGGTCCTATGCTCGCAGTATATTATGTCCCGGGTTTTACGGGAGGAAAGTATGAAAGTGATATTGCATTTCTCTTTTATTTCAGCCCCGAAACGGTTTTATGGTAACATGAGAATGAGAAATAAAAATTTCCGTCAAGTCAATACAATATTATGTAAGTTATGTTTCTTCTTATTTCAATTCCTCCCAGGCATGATGTGTAGAAGCAACAGAATGCAGCATTCGACATCCTCTATGAGCCATAAAAAGCTATATCTAGCGTTTTCTGGTGGAATAGTTTGAGTGTGATAAATCTTTTTCTTCATTTCAAGTTCTACATACATATTATATAAGGACCTAGAGTTTCAAAATCGAAAGTCCTCCATAAGTTAATTTCAAATTAAAAAATACAAAGCACGGGCGACGCCGGGCCTTTTCAGCTAGTAGTCAATAACAGTGAAAAGGTTATGCGCTATTAATTCAAAGCGTGTCTTCATGTACTGATAACATCTCTATAAATGGTTAGTCCAGGGCTGTCCAACTGCAAGTGCCCCAAGGGCCGCTTTAAAGAAAATTCTGTTTGGAAGGCCGCATTATAAAATACTTCGTATGTAACTTTTTCAATGAGTTGTAATAGGTATGGTATACAACGAAAAAACGCGTTTGTATTATTATTTCAATTTATTAAAAAAATATCAAATTACAAAAATATTATTGTGAAATTTGAGGATGTTGGTTTCCACTAACTAATGCTTCAATATTAACTTTAATATTTGTTGTTGATAAACGAAGCAACTGAGTAACTGACTTATCAGAGACTTTGACTTTATAAATTTCTTATTTGAGTGTAATTTATACATTTAGAGGCCGAAAAAAGGGAGGTCTCATGTTGGACAGCCCTGGGTTAGTCACTCTTGACATAATACAATGTAAGTAAAATAAAGACATGTGGATGCATACCATAAATAACCAAGTTTTAAATTAGTATTTACACAAATATGGTACGGTACATCAAAGAAGTGTTTCACACACGCAAAATAGGGAAATGTGTGTTTCATGTTTCCAGAGTAAATACGTATCCAACAGAATAATAAATTAAACCAGCTACCTACAGCAGCATGAGCAGAATAATATACTTTAAAATCATATAAGGGCTGCTGGATAATAGGTATATATAGGTATATATTTTCGAAGTGACTGTTTGTAAAACCTGATACCAAAAAGCAATAAGGGTGAAGTCTGCATAAGGAAAACGTTGAAAGCTTCACCTACCTTCATATTTTTGTTACAGATTTGATGGCCTATACAAAGATCACATGAAAAAAAGAAGCTGCCTGTTCACACTGCAAAGCTCTGAATTCAAATCCTGATACAACTAGACACCTGTTCAATTTCTTCCAATTTGGCATAAATGTTCCTTGAAATAATTAAAAACGACGTAGCCTACCGTATGTGTAAAGATATTTTTTATTCCGTTTCAAGTTGTTGGCCTGATTTGTGGTGCTCTGTCACATAATATTCAGCCTCTTTCAACGATTCTAGCCATAATGCTATAAAAATTTGAAGTCTACTTCCACTCTCGAGTGTAGAATTATCTACAACTTTGTTCTAGTAAATTTTTGACGTAACTCAGTGCTTACCAGAATTTCGTCTGTTTGTCTGTGGATTTGATTGATCACGACCAAATGCGTAGTTCAATTTTCTCCTAATTTTATTTGGCTTGAATATTTTTGAAGTAATTAAATATATAACAGTAGACTCACGTCCCAAAAATAAATAAATAAATAAATAAGATCTACTCGTCATCGGTAAAAACGGACACTATCTAGAAATGGAATCAAAAATTAAAAATACTTACACATACATAGGTTTTAATGAATAATGTGGATCTTATTTCTATGAAGTCACGAGCAAACGCATAGTTAGATTTTCTTCTAACGTTATTTGGCCTTCATACTCCTTGAAGTAAGATAATTAAAAAGACATATTATATATAACAGTAGGAAACAGGACGAACTAGTAGCTGTAAGTTTATAACAATATGCCTCGCGTCCGATAAAAGACCGAAGATCAGCTCTTCTTTAATCAGTGAGTCCCACGCAAGAGTTGGCCAATGACGCGGGCTTCTGCGTCGCGGCGGGCACAGCTCCAACTCCCGAGCGAACGGCTGAAATATCTACGCTAATAAAGCCGCGATCGGTGTAATGATTCAGATTCTCACATTTACAGTTGAAATTACAGTGAAAATAACCAGGTACCTCATCACAAGAGATGTTGGAAATGTTCTTCTCTTGCAATACTAGCACCTTTTTAGAGAATTTTCTTTCACGCGCTTCCGAGACAGAGTTAATTTCTCTTGTGATATTGACTTGAAGTTCTTCTAATGTATGGGAAATTGACCTATACACTTTATTTTTCAAGTTTCCCCATAAATAATAGTCACATGCTGTTAGAAGAACTTAAACACAATATCACAAGAGAAATTAACTCTGTCTCGGAAGCTGAACTTATGAACGTGAAAGAAAATTTCCTAAAAAGGTGCCAGTATTGTGTGAATGCAAGAGGAGAATATTTCCAACATCTCTTGTGATGAGGTACGTGGTTATTTTCACTGTAATTCCAATTGTAAATGTGAGAATCTGAATCATTACACCGACCGCGGCTTTATTAGCGTAGATATTTCACCCGATCGCTCTGGAGTTGGAGCTGTGCTCGCCGCGACACAGAAACCCGCGTCATTGGCCAACTCTTGCGTGGGACTCACTGTATATTGCATATATATATATATATAGTAGAATGTCACCTCACATTCCACACACGATGATATTTTCAATTGAAATTGACACTTTGTGAAAGTGGGATTGAATCTGAGCGGACTGATAACAACGAAGGTGATTTTACAAGAACTAGGATCACGTGGAGAGAAAGTCTTCAGGTACCGGTGATCGATGTTTGTGACATGGATTCTCGTGCTGGATGATCAAGGAAAGTGTCCTGCCGTCTGTGGTGACATAGATGGATTAGAAGTGAAATGGGACAGAGTGCAAAGTACTTTTATTATATCGATCTGAAACCTGGCAGCCTCAATAGGAAATCAGCTTGAAATAGGACAGAGGGATTCTCATTTCATTCCGCTAGAGATCTGTTGCCGGTGTTCTGTTCTCAACGATATTTTTCAGTGGCAAAATTAAGTTATCTCTTTAGAAGGAGTTTGTTATTTTACTTAGTATGAACATGTGTTACACATGTTAGATTTGAACCTAGATCAAATAAATGGCTCCATATTTTCATACGCAGATGACACTGTTGTGATTTTCAGTGGTCATTCATGGGAAGTAGCATATAAATACGCTAGTACTGGCATGAAAATTATAAAAAAATGGTTCGATTCTAACCTTCTGTCACTAAACGTGGATAAATCAACATTAGTTCCTTTTTCATTAACATCTACTGGTCAGATAGCGCGGAAAAAATGTACAAATTTAAATTTAATAATACATAATTGTAATTTTGATGTGAATTGTAAATGCTTACCACTGAAAGAAACAGCCGTTGTGAAATATTTGGGTATTTTTATTGATAAACACCTTAAATGGTCTCACCATGTTAACTACATCTGTAATAGACTACGCCGAACAATTCATAAATTTGTCATTTTACGCCACTGTATGCCCATTACTGTTTTACGTTCCGTTTATCTAGCACTTTTCCAGTCCATTATTCAATATGGCATTCTCGTCTGGGGAGGATTAGCGAAAACTACCCTTAAGCCCCTCTGCCTTTTACAAAAAAGAATAATAAAAATCTGTCTAAGAAAACACATTGATTACCCAACTAGCCTAATATTTTCGGAATTTGATGTTTTAAGTTTGGACCAAATTTACAAATTTTCTATATTAAAATATTTTCACAAACATCGTATAAAATACTCTTCCAGTGATCATATCTACAAAACTAGACGAAATACTAATTTACTCCTAATAGAACCCAAATGTCTCACATCGGCAGGATTAAAGCATAGCATTAATTTTGGACCGCGCTTCTATAACTCAATTATCAGAAAAAATCCTGATCTCTCAGCATACTCCACTGTTAAATTTAATAGATATGTAAAAAATTTTTTGTAATTTTTTAGCTTTTAAGTAATTTTTGTTTCACTCCTTTTATGTATTTATGTTTTTATGTTTAATGTTTTTGTTTTACTTTCTTTTTTAGTTAAGCACATTATACACTCTATTTCTTTGTCTCTCCTCTTTCTTCACTTTGATATTTTTGAAACGGCACCCGAGCACGAGCAGTCTTGCTCATTCGAGTGTATTACTAAATGTAATACCTCTTGTAATATCTCTTGTAATAAATAAATAAATAAAATAAATTATATTTCTTCCTGTCCTTGGTTCTGGTATATCATGCTGTAGGTCTACTTATTTTATGTTCTGTTAATAAAAAATGTTAACTTTAAAAATTGTGTAATAATTCAATTTTGGAGCATTCTCAGTGACCGAATGTTTAGATCCCAGGTTCTCGCGTTCATACTGCACTGCGTCTTGGAGTTGCCAGGCATAGCCTCTTCAGAATTGCATTTCTTTGGGAGGAGGTAAAGCCGTTGGTCTGATTCCTAAATTTAGGAATAAATAATTAACACCGCATAGCAAAACTTCTAACGCCTGTCTGTTCAAGTCTTTACATTTTACACTAGGCATCACTGTTATCTTCATAAATAAAAAACTGCAGCATAACTGAGGGGTGAAACATGTTTTATTGCTTAAAAGAGAAAGTTAGCGAATGCCACCCCTTCAACTGGTCATCGTGTGCGTGTGAACAGGGAACACTGCCAATACAACACAATATAGCTCAGTCAGAAAAGAAGCGTTTAAAAACGAAATTTTGAATGACGTACAGTACTTGAAAATAAAGCTGTAAAAAGGAAAATGTGATAACATAAACCGAATCTTTGATCACAATAAGCAGCATTTTTTAAATGTATCAGTATTAATCCGTTATGACAATACCCGATTGATAACAATATCCACGATTACATTAAGCGGCGTTCACTATATATAAATACCACACTACTCAGAATATCAACACATAACTGATATTGCACAACTTTTGATCGACTTAAGAGAAAACGAGAAGATTCATTTCTTACAGTTATTCTTCTTGAGCAATGTCTCTAGGGCTTATACTGGAACGAACAGAAAATAAGCTTTCTGAAGACTACAGTTGAAAACTAATTGAAAAAACAGATATAAGTCTGAGTTCATAAATAGACTTAAATTTCTTTGTAAGACCGCACCGTTCGTATCCAGCGTAAGCAACTGCACAGGTCATTCGCTATCTGTATGTGTAAGCTATATAGTTATGCATTGCTTTATGACTGGGAAGCAATATCAGTTTAACTTTGTTTCAGTTTCGTCCCATTATATAGCGTCATACATCCTCAAACCTATCAACTGTGAAATTACTCTGCTACCTTACCTCTCCGCTATTGCTGCCAGTTCGACAGCTACTGATATATATTTACCGTTAAACTAATATGAACTGGGGATCCATTGATCGACTTATACTAAAAATGACGAAAATATCAATATCAATATTAATATTAATAAAGAATTTAACAAAATTAAAACAAGTCTGGAACAGATTTTATTTATCTTCACTTCGTCATTATCGACATAAAATGCATCGATAAATTTAATAGATTGATTTAATAATCACTAATTTATTTTGGGTAAACGATGTGAAGGACAAGATTAACCACGTTGTTCTTGACTAAATTTATTGAGTTTATGTCAGCCAACATATTGGAATTAATATGTATGCATATATATTATTGTGTATATCTCTATATATACAGTGAGTCCCAAGCAAGAGTTGGCCAATCATGCGGGTTTCTGCGTCGCGGCGGCCCTTGCTCTAACTCCCGAGCTATCGGGCGAAATATCTAAGCAAATAAAATCGCTGACGGTGTAATGATTCAGGCTTTCACATTTACAGTTGGAATTGCAATGAAAACAACCACGTACCTCATCACAAGATATGTTGGAAATGTCCTCCTTTTGCCTTCCCACAACACTGGCACCTTTTTAGGAAATTTTCTTTTACGCGCGTAAGTTCAGCTTCCGAGATAGAGTTAATTTCTCTCGTGATATTTGTCTTTAACTTCTTCTAATGCATGGGAAATTGACCTATACACTTTATTTTTCAATTTTCCCCATAATCAGTAGTCACATACTGTGAGTTTCAAAATCGAAAGTCCTTCGTAGGTTAATTTCGAATGTCAAAATACAAAACCCGAGCGACGCCGGGCCCTTTAAGTTAGTATATTCATATATGTCATATCATAGATTTCACCTATGTCTGAATATTGGTATAGGCTATGCTTAATCGAATAGTACCTAGACAACAAGTAGAGAAACTAAAAATGTAACAGAAGAATGTGTTGTGCCACACCTTGCAAAAACGCGTAGCAATACAGGGAAGTTAAGCCACTAGATTATGCAAATCTGGATTATGGTGGCATTGCTTGCTCTGCATTACACTGGTGCATTGCCATGACAACCCCTTGGCCTAGGAGAATGCGGGGGCAATCTAAATAAATTTATGTCTCAACATTCTGTCACATGTTCCCCCTAGAAAACTTTTATAACTTAACTCATCCGGCTGGATGGAATTTCATGCCTATTTCATCTCTGTTTCTCACAGAATGTAAACATATAGAATCTGTGCAAATACTAGTTGTTTGCAAATCCCAGCAAAATGTTGTTCGGAAATGATATAATAAGTAGGGAATGAATTTCTCTAAAGTTCATTATTTTTACGAGCAATTTTTGTATATATACACATCTGTATTTCTGTAATAATAAATATTTCTGTAATAATAAATAATTAAATATTAAAAACCCGAGGAGCTACTTGATAACGAAGTAGCGGCTCCGGTCTGGGAAACCATCAACATCAACCATCCGAGAGAGTTGGTATGCTCGAACATGCCCCCAATCCTGCCTTCTGCCTATGGTAGATGATGGAGTTGTCGGTCTAAGGGAGTAGCCTACCGCCAGGGAGTTTCAGTACGGCTAGCCACCATCCCTATGATTTTCCATAAAATAACTCAAAGTCCTCTTTGTAAATGGATTAATTAAACAGGCTCTAAGCATAAAGAGGAAGATGAATAAACGACATATTGTAAAAAGATCACTGTCCAAGGCACAACACTAACGTGAGAATAAGATTAATTATGTGTCTTATATTAAATTATATTCGTTTACGGCCATTAGAGACCACGTTAGGCAACAGTTACACGTTTCCGGAAGCCTTCTTTGCAGCCCAAAATCTTTGCATTCTTTCTCTGGCAGCCTGTCTTCTTTCTTCTGTCCATCCACTATTCAGAGTTATGTGTTAATAATATATATTTTGAGTAAATTCAAGGTATCACTTGTAGTATTTTTAATATCTGTAATATATGTGATAGACTAACAATATCTTCCTAGGTCACTTGTAAATACACATAGAAAAGTATTTAATGGCATTCAGAATATACTTTATGTACATTCCTTTACTCCTTGAAGCGAGCATCCGTTGTATTCCACATAAATTTCAATCACACAATTCTATTCAAAACGGCGATGCCTTCTATGTGGCATCCCTCCAAGTATATTATTGACTTGACACAAAAGAATAATACAAACGTGAATTCATTTGATTTCAGGCTTCTTTCTATAAATTTCTCAACCAATACAATATTTTTCCGTAAGGACGTTACATTATGAATGGTACATGAAATGGATTTCAGACATTTATTATTGTTATTATTATTATTATTATTATTAAAATAAATTTATATTACGTCATTATTATATATCGTAACTCACTGGAATTATTTTTATAATTTTGTAGTTTAAATGAAAGGATTACCTCTAGGTTTCACAAGAATCCACTCATCTTACATGCGTACCATACACTATTTCTAGACAGGCGTTAATATTTGTAAAATAATATAAATTTTAGGTTTATTGTAATGAAGGATGCAACGATTTTTTAAAGTAAAGAATTATGTAGCAATGTCTATTATTATATAGACTGTGGGAATTTTAATATTGATCCTTTTAATTTTTAGCTCTACTATTTACAATGTCTGTACTATTTTGAATAGCCAATCCTAATATAATTACGATTTTGCTAGCTGCTACAGTTTTGTAAATATAACAAAATGTATAGCACTATTTACACATGGATAACGCGTTTTAAGCTGAAGTAAGGAAAAATTAAGAAAATCCATTTTTTGCATATTATAATATTTTTAACTCCTTTTCTTTTTCAAAAAGCAGATATGTTGAATTTAACAACACTGTAACAAAGAAAGTATTGTCGCTTTTTTTATTTAAAATGAACTTATTATAAAAATGTGACGAAGGATAAAAAACACGTGGATAAATAGAATGTAGTGTAATAAAACTAAAATCTGAAATATAAACTGAATAAAACAGGAGGAGGTAAAGGGAATAGGTGCACAGTGTTGTTTGAACCCATAAGATAATAATTTATCTTATGACTGTAACATAGAATATATTTTTCAGATTTAGGAACTTCGAACTTGTAAGCTTTTAGCTCAGAAACGTATCTAAAGAAAGGAAGCACTTATTTTCTGAAAATCAGAAACTACCCTTCTTACATTGCCATTGACTGAAACACGAAGGAGGAGAGTTGTGGTAATGGCCCGCAGACACCCTCTACAATTTAAATCGACTGAAACAATTCTACGGGATGTCGACAGTAGTGATCATGACAAATTACCTTATTTGCATTGATTTCCCTCCAACGCCATGTTAGGAACCCCAAAAGACCATTAACCAATCTGCAGAAATGTGAAACTGCTATAGGGAATTGAATAGATATCACTAGGTACTCTCTTCTTCACTTGTATTGCAAAGGAGAGAAAAGAGAAGAAATAGGACCAGACACTAAAACGTATGGACAAGTGTTTCCGTTTTTTCTAATATCTTTGCTTTGCTTATTTATTTCTTTATTTCCCTCTGGTGTAATTAAGGCATAATTCCACTAGCCAGAGATGGGTACATAAAACATAGCCTAACATAATTATATAAATGTGTGCATATACTGTATATAGCCTATATATGGCCTACGGCAATAGTACCTGTATCTTTTCTTCTCTCATCTCATAATATGTCTTCTAAAACCGTGCGCCGTATAGTAATCCAACCTGCTTTCTTCAGATAATGTAAAACACATTTCTAATGGCACATAGGATTTTTCTAAATTAGCCAAACTTCGAGATCGGTCAGAAGACGTTTTTGGAGAGAAATTTTTGTTAAGAAATATATGCTTGCAGGCAGTACGAAGCGTGATTCTAGGTAAGGCCTACAGATATATAGTTGTAACCTCAGTGTTTGTGAAAAGCTGTAACCAGGTTTCGAGATAAGAAAATGCCACCTTTGAAGTATAACACACGTCTACAAACTTTTGTGAATAACTATCGAAATTTTAAATACTGAAAATCATTATAGAAGTACTAACTTAGTTGGGTCTTTATACTCGAAGAAGTCATGCCAGGTTCGAAGAGCGAATCTTGGTTCTAATGGCAACCATATTAGCAGATCGAGCATAATGTTATACTTCATAATAGTAAATTATGCAACGAGCCTATAATCGCAATTATGTTTTCATACTCGTGTCTTAATTGGCATTATAGGCAAGCTGCATACGATTGATTTTGTTCGGCCATAATTAAATGTTTAAGTTTTGGGTTTTTAGACTACCTCTTAACTGATGAAGCAAACGACTCTCGTCCATCAGCTGTTAGTCGTTGTCGTTTTTCCGACAGTTGGCAGGTTACAAGGCTTATAAGCTGCAAGGCTTCTCTTGAGCTTTAACGCCAAACAACGCGCATTAAAAACACATGAAATGAACTCAATTTAGTATACAGGTAATATTAAAATTAACACGGACAGAATTGATTTTATTTAAATACAGACTCTTTACTACGGAGCTTCATTTGCTGCACTCAAGGTTTCAAGATCGTTCCGTGTTCGATAATAATCGATACCACACCTTTGTTATAATGAAAATCTATATCGTAATGGATATAATTATGATACCGTTACATCACATGTAATACGCCTATTATAGCAGGGTCAAACAAACACATATTAAAGATATATATTTTTTATTTAGTTGTGTTTATACTTCTTTTAGCTTCGAGGCTGTATCAGGAGTTCGGGATCTGTGTCTGTACAGTAGGGTAGGCCATGGAACTATTGCTTGTCAATTGTTTCTATTATCGGTGTATTTTAATGGAGTAAATTTCAATTGATATTAATTTAAATGGATATGATACAGGATGAAATGGTGAGGATTATTCATGGTATCTAAATATCCAATTCGGCATTTGTCTTTATGACTGGGCAAGCCATGAAAAAACCCATGTCAAATTGGACGGGCCCGCGATTTGAACCTGGGACCTCCCGAATGCGAATCCAAGACGTTACCATCTCGGCCACCTCGCTCAGTAAAGATATATTATTATATTTTAACTAACGCTGTGAAGCAAATACTCATAAACAGGGAAGACACCTCCATTATAAGTCGCGATGATAGCAACATGCTGTGCACAATTCGTTGCTAAGCAACATGCTCTACATTTCTCCACCAAGAATTCTGAACTGAATACGAAACAAATGAGATAACTTTTACAGTGTTTTATTTATTACTAGGAGAAAATTGTTAACGGTGCCAGGAATAAGACTATCCCTTCTCACATATATCTTGCAGGAATCGCTTGTATATTTTTAACTAGGCATTGTGCATCTAAAGCTGAATTGTTATGCACTCATTTTCCATGGCTGTATGACTTCTACTTTTTTAGGTGGCCTGATATATTTTCATTCTTGTAATCTTGTTTATATCCTCCGATCGTCACGGTCAATGTGTTTCTTGCGCAAAAAGAAACTGTTGACTGCTCATCGAAAACAGGGATGGTGCTTGTTGTCGAAATTGACCACTAAGATCAGTGGCGTACCAAGGGTACTTGGCGCCCGGGGCTAATTAGATGGTAGTCGCCCCCTAACACTAAAAGGTTCAAGGTTCAATGAGTTTAATTTAAACGCAGTTTAATGACCACAATTATTTATTTTTATTAAGTAGTATGTTACTTTAACACATTATAAAGAGAAAAATATGAATGAAATAAAACTAAGATTTATAATAGATATTTAAGCATTCATGAACCACAGATTATTGTCTCTGTTGGACATTACATGAGAATATTAAAGGAGAAAAATTCCTCCGGCACTGGGACTTGAACCCAGGACCTTTGGCTATTCGTGCCAATGCTCTACCAACTGAGCTAAGTCGGAGTTCAATTCACAGCGCCAGATGGAACCTCTCTCCTATGACATAACTTGTCTGTCTGTGAGGTAGACCATTAGGGCAATCAGTCATAGGAGAGAGGTTCCATCTGGCGCTGTGAATTGAACTCCGACTTAGCTCAGTTGGTAGAGCATTGGCAAAGGTCCTGGGTTCAAGTCCCAGTGCCGGAGGAATTTTTATCCTTTAATATTCTTAAGATTTATAAGGCTAGTTTTTTTAATAAAATATTTCGTATTGTCTATAAATAGTTTAAAACGAAACGTTTATTTATTTCTAAATAATATTACTGCATTACAAATCTTTTCCTTTTCAGAGGGCCCTGTAAATTCGAACGTGAAATTATAATGCAGGAACTTTTTTTTTTCATAATGTCCTGCAAATTCAAACGTGGGATTATTTATCCCAATGTAGGAATAACTAACTGTAAGTAATTTTAACAATCGTAACGAATATTATACGAGATTAAAAGTAAAATTTATTAACGGAGGCTGAATTTAACTCTTGTGACTGAAATCATACATGTTAATATTTTAAAATATCATTGTTATAGTAATTATTACTTCGTAACAACAAGTACACTTATGAAATACATCATACAGTCGATATCTTTTTGTCAGTACAACTTACTTCTAAAACAATTGCAGGAATTATATTTTATTTAATAAAGCAGAAGTCTATTATTCTATGTTTATTTTATTCTTTTTATATTTATTTATTTATTTATGCTACCCATCCTTTTCACTAACTACTATATTTCCTTCTACTATGTATTCTTTCTTATCTTTACCATCTTGTTATAATCCTTAACTCTTTTTTTTTACATTTTATGCAACTACATTTACAAGTGTGTAAACTGTTTACGTAAATAAGGCTTGTTTTTTTTTTCTTACGACCTTCTGCCGTTCTTGGTACAAGGAAACACAAGTCAATTGAGTTTTTCGATCGGAAGTCAGACTGAGAAAATAGGCCTATATATTGTAGGTAATTTTGCATGGAGAAAATAATACATCGATTTGCGTGGAATTGTCAATGCAGAAGCACCATTAACTTTTCTTTCCGAATATATATATAAATATATAACTTCTTTATTCTGAAATACTTATTTACTAGCAAGTACCCGCGGCTTCGCCCGCGATTATTTACTGAACTGCTAGTTGTTTTATTTAAATCATCAATTCAACAGAAAAATATTTAAAACATTATATTTATTAACACTGACTCATTTTTACATTAATAGCATGAATTACATAATTTTATTCTTCATTATATGTTTTACGTGAAAAATAGAAATAATTAAACGAACAAAAATAATTCTCCACTGTCAGTGTCCCATATGCTCACAGAATGCTGCCGCTTTGATCACATCAGGAAAACTACAAGATACCAGACAACTTACAAGTTCTTAATAATGTAAAAATATACAACGTTATATTATTTCTAAAAGATATTCATGTCTATAGTAAAATTTAAAAGTTATATCATCTTTTGTAATAATTCTGTCATTAACATTGTTCTGATTTTATACCTGATTTTTAATGTACAGTCGCAATTACATTTATGTAATGTACAGTCCCACGAGTCAAAGCGACAAAAAATAACTCATATTAAAAAAAAAGAGAATCGTGTGCTACCATAAGGACATACCGTGTGCTACCATGAAAAGATTAAAAGTACCACAGATTCATGAACCTTACCCAAAACCTGCATAAACAATAATTAAAACTGTTGATAATTAAAAAGTTAAAAATCCGGCTTCGAGGTGCATTTCCGATTGAAGTGCGCCCCGTTCAAGAATAAGCATGACAGACTGTGTCATATACTTAACATTACGGTTCACTCATAGCCAGATAAAGAATATATTTTTTCGTCAAGTAAAAATTTATAAATGTAATAAATTATACTTTTATAAATGTATTCATCTTCGTTGGAATAACACACACAAAAATCATAGATTTAAACGATTTACGTATATTTATTTAAGTTTAGTTCCCAAGAGTTAAATAATGGATTGTTATTCTTTTTTAATTAAGATGAAAACGTATTTAGCAACTATGAGACAAATCCGATAACACTTTTTCTCAGTTCACACCAAAGCTTCCGAGGAGAATTTTTCATTCCAAATTCTCAGTTGGATATCCCTATGATGCGGGCGACAGATAAAATAAAATATTGATGGGATAGAGAAAGGCAGATAGTGATCGATTCAAGCGGCAAGTGAGATGTGTTAAACCTACAGCCTTGAGCGAATGCTTGGTTTGCGAGATTCTAGAACTCAAACTTCAAGTTTTTTGCATGCTCTATTCATGTCTACAGAGGAGTATATAACATTGACATTTTCCATACAAACTATGGAAAATAACATGCGACTAGGCGTTCATCGATCACTGAAAAAGGTGATATGCTAAAAAGAGATAACACAGCTCGACATGTTACAATTTTATTATTTATTTGTTTATTTCATAAATTTTGATTTTGCGTTCTTATATGCCTGTATTTGTTTTACGTTCTGTATGCTTAGCTTTAATACAATATGCAATACATTTAGGAATAATTGGTTTGAGACGCACTTCGAAATCTATTATTACTCCTTTATTATAACTGCAGAACCGTACAATAAAGATTTGCTTAATGAAATCTTTGCATTACCCAATTAAACTCATCTTCTGCGGATTAAACGTATTAGATATTACGAATCTGTATAAAAGAAATATATTTATCTTCCTCCATAACTATATCAACATTTTAAAACACATTCTCATCTCATAACACAAGACGAATTGCCACCTCGCCCTTAATTGAAACTAAATGTAAAACATCAGCTGCGTTGAAACATGGCCTTAGATTTGGAATAAAACTATTCAATACAATATTTTAAAAATCTCCGAATATGTATAAAATTAATAAAAAATATAATAGTATGTACAGTATTATACAATAGTTTTTGGTTTAATTTTCTATGTGTGTTCTATTTATTCGTATACGTAATTTCATATAATTAGACCGGCCAGATAAAAGAATACAATTGCTCTTTCGGGTTCATGTTACAATTGTAATTGGCATACTGTGTACTTACATTTAAATTGTACTTTCTAGGAAGCAGTATCTATTTTACATTGTATATTCTATTTCTTCATTTCATAATTTCATAATATTATTGCTCTTCTCTATATAAGACAAATTAATTATTATTTTCAAGGCAGAGTTAAATACTGAGAAAACCAAGCAATAAAAAATGTAAAGCCCTTTTAAAAGTTAATAATATGTTTATAGTATTATTTATTGTTTGCTCCAGTGGACTATTGGTCATACCATTTCCTTGTTCATTACAGAGTTAAACAGTCTGCTACCGTTCCCTATGAAAATTAATGTTTATTGAAGCATACGATAGTCCCATCGTGGTGTCGGAGTTCACATTCAGCTGTAGATCTCGGCTAGTGTAATAAATGCTTTAGTAGTCGTCAATCACAATGGTGGGATTTCCTCTATCCTCTAGGGGTCTGACTAGCCATCACCCCCAAGATCGTTCGTGAAATGGTTTACAGTCTGCCACGTAAATGTCTAAATTAACGTCTAGGCTTAAACATAAGAAGATTATTTATTTGTTAGTAAATATTGAAAAGGATAACCTAACAAAGTGCATACAATAGCAATAAATTAATTTTACTAGAAAAATAATATTATATATTTCCTGATGTTATTCCATGCATCAGAATATTTTGGTTATTAAATAAATAATCGATTACAAAAATAATGTCATACTACTGAGCAGACAATTTATGAATTTTTATCTATATCTCATTGTTCTGGATGTCCTATTGTGTGACTCTTGTGAGTTAAGTCTTTTTAATTTCGATTCATTTTTTATTTACGTTTTCAGACGACTCGACTATTTGTTTTACGAGTCTGTGACAGTATATTCTCTTGACGTGTCCCTAAAATTTTAATCTGCGTTTTATAAATCATTTTGAACGTCTGTGTATTGTTTGATTTACTGATTACATTAGTAATTAGTTATTATTATTACTATTATTATTATTATTATTATTATTATTATTATTATTATTATTATTATTATTATTAGCTACAGTGGTCTAGAGGTAGCGTGCCCGCCTCTAGATCCGGGATCAAACCCGGCCGCAGTCGATGGGTTTTTTCAGGACGTAAAAATCCTGGGCACGGAGTTCTTCGGGAGGGACTTTAAGCTGGGGGGCCCGTGTTGAAGATTTACGGCAGGTAAAGGATTTCCAAGACTACCTTAGTTTCCGGAGGAGGGTTGCGAGGCGATGGGCTTACCACCTGTTTCTCTGCCCTCTCTAGGAAAATAAGGGTAACGAAATTCACATCGGTAAATTGAACTCAGTCTCCATGGAGACTGAGGGCGGAGACGCGGCGCCAGACGTACATAATCCGGAGGAAAGTTGTTGTTATTATTATCATCATTGTTATTATTATTATTATTATTATTATTATTATTATTATTCACATTAGGCCTATATTTTTATGAAAAGTTTTCATTACCTTTTTCTACAATTATCCTTCGTCTATTCTTTAACTGAAATTGGTGCTGTTGCAACTTTGCCTTATCTAAATTACTATGACGAGCAACCTTGATGTAGTGGACACAGATGGACGAACAACTATCGATGATTGTTTGGAGAACGACAGTTGTAACCCAGGTTGGAAAGGAGGAGTCAGTTATACGTGCGTGCGTGCGTGTGTGTGTGTGTATGTGTGTATGTATGTATGTATGTATGTATGTATGTATATATATATAAATGCATACGTACGTACTGTTTGGCTGCGAGCTGAAGGCCGAGCTAGCGTTCCCCCACTACCTTACCATGCGCTTGCATTTACTGTCTATGTCTTTCCCCCACTATGCCACCAGCTCGGCCTTCAGCTCACAGTCAGACAGTACATACATGCATACATACACGCATACGTTCATATTTACTGTAGTCAGCTTCGAGATTATGTTTTTCGCTGTCGAGGTCTCCATAATTTTCTTTAGGTCTTCTTCCAGTATCCTTTCTACGAGTTAGATGGGAAAGTACACAGAATAAGCCAGAAGCTATATCAGGAAGCTGCTGAACAATGCTTGTAATGATGAGACTGACGTCTAGAGTAGATCCTGTTTGTGACAGCACTATCAAGTGAGACTGAAGCGAAACAATAAAGGAGAATAAGCAGTAAAATAGACGACAGAGGGAATGGGAAGTTATTCGATGTTAATGCATTGCATTAGCGTTAAAATCTCTTCCATGGGTAATATATTCATTTCTTTTTTCATACACATAAATAATGATCGACGGGCTTACAGGTGAAAACACTGAACCAGAGATTCTGAATGATGAGTGACTGATTAATCTTTTGCAGAAGGTTGAAGAAAGAACAGGTTGCATATCACAAACAAGCAATTTGGCCTATTCCCAAGTCTTTATCAAATATGTTATTTTTAAAAAATACCTTAAATCTAAAGCATGATTACGATCAATAGCTTTACTTTTCTTCCCTAGAAAGGTAGGCTGCAGATTTTAACGACGGAGAAAAGCTCCCTCGGTCGGTATTCAATAAGTGAATCTAGCCCTCCCTCCATCAATTTTTTTCACGCAATAATTTTATTTATACAACTATAGATATTTTTTTTTTTTTTTTTTTTTTTTTTTTATTAACACCACAGTTTTAGCTACATGCTCCATTACATAATGTAATACTACATGCTTATGAGAACAGTCACAATACTTAGATTTCATATTTTCAGTTGTTTGTACATCGCTTAATTAGTATTTTGTAAAGTTTCAAAAACAGTCACAATACTTAGATGTCATATTTTCAGTTTTTTTACATCACTTAATTAGTATTTTGTCAAGTTTCAAAATCATTTCAGTTTTTTGTAAATCGCTTAATTGGTATTTTGTAAAGTTTCAAAAACAGTCACAGTACTTAGATTTCATATTTTCAGTCTTTTTTTTTTTTTTTTTTTTTTTTAAAATCACTTAATTAGTATTTTGTAAAGTTTCAAAATCTATCTTATTTACAAATTGGGAAAAACATTTTAAGTGTTTTATAACAAGTTCGCTTTTATTTGGAGGCCATCGTCCACCCGATTGAAGCACTTCTCTGCGGAGTTCATCTCTGGCTGATTGTAGTAACTCGCAGTCCCAAAGAACGTGGTCAGTAGACTGCAAATCTCTCCCGCACCTGCATGTTGGATCCTGTAAAATCTTGAACCGGTGTAAATATTCTCCAAATTTCCCATGACCTGTAATCATTGCTGTGAGATTGTGCGTTAACTTGAGGTTTGACTTTAATCTGCTTCGGACATTAGGAAAATATGACTTTGTGATCGTTCCGTTGGTAGTGGTTGCCCACTCATCTTCCCATGCGTTAATCGATTCTTCATGTAGATCTCTTCTTACTGTGCTGAGAGGTAGTAAGTCGTATATCGGCTCTAGTTCAAGGCTGCGTGTTGCTTGTTTGGCCAGCTGGTCGGCAAGTTCATTTCCTTCAGTCCCTGCGTGAGCTTTCACCCATTGAAAGTGTATTTTCCAGTTTTTTTCTATTAGGGATCGTAAGTTCCTTCTTATTTCCTCAATTATAGCTCCGTGCTTTGAGTTATTATTTAGCAGATCAAGTGTTATTTTGCTGTCGGTGTGGATCGATATTAAAATCAATTATATTTACTTATTAATCACTCACCAAGTTTAGTAGCGTATCACAAGCTAAGCATGAGCAAGTTAATAAACGAACCGATTGTTTTAATCTTATCACCTTATTTACCAAACTGTTTCAGAAGTAACAGTTTCGTTCATGATTAATTTCTATCAACGGATGACCGCGTCTTTCCAAGGACGTACTTATAAACATAGTTATTCGTGTGGAAGCCGAGGAAAATGAGCTGGTAAAGCAGCTTACGGCTGGAGTCGAAGTAAAGGTCTTGCTTCTTTATGTGACATCAGTGAAAAGTATGAAAACATAAATTCTTCAATCATGAAATGAACAGTAACTTCGAGCAATTTGAATAACTGATAATGTATAGAACTATTCCTTTTAATTTTTAAAATGTTTTTACGCCATTTTTTACATCATTTATGTTTTTCCTTTTTTATAAGAATAGTTCTTAACGGGGTAAAAATAGTTATAATAACTAGTTCGCAATCTACTAGCCTCTGGTAGTCTTCTTATCGTGAACCAAGTTGTATCATTAACTGAACGTACAGAATGTTTTCTTTATGTTCCATAACTGTTACTATCTCGTTTATTTATACTGTATTCTAAACAGCGTTCTACATTTGGTGTATCGCGAATACCTACCTTCATTAACGTATATGAACATGTTTATTTATTTGGTTATTTGTTCATTTAATATTTAGAACTGTTACGTAATTCATGTCTTCGTGTTTTACACTGATTCGGAATTTTCTTCTCTTCATTACACTGATTAGAACAAACAATTCCTTTCTGGTATTTTAAGGGAACAATATTGCTCAACTCTTTACATCAGATGCTCATGAAGCATTCTAAGAAAGCTGAAGATTTATAATGAGATCATGGTCCATTCGTTGCTAATTTAATACTTCTTCCGACTAATTTACAAGAGAAGCTAGCCGTAAACGGAATACGGAACTCATTTCTTTCTCGGTGATTTTTCACAAGGATGGCAATTAATGTATTAATATTATCGACTGTAAGAGTAATCCTTGAATTATAATTTTTTGACATTCACTTCAATTCAAACAACTCAGAAAGAGAGAGGTTCAGGTACGTCGGTGAAATAATTTGTTCAGAGATTCAGTTACATATCAGCCGGCGGTGTCCAACAAATTAGGCAGAAGTGTCATTTAGAAGATAGTTTTATAGTAAAATAGAAATCTACTTCTTGTATAGTCTAAAAAGCGGATGGCTAAATTTGTCGATAATGTTTGAAAATTATACAACAAGAACAACAACGTCGATAAGAATAATAATAGTAATAATAATAATAATAATAACAATAATAAAGCTGTAAACATTTATAATACTTTCAGAACGGTCCTGTACTCATAACTTACCGCTACATGCTAGCTATCCAAGATTGCGCAATCTCACCCAAAGCTAAAGAAAGAAGACCTACACAAAATAAAACTAAATATATACTGTATCTCAAAAGGAATATATATAATAGCTATCATTATTCGGCAGCACAATTTCGAAACATATACCTATACTTTGCCCAACTATACGATAGAAATCCGGACTGAGGTTCCCAGAACCTTAGTCTACATTCACGCTGCAGACTACATGAATAATAAAGCAAGATACATGCGTTATGCTGCGTTATAAAAAGTTGAGGTTTTGTTATGAAAGCCATAGTTCGCTTCCCTTGCACAGAACACTCATATATGTATATTAAATGTTTTTACATTGGATCAGAATCAGTGTTCATGACATATCCATTCATATAAACGGCGTGAAAATATGTCGTTTCTTGTTTTTTGTCTAAATTGTTGTGTTTTAATGTTTTTTGTGAGGAACAATAAATTTGTGAATAACATAATCTAAAGAATGGACTTTTATACGATATTTACAGTTTTCCTCTCTGAATATCACTAAGCAACTAATTCTAATTCTACAGCATCTATTTCTAATCTTTGTTGTCGGGCTTGATTCGATTCATTATTTTGCACAGACAACATTGCTATGATTTTTTGTACATTTTTTTTATAAGTATTACTCTCGGTATGCCTTTTCTTTTGAAATCTGATTTGTTTAAATACAAACAATATGTAAGGGAAAATATCCTATTTGTCACCGTAAGCCAAGAAACGGCTCTTGAAAATCGTACAGCTTGAGGTAAAAAAATGACAAGGTACTTCTTTTCCTTAAAAAAAAGTTTGAAATACTGCAAATGGTCTCTAGATTAGATTTGACGGTTTTGTCATAGTAAAGTTGAACATCGGCAAGGAACGTTAGCCATAGTCACCGCAAGCCATTAAAGCAGCTACCGTCTAGAAACAGTGAAACATTTCGCAACGGCTATAATCCTTATGTTCTTTACAGGTAAAGAACTATGTTCATGCAGAAAATCAACTCTATCAATAGAGTAGATTTTGCGTGAAAGAGTGACCAGACAGACTCATAAAAACCACTCGATTTTTATATTAATATAGATTATCACTTCTGTTCATTGTAGTTTAATGTTATTCCAAGTGGAATCCCTGACTAACAGTGTCATTGCCAAGGGCTGCAACCAAAAGAGCGATATTATAACTATCTATACACAAACTTGCAGCCGAAAGGTCAACCGAACCTGTTATGAAATGTCAAACGTAACCAGATAATATAGACCCTGCTGTGCGCCGCTGGATATACAGAGAGCATTTTAACTATTGATATTATTTTGTGACATTGTTCTCTTTTTCTGACAAACATACATAAGCCCATTATTCTTAATTACAGTATTCCTATTTGAATGTTCATATATGTACTGACTTATTTCAAGAGTTACATTAAAATATAGTTTCGAGTTATGGGTTAAAAATAGGAGGATGTCTATGCAATACCATAGGCCAGCGTTTCTCAATCTTTTTGAACCCGAGGACCTCTAAAATGTCTAAAATAATTTTACGGACCCTTAATTTTACATCCCATTTTTAAAAGAAGGCCTATATTCTTAATATTTAGGGTATTAATTATAACGAAATATGTGAAAAAATTTTACTTCTTTATTTTCCACTTGCTTTATGATATATTTTAATTATGTCTGCGGACCATCTGCACCATTTTCGCGGACCATAGGTTGAGAAACGCTGCCATAGGCACTTACACGTCAGCTTCCCAACACAGGGTTCGCTTCTCTGCTGAGTCATATATGACACGAGCTGGACAAGCAGTAGCTCGGTTTCCTCTTGCATTTCATTAATTCACCATCTCTCCATTCGTACGTCATACGAATATACGACAGGCGTAAACTCCATTTGCTGTCAAGTTGTAGTGATGAATCACTAATGTTTATTACCCCATTTACTGTGATTATTCGGAACATAACTCGCTTGACCCGAGACTAAAATATTTTATAGAGAATTTACTGTTGGTATCTTGTTTTATGATAAGGATTAATCTGTTTTACAAAAGTAAAAGTTCGAAGTGTAAATTTAAAGTTTAATGTTTACTAAATAAGAAATAAAACGTAAAATGTAAAATACATATAAAGTGCAGTTTAAACTTAAGAATATAAAAATGCAATATTTCAATTACAATTATAACTGTGAACCCAACACACACAGTTATGACGAGTTTCTAGATAAATGTCCTCTAGGTAAATATGAAAATGAGAGAATTTTTTTTTTCTATAAACCAGGGTAAGATCTCTCCAAGGGTAAATCTTTGGGTTAATTTATCCTTTCATGGATGACTGGATAAAATTTAACCTCTCGAAGGATCAATATGGCGGACGTGCGCAACTGATTGCAGTACCTGTAAAATACAGTTTTAGAAATGCTGATATGATCTGTAGTGTTGACTTTGTTTCTCTGTAATAGGATAGGCTTAGCAGAATTTATATACATATTTCTTATTGAAATTTTCATGTACCGTACATTGTAGCTAATGACTGTATTTGCCGGTATTTTGTGCAAACATTGCAAACTTGAGTCGTATTTCTAATTTTTCCTTCCTCTCACGCATTAGATCTTGACAATAGTAGTATTTATCTGAAGACAATATTATTCCGAACTAATTAGTATCATGTATATTGCAAAACCATGTCTTGACTTGCAGTAGTGGAAACATAGGATGAAACAATCTCATCTCCGTTATTCAAGATCTATTCTCAGTGTTCACCGTAGCTCATTGTCAGCGTGCTGGATTACGGTTGAAGAGGTCCACTGTTCGATCCCCGGTATGGTAGTATATATTATTTTTTTATTTCCTCATTATACCATTAATGCTCTGGTGGGTGATTCTGGAACTAAGTTGTCCATTGGATAATTTACCCAAAGGTATTTCGCGAGTTTATAGAAACCGGGCATAAGACAAGGAATATTTTCTGTAGTCCGGTTTCCACCTTTGTGTTTTATTCTAACCTTATTGTTTGTAGTTTATTTGCAAACAAACTTTGCTACGGTCCATGGTTTCTAAACCAGATCCCTGCATTTTCGAGCAAGAAGACAATGGGAAAAAGTGAAATACTCTGTCGCCCATATTATTCAGTAAACCGCCTCAGTTTCTAAGAAGCTGTACTGTATACGACAGCCGAGAGCGGAAAATCCGACTTACAAGGAGACAGCAAACTCTGTATATAATCGATTTAGCTCAGCTCTGGTGCAATGAAAATATACCTATAGTAGTTGCAAGTGATATACGGTTAAATGTGCCAATAACCCTCGGTTTCAAATTATGCAAGATTTTTTTAATTGCTGTCTTGCGGTCGAAGACAAATTGCCCTTATTAGAGTCAAGTACAATATTATTGATATATTTTTCATACTCGTTGAGGTTTATATTATCTTTTACAGTAATTACCTACTCCTTATACCATAGATGGGCAACGCCCGGCCCGCGGGCCGGATGTGGCCCGCCCCGACTTTTGAGTCGGCCCGCGGAACATTTTAAAGCCGCGCTCGAAAAAGTAAATATTTTCGGTTCTCGCCAACAAGAGAGTGAGAGGGGGGAAACAAAAGCCTGAACTACGAGGGTGTTCCTTCCGGTCAGCTCTACAAAAATGCTGCCATAGGCCTAAATCAAAGTATCGAACCAGACTTACAGATGAAAATTTTGAAAACACTCTGCGCTTCTGTATTAGTGGGATTAATGCCAACATTGATTTTCTTGTTTCTCAAGTTCAAGCTCCAGCTTCTCATTAATTTCTGCTGATTGTAAGTAAATACCTAATCAGTTCGATATTGTTCTCATTTATGTGACTTTAGCATTAAACTTTATAAATACTAAAAACCGTATCATGATTTTTTTTCACAACTACCTATTATCTCCGGCCCACGACTTCATAAATATCGTCAAGTTTAGCCCGCATCTTACCAAAGGTTGCCCATACCTGCCTTATACCCTCAAACATGTTTCATAAGGCATCATTGAATAATAGGCTTAAAATTATATTTGTTAGCCTATACATTACAACATGTTATGTTATAACCTAAAGTTCAGTCAGATTTTGTAAAATAACGTATTTCCTAAAATTGTACAATAAGTTAAAATATTAAAAATTAAAAAAGTCACACTGTCATATAATTAAAATGTTAAAAATCTACCAGATATAAATAAGTTATATATGTAATTTTTACTTATATTTATTTATTTATTTATTTATTGAACAGCTAGAAAAACACAGACTGCCAATATGAGACACTGGGCGCAGGATGGTTCTTGTGATATTCTAAGTACAAATTCCGATATAAACAGCAAACTTGGAAAATTGCGTTCTCTCTGACCTTGCTATGTTTGCAGCACCGCCTGCTACCAACGACTAGAAAACCCGCAATACACAGCCGGGGAAAAGGTATTTTATGCCGCGCACGAGTCCCCCACTCCCACTCCTATAGTTGTGAAATGTGATTTTTGGTGCAAGGGTCTTTTTTATATTATGAAATATCATTTTGTTGTTTATAGTTGTGACATAGCCTATTATGTTTGGTGTAAGGGTCTTTATTATTCAGTGGAAGGAAAACCTGTGCGCGGCGTACAGTACCGTTTCGCCCACAGCCGTTAGAGAGTGCTTCAGAATAATTCCTTGGTCACTTATATTTGCAGTGCCGCCTGCTAAGAACGACTAGAAAACCCGCAATACACAGCCGATAGAGAATCCTTCAGCGATCTCCAGAGGGAAAAACCTCATTCTTTAGGTTCACAAATTTATTGTTTCACGCTGCTGAAAACTCTAGAAGATTGCTGGTAAATTCTTCTTCTTAACAACAGGGTTTATTATTATTATTATTATTATTATTATTATTATTATTATTTGAATAATTGTTTATTATTTGAATAATAGTTTATTATTTGAATTACATTTTCTATTTGTAGTTGATTCCTTATATCTTCATTTCTTTGATGGTCTAATAAAGAGTACCCCGCTAACGGCCTTAACAATCTCATTTCTGCAATTTCAATTCTTCGCTTCTTCTGTTGTTATTGCCCATGTTTCTGATCCATAAAGCAATGTTGGGAATGTCATCTCTTCTCTATATATATAAAAGGCTTTGTCCTGACTGACAGGAATCAACGTACAGTCTAAACTATAACAGGTAGAGACTTGGAATTTTGATAGTGCCTTCGTTTCATAATGTAGATGCTCACTAAGAAAGGATTTTGAAAAATTCTGATTCTAAATGCCAAAAATTAAATGTTTTTGAAAATACTTAATCCCTTTTTACATAGAATTATCGAAACAAATTCACAGAACATATTGTTGCCAATGGTATAGGTGGGTTTGGATTAAATGGATGTTTGACAAATTAGAGACGGTATCATTATAATTCATATTATCTATATTAATAAAAGGAATTGTCCTCGATGTCCAGCAAAATCTACTGAACGCAGATATCTGAAATTTTAAACATAGGTGGACTGAAGGGTCGGAAAATGCACCTCGAAGCTGGAATTTTAATTTTAGTTTTCGTTCGTGAGTTATGAGTGAAAAACGGGCAAAAAACGTGCATTTTTTGCGTTTTCAAAACATAAGTTTTCAGTTATACATTTCAATGTCAAATCAATTACAGTTGACTTGGCTATTTTTGTCATACCTTGGAAATAAAACTGTTGTAAGCCCTAAATATGGTCAAACGTTGTTTTATTTGGACTAAACAGAGGTTTTCTGGGCCAAGAAACTCGAATCTGAGGTCGCTTTTACCAGACGATGCTATCTAATCGTGGTATGTAGTCCACGTGATTTAGGAGTTAATAAATATAATGATTTTACTATTATGCTCTTAATTTTTAATTTTTGAAATAATTATCGCGGGCGAAGCCGCGGGCACATGCTAGTTGTTTTATAAAATTTAAGGACTGTCTCTTGTCTAACCTTTCCTAGTAATGTTTTCTTTATCGTATCCAATAATTGCTGAAATTTATTAAGTTTCAATTCTATATCATTGCTCTCCGTATTTGTCAACATGCATCCTAAATAACTGAAGGAATTTACTTGTTGGAGTAGGCCTATTTCATTTTTTATTACTATTTTAGCTCTTACTGGTTATAGTCCTTTAAATGCTAACACTTTTGTTTTGTTTGTTGAGATTTTAAGGTTGTATTTCTCAGCTATATTGCTCAATGTGAAAACTGCTCTTTGCATATTATCTTCTGAATCTGCCAACACTGCCCGATCATCAGCAAATAAAACAGTATTTAAGGGAGATTGTCTTATTATAAAATTGTGTTTCAAATTCATCTGCCATTCTCTTACGGCTTAGTCTAAGTATAAATTAAACAAATTGTCGTACCCCCTGGTAAATTCTGTATACATTAACTACGGATTAATAGGAAAGTTGTCCTTATGCCTTTCTGCCCTGCAAAACTTATATCGTGTTAACGAAGTTAACCGAAGTGTTGACTGGGTGAGAACTCGAGAACTCGTTCTCACTTCACGCTTCTCGTAGCATTAAATCATTCGAATACTTTTATACGATTCTTGATATCTCGAGAACTTACAAGAATCGAACAATTTTAATTTTTTCATTCGAGAATTTCCATCAGTAGTTTCCATCCAATGTTCGTTTAAAGCAAACGACAATGTGACCTTAAAATTCTAGTGAAACATGACAGTAGAAGACTTGGCATGGGTATGAAAGTGGGAGGGTAAGTATGTCAAAGAATGCAGAAGAACGAGAGCTTGTACAATGCGGACAATTGCTGTGTAGCCAAGTTCGCACGATGCAGTGGGGTAAAGAATCAATATTGGTTTAGAACTTGGGGGGCCTTGTTATAACATTAAAACAAAACAGTCGCCCGGCAGGCGTGAAATGCCGACATCGTATGAATTCATCTGCTTTTATTAGGTGCTCGAGAGGACACATAAACTAGCACAATACCACGTAGGCAGAAGTTCTCTTCAATGAAACTAGCTTTTATTATTTTCCCGTCCCTTTGGGCCGTATGCAGCATTGGATATATAGCACTTCTAGTTCAGACATCAAATAATCTGAATGTTCAAACGCGAATAAAGGCCGGTATGAAAAGCTTGCAGTGAAAATATGTATCTTAACATGATGAGCAACTCGCAAGTGAAGTAAGAAGTCTTTTACAATAGATCTATTTGATTTATTTAGGCCTATATGCAGATCAAATATCCTCTAGATTCAAAATTCCCTAAACGCCAAATTATATTTTCTTACTTTTGTACATCACCAGATTTGTATGGATGGCTTAAATTGGTTTATTTATATGTGAGGTTCAAAACCCCCTAAAGTACTATATAATGCCATGTTGAAAATCAGAGTTAAGTTAAAAAAAACCCTCTATCCCACTGCTTTAAACTTAAAAAACACCACTATTTTTGAATGGCGTTTAGGGGGGTTTGAATCTAGAGGATTCAATGTAACTTGCAGTAAGGGCAATATTTCTTTAATTTCATTTAAAGAGGAAGTTCACACTTATTCTAGTAATAAAGTGTATTTTAGAGGAAGGCTAAATTTTTTACTAAATTTTCTCTTGCACTTGTATTTATATGCTAACTACGGTAGTTAATCTTTTAAGTTGATCGTAGTATCTATTAAATAAATAATTGTATTGAAGTTAAGCTAATTATTATTATTATTTAAAGATGATTAGAGATGATTTAGGGTGTTATGAATAGGGTGAGAAAAGCAAAGTTTCCTCCTATTTTGAGGCGCTTTCTAGTTTTCTAATAAATAAAACGGAGCAATCTGAGGCAGTTAAATGTTCCTATGTAGGAGCTGCCTCGCGTTTTATATGAATACAGTCGATTTCTTGCTCTCACTTCGGAGATTTTTTTCCAAAAACTGAAGTCATCTCTTAGTAGATGAGTAATTTTTGTGGAAATTGATGCCTTTATGAAAATGCAATAGTTAGAAAGTATAGCCTATAAGGAGTGCAGATACACTTTTGCAGGGGACTATGAAACTCGGTCTCTTCAGTGAAGAATTTCTGCAATGGTCACAGAGCCGGGTAATTTTTTTGTCGATAAACACAAAATATGACGGAGAGATGCAGCAAGAAGTACAAGCACGGTTTACCACAAATGTCACTGATTTGTGGCTGCAATTTTGTCGCGAATTTTCGTGAAATTTGACAATTTTTGCGGAAATTTTCATTTTTACGATAAAGACGAAAAACGGCAAGTTTAAAAAATGTAATCGTTTTAAACACGCTGACTGCAAAGAAATCAGAGGAAAAATACATTAATCCTAAAGTATAGACTGTGTATTAGGCTATTCTATGTTATGGCCAGCTGGACCATCCATGACAGCTGACAGGGTTTTCCTGAGCTTTTGGGACATGCCGTTAGAAATACTTTCGTTAAGTTCCTAAAGTATTAGTCGCAATAATAAAATTAATGAGAGATAAATTATTTTGTATGCTGTTTCGGTTTACATAAAACTTTTTCCAAAACGTAAGTTAAATAAATGTTATTTTAAAAGAATACCGGTAGTATAAGAAGCGCATGACATTCAAAATTACCACGACTTTTTCACGAAATTTCCACCATGCTTTTAACTATAAGTACGGAATTTTATATATTTTCACTTTTTTTCTTTAAATAAACACACAAAAAACCTGGCGTGGAATGGTTAACGGAAGATTTTCTAGGTAACAAAAAGAAATCAGCACTACCAAACATACAGAGAATGCAAATATTCTTCAGGTTCCTGTGTGACCAGGGTTTCCAAAATGGAGTTACTGAGGATATAGGCGAATTAGTAAATCAGAATATGGTGTCTTGTCATATTTTCGAAGGTCCAGGACGAATTAGTACGGAAGATGCAACAATGTACAAAATTTTCATCAACTTTAGGTGAACAAATTGCAGTTATAGGAGCCATCTATTAGGCCCATGGAAATGGCCTCGTGAATAGAATATGGCATCATATTATTAATGTTCATGCTACTTGCAGTTCTAGGCGGAAATTTACGAATATTGATACTTCTTGTGCCAGAATCTGAGCATGATTTGCACATATGGACCAAAATGGTGTTTTGCACAGTGACGATTAAAAATAGGGCAGATGCCTTGCTACGCCGTTGCTTCTTGCGCATTATCCCTTTCTGAAATCCGGCTACGATAGCAGAATCGGCCTACAATTTGTTCATCAGGGACGTATCGTAACAAAGATATGTTTTGAGTAGGCTAAGCAATGATTCCCTACAAAATACCAATTAAAACTTGACATTATACAAATTCGCCAAACTTGATTGAAAAAATCCTTCGACTGATACCTCACATGTACGTAATGACCCAGCATTCGCTTTTAAACGGCAACGGAAACAATATAATGATTGTTATAACATATTATATTGAATAGTTCTACATAGTGCCTTGTTGGAAGCGTAGCTTCTAAAAGCAAGTAAATCACATTACCATTATTAATTTCCCATGGACTATACTAGTTTCGAAACACACAAGGCAGGGAACTATAGACCTCCATAAACGAGTAATGCATGAATTAGTCATCTACAGTCCATGGCAAATTGACTAAGATAATGTGATACAACATGCTTTTAGAGAGTAGCCTTCAAAGGGAACCATGTAAAATTGCTCAATGCAATACTGCATTGTAATCATTGCAATTATGTATTACCGCCAGTATAATCTAAGCAGAACTATAACGCAATAACGTTGTACCGGTAGCTATCCAATGGGTGTCTAACCTCTTGACTGACTACTATGACATGAGACCTTTAATTGTACGGTTAGGGACAAAACGAGTGAGCTAACGAGATGTTTTGTAAGTTCAATAATAGGTTAATGTGCATGCACAAGTGTAAAGGCATGTCCTCATTGAACAGAATTGAGTGGAATGAGTGTAAGAGTTAAATTATAGAAGTAAATATATTTCTGTAAAAACAAGTCATGTCGTCAAGCAGTTTAAAGAGAGGGCTATGTTTATGTAGAATGGAAGTAGTATAAATGGGCAGATTAAAGGGGGCGGTAAAATGTAGTAGTTATAATCAATTCTGAGAAACCATTAGTATACCCAACAATGATTTTATATCTAAACTGTCATTTCATAATTTTAGGAAATGTAACTTATTAATTCTGTTAATATTTGTATTATGTTCTCTATGTCTGCCCCCTGTAGCAAGCAATGTTTTCCTCACATTTGTATTCTTCCTTTATTGTAATTTTTTCTCTTGTAACTCAGTTTTTTATCTTGTTAAGCTTAGTAAGCTTTGTATTATGTAATCACTAAATTGGGAAAGCTGTAGTATATGCTACGAAATAAATAAATAACTTAACAGGCAAGCATGAAATTAACAAACGAGCGCCAGCGATAAAATAGCTTATACGTATATTATATTTCAATTATCTTCGCAGATGAACATAATTCCATTTATATAAAAACATAACGCTATAAAAACAAATATTTTATCTATATATACTATGATAAAAGGTCGAGAGGCCCTAGAAATTGAAAAAAAAATATTACAATAATTTGAGATTTGTCTTTATAAATATTATACAATGATTACTGAAACTGTTCAATGGCAATAAAACGCAAATGTGTGAAACATTATTAAGTCTGTGTCACTTATTGTTTCCAGGAAAATGTCTTTTATATTAATCCTAAATTCTTATCTCAAGTAACTGGTACTTCGTTGTGCCACTGGAATATGGTAAGTCGCTACCCTCGGGAATCGATATTCGCTTAGAAACTAAGTAGGGCATATGCTGAAGTTTGTGTACGCACAAATCCGTAGTTGCGCAGTGTGACATATTTCCTCCATTACAGGGTATTGCTTCAATGAAATATGCACCGCTCCCTTTATAAATCACTATTTACTGATCGCGATAACGATTTACAACTCTACAGCCCAAAACACTACGCACCAGAATATATGTAGGAATTAAATAATGTGTATACTTTCAGGGCTTTTAGGGGACCTTGTTCACGTATACAACAAAAATTAATACAATCGAATATAGGCTAAATGCCTCACAGAAATAGGATTCTGTTAAGGGGAGTTGGTATGTTACTTAACGCTAGCAATAAGACAGGGAATATAGTGTACGTACAAGAAGCCATAAAATCAGGTATTAACAGTCAGATTTTTGATACTTTTATGTTTGCATGTGCACTCTGTAGTTTAAAGTAAGTAAGGAATGGTTGTGCTAGAGCTCACTGTTTGGTAATAAATAATTTTTAACATGTAGCGGAAAATTTAGTTTGACCGCTGCTTACCTTGATATAGATATGTTTTATTCCATTTCTGTTGCTTAGATTTCTGTGAAACTTAGGGAACTTACTAATAATAGGTACTTATTTTTACCCTACCACAATCCGTGCAATATTTACAATATTACTGCCAAATTAGCATGGAAACTTCAAGACTAAAAAAGAATATTTTTTCCTATAAAAATAATCGAAAATTCTTTAGATTCAAGAATTACTGCATAATTCTGCTAAGGGAGATTTGTCATTCACCATAAAGAAATCCTGATAATTTATTTCCTTTAGCTTGAACAATTTTTTAGAAAATGGTATCTGAAGTACGAAAAATGTAAGTTTGCAGGAGAGCGAAAGAAAATTTGGGGACCTTACTAACAATACAGTGCAAAATTTTAATTAAGAATTATTTACTTAAAAACTAAGCGTCCAATTTTTTTTATAGAACTAAACGCTATTTTGTTAAGCAAAGACAGAGGAATACAATGGAACTGAAATTCGAATTTTGGATTTTTTAGTCTTGCTGGAGAACTTGATTTTTGCTATTAAAGAACTATAGGACTATTTGCGCTTTTTTGCAACAGTACTAGAATTAAGTCAATATGGCGTTCAACCCTGTAAATTCGGTTCGAGTTTTCAATAATAGTACAATTTTTTAGGTCCTTTGCGACCAAAAATGCTAATAAACAGCGAGATCGACAACGAAATACAGTATATCCATATAGTAATTTGCATTCTCCATTCACAAAATAGAAAAAAGTGTGAGAATGTATCACATCAGATTTTTTAAAAACAAAAAGGCGTTTTTTATTAAGTGATCTCGAAATGTATGGTATTGAAAACTGATTATCGAATTTCAGGCTCAAACGCAATACTTCCTTTACCTATAGTACATATGGCAAGCTTCGGGTACAATTACAAATTAAAAATTAGGCCTACAAATTTTTCCTACGCCATTAAACACCCAAATGTATAATAGGCCAAGTCAAGTAAATTAAAAACTAAAAATTAAAAATCAACAAGGGAAAGTCTACAATTAACAAATTCAGATGAATACTGAAAGTAAAATCGTTTAAAATTAGGTGACTTATTTTAGGTAGTAAGTGAAGTGATAGGATACCATCAAATACCAATCATGCAAATTGTAGTTTCATGCAATCTATTGTTTCCGGTGGACGCTTCCCTTGATTTGATCCTCCGCTGACATTTCAATTGGAATGTATGACGTATGCATGGTTGAAATTGAACGAATCGATTTGTGTATAGAATATCGTTTACTATCATTGTGATGCTGTAGACAGAGGTGGCGCTGTTATTAAAACATGTGTGATCTGTGTACGTATCAAAAGTTAACGCCATAGAGCTATCTGATATTTCGAAGCAAAAAAAGTCTAGCACTGGCGCTGGCATCCAGTTAAAATAATATTTTACACTTAAAAAAATGAAGGGGTTATGTTGCAGGAAAAGAAACTGAATGCAAGCTATCCCAGAGACCAGAGTTCTTATAAAGGTTGTCGAATTGCTTATCCAACCATATTGCAATGCAGAATATTTAACTTATGTTAGAGTGACACAAATTGAATTAAATTGTTTATCAATTTAGAGACACAAATTTGATTACAAATACATATTTTACTCATGGCCCAACCGCAGAAAAAATTTCTGGCGCCACACCGGTTATAGAACGTGTTTTGTCAAAGTAATTCTTCCCTCTTAGATAGATTCTACTTATTGATTGATATAAGTTTCAGAAACTAACAAAACGACACAACATTTAATTACTTATAATAAATAATTAATAATGAAAGCCTTAAAAACCATAATAAGAACGTAATTTGAGCGATAAAAGCCATATCTTGCGTTTTCTGAGGGAGTAGTTTTAGTGTGGTTTTAGTGTGCGGTCTGTCGTCCTTCTTCGCTTCAAACTCTAGCTACCGGCTTCAAAATTAAAAGTCCTCCACAATTTAATTTTTAATTGCACGCAAAATACCAAACTCGGGCAACGCCGGGCTTTTTAAGCTAGTATAAATAATCATATTTTCTTACTTTGTTATATAAAAACAGAACTGTCAGCTGCGAGATTACGGCATACTAAGAATCAACAATCGATTCGAGTTACAAATTCTAACCAACGCTACCAACAGTGAATACGAGAAATAGTTAATCTAACTCAGATAAGCTAACATCAGAACATGATAAAAGCACATGAACTGGTTGCACCGAATCGAAATAGTGTTTTTACCAATGCAAATTTACATTATTTCAATTTCAAAACAAGTTATGTTGCATAAAATACTGTGTCCTTATTCTGTTCACTGGCAGCAAGTGGCGTATTAATCACTACATAGTGATAACTACATTTTCAGTAACGAGTTGACGTTTTATCGGAAAAATTCGCATCCTTGTGTTCATAGCATGCATATTATAATATGAACGATCGTGACTGGTCGATCCATTACATTGGTAAACGTTATTTATCAATATGAAACATGTGTCGTGTGATGTGAATGGAATAGTCTGCATAAAACAATATAACTTTCCAAAAGCTGAAAAACATCATCACTAGTTCAATAATAATACTGCTCTCTTAAATTTTCATTATATATAAATCAATTTAATGTTAATTATCAATTAATTATATATTTATTTTAGTTGAGAAAAACATGAAATAAAATATGGCCTATAATGATGATTAAACAGGAAAAACAGACTGTTAAACTGCTGATAATTTATACTCGTTCATCGTCTATTTAACTATGTGAGAATCTAAAAATCGTAGGAACTTGGAATGTTAGGACCTTACAAAGGCATGGGGTGATTAAATCGGTAACTAGAGAATTAGATAAATACAGGCTAGATGTAGTAGCAGTACAGGAAGTTAGATGGGAGGGTGAAGGTTCAATACAGACAGACGCGTATACCTTTTTCTACGGGAAAGGGAATGATAACCATCAATTAGGGACCGGGTTCTTCATACATAGGAGAATGTGCATCGTATTAGAGTGTGGGGATTTTCACTTGTGTTGTCAATATTTCTATTAAGAATAATTCACTTCAATTTTAGAATAGTTAAACAATGAGTACGTTCACATGAAAGAATAGCCCACACATCCTGTACTGATTTTCAAACGTGAAAATGGCTATAAAAGTAATGTTACAGTAAAGAAACTTCTCTCAATGACCTAAGGGAAAAAATAAGAAAAAAATGTTGACTTACCTCGGATCGGTGTCCACGGAGGTTGTAATTTGTTCTGAGCGGGAAGTCGACAGCTTTCTTGCAGTGGGAGGTTGTGAATGTGACCCCTACTATGCCCCGCACGTTGCCAGTAGCAAGCCAACCCTCCTGATAGTAGTTGGTGCGATTTAGCTTCCAGCCTTCATCCTGTAAGCACAAAAGAACACATTCAGCTAGTGTTACAGATGTCCGAAAATAATATAGATTAGTTAACAAACAACCTCCTAGTTCCAATATTTTAACCATCTACGGTCTTTAACTGTCTTTTTAAATGTGTTGTTACTTGTAAGAAACTAGGAGGTGCCCGTGGCTTCGCCACGATAATTCTTTTAAAAATTAAAAATTAAGAGTATAATAATTATTAAAGCATTATATTTATTAACACTTGCACGCGAATCATTCATAAACTAAGCCATTAATAATTAATGAAACAGCTAAAATTCCTGCTTTAGAGTACATTCCACGACATGAAAGCGCCCCCTGGGAAAACTATATCAGAATCGATTATGCAGTTCCAAAGAACCTGTGAACACATAATACGTAGGCCTATTGTTTCTCAGCTGTTTATTGACATGAATATGATGTGAATTTTATTTTATCAATTCAGTGTAATTTTCAGAAATTATATTATGTTTCATGGGAAGGAATGGTTTGTTTGGATTATTATTATCAGCGATATTTCAAGAGATAAAACCATCAATATTTTACAGCTGTTGCCCCCGGCTTCGCCCGCCATTATTCATTGACTCCAGGATTTTTAAGAAAATTACACTGGTAGATTATTAAAAATGTTTGTGGTTCAGAGCTATGAAAATTGTAAGTAAAAATAAAATTAGAATATTTGTTCATTGTGTTCATTTCACTTAGGCCTTATATAATAAAGAAACGGTTTTCCTTCCTAATTTTGTAGTCGTCATGAAAGTTTAGACTGCGAGAGACGAACATCGCCGAGTATACCCGATATCTCACGAAGCGGGCGAGGAAGCACGCTATTTAGGGCCGTTGAATTGTATAAGAGTAGATTAAGAGAGATAACTATTTGTTCGTAATGATTTGTTCATTAGTAAGTTTTTCGTAATAGACCTTTGAAAATTTTCAAGAAGATATTAATGTCATCTGAAAACTCAACCCTCCTATAAATCGAATATCTTGAGAATCTTTCATGCCCATATCTTTCATGCTTTTACGCCCATATAAAATTGGTATAACGAAGGTAATTTTAATCTTGACAGAGGAGAGTACCATGCGACTCGGTGTGTTTGAAAGGAAGATTCTTAGGAAAATATGTGGACCCATCCAAGAAAGGGGAGAATGGCGATTAAGATATAATAAGGAATTATATGATAAATACAAATCACCAGATATTGTCACAGACATTAAAATAGCAAAGTTAAGATGGGCAGGCCATGTTCAAAGAATGGATAATAGCGAGATCGTTAAAAGAATAATGGAAAGTAAGCCAGAAGGAAGAAGAAGTGTGGGAAGACCCAAGTATAGGTGGATGCATGGAGTGTTGGAAGATGTAAGAAGACTCAAATTAGGAATTGGTGGATGGTTGCTAGAAATAGAGAAGTCTGGAGGAGGACACTAAGGGAGGCCGTGACTAGACCTGGGTTGTTGAGCCAGATATGATATGAAGGTAATGTTCATATTTTCAAATTTCTAAATACAGCTCCACAAGAAGTTCTAAATCTTGAGGTCATTATTCTCACTATTTTTTTGTTAATGAGGAAACCTTCAACCAGTCAGTGGAGTCATCCCAAATTATTATTCTATACCAGCAGATCCCCGCGGCTTCGCCTACGATAATTATTTCTAAGATTAAAAATTAAGAGCAAATAGCTAAAACATTAAATTTATTAACACTTTTACGCTAAACATTCATAATCCTAAACTAAACGATTAATAATTAACGAAACAGCTAAAAACCTGGCTTTGAAGTGAATTCCTCGATTAGAAAGCACAGAATGGGATAAAAAAAAACCTCAGATTCGAGTTCCCTGGCCCAGAAAACCCCTGCATAGTGAGTTTTGTCCAATTCGAACAGTGTTCGCCCATTTAGGCCTATGGGCTATGCATCATCCCTCTTCCGTCTAGGTTGAAAATTTCAGATGTCTGCGTGCCTTGACATTATAAACAAATTATTCGACCAGCGTGAGCTTACAACATTCAAGCGATCGCAGTGCTTTTATTTCCAAAGTATGACTAAAATAGGCAAAGCCATCTGCTGAAATGTATTACAGAAAACTGATGCTTGGACAGCGAAAAAAGTACGTTTTCTGACAGTTGGGCATGAATCTATCTTGAAGTAATTAAAACGACACGGCATGGTGGTCGTTGAACTAATGAAGATCATGATTTTCTTTATGTACGAGTGTCTACTGTCCTAAGAACAACTAACATCATCTCAAATACTTAGGAATAAATGGGAACGCCTGAATGTTACGTTTAGACTACCCGCAGCTCCGGTGTGTGTTGCGTGTAGTCTAGTCGCTGCAGTCAGGCGTTCCTATTTGATTCTTTCAGAAATTAAAAGAATACGGCTCATGTCCATTAAGGTATTATGTACACTTGAGGTATGAAATTATTTTTAAGCTTTAGGACTTGCAATTTATATATATATATATATTATACAGCTGTATAATAAAACATTTCACAAGAAAAATGTTTTGCAATTATTTATAATTTGTTTATAAAAATTGTTTTCTTGAAAATTTAGACTATAAACTTGAAAGATGACTACTTCAAAACTGTGAAAAATAGAAACACAAAATTTTCACTATTTTCTAAATAGAATAAAATCAAGTAAACTGATGTAACAAAGTGCCAGTATGTTTTTGTTTAATCAGTTATGATTGCAATTATGATATGCAGAATACAAAGAAAAAGTCAAATTGACCGGTTTCGGGATTTGAACCATGGAACTCCAGAATGTGAGGCCAAGACGTTACCATATCAGCCACCTACGCGGCTTTTGAGCCTTTCTTGGGGGAGTTTTCACTACACCAGAGTCTCTGTATTCACTACGCACTTTCCAGATACTTCTGGTAGATACAGTATACCGGCGAATTCAGATGTCAATTCTACAACGTCCTTGAGCGTTTTTTCAAAAGCCGATATCTACATGGATGGGTCAGTGCCAGAGGTGACTAAGTGCCATCAAGAAAGGTGCTAATATTTGTGTGTATTGACCAGCAAAGATCGTATTTTATCTACGCCAAACATGACTAGCAGCCATTACTGTGTCTGTAACTGATACAGCAAGGCTGTTTGTCATGTTTGGCTTAGATAGAATACGATCTTTGCTGGTCAATACACACAAATATTAGCAATTTTCTTGATGTCACTTAGTCACCTCTGGTACTGAGCCAACCATGTAGATATCGGCTTTTGAAAAAACGCTCTTTTGCAAGTGCTGGATATATGTATATATATTTTTAAATCCATTAAACACATTCAATATAATTTCCTTCTGTCCACATCGCAAAGATTTACCTCTCTTATTTTTAATTATGCCACTTGGGCCTGGTTGAATTTCAGTCATTATGTTTAATGCTTCTCACAGACTCGGTTATAATTATTATAAACGCCATGTTTCGCTGTTGACTGAAATTTGTATGTGTACATTATTCACAACAATAACTCTCGCAAACTGGAGGGTTATATCACGAATGCCACGTTTCGCAATACATCGAAACATTTGCAATAAGTTGATATTGTTATCTTAAAAATTTTCGTCACATTTTATGAGCTTTTACTGTTATAAAAATCAAATCTTATACCGCACTATATTGTCTTGTAGCATGATGTGTGCTGGGGTTCAAATCACGTGCATTTGTTTACACGGACTTGCATTCTCAAAATGAATGGATAACACACTTTCGATTTGGTTTGGTTGCAAGACTCGCGCTTTTTTGTTTGTTTGTTATGAAAACATGTGAAAGCGGAACCCTCAAACTGTGAATGTCACACTTCAATTTTTTTAATCTTTTTTATGTAAAAAATTGACAGCAGAACTCTCTAACTGTGCCTCATTTCACATTTCCGACTTTTCCCGTGGATTTTACAAAAATTTTCTTTCATACAAACCTTGTCCTGACAAATACAAACACTACAAAAAAGAAATCAGCCAAATCGGTCGAGCCGTTCTCAAGTGATGCGGCAACAATCATTTGGTAATTCATTTTTATTAATATAGATTATGGTATAATATAATGGAAGTCTTCTTCTTTAGTCTTCGACCCTTGGTTTGGTTTGCAGCGGTTCTCCATTCTGATCTTTTTTCTGTCTTCCTTTTTAATTCTTCATACGTTTTACAGTTCATGTCCTCCTTAATTTGTTCCATGTACTGTCGTCTTACTCTTCCTTTGCCATTCTTACCTTCAATTGTGCCTTCGATTTTCAAAAGATTTAGTAAATGCCCTATGAGTTTTATTCTTCTTTTTTCATATTTGGTTCCAAATCCCTTTCTCTGCTTTTGCTCTCTCGTAAACTTCCTCATTGGTAATTTTATCGATCCAGCTAATTTTCAGAATTTTTCTGTAGCTCCATGTTTCAAATGCTTCAAGTGATGGAATGTTTCAAACGATGCAAGTTACTATAATAAACTATTTTTCTAATCTCTATGCTAGTTGCCTGTGCTATACAAGACATATTGAAGCAAGCAGCATTCAGTTTTTGACTATGTAATTAATGTACTCATTCCAATTTAAATGTGAATTAATATTTAATCGTAATAATTTTGCTTTACTGACTGTAGTTAAATCAAAACTGTTTAATAATCCAAGTTGAAGAAGCTACAATTACATGTTAATGATAATAACAAGGTACCTTTCTAATAGTAATCTGAAAGCTAGAATTTTAGATTAAACTATGTTGCCGTGTGAATAGGTTTTTTTTTATGTTTATAATCAAAATAACGAAATACTGTAATATGAAATCCCATTCCTGGGACGCAGTAATTCTTTGGTTATTTTTGTAATCTTTTAAAATAAAAGATTGACTATATCTATGATTATAGTGGCATCTCTGTTGTGCTACGTGAATAGAACAGTTCGTAGAGAAAATGTTGTATGTCAGAAGTGAACTTTATAAAGCGAAGTGATTGCATTATTTATGGGTGAAGCAGCTCTGACAATGGCGATCCCAGGGGAAGGTGGTTGACGTTGATAGTGTCACGGAGTTCAAATATTGAGACGGTGCATCTGTCGCACGGCAATGCCAAGCCTTATCGAGCCCAAGCGATGTCATCCCAAGCGACATTACATCGTACCCTCCAGTGCTCTTACAGAAAAATGAAGAAAGAAATACAAAACTTTTATAATACCAATTCTAAAGTGACGAGTGAAATTATATTTCAATGCAGAAAAAGGCAATAATCAAACAAACGAATCTTGTGGAGAAAATGTAAAACTTACTTTTCATTTTCTAGTTACGAATATTAAGTTATGATGTAGTGGAGTGGCCACAATATATTTTGCTGTACATAAGCGAAGGGCCTGAACTCAGTTATTTTTAACGATAACATTAAATGATATTCAAAATATCGGAAACGAAGCCCATCTAGAAAGAGAATAATATTGAGTTTATATTTTAATTTTAGCCTTGTTTAAGAAACTTTCAATTTGTCTGAATTATACAAAGCAATAATAAAACGTTATGAAAGTGTTGCTGCCCAAAACTTTTATGATTGTGAATTAGGCGAGTACATGACAGCGATTTTCTCTTACTTTCTTCTACCACTTTACAAAAACTGAATTTTATTTTTCGCGATTTTCTTGAAATGATTTTGTCTAAATTTTCTGTAACAATTACATACCCAAAGAACTAACCTTTTTTTTGAAACTTTTTTTTCTTCAGAAAATTCCCGAATGGTAGTTAAAAACCGCTCATCTATCCACAAGCTCAGGTTTAAGTTTTGCCTCACAAATAATACGATCTTGAATGAGACTTTGACAACTGAATGTGCACTATTGCCACACAGACGTCTATCCTTTGTTGGAATATGAAGGATAGAGGAAGTCATGTGAGCATAGGCGTAACCAGGCCGACCATATGGGGGGGGGGTTATAACATCCGCGGGGTCTGGGGAGTACCCCAGGGAGAGGGGGGTCCGGGGTCCTCCCCCGGAAATTTTTAAAAATTAAGATGCAAAATAACGAGTTTTAAGCTTCCGGGGGTTCCCCCGGAAAATTTAAAAAATTAAGACGCAAAATAACAAATTTTAAGCTTCCCACGCTTTATACTTGTATTAAGTAATTTATGGGCAGATTTTAAAAAATTACACAATTTTCCTTTTTTTAATCAATGGGGGGGGGGGGGTTCAAACCCCCAAAACCCCCCCTCGGTACGCCTATGCATGTGAGTGTTTTATGTTACATCTAAACATTGTCTCATAATTCTTTTCATCCTGCAAAAGATACAAAAAAAAAGTTATCTGAATTTCCTAAAGTCTTGAGAAGATTGTATGAAGAAGGAAAAGGAAAGATAAACAAAAACAAAAATAAAGTTTGGATATTGATTAAATATATTCGAGGAGGAAAAACACAGTTCTTCCATATCAGCGTTGCAAAACTCCTTGCAGAACTGATCAAACTTGTCCGCCGAACTTTAAGGGCATACCTACATTCTAAAATGGCTTTTCACCCTCAGTGAAAGCTCCCTCGAAGAATAGTTTCCAAGGGGTCGTACACGAGAATATCATTATACAGTAACAAAATCAAATTATACAGCTCAGTAGGAAGATGAAAATAATTGAAATTAAAAAAAAATACAGTGAAGCTGCCTAAAATTAAAGTGTACATTGTGGTGTGAAGTGTCTTGAATATGGCATGGTTTTTATAGTGAGTAGCCTACTTTTCTTTCTTAGAAATATATAATTGTCCGACTTAATTTATTTTCAGTTTTACCTTCGGTTGTGTCTAAATTAAGCAATTTATTTACTTTAGGATGCATGTAATGTTATCATTAATATAATTTTTTTGTAAAAAAAAAAAGTTTGTTTTTAGCAAATAATTTAGAAAATACTGACAGTGACTGAGAATGGATTATACCAACATTTCTAAAAAGTATATTTGTCTAGCCTCTCACTTAACCATACCGGTATCAGATTTGTTAATAGACTTCCAATAATAATCCATTATAACTTTTATGCCAGATATGTACAAAGCCGGGAGAAAACGATATTTTCTTTTTCAATTACATTATTATGTACAATCAAACCAAGGGCAACGAAGACTAGTCTGCAAACTTGGAATATCTTCAATGTATCGATAAAAGTGTACAACAGTACACAAGGCTTATTGGTAACGAAATTGTACACGGCTTATATAGAACTTGCGCAGTGATCAATGAAACCACCGTTCAATGCCCGTGTAAATGTGTAATGTTCAAGGTAAGCCATAGAACAAGTAAATAAAATTGAACCTATTCAGTTCAAGATTTTAAACTTTACTTTTCTCCTGACGAAGTTCCTTTCTCGATTTAATTACGAAATTGTTATTGAACAATTTCGATGGTTTGAATTGGTTGCAATTGAAGTTCAGAGTAAATTTTATTTTCTTGCAAGTTCTCGGACAAAGAAAATTAAATAAGAAGCCTGTTTCTTTCTTTTGGTTTGAGTAACAGCGAATCTGCGTTAAGATCGACATCGAGCATTAAGAAGTTTCGAGGAAGCTAATGTAATAGTCTTGTTTGCTTGCTACTTCATGGCTACAAAACAGTTGGTTCTAATCGCTTCACTTGAGTACTGGGCTAACAAATGAGAACTAGAAACACTGCAAATTGGGTTCATAAGAGAAATGTAGTCCTACTATTGTCCTAATGTTACATTTTACACACAAACAAGTACCTTTGTGAAGACAGAATTTTAAAAATGTTACTTTGTATTATGTACCGGAAGAAAGCTTGAATTCTAGTTTTTATTTGGATTGCAAGGAAAACAATTTCAACACTGAATTATTTAAATAAAAATGTTAGATATTTCAAAGTTAAATATGAGAAACTAATATGCAAAACCGTATAATTTAATCACTTACACTAACATTCCTGTAAGTAATATCAAACTTTGTAAAAAAAATAACAGAACTATATTAGAAACGAGAGAAAACTTTTCCTTCATATCTTTACGTTTCATGCCTTCCTAAGTACGAAACCACCGCCTGTTAAAAAAACATTGTGATATTTATATACATCTTTACACGCTAGCGGCCGTAATTTTGAAGATATTTGAACCAAATTTTATTATGTTATTTCTAGGCCCAATAGTTCGGACAAGTTCGTTAATGAGCAAAATTGGCCCAAGGGGGTGGGAGGGGGTTGAAATTTTAAAACATTTATATCTCGGCCCCTATGAAGTATAGAGGGAAACTTTGTTTGAATAAATTAGAGTACTCCCTATGGAGTTCACAGTGACACCAACGAATCGGGGGTTTTGGGGGTACGACTGGGGGTGGGGGATGGAAGTTCGAAATTTTTTAAACCACGTCTTGTGGGGTATCGTTGAAAAGCTCTTGATGAGTACTCTACAAATCAACAATTAGTTTCTCGATAGTTCTCATATAAGGCGAGATTTGAATGTTTGAAAAAGTGCTCTTTCCTCTTTTTTTTACAGTTACTATAGCGGGTTTGTCATGCAAAGGCTAAAGAAGAAGAGTGCTGCGCAGCAACAGTAAATTACCAAAAGCACTTCGAAATCTATCTCAGCCTGTATGCTTGACTAAATGGATTTTTTTTTTAATTTGAATTTAAATCAAAACACTTTAATATTAAAGTGTATTTACTTAAAGATCACATTTTTATTTAAGAAAAAGAGCATTATGCACATCATATGCGATTGGTTGGTAGCCATATTGGCAAATAGGGCAACGTTGTAATTATCTGGAATGGCAAATCTAATCCATAAAAAAGTTCAAGCTGTCATTACCATGTTGTACTTGAAATGACCTACAAAATAAAGAGTCCAAGGAGAGTAAAGTAAATCGAAACTTTTTCTATTCTTTATATATAGCCTCTAGCGTCATGTTGTTCACTTGGATTTCCCACTGTTGCACAACGAAGCCTGGTTATATAAAATGTGATTCAGCACTACAATAGGCAATTCTTTCTTACAGACTGGAGTTAGAAGTAATCCGTTTCTAGTTATATTTAATATAAAAATAAGTCGAATTTTAATTCGAAGTTATATTTTAAAACTGCAAACTGCTTTATTTTACCACGATTTCGTTATTAAAAGTTTATATATTTAGCATGAAAGTGATCTTTGTCACCTATCTTTAATTTATTTAATTTTGGATGGAATAACGATTTTTTCTCTTCCTTTTTATTTAGTGTATTCTATTGAGTAAAGTCAATACCAATTCGTGCTTAAGGCAATTAACTTAAAATTAGTTGATTTTGCTGTAAACAGCTTACGATACACCTCAATGGTGTTTTATAAGTAATAATGCAATTGCATCGTTCTCAGTGACTGGTTAGCTTGCTTGTCATTACACACAAGTTCTACCTATTGAAACTCTGATGAGAATATTGCTTCTTACCGGAGTTCAAACTCATAGCATACATCCTTCAGAAGATTAGTAAAGGCATTGGTCTATGTCAAATATCTACGCTCATTAAAGAACCTCATACTCTTAAATATGGTCAAGTTATAATCTGCTTTGCGCCCGAACTGGTTCTGGGTCTCATTCCTAGTTCTGATGCTTCATCACTATATAGGCCTCAAAGGAGTGAAGGATCTGTAGAATTACCTTGGATAAAGAAGCCACCACAGATTTTCAAGAAACGATTGTAAGCTGTAAGTAATTTTAGCACTCAATAGACACATTTTCCATGTCATGACTGGACAGGAAGATTATTGGCAGATTATATGTATTTTAGCAGAGCCAGTTCTGTCATCTCGAAGGGTGACTGATAAGTCAGCAATTTGTGTCCACAGCACTACAGAATTTATTTTGAAAAACAAAATTTACTCGCCTGAACATAAATTACTTCTGAAATACAAATTATACTTACTCAAATTAAATTGATAAATCTGAATTACAAGCAAGTTTCCCCACAAACAAATAATTTTAGGTGTAATAATTATGTAAATAGTTCTTGTAAAACAATTTATTAATGAGAAACTTGGCTAGTTATTTCACGAAGCACTGGAAAGAGTTCTTTCGGACAAGGTTATGTTCAACAGATACAATCGTTTAGCTTTTTGTTCACTTTAAATAAAGGATAGAATGTAGGCAGTGTCACGCAAATTGACGATCAATATTCTATCATTGATTAATTTACATAAACAGTTTTTGTCCTCACTACATTTTCTCCTTAAGTGTTCAACATAAAATTCTGTTTCCTTTCATTCATATCTGTAAATTGACTTCACGCACTGTTCTTTCATGAATGTACGGAACTAGGGTTGCAAGAATATTATTGCATAGTATAATGTAAAATAGTAAACATTGTACTGTAAAAATAGTTTTATTCCTAGTATTAATGGTGAAATTTATGCTCCTACATAGAGAGCTGCCATGTTTTGTAGTTTATACAAACCGAAGGTGAATTGGCTTTGACCTATAACAGTTCAATTGATTCAATGTAGCATATTTTGATTTCGACAATATTTGTTGCTGGGATATGTGTACTTAGGTATATATTACCTAAATTAGGTAAATTAGGTATAATTACCTAAATTACGTATAATTAGCCACGGTGGCCAAACTCTGGCTCGCAAGCCGCACGCGGCTCTTCTAACATTCTCGTGTGGCTCTTAAGAAATTCCGAAGCAATTTTTTTTTTTTAATTTCTCTGGCCTGGAGATTTAATTTTTTGTTATTGTTGATGTTAAAGCTAACAAAAAGTTCCACGGTACTTGTCACATTGCTCAAAACAGTTTCTCTACTCGTCGCTAGACGTCAGCACAGAGTCAGATCTCAGAACAAAAGTATCCAAAAACAAAACAGAGTGCAAAAATAGTTATTTCCATTTTTGGAGCAACCTATTCGTACCTATTGGTATTTAACGATGAAGTCCGTTAATTCTAAGCATCGAGCAGTTATGACGTTAATTTTACCGAACTTGTGAGAACAGCCTTAACTGGCCACCTACAGATTTCAAACAATTAGCAAGCAAAGTGGACAGCAGAAAAAGTTCTTGTTAACAAAAAGGAGTCTTGTAATTCATGGAAGTCAAACAAATGTTTATTAGTGTGTTACATTAATAGTGATGAGGTGTAAGTTTGTGGATGAATGTCTCTATATTTTACCTTCAAAAAATTCACATTTAACCTTAAAAATAGTATACGTGCGATTCTTTCCAATCTCTTCCCTCAAAATGTGACTTCCAATGCCCTGGTACCTGTATAGTATATATAGTATATTCGGTGTTGAGACGCTGCACTAACCGGAAGGTCGCGAGTTCGATCCCCGATGACGTCGTTCGAGTTTTTCACTGGCCTAATCCTTCTGGTGGCACTATGGCCCTGGGGTCGACTCAGCCTCTAACAGAAAGGAGTACCAGGAGTGTTCCTGGGGGGTAAAATACGGCCGATGCGTAAGGCTGACAACCTTCATGTGCCGAACGTCTAAAATCTGGGAGCCTCATTCTTCTGAAACCCTCTAGGCCTCCATGGTCTGTATAGGGAACACTTTACTTTATATTTAGTATAATATATTATACAGTACACTATCTACTCTTATACAATTCAACGGCCCTAAATAGAGTGCTTGCTCGCCCGCTTCGTGAGACATCGGGTATACTCGGCGATGTTCGTCTCTCGCAGTCTAAACTTTCATGACGACTACAAAATTAGGAAGGAAAACAGTTTCTTTATTATATAAGGCCTAAGTGAAATGAACACAATGAACAAATATTCTAATTTTATTTTTACTTACAATTTTCATAGCTCTGAACCACAAACATTTTTAATAATCTACCAGTGTAATTTTCTTAAAAATCCTGGAGTCAATGAATAATGGCGGGCGAAGCCGGGGCAACAGCTGTAAAATATTGATGGTTTTATCTCTTGAAATATCGCTGATAGACTAATAATAATCCAAACAAACCATTCCTTCCCATGAAACATTATATAATTTCTGAAAATTACACTGAATTGATAAAATAAAATTCACATCATATTCACGTCAATAAACAGCTGAGAAACAATAGGCCTACGTATTATGTGTTCACAGGTTCTTTGGAACTGCATAATCGATTCTGATATAGTTTTCCCAGGGGGCGCTTTCATGTCGTGGAATGTACTCTAAAGCAGGAATTTTAGCTGTTTCATTAATTATTAATGGCTTAGTTTATGAATGATTCGCGTGCAAGTGTTAATAAATATAATGCTTTAATAATTATTATACTCTTAATTTTTAATTTTTAAAAGAATTATCGTGGCGAAGCCACGGGCACCTCCTAGTATAATACAATTTTACTTCAAATATTATTAAGAGTGCATATGCTAATTCTAATTACAATAAAATTACACTCATACCGTTTCAAAACTCTCTATTCATTCCTGAAGTGGAATTTATGTCTGGGAATCTTACACATTCAACCTGAATTTATATATTGATAAATCCTTCAAAAAATATATAAGGTAGTCTTCTACAGCATAATGTAAGCTAATCCGAATTCTTATACCATTTATGTATTATTCCCACTTTTACAAATGTCTCAAATTCAAACTGGCCAGTAGACGGTTAACCATTATACAGCAGGTGTGCATAAAAGTCAATGATAGTAAGGAGTGCTGTATCCCACTGATATCATTGTATGAGCAAGCCAATTGGTGTACCCATCAAAGTTGTAGTGTTTTATAATTTCTCTGCTTTTACTACCTTACATGTTAATACAGACTATTTTCCTCTCTTCTGTAAAATTATACTTTTTGAGGGTTATAACCAGAGTCCGGATTCTAATGATATGTCATCTTCCTATTGATGCTGCATAGACATGGCCAACTTGTGGATAAATCCTAATCATTGCCTCTAGATTATAGAAATACATTTTTATTAGGTCATTTTTGTCATTTTATGCAATTTTATATTTTTAGGGCATTTATCTCAATGTTAGGTCATTATTTTGTCATTTTCTTGTCATTTGTTTCCTTATTTAGTCAATTTCATGTATTTACATTGAGTGTATTAACTTTTTTTTCGTCGCTAGCGGTGCTGTCTTTGAAGTGTTGATTGTTTAATGCAAGAAGGAAAATTTCGGCGTTAAAGTTTTGACATGTCTCAGTCGGAAATGAGAATCAAAGAAACGCCAAAATATTGTATTATATTACTATTTTTATTAGATTGACTTGGCACCTGCTTGGATTTGAGAGTGCAAACTACTGTTTACCCTCAATAAACAACAATATAATCCGGCAGACCACAAAAGGAAATGCCGAATTTTGACTCACCAGTGCCTAAGTGCCAGTATAAATTTCCGTGAGAAAAGAACATTCACAACATTACAGTTATTTACAGTTTTTACAATTATGTACAAACTAGTCTATAACTTTGTGTGTACAATAATAATTTTTTATAAATAAAATATCAGTTTTTGACATTTTTTATAATTATTAAGACATTTTCTTAAAAATTCAGGGGGATTTTATCAAGGTATATATTTTATAGGTCATTTTCAAACAATTTTAGGTCATCAGAATCCGGGCCCTGGTTATAACACTTGGCCAGAACACCACCGTAATTGTCTATGAAAGGTCACTATTAATCTTTACAAAATAGACTTTATCCAGTGATATAAGCAATCAGCAAGTGAAATCATCAGTGGAATCTAAATTTGAAATGATTGGAGCAAATTTCAGTAGAATAGCTGGTTTCTATAAATGACAATTATAACACAAAGATAAAAATCCTCGTATTTTACATATATAGCATATAGCATAAGTCTCATATACTGCTTTTATACAGTTTTTAAGTATCGAATTTTTACGTCAGTAGCGGTGAAAAGGTTAAAAAATAATACAACAAAATTTTGTTGATGCCTTTTCTTTTTTAGCTATGCTGTTCGCGAAAATGTATACAAGCACAAACAGACCATGTTACGAAAGTATATTACATTATAACTTAAGACCGATAAGAATCAGCAGGATTGTATTTTTATTAAGAAATCTTAAGTATGTGTTACCAGCTTATCACTTGCGAAGTACTTACTTTGCGAGTGTAATGGCTTACGGTATTATTTTCTGGGGAAACAGTTGCCAAATTTCCAAGATTTTAATTTTACAGAAGAGAGCCATAAGATCAATCACAAACTCAGAACAGACTGCTCATTGTAGACAGCTTTTTAAGAACTTGCAGATTATGACTGTTATTAATCTATACATTTTTAAATTAATTTTATACATTAGACAAAATCTTAATCTGTTTGATGAAAGGAATGTTATCCACTCTTACAGAACCAGAAATGCCCATTTGCTACAGATACCTCAGGTTAGATTGCACAAGACTGCTCAGAATGTTATGTATATGGGCTGTAGGCTTTATAATTGTTTACCACCACACCATATAGCTCTGCCCAATATTGTATTCAAGAACAGACTTAGAACGTGGCTTCTCAATAATCCTATGTATGAAGTTAAAGAGTTTTTAGGTAGATTTCGAAGAAAAATCTACCTATTGCAATGGATACCATGTCATGGTTTTCGAAAAATTCTTTCATATCTTTACGTTTCATGCTCCCCTAAGTACGAAACCACCGCCCGTTCAAAAAAAAAATTTGTGATATTTATATATATATATATATATATATATATATATATATATATATATATATATATATATATATATATATATATATATATGTTTATATCTTTACACGATAGCGGCCGTAATTTTGAAGATATTTGAACCAAATTTTAATATGTTATTTCTAGGCCCAATAGTTCGGACAAGTTCGTTAATGAGCAAAATTGGCCCAAGGGGGTGGTCGGGGGAGGGGGTTGAAATTTTAAAACATTTTTATCTCGGCCCCTATGAAGTATAGAGGGAAACTTTGTTTGAATAAATTAGAGTACTCCCTATGGAGTTCACAGTGACACCAACGATTCGGGGGTTTTGGGGGGTACGAGTGGGGGTGGGGGTGGGGGGTGGAATTCGAAATTTTTGAAACCACATCTTGTATCATTGAAAAGCTCTTGATGAGTACTCTACAAATCAATAATTAGTTTCTCGATAACTCTCATTTAAGGCGAGATTTTAATGTTTGAAAAAGTGCTCTTTCCTCTTTTTTGCAATTATTATTGCGGGTTTGTCAAGGCTAAAGAAGAAGAGTGCTATGCAGCGACAGTAAATTAATCCAAAAGCACTTTGAAATCTACCTCAGCCTGTAGGCTTGCCTAAAGGGATTTTTTTAATGTTGATTTGTCTAGTAGGTAAGTTATGTGTTTTTATATAATTATGTAATGTTTGTGTTTTTATATATTGACATAGCCTATTGTTATTTTACTTAATGGCTTAACAATAATAATATCTTTCCGGCGGAAAGTCGACACCAAATTTAAAGAATGGAAGCAATATTTCTTTTACCCATAACAATAAGGTAAATGTAGAGAAAGTAAACGGTTGGATACTTTTTTATTTTATCGCCTGCTCTTCTTAAGCACTGACCTACTTACGCAGCTTCCTATAAAAATGATCTTCCTTCCCTCAGCCCCTTCACGGGGAATGAGCCCCTGTAAGGAGCAATTACCCCCAGCAGGCAATAAGACTTCCTGCTCTCTCTTCCCACTGAAACTACAACATTCAACATAACTGCAACGTGGGTATTACAAAAGCACAACACCACCCCACAACATTTTCAATTTCCGGCAACTCAAAGTGCCAATTTCGCGCATTAATTAACAAAGTTGCCTCATCTCTTTCCAGTTTATATTGACCATTAAGAGCACAGCATGACAAGCTTGTTCACACTGCTGTCGCCAGCACACTTCATATCACATCAAAATGTCACTTTAGACGGTTTATTAGTTGCAGAGGAAAGGAAATAGCGACCTACACAATCTATAATACAGTATAACACGCTTGGAATGAGATTCTGTCCGGAAGCATAACATGACTAAAGTATATTCAAACTCCTCTATGAAGTAATGAAATCTTTCGTTTCTTACCAAGAATATGGTATTGTTCCATCTATGAGTTCGAATCAGAATGTTAATTTACTATCTTAAGCATTGCGTTGTGAAATTGAGAAGCCTGTTCGAATATGGGCTTAACTCATGATTAGGGGGCGGATGTCTATGACATGTTATATTTTTCCCCATTGCATTATTTCAGGTTTCCGACTAATTTAAACCCGATTCCAAGCATCCTGGTGAAAATGGAACGGCTTTTATTGTGCATATAACTGTATATTTATGAAATTTTCAACTATTGTTGCATATTTAGTATGAGTATGCATATTTAGTATGAGTATGCATATTTAGGTCATATTTTTGGCATATTTATGTGCATAATAAAGAAATTTTGAAGTTTCATATCATATCATATTTAAACAAATATACACAATGTGTAAGTGGTAAAGTCATATTTTAAATTTTATTGGTCATGTTTTAATGTTTTTTAGGTTATAAATGCATGCATATATCCTATTTTTTAGGTCATAGAAATCCGCCCCTACTCATGATTTATCTTTTTCCGTTCAATTAATTTTTGGATTCGCCATTGTTCAGAAGGTCTCCTTGAAAAGTTTCGTTTTGATATTTTACTTACAGCATTCTCAGCAGCTGACTGTTTATTACTCAGCGTTGATAGTTGTAAGGTTATAAAAATGTTCTGTACTTTTTGAAAATTTAAAAGTTTTAAAAATGTTCAGTGATTCGGAATTATTAGTGGCAATGAACCATCCGAATCAAGTAGATCTAAAACTGACAGCGGTAAACAACTTGTCAAAACTTAAGAAAGCAAAACAGAAACTCGGGAGCATCATCACAATATACTCATTGAGTTCCTTTTGTAAAGGCTTTCTTAAAACAAAAACAAACAAAAAAAAACAAAACAAAAACTTCAATCGTATATAAAAGGAATGTATAATAATATTTTCTTACACCAAATGGAAAAAAGTGCTACTGAATGGAAAAAGAGCTGTTATATGACTATTTTAACAGCAATAAATACTTTAAATATATACAATAAATATCACTTTAAATATACACACACGTTGTATACATGGGATGCATATATACAAACCTTACATAATATAGTAGTGCTTCATGTTGTACAAATAGTTTGTATTTTTTGCAATTTCTTGATAATTTAATGTTTAAATTACAAATAGACTATTTACATTTTCATTTAAACGGCACATATTTAATAACTGAACAGAATATATAGCAATTATTACAATGTCAAGAGGCCAATGTGATGAGGTTTAGAATTATCTGGCAAAGTTCGCAAAGAAATTAGGAATAGTGTATCTGGCAGTTATAATAAAAAGGCCAATCACTATCATTATAATGGCAATCTATTGTTGTATTGAGATATACATTATACAAGTAGGCTAATACAAGGTTTTATAATAAAATATAGCCTAATGTTAAAAAAACCATCTAACTCTTTTGGTATTAAAATTTGAAAGTAGGCCTACTCCTACAAATGTAATTAAATTAAACTATCCCAACTCTTTGTGTATAGTCTTCAACATTATAACTGTCTTAAAATAGCTAAAACGGATGCTTTTTAGATAATCTAATAGGACCCTTTCTTAATGCCACTTTAAGTGATTTTGGTTTTATGTATATTAGTTCAACTCTTCAGCAACAGTAAAAAGTAATAAAGTAATTAAAACACCTAAAATAGCGATGCAATTAATTATTGAAGGCATTCATAACAATATTAAGTAATGTATGATGTCGGGTATGATATAAATTTAAAGTGTTCAGCATTTTTTAAGTCGATAAAACAGGTGTTTATTTTACACTCTAAGGATAAATTACTTCAATGAGATTTAAATCTTTCGGGGTAATTTTTTGTTACTTCTTGCCTCCAAAATCTGTCACTATCAACCGGACTTTTTTTTTACCAATTACCCTTATTCCGGAGGCAGCAATCAATAAATTAAGACCTTATTTAGTTTGTTATTCGTTAAAAGAGAACGTCTCTACTTCAGTTAGTTCACCAGTGAAAAAATAATGTTATCGAGATTTTTCCTGTGAAATACATTTTATTTCCGCTCCATGATTACCCCGACTGATACAACATCCTGCCAATAGCAGATACCTCCAGGGGATACTTCGGCAAAAAAATACTCGGACGGGGATTTGCGAAGAGATGGAAAGCAAGGTAGTAATGAAAAGCATTTTATACAGCGGTGATTGAAGTCGATAATCGCTGATTAATGCCCATAAAATTGAAATTACGTAATTTGGCTGTAACGTTCATTTGATTTTTAAATATGGAACCATTAAAAGTACTAGAATTATATCATAATTCTTAGATAGTTATGTTGAATTGAGCATATTGGTCTGTATTGTTTTAATAAATTGTTTTTAAAAATAGCTGTGGGATTCTAAATTTGGTTCTACGTTAAATAACACTGTACAACATGAAAAATGCACTTTAGATGAAAATACATTCCGTCATCTGGCCAGGAAGACACAATGCTAAGACTGAGAAAAGTTCTCTCTGAACTTTATTATATAGTTAGTTCACTGCTGCGCACACCATAAGCGAGGGATATGCAAAATATATAGACTATATAATTTTTTAGAATATATTATATTTGGACTCTATCATTGTTTTTCGTGATAGATAACATTTTGTTGCATATTTCAGTCGGTAGATATGAAAGCATATGCTAAGGTAATGTCCGTGAAAAACATTTTAAACAAACAAGATTACTTTCCTGTGCAGGTAATAGATCTAATATAATTTGTGACAGATTGCTTTCAGATTGAATTTAAATAAATTCAGAACCTACACGGCAGTTTTAAATCTGTAATAAACATGTCAGCGAATCGTAGGCGTACACTTACATCATTAATATTATTGCCCGTGCATTTTGTGAAATCTTCACATAGCCTATTTTAAGAATTTCTTTTATCAGCGTATACAAGTGTAGGCTATATGAAATAAGGTTAGAAAGAAGCATAGCTATATTAACTATGTGGGCTGTTCTATGCATTGCGCTGATATGTACTAATTTCAGTCCAAAAACTAGTTTATATAGGGAAATAATATTCCTATTATAGCTACTATGAATATAACTTTTACACAAGTTTGTAGACGCAATTTAAATAAAATGCTTTATGCCAACAATATGCAATGTTATTCGTGTTATGGTTTTACGTCTGAGGACTACTTCCTACAATGGAATAGTATATTGCGATACAAGGTTCATACCAACATTATGAATCTAGCTAAGTTTTAGCCAGCACGATTTGCTAGTACTATAATATATCGTAATACTATAATATCCATGGATTTCTCAGTTTGTTTTGCTACACAATGCTGGAATTTCGAACTCATCACACTGGATATCCCTTCCTTCTTCATCGCATCAACTGTCCTTTGTAAAACATGTGCGACATACTTCCCAGATGTTAGTTTTCCCACACACAAAAATCTATTGGTATGATTTATTGATTTGTCGACAAAAAATGACAGTAGCTTGAACTTTCTTAAACCCTTATATTTGTAACAGTTGTAAGAGACTCTAGAATATTAACAATTCCACGATAATATTGTGAGAAAGTACACATTTACACGAATAGGAATGCATATCCCACAACTAAAGAAGACTATTAAATATTAATATCTTAGATATGAAGAACTTCTGGATGGACCAGGTATATTTCAATGTCATGAAGAAAAGTGCAACGAAAATTTCTGTTCATGTAGATAATGTTCAGCTTAACTTTACACCACATAATTATATTTATTTTATACTTAACTTATATGTGTATATTTAAACTATACAGTATTTATACACATTTATACGTATTAACGCTGTAGCTCAAGGAATCGACATTCCATTCAAATAAATCTTCTTTTATGACCTGGTACAAGTGAATGTGTTCCATCGATAAACCTCACCGGCTGCAGGCTACAGCTGGTATTATCTGGATAAAAGTTAGCTGGTTAACTGAGAAAATAATTGCTCAAAAGACCGTCCAGTTAAGCGAATAACAGTGAACCGGATAACTGGATAATGACGTCGTTTTATCCAGTTATTTCTTATTAACTTGATAATTGTTAAAAGAAATAACTGCAGTGGAATTAATTGTCTGGATAATCGACATAAAAATCCAGATAATTGCAAACAATATCCATTTAACTGTGTGTTCCAATAACAGTTAACTGTTTTATATTCTCTGCAATTAATTGTCTGTGCGGTTAACCGTTATCCAGTTATTTGTCCCAGCACCACTGCAGGCATGAAAATGTTAGCAAGACTGTTTAAAACTACGAAAGGGTGGACACGAAAATAAGGAAGGGTCAATTTCAATACGATTTAAAAACAAACTTGGGCTTACAGAACATTTTGAGAAGCCAAATTGGGAAGATATCCGATACACAGTTTGTATGAAACGGACGAGGAGGAGAAAACGTAATTCATAACGGCACTATGACCCAGTATATGCCGATAAATACTAAAAAAAATTATAATACCGGAACACTGTCATCCGATAATACCTGTAACAACTTATTGAGATTGTTCGCGTACGCCATTGAATCTTCCCTATTTCGAAAACTAAGGTTAACCGAAATAGAAAATATTCCTTCAAGTATCAAAACTCTGCTACTCTTTCATAAAATGGTTCTTACCCCTAAGCGATTAATATCAGTTTTAGTGGCGCCAAATCGTCTTCCACTTCAGGTAATAAACGATGGCTAAATTCCACCGTTTCGCATTTTACCCTTGGCAGTAGGCCTAATGTATTACATTTCAGAAAACAGTTGGCGGTATAAAATGATGTGGTTTCAGGGAACGGAGAAGGCGGGCTTTGTTACGCGGCAACAACATTGTGCACCCGTTTGTAGAACCTCAGGGGCTTATACTTTGGGAGAATATGAAACTTGGTGTATGATGTAAAGTGAATAAAGAAAAAGAAGCGAAAAAATGAAAAGAAGAATATGAAGAAGGGGTTTCAGTTCTCTCAATTTTATTGTATATGCCGGTCGTTAATATTACGAAAAACAGTAACCTGATTGTATACCACGCAACTGTGCATTCACCTCCACGATCAAGTTTATTCGAGCTAGGATCATCTCCTTTATGCATGATCCAACTGAAACGTTGGATCAACAAAAACATAACAGATTGCACAAGATGTCGCGTGACCTAACGTAAAGGGAGTTCACAAGAGAATCAAGACATAGTTTAGCTTCTCAAATCTGTCAGGAAAATACAATCACCTGTCAACAGCTTTTGTACTCAAAGCTGTTTCATTCAGCTAGTCTTTGAACTTCATGTATTTTAATGCTGTGAAGAAATTACTTAACATTTATGGGACTACCACGTCAAAACGATACTTAAAACAGTGAAACAACATCCCAGCTCAAGTATAATTAATGAGTCGACAAGATGAAATTTATTAGGTCTACAAGCTGACTAAAAGGTAGACTAAAGTTACCGGTCAATACAGTCGTTAAAGCAAACAGTAGGTTTAAATACAGATTACCCAATTAAAAAAATTAAGTATTCCGACATTGTAGGTCTACTACGTACTTGCTTACTACTTACTCAATGGCAATAGACAATTCCCCAGCAAGCTAAAGGAATATTATCTATTTTATGGAACCCGAAGGTTCATTACCGCGTCTACCTGAGCCCACCATTCAACCCTATTCTGTGCTAACTCTATCCAATCATCCCTCGCAAATCCTACTTCCCTTAAATCTATCCTAATATTGTCCTCCCACCTATGTCTAGGTCTTCCAGTTGGTATTTTCCCTTCGGGTCTCCCAGCCAATACTTTTGAGATATGCCTTTCCTCCCCCATGCGCGCAACATAAGTCCATAAAAATATCCTCTTAAAAATAGCAATAATTAAAGTGAGCCAAAGTTATGTATTACATTGACTGCGTTCAATAGGTATTCTTTGATTTTTTTAGGAAATCTAAACAGATAGTTGGAGCAATTATTTATTCACTTAATATATTGTGTGATGCTGTAAGAAAAATAGTATACGAAAAATTAGGTAATATCCCTAAATCTCTTGAACCTGCAGGTTGTGTATTAATTTTGAATGGTAGCCTATATAGCGGTTTCTTTCGTCAACCTAAACCACAGTAATACAAATCTTAACACGTAGACTATGTGAGAAAGTTTGTGCATCATAGTATGCGCCATTTATTCATCCATGAAATCAAATAGAAATAAGTGACTACGCAATAGAGTGACCAGATCTACCTAGGCCTAAATGGAAAAGACGAACGTATGAGAACACTGGAGAAAAAATTAGGACAATCCTAATGGATGCTGTGAAGAAATGGATATAACACAGATATGGAGTTTAGAAACGTAAAAGCATATTATAATGTTAACAAACATGAAATTAAATATTTTAAACAAATTCTCAAGTTGTAGATGTTAAGTTATTGGCAATTTGTAGGCAATGTAGGCAATTTGTTAAAATGAACCTCACACTCAAACAATAACACCACCAAAGGAATGTAATATTGCAAATGAAAAAATTTGAGCGTGTGGATGAATGAAAATTTGTTCAAGTTCAGGGCTTGTAAAATCTGCTAAAATAGAACTTTATCTCATTAATCTTTGTTTTGTTCTATATTGCGGAGACAAATAAACATTACTTCAAGACCTTTAATTAACAAAGTAATGTTTTTTTAAATAAATAATGAAGACACTGCAATTTGAAGTTGGTGCGCTATTAAGACCTTAATTTTTAAGTATGTCATTGTTATGCATTGACTTTTTAAAGTTGTTTTGATATTGGTAAGGATTAAATGTCAATAGGATTAGCCTATATTCATTACTTGAACTTTCAGTTCAAATACCCGCCAAGAAAATACCATAAGAATCTGGGGTGCAAGTACCCCATGACACAGTTTTATTAATAAGACTCACAACGCCGATTGAGGGAGTTATATGGAACAAAACATTGGTGGTAGCTGGGCTTAGCTCGTCCAGACACTCCCAATTGGATACATCACCTACACCATCCGTAAGACAATTCAGTGTAGCAGGAGAATCTTTTCACTTATCCGATGGTTTCTCTAACTGTGAGATTAGTCCCTCTTTTACAGTCCTCAGCTTGTTTTCCTGAGATAAGATTATCATTATTGGGTAAATTTTAAAATTTAAATTATTTTTATATAGCCTATAAATTCTAAACACTCCTTAAAAATTGAATCATTTCAAACACCAAACTTTTTCAAAAATTCATTTTAACATTGTAAACAAATCCCAGCTAGGATTTCAAATTACAAATTCTTTTAGTCCTTTTCTTATTTGAAAACTTTATATTTTTTTCTAAAAATAAATTTTAAAAATATATATATAATTTTTTGGAACAAATACTAATTTATCTTTCTAAAGCAACTTACGAAATATTTACGCACCTAATTTGAAGTCAGTTAGATAAGAATTATTAAGAAAGGAGCGTTTAGAAAACATAAAAAGTATTTAAGATATAAAAGCTGTTTTCCATCAACAACCAGAATTTGAAAGATATAAAAATTGTCGCAGAACCTTTATGACAGTATAGAAAATGAAAACGCACCATCACATCAATTTAAGCAAAGAACCAACTTTTCAAACATTTAATTTAATTTCGTTTTGTACAATATCCATAAATGTGACCTACTTAATTCGTCACGAATTCTAAAAGTAGTGTGGAATTGAAATTGGGGCCAATATGACAGGTATTACTGACTGTGAAGTGAGCAATATTCATTCAAGGGCTTGGGAGGACTCTTCAGCCACCTATGCTTTACGTTGGAATGCTCGATATCCACTTCACCATGCTATTTGAACTATTCAATCAATACCTCTTCATAGCAAATGGGACATAACACTTTCACATAATTATCTTTATAAAATTCAAATGTATTTTGCATCAAGTCCTTCCAGTAACAAGTACAAATGACAAAGAGTGCAATACAATTATATAACTAAGCATACTTAATAAATATACAGGGGAACAACTAGAAGTTAAATTGAAAGACTAAAGATATGTACAAAAAATGGAAAGTGTATATACACATGCAAAAAAAAACATTAAAGTCGAAAGATCGCTACTATTCCCTTCAATGCTGCCAAAGCAATCTCGTCCTGAAACATTTTATGGATGCTGAACTTCACGGAAAAATTAGTCAATATATTTTCATAAGGCTCTAATCATCAAACCCTTTACACTTATGGAAGTCAGATGTTATTTTTGTCATGCGTTGTTCGTACTAAATACGATGGGTGTTCAATAAGTTTATTCAGGCATATTGCAGGGATTGCCCATAAATAAACTTCAGGACTCAGTCCATATTGTTCACAACTATTTGTATTCTAAAATTTTAAGTAAATAGGAAGGAAATCCTTCAGTGATAGTTGCTTTATAAAATAAATATAAAAATATACATAACTATATAGGAAATTTACATAATTATATAGGAAATCTCAACCAAAAAAATAGTACTTAGATCTAATTACATTTGACTGTGTCCAATTGGCAACCTTCATTTAAGCAGCTATCCTGCAAGGAACCCCCCCCCCCCCGGTCTGTAAAATGTACTGTAATCAATGTATAGGCCTACTAATCAACTTACACATTCCATACCTCCATCAATAGCCTAACAATCTTCGATGTTGGACCACTACTCAATTCCCACTTCAAAGAACCTATGGCTTTGGCTGGAAGGGGGGGGAGCACCGCGCTTTCGACCTGCTCATCGTTCCGGAAATGCTGCATCTTTCGCGTCAGGAATGTGATTAAAAATGGACAATGGTGCACCCAGCTTTCATCACTCCGTACGATTCGAGTGAGAAAAGCGTGTCCCTTCTTGTGAAACCGAAGCAGATGTCGCAAGCTGGCAAACAACAGTTTCGATGGGAGCGTCTTTAACACCCACCTTACAGCTCTGATTTGGCACCTAGCGATTTCCATCTGTCCTCTGTATTGAAGGAGGAGATAGGAGATCAGCATTTCTAGAACGATGAGCAGGTTCTACGACAGTTTTGAACAGCCAGAGCCAGGGTTATTTGAATAGGAAATTGAGAAGTTAATCCACAGATGGGACAATGCCTCAGCATTGAAGGTGTTAATGTGGAGAAATAGGCTATTGATGGCATTACAGAATGTGTTAAGCTGACGAGTCTACATTGACTACAGTCAATTTTAAAGGCATAGGAAACTTACTTATTGAACACCCTTCGTTTAAAGAACAGACGTTAAGATTATTAAATGAGGTGTATTATTCGAACAAAAACCTTCTCGTTAAATACAGCATTCTTTAATTCCAGATTTTAACTTATTGCTGAATCAATATGAATGTTAAGTGAATGGTAAATAAATAAATGCTCCGGCACTACTTATTTACGAGATGTTAAGAGTAACTTACATGTACAGTCAACTCCCGATTATCCGGGATAATGGGTGGTAGCCACCTCACGGATAAACGGAAACACGGTTGAAACAAAATTATACCTAAACATTCTGTAATTGAAAAATTATTTAAAACTTAAATAGGCCTATGTGGAAGCGTCTTGCAGTACTAGAATCATTCACCATCAGAGGTCACAAACTGTCTCAGCACAACAATAAACCACTAAGACTACCGTATTAACAGTTTGGTTTTGGCACTTTCAAGGAGTTTTTACACTTTGCTGAAATAGTCTGTTAATACTCTTTGTTTTTTACCGCATTTTCCTTACGTTTTGTAAGTAAAAAAATTAAAGGTTTTTTTTTAAGATTTAAAAAAAAAGGAATAGCTCTACGGTTAATCCGCAAACCGGTTGATCCGCAAACCGGTTGATCCGCACCCGCATAATCGGGAGTTGACTGTATATTAGGTTGTTTGGGTGAACGCTTCAAAGGACTCCGATCATTAGAGCCGCATTATTGATCTAAACGTGCGAACGAATTATATAATATATTATATATATATATACTCACTCAATGACAATAGCAATTCCCAAGCAAGCTAAAGGAACATTAACTACTTTATGGAACCCAGAGGTTCATTGCCGCGTTTACCTGAACCCGCCATTCAACTCTATTTTGTGCTATCTCTGCCCATCCCTCGCGAAACCTACTTCCCTTAAATCTATTCTAATATTGTCCTCCCACCTACGTTTAGGTCTTCCAAGTGGTCTCTTCCCTTTGGATCTACCAGTCAATATTTTTAGTTATATCTTTCCTCCCCCATGCGCGCAACATGTCCAGCCCATATCATTCGCCGTGATTTAACTACCCTTACTATATTCGGTAAAGAGTACAGGTTATTGAAGCTCGTCATTATGCAGTTTTCTCCCGTCCCTATTTTCATCTCTCTTAGGTCCAAATATTTTCCTAAGCACCCTGTTTTCGAACACTCTCAGGTTATGTTCTTCCCGAAGAGTAAGTGACCGTCTCACATCCATACAATACAACCGGCAGGATAATTGTCTTCTAAATGTTTACTTTTAAATTTCTGGACAGAAGAAGATAAAAGTTTCTGAACTGCATAAAAACAAGCACTTTCTGATTTCAGTCGGCACTTAACTTCTATCTTAATTGTTCGAACGATTTACCAGCTATTCTAATATTTTGTAGCGCATTATTTTGACATTTCATGACCTCATGACCATATACTTAGTTTTTTCTGTATTAATTTCCAATCCAATATTCCTGCAGGCATCGAAAAAGACTTTCTGCATTTCTCTTTATTGTAATTATATCATCGCCCAAAAGACAAACATCATGTGCACAAGCTATATACATACGTCTTAAATCTTCAGATTGAAATGCTTATGTATTTAACAGGTTCATTTTTATTGTATTTGTTTTCTCTGCAGTTGATCGCAAATCCGAGAAAGAATATTACATATTCCTTTGAAAATTATTATGCAATGTAAATCTCTTTACTTGTTTATTAGTATTTGTAAGTATGCTATGTTTGAGTATTGTATAATAAAACAAGAATAATCCTCTAGTGTTTATTCATTTTAAAACTTTGATATTATGTGCATTTAACGAGTTTCTTGGTTATGATGTCATAAAGAGATATGGCACATAATCCGCGTCGCAGATGTAGTAGAATATCAGCCTATTGGAAAACAATTTTAAACCCTCAAAATAGCTCTTTCACTTCACATTCTAATCTTATTCGGGCGCTCGTAACGGTTCCTGAAAGCATTCTCAAACCTCTAGTGAATGCAATAAAATGCAGAGAGGTAATGAACGAACTTAAGGACACCAAAATAATTTCCTAAATCTCAGGACATCACTCTACACTCTTGTCAGCACAGCTTCAAAAATAATCCGTTCACAAAGTAGCTAGTAAATAAATGAATAAAATCAGGTAAACTGATTTTAAAAAAATGTCAGAATGCTTTTGGATGGCTTCAGGGGTTATCAGCCGTGTCAACATTATAAGATTCAAGCTTTCGGCCATCTTCCCGTGAAGCCATCCTGAGTAATCAACGCCGTGAAAGCTTCAAATCTTATATCAGAATGCTTTTGTTTAATCAGTTATAATTTCTATTATGATATGAAGAAGATAAGTTTTTTAAATTGATTTCCGAGTTAAGCTCCAGATTGATTCATTAAGCAATGCTTCAGAAGAACAAAGGTCTAGTTTTTTTTTTTTATTTTTTAATTAGATTAAATTCGTCCAGCATCAGTAGAACTATACAGATTTGTGATATCTTGATAATCGCACAATCACATAAAAATACAAAAAAAGACTTATCAAATTGGCGACTACAGGATTTGAACCATGGACCTCCAGAATGAGAGTCCAAGACATTACCAGATCGGCCAGCTAGCTCGGTTTAACGGTCTTCTTTGATAAGCGTATGTGGAGGAATAGAGATTTTGTCATAGCTAACTCTAAGTTATTCCCATCCCGCACACAATCTCATAAGTACCATACTGGCACTTAATAAGTAAATGACCATGATACCGTCCGATGGTCACTTGTTCTACCTCTATAGGCATGAGTGAAGAGTGTCTTGTACCCTTCATGCACTTGCTGAACTGTTAAAACAGCAAACTCTCAATCTCGAGCAATTCAAGTCTTCTCAAAACTATCCTTTTGCTTTACACTTCATTCTTTAGCCGGCTTTGTGTTTCATCTAGCTCCATATCACTCGGCAATCTCGTTGAACTCTCTTCAGTCTTTCCTCGAGAGATATCGATCTAGACACTTAACCTCATAAAGCAACTGGTACACAGATAGGCTACACTCAGTTGTTCTAATTTCTTTCGCCTACATAACCTCTTGAAGAGTCTAGAAGCTAAACCAGCCAAGGGGAAAAAACATGGGACGTATATACGAAATACTACCCTCTTTCCACAATACTTAACCTATTTATGTTTATGTGACATTGTCATGCGCTTGTGTGTGCATACTATTGATTTCATAATTGAAGAGGAGTTGTTTTATATGATTTCGCTGGTATCAAGTTCTGTAAATTAATTTCAATTTTAACTGTTACATTTTTAAACACATATAAATAAATTTAAGGTTTAAAATTAAAATATAACTTGTGTGACGTGAGCATGGAAATCAGACAGGAACTACAACTGGAAAGAACTGCCAACAAAAGGAAGGATTTCGAATTGTGTGACGAATATACCCCAGCCAATGGATCAAACACCAGAAGTCATATCTACAAACTAAGGATTTTCTTGTGTTTTGTTGGTAATGGTGAAACTATAAAAACGTGGTTGTGCAGTTACTTTCTAGGGGCACAGTGGAATATATCGTTGTGCACAAAAAATATACATTTCTAATCATGCCTCAGTTCATCGTTATAGTTGCATAAAGCGAATCTTGTCATTTGATTCACACACCTCAATGTTGCATAATCCTAACACAAAAATTCTATATTACAGAGAACTCATATGGATTAATAAGAAGATAATTGAATAAATCACAAAATAAAGGCTCTGGCCCTCAACACTTAAGCATATAAAATGTATATATGATAATATGCCCTTCAAAGTAGCTAAAATATATAATTGGTAAAATTATTGAATTGGTAAAGAAGCGTCAAAACATCATTCAGCATTAACGAATTCCATTTTTCAGATAAGGGTTAAAATGTTAAAACTTACAAAAATTCAACCTTACCCTTAACTTAAAACTCATCTGGGTCCTTATCAGAATTTTAACCTTCATAAAATAACTTACAACACATACATAAACACACTAAAATAATTGTGTCACAGTATTAAAAGTCACATTTGTTTTATTATGATGAATATTGACTCCAGTTCTTCTGTGTGGACTTCAGATGTGTCAATCATTCAAAGTAAGCATTTCGGCGAATACATTGAGCTGAAACATGAATAGATGTCAGTGGGTATATATGATGCGCCATCTTCAGTTTTGTTCTTGAGGAGTTATCAATATAATCAGCACTGTCTTTTGATATAGCCTACAGTACTTATATATCAATATATCTGAAGATGGCACATCATATACGCCGAAATGCAAATTCTGAATGACTGGAAGAACTGGAATCAATATGGACCTAAATACGTTTTAAGTTGAGGTATAAAGTTCAAATTTTATCAAGTTTTTAACATTTTTATCATTCGCCATTTAAAGAACTTGATGAGGTTACGAAATTCATAGCATTTCTCTTCAGAGTAATCAAGCCCACAAGAACTACTGATAGTCCTTCTTCAATAGTCTTACGACACCTAGAATCTAGATAATAAGCTGGTTTGTTTCGAGTCATGTGATTTCGAGTACTCGCAAGTACTTCCAGCGGAAATTAATTGCGAATGGGAAAATTTACGCTTGTATGAATCAAACTGTAATAACAAAGAAATACGAAGAAGAAAACATCGAAATTGAGGAAATAATTAATTGCTTCCTCTGAAGCGTTCTAGAATCATCTTTTGAGTGTCCCTTGTGTTTCACAAGGTCATTTAATTCCTCTCAAAGCTGTAAGGTCTCTGTATATTTTCTCTGCGTACCGTAAATGGCCTGGAGTAATTGTTTGAATTCTTGCATACGTAATTATATGGAGTTTCATTAATAGTCTACAACTACAATAATATTATTGCGGGTTATCCTGTGGAATAAGGGATACGCTATTAGTTTTTTTTTATGTAAAAGTTTCTTAGGAATAATTTATTCATGTTCATTTCCGATTATTCTAAGCTATCTCAACTAAAGTAGAAGATACATGAGAAGCGAAGGCAGTCAAGCTGTAGAGACAATAAATAGTGAACATTTTTTGTCAAACACATTTCTTTATACACAGAGATCCGTGAAATTCAAAAGATGCGAGAACACTAATCACTTTGACAAACATTTGCCAACTTTTCTTTTACCGCCGCCCATATCCCCAAAAAACATACTTTTGAATCACGAAAAATGGGGGGAAATAAACATTTTTAACGATTCCCAGCACAAATTATTTTTATTTTGACAAAATCTTAACATTAATGCATTTTCAGGAATATTTTTTTTTTAAATTCCCTGTAGTTATTGCCTCATGACTTTGTCAACAAATAAATGCGTCGGCCATATTGCATTAGATAGCCTTTATATGTGGAGGCATTTCAAAACTCTTGCGTATGCATCACCGGTCCATCTTCGTGCTCGTATTCTGCAAGGCTGCCAGATAATAAGAGGTGATCCAAGAATACACCAACGCGATAGAGAGTTTGCAGCGGCGGTTTGACAGATTATCAGTGCTAACAGAGGAAATTTTGTACATTTCATTTGGTGTTCTGTTACCCACAGTTCTGTTCTATGTGCCATTTTATATGATTTTCTGTTTTCCACAGTTCTATTTGCGAGATTCTGCTAAGCGGTGCAGGTGTAGGGAAAGTGCTCTAACAAGGAAATAAAACGTTTTCGGACATAATTTCACCTTCTATATGCAAGGAATATTTCCCCACAGTATTTTCCTAACTTTTTGTTACACCCTGTTTAGAATATTATACTTTCTCGAACAAATCTTAATGCAAAAAGATACTAAATTTCTCTATTACATAGGTCCATAAAAATATCCCCACTTGAAACGGCAATGATTAAAATGGACCAAATTCATGTATTATATTCTTTGTGTAATTTGCACTGTCTTGTAGGCATTAGCTTATTTTCTTCATGCTGGAAATCTAAACGGATGCCTGACCAATTATTTATTCAGCTAATATTTGTGTTCTGTACGGAGAATATTAGGCTACATAAATAATTTGGCAAGATCCCCAAATGTATTTAAAATGGAGGTTGTACGCACTTAACTTTGCTCGTAGTACCTTAAGCAATCTACCTATGTACTGCTGGAGCGATCATTAACAGTAAACAATGATTATTTGGCCCTAAGACTTGAAATTTAAAAGCTACTTATTTATTAACTAATCCAGGCCTCTCGGCATCGATTGTTCTGCCCTATTTTATTTTATTGTATACACTCATTCTCTACAGTCGAGAATAAGTAAGTTCCAATCGGTAATTCATCTCTGCAATGAGGGAAATCTCCTTCCTTAGTCAAATTGGTCGGCCAAGGGATTTAAACCAGCATTATACCGAAGGCAATTGCACGACATTACCGTCTTGGTCAACTTAAGATGTAGAAATCCAACAGTACAGCTAATCTCAATACTAATTGCTAGATAATATTTTCAAAAGTATACGATAAAGTAAAGTTCAGTATAAACTGAAAGTAGGTATTAACTTTATTTTATATTGCCCACCCTAAAGAAGCAATCTCAAAAGGAAGTTTCAGTTTAACAAAATTATGAGGAAGCAACAAGAATAAAAGAAAGGCCTATATTGGAACGGAGCAGAATTTCGAAGAATGAATATGTTAGAGCAATCAGTGAGAAAGGTGGCTCAAGCAGAAAGCAAACACAGTATACTTCCAGCAATACTCAAGAGGAAAGGTTCAACTTCTTATAAGGAGCGAGAAATTCTAATCCATACGCCTTCAGTTTAGCCTCCAGAGACTGAGAAAGATGAAAAAGTTACATCAAACAAACGCTCAAGATTACTGTGAAGAAATTCGGAAGCAACATAGTTAATCATGGTCTACTTTAATTTAACTAGAATTTTTTTTTCAAATGTAGAAGATAAAATAACACCGTTAACTGCAACAAACTTAATTAATTTAAGTAGGCCTATATAGTAAACATTGATCCTCGTGTTTGTTTTAATTACGGATTCCATCCATTCTTTCTACGTTATTTTCTTTAATGGGCTTTCGTTGACGAAACACAGCCTACAGCGAATGTCGGTCTTCATATTCATTCCCCCTTCACGCAAAAATACATACCTATATAAAAGTACGTTTATTTACAAATGAAAATAAATAAACGAAAGAAAGAATGAGAATGAAGTAAAGAAGGAAGAAAGATATGGAGAAAGAAACAACGATAAATAATTCTTTCCAACAATAATTGGAAAGAACATGTAGAAGAGATCAAGAAAATAAGAAAGGAAAAACAGATAAAAAATAAAGAAATAGTATATTGCGATACTAGTTCCGTAAGCACCGCAAGAGTTTTTTCAATTTCCGAGATCCGTTATGCGCTTACGGAACGAGTATTGCATGCTATTTTTTGCAAGATGATTATTTTTATGTCAATTTAATTATATTGAGATACTAGCTGAAAATATTATGTATATACATTATTGAAGATAAATGTTATATTTCAGAAAGTGATTCGCATGTGTTGGTTGTTATGGGGACTGAATATTGTCCTGTTAAAGCCACCACAAACTGGGGGGCCTTGGTTCCGGTCTTCGATAAAGGCTTATATTATGATGGTTTTACTTACGGCACGTGTGCTTTTTGTCATTTTTACAGCACTGAGATTTCTTTTGTTTTCATAGCAATCAGATTGCGTGTGGGAATGCCAAGTTATGATCCGCGGCAATAATATTCGTAAGTACCACTAATTAGTTAGCATTCTTATGCTATTTATATTGTATATTGTTAACATTGTAATACTGAGGCATACAGTACCCGTATTCAGGACCCCTGTGGTCAGTCATGAAATGAACTGATGCCATTTTTGGATAAATAAAATAAACACGTTACTTTCTTCCCTTCATATTTCAAGAGTATGCAATATCGCATTGCATTCGATTGTGTAAGTTTCATTCGAAGCCACGGGTTAATTAATTATTCTCGAAATAAGATTTAAAACCAAAGCTCGAAGATGAGATCAACATATTACAACAGCACTTCAGATAATTTATATCATTTTTTTAAATAAACGTTTCAGCTCTTAGCCAATGCAGTTTTTACGCTAAGTCTAAATGTAAGCAAATTCATTAGAACTGTTTTCCAGCAAATCGCGAAAACTATATTTTTTTTAATGTAAAGTGGTAATAACAGTAAATAAGGGCATTCCCAACCACTCTGTCACATCCCAGAAGATATTTAACCAAAATATAAAATGTTTTGGTACGGTGTTTTATTTCCGAGCTCTGATGTTCACACACACGCACAAAGCACGTTTCACAAAATTGTATTTTTGCAGAACTTTAAAACATATATCAATATTTATATTCTCAAATCGATTTCCAGATGAACACAAAATTTCCTCTGCATATTAATAGTGCCTAACTATCGTAAGTAAAGGTAAAGTGTTCCCTATTACAGGCAATGGAGGCCCAGAGGGTTCCAGGAGATGGAGGCTCCCGGATTATAACACAGTTGGCACATGAAGGTGATAAGGTTGTCAGCCTTGCGCACCGACCGCCTTTACCCCCAGGATTGCTCCCGGTACTCATTTCTGTTAGAGGCTGAGTCGACCCCAGGGCCATAGTGCCACCAGAAGGATTAGGTCAATTGAAAACTCCAATCACCTCATCGGGAATCGAACCCGCGACCTTCCGGTTTGTAGCGCAGCGCCTCAACCACTACGCTACGGCGTACCCCCGCCTAACTATCGTACCTATGGTAAAATGGACAGGAAAAAGGAAAGATAAAATCACCATTGTGAATAGACTATGTGTTTGTACCCATATAAAGAATGGGAGTAATGTAATTGTCCAGATTAACTTAGTAGAGCCTATTTTGAATTTTGCGATTAAGTCCATTGTTAATGAGATAATTAAGTTAATCTTGGCAACAGTGCATGGTGGGCCACCCTTCCTCCGGTGACAATTATCTCTCATTTGGTATAAAAACACCCACCATGTGATGTTTGATGTTGCCATATTTCGAGGAACATGTGGTCTAAGAATTAATATTTGTAGGACCATTTAATTTGTTAAAAACGACTAAAAAATTGGAGCAATAGAGAGATATTACTTACGAAGTAAAGGTTAAAGATTAGGGACATTTTTCCCTCTGTCCACTTGGGACAAACACGGTAGGTTCTAACATAGCTGGCTTTTCTTTGTTTTGTTAAAATCTGTAATTTTATTATTTCCATTCTGTATTATACATAAATTAACGAGATTCAGAGTACACTTCCAAGTTTATAATAATATATGTTATCTATGTCCAACTGATATAACAACTATAATGACTTCGGTTTCCTATTTAATTATTTTTTAACGTGATAGTTGATTCAAAACAAGGCATAATTTAATATTAACTGAATGAATATGATACAGTTGAATAAACTTACGATTTCAGAAATCAATTCAACAAGCATTTTCAAACATTCGTTTCTCAGCTGCAATGTAGCAAATCACGCTTGAAAAACTCGAGCTTATAACCCATTGCAGGTGATGTCAGTTATCCTTGATAACACAATAAATGATAGATGTAACAAAGCGACTGGAACAATTTCACACATGTATTCTAAAACAATCACATCTTCTAAAACAAGCCAAGTGTGTTTCTCCATAACTATTGGGAAATAGGGCACGAACTGATATAAAATGTTTTCATGCGAACTGTGTCAACCATCATTTTCTGAAATTATATACTACTTTTAAATCACTCATATGATAAGTAGGGGGCGGATTTCTATGACCTAAAAAATAGGAAAAATGCAGGACTTTATGATCTAAAAAACATTAAAATATGACCAATAAAATTTAAAATATGACTTTACCACTTACACATAGTGTATATTTTTTTAAGTTTCCTTACAATACATTTTTAAAAATATAGTGTTAATATTTTAAATATCTGTAAATTCTCAAAAAAGTAACACTATATTGCAAAATATGATATAAAACTTCAAAATTTATTTAATGTGCACACAAATATGCCAAAATATGACCTAAATATGCATATTCATACTAAATATGCTACAATAGTTGAAAATTTCCTAAATATGCAGTTATATGTACAATAAAAGTCGTTCCATTTTCACCAGGATGCTTGGAATCGGGTTTAAATTAGTCGGAAACCTGAAATAATGCAAAGGGGAAAAATATGAGATGTCATAGAAATCCGACCCCTAATGATAAGATATGATATTCATTGTACTAAAAAAAAAAATTTTTAAAGAGTCTACCAGATTAGACATTTATTATTTTACCAGTAGACATCTTCAAAAACACAATTATACATTTTTCATGGAGGTGTGTAAACAATAGGTTGCTAAACAATATAAACTGGTTTCCTTCTGAACTTCTTTTTAAGATAAAAAATAAAAATAAAAGAAATGGCATAATTATCATCTGTGCTTCCCTTTAAGCTATGTTTGTATGTCTTTTTTTCTGTTCACATCATGTCACCATTTTATTTTTCATTACTCTTGCTGTTGCCATAAAAAAAATCACTAAATGAATAAGCTGCATAACAATGAACTGGTCTTCTAAATAAACCTTACCATACCAATAGCCTATTTACTAGAATAGTTGCCTTTTTTTTCCAATTCTCAAACTCCTTATGCATAATGCACTGAACAGAGTTACCTTACATTTCACTCATTATTGACATTAACTAGCAGATTCCTTTAAATTAACTTTCCGGGCTGTGTTCGCACTGCTTTAATTATACTGAACTTTCCCTGTTATTAAAGCCGGACGCACATTTCTTTGTGATAACTTTTACGGTTTTCCTTGATCTCACTGCTTACTGTCGATTAGTAACCAAGTTAAAAGATTGCAAACATTGTCTGGTTCTCGTTCCAATCCCTGCCACTCCATATATATATATATATATATATATATATATACATAAAATCTACATGCACAGTATTCTCCAAACACCGACCATAATATATCTCCAAGTTATCTTTTAGTATGCACTCATTAAAGTGTCACATTTGATGCATTTGGAAGGAGTTTATGAAATTTATGTTTCTAAATTGATCTTTCTGCTTCTCTCTCCCTCTGCCTTTAGTTTAAACACTGGTTGGTAAATACAAATGCAAATAATGAGCCTATTTTAAAGGGCAAATCTAAGTATGTTGACCTTTATATTTATATGTCATTTGCTTTTAGGGTGTTATATTTTGTGATGTTTCCGATGTTACTGTACCTTGTACATTATATGACTTGAAGGGCAATTCAAAATACCTTGAACACTTATATTTCACAAGTTTAATTTCATGTTTCAATATTAATTTTATGTTATTGTATTATTTTTATAATGTTTCCGATGTCACTGTACCTTGTACATTGTATGACTTGAAGGAATAAAATTAATATGAAAATGAATATGAACTGCTTTACCCCTCAAGTTTGGCAGATCGTTAATTGGAATGTATACAACGAAATATATTTATGCGTCTGCTGTATCACATCATGGCCAGCAGCAATGATGCATCTGTTGAGATTCTCTGTAAAGCAGCTTTTACATGCCTTCAACAACAAGTCTAAGGTTGTGAGGTCTGGAAAGTAAAGGGATTAACCCTTTCAAAACTGAATTTACAAGTACAGTATATTTTAATACTAATTGATCAACTAATCAACTAATGTCACAAATTGGTTTTAAGTTTGAAATCAACTAACAAAATTTTAATGGAGTAGCTGGTTTTGTTAAATGAGAATTTTAATATGTGGATAATATCTTCATATTTTAAGTTAAAGTTATGCTTATTTCTCGGCCTTTATGCAATTTTTGCAGTGACGCATATGTATATCAATATCAGTGAAAAGGTTAAGATAGAAATGTAAACATACTGTTCATTTTTCCAGCATCAACATTTTCTTTTAAAAATATGAACGGATATGTTTCAAATCGTTTAAAAAGCAGATCTCATCAAAGTATGACTACCTATTTCCTTAGAATTGCTGTTCATAACAATTTATTATACTAATCCCCTTAAAACTATCAGTTAATGAACAATTCAATTGCATCCTCAGTTCCAGTAAACACTTGCCATTTTCTCCTTACAGTATAAATAATCCAACCCTTGTGTTGAGCTGACAACAATGCAGAATGACTTTTGAGTTGTGTAGAGACTAGTACCACAATAAATACCATACCAGAATTCAGAAATTGCAAACAAAATAAATACCCGCATTATTAGAGCGCTAAATGGTTACTGAAAAACTTGTACATAACCTGTACAGATTTTAAGAGAAAAACCTTATTCTTAAGTTTATGTTTAAATTTTATTCAAGAGCACTTTCTGGACTTGTACCCTTGTTCCATCGAATTTTTCAATTTTTCACTCTGTTCATGCATTCATGATTTCAATTTGAGCAACGCAGAGTTTAAGGGAAGAGAAGTGGGATGGATGGAAGGATCATAAATAAAAAGTAAAAATCAAAAAGGAAAAATAAATGAATAAACGTAAATAATAATAAACACATTATTTTATTATGTATGAACACAACAAACCAAAAGGATCCAGTAACAAACAAACAAAAAATTGTTGACAGACTGAGTGTAGTGAAAATATGAGATTAAACAATATTAACACAATGGTGATGATGCCAGAATAAGTCAACAAAACAGGATGGTTGTTTAATTTCAGGTTTCCACTCAGTTGTTTTAAAACAAAATAAACTGAAAAACAGAAAACAAAAGTTAAATAAACACGAAATTAAACTGTTATCAAACATAAACATTGAACAAAAATAATAAAATAACTGAAACCAAATAAAAGAAATAAAAACTATGCAATGAAATAGGCCCTACTCTGATTTTGCTTCTCATTACACAGTACTTTCGAGGTCTGTGAAAGTCCTATTATATAAGACATTCATAAGACCAGTTCTGTTGTATGCCAGTGAAACATAGTCTGTTAGTAAAACAAATGAGTATATTCTCCAATGTTTTGAAAGAAAAATATTGAAAGTGTATATGAGTCCTTGTGTGATAATGGCATCTGGAGGAAACGATATAATCACAATGCTCTTTTTAGGGATGTTGAAATCAGTAGGCCTAAGTATGTGAAACTGAATAGATTAAGAGGGGAAGGTCACGTAATTCAAAAAGAAGATACTGAAATACCCAAAAAGGTTATAGTGATACAGCCTAAACGGTAAAAGAAAGAAAGGAAGACCAAGACTGCATTGGGCAGATGAGGTGGACTATGATGCCGGAAGTCTTGGAATAAGGAACTGGAGAATGGTTGCATTGGACCACGACAGATGGAAGACTTTTCTTGAGAAGGTTAAAATTCAGAAATGAGTTGTTGCGCCACCAATGATGATGATTCCTAATCTAATTGCCACAAACCTAGAATAATGGGTGAATAGCATGGGAAACATGTGCTTTGAATCACAGCTCAAAAAATGCAGTGGCAGCGCTGATAACAGGAAACCGAAGAGATGCCATATCTGTGTCACCCAATGAAAATCATTTAGGCCTACTACAAGCATAGCTCTGACGTAACTTGATTCAAAGCACTTGGTACATGTAGTGCGGTGTGGGAATGCCTGCAGCGTGAAGTGTGTAATGAACAAAACTAGACCCCAAGGAGTATTAACTAATTACACTGTTCTACAAGGGTCATTTTTCTTATATGAAAATATGTGTTTCTAAAGGATTTCCATATGGTACATTCAAATCTGAAAACAGAAATTACCTATCAGGCTCAGTTTCTAAGTTATACGAGAATATACGTCTCATTTAGCTGACATTTTAAGTTTGTAATAAAGTTGGTGAACTTTGCTTAACAACAGTTGGCAACAGTTAATTTTGTCCTTCATTTACTTTCATTTTCAGATTGTGGCATTCCTGTTGCTAGTAAAATTTTATGTTAATTAGCAAGTTATTGTTACAGGATTTAAAATTGAGTTTTATAGCGTTAAACTGGCATTATTTGGATGATGGAGACATTCTTTATCATGTGAGTAAATATTCATTTTTGACCATAACATTCAGACATTTGTGGTATATAAAATATGTAAAACTTTACATATTTCTCTTTCACAGAAACCTCTTAAAGCATAGAAGTGAAATAGACAGATTCTAACACACAGAGATAGAGAGAGAGAGACAAAATCTTGAGTTTAACCTGAAATTCTTGTTAGAGGAAGTGAGTATTGTTTGTTTACATGAAATACTGTTTCTGTACATGCACAATTCAACTCATAGCAATGTATTAATTTCAAATGTATATTTCTCTTCTAGAAAATGCCAAATCGTAGAACGTGTAGAAATACGCCTGACAACTTCTGCTATATCTGCGGAGGGTTCACGTTTGCTAGGCATAGGAAGAAGATTTCGCCCATTGTAAAGAAGGCCTACAAATATTATTTTGGAATAGAACTTGGGGATCAGCAGAAGGACTGGGCACCACATATTTGTTGTGCAACTTGCTATGTTAAATTGTTAAACTGGTGGAAAGGTAGAGATAACTCCACATTGTTTGCAGTGCCAATGGTATGGAGGGAACAAAAGGACCACATTACAGACTGTTACTTTTGTTTGACAGATGTTCATGGTTTTACAAATCGGAAATCTAAGAGACACATAGTGTACCCCAATTTTCCTTCTGCAATCAGACTAATCCCACACTCCGAAACTCTTCCAGTACCTAGAAGACCAACAAATGAAGACAGTGAAACAGATAGTGCAGAAAGTGTGAGTGAAGCATTGACATCATCTCCTGAAAAAAAAGACCCATCTTAGATCAGTCCACAAGCACTTCAACTCCACGTTTCTTGACACAAGCATATCTTAACGACCTAGTTCGTGATTTAGGCCTAAGTAAACAAAAAGCAGAACTGTTGGGTTCGAGATTGCAAGAATGCAATTTATTGCAACCAGATACGAAAATTACTGAGTTTAGACATAGGGAACGCACTTTTCTTCCCTATTTTGCAAATGACAACTTGATGACATTCTGCAATGATGTTTGTGGACTAATGAATACTTTGAACTTCAAATACGAGCCACAGGAGTGGAGACTTTTTATAGATGCCTCAAAATACAATCTAAAGGGAGTTCTCCTCCACAATGGGAACATAATGCCTTCTGTCCCAGTTGCCTATGCAAGTATGACTAAAGAATCATATGATATTTTGAAAAATATGCTGAGATTAATAAAATATAATGAGCACAAGTGGAAAATATGTGGTGATTTGAAAATAGTTGCCATGATATTAGGTATGCAACAAGGCTACACCAAATATGGATGTTTTCTGTGCGAGTGGGATAGTCGCGATAGAAATTCCCATTATAAAAGAAAGATTTGGCCTGAACGTAAGTGGAAAGTTGGAGAAAAAATTTACTGAATGAGAAATTGGTAGCCAGTGAAGATGTTCTGCTGCCCCCTCTTCACATCAAGCTAGGCTTTATTAAACAATTTGTTAAGGCCATGGACACATCTGGAAGAGGATTTATGTGCCTTTCAAAAAAGTTTCCTCGTCTTTCTGCAGCAAAAATAAAAGAGGGCGTGTTTGTGGGTCCCCAAATTAGAGAACTTCAAAAGGACTCAGATTTTGAACAATGCCTTGCTCCAAAAGAAAGACGAGCGTGGTCTTGTTTCAAGAATGTAACGCAAAATTTTCTGGGAAGAAAAAGAGCTAACAACTTCGAACAACTGGTTCAACAAATAAAATGCATATAGGGATCTAGGATGTCACATGTCTTTAAAAGTGCATTTCCTAGATTCACATCTACATTATTTTCCTGAGAGCTGCAGTGATGTCTCCGACGAACATGGTGAAAGATTTCATAAAGATATAATGTCCATGGAAAAGCGGTATGAAGGGAAATGGATACCTGCGATGCTTGCTGACTACTGCTGAAACATTATCAGAGACTGCAAAATTGAACACAAGAGAAAAAAATAAGACTTTTAAATTCTTAGAGAAAAGTGTATTTTTTCATATTTTCTAAACTTAAATATGTCTTTCCACATAATATAATTATTATATTAAGGCTTGTGTATATTTATTTTGTTTTATAGTGCATAACATGCTTGTAAATAATTTTGCAAGTGACTAAAATATTTATAGTTACATGTTTTGCCTACATAAATACGTAGCGTGGAAACGAAAATTATTTAAAACATGAAATTGCATATAACTTGAAAACTATGCGTGACAGAGAGAAACTAATTACAGATTTGAATTCAGGAGGTGAATTTCCATGTTAATCAAGAATGTTATACCCAGAAAAATGAATTTCATTTTTATTTGTAGAACAGTGTTATGATAAGGGAAGGTTATGAAAGCAATATGGTTAACTCATAGCTATATATTATAAGCTACTAGAATATCCTAATACATCAGTAGTAATGCGGGTAGAGCCTAATCCACTAGGAGGGAATGACCAGTCACAGATATTAACCAATTCAATCCCTGGCTATGCCTGAAGTTGTTAAATATACATGGTAACTTAAGGCTCCTTCTGATCTTGGCTCAACAAGTTGCAACAACAACAACAACAATTTGCATGTTGTTAGAAGGCAGGTCAGTCCTCTATCCCATGAAATGCATGGCAAATATAGACACACAATTTCCAGCGACTGCTGTGAATACTTTCCAGGTGTTATTAGTGCAGATTTTTGTTGTTTTTACAGTGCAAACTTGAAATGCATACAATTGGACATAATTCCAGAAGGCCAAACTGGGGCTACCGCCAATCAATGACCAGTTGGATTGTGGATTCTAACAAGTAAATAAAACAAATAGCTAGTAATTTTATAGAATGTAACCATGTTGACAGATGACATATGATTTCAATATAGTCATAAAAATGAATCTTCACCCTTTTCTTTTATCTCCTCTAGGCCTTTCTAGAGGATTTTCTCTCTTTTACTACTGACTTCTGTTCCTTCTACATCTTATTTCTACTATTTCTATAACCTTTAAAACTACAAGTATGGGCAAATGGGTATCAACATAGGTATCAATTGGTATGTAGGCTATGACATATTATAAACCTTTGTTAATAATAATGATAAATAATAATAACAACAACAACAAGAAATAATTAGGTCTGCTGTTTATGTAATGTTCTGGATGATACCCGATTTGATGAACCCAGAAAGACTTCTGTTCTGAAGTATCTGCTCCTGCATTATAAGGTGGTCAAGGCAGTGTGTGTTTGTGGGGATTGGTTGCCATGATTCTTCACTCATGTCACTTGCTACAAATGATTTCTGTCCCCTCTGGGCTCAATTTAGATTAAGCATTAGCCATGTTACGTCAATCATATTCGATCACTTTTAAACATAAAAATAATAGCAATAAATTACTGGCAGTTTGAAGACGGGACAAGAGCTGGTTTAAGCTCATTTGATGAGACACATTTCAGACTGTAAACACCATAACTTTTTGCACAAACTCTTAAAGTGAGTCTGTTAAAGCATGGTAGATTTGCAGACATTTAAGTCTTATAAAAAATCAGAAGCTTAGACTGTTCTATAAATATAGGCCTAACATGTAAAAATAATTTAATGAATTGTATTTATCTCTACGCAGCCTACTTATATTTATTATCCCTTTAAATTCGAATAACAGAACTCTGTACATAACGATCATGTCATGATATAATTTTGGCTGCCATCACAAATATGAATATTTATCTTCTATGAATTCATAGAATATGATCACATTCATGATGTACTGGTTTGTCAAAATTATGTCATGACATGCACCTTTACCGGTACTTATCAAGTTACGCTGTTCGAATTTAAAAAGGATTTTTAAAATAATTATTGCACACTTTGAAAAAAGTAGGGTTCTCCAGTTTATTTTTTAGTTTTCGACTCAATACTTTAAATCTCTTACTTGAGAGTTTAGGTTACCATGTTCTATAAATCCTTAAGCAATTCAAAGTTTATCATACTTTTATATACCGGAAGTTATTCTTTGTCGGTTAATGTTCATTCCAAAACATTTTCTTTCATTCTGTTTGTTCAATACATTGGATTAATTTTAGTTTAGCTTGACTTGGCCTATTGTAGGCCTACCTATACTGAATGGCTTAATAATCTTTGAATCTTAGGATCGAAAACCTGTATTTGCATCCCTTCTCATAGCTCCTCTTACACTAGTAACTTAAGCCTTTATGGAAGGAATATTATGAAGTTCGCAAAACAAACAAATGTACTCATGAATTGTACACAAAATTGAAGATAGTCCTTTTTCCATTGTATGTACGATAAAACTTCAACACAAAACAGTTTAAAAAACATAATGGACACCACATAACATATTAAAATTCCGACGTTTCAGCCCTTCCATTCCTTCCATTTAGCTGTTTCCTGAGGAAGGTCTAGTGAGTGGGCTGAAACGTCGGAATTTTAATAAGTTATGTCAGCGTTTCTCAACCTTTTTGAACCCGAGGACCTCTAAAATGTCAAAAAAAATTACAGACCTCTAATTTTACATCCCATTTTTAAAAGGATTATAGGCTATTCTTAATATTTGGGGTATTAATTATAGGTCATTATAACGAAATATGTTAAAAAAATTTACTTCTTTACTTTCCACTTGCTTTATGATATTTTTTAAAATTATGTCTGCGGACCATCTGCACCATGTCCGCTGACCACTCTGCAGACCATAGGTTGAGAAACGCTGAGTTATGTGATATCCATTGTGTTTTTTAAACTGTTTTGTGTTGAAGTTTTATCGTACTCTGGAATGTCAACTATATGCAATGCTGGCAAGCAAATCAAATTTTCAACTTCTGGGGACATTTGAAACTCACAAAAAACCTATCCTTTCCCTAAGACTCCAGAATGTAGATGTAGATGTAGATATCTCGTCCTGTAGATCCTGTGTTGAGCGGGGCTCAAGGATATAGAACACGTCAGATCAAAAAATACATGCATGTTATAACAATAATATAGGCCTACAGAAACTGTAAGCTGCCAAATTTATCCAAGCTGGAAATATTCCTCCAAATTGTAGAAGGTGTGAGTTATTAAAAATTCCTTGACAGCTGTTTTGAAAGGTTTGCTCTTTCTTTGAATACATAATAATTTAATGTTGTTTGGAAGCTTGTTATATATCTGTACTGCAGAATAATAAGCACCCTTCTGAAAGAGTTTTAACGAGTTATTTGGTCTGTGTAGATCATTCATGTTTCTGTTAGTACGTCCGTGTACACTAAAATTAGTTTGAAATTTATCAATATTATTCACTACATAACACATAACAGAGTATATATACTCCCCTGTAAGAGTGAGGACTTTTAATTTTTCAAATAGCGGTTTACAAGATTCCCTTTTTTTCTTTCCACATATTATTCTTATTGCCCGCTTTTGTAATCTAAATATTTTCTCCCTATGGGAAGAGTTGCCCCAGAATATGATCCCGTACCTCATTACCGAGTGAAAATATGCAAAATATACCATAAGTAATGCATCCTGTTTTAATATATTATTCAAAATTCTTAAAGCAAAGCACGCTGAACTCAGTTTTGGACCTATCATTTCTATGTGTGTCTTCCAGTCAAGATTTTGGTAAATTTGCAGTCCTAAAAATTTTACATTGCTAATTTCTTGTATGATTTGTGTTCCATAATTAATTTCAAGATTTGAGATACATCTGTTTTTTGTTCTAAATTGTATAAAATGGGTCTTATCAATATTAAGTGTCATTTTATTAGCTAGAAACCAAGAAGATAAGGCAGGTTTAAGTTACCACTCTGCATCAAATGAAGACAAGCACAGGGCATCTAGCATGTAATACATAACTTACTATTAACTACACATTTAAAACAGGTAAAATTTCTTAAGGAGCTGCCAGTGGCATAACAAGCCTGGACATCAAGCAAAAATTCAACAGGATACAGAAGGGTTCAGAATAAAACATGAACTCCAACTTGAACACCATAGCGCAACAATTCTTTGATGAAAGATGGTCCAAAACTTTTCAATTAGGCCTATTTAATTACCCATAATGAATTTTAACATTCATTTTGAATACAGGTTATTGACAATAACAATCTGAATAATTTTACACTTAATGGGATAATTAGGGGGTATTAAAATAGTCTACATCGTTATCCCAAATACCATATCGGACTGCTCATTTTGAACATTCGCAATAAATCGAAAAATAATCAGTGATTGTAGTTAGTCATAAAAAAAAACATTTTCTTATAATAGGCCTAATTTCACCTACAAATGCTTGTAGCTATGTGAATGCTGTATCTCAATTACGGTACGTCCATCATCTAAATATTTGCTATCACTATCAATAGGCCTAATGTCATTCCCCAATCCACCAAATTCCTCATAGCAATAAATAAATGGTCTGCCGAAATGGCACAACTGGCAGCAGACCTGCCTTCCACCCTGGCGGCCCGGGTTCGATGCCCTGTAAGGCGATTTTAATCTGACCTTGAAGATTAAATTTACGGACAGGCGGCGGTGTACAGCTTCTAATCACTACTCTGTGCACCAAATAACCTGGCTTCAATCCCAAGCATCTCCACTGCGAGATGCATACTTCAATGTTGATAGTGATTTGTCTGTCACTAAGCCTGGTAGTTTCCCTTGGTGTCTTTCGACAAGCGTGTTTTAAAAGCTGGAATCAGAGGAGAGAAAATAACAAAATCTTTCTCAGGGTAGAGAAAATAGTATACATACTAAGGATTGAGAAAGCCATGTGTGTGTTTTAGAATAATACAAAAACAAGAATTAAAAATATTTAAGTTTGCCAAAGAATAATTAAAAATAGAAAAAGCATTCCTCTCTTGACTATGGTGGTGAACTTGTTCACTTAGGCTATAGTGGAACTACAAACAGAATACTGCACACAAGTGCAGCATAAAGATTACCAGCACCGAAGTAAGGTAGCCTGTAGCCTATATGTTTCTTGTCCTCATTTAATGTGATAGAAATCCAGAATGCAGTTAAATTACAGCTGCCAGAATGCTACATGCTGAATTATCAAGATTTTTTTAATGCTAGATAAGTTCAGCATGGTCAAGAAATTTACTGAGGAGGAGGGATAGTTTTCTACCCAAGCTTGGGAATATATGACCCCAAACAGCTGCAGGAGTAGAATCCCTGGAAGAGAGATATGGTACTTTCAGGTGTAATTAGATAGGCCTAATTGCGTGTTAGAGGTTCCTTACCAGTAAGTTTACATTTCAAAGCTTTGTTCAAGCCTCTGCAGCTCCTTATTTCAGTGTTATAGATTTTACTCATTATATACTTACTTCAGGCAGCTCATCAGGTACTTTTCCCATCCATGTCAACGAAAGGATGGCACAATCACATTTTGCATTGGTGTTGCGCTCGAAATGTAAGTGCATAGCCGTTATTTCATTCACAATCGCTCGACAGGTAGAAAACGAGAAGATTTTACTGAAGTAATGGTTGGACGCCAACGCGTAACATATGCATTTTCACATGGCAAGAAAGTTTAACCTACGTACTGTCACATTCAGGTGCGCACGAATCATGGCACTTGGTGCATTAATATTGAGAATGGCAATTCTCAGGTCATTGTCACTTAACTTGTCGCGCTTTCATGTCTTAATAATATCGTAAACCAAATTTATCATTTTACATAATAAGTCAAAGTTATTCCACGAGTGTACAGAACTTATTCAGAGCAGACGACAAAATTTGGTTTGATGTACAAGTACAATTTTTAAAAATTCCCGATTGCAAATGAACTTAATGCTTTTTACCTTCTTATCACAAAATAACTATACGCCTTTCACACATAAACCAAGACCTATAGCAAATAAATTTTGGCGAAGTATAAGTTCTTCCTTGAAACCACTGTACCAACCCTTCCTTGTCACTGCTCAAGTCACTTGTATTGATTTGAAACTATGCCACCTGGCGGCGGTTCTGTGAGTAATGAATTCCACGCACTTCGCTCCTCGATTCTTTTAAGTTTCGTATGTTTCCAGCTCAATAGATGGCAGCTGCTACAACTACATGAACACCAAACAGTATTACCAATAAAATCGAAGAAAATTACCTTTACATTTCAGTTATGAAAATTCAAGATGTTTTTGAACTACATCAAAATGCAGTTTTACATTTTACATATATATATATTTATTAAAAAAAAAAAAAAAACCTAAATGCCTTACTTACTCAATGGCAACAGACTACTCCTAAGAAAGCTAAAGGAATATTATCTAATTTTATGGAACCCAAAGGTTCATTGCCACATTTACTGTCTGACTGTGAGCTGAAGGCCGAACTGGTGGCATAGTGGGGAAAAGACAGACAGTAAATACAAGCGCATGGTAAGGTAGTGGGGGAACGCTAGCTCGGCCTTCAGCTCGCCGCCAGACAGTACCTGAGCCTGCCATTAAACCCTATTCTGCGCCAACTCCATCCAACCATCCCTCTCAAATCCTACTTCTCTTAAAAATATCCTAATATTGTCCTCCCACTTACGTCTAGGTCTTCCAGGTGGTCTTTTCCCTTCGGGTCTCCCAGTCAATATTTTTTAGATATGTCTTTCCTCCCCCATGTGTGCAACAAGTCCACACTCCGTTATTTAATTACACTTACTGTATTCCAGTGGCTTACCAAGGTGGGTGGGGGGCACAGGCTGCTCCTGGTACCACGAGCCATAGGTGGTTAGGGGGTGTCATTGTGGCAGAAAGAAAGAAGAAGGGAAAAAACCCCCAAAATCATGTAGTGTGTTAGAAAAAAAACAAATAATTCACGGTGGTCTGTCAAAGTGGAAAGTAATCGCTACTTGCAGTGAAATGTGACTGTGTCTATTATTTGTATCAGAGAGTGCAGCGTGCAGGGTGTCGTGCTGGTGTACTGTGTGTGTACCTGAGATGTGGGAATGGCGGAGTGGAGTGGGGTATGGTGAGGGTGCGGTGAGTTATCGTATCAACTCACATGGTACCCACGTCGCGAGTGAAATTGTGTTGTGTACAATGATCCTCACCGGAAATTATTGATCTCAATTATATGTGGTTAACCAACAGGTAAGATTTGCCTTTCTCTGTTAGTCACATTTTGATTTTAATGCATAGAAGCTAGATACTGCCTAGCGCAACCAACATTGAATCTGTTCTTTCAATCAGTTTGTGCGCGCGTTGACACGATCATAGGATGAATACCTTACTTTAACTGGCATTCTTATATATTCGTTTTCAGTAGGAAGATGGCTTTCTAACATTTTTGAATTTTTTAGTGATTAAAATTTAAAAAGTAAAAATATCAATGAGTAAAGGTTGAGGACATTTTAATTTTTTTTTGACCAACTAATTTCTCAATAGGTTCATAAAGTGTAAAATGCAAAATTTTAACATATTACAACAGTTGTGAAAATTCTCTTCATTTACCGTCTTCGACGCCATAATTCATATTTTATTATTTATTTCAGACACGTTCATGAAGCAAAATTGACCAATTGGTGCTAAACAGAGAAAAAAGCAGAAGGTAAAGATTTTTACAGGATGTTACAGCTACATGTTAAAATTTCTCAAACCTTTGTCTTCTACATTGAATCTTCAAAACACTTCAAGATCTAATGACAAGGATGTGGCGAACACTACTTCTACTTCTGATGCTGTACATATGTCCGACACTGAAGATGATGAGTTCCAAGAGGTGAAAGAAATTGAAATGCCCATGATTGAAAACGAAAATAATAATCTGGATGACATTGTATCAAATAAGAGAAGAGAAGAAGATGGAAAGAAAGTAGAAGAAAATGAAAAAGAAGCAGAGGGCTATGACACATCAAAAGAAATTTAAAACTTCATGTTTGAAAACGAAGAGGAAAATAATAATCTACATGACAACATAGCAAACAAGTTAGGCGAAAGAGAAGAAGATGAAAGAAAAGTAGAAAATGAAAAAGAAGCAGAAGGGTATGATGCATCAAAAGGAGAGGATAAAGATCAAGAAGCTGCAGAAGCCTTAATAAATGAAGAGACATTATGACAGTAGTACTATTTTATATACAGTCAACTCCCGATTATCCGAGATAATGGGTGGTAGCCACTTCACGGATAAACGAAAACACGGTTAAACAAAATTATACCTAAACATACTGTAATTGAAAAATTCTTTAAAACTTACATAGGCCTATTTGGAAACGTCTTGCAGTGCTAGAATCATTCACCATCAAAGGTCACCATCGAAGGTGTTTCAGCACAACAACAAAACACTAAGACTGCTGTATTAACAGTTTGATTTTGGAACTTTCAAGGAATTTTTACACTTTTGGTGAAATAGTTTAACACTTTTTGTTTTTTGACCGCATTTTCCTTCTTGCGAATATTGGAACTAACTTATCACTAAGTGAACTAAGTGAATAATTTTTTTAAGATTTTTTTAAGGAATAGCTCAACGGTTAATCCGCACCCGGATAATCGGGAGTTGACTGTACTGATATCTCTGATTGGCCTCTCCCTGTTCCCGATAAACTAAAAATTGTCAGACAAACCCAACACGCACTCCTTTCAGGGCTGTTAAGATGATTCCCATATAATATGTGTGTGTTGTGTTGCCATTTGGGAACTGTCTCAAGCCCAATTGTAATCACTGATCCATATTTAGAACGGCATGGAAAATCATGACCAATTTCACCACAATATACAACAAAAAACATCACCATGATACAAAGAACATAAAAAGTGATATACAAAATTCTTAAAGATTGTTGAGATCAGGATTTGCACACGAACTTCACTTAATGGGGGATATGCAAAAAAAGTAAGCATAAAGTAAGAGCATCTTCTTGCTGAGAAGTGTAGTCACTCACAAGTCACATGCATAAAAAATCGTTGCGACAGAATACTACCTACTCAATGCAGAAAGTACATACTTCGGCAACCCACGCGGAACTTGCACCTGCATAAACAAACCTAAGAAAACAAACAAGGGTGTTCATAGAGCAGGGCATTTAAATCACAGCTGCATCAGCATAAAGAGGAGGATAAATAATTCTATCTCGCTGAAGTTTTAAAACATAATACTTTCTTTGTTTTTTATTTCAAAATCCCAATAATTGCTAGTAGTTCAATTGAAAAGGGAAGCAGCAATGAAAGTAGTTCTTACATATACAAATTCGAAATTAGGCTTCAGTTTCAGGGAAGTCTAAGTACAAAAAGTACAAATCGTGAAAACCAGGATAAAAAAATAAAACACACATGGAGAAAACTGGGAACAAACCCAAGTTTTGAATAAGTGGAAGAAATAATTCCAGGAAATAATAGAACACGAAACAAACCCATCAATCGGCAAATTTCAACAGTAGCCTACAATATAAATGAGATAATTATTTTCGTAATATGCAAGAATTAGTTTTTAGAAGTTTACAATAATAATCACTACCTTATAATACAAGTATTCAAGTGAAACTTTAAGTGAAGTAATATAATAAATGAAAATATTTATTTCCCTAATACCTTAGGATTTAATTAGTTTAACGAAAATTCACTATAACATAATTACAACATTAAATATAATTGGTATTTTTAAAATGTGATATGAAACATTTATATAACTCCCTCTAACCTTAACATAGCTTATTCCAGTGTAGAGTAGGCCTACACGGCTGAATTGCAGTAGTGCACATTCACTTTTATCAGCCTCGTTTCCAAGTCGCATTATTCGCCAGGCAAGACCAAAAAATCCAAGTCTATGTATAAAATGAATGGCTTATAACTAGCCATCAGAGAATTTATTTTGGAGAATAAAATATTTTTCAAATAAAAGTTTTAGCACTTAGTATAATATATTATAGTAGGCCTACAAAATAAGCCTATAAAATCGTTAAACCTATTTCGAGAAAATTAATGAAAATGAAATTTTCTTCAAATAAAGTGCTTGTAAAATTGAAAAGAAAGTCGTTGCCGTAGGCCTACCTCGTGTCACATCCCTGAAGGATACACAATCCAAATAAAATCTTAATAAATGCACTCGCATACTTTTATGTAACCTAAGGGTGGCAATACACCTTTCTTCAAATTCTGATATAGAATAAGGGGCCGAGTTGCAGAGAATAGGTATTCAGTTGTATTAGATTGATGCAAAGCTTTATCGTTCACCAGGCAAAATTGAGTTTCTATGAACGATGCCTGCCTTGTAACTACCCGTCAGAGATTTTTTGAAAAAAAAAAAAAAAATCATATAAAAGTTTAGCTCGTAGCATAAGCACCTCAAACACAAAATTTAAACAAAATCGTTCCACCCGTTTTCGAGAATGTTGCGAAAACCGAACTTTTCTCTATGTAAAGTGGCCAATCCTCGTGTCACATCCCCAAAAGATACCTAAGCTCAATTAAAATTTTTGTTTTTATACGATTTTTCGTTCTCGAGCTATGCAGACAAACATCTTTCTGAAAATAATATTTTTGCATTCAGGGTCCTCAAAACATGACATCAAATTTTGGGGTCTACACAGAGGAATTAAAAATAAAAATTCACATATTTTATTTTCGCAAATTTTCATAAGGAAAAGTGGCAGGGGTTGTTTCCGGCTCATCTACAATGCCAGGGGGCTGTCACTACATTATTTGTAGTTTTCCTTCTTTCTGGAATGTCCATATATTCCGTGCGAATCACCCGAGTAGAAAGTAGTGAGCATCGAATTTGGTAGCTCACAAATTTCCTAGCATATGCTGAACCCGCTCGATCTTTATGCATGCAGAAATGAAACAGGTGCTATGCGACAGAGTACAAAGAGCGTCTTGTCACGTGGGCGCAGTGGGTGGGGGAGTCCGCTGGATTTTTATGCATACGACTGCAAGTAGATACTTGAAATCTGCGAGTATAAACTTTATACTCTCTTTTATGCATATCCCCCATTAGGTACATTTACCTCAGAATACATTTCGATGGGAAATTGTTGAGATCGCGAATTGCACACGAACTTCACTTAATAGGTAAATATACCTATACCTATTATTATACCTATTAAGTGAAGTTTGTGTGCAAATCCCGATCTCAACAATCTTTAAGTTTGAAATCACTTCACTGTGTATCCAACTCAACTCAAGTTATTCCAAATTATTCCAACTCAAATTATAATACAAAATTCTGTTTTTTAATTGCCAAATGAAACATTGGGAAAGAATGTGGTCCTGCATCTAGCTAATATCAATTATTCGTGCATTCTTGGTAACAGTTATGAAAACTTAGAGAAATAGATAATGTGATAAGTTTAACCTTCTCACTGCTACCAACACCGAAAAAACTGCACACAGGAAGACATAAAATTAATAAGTATTGCATTATGTTACAATGTTAGGAATTTATCCATGCGTTAGGATTGAAATTCATGAAAACTAGCTATTAACATTTTCTTCGTCGATTTAAAACTTACACCCCCGCTGTGATGTGCTTATATTAATTTAAATTCAATTCTGAAAGGGTTAACCCCTCAAGCCAGACATTTAAATCCTCAATATTAATATCAGATAAAAATCTACAGTGAAGTGTTGATATCCGTAGCAAGATTAAGATTGGAAATAAAAATCAATCAGAAAGATAAGGTCCCTCATTAAAAAAAAAGCTCGAATTTACAAAATTAATTACTAAGATTGTGAAAAATTTATATAGGCCAAATAAAAAGAAACTTAGATACAAGGAGAAAAGAACATTTTAGGAACATCATGAACACACAAATTGAAAAATCCGCTTAGGCAATGCATTTCTGGGAAGTAGGCCATGAAATTGAAAATTAAATTGCACTACTAAAACAAGTTGAAAAACCAACAGAACTTATAGTTTGGGAAACAATATTCAATAAAAAGAACCGAAAAAATCTCTTAAACTTCGACACTTCAGTTGGCATACAAGGAATTTTGATCGACAAGTTCATTCACCCGCTGCTAGAGGACCAGTCGGAATCAGCTGATGATGGTAGGAAGACCCATTGAAATGATCATCCTGGGTAAATACTGTATACCTTTTAGTGAAGTTAAGTGTGTATATTTCCAATCTCAATCTTGCTACAGATTTAAATCCTCGTTCACTGCGCAGCTGTGGTTTCTTGTGAATATACGGCAGGCATTTAAATTCCTCAGCATGGTTTTTCATACTTACAAGCATGGTTATATAAAAAATTTCTAGTCCTTCTATCCTTCAAATACTTGTCAACTGCCAAATTTTACTCAGGAAGATCCTGATGCGCTCCTGGTGGACATTTTATGAACTTCTTGTTTGGATTGTCTTGTTGACTTCAGACTTGAAATTTTCCTGGCTTCTCCACCCTTCACCTTTGGGAAATTATAGACAGTCGTTCTCCAGCTTAGCTCACTTCTTCCCAGAAGATGGCCGCAGAGCAAGCAGTCAAAAGCTCAGATAACTTCAACTTTCTCACTTGGCTGAAACCCCGAGAAGCCTTGATATATATAATGAAGGTAAGTTAAATGCACCCTTATTATATTTCAAAACAAACATTAGTGATATTTTATTTATGGTATTATATACAGTACACACAACCATTCACTCCCTCTGGCACACATAAGATATAATTAAAAAGTATTTACAAGGAGCTAAGAACTGTCATCATCTAACATGTCATCTGCATCAAGGTCTAATTCTTCTAAGTCTTGGAAAAGAGACTCATCCACTTTAATGTTATCCCCTCCTGAAATAAAAGAAAAAGTAACTATTAAAAGATTGTACAGAATGCAATAATAAAATACTAGTTCGTCTTTTCTTCATGGTATCATCTAATTTGAAACAAATTATTAAAACACATCAATTTTTTTTTTTAAGTATTTCAACTGATTGCAATCTTTGATGGTAGCAACAAACAAGATCCAATCACAAACTGCATTCTTTACTACCAGAGATGTTAGTGTACCTAAAGCACAGGGAACCAAAATTCAAAGTATATTAGTAACTTCCAGACCTATTCAAACGCTTCTGAGTAAATACAAACATTCAGTTATATAGGGTATTTTCCCTGGCTACTAACCAGGTGGTGAATTGGATTAATTCACACACCTTCCAATCAACCACCAGAATAATTAAAAAACATTGGCCCTCATTTGGACCGTTTTCCCATTTTTCTCGTTTTCCAACCACCACCTATATAATAATAAGTTATTGTCACTACCTAATGACTGTTGGCCCTTATTTGGACCGTTTCTACTTCTCATCTTAACTCCTGTTCTCCCAGCACCCATCTGTTTCCTGATTGGTTGGTCTTCAATAAATCTTTTCTCCAATCCGGATGTCCCCAGTTACAGCAGTCTATATAAATACACCCCATCTAGTCCTGGCATTTCATTCTCCTTGACAATGGAGCCTCAGATTGGCTTCGAAACAACGGAATTAATCCAATTCATCACCTGGTTAGTAGCCCGGGAAAATATCCTATATTACCAGGATCAGGAAAAATTCAAAGCACAAATATTCAGTTGTTGTGCTCATATCACCAGTGTATAACTGCAGCAATATTTACTACTAAATTGGATTCTTGATGCAAGAACAACATAGCAATATTTCAAAACTCAAACTTTGTTACTCCCCTGTGACCAGAAATTTCACAACCTGCACACAAAACAATAACAAAAAGAAAACTAAATGAATTTAAATGCAGCTTACCATCTTCAAGAAATTTGAGATCAGATTCATTAAGAGTTTTGTCAGTTAAGAACAATTCCCTGCCTGTCAACTTCCGTCCTTCTTTATCATCTTTCTCTTGTACTTTCTTTGATCCAAATTCAGCATCGAATCTTGCCTTCCATGCTAGGAATGATTCTACAGTCACTCTTGTACCCTCAAACCTTTTCTGTAAAAGAAAGAAATGTTACTGCTAGATTTTCAGTAAAGCAATGATTTAAGCAACTCATTTCCTGCTTCATAAGAATTTTGTTAAAAACTGATCTGGTACTACATGCTTTTTCTCCAATATTCCAATATCCAAGATGGCTAGCATTATGTCCAAATTTACACTAACCTATAGGTAGAGATCCATGAAAATTGTTTTATTTTTAAGAAAATTTGTTTTAAAATTTCAATATTTTGGTGTTATTACTAATTTGGCGATGTTATTTTAAAAATATGATCTATATATGCAAATTTTATAATCCACTCATTATCTTATTATGAATTAGCCTACTAAAAACAGTTTTTTTTTCTTATTGGCAGCTTAATTTGAACTTCCCACCTCTTGTATTTTCCTTCATTGTAGGAAATATTTAGACTTATTCATTTCACACTTTTCATAATTTCATAGTGAATGCTCATAATTGGGTACTGATATCTGCAAGAATGTAGGAGATAAACATTCTTTAATTATAATCAGAATGAATATGTATTCCAGCCGCCTCAACATGCATTACATTGAAGTCTGTTTGGACAGCAGTTGGTTTCGGAGCGAAAATTGCCTCTCAATACACAGATAGCCCATTGCTCCAGAGGTGCCTTATCTTTCAGCGTGATATTGCTCAGGAGACACTCATTCACAAAACTCTCTACACTCGCTGACATGATGTTTTGAAAAAGTTATGACTATGTATGACTCTGACTATGTAATGTTTTGCCAATAAGTTTAGAAATAACAGGAGGCATATTTAATTAGTTCTTACTCAATGAACGACACACAAAACAACACAGAAAACATGGATTAAAATTACAACTGGTAACACTATGCACCTCTTGCTGTGCCATAATTCCAGAAGGAACTGTACTTGGCAACTCAGTGCAGCGAATCATATGTTATGTTTATGGCTCACACGCTGGGTGTGCTGATCAAGGACATACCCCAAGAATGCCTGCGGTGGCTTATATATACATATGTATAATGAAAAACACAGTACTGAGTTAGCAAATAAACGAACTCAATTTACAATGACAATATATTATGTGACCGCCTGCATGGTCACAAGGTTAGCGTTGCTGGCTACGGATCCGTAGCCTTGGGTTTGATCGCCGCTACCTTCTTAGATTTTTCTGAGGTAGGGAGGTCTCTGGAACGGTGTGCACTCAGCCTCATGATATAAACTGAGAAGCTAGTTCATACAGAAGTAACAGCTCCGGTCACGGAAATCGCCATTAACGGCCATGGGTGTTGGCATGCTGACCACATGCCCCCAATCCTGCCAACTACCTATGGTAAATGATGCACCGTTCAGGTTATAGGCCTAGTCCCTTCAGGGATGTAGCGCCACGGAGTTTAGTTTTTAATATATTACGTACTGAACTACAACAGGTGGCCTAAGACCAAGCTAATTAGTAGTAAATGCAAAATTGTAATTCTTTAGTTGCTGCTGTATTGAACTGGACCATCAAAATGACCACAAAATACACCCATCTCCATAGCGTTTATGCAAAAAGAAGGTAAAGGTTTACAAACCATCTCTGCTTCCTCCGCTTCTTTTTCTTTCAGTATTGCTGCTTCTTCTCTCTTTTTGTGTAGTTCATCCCATTTTGTATTAAGCCATTCTTGTGCAGAAGAAACTAGTGTAAAAACCATTACTGTACCTAAGTTCTCTTGAGCCTGAAACAATAAAAAATTGTTACATAGCTTCTATTCTACAGTCATTTCTTTGCACAGGTTGAAACGATGCTTCTTGCTTGAGGAAAATGTATTCTTGCACTCAGGCTTATATATCTACCAATTAGCAGACCAAGGCAGTAAAATTTAGGGAGCAGTATTTTGCCAAAGGGCCTGTGAAACATTTGCAGCTTTTGTATGGGTGAGAAAAATAAAATTTTGTGCATAAAAGTTATCACCTAATTCTTTCCAAAAATATATCGTAGCAATGACATTTGAATAAACCCAAAGCAAATAAAAGAATATATTTTTGCATGTTGTTTAAAAAATAGTTCTTACAATGAAAGTTACTTTTGCAGGTAACCCACATTATTTAACTCATGTGGTAATATACAATGGTGTTTACTGTATATCATATTCAAAATTATGTTTCTGGTATTAGTATAAACACAGAGTTTCCGAGAAATGGTTGCCAATTCGGATGTTCATTTTAACATAATGTCATGTCTAGAGACAGGCACAATATGAAGAAAATTTTGCCAAAATATGAAATTTATTTATGCTAAATATGAAATTATGAAGAAAAAAATTAAAAATATTATGAAATGCAATAAATCACCAATTTTATCATCTGAATATTTGTTATTTGATTTAAGACAACACAGAAAGGAATATCTACCATATTCACAATGAGAGGGTAAAATAAAAACACTAGTTAACTGGTAATTAATACGTTAAATATTCACAATTTTCTATTCACCTACATTTTTCACATCACATCATCACATCAACTAATATTTATTACAATAAGATAAAAGCAGCTTTTCAATGTTTTCTGGCAAAAAGTACATATCTTCTGTCGGTAAGAAACGTCTGAACTGTGTGTGTGTCTTTTTAATTTTCATTTTTTTTATGTATAATGCTATTTGTGTGTTGTTTCAGCTGAAACTTTGTGTTTGCAGATACCAGTATTAAAAAATAAATTAATAACAAAATTATTATGTAATTCAGTCACCCATTTGTTCAGAATAAAGATAACGGCGAAAGCCAAATATTAAGTGCACTTTAAGCTCCGCCCACTCGATCACTCAATATTCACATTTTGTTTCTCAGGGAAGCAGGTGACAAACTATCCTTGTATATTGTCGCCGACACTCCCGACAGTACTAAATATTAAAAATGCGAGCGTGCCCCTTGTAACAAATATTAAAACTGCTAGAGTGCCCCTTGTACCGAATATTAAAAATTCTAGAGCACCCCTTGTACCAAATATTAAAAATTCCAGAGCGCCCCTTGTACCAAATATTAAATGCGAGAATATGTGCCTTGTACCCAACGGTTTGTCAGCCTATTCATCCTCAAAGAATTCGCTAGATCACGGCATAAAATGAATTGCTTCACTGGGGGAGGGCTGGCCGGGATATGTCTCATGCGAAGATGCATCTTATATTTGTTCTTTCCCAAGATATCAAATGTAGCGTAAACATAATTTGAATGTTAGTACAAATTTATCTTTAGATAATATTACACAGGTAATAAAAAGGACTATATTCCATACTTAACACTTTTGTAACAAAATGTGCACATAACAATCGTTCCATCTGTTTTAAAACAGTTTAACTCTGTCACCAATTGCGCATTCCAGATTTAGGCACACGATCCAAATCACCACAAATCGCAAACAACACATAAATGAATATTCCCTCCTCCCTGCTAGTGAGCTGGTTCCCCCACCCTTGCTGTCAAGTTAGCTTTCGGAATGCAAAAAAAATTTGAATACCTCCACTCAATATGTAGAAATTCCATTCCCGATCATAATGGAAGTAGGCTATTATTAGAGCGGAATGGTGTACGGTACCTCTTAACAGTTAGAAGTGTTGCCAAATGTCTTAGCTTTCTGGAGTTAGCGGTTTAGGGATTTGAGATGCGATTCCAGGGAAATTTTTCAAAACATTTTAATAATGTGGAAAACTCGATTCATTTGTCAAATAAGTATTAATGAAGGAAAAATTTGCAAATCATACAAAATATGAAGCTTTATGAAGATTTTCACGAAATATGAAGATTTTACCAAAATATTATGAAATATGAACTTTTTTCTTGCTTGCATTGCCATCTAAACTTCGTGGTTCGTAAAGATCCGAGTTTTCAGAGCGCTAGTAGCCATATTTTAGAATATGAAATTTCATATTTTGCCTGTCTCTAGCTCATGTCACAACATTTTAAAAAATCACAACACTTTTTAAAATCCACATTTTCTGAGCTCTATTTTACCCAGGTTATGCCTTAATAATCTATAAGAAAGAATTTTTGAAATTGTATGTCAGTGGTAAAGGAACTTTAATTGTGGGAAAATCATGCTTCTAACCATGTCAGTCACATGGAATGACCCGTATACACGTAACAGTACACAGTTTATTCCTACAGCCCATGAATATAGATGATAGTGCACTGAATATTTCTCCTACTTTTTTTTTCAAATGTGCATAATGATGGATTCCTGAATTACAGAAGGCAGGATGACGGTAGTGTTATTTCCGTCTGTTACAATTTCAGTTTGGTCAGGAATAGTGATATTAGTTTAACAGTGGCATACTGAATGCATGTTTGTTGTGTGCCATATTGAATCTCGAATTTGTTTTTTTATATACTTACTTACTTACTCAATGGCAATGGAAAATTCCTAAGCAAGCTAAAGGAATATTATCTATTTTATGGAACCCGAAGGTTCATTGCCGCGCTTACCTGAGTCCGCCTTTCAACCCTATTCTGTGCTAACTCCATCCAATCATCCCCCACAAATCCCACTTCCCATAAATCCGTTCTAAGATTGTCCTCCCACCTACGTCTAGGTCTTCCTCGTGGTCTTTTCCCTTCGGGTCTCCCAGTCAATACTTTTGAGATATGTCTATCCTCCCACATGCTTGCAACATGTCCAACCCATTTCATCGTTATAAAAATATTTATAAAAAAACCCTCCTGCTTGGGGGTTTTACGATTAGATTTTTAGCAGTGGCAAAATTAACTAGTCTAACCCCATTGTCGTAGGCTGAAGCAGTGCATTGCATACGCCGACGATGTAATGATTACTGCAAGAACAAAAAAAGCCTTGGAAGAAACATTTGCTAAATTGAAGGAACAATCCGAAGCATTTGGACTTAAGTTATAATAAATGAGAATAAAACTAAGTACTTGAAATGTGGTGAACAAAACTCCACTCCAAATAATATGAACCTTAATGAGATGCAGATTATACAGGTCAACAAATTTAAATACTTGGGAACAACACTAAATGGCAATAATTCGATAGAAGATTAAATTAAAGAACGAATTAGCAATGGCAATAGAGCCTATTTTGCCAACCAAACTCTATTTAAAAGTAAATTGATAACTAAAAAAGCCAAACTAAGGCTGTATTGGACCATAATTAGGCCAGTTGTCACCTATGCCTGTGAAACCTGGGTATTAATAGAGTCAGTCAAACAAAAACTATTAATTTTTGAAAGAAGGATACTGAGAAGGATTTTTGGAGCTACCAAAGACAGAGATGGAAGCTGGAGAATAAGAACCAACAAAGAATTAGATGAGCTGATACACAACCAAAATATAATAAACTTCATTAGAGCCATGAGGCTAAGCTGGTTTGGACATGTTAAGAGAATGGGAGACGAAAAGCTAGTGAAAGGCATATACAAATGGAGACCATTAGGAACGAGGACAGTGGGCAGGCCAAAGAACAGATGGGAGGATGAAGTAGTGAACGACATGAAGAAGCTTAAAATAAACAACTGGATGAGAGAAATACAGAATAGAAAATCCTGGAAAAGAATTGTTGAGAAGGCCAAGACATTCAACTTTCAAGTTGTAGCGCCTTAATAAAAAGAAGAAGAACCCCATTGTCGTTGCTCTGCAAGTGGAGACTTTCGTTCCCATTCGTGGGCTTGGGTTTTTTTTATATATGTTTTTTTAATTTATTTACGTCCTCGTGATCATTAAAATGATATGGGGACTATATATAATACATATTAGACAACAAAAGCACAACATATTGACCACTCTGTTCGATGATTTTCACCACGAGACATTACACCACCAACCATGGGTGTACAGTGATGGAGGGTTCAGGGAGTTCAACCCCCCTCCGAAATAACTGCAATTTTTAGGAGTATAACACCTTGTGATGAAAATAAATAAAAACATTGGTACTGTTGTTAAGTTTTCTTACATAACACAGCAATATTAAAAATCTCTTGTAAATTTTAATTTCTCATTAATGATTCTATATTTTTGTAATTTAAGATTCAAATTTCAAAACAGTGTTTGTAGTTCTGCATCGTAACAATGCACATACTTAATACCAATGAACAAATGTAGGCCTATCTGAAATAACTTCTATTGTAGAGGAAAGCATATTGTTATGAAATAACTTAGCCTATTACCATATTTTTCGAACCAAAAAACACACATCTTTACCTTGAAAACAGAGTCCAGTAGGGTGCATCTAATGGTTCGAAGTAAACTAAAAAAATTAAAATTATGGGTAATAATGCCTGTAATACCATAATCATACAGAAGGTGTTGTAAGGATAAGTTAGCTGCAAATTTTGGCATGGACTGTACACTACATCAGTGCACTTATCACAATTTCGGTAAAATGAGAGTAGCGAGAAGATGGTGTTGGATTGAAAAAGTGAGAATCTGGACAAAATCCTTGATTTTTAAAATTATTGTTTTTTAACAACAATACTGTTTTTAGAAGGTAAAAGTTTGAGAGAATGTGGGTAGCATTAAATTTCTTGGATTACACCTGCATTTGTTTGTAATTTGAGAGGGAATCCCACTATTCTGATGGCAGACCTAATAGCTTCATTTTCCCTAACATACCTCCAAGGTAAAATAGGGTCACATCCATAGGCGTAACCAGGCCGACCATATGGGGGGGGGTTATAACATCCGCAGGGTCTGGGGGTATGCAATATCCCCCAGAGAGAGGGGGGTCCGGAAAATTTAAAAAATTAAGATGAACAATAACGAGTTTTAAGCTTCCGGGGGTCCTCCCCCGAAACATTTTAAAAATTAAGATGCACAGTAACGAGTTCTAAGCTTCCCACGCTTTATACTCGAAGTAATTTATAAGCAGACTTTCTAAAATTATACAATTTTCCTTTTTTTAATCAATGGGGGGGGGGGGGTTCAAACCCCCCCCCCCTCGTTACGCCTCTGGTCACATGTATCGGAGTATAAAAAAAAAGCTTCATTTTAAGTCTGTTTATCCAATAGTTTTTGTGTTTGTGTATTAATATATAGAAAATACAAAATTACTGGAAAATATTATCATCATATTAGGTAAGTAAAAATATTATTCAAGTTGTAATTATTTCTTATAGGCCTATTATGCCTTTTATTAAGACTTCTAAAGCACATAGCACCTTGTAGGTAACGTGAGTTACCAGAAACATTGAAAAGTTGTTATTAAGGTTTTCACATTTAGTTTATAGAAACAAAAAATTAATTTCATTTCATACTTGTTGACTGAAAAAACAATGCATAACCTAGTTTCAATGCATAACCTAGAAGTGAAAATTTTATTTTCAATTTGTGCAATGTGAGTAAAATTTATTTAAAACAATAATGATAAAATAGAAGTTTATATGAAAGATATGAGTGGAGAAATAATACACTACTTCACTAGATGTTCAGACAAACCTGGACAAAAGAAGTTTATATATTTACCCATAACCTTTCTGCCCACAGTAAAAATCATTTAAAAAATCCGTATTCCCTAGTTACGGTACAGTCTGATTTTAAGAATTCGAGAAAGGTGTCGGGTATAGTTAGCCTATCACTTGTCAGCTTTGGGATCCTGTCTTTTTTTATGTTGTTGGCTATAGGTGCATATCATGAGGTTTAAAAATAAATTTATTTTTAATACAAATGTTCGTGAATTAACTAAAAACATAAATGCAAATTAAAATAGGATCATCCACATGTCTGAAAATATATTGTAGAATGCTCTGACATTTTAAAGTAGAGTTATAGGACCAAAAGAATGTTGCACATTTCCTTACCATGTCGACTACTGGTGTCCTTACCTTCTTACCTTATATGAAAACATATTTTTTGGAATGGACTTGCCTCCAGAAACCCGCACAAAGAGTAGTTAAACGAAATTACTATTTCTGTAAAACAAACTTGTCTATAGAGATTCAGATACACCGATTCATAAACTTAGTAGGCCTACTTGTGTAATTTCACAACAAATCTGGTTAGCGCTACTTATGGTTCACACCTCGATACCTGATTTCAGTACAGTTTCTAGTTCTTGGCATAAAGAGGTCATGGCATGGATCTAGCCCATAATGTGTAAGTCTGTAAAATCATATAGTATTAAGATAATTTGTCAAAAGAAAATTTTAATTTATAGACTACCGTATCTAAAAGAAGAAATGGTCAGAAACCTCAAAAAAAAATTTAAAAGGCTGTGCTGTAGGGTCACTAGTTTTTGCCGGTTCCTCCTATAAAAGAAAATTTCTTGTTTAGAGTGGGTAGGTTGGACCTCAAGGTATACCGATCTCTCCTGTCCCAAGAATGCAATTTGATTTTATTTTATTCAGTCCATCGGAACATATTATATGTTATGGGACACGTCGATATAATTACAAATAAGAATATGAATTTACAGTTATAAGTAGGGACCGGATTTTTAGGTTTTTAAAAACACTGTTTTAGGTTTTCCATTAGGTGAAATAGTTTTTTTTAGGTTTTTTGTCCAAAATATCGATTTCGGGTAGAATAATTGGTTTAATGAATTTGAATGTGCTACATAGGATTGAATACATAATAATATGTGTGAAGTGTAACTTAACAAAACTGACTTAAATTTGTGTAAACTTGCTTTAAGACAACTGAAGAAAGAAAGCATAAACAATCAACAGAAGCCGTGAAAATAAGATTGCCTCACATTTCCTGGTTACAGTATATCACTTTATCTTTCAAGATTCTCAACTGTGAAGTTCTTCCTGTTATCTCTTAGTTAATAGTTAATACTGTATCTAGACACTACCCTTCTCAGGATTCGAATCCGATGCTTCTAATTTAGTGAGTAAAATACTTTATGGTGGGATGTGGATAACGTGAAACTGATTATTTTCCTTTTTTCGGTTGTTACGCATGCTAACCGCACAACAGATCAACTAGGGACGAAAACTTCCCCTTTTCTAGGAAGGTAAATAATACGTGTTTTTGGCAGGCTTGACAAAATATTACTTTGCCATCTGTAGTGAAATTCACAGATCGTCGCCAATCCACTGCCGTAATAAATTTGATTTCATTTGTTTCGGCATAATTGACACGTCTTCTTAAAACTCACAGTGTGACCACTCAGTATGAATAACAGGGTAGTACTAAAGGCAAACAAAAAACAAGCGCTTTAAAACACAGAAATCTATATCCTTGTTTATACACGGCAACAATGGTTGTTCGTACGAATATTTTAAAAGGAATACGGAGGTACTCTTTTCCTCTCTTGATACTGTCCAAACTAGACGGCAATGGGTTGAATGAAACGCTGGTGGTATTAATTTTTACCCGACAAAAATTATTCTCTTCCCACAAAATATTGAATTCCCAACTGGCAAACAAAAAAGGAGCCTAAATTAGTTATTTTAGGTTTTATATCCCGTTTAGGTATATTTAGGTTTTTATACCCCATTTAGGTATTTTTAGGTGCCACAGAATTAATGTGGGTGAATCCTATGGACATGATTCGAAAAAATGTATGAGCGCTTTTTGTTTTGGAAGTAAGGAAAAAAATAGGTAAAAACCTAAGAATCCGGTCCCTAGTTATAAGCAATAGGTACAATGAGAGAATTTTACATAATATACAAATAAACATTAACAAGTTATTATAATAATTTACAACACAAATACAAAATTTATAATACAATTATGTACAAAAATAAAAATTCAAATACAAAATACAAAGGTGCTGAGTTATCCTGTTGTGTAAGTAGCTATATTGATAATGTTCTGATATTATAAACACAGAAAGATTTTTTCTAGCAATAAAAATGAACTTATAGGGACATGTTAATGTAGTATTGGAATAGTAAGTAATAATAATATGACAAGGTAACAGAATCAAGGTTAAATAAATAAATATAAAATTTAGAACAGGAAAAGAGATGAAGGTTCCTCCAGCCTTAGCGAGCCCGCTCCATCTTCTAAACCCTAGCAACAGGGAACCAGAGTCAACCAAGCCGCTCTCCGAAAGGTTGAGCCATTTGAGGCTACGTGTATTTTTAGCTGTTTATGAAGAGAATTTGTGAGCCCACTCCATACAGGATTATAAGCCTACCATAGAAAGTACATTCTCTGCCTTCTCTTGTTAACTACAGGTCTCCTACTGATTTAAATAATTATTTTAGAGTATCTGCTAATCAGCAAATATTCATTCCAAATAAAACATAACCTATAATACTACTTTATAGTATCATCTGTAAACAAACACCCACAGAATAAATAAATCAGAGATAGAATACTGTAAAGGAAATTTATGACTTACTTGCTGTATAATATGTTCCTGTAAGAGTTCCTCATCGCCTTCTTCAAAATTTTCTGCTTCACATATCTCTATTTCTGGTATTTCATCTGGATATTTTGGTGTATATTCAAACTTCAGTTTACAGGATATTCCATTCCCCGTGTCGGGCTCATATTCTTCCGATTTTATCGGAATTATGAATTTATGTAACGGTGAAGTGCCTAAAACTAAGGTTAACGCACATGTTATTACAATCACATAGCCTGTAGGACTCTTGAAAACAACATGTAGCCTCTTATTGGTAATATGGTACTTACTTTCCATTTCGCCACAATAAATGGAGTCTAAAGCTTCTACTTCGTTGTTTTGTTCGTCTTGGTAATCCATTTTCAACAGTTTTATTTATAATTATTTTAAATTAATACATACGGTCACTATAACAAATAGGCCAAGTTCCACACTTGCAATGCCGCACCAGAGCAGAGTGACCAACAAAAAGATCCCGAAAGTCGCTAAGAAGATGAGATGTTTCTGCCAAAAGTTGATATGCTCGAACAGAAAAGTGGAAAATAAGTATTGCAATCAGCACACAGCATCATAAAATGTTTATATTCTGGGAAATGGTCATCGACAATAACAATATATCAACATTTTAAGCTAAAAATATTTCACTAGCATGATCTGCCAATCTTTTTCAGCCATGTTCACTGCATGCTTACCGGTAGGCCCAAAAAAAAGGCTGCCAAACTGGCAAAGATTAACGAAATAAGATCTTCAGTTACTAATAAATGAACAAGGGTGCAATATGCAAATTACTACTACAATATTTTTTGTTATATTTTTTCTTCCTTTATCGTAGTTTAACCTAGATTTAAGCAACCCAAGCCGCCCGGGCCTTACAGGGCCACGACCTGTCAGGAGAGGGATTATCTTTGGATCACATAGGCTACATACTTTTTTGACCAGACAAGGACAAGGAGGGTCTCCCCGGATGAGTGATCAGCCCAATGCCGGGGCCACCTCCGAGACAACACGAACACATAGGACAAGACACACACACACACTCATTCAGAACAAGGCGAGGATGATAATGATGGCCAGAAGATATCCGGGGACAACAAGGGCCTAAAGTTACCTGACATTTCGTCTCACAGGTGAGGGAAAACCCCGGAAAAAACCTCACCTAGATAACTTGTCCCTACCAGGAATCGAACCCGGGCCCGCTGTGTGAGAGGAGTGAATGCATCCCCTGAGCCACAGTGGTGGACTTATTTGTTGTCATAAGTTCAAATCTTTGCATCATGGATCAGTAGCGGACGCAGAATTTTTTTTCGGGGGGGGGATTTGAAAAATTAATTAACATATATATAATTAGTTTATAAAACTTGCCACTTAGAGTGCATATATAGCCTTTTTTCAAATTTCGGGGGGGGGGGGGTATAACCCCCCTATCCCCCCCCCTCTGCGTCCGCCACTGTCATGGATAGCTGCTAACCTTCCCATACAATTTTTTTTTTTTTTTTTTTTTTTTTTTAAGTATAGCAATGGATGATAATGATAAGTGCTTTTTTTTTTCCTAAAAAAATTAGGGGTACTCTCCACTTCTGACTTCACAGAATATTGCCAGACTTAACCATATATTTAGAATGACAGTGGAATTGTACACAATAAGCTTACACGACTATTAGTCCTCTGAGGTAGAGTTAGTTCATACATATCAATAATTCTGCCTGTAAGCTGTAATTTAGTCTATGAAATGCTCAAAGGGTTTCTTGCACCTATCACAAACACATAAGGGGATCACAACTTATAGTCCATTACATTCGGAGTCAGTTCATTCAACAAATAAGGGTACACAATATTATTGCTGATCATCTGCCATGTGAGGAGTAATTTAACACATGAAAAACAACTGCAGAATAGCCAGAGATAGAATGACATGTGCAGCAACATTAATGCAAATAAATGCAATTTTAATCCAAGAGGAAAGAGGGACATCAATCTCTTGAGCATATGCTACTGTTGAATCAGTAAAATAGGCAACATAGTCATGGTTACCATTGCAACGGTGCTTGTAGCGCTCACTTGTTTTCCCAGCCGTAGTGCTTATGTCACACCCCACCTCTCTTAAGTCATGGTATAGATAACTAACACAACACTAAAAATGTTACTCTAATGCAAACAATGCGCACCCCTGCATACCCCAGGAAAAAAGCACTAACAACAACAACAACAACAACAACAAAGTCCCACTGAAATGGATGGGAAAGGCAACCTCTCAAGAGAATAAAAAACTATTCTCATAAATCTTCTCTAGATTATTTTAATACATTTTTAAATTTCAACCTATCTGACTGTAATGTTAAACAGACCAATTTTTATACAGTTCAGTAGTTTTTCAAAATCCTTAGTTTTATCTGCTGTGTTTATGAAGTGTAGACTTTATAAACACAGTAGATAAAACTACCACATATTATTTTAAATAGAAAACTTTGCTGTACCAATATTTTAAACAGTTTGCCAATACATTGGATAGCAGGTGGATTTCTTCGCTTTCTCAGTTATCTTTAGTATTACTTGCAGTTATAAGTAGCCTTCTTATAATATTATCTACAGTAAAATGCAGCTCGGGTGTCTGCTACTACTGTGAAGAAAGAGAAGCTAGAATGCTTTTTGGTTCACGTGCATCCAACCCCAAGCCACTGTCAGAGCTGGTTCCTACTCCTAGGATGCTATTGGTTAAGAATGGAAGGGAAGGAACCCCACCCTCACTGCACTTCTTGGTTTATGAGCATCTAACTCCAATCCCCCATCCATATGCGAGAAAGTAAAATTAATAAAATAGCTTATTAGTACGTACATTTTACTTAAAAAAAAAAAAAATTTTTTGATGTTCATGTCACAACTTCTTCTTTCACCTTTATTTATGCATAGAGACAATGAAGATGCTTTATTTTCCATGGTATGCCATGATTGATGGTAGAGATGCCAAGCAACAGTGCAGTATAAACAGAAACGGAACGTGACTTCAGGACTGGTGAATTTTTGCATGACTTTGAACTTAGGTTGCTCCAGTGGGTTGGGTGCACGTCATCACGTGTTGATTCCCACTGCATGCCTGCACAGCTGGATTCATCAAAATCAGTTGTTGAAAGTGTTGGGCTACTCGTATAAGATGGTATAGATTTTGTAAGCACATTTTGAGAGAAAAAACATTATCTTACATTCATGCCAATGTGGTATTAATCAATATATTCAAATTATTTCATACCTTTAAGATTCCTACGTGCGGCATACACAGAGGATGGATAAGGAGGGCTAGTGTTGTGTCCTCTGAAGACTCCCTTATACCTTCTTTGGATCTTCCCTTGGGCCAAAAGGCTCAAATGGCGAAGACACAGGTAGGGCTGTTGCCTGACTTCTCACTCTTGCATCTAAAATTCTTATTTCATACCATTAAAATGCTTAACTTTCATTTCACATTGCCTTGCATGTTTGGGTTATGCTTCTAAGTTATAACAGATTGCATATGGCTAGATTTGCAATATACCATCATAACAGGTACTAAAAGAAAGTGCAACTCAAAGTATTATTTCATTTAAAATTAATTTACTGTATGAGTTGACATAAACACACTTTTTGCTTCACTTACCATATTTTTGGTATGACGCGTTTCAAGGAGCCTCCTCCCCATTTTCAAATACTCTGTTGACAGAGTATTTGAAAATGGGGAGGAGGCTCCTTGAAACGCGTCATACCAAAAATATGGTAAGTGAAGCAAAAAGTGTGTTTATGTCAACTCATATAGTAAATTAATTTTATTATAGTTGCTTCACTGTATAAAGTTCCACAAAGTCTTTATTATTTCATTTGTTTGCACATGCCTGTTTGTTGCTCGACAGACTCCAATGGCAAAGGGACAACAAATGAAAGCATGTAAACCATGATAACTAGGGCCCGGATTTTTATGTGCTAAAAAACTTAAAAATATTTATTTTATATGTGCTAAAAATGTTAAAAATATGTGCTAAAATTTTAAAAAAATGTGCTAAAACTAAAAAAAAATATATTTTTTTCTGAAAAAGAAACAAAAACATCAGAACGTTTGTAACTTACTAGAACAAATTATATTGAAACTCACCAATTGCAGCTAAACATCAGATGTAAAATGCTGACTGGAGTTGCAGTGCACAACAAATGTCATCTCCAGATTATGGATCACAAATCCTTGCCTATTATCCGAGAGTAATGTCTTATACTGAGAAAAGGAACATTCTACATCACACGATGTTAACCTTGCATATTTGAATTGGGGTAGATCACTAACACACACCCGATCAAGTTCACTTATGTTTTGGCCTTCCAAAACTTGAGCGACTTTGCAGAGGGTTTGGTAGCCACCATTTTTAAAAAAAAACATACCTTTAAATTTTGTTCTTAGAGGTTCTATTTTCGAACCTGAGATAGTGTAAACTTGCCTTTCAACATATTGTATTTCTTTAACTGAATTTCGCAATGTTGAAATTGGGTTCTGTTCATCCCCGATAAGCAAGTGCAAGTGAAACACTCTCACCTCATTGCAAGTGAAGCATTCGTGTTGAATTCTTTCGAGATACAAATTTTTGTTGTAAAATGCTAAAAGAGAATGAGGAAAAATACTAAAATATTTATTTATGGAGAATATATCGAAAATATTTATTTACATAACTTTTTTGTAAAACATGTGTTTTTATGTAAAATAAAATTTTGAATTTGCGGTTGTCGGACCTTGATATGAGCAACAGGAAAAAAATTACATAAAAAATCCGGAAAAGTACTAAAATATGTATTTATGGTGAAAATATCGAAAGTATTTATTCACATAACTTTTTCTGTAAAATATGTGTTTTTATGTGAAATAAAATTTTGAATTTGCATTTGTTGGACCTCGATTTGGATATTAAACTTTGTTTTAGGAATGTACGCATCAGGAAAAAAAAATAAATTTTTTTTTACATACAAATCCGGGCCCTAATGATAACATTATAGTAATGTATACTATGTAATGTCCAACAGAGACAATAATCTGTGGTACATGAATGCATATGCATATATCTATGTAAACCATGCCCTCAAGGGTGAATGACCACCAATGAGAGCCAGGTAACAGTTGGAACCATTAAGAAAAAATAAACCACAAATTGCTCCTGAATTTCCCATTACCAAATCTTGAGAGATTGACTCATCTTTGTTTGCCTTCCAAGAAAATTCAACATTGGTTTCATATGTCCCCAAGAAAAATGAAGTTGTATTGGCTCTCTGCAACATTTGACACTGAAACCGGAGAAAAAAACAAGCCGTATATAAAATTACCTTCTTCAATGCTACTAAGTCAGGTGTTGATACTGTGGACCAACTGTGCAGTACTTTGTTTCCAGAAAAAACAAGCAGATGGCCGATGGTTGTGTTTTACAGCTTGCTAAATGTAACAGGCATAAATTATCAGATTATTGTAGAATAATTATAATTTGAGTTGAACACTTATGCTTCACTTACCAACTTTTTGGTAGAACATGTTTCAAGGACCCTTGTCCCCATCCTTGGCTACGTGTCCAACTCTACCATGTTCTACCAAAAAGTTGGTAAGTGAAGCATAAGTGTCTAAGTTCAACTCAAATTATAATTATTCTATTATAGTGGCTTCATTGTTTATGTTCCATCATTTTTAAATATCAGATTATTTTTCAGGTTAACAGTAAAACTGAAGTCAGGAAATGCAGTTGCTTTCTTGAAAGCTTGGGTCTTGAGTTTGCGATGATTATTTGCATATCCACTCACATTGCTCTTCCTTACCAATAGCACTCGAAGACGCACAAACACAGAAGAACCACAATTTATGATAAATGAAACAGAATCAAGTACCAAGAGGAAAAGATGTTACAAATGTGGTCGATTTATGAACAGAGCCATGAGATAAACGTGCAGATCTTGTAAACAATATATTTGACTCGAACATACGTAACAGATTTGTCCAGATTGTAAGCAGTGCTGTTTTGATTAAATGTTATTAACATCAAGACCGAAATGGATCATGTTTTAGTCCTCTGTAAAACTCTGTTTTAAGTTTCAGTTCTTATTTTTAGTGTTTGAAGTTCATTTTAACTATAAAATAATTATCATAACAATAATATCATAAGTACAACATATACATAGAACAAAATTATGAACTATTTTTAACAATATGTAATTTTAAAATGACATAAAAACACAAAAAAAGACTATTATAAAGAACTGTGTAAGACTACTGCAGGGTTAATTGTGTATGGTATAAAAACACGATTTTGATGTGTTACAAGCCAGTTTATATTGTTCTGATTTTAGCTTATCTTAATCAGGTTAACTATTTCACATATGCATTGCTGGTAGCATTGGTTAATATCTAAAACAAATTCGATAATATTTAAACTAAAATCAATGAAGCTCAGGGGCGTATCCAAGATTTATTTTCGGGAGGGGCTCAGAAGTTGATGATCTAAAAATTCCTGAAAAACGACCTTCAATTTGACCTTAAATTTATGGAAATATGACATGAAAAATTGAAAATACGAGTTAAGATTTCTGAACACAAATTTTAAAAAGGGAATATACACTAGTATATTAATTAATAATAATAAACAAAGGGCAAGATTTAAGTAGTTTATATTACTAATTTTATTATTTTATTTTATTGTTATGTTTTATATTATTGTTATGAGAAATTAAAGTGGCCTTATGTGCAACATATTAGCATTACTTAACATTTCGGGGGGGGGGCTGTAGCCCCCTCAGCCCCCCCCCTGAATACGCCCCTGATGAAGCTACATCCCTGCAGGGACTACGGCTACCTTCTGACTGCTGCATGATCTACTATAGGCAAAAAGCAGGATGGGGGGGGGGGGGGGGGGGGCATGCCGACGTTAATGGTGGTTTATGTGACCACAGTTGCTACTTCTCAATCAAGTAGCTCCTCAGTTTGTATCATGAGCTGAGTGCACCCCGTTCCAGACATCCCTACTTCATAAATTTGAGGTACCGAGGATCAAACCTGGGCCTGCAGATCCTTAGCCAGTGATGCTAACCACAAGACCACACAGGTGGTTATTTATATAATATGATACATTTTATTCATGGAATAGTCTTAAAAAATCCCATGATAAATAGTGCTGCTACACTCTGACTAGTGAAATGTTTACCCATTGGATGAGCCACTGTATGATCTCTGAACCAAGGTAAAAAAGACGATGTATAGCTGCACAACTGTATAAAAATAGTAGCTGTTTATTGAAAATTGGTATGATTTGACAAACTTGGAATATTCTTTCCGGTTATGAGAAAGATTTCTTTTTACAGATTTTGTTATACCATTTGACATGCAACCCTAATCAACTTTTAACATACACACTAAAACAAGACACTTTCATCTAGATGGGTAATATCAAACGGGAGAAAATATATGTAAAGCAATTTCATAATTCATGAAGTGAGAAAAAATGGCAGCATATATATTGTTTATTCAGTAAACAATTACTCACTGATTTTTGTAATGTCAATATACAAAGATGTCCCTTTTGTAAAATAAATAAAACAATTTAAAATAATGATTGGGATACCCATCACAAGAAAAAATTCTTGGTCAGTAAACAATATTTCATATTTTATAATGAACCAAAAACCTGGAAATAACATCAATAAATTTAGTCTCTCCAAAAGTTTGTGTAAACAGGATGAAATAAATTCACAACATTAATACCATTATCAGGTCTCATTTCCCCTTTCTTCCTTTTCTTTGCTTTTTTTTCTTTATTGAAAGATATTTTCCTTTTCTTGGTATGCTTCTTGTTGGAATCAATGTAAGAAGTGTTTGGCCTCTTTAGCCAGTTTCCCTGCTTTGAAGATTGAACACACTCATGAAACAGATGTCCCCTAGCAGCACAGTTACTGCAGAACTGTTGATCTCTAGGTTTGTAAACAGTACTTATATTGATGGGTTCTTCCTCAGTAGTCTGGAAACCAGAAAATATTTCCCGAACAATGAGTTGTTCTAAATATAACAGAGTTCTGCAAAATGGACAACTGATAATTTCTACATTCCACGAGACACTAAGCCTGCTCTATATAACTTACCATATTTACCCGCATAATAGATGCACTTTTTTACCAGGTTTTTATAGAAACTAGGGCGCGACCTTTATGTGAGGAAAAAATGTTTGTGAAAGAAACTCTTAATAAAAGATGCACCAGCCAACGATTGATAGGACACATAACAATATAGTGGCCGAGACTACTTTATATTTAGTGTCACATATATGATGATCCGATAGTTAGCTGTTGCATAAACAGGTGAGAAACACTTATGCAATTATTTTGACACCATAAATTCCTGTCCAGCGGCTGTGTTACAGTGTTCTTCCACGAATTTAATTACTTTAATCCTAAAACTCACTGTATAACGTGAATAATTCGGTCAGTTCTTACCATCACAATTTTATTAACACAACCGTCTACTGCAGATGTCCTAAGAATACTGCAATATTAATCGACAATCACTGAGTATACCGGTATTTTGTGCGTTAATAAGAACAGTGAAAGACTAATATTAAAACAAAACATTACTATAAGAGGTGGTCAGTGGCCAGTAGCAAATCACGAATTAGTTAAGAAATACCTAAAAGAATTTCTACAATTCATTAACACAATAGATTTTGAGAAACTATAAGGTAGAATAGTAATCACAACTTATCTTATTCTATAGGTTAAGAATTGCATGTAGTGTTACTACGTAACGGAGCATGCAGTATTAATAATAAATAAAAAAAAATAAAAAAAAGAATTAATCACAAATACTATTTCCATGCAGTGTTGTTTATAAATTTGAATTTAAGGATAATCAGGTCATCCAATCTTACAACTTCAGATATCATTAAAACAATTTTTGTTAAAAATGAGATGTAACTATTATGCAGGGAATTTTTATTATTGCTTTTTATCGCAAAAAGTTGGGGTGCATCCATTACACGAGTACAAATATGCTGTAACAATGTAAGAAAAATGAACTCCTGCAGTCACGATGGGGCTTTTGATTGTGTACAACATGACATTCTTGTAAATAAGTTGGCTCATTATGGTTTTCAAGGCTGCAATTTTGATCTGCTGGTGTCCTACTTAAAAGATCGTAAGCAGGTTGTAGAGGTTAATGGAAACAGCTCTCAAGTCACTAGTGTCAAATTCGGTGTCCCTCAGGGTTCGGTAATGGGACCCGTTTTGTTCTTGGTTTTAATGAATGATCTACCATGTAATGTTTCATGTAGTTTAACTGTATATGCTGACGACACCACATTGTTTAATAGCCATAGTGACATGTTTCAGTTGTCCTGTTTAAAGGAACAGACCCTAAATGAAGCCACAGAGTGGTTCTCTGCAAATGGTTTACTATTGAACACGGAAAAAACAGACAACTTAATAATTTCAACCCATGACATTTCATACAGTTCTGTAAAACTTTTAGGTATAAATATTGATAGTAGGCTATCTTGGCAGAAACATATTGAAACCCTCTGTGTAAGATTATCAAGAGTAATTTATCTTTTAAGCAGTTTAAAGAAACAAGTTACAGAAAATTATTTAAGATTAGCTTATTTTGCCTTTTTTGAGAGCATAATTAGATTTGGTATTGTAATTTGGGGTAACGGAGTGGGAATTAATAATGTCTTAAAGATACAGAAGAAAGCGGTAAAAATAGTAACTGGAGCAAGAAAATTGGAGCATTGTAAACCATTGTTTGTCAAATCAGGGATCTTGTCTGTAATTAGTCTATATATTTATGAAGTTTGTATTTTAGTAAAATTAAATTCTGACAGTCATGTGAAAAGAGAAAATATACACAACTACCCCACAAGAAATTGTAGAAACTTAGATGTAAATAGAGTTAGGTTAACAAGAACACAGGAGTACCACACTCATTTAGGCTTGAGGATATTTAACAATTTTCCAGTGGACTTTCGCAGTTTGCCTGTTCAAGTTTTTTCAAAGAATTTGCTTGTCTGGTGCAAAACTAATCCTTTTTATAGTATTAATGACTTTTTAAACGTACAGTTTTTAAATAATAAACTAGATTTTAAAATTGTGTGTAAATAACTCTATTATAGTATTAAGACTATTGAATGACAATTTTAAAATAATAGGCTTGTCATTAGAATTGTTTACACATAAATCTGCTAGGCCTATAGTTTAATGATTTTTTAAATGCACAGTTTTTTAAATAACCAACTTTAAATAGCAAGTTCTAAATAATAAGTTAGTTTTAAGAATTATTGTTAGACATAAATAGGTTACGTTGCCTTTTAAAATAGGCCATATTGTATAAGTGTAGTAGGCTGGTAGCCTACCAATTACTGTTGCCTGACGAAGTCTATTGCATTTCTTGTGATATGCTTAATGACGAATAAACTTGTCTATTGTCTATTGTTATCAATTATTATCAAACAAATTTGTAAAAAGCAATATCCACTTTGGAACCAACCACCTTTTGTATTAATTGATATCTTCAACCGGGAATTTTTCCACAAGCTTAAAAAAGTAAAAAGCTATAGGCCTACCAATTTAAAAAAAAAATAAAAAATAAATAAATAAAAAGGCTTTAAAGATACTATGGATTTATCACCCACTTTCTTTAGTCCCTACATTTAGCAAAGTTTCTGAGTCCGTAGTCAAAGAATAGTTATGAAAACTTTTTGAAAATAATTATTTGTTGATCAAGTTTCAGTATGCTTATCAAAAGAAGCGTAATACAACAGACGCAAGTAGTAATATAGTCAGGTGTAAGTTGTAAAGTTTTGAAAAAAGAAAAGAAATGTAAAGGCAGATTTATGTGATTTGGCGAAAGTCTTCAACACATTATCACATTCAATACTAGTAAATAAGTAAGTAAATTGCCTTTAAATTGCCTTATGCAGGTTTTTTTTTTTTTTTTTAAATATCATTGTACCTAACGAGGGAAATTTTTGGTATTAAAGAATAGTCATGTGCCCCCGAGCACAAGCTTTGCTTCTTCGGGTGGCATTCAAAACCACAGAAGTATAATTATATATTGTAATTTGTGGCAACAAAAAAATAGAATAAAAAAATTAAGTTGAATAAGATATAAAAAATCTGATGTGAAAGTCACATAACTTCCTCTGCCCAAATAAAAGTTAGCAGTATTCACATATTCTTGTACAGAATCGCAAGACACAATTTTACGCTAATTATAGCCCCTCATTTGAATGTTGCAACTAAAAACACAGGCTATGGACAAACTAAAAAAAAGAAGAAAAAACAAGTGGCTGCAAACGTTTATTGAACTTCCCGCCATTCAGAATAATTTCTAAAATTTATTGAATATTCCCCTCAGATATTTCTTTACTGTAAGCATGGCCAACAATACATCTTTCTCACTTCACGTACTTATATACAATAAGAGGCCGTGAATGTCCGCTTATTGAGTTGTTCACCAAGCAAGACAGAGTATCTACGAACAACGGGTAGTTTACAACCACCCTTCAGAGATTTTTTTTTGAAAAAAGTTTCAAATAAAAGTTTTAACTCTTGGTATAAGCACTCCATGTACAAAATTTAAAGGAAATCATTAGAGCCGTTTTTGAGAAAATCGTGACAAACGAAAATTTATTCATGTAAAGTCCCCTTAAAAGTAAGGGAAAGTTGTCGCCACTCTTCGTGTCAAAGCCTCAGAAGGTACCTAACCCAAATACAAAATTTTGTTTTCGTACGACTTTCCGTTACATGAGCCCGTATTGCAAAGAGTGTGTATTCACAGTGGGTGGCTTATAACTACCCTTCAGAGAAATTGTTCGAAAAAATGTTTCAAATAAAAGTTTTAGCTCTTAGTATAAGCAACCCAAGTGCAAAATTTAAAGAAAATCGTTAGAACCGTTTTCGAGAAAATCGCGAAAAACGAAAAATTCTTCATGTAAAGTCCCATTAAAATAAGAGAAACTTGTCGCCAATCTTCATCTCACATCTTCAGAAAGTACCTGACCCAAATACGAAATTTTGTTTTCATACGATTTTCCGTTTTCGAGCTAGCCTGTTCACAGATATTCCACACAGACTTGTTTCCAAAAATAGTATTTTTGGATCCAGGGGGCCTTGAAACGTGTATGTATGCTAAAAACTCAACTTCGAATTTTGGGGTCGAAAACAATAGGCCCTACTTCCTCTACCTATAGTACAGTCGGTCAAATAAAAAACGTCGGGACTCGTATGCAGTTAAAATTAAAGTTTTAACGTATTAGTTCACAAGTTTCCTATAAAAAGCATAAAATACAGGTCATTTTCGGAACATATGAGGCCATGCGACAGGAGGGAAAAAATGAACGAGGGGGAAAATGAAAAACACGGAAAGCGCAATACACGATATTCAACTTAATGTATTGTCATAATTCATTTTGCTTTGTCATCGCACCACATACAAATGCTAGCTTGAGAGAAAGTGTAGTTAGGGCTGTAATTGACCTGCATTTTTCGGCCTCTGAAGCAGCGAGAAGGTTCCATATTTCTTAAAGAGGTGGGTACTTCACTATAATGCGACCGGAAGTTTTCATAGGAATCGTAGATCTGGCCGGCCGCGTATTTCGATGCTAGATTGGTGGCAGAAGTTTAACGTAAGTTATTGATTTTTGCACTACAAGTACCAGTATTATGAAATAAAATCTTTAAAAAATGCTCCTTGAGTAATCATATTCCTTGCGAATTTATTAATTATTAATATTACAAGAATTTGCAACCAAGAATATGGCGATGTGAGACATATAGCCACAGCCTTCTATACATGTTCGTTTTGGAACAAAACTGACTAAATAATCAAGAAAATACACGGAGAGACAAGAGGAAGGTGTGAACCTAACCTTAAGTCTTCCTGTACATGCGCATATGCTCGTTCGTGATACTTAATCAAATACCGCCCGACGTGTTTTATTTGACCGACTGTACCTATAGTACGGGCAGAGGAAGTAAAAAGAAAATTAGAAGTGTCAATCACACTCCATTAATTGTCATATTAGATCATAAGTACCAAAGTTATTAACTTCTTGACAGTCACATAGAAAGCATAAAGGGAGAGCAGGCTACTCAGAGAATGAAGAAGAAAAAAAATAAATTTAAAAAAAATGCAAATGCTAAGAATCACAATTTTAAATTATGCTTTCATACACATATCTAAATACTGGCCTTGGAGGGGGCATGTTTTTCACTTATTTACACATTTCATGAACTCCAACTAAATTTGCGATATTGCATGGATATAATTATTTGCTTAAGTGATATTTTAAGCAGCTATAAAGCTAAGTACAATTAAGGTAAGCTGTTTTGTAAAATGTTGTGCTTATCGCTGTAAACAAAAAATACGGTCCCTACTTTTTTACTCAACAACCAGGCTAAAAGATCAAGTGTACACCCCACATGTTTCAATGCTTCTATTTAACTTCTACCTACTGCAAATAAAATGTGGCTCTGTTTTTGACGTATACCTTAACCGTATTTTATTTCTCAAAATTATCTTGACTGAATAAGGGTTCATTATGAAAACTAATGAATAATAAAAATTAACTAACTTACAGTTGAGTGGAACTTCCTCCAAATTTCTGGACACTCAGAGGCAGGATGACCCATAAGATTACACTTTAAGCAAGGCTGAGGACTGAAGTAAGACGAACACTTACTACAGCTTTCAGTGTATTTGAAAGAAGCATTACCACACTAAAATAAGACAAAATGATCAATTTTAATAAAAAGTACACAAAACATATGACCAGATTTCTGTACTTATTATGGTCACATTCCCAAGAGCAATAGCTCTCATATTATTACTTCACAAGGAAGTTGTTAAAATCCTCACTGGCTTTGTCAATACTTAACAATTCAAACCACTATTCATACAATTAAAATCATGGCTATTACTTTTGTCTACGTTATTTTTCATTTATTATTATACCGGTACTAGTTTAAAAGATCAGGCGATGCCCAGGTTTTGTATTTTGCTTTAAAACAAAACTAACTTCTGGAGGACTTTCAATTTAGGTCCTTATATAGGTATCACTGCCTACTTTATTGGATACTTTTAAAAATGATAATAAATTATTTTATTTAAGAATAATTATAGAGTTTGAAATGAGGAAAAAGAACTAAGAAACTATTCTCTCAGAAAATGCTAAAATATAGTTTTTTATCATTCGGAAAAGATTCAGAATTTTGCATACAATTGTTTCTATACACTACGCCTGTAGATTTGTATAGAGAAAATATTACTCACAGGGATTGAAAAAAGGGATGGGGTGGTTTGTTTGAATTATAAGTTGCCTATGTTTTTTCCAGCTTGAAGAGGGCACATGAACAAAATCTTGGATTTTGAAATGAAATACTCTGTGAAGTGTATACACAAAATAGTAAAGGAGAGTTATATTTCGAGAATCTTGAAAAGGTTATGAATGGTTGCCCATGAGAAAATACAGCATTTGGTCTCATCCCCATTTCTCCGTACCAAAATACTATAAGTTAAGTTCTATGTGACAATGTTAATATGAAAGCATGAGATCAGACAACTAAAAAAATATATACCTAGTAATATGTTAATAATGAAACTTACACAAATGGACTGGTCGGGTAACACAATTTATTATCCGAATTCACTTTCACATATTTTTCATTTCACTTTTGGAAAGTCATTTTTCAGGGAATATAATATCCCAATCTTCAGCTATAGAATTTTAAATATCATATTTTGGTATATCACAAGAGAAAAGCACTCCGATCCAAGACAGTCTTTGAATTAATGACTGACCATTTAATCCAGGTCATTTAACAAAATTTATGGGGCCACTGACCGCAGTGTGAGGTGGCCATTAAAGGGAGGGGCTATTAACACAGGCTTTATGGGAAAACTAGTCGGTTCCACAGAAAAATTGTCACATATAGAGGTGACCGCTAAATGAAGGTGGCCATTTAAGGCAGGTTTGACTGTAACAGTCAACATAGGAACTTCTAGTAGAGCGAAGAATAAAAATCCTGAAATTTGGTAGCTGGGCAAGGGGTATGGCTAAATGCCGCTTCTTAGAAAAAGAGCTCTATCTAAGGAACTAACAGTAAGAATGTAATAATTAATATATGATATTAAAGAGAAAAGAACTGTTTAAATTGAACTATGTAGTTCTCAAAAAAAGCTATTTTTTTAGATTTTCTTTTTAGTTTCTTGTGTGTACAAATACCTTAAAATCATGCTTGGAATCAGAGATAAAATTTATATTTTAAAAAATCTGAAAAGATTGGTGAATTTTGATGAACCGTACCAGAAGAGGGCCACATTGAAAAGTTCATACGAATTCTAAAAGGTGTATATCAGAATCTTATAAAGTAGGTTTTGGCGGTTGAAAATGTAGTTCAAGATGGGTAAGAAAGGCCTTGAAACTTGTCCTACCAATTATTTCCGGGGTGTGCGGGCAAAGAGAGATATGTCCATAATTGAGATATGTCCATAGAGTTATAGATAAAAATGTTCTCTACATTTGTGTTAAGTCCAGTAAGTTATATTCAGAATTATACGGTAGTTATGGATGTGTGCCTCATGGGTTTATCCATCTCTAAAGCTATGTTGGGCTGGTATAGTGTGTTAAGTCACTCTAATTCTCAGTAACAAGAAAGTGGACTTAACCCGCACACCCCAGATTTAGTAAGTGAAGCAAAAAGTGTAAAAGTCAACTCAGAATATATAAAAAGGAATGAAAGATTACTCACCCGAAGGCAGATTGGATTTGGACACCTCCTTTCCAAATGCCCTAATCTTCCACAGAAATAGCACACATTGGGCTTTGAAGCTTGTGTACAGTATCGAGCAACATGACCAAAGGTATTACAGTTGTTGCATCTATTCTTATACCTAATCGTTCTACTGGGTACAGCATCACAATACATGACATGCCATTTGGAACGTTTGTCTGAAAAAAAATAAAGCTTAAAATTTTATCCATTTAAAGACAGATGGATCTGTTCGTGCAGTTGACCATTTAGAATGAACATTCACAATAAAGCTTAAAATTTTATCCATTTAAAGACAGATGGATCTGTTTGTGCAGTTGACCATTTAGAATGGACATTCACAAGCAGGTATAATTTATCTGACTTCTGTCTCATAATCCAATTTTTGGTTCAAACCATCAAATTTGATTGCCTGACTCAACTGCCATTGTACTCAATTTCATCCTATATTTTCTGTCCAATTCTGTCAGCCATAATAAAATAAGGATGTTTCTAATTTTCCATTAACAAGCACGAAATCAACTAATGTGCAATATTTTGATCTTATGACTCAGTGACCACCACTGTACACAACTTCATCCTATATTTCCTGCGAAAGTTTACCGGCAACAACGGAATACCTTCTGAACAACTATAAATCTCTGTGATCATAATAAAATGAAAACTGGAGTCGAGTAGATGAGCAGACACCATGAAAAACTTTGAATTTGGTACAATATAACCATTATTATAGGCCTAAGCAGCACCAAATATAGAAAGATGCTCTGGACAGTATTACAAATATTGAGGCCGGTGTATACATATGACTGCCATGTGAATTTTAATAGTGACTGATCTTAATTAAAGATGATCAGTTGACATTACCGTATATTGGCCCAAAATACCTTCTCGTGTGCACAGTCAGAAATAACTGTACAGACATGTCATCTGATTAAAAAAATTGGATCTAGGGTAATCACCTAAATTTAGCAGATAGTGTCATCAATTTAATATATCATACAGATTGTGTTTTATAGCTATTCCGTAAGCCTGTAAACTGGATGTACAAAGCAGCGGAAAGTATATTAATTAAAAATTAAATACAGGGCTTGTATTTCTGTTCCCTGATCCTTTCAGTAAAAAACTTCAATAATTTATCCTTCTTGGACAGACTGATAATCATTTGTGGAGTTTCAGATGTGTTTATTGGTCTTGGACCTATGATCACTTTAACTACAATACATGTAAGATAAAGAGTGATACAGTTGGGAGTTGACGAGATGATCCCTGCCATGACTAGGGGGCTCTTATCTGCAGCCAATAGCAGCGCTCCCCTACACGTGCAGTTATAGCACAACACTGTCCTCCCCCTGCATGCCACTGCCAAATCACGGATCATCTCGTCAGCTCCCAACAATATGTGAACTCACCTGACATAGACTGCTGGAGCTCATCGACATCAAAATCCTCCCCACCCCAAGACTCGTTATAAAAACGAGACATGTTTTGAGTCCATGATGAAGCACTTATACTGTGGGAAGAATTAAGCTGCAAATATAACTTCTGTTTCTTCTTTCCTCTCTTCTTCTTCTTTTTAATGACTGGCTTTGAGTCTTCTTCATCTTGCTCAATTACACTTTGTTTACCACCAGTAAAGACAACAACAATGTCATCATCTTCGTCTGAGTCCTGTTTGGTCTTGTCTTCATCTGAGCTAAGAATTATAACTGGAGGAAGCTCTTTAGCAGAAGGATTCACTTCGAATACTGATGACTCAGGTTCACTATCACTGCTTATCACAGTTACTGACTCTTCTGTAGTCTTCTTTTTACTCCTTTTCGAACTCATGTTTTTGGGTGATGGGCTTTTGTCTTTTACAGAAGTACCCTGACTCGTTATATTACTTTTGTTAAGTTTTAAGTCATACTTTGAAAATGAATGTTCGTCATCAGATGTTTCATTTTCAGTTAATTTAGCAAGTTCAAGGCCATTACACAATGAGCTTTGTGAAGATGTCTTAGAATTTAAGTCATGGGATTTAGCAACTCTTTTGCTTTTATAATGCCTTACAGAAGATAATTCAAAATTACAGGACTCGTCTGCAATAAAACTTTCTGAAAGGCTTTGCACTCCTGATTCATTAGAATTTACATTAGTATTTTCATAACTCTTTGTGGCATTATTTGTAACTGAATGGAGATACTGATGACGGTTGTTTTGCAATGGAGTTGAATGACAAAAGCTCTGGACTTGTTTGTAGGCCCTTAACAATTCCTTTAAATCTTCGGAGTTGGATGTTAGCGCAGTCCTCGATAGATAATCTAGTTTTGATACTTTATCAGCTGTATCAATAATGTTTCTAACTGTGTTTAAGCGAGAAACTTTACTTCTTTGTGAGTGATACGAAAATTTTTCTTTTTCTGTTGGTAAATCAACTTCATCCTCTAAATTTTCTGAGTAATGCACAAGACTGTAAAGCCGAGCCTCATAATCAGATTCATAATCAGCGCTACTATTTCCAGAGTCCATAAAATTCTCACTTTTATCTTCTGTACATAAATCCTGAAACAATCAAACAAAGATTATGTAATTATAATCAAGCTAGTGTTTAAATATAACTAGATAATATTACAAAAAAGATTGCTATGGAGCACTCAACTTCACTAATTTACATGTACTTACACATGACGCGTTTCACAAGCATCTTGCTTGTATCCTCAAATGAGGTCCACTGCCGGGTCCGCTGGTTGTTCGCTAGGTGTCGTTGTAGGTCGAATCAGCCTGGAGATGAGATCATTGTCCTTCGGGATGTCGAAATTTACTAGATTGTATTTATTTTTCTGGATAAAGATTTTCTCCCATATAGTCAAATCTATTGGTTTATTTACTGTTTTCAGTAGTTCAATGTCCTCCTCGAACTCATGCTCTGTGGACCAATAGTGATGAGCAACTGCTGATTTATCTGTTTGTTTGTATTTGATGTTCCTTATGTGTTCTGTGTGTCTAACCTTCAAATTTGAAGATTACAACGACACCTAGCGAACAACCAGCGGACCCGGCAGTGGACCTCATTTGAGGATACAAGCAAGATGCTTGTGAAACGCGTCATGTGTAAGTACATGTAAATTAGTGAAGTTGAGTGCTCCATAGCAATCTTTTTTGTAATATTTGATTACTTCACTGTGATTCCCGCATATAATAGTGTTTATTATAACTAGATAAACTTGTCAACTTTTCTGCGAGTCAACAGAAATTTAAAAATAAATTTCCCTGACTTTCCGTGACCAGAAATTTATGTCTCCCAGACCACAAGAATCAATGTTTTCACGGTTCTTTTTAATCAAAACAAAACAAAAAATCCAGCCTCCTCCATCCCCATAACAAAAATAAGATATGATTAGCTCAAGTATACTGAAAAGAAAATTGCTTACACAGTTTGGATTACAGCAGACTGGAGCAAAACACATGCCCATTGCATTTCATTCACTGGGGCTAATTATTTTCCCTGACTATTCCATATTTTTTTACAAATTTCCCTGACTTTTTCCTTTACTTTACAAAAACTCCTGGACTTTCCAGAATGTGGGCACTCTGTGTATAGTTCTCTTGTTTTCCTTGTCCCCACTTGGTGAGTCAAATTTCGTCAATTCCTTTAGCGATCTGCCGAATTAAATTATTGTTTATCGAGGATGAAAAGTAGTTTCAATTCTCAAATCCAACCAGGTGGCAGGCACTGTTGCCAAGTCAGTCTAATAACAATAGTAAAATAATAATAAGTTTCAGCGTTTCTTTGCTTCTTGTTTCCGGCTGACACACGACAACACTTCAACACGAGACAATTAACAAGTGTGTCCTTCTTGCATTAAAGAAACATTTCAAAGACCACTCTGCTAGGGACGAGAATAGCAAGGCAACCATATATGCTCATGTAATTTGTGCACTTTTTGACCTATTTTGGTGACTGAAAAATGGGGGTTCTTAAAATATGGATTTTTTTTAATTGTCTTATTACATTTTTTCACATCCTTTATAGTAGGATATTTCACAGCTTTCAGACCACGAAATGCACAATTGTCACTATTTACATTCCTAGTATATATTTTTGTTTCCTACAACAATGAACATTGACCTCCAAAATGCTTTCTTCTGCATGGCTGCTGCACTGTTCCACAAAGTTATCACTTTTAATTTGTACAACACTGTGTAATTAATATTCTTCTTTCTCATCTTGCAATTTCTACACAAGTGCACACTACTATTATTAACAAACAGCTGTCATATATTGTAGTGTCATCACTAGAGCCAAGATTCTTAGGTTTCAAACTATTTTGTTTCTTGCTTGGTAACTAAGATATTTTAACATATATACCGTATTTTAAAGACTATAAGATGCTCCAGACCATAAGATGCATCTTGATTTTAGGATGGAAATTTAAAGGAAAAGAAATTTAACATGATTCTAAATGAAAAATTTTAAAGGGAATAATATACTCTACTGCATAAACAAAAATATATAACCTTGTTTAAAACCTGCGTTGTACGAAAATGTCTTCTGTATACAGGTGACATCACGTAAATTATAACAAATGAACTGATTTCTCATGAAAGACTGAAAATACTTTTACACCCTCTAACTCTCAATTCGTCGGCTGTAGTGGTCTAGAGGTAGCGTGCCTGCCTGAACTTATGCATGTGAAAGAAAATTTCCTAAAAAGGTGCCAGTATTGTCAGGATGCAAGAGGTGAACATTTCCAACATCTCTTGTGATGAGGTACGTGGTTATTTTCATTGTAATTTTAACTGTAAATGTGAGAACCTGAATCATTACACTGATCGCGGCTTTATTTGCGTAGTTATTTCACCCGATCGCCCAGGAGTTGGAGCTGTGCTTGCCGCGATGCAGAAACCCACATCATTCGCCAACTCTTGCGTGGGACTCACTGCACTAGTCATTAAAATTTGTTAGTATCAACAATAAAAGAACGGTCATACAATAAATTCAAATATGTTTCTTTTAACATTTTAAAAAATGGTTTGGTCATTTTTGTCCTAAGAAGTTTTTAGGTAATAGGCCTAATTGCATTTTTATTTGCATATATATTGTAATTTATTATAGGTAATTAAATGCCTTACAATAGTAATAAGTATCACTATTAGCCCACCTCCAACTCAGCCATTGAGAAAACCTATGTCAGAATCCAGCAAATCCCTGAAAATATAAAGAAAGACTTTAACTTAAATACAAACTTTTAAAATAAAAAATTATAGGCTAGAATATACCCAAATAAACTTATACAGTACATAACAAATTATGACTTTGATTATAAAATATAGGCCTATGAGGTTAATGTAACAAAATCACTGTAAAAAGGATTATATTTTAACATATATAGGCCTAACTTAGGCCTATGACATTGTACATGTACAGTGAGACTCAGCCAGATTGCACCCATTTGCCGCGCGCCGTGTTTCTCTTGTGATGACTCAACACTACCCGCTGTGTCCCCGCAGATAAGTCAACAGCCTGCAGTTGAGCATTGTTCTCGTGTTGTACAGACGTGAAAGTGTTATTCTGTAGTTGTCACAACTAAAAGAAAACATTAGGATAGAGATAAACTCAATAATAACGGAAGAACAATTAATGCGTGTTAATCTGAATTTCCTATCACGATGCCAAAAATGTGTGGATGTAGGAGGACACTTCCCGCATCTCCTGTAATAAGGTAGTGCCTATTTTCGTTATTTTCAAACTTATTTCATTTATTTTCATTGTCACGCACGGACAAGTCAGTCAACTGCCGGGCAGTTCCTTTGCCGCATACCGGGGATAAGAGCGTCATCTGCGGGGAACCCAACGCGCGGCGGGTGCAATCTGTCTGAGACTCACTGTACCATGATATTTAGGCCTACAAGTTACATTATATTGTATATTAGTAAGAACACTTTTTGGCTTTATAGTTTATAATTACGGACATAGGCCTACCTGATAATTACAGGACAAGGTACCAATCCTGGCTTTGATTTATTTAATTATATGGGTGATTCTTCAAATACGGGAAAATTTGGAGTGTGTAAAATCCAAATTTTTTACTTTGTAAAAAAAATCTAAAAAAAATCACAAAAATACTTCAGGGGTTACTTGATTATAATATGACACCAGCAGAGCTTAAATGTTTATATTTTTATTTATTTTAATTTCTTTATTTTTTTAAAGCCATGTGGATGACATCCGTGTACATGTGGATGGCAGAAGGCCACATTAATGACTAACTTTGGCAACAATCTGCTTTTCTTTATGTGATTTCATATTTTTCTCAGCATACTTCAGTTGATTTTGCATCAAATTTGCAAATTTGTGTGCATACTCCGGAATTAATGTAATTTTAACGAGACTGTGTTTTTATGGTTTTGGGGGAGGGGGGAATCAAGCAGAAATTCATTTAATCAGTTTTAAGATCTTAAGTACAGGTCACAGACACCGCAAACACAATAGTATCCTACATTTATCATCTACATGACTTGAGAGTCATCCACATACCCCTTCATGAGACATGTGGATGACAAAAAAGGAGTTTAAGTGGTCTCAGCAAGCCATTTCTAAACCTCTGTAGGCTCAACTTCAGTCAGGTACTTTGAATTGGAAGGTTTATCATAGTGCATAATCAAAATTAATTAATATTCACTTTCTGCCTACTTTCTAGAAGCCATGTTAATGACGGGGAATAAAAACGTTTTCCTTGAAAATGATACAAAGTCCTTTGTTAATCCCAAACTGTTTGTAAGCAAGCAAAATTCAACCTTACAATTCAACCACAAGCTGCCCTGTTGGCTTTCTAACACTGTTGCCAGTTTTACAAATTTCTCATTTCTGCAGAAAAAAATTCCATTCTTTTCAGCCATGTGGATGACCAAAAACCCTTGGGACATTCTTTATGTTCATTAGGTGGGGTGACAATTTTATTTAATTTTATTTTTTAGGGGTTAATATTCTTCACCCATTCATACTCATTGACAGGAAAAAAGTTGAAAAGGAAATAACATTTTGTTTTGTGGAAAAATGCATTAGAATATACAAAACCGAGGTTTGGGACAGGGCATGTGGATGACATTTCATTGAATTAAATTCGATTTTGGAATATCAGAATTTAAAGTTAGTGACATTTCAAACTGATAGTTGTAGTATGGAAGTAGTAGAAACAAACTTTTATTTTAATTTTTTTTTTAAGTTGAATTTGAAGGGAAATATCACTCCGGAACGCAAATTTTCCCGTATTTGAAGAATCACCCATATATACAGGTTGACATTAAAAATCCGGCTATAAAAAATTGGGTTTCTTCAGATTTCCAGCATGGATTTCAGATCATATTTTCAAATTTATTGTGTTGACGCACCATTGTTTTTTGGAGTTACCATTGTTTTGATGGTGCTGTATTCCAGAAGCAACTGTTGAATGTTGCTCACACTTGCTAACAAGTATTCCTGTTCTTATTTTATGATTTATTTGCTTATTCCCATTATGAAGGCAGTGAAAGTCCGCTGACATACGTAGATGTATAGGTAGCATACTTGCCTTCCACCCAGGTTCGATTCCCAGTCGGGTAGTGGGTTTTTCAGAAATGAAAAATCCCCGGGTTCAGGACTGGACATCACTCAGAAAAATTATAGGCTATATTAAAAAGCCTTTAATGTGGTGACTGCTAGAATAGGGTATAGGGTATTCACAATATTGGTAGATCTATTAAGCTCGCAGTGTTGAGAAGCCGAAGGGCTTTGGTCTACACTACCCCTCATTAATCTAATCTAATCTCTAAGGCAGAGAAAAACATAAACATTGTGCATTGCCATACAGAAAGTGGAAATGCTGAAGAAAAATAACTGCATGTCTGTGTCTATCATTTTGTGAAATAATAATAATAATAAGCCATGTTCGAGAAATCAATAACCTCTGTGCGCACAAGTGCATAGGCTACTAGGTGATGGGCCTAGTGCAGTTCACGAATAGCTGTAAAGCTGCCAAAATGGATGCAGCGTAAATATTAAAAATTATTAATTCATAAATTTTTAACGCCTGTCAAAAAAATAGTGTATGATACATATGGCAAATGATTTTATTTTGAGAGTAGGTATGTTTGTGGAATGAGCCTGTAAGTGCAAGTGAAGTAATCCTATAAGCAAAATCTTTCTTTTAACCCTTGCATTATAAATAACTCTTATTACGAGGTGGGAATGCCAGCCCTACGCCCAACCCCAACCTGGAGGACCAGAGACTCTTCTGTTGGGGTTACCATATTTTAGCCGATTAGCCTAAGTCTTGTTTTGTGGTGCCAGGCAATTGCCTTCACCCATCCTTCTAGAAGGTAGGACTTGTTGGTTACCTAGGTAGGCAAACCAATCAACTTGAGGATTTCCCATTACCATTAAGTGAAATACAACATTTTTGAAATCTGGCACAGAGGTGCTGGATTTTTAATGCCAACCTGTACTGCATAAAAATACTTACAGGAATGCTTATAATGTGACAACACTGCCTTGTCAATATAAAAGTTGTGGCATTTATCCCATTATTCAGCAGCTGGATTCATCTGTTGTGAAACATAGTAGGTCTACATTTGTTGTAACGCACACACTAAAACAAATCCAAGCGAAGTGGCAGAGGCAAGCGGTCCCTGCTTAAAACCTCAAACAGGGAACCCCCTCAAAACCTTATGGCTGGCCTACATGACTGGGTTGTTCATGGTTTCCTCATTTGTAAAGGTGAAAGCCGAATTTGTATGCTATGTTTACTTTCCATAACTCATCGCTTTTCAGCCATTTCATAAAATATGGGAATTTTTCCCTCAAAGAGAGAAGTTATAAAATTATTGTAATTGGGTGGTCAAAAATAAGTTTAAAACCTAAAATTCTCTGAATTTTAAGGACTTAGGTGTATCTGAAGTGGTTTCATGTGTAAAATCTGTCGATTTACTTATTTATTGTGTTGGGTTAATTTTTTTTTGCCATTTTTATCATGATTTTAACACTCTTTAATACCAAGTAGTCAAGAGTAATCAGCTATGTCCATTTTCATTTGAGAAAATATACATCTTAAGGTACAATTTGGTATAAGATTAACTTCAAAAAATATGTGTGGTTAATTACTATGTAAAATAACAAACAGGGGAATTTTTGTCCCACCCGTAACAGTGATAGTTTTGTTAAATTCTTATTGATGGGTTAAATAAATGTTCTGACCACCTGGAAACAGTTTATAATTTGTATTTAATCCCTCATACCTTCATTAATAACAACATTAAGACCCTAAAAGTAATAGCAGAACAGAAAATGAGCTTTTCTTTTGCTTCATTAAAATCAGTGCCACTGCTAAATTAAAGGCAAAAAATAGTTTGAGTTTAAGCAGCTCTGCCCACTCTTGCCCGCTTCCCCTGGCCACTTAGCCTTGCCAAGCGCCTTTACCCTGGCTATGAACCTGCTCAATGTCAGCACTGCAACTCACTGTTGTTACTATACGATGTGATAAAAATGATCCTCGCACCAATCAAAAATACAATCATCAAAGCCTATTTAGCATTACTCAGGACTTGTTACATGATAAAATGACCCTTGCGCCAAAATGGCTAATTCTCATTTCATGTATTAAAGCTCTCTAAACTTAACCTAGATGAATTTTCTCTTTGGCGAAATGGAAGAATCTGCTACACCTTGGCCTTCACTCCACTCTCCGCTGTGTGTTGCCATGGCGATGGCCAGATTCCCCTACCTTCTCCTGCCTTCAGTCTTTTCCATCACAAGCTGCTCAATGACTGTAATAGAGCTCACAGTTGCCGCATGTTATACTGCACTGTGCGCTATTGTACAAATATGAAAAATGACCCTTGCATGAAAACAGCTCTTTTCAGAGCCAACATAACATTTCACAATTATAAAAAAAGAACCTTTGCACCAAAACAGTTAACCTATTTCTCATAGCCTATATTAAAGCATTGCTCAGCAATCACTCATGGCGTAGTGGTTAAGGCTGTTAGCTACGATGCTAGTATTCTGGGTTCATAGGCGAAAAGGTAATTTATGCTGCGCACAGGTTTTCCTTTCACTGAATAATAAAAGACCCTTGCACCAAACATAATATGTCACAACTATAAACAACAAAATAATATTTCATAATAAAAAAATACCCTTGCACCAAAAATCATATTTCACAATTATAGGAGTGAGTGTGAAAACTCATGCATTAAATACCCTTTTCCCGGTTTGTATACTGGTCGATGCATAAAATTTACGGTTAGGAAAAAATCCTAAATAAATAGGTAGTGTGAAAAGGTGGTGAGAGAAAGGAAGGAAAGAGAAAAAGGGGAAGAAAGGAAAAATAAATTATTTAAATTTTTCCCAGTTTTACCTTTTGCATAAGATTTGCTAGTAGTTAAAATGCTGCCACTGGATGCCTCCCAGGAGGGTCCCATTAGTGAGGAAGAGATAGGATGTAGCAGATTCTTCTGTTTTTCTTTCAGTTCATCACTCAGCATTCACTTGTGGCACAGTGGTAAAGCCTGCTGGTTTTGAAGCTAGAGACCTGGATTCAAATACCGCTCGATCCAAAATTTACAATTACGAACAGGTCCCAATTAAGTAGTTAGGGGGGAGGTGAAGAGGAAGAGATAGAAAAGAAAGAAAGAGGAAAAGATAAACAAGAGAAAGGAGAGAAATTAAATTTGCCTCATTTCATCTTCTGATTACCAGAATAGCGTTGCTAGTAGTTTGAATGGCAGCTGTTACTTAGGGGTTTAGAGACATAACATTAAATCCGTATGTAGTTAAGTCGTTAAGTCTCTAAACCCCCGTACTAAACCTCTCCTTCCCAGGCGAGTCCTGTCAGTCCGACGCAACCTAAAACTATTTTTGGGAAAAAACAAATTTAAGTCACACCTTGGGATAAATGCTCCCACCCACTACACCCTCGCGATGCACTTTCTTTTATACCATGATCTAGCGAGTTCTTCTGTCCTCATATTACGAAGAAACTCGTGATTGGACGTTTGTGATGTGATGTCATACTGCTAAACAAAAGGTGACAGGCTGACAAACCTCTGGGAGATACAATATGCCACAGGGAAAAATGTATATTGCGACTCACCCGAGTCCCCCACCACTACTACTCTAACGGGACCCACGTGGAAAGTAGGGGTTTTGGGTGGGGAGAAAAATAATTTATTTCTCCTTTATTCTCTTCTTCTCTTTCTTTCCCGTCTCTTTCCTCTCACCTCCTCTTCACCCTACCTATCTATCAGAACCCCTAGCGTTATAGCTAGGAGTCTTAACCCACTACGCCACGAATGACAGTTGAGCAGTGAAGAAAGATTTCATATATTTAAGGTACTAAGGGTGACTTCATGCATTCACGAGTGTTAACGCAAGAATCGCTTTTTCAAATTTTGAAATGTTTTGTTTGTTACGAAAAGAGTACTGTTGGTGCAAGGGAATTTTTCTGCATCAATTAACCCATGTTTTATATCATAACACGGCGTTTTTAAAAATTGGGAAATATTATGTACCGGTAAATTTCGATTTTTTATATTATCAAATCGGTGTTTAAAGATCGTGAAATATGATGTTTGGTACAAGGGTATTTTTTTAATTGTTCGACATTTTCTATAACTTAATTCGTGAAATTTTATTTTGTCTTTTATAATGGTAATTGCAATTATTAGAGCAAGCTGCGGGCTTATGCGCGCGGTAGGCGGAGGGGAAGCGAACATGCAGGCAGGCTGGCGGAGAAGGCGACCGGGCCGATGGAAAGGGGAGCCGGTGTATCATACATTATTTGAAAATGCAAGGGCGCTTCGCTTCGGCTGCCGCCTTCGCTTTGCGCACTTAACTATGTGGTTAGTGTTATGCATTATTTAGATTATATGCAGAGGTGATTGTGGTACAGTTGGGAGTTAGCGGGTTGTCATTTTGGTACAAGGGTTGGTAGATGGTATTTGGTACGGTCAGGAGTGTCGAGTGAGGGCACGGTCGGGAGTTCCGAGGTGGTTGCCATAGCAACGCAGTGAGCGGAGCATAATAACAATGCTTATTTGACTTACATTTGATTTATGCCCTATTTTTTTCCAAACTAATATAACTATTCATAACCTAATTACCACTGATAGTGTTGCTACCATGGGAAGTGTCATGGTGCGCTAGATAATTTGGGATGCTAAAATAGAAGATTTGGCCAACCATTGTTATTTGTTTCATCCAAAAAATCTAAAAAAAAATAGTACTACACAATATCGCTATAGCAACCCATCTTAGCCTACCTCAAACTTATAATATGAGAGGTACCTTACGCAATTCCTATTCTTCGTAAATGATGTATATATGCCTGTTTAACTTGTTGCACGTATTCCAGAACTTACAATAAAACAATACACAAAAATGCACGTGGTTAAAGAACTATAAAGAGCACCAATTTACAATAGCCTAATTCTATTTGTTTGGAAAGATCTGCTACATATAATAATACAAACCATACCTTAAGGTGCTGGAATCAGCTGATTTCAAATATTCATCACAAAAGCGATCCACCAGAAGATCGAGATGTCTTAATACAAAATGAAATAAATACCAAAACCAAATAAAAATCCACAAACAAGGTTTGCATTCCGAATCCGACAACCACAGAACAGAAACTTATTCCGACAACTTCGCAAACCCGAGCCCACTGCCTACGTTATAAAATCCAATGATAACACCATTTAGGGCCTCCGCATGCGCCCAATTCACCAATTGACTATATTCACGTATTTGCGCAAATCGCCGCTAGAGGCAGTCGTTTACAATATTCTATACATTACATTAAATTGTGTAGTCAAACCAGAACTATTGCGAATCAGAAGAATAAAACGCACAGAAATCTACCCCCAACTACTTTACAACAGATACCGGAATTGAACATGTCCAAATAATGACATGAGAAGTCCACTAAATAGACTGGCAGTAGGCCTACATGGTTTTCCCCATAAAATGTGTACAGTCAGCGAAATGGATAGCTAGAAATTGTCAATAAAACGAGACTACGGTACATAAATAAACAATAATTTCTGTAATCCAGCAAACTAAACAGGAAATCATAAAAAAACAACTAAAATATAGTTCGAAGGCATACTCTTGTATACATGCATACTTATGTATGTTGATAGCCACATTTTGATGTGGTTCAAAAACTTAACAAAATCAATCAATCAATCTTGGCGGAACATTGACAATTAGATACAACACATCAGCTATTGTAAACACAAACCACACGTATGACAATCCACAGTGGTGGAACGACCCCAGCTGTTAACAATAAAAGGAAATATGAAAATTCCTTTCAAATAAAATGTTATCGAACATGTAGGTCTGTATTTTAATTACACAAATACACTTACGGAAACTTAAAAAATGCCCATGCACCGTTCCTTACAATAACTTCATGCAGTCTTCTAGACAGACTCAATGAGGTTCTGAAACAGGTCTGGTTGCCCACGTAGATCTTCTCACACATACCGACAGTGCTCGAATAATTGAGCTCTAGTTCTCTCCTGTACAGGCACCCACTTCTTCACCATGTGTGATCAAATGTGTTCAATGGTGTTCATGTCGGGTGACATCGGAGGCCAGTCAAGAACTTGGATGTCAGGATGGCGGTCGAAGAAGTCCCGTGTAAGACCTACAGTATGAACATAACTTTTGTCTAGGACAAACCTGATTACTGGAACGTCTTCAGCGGGGTAAATGGCTCTGGTGGTGGGAACAACAACTTGTTCCAAGATCTCCACAAATTCGTCTGCATTCATGCATGGTGTTATCTCAACTAACTCACCAGGGCCAGCTGTGCTTATCCACCCCAAAATACCGCAGGTAATTCGGCCAGATCGATGGATTTGCTGGATGTAACTTTCATTAAACCGGATACCATTGGAACACCAACAAGTGAGAGATGTTCCTGGCTCGGATGAAAAGACTTTCTCGTCCATTTCTGGTGGCCTTGGTACCACATTTCTGGTGGCCTTGGTAGCTCCTGTAGGGCGAATCCCACTTGGTTGGGTTGAATAACCTGTTTTTGGCAGCTCGGCAATGATGAAATCCTGCATCACAGAGTCGACGGCTCGCTGTGCGATTGGTAATTGGTAGGTTTAATTCTGCCATTACATTCTTAAGAGACCAGAAGGGATCTGAATCTATGGCAGTAGCATGTTTTTTTTTTTACTCCCCTGTTGTCTTTCCAATGGTCTCTCAGAGAATGTTCACATCCTTCTTCCCACGTATCTATCCACTTCCACACTGTATCCAGTTTGCAAGGTATTATTGTTGAAATCTCTTGTGGTGCCATATTAGCCTGCCTCATACCCACAATGCAACCTCTATTTCTTCTTCTTCTTCTTCCTTGGCCCTACAGCCCTATAAGAGCCTTCGCCTCCTCAATGGACTTCCTCCATCCATTTCTATCCAATGATGCTCGTTCCCAATTCCGTATTCCACCTCTTATCAGATCCTGATGCACACAATCCCACCATCTATTTCTGGGTCTTCCTTTAGGTCTTGTTCCTTGAGGTTGGTTGGTAAATGTATATTTTACTTTTCTTTCGTCACTCATTCTGTTTATATGTCCAATCCAGTTCAGTCTCCTTATCTTAATAAATGTTGTTATGTCAACCTCCTGAAGTAGTTCATACAGTTCTCGGTTGTATCTTCTTCTCCAACAATCGTTTACCCTGATGGCTCCAACTATCTTTCTCAGTACTTTCCTTTCGAAGGTGTTAAGTCTGTTTATTACATCTTTATTCAAGACCCAGGCCTCTGATCCGTAAGTAAGTACCGGACGAATTAGAGTTTTATAAATTCTGAGTTTAATGTCTCTGGAGATCAACTTACTTTTCAGTAATGGTATTAATGAGTAGTAAGCTCTATTAGCTGCTCCTATTCTTTTTTCTATTTCATTCTTAAGGTCATTTGTGTTTGTTATTAGAGTTCCAAGATAGCTGAATTCTTCCACAGTTTCAAAGTTATATGTCCCCAATCTGATTTCTCCTTTCTTAGAGGGATTTCTTCTGGATAGCAACCTCTATTTATTTGTGAAATAATTGGAGTCATTCCCCCATAAAGTACCTGAGTGCAACTGTTTACGTTTTCCAGCTTACAGAGGTGGGTAGGGTAACCGATCATGTACTTGTAGGGGGATGTTAAAGCGTCTGACCAGTTTCGTTTTGTTGACAATATCCAGCTATCCCTTTTGCTGACTGTATGCATGGAAGTTTTCACAAGCAAAATGTGCTGTGCGCATGTATTCTATGTGGAAATTTACTATCTTAGTTATTGTTTTTTTTTTTTTAAAGTATGCCCTGTTAGACTACAGAAAAACCTAAATATCGGTATACCCAAATGTACGTATACCTAATTACCAAAATAAGAATATTAAGTTATTAAGAATGAAAATGGAAATCAACCCAATTGCAGAATTAGAATATACAGTACATACAAAAATATATTAAATATATTTAAAAGTATACAGTACCATACATCATGCATACATACTTAATACTGAAAAGTACTCTAAACTGAGGTGCTAAACTGTATGCAATATCACAGGTGATTTTGAACCTTAAATGCAAAAGCCACAATTGTAGACCTGTTTTTCAAGATTCCGTCATGAAATTTAAATGGCAGTTTAACCATTCACTAAGCTAAACCACCAATCGTATTACTTTCTTACACGACTATCTCACATTCCAGAGCTTAAGCAATTTCACATACTAGAATGTGCAAAAAGTCTGATATCCCACTGTCATAACCTTGTCATGTTAATGTCACTGTTGTCATGGGAGAACAAAACAGTAACACCATCTCTTACCAAGGCCTGTAGCTACATCATCCGCTGTAATGCAAATTAAATATGAGGGTCGTTCCGAAAGTAATGCTTCCTATTTTTTTCCATGGAAACTACAGGAGATACATAAATCACAACAGCACAGCTAAATAGAGCATTATTTCAGCTACAGACTGTCATTTTTCCACATAGTCACCACCATTCGTTATGCACTTTTGCCAACGATGAACCAGAGCCTGCATGCCGCGCTTGTAAAACTCGTAATCAGCTGAATCTAACCAGCTGGAAAGACTGTCAATTCAGCGCACTACAAGACGACACTGACTAAGCTGAAAGCCCTAATTTCCAGGGTAAGGCCAGAGAAAAAGAACCAACTTTCACCTCCAACATGATAACGCCAGGCGCCACACCAGTTTTGCGACCACGCAACTCATTACAAAATTCAGCTGGACTGTCTTACCACATCCACCGTGCAGTCCCGATTTAGCACCTTCAGACTTCCATCTCTTTGGGCCTCTGAAAGATGGACAATGTGGTGAACATTTTCAAGACTCAGATGCTGTTGTCAAAGCTGTAAGGAAGTGGTTAGATTCAGCTGGTTCCGATTTTTACAAGCGCAGCATGCAGGGTCTGGTTCATCGTTGGCAAAAGTGCATAACGAATGGTGATGACTATGTGGAAAAATGACAGTCTGCAGCTGAAATATTGCTCTATTTAGCTGGGCTGTTGTGATTTACGTATCTCCTGTAGTTTCCATGTAAAAAAATAGGAGGCATTACTTTCGGAATGACCCTCATTAAAAGAAATCTGTTATTTTCTTCTGCTTTTTTAGTTGAACTCTTTTTTTGAAAGCATAATCACGCCACTTCTTAATGAACATTACATCGATAGCTGATGCAGCAGCCTGTTGCTCGACATAGGTAGTCGCCAGTTCCAGTGCATGTTTATTCAAAACAAAGGCTCCACGCAAGATTACCTTTGACAACGGCTTCACAAAAGGATCAATAAACAGTGGTGGGTGTACCCAATCTATTTATATTACGTCACATTCCTCACCATAAGAAGAATGTCATTCAGTAACAGAATGTTTATTCTAGTCTATTACTGCCATGAGAAACCCTTCTGAGTGCAGATGGCTCATTCCAAGAAGTCGGCCGGATCATCCAAGGCCGGACTAGAGGGAGTCAACTGTATACAATAAGGTAGTTGCCAGTTCCAGTGCTGTGAACTGATGTGATTTGTTTACACTTAAGACTGAAAACTAAACAGGCATGTTTATTCAAAACAAAGGCTCCACGCAAGATTACCTTTGACAACGGCTTCACAAAAGGATCAATAAACAGTGGTGGGTGTGCCCAATCTATTTATATTACGTCACATTCCTCACCATAAGAAGAATGTCATTCAGTAACAGAATGTTTATTCTATATTTAACTATTTTTGGGAATTACACAGTGAAGTGGTATTGAATTACATAAAAACCTTTGTTATTACATACATGCTTCACTAAATATTTACCTGTTTTTATCAGATATCTGATAAAAACAGGTAAATATTTAGTGAAGCATGTATGTAATAACAAAGGTTTTTATGTAATGTTTATTCTAGTCTATTACTGCCATGAGAAACCCTTCTGAGTGCAGATGGCTCATTCCAAGAAGTCGGCCGGATCATCCAAGGCCGGACTAGAGGGAGTCAACTGCTGTATACAATAAAAATTTTTAAATAAGGACAAAACTGCACCTCGAAGACTTCTTTCGGAACAATGGGACACATTAGCAAAAACGGCACATTCCTGTATTTTATGGAAGGTCTGGGAACCCCAAGGCTGAATACACCCTTTTTCAGATCTCCCTAAAAAAAATAAAAAAATATTTTAAAAACTGAGCATTTGTACTGGTTTGAATAGGCTGATTCCTTGGATACTAGTGCATCAGAGTATCTATACAAACGTGAAACTTACCAGTGCTATCTCTGTTGGGGATTTCTTGAGTGCTGTGTCATCATGCAGCCTGGACAATGCTCAAAGATGGATGTTGTGCTGTGAAAATTTTCCATGAATCTGATCTCTTGCAATTTACTGTACACGTGTGATGTGATATTGTGGGTTCATTAACTTGCTACCAATTACTGCACACAAAATTTCCATTCAGAAGTAAAAAAAAAAAAAAAGTGAAATAACACACTTTTAAAAGAAATTTTACTGAATCTTGAGTGAAACTAGTTAATTACCCATTTAAAACGAATTAAAACTGCAGTAAAACTCTCAACAATTCTTTTCTCTTAAAAAGGGGTTGGTTGGATATCAAACACAGATGGGCAAGAAGTATTTTTCATTTTAATAAAAATAAACTTACACTAAACTGTATGATGTTTAGGTTTTATAACATAGTAATACAGTAAGTTAAATATAAACAAGGTCCAAATGTAGCTTGTACCTCAAGTAGGCCTGTACTGAATTATATTTTGCTGCTTATCTTGATTTGCATTTCAAATTTTCAAGAACTTCTGTACAGCCATTTTAACAACCTTCTCTCATTTCTTTGTAAAATTTTAGTTTCAGTTCGACTTTCTGTTAATCACTAGAGGACTGAGAGAACCCTAGTATTATTTAAATGTTATAATTTTCAAATAATTTTGCAATTGCCTGACTAGGACATCTAACATTTCACCTTACTCGATTGTTTGCTGTAGCGAAAACCTTGTCTGTTTTTGTTTGTTTGGCTGCAAGAATTACTACAAATTTGAAAATTTGTATGTTTGTTCAAATCCAGTGATTTGGAAGCCCTTCTGACAAAACATAAACCTGAGGAACCCACCATAAGACTTTTTTTTTTATTATTATTTCAGCTGTGTTCATACTCCTTTCAGCTATGATGCCAGTATCAGGAGTAGGGACCTGTGTCTATATAGTAGGGTAGGCCATGGAACTATTGGTTGTCAGTTATTTCTATTGTTGGTGTATTTTTATGGAGTAAATTTAAACTGAAACTAATTTAAATGGATATGGTACAGGATGAAATGATGAGGATGATTCATGGTATGTAAATATCCAATTCGGCGTTTGCCTTTATGACTGGGGAAACCATGAAAAAAACCCTTGTCAAATTGGCCAGCCACAGGATTTGAACATGGGACCTCCCGAATGCAAGTCCAAGACATTACCATCTCTGCCACCTCGCTCAGTACCATAAGACTTGCCAGATACATTGCCATGCATATTGAAAAGGAAACTATGTGATTCTGAGTTAACAGAATTGTGAAGAAATGAATCAGAGCAAAAATTTATTTTTCCCAGCCTATTTTCATGGATTTTATCATTATGTATCTTTACAAATGTATCTACTATTTCTTAACATTTTGAATTACGAGCTGTATACCAGAAAATGGCAATGTATTTTTTCTGTACATGTCTTATAAAATAAATTATACTCTAACTTATTCATATTATATTTTAGCTGGTCTTTTATGTGGTAAGATAATATTGTATATTTAACATAAGTAGAGCTAAACATAGAAAAAAATGGATAAATATGTTTAACTCTGATATTCTTGTGTATGCATTTTGATTTGGCATGCTCAAAGTCCTCAACCTTGGCTCAATTTTGAATGTACAGAACTAGACGTCTACATCTGCATCTACATCTACTTTCCGTGAGCACAAAATATACATGTGTGTAGAATTGTACTTTATTAAATTTACCACAGAAGACATTAGTTCTTATCTAAATTTCAAAATTATTGTGTTTATAATTGTGTACTGAAAGGAAGGGTAATTTAAAATATTGTTTCTTCAATATGAAGTTCCTATATATTATCATGATGCCATGAAAAAAAGTTACAATGGGTATAAGCATATTGATAGACATCTGAACTGACCAGAAGAAATTGTCACCTGCTCAAAGCTCCTGCAACTATGGTAAAGATATGTTAGCCTACATTATTCATACATTTTGTTCTTTATAAATTTGCATTATAAATAGTCATTATAAATACAACACTTGCTTTTAATCTTCCCTACGTGAAGTTCACTTTAAGGAAATTTCCCAGCAAATTATTGATACAATAGTGCAATTTCGAAAGTAGCCTACCTATGATAAATGATATCAAGTAATTTATGAACGATTGCTGGGTCCAACCATTCAGAATTTACTCCACATTTTTTTAAACTTATTCAAGATGCAGGACTAACAATATCCATTTTTCAAACACCAACCACTACTGCTCTCACTAAGTTCTGTATGAACATGGATTGAATTGTACTGTTTGTTTCATTCTCTCTTCTATTCATTTTGTTGTTTAATACTTGGAATGCTGGTAATGGCAGTTAAAACAAATTTAGAATTGTTCTGAAGGTTCCCAATTACAAGGAAGGACGAATATATTGGAGGAATTAAAACAACCTGGTTGGGGTTTAATTTTGTTAACTTAAATTTCATTAGTATTAATAACAATAAAATTATATTAGTATACGCATAGGCTACTTTAAAATAAATAGCAGGAGCTCATAAAGAAAATCAGAAGTAAACAAAACATAACATTAATAATACTGAATATTTCATTGTACACCACTTACTGTTGTATAATTTTTGGACTCAAGTAGAAAAACATTTGCTGGGAAATGTATAAGCTGTCAATACAAGGAGTAAAATTAGACTCATGTTTAATTTAGGTTCTGCAGCCATTGAACCATATTCTGGAATGTACCCTGTCTTATCCATCATCCAATAGAAGCCTTTCATTCTACGCTGTTTCTTCAACTCTGCTCCTACCAGTGTTCGAACTTTTGCATTGTAGTCATTCAGCCACCGTCTCTGAAAGAGAACATTGAAGAAAATAACATCCTACACTATACCTTTGGCAAGTCTGTCGAAAGCAATTTCACATGAATCAGCTAGTTCTGATAGATGCACTAATTTCTGAATATAAAAAACCAGGTTACCATATTTCTGGGAGATGTTGAAATATTAACTTATGTTGCTTCCCTCTGTCTGTTTATGTGAATACAAAGAAATTATTCATTTGGGCTGCAGCTAAGCCATGTACTTTTCTTAGAATTGCCCTACAGTTAAAAAAACATTTAATGCAGTTTTGGAAAATAAAATAGTGGGGGGCCAATATTTTTAAAATAAATATTGAATTCAGTATAAACATACTTCTGAGGTATTCTGTGCAGTTGGGCATGTAGTAGACAGTTGATTATCCAAGCTAATATGGACCCAGCCCAGAGTAACTCTAGAGTTTCATCCAGTATAGGCCAATCATATTGCTTGTATTAGCAAAGTAGCTATGATTCCCACCAGTGGCGCCAACTTTTGAAGAACATTGAGTGGGCTAAAAGATTTTAAAATTTTCACACTCCCACCCCTCTAAAAGTTTATGAAATACTCTTACCAAAAATTGTTTTAAAGTTTATAATATTGCATACACTTATTTTTTAATTATTTGTTTTAGACAACTAGTCCAGTCACCAGGTACTTTTGCCTGGAAAAAGGTCCGAAGTTAATGATTTTTTAGTATGTTGTATATGAGTATTCTGAGGTGTAGAATCCAAGTTTTCCAATTCGAGAACCTTGTGCTAACTTCAGGGCAGCCGAAAAACCCCGAAATTTTGGGGCTTTTTTCAATGTTTTCCTTATAACTCCTAAACAACGCGTTTTATCTGAAAATACTCTATTATAAAAATTAAAGGGAAATAAATTTGCTATAATTTTCACTGTTTAAACTTTTTTAAAGTTGAATACGTACCGAGATATGGAGCTTCGAAGTTTCGAGTTATTTTTCAAAATATTGAAAAACTGCAGAAAATGCAGGATTTTCCCTAGTAACTTTCATCTTTCAATATTGCTATATGAATAACGTTCAATAACCTACACAATAGAAAGCCCACCCTTAATGAGATGTTCTTTTCAGAATAAAGAACACAATTCTCGATGCATAAAAATGAATTTTATAAAAATGTATAATACATGTAATGACATGTGGATATATTAAGTACAAAATATGTAAATTATTACAAATTAGTCATTCATATTAATTCATAAAAGCCTTGATCTCTTTGGTCGGCAAGTCGGCATCATCTCTCAGTGATTCCTCTTCCTCCTGAGCAATGTCCTCCTCGTCGCACTCAATGTCTTCCTCGTTGATGTCAGTTTCAGGCAAATTCTCACAAGCATTTCCTGCACAATTCTTGCAGATGGTTGAGCATCGGAGTCCTGCTTTTTTGCAGCTGCAAGCCCCGGTGCTACACCCTGTCTTGCACTCGCAATGTATCATTTGCAGCAACTTTCCTGGAGCTGCATCCATGGTCGTTGTTATAGGGATCAGCCCTCGTTTCGTTAAAGTCCAGCCCCAAACTGACGGTAACTTTTTGTAGCCCAGCCACGTCTGCACTTGCAGATAGGTACGAAAAGAATGGTACCGGGCAGCGTCTCGTGTAGGGGGCAATCTGGCAAGGTTGAATTTGGATTTTGACACGGAGTTGGAAAATATTCGGTACCAAAGATCATTCAGAGTATCTGTGTCCATGTTACCACCGTACAGTATCACAAGAAATTTTTCCCCTGCTTCCGAAATTTGGCATGGTGTTGCTTCGTTATCTTTGAAAACACTAACGATGTCAGACAGAGAACGGTTTTTTTCATACATAGTGAAAACTTTCTTCTTTCCTTGTCCAAATGGGTTTGATGTAGTGTCACACCCGCTTGCTGCATGAAGGAAAAGAATATCCTGAGTATTGTATTTGCACGAAGATGGCTAATACAAAACACTGGGGTATTACCTCTCCCACTCTTTTGGAAATATACGTTCTTTTGAGAAGAGCCTAATGCAGTCAGCAATACTATCGATGTCTTCACCTGTGATAGTAACACTATCGAAGTCAGAAGCCTTTGATATTACAGTTTTCACTATCATGAAATCAGTGTATTAGTGTATTATCTTAAAAGTTTTATTGTATTTTCTTAAGTGTATGTTTTTGTATATTTCATTCTGTGTATTTAATCTCTTGTATTATTTCTCAGCCGTGTACACCTGGTACAACTGGCTAACAATAAACAATAAACAATAAACAATAAAGCATCTTCTATTGCCTGCATAACTTCGATGCCCTTTGCTGCCATTTCAGTCATCAGGATTGAAATCAAGTTTCTCTTGTTCGTGTCATTGGACAAACATTTTTCTTGCGACAATGTAACAATAGAAATTTTCTGGACGATTGCAGCAAAGCCCAGCAATATCGTTCAGCTGCTTTGGTGCTCCGATAAGCGACGTCACTAAGATCTCCATCGAATACTACTATGGCATTGTACCCAAAGTGTTTCTGTACCTAGTCCACATAGGTCTTGCACACTGACTCGAACGTGCGTGATGTAGTCTTACCCCATACAACCTTATACAGTCACTTACTACACATTTTCTGCTGCCAAGGTCTTCATCCTGTAAGGAGTGAATGCTGAAATGGCAGCTAAGGAGGACATCATCGATAAGATCATTGCTCAGGAGGAATTACTGAGAGATGATGCTGATTTGCCAATCGGGAGCAAAGAGACCAATGCTTTTATCAATCAATATTAATGGAAATTTGTAATAATTTACATATTTTCTACTTAGTTAATATATCCACATATCATATGTAGTATAACTTTTTATAAAATACATTTTTATGTATCGATTATTGTGTACTTTATTCTTAAATGAACATCTCATTAAGAATGGGGTTTCTATTGTGTAGGTTATTGAACGTTATTCATACAGAAATATTTAAAGATGAATGTTATTAGGAAAAAATGCTCCATTTTCGCAGTTTTTCGATATTTTGAGAATTTTTCAAAACTTTGAAGCGCCATATATCGGTACATATTTGGTTTTAGAAAACATGTAAACAGTTCAAATAATAGGAAATTTCATGCCCTTTAACTTTTTTAATGGAGTGTTTTAGGCTAATATGCATTGTTTAGGAGTTATAAGGAAAACACTGAAAAAAGCCCCAAAATTTCGGGGTTTTTCGGCTGCCCTGAAGTTCGCACAGGGTTCTCGAATTGGAAAACTTGTATTCTACACCACAGAATATCCACATACAACATATTAAAAAATCATTAACTTCGGACCTTTTTCCAGGCAAAAGTACCTGGTGACTGGACTATAAACCGTTCCACAGCCTTCAAGGAAATCGCCCAACAGAACGTCCTGACGGGGGAGGGAGGGGGATGATGATGTTAAATTTATTAATTTAGATTCACCTACCATTACTACTATTATTATCCATATAGAAATGTTGGAAGATGAAGTTTACTAGGGAAAATCCTGCATTTTTTGCAGTTTTTCAATATTTTGAAAAATAACTCGAAACTTCAAAGCTCCATATCTCGGTACGTGTTCGACTTAAAAAACGTTTAAACAGTGCAAATTGTAGCAAATTTATTTACCTTTAATTTTTATAATAGAGTATTTTCAGATAAAGCGCGTTGTTTAGGAGTTATAAGGAAAACATTGAAAAAAGCCCAAAAATTTCGGGGTTTTTCGGCTGCCCTGAAGTTAGCACAAGGTTCTCGAATTGGAAAACTTGGATTCTACACCTCAGAATACCCATATACAACATACTAAAAAATCATTAACTTCGGACCTTTTTCCAGGCAAACCCAATTTTCAGTACGTGGTGACTGGACTAAACGTGTAAAACAAAATGATGTAGCACGGAGTGTTGCAAAATGTATTTCTCCTGACAGGAGTTCTCCCAATAAATTCGTCACAGGCATCATATCATCATCTTTGTCAGTGAAACTGCACTGACAGAGTAAGATGTAAAACTTTAATGAATTCGACTACAAACGATCGTCAGTGATTTCGAACCAGAGGAGATCATACTATGTAAGTCAACAGTAGCCTGATTTCCGGTTTACAGTGATTCAACAAAGAAACATGATTTTTATTAATAGCAACAAATAATAAATTATAATAATATACGACAAATTATTGAGTGGGCTAGAGCCCCATGGGCCCATATAAGTTGGCGCCACTGATTCCCACCACCACACCTAGAGTGTTCCCACATTTAAAACTCTGTTAAGTAAGCTTACTTTAATTGGAAATTTGAACAAAGTCAAAATGCATTAAAGTCTTATGTGAGGTAAACCATTTTTATTTTGGTTGTGTAATCCTTTGGGGATGCAATGCAAACCTTAGCAATAATGTTTTTCATTTTTACAACCTCTTTACATGAAAAGAGCATTTTATAGCTTTCATTAAACAAAGTTCAGATGATTTTTTTAAAATCACCTCTTAGGGATCCTTCACACCGACGTAGCATGCCACTTGCGACGTGCTACCTGGATGCACGCTGCACGTTACTCATTTTAAATCCCAAATAAACAAGTTCAAGTCTTCACACCAAAGTAGCGTGGCAATAGTGCAGCTCGCAGAGTGGGACATTCATTTCTTCAGATATATCTAGACTTATTTCATGCGACGCTACTCGGGATGACGCAAGCGTACAGTTGCCTTTTCAGGTGCTTTCTAATTGTTAAGAAAATTCAATACATATTCGCTTGTGCAGCGGTACATTATGGCAAAGATGTCATGAAAACTGCAAGAAAGAGAACTATTTAACATACAATTTGTACATGCGTAGACTACACGATATGGCAATCGAAACTAGTAGGAAAAAAACCTGGATTAAAATTGTTGAAACTATATCCTCTTTAGGTAAATTGCAATACTTTAAATGGGTTTCTCAATTGTTCAAGTGAAAATATATAATGTACGTTAAACCACAGATTGCATTCGCTACTTCGGTATGAATGCAAAACTGTGAGCCATGCAACTCGATATGCAGCCTGCATCCAGGTAGTGCATTCGCATGCTATGCTACTTCAGTGTCACTTAGTCATCTAGCAATACGGTTTTCTTAACTATAGATCAGCTCATGCAGTGCAAAGCTTTTGGGCTATTTTGAAAACAAAATTACTTACCTGCTGCAAACTTAACATGCTGATGTCTATGAGTTTTGGTTCATATGGGACATACGTTACAGGTTGGAAGCTTAAGAAATGTCCATCAGGCTGATGCTGTAATGAAGATGAAATTATGTAGACAGTAGAATTTATTAACCTTAATATACAATATACATTACTATGTCGCCAAACTAATTAAAAAATACTAGCACATAACACACATTTTATATAGACAGAAACAAAATAAAAGGATACAAATCTCTGAACCTGAAATTACAGAAAACAAATCTTGATAACATTTTATGAACCATTTGCAATTAAATGTAATTTTATTTATTTATTTATTTATTTATGTCCTGTGAGATCAATATACATTGATATGATTGATTGAGATAATCAACACATAATACCCAAAACTGCACATTCAGTTAAATTAAACAGGTTTAGGACTGTTCTGAGAGACTGGCTTGCAAATAATCCATTTTATTCTATTAGTGAGTTTTTTGAAGTTAATATTGATGTTGTTTTCTAAATTTATACACTATACTGCTATTCGACTTAATTCTGTTGTCCATTTGATTCTCTATCTTAATTTATGTATGTTGATAGCCACATTTTGATGTGGTTCAAAAACTTAACAAAAATCAAAATACCAAAAATCAAAATACAATATAAAATAATACAATAATCTACAAATAATACATATTATAAAATGTAGAACATTAGGTATTTTATTGATGAGCCTTTGATGGAGTTGTGTGTGTATAGCTTAGTGACTAACACAGACATAATTGCAGTATTCCTCAATACTATAACACGGACATAATTGCAGTATTCCTCAATACTATAACACGGACATAATTGCAGTATTCCTCAATACTATACAGAAATATTTACTATACAGAAAATATGTACTTTTCCTGGTGCTGGTAAGATAGCCTGGGAAAATATTCTATACCACAGAAAATTCTTCATTTGCTAAGTATTATAGTTATAAGCTGAATAATTTAAGTGGTAGGGATGGATAGTTCATTAAAAGTTGAGTTAATGCTGACGATTTAAAGCATGCTATGTGACAATCTCCATAGGTGATCCATTGAAGCTCCTAAAGAATTATAAATAGACTCTTATTTTAAGACTTTTAGCACTTAAACTTGTGGAGCAAGCTATATGAGCAGGAGTAAAGCTACTGCCAAATTATGCTGTAATAGTATGAATATCTGCAACAATTACTAGGTCCACTAAGAGAACGACTCTGACAGTGACAGGCAAGAAGGATGTATGACTTTCAGCTACATACAGATTCCCAAAGATAATCAGAATTACAGTACTTTTCAAATGAGAAGCCATTTCCTTCACCGCCAATCACGTGTACGAGCTAAACGAGCGCCGCTAGCAATAAGAGTCTTCCCTCAGTCTCGCCGTCACTGATTGGACCGCGTATCTATGCAGTTGAAGGACATAGGGCTTGTCATCTGCAAAGCACCTTAGTGTGCTGATCTAGATTATGTTCATAGTGTACACAAACTGTGGATCATACTAAGTTAAGCAAAATGCCTTTTCTATTTGGATGGATATATTAAAAAGTTAAGTAGAGGTAAACATGTTTCCATACATTTAGAGACGTAGTGCCAGTTTTTATTTTGCCTATTGTGGCTTCTATTGCCTATTTTTAGGTTTAAAGCCTTTTTTTTTTCTTTTTTATATCACTATGGCTTTTTTCTGTGATTATTTACACATTTTAAAAAGCACATAAAGAATTTCAATATGTGAAAGTGAAAAAAAAAAGTTACACAAATAATAAAATGACATAATGACATAAAAAAAATATTTATTGAAAATCTTCTTCCCTGTAAATGCATTTATTGTTTTCAAACAGCCAAAAACTTACCTCCTCAAATGATTTAATTAAGCTCTTTAAATAACAGAACCTACGAAAGGTAAGCCAGGTACGCCAGACATAATGAATAATAAATAAATAATAAATAAATAAATTTAGCCTACAATACATCCCCTAAGGGCCAAGGCCTCCTGTATTCACAGGGAATTGCTCTTTGTTTGCTCCTTAAGTGAGCAAGTCTTAAGGAGCTACACGAATTTGTTCCCTTTCTTTGTTGCACTGAACACTGTCTCACTATTCACTGCCTGTCTTGGTTGGATGCGGGTGGTTGCAGTTCACTCTTTGTGTGTCCGTCTTTTAGTGCTTGATGAGTCCTCCCCGAGTCTGTCACTGACGCTGGTGGCCCAAGAGTCTCCACACCTCTCTATCCTTTGCTATTCTTGACCATTGGCCTCCTGCTACGCTTGTGAAGTGATCTGCCCATCTTGTTTTCTGTCGACCCACATTCCTCCATCCAGTTCTTGGGTCCCACATGGTGACTCTGTGTGCCCATCTCTGGTGGTTCATCCGTGCCACATGGCCGCCCCATCTCCACTTTTGGTTCATTGCTACTTTTACTATGTCAGTCATACCCGTGCGTCTGCGAAGGTCATCATTTCTGATCCTCTCTCTCAAAGATATATGTAAGATTTTTCTCTCCATCCTTCATTGACATACCCTGAGTGTTAATTTATGAATACCAGGAAATAAATAAATAATTAATTATCTTAGATAAGTTACTATTTGGGATTACTCTATGTTTCGACTTTTAATATGCATGTTCATGCATGTCTGACTAGTCATGCATCGCTGGATGCAATTGGTCTTACTTTCTGGATGAATCTCGTAATTTACCCAAATATGGAGGAAAATACTACCAACTATCTTATTCTAGGTCTTAAAGCTTTATTTTCATGTAAATCAATGTACTTTTGATGTACAGTTTGCTGTGGAAAATTTTGGCTGAAGTCTAGGGGTCATAATAGCCTACATAATATCATACAAGGGCAGTATAGTTTACATTTATATTAATAATATATTTTTAAACAGATTCAGAAAGAGATTCCTTCTCCAGTGTATAATATCTAGAAAACATGATTAAAGAAAATCCTGATTAAAGTAATTGGGTTTAAGGGGTGCAGTCTGTTTGTAGTTCTATAGAGACACAGCAACAGCACAGTGCCATCTCTTCTAGTAGGCCTACAACAGAACCAGTGGCCAATTACCGTTACATGGCTTCTAGTGCTGTCTCACCATGTCAAGGTGTTGCCGATGCAAATTGCAACTGTCAAGAGCTGTTCTTTTAGCAGACTATATACGGTAGTGGCATAGGCGTAACCAGGCCGACCATATGGGGGGGGGTTATAACATCCGCGAGGTCTGGAAAAGGGGGTCCGGGGGCCTTCCCCCGGAAAATTTTTAAAAATTAAGATGCAAAATAACGAGTTTTAAGCTTCCGGGGGCCCACCCCCGGAAAATTTTTAAAATTAAGATGCAAAATAACGAGTTTTAAGCTTCCGGGGCCCTCCCCGGAAAATTTTAAAAATCAAGACGCAAAATAACGAGTTTTAAGCTTCCGGGGGTCCAAGCTTTATACTTGTATTAAGTAATTTATGGGCAGACTTAAAAAAATGATACAATTTTCCTTTTTTTAATCAATGGGGGGGGGGGGGTTCAAACCCCCAAAACCCCCCCCCCTCTGTACGCCTATGGGTAGTGGTATAGTGCTAGTGGGGCTTCTAGGAGTGGTGGTGGTTGCAGTAGGGATGCTTGTGATGCTTTTGGTAGTGGTGGAATATGATAATAACAGTTATCATAATGACAGTAATAACAGTAACACTAATAATAATATTATAATGATAATGACAATAACAATTTCAATAACCTTATAATGATATTGATGATGACAAAGTTAATAGTGAATTGACGATTATGATGTTGGTGTAGTAAAACTTACCTTAGGATGTTTTTTGATAACTTCTAATATATTCTCAAGTCGAACTCCAAATTTTCCTTCTTGATAGTATCCTGGTTCTGTAATTTTAATAAGCATATTAATTAGTAACTAGTGGTTAGGCTTGCCTTGCTAATAATAAGACTTTGAATGAGACTGAGATAGTTGAATGCTCACTACTGCTCTATGCTGGATGATATTGGGGGTATAGGAATTTATGTCATCGTTTCACAACTTACCATCTGAGAAAAAGTATCCCTCTTGAAATGTTAAATTCCCTTCCGTATATGAAACCCTTATTGGAGCTGGAAAAGAAAACAAAAGAATGAACAAGAAATAATGGAGCTATCAGACACAAAAGGAATTACTGTGAACGACTTGCCAACATATAAGGATAACTGTATAAAAATGGACTCTGAAGAGGTTGCCTCCAGATCCTGCATAGAGAACACTTTAACTAGCTATAAGTTAACTAATTTCTCAATGAAGAATGATAACCACATGAAAATGCGAACAATATAGTAAATCAATATTAATATTATTAGGGGAATAGCACAGTGAACTGTAGAAATCTATACAACTAATCTATACAACTGTTCTGGGTAAATATACCTAACAGTGAAGTCAGTGTACATATTTCCATTCTCAGTCTTGCTACACAATATATAGTGCACAACGCTTATTGTGATCACTTCAGGACGCAGCTAATCTGATAATATTAACCGATTGATAACAGTAGCCGAAATAATTAATTGAAGGTTATTCATTCATACAATATAATACACCACAAAAACAGAATTAAAAACTATTTATTCATAAGATAATAGGTAACTGTGAATCATTGAACCACTAAAAACACAATAAAAGACTGTAAGCAACTGTTTTTTCAACCAGTAACAAAGTTTTTAATTGCTTTTGTTTTCCTTTAGGAGTCCATTAATCAATACTACATATTCAGTTACGAGTTACGTGTGGTTTTGGAAGTTTACTGACCTGTGGTAAACACTGTGTAGCAAAACATTAACGCCTGTCTGTTCAAGTCTTCTCATTTTATACTAGCCATCACTCAATGTCAACATTGTAATCTTCATAAATAAAAAGCTGCAGCTTAACTGAGGGGTCAAACATGTTTTACTGCTTAAAAGAGAAAGTTAGGTGATGCCACCCCCTCAGCTGGGAACAATACCGCTACTTCTAATACAACACAATACAGTTCAGTTAGAAATGAAACAATTAAAAACGAGATTTTCAATGACATACAGTTCCTGGAAATAAAGCCGTAAAAAAAGAAAATATGATAACACAAACTGAATCTTTGATCACAATAAACAGAATTTTTTCATTGTATCAGTATTAATCTGTATGAGACTTCATTGATAATATTATCCGCGATTACATTAAACGGCGTTCACTGTAGTGCATTTTATAATATTTTGTCCTATATCCCAATTACAGTCTTTCGAAATGCAAATACAAAATCTTCATATAGTGTTAAACGTAAAGTGCACCCTTTGGTATGCCAAGTGAGTACTCTCCTGCAGGCTTACATATGCTGTTCAAATGGGGAAGATATGCATAAGACACAATAACATCTGAGCATACAGACTTCTTCTAGCTCAGGTTTAGAGCTCTTTTATTAATTCCAGAGACTGTGGTACAAATCTCCTTTTGTAAGTTCTGTATTTTAAATTTATAGCAATACAATGTTATTTGTGTTAATTTCACTAATAACTAAAACTAAACTAACGTCCATGGTGCTACATCCCACAGAGTTTTAAGGCACTGCATCATCTACCTCTATATGGTATTTGACTTCATTGATAGATTTCTACTTCGTTGGCAGTTTTGGGTTCATGTGCTCAGCCTGCCAGCTCCAACTCTTGACCAGAGTCATATTGCTTTATCAAGATCCTCATGAGGCTTCTGAGGATTTATAGGGGATTAAATCTGTAGACTCATCAACCTAAACACTGAACCACAGAGGCAGTTTCAAAAACAGCTATTTTGTTTATACAGAGTGGAAGTACTATAACCAGGGTGCGAATCAAGCTTCACGAGAAAGGGAAACATTTAGGTCGCATTCATATTCAAAAGTAAATAAAGTAAATAAAATTTCTATACCATATACAATACAAAAGCAAGCATCTGTGGTTGTGTGTTTACCAGTGGTTACAATGATGTTACTTACAGATCCTGGAAATAGTTGATATTAATATGATTTACAGACGAGGAGTGAGAAAATATTCTATGTTAATTGAGCTGGTTGACATTTAAACACTTTAGACTTCACTTTTACTTACATTTTGAAAAGGCCATTAAACGTACATTCTGCAAAAAATGTAAGTAAAAGTGAAGTCTAAAGTGTTGAAATGTCAACCATCTCACTTAATTAACATAGTATATAGTATATTGTGTTTTTAAAATATTGCTGTTATCTGCCAGGTAAACAGTTTTATGAGCCATGGAATTTCTCTCTTCCCTCATTAATTTGCATTCTGACTATAACTGTGCAGATTAAAGGGAGCAGTAGATAACATGAAAATAAATGTAAAATCTATTTTGTTTTCAGTTTAAGTTTGTGTTAATAACTAAACTCCCTGGTGCTACATCCCTGAAGGGACAAGGCCTACCACCCAACCGCTGTGTCATCTACCATAGGCCGATGGCGGGATCGGGAGCCATGTGGTCATGAGGTCAGAAAAATCCAAGGAGGTACCAGGGATTGAACCCGGGCTGACGGATCTGTAGTCAGCAACGCTAACCACAAGACCACGTCAGCGGCATTTAGATTAATAATATCTGCATAAAGGTAAAAGAGCACAGTCAAATCACTCTTTCAATGGTAGTGACCTGTATTCCACTAGTATGAAATCAAACTCACTGCATGAAGAATGCAGTTGTCTTGGTATTGCCATTTGTCGTGGAGTTAAGTAATCCATGTAAGAATCTTTCTTCAGAATGTGTATGAAAACAGCCAACTTAATTGAAAAACTGAAAATGGAAAATTGATACTCTCTTCTTTTGTCTGCTGATGAGAGGAAAAAATAGAACACGTATGGATAATACTTATCAAGGAAATCATGGCTAAAGTTTAGAGACAATTTCTTTTTCCTGAGAAGAAATACTAACGTGGGACAAATTTGGTAAAGCCTACACATTTTTACATTGACCTCTTTGACAGTAAACTGACAAACTGACATGGTGATTGAAATACTCTAACTTGTCACCAGAGCATACATTGCGATTCTCGAGCTATCCCAAAGTTGGAAATTCTGAGCTGTTCAAATTCAATTTCAATGTCAAAGATTGTACAACTGATGCCTAACGTTTCATGAAAAGCTCTTTTAATATTTATATATTTTTTTATTTTAATTTTTGTATTCTAAATATTATAATATCAATAAGGCCTATTTACTCCCAGTATACTTACCTTCATGAACTGCAAGGAAAGCTCCAATCCCATGGCCAGTTCCATGAAGATAATCCAATCCAGCCTGCCATAATGGACCACGAGCCATTACATCTAGACTATTCATGGGTGCATTCTTAGGAAAGGTAAGTGAAGCCAATTGTATGGACCCAATCAGAACTCTTGTATATACTTCACGCTCAAAATCTGAAGGTGTTCCAAGATGGATTGTCCGTGTTACATCTGTAGTTCCATCTGCAAATAATACACATACTTGTTTGCAATTTACTTCTATGAAAGCTTCTGCAAAGAACATGTGAGATAATTTTAATTATTTTACTTTTGTTTTGTTGCAAACTATGTTTAAGAATACAGGTACAGTAGTATAATATCATATACAAGCATTCGACAGAATATGAAGTGGGTTAAGATGAAAATTCAGGAAGCTGCTATGGGCTACAACTTTACATTTGCCCATTTTACAATTCCATGGAGTACGTCAGAAATAAAAAATCCATACCTCAACTGATCAGGGCTGGAAGGCAACTCCTGCTAACTGACTTCAGAGAAGGGAGATTCAAAATGATACTACTTCTAGCTGTCACAAAACATTTCTTTCTTGAAACTTCCTGCAATTTACACTTTCCTGCTATTTACACTCTTTCACCAATCTCTTGAAAAGTGTAAAAAATGGAGGTTTTACTCTATGTATACCATGGGCGTACGGTAAGGGGGGGCTCAGGGAGTTGAAACCCCTCCCGAAATATCTGCAATATTTTGAAGATTATAAATCATGGAACGACATTTAAAAAAAAAAAAACTCCGTTTCGGTTGTTACATATTTTACAATTTCGTTCAAATCAAAGCATTATTTGAGATTTATCGTAATTTATTTAAGATTAAAATTTCAAAACCTCGTGGTGTTGATAGTTTTTCAGCTTAATAACAGTGATGTATTACTAGTAAACAAAAATCCCTTCGTAATTTGTCAAATGACAACTCAAATACTCCCGCCGAGAAATCCATCAACCTGTTTGTAAAGTCAACAGCACTCACGAGCTCATCACAAAAATAACACGAAGTAATCGGCATTAATCGGACTTTTCCACCGGTAGACTTACAGATGACTTTAAAAACGTGCCCTATACACCATACAGTATTATGAAAATTATTCAAAAGAAAGTTTTTATTTATAGACACTAGATTAAACGAGAAATAGATAAGAAATCTGAAGAAAAACAGTTCTAAAGACTGAGCTGCATATTTATTTATTACAGTGTATTCATTATCACAATACAACTGTTGAGTAATTAAAAAAAACAGTACAATTCACAATGTGTGCAAGGACATGAAGCTGAGACGACTTTACATTGAACCCCTTCCGAACAAAATTTCACCATACGCCCATGATGTATACATATGAATAAATACTACGAACAAATAGCATAAAAACTAGGGATGGGTCGATACCAGAATTTCTCGATACTCGATACCGATACATGATTTTTTCCTCGATACTCGATACTTTGATACTCGATACCTTCAACATTTCCAGTTTCAATAAATAGGTCCATTAAAAATTAAAATTTGAGAGAAGTGTATAATACCAACTAAATTAATTAAGTCTGCATATTTAATGAGACAAAATTTAATATCATCAGTAGCCTATAATTATTTTTAAACTCTACATTAAAACTAAAATTAGTTTTTTAAACAGTCCACTTACAAGTTTTTGTTAAAAAATACTAGCATTCTCACTTAATTGGAGAATTGCAGAATTACAAAAGTATCGAAAAAGTATCGAGCGAGTTTTTTGAAGTATCGTTCGATGCCGATACCATACAAGTATCGAGAGTATCGAGGTATCGAAAGTATCGAGGACCCATCCCTAATAAAAACCATTTACTCAACATGCAAGATAAATATTTCCAGGAATATGCAATACTTGATATCATACCAAGATATTGGCCTCCTGAATCCAGCACTAGGGTGCTGCTGTCATCAATTTTTAGTACATTTTGCCCATCTGTTGGAGTGTAATGTGGTGCTGCACCATTTGATCCAAATCCAGCAATGGTGGGGAAACTAGGGCCTTTGGCAAGAGGTTGTTCTCTACGAAACTGATCTAGAGTCAGTGAAACATTCAGCTCATCCCATGGCATGCCTGCAGCATACTATAACAAAAAATAGTGAATACTCCTGTATTAGAGTAGGCATACTATCATAGGCGTAACCAGGCCGACCATATGGGGGGGGTTATAACATCCACGGGGTCTGGGGGGTATGGAATACCCCCAGGGAGAGGGGGTCCGGGGGTCCTCCCCCGGAAAATTTTAAAAATAAAGATGCAAAATAACGAGTTTTAAGCTTCCGGGGGCCCTTCCCCGGAAAATTTTAAAAATTAAGATGCAAAATAACGAGTTTTAAGCTTCCCACGCTTTATACTTGTATTAAGTAATTTATGGGCAGACTTTAAAAAATTATATAATTTTCCTTTTTTTAATCAATGGGGGCGGGGGGGGGGGGGTTCAAACCCCCAAAACCCCCCCCTCGGTACGCCTATGCATACTATAGTACTCTGCGTTAATCTATTTTTCAACTTGCATCTGCTGTATCAAATATACACACACACATGAACATAGATATATACAGTGATGAGAAGTAATTGAGTAAAAGTAATCAGATTACAGTAACAATTCCTTTTTTGGTCCCATTTACTTGTAATCAATATTTAAAAAAAAAATGTAATTTCTACTTGTAATTTACTTCTGGAAATAAAATTGTAATTGTTACAATTTAGTAGTCGTTAGTATCATTCTCGCTTCCTATAGCATCATCATTACTGTTTTTCAACCAATATCCAAATTAGAGTTACTGGTAATATTAACAAAATGTTTACTCAATGTTTCCAAAAATATTCTCAATGATATGTTTTCCTGTTTGTTCATTAATAATTTGGGCTTGTGCCAAAACAAACCAAAACAAGGAATTTTTAGTTACTGCCATTTTGTAAAGTAATTGTAAATGTAATTGTAATTTTACTGATTACATTTTGAAAAAGTATATATATATAAAAGTAAATACGAAAAGTATTTTAAAAAGTATAGGCCTATATATACATAGTCTGCTAAAATGGAAATTGTAAATGCATGTATTAATAGAATATTTCTTCTCAGAAAATCAGGAATAATATTTCATATCTTCTGATTTAATATATTTTTGGAATCACTTGGGTTACTTACATATTACGATAGTCTACAACAAGTTATCTACACAAATAAATTGGAAATCATTTTAAAAATATGTATTCATGTTGCAAATCTGGCCCAGACAGATTAAGCATTCTGACTGTTATAACTTAGAAGCATAACTCACAAGCAAGGCAAGCTAAGCATTTTAACAATATGAAATAAGGATTTTAATTTGCGAGAGTCAGGAGTTGGGCAGCGGCCTTCCTGTGGCTTTGCCACTCAGGCCTTTTAGCCCAATGGAAGATCAAGGGAGTTGTACAGAATTTTTTGGTAGACATGGTGTCATAAATAAAGTTATGAAATATCATTAAAGTCATTCATTATTATTAACTAATAAGGTTAATGAAATATGCAATGAGAATCACCATTAAATGTATGAGTGAAAAGACAAATATAAATATATAAATATAACTCTTGACTTCTCCTTATTGATTTGTTTTCTTGTCCACAGCAGAAACCTGCCAATTCAGGAAGTTGTTGTTCATATTATGTGTAAGTCAATAAATGGAATTTGAATATATTCTATATGTAAAGTAAGGCAATAAAATTAATGTTTTGTCAGCCATTTTGTTTCTGAATAAATTTAAAAAAAGAAAAATCAACATAACAAAAAGTAAAAACATAACCAGAACACCTTAGTCAAAGTTCTGTGTGAATCAAAAATAGGGTAAAACAACAAAATCTAACAAAGACTTTTATCCCAGATTAAGAACCTCCTGGGATATCTTTCCTGGAATATGCCTATTATTGATATTTATAGATTCAAGAACCTTATCCACGATATTTTAAAACAAAATTTAATTGAGACAGTTAAATGAGATAATCAGATTTTAGCCTAAGTATATACAGATGTGTAAGAACAGACTGCCATATCGCCAATGGAGAGGTCTGTCTGCCATTCATACAAAACAAACACACTGCATGATGGAAGGAACTTGTCATGGCATTGCCATATTTTGTGTACAATGGGGTTAGTAATATTTATTTTTTGCACGACGTAACTAATTAGTGGTACTTACGAATATTGTTGCCGTGGATGGTAACTTGACATTCCCACAATCAATCTAGTTGCTATGAAAACAAAAGAAATCTCAGTGCTGTAAAAATGACAAAAAAAAGCACACGTGCTGTAAGTAAAACCATCATAATACAAGCCTTTATCGAAGGCCAGAACAAGGCGTGGCTTTAACAGGAAAAATATTCAGTCCCCATAACAACCAACACATACGAATCACTTTCTGAAATATAAAATCTATCTTCAATAATGTATATACATAATATTTTCAGCTAATATCTCAATTAATATAATTAAATTGATATAAATAATCATTGTGCAAAAAATAACATGCAATACTAGTTCCGTAAGCACATAACGGATCTTGGAAATTGAAAAAACTCTTTCCTCGATCCGTATGCACCGCTTAAGGAACTAGTATCACAATATACTATAATTTGCATGAAAATTACCAATTTAATGAAAAACTGCACAGGGTATTCTTTCCTCTGCTAAATTATAATTTGTTATGTTATGTGTTGCGAGGCGATGGGCTTACCACCTGTCCCTCTACCCTCTCTCGGAAAATAAGCATATCAAAATTAGTATAGGTAATGATACCTCCATTGGAGGCCCCTTCGCCCCACCTGGGGATCATAGGGTACCAGATACCAGATGTTATGTGTTACTGCTATATGCAGCAACTATTTTCCCCCTTCATTTTTAGCATATTATTCACATACTATTTCTGATCTTCATACTACAGCAATATTGCTTAATTTAGATGTATAAAATAATAAAATTGTTTTGTTTATAAAAAATATGAAACAGATAGTTTCCAGAGTTATATCACATAGTTGTGATATAGGTTCTGAAGTTGGCAATGGGAAATAACAACTTACTGATTCTTCGAAGTGGGCAAGAAAATCACACAAGGCAACAGCATCTCGGATGTGAGCTTTTCTCATGCCATCTATCTCAACTGGGTTCTTCCGAGCTTTCATGAAGATGATGGGAGATGGCATTGCTAGCTGCTTCCTTCGGGGAACCTGCACATAAAATCTATACAGTGGGTTAATACTGATGATGTATCTATACAAGCAGGATCACTATTATTTAAATTTCTGGTAAAATTCAAATAAACATCCAATATGTTTTTAATTGTTAGTTTTATTTCTCTTTTTCCTTCTCATCCCTTAACATTTAATTTATTGTCCCATATTTAAAAATATATTTTTCTTTGGACTGTATCCTCATTTCATACTTAGCCGCCAAACTGTGGAAATGGGTAGAGCTTCAGGTTCCACATCTTTTGACCACTTTGCTTCGTTCAAACTACATTCAACTAACCTTCAGCAATGTTGTGTAAACATTTAAGATTAATGATGAATAGGCTAGAAAGCCTACAGAAGCAGGTTCTGTTAAAAATAATTCTAAATGATTGCATGTATTTCGGTAAGAATGGTTGCAGGAAAAAATCAGCTGGAGCTTAAGAACAATACAAATAAATTTAAAGGATGTTGTAAATATTATACAAAAAAAGAGTTTTTGATAGCACATCCTAAGAATAATACAGTAAAACAACTTCTATACAGTGAAATCTCCACTGAACTATTTTGCATGGACCAGAAAAGAGTATTGTTGCAGGGAATGTCATTGTGGTATTGAGAATTTACAAAAGTGTTCTAATTTTGATGGTATATAGGGAACCACTCCCATAATTGAAGTATTTTTTAAACATTTGAAGAATTTTTTAACAATTTAAGAAAAGCTAATGATATTTTGGCACATGAATTTCTACTCTACCCTTAAATTAATACACTACACTACTCAGCAGTATGTCTACTAACTTTTTACGTTACAGATATGACATTCTGTTTCGTTTGTTTCATGTAGAGAAAAAAAACACAAAGATCTTATTGTGTCAAGTGTCACTAAATAACCTTCTGGAACATATAAGACAGTTGATAGAAGCTTCTGCAAAGCTTCACAAGAGACAGTGGCTTCTAATGTGTTTAGGGTCAGTAGATTCATACTTTATTCTTCCTCCTCTTATTCCCCTTCTTCCGCCTGTTCTGATTTTCACATTCGCGACATATTTTATAGTTGTATGTTGGAGATTTTTTATTACAGGGAATCTAATTGTAATCATAATGGAAAGGTTTATCATTATTAATATTGTAAAATCAAGGGGAATTTTACATTATTTAAATGGTATAAATGCCAAGACTATAAAATTTTAACATTATAAAGAAGTATTATCATTATATCGGTAATTGTTGTATGGAGATTTCACTATATCTGTTACCCCAACTTTTTAAAAATGAATCATTAGGCTATAAATTAATAAAACTTTCAAGCCTGGATATCAACATCATAGTTTATCAACATAATATGAAAAATTAAATTCCAAAAGGCACTATATCCTAAAAGGACTCAGCATTAACTTCATAACTATGCAGTAAGCAACAATGCAGATATGCATAGTAATTAATATTTACATTAATTATGTGAAAGTTAATTATGAAACAACTAAATAAACATCAATCCTGTTCATTATCTGAATTTGTTATTAGACAAGGTAATCTGACTCAGAATAGCTGAGATAATGAAGATTCTACTGTATTGTAAATTGGTTCCCTGGTATATGAATCATTCAGAAGTACATGAAATAAATTTCTCTTACCGCTGAATATACAGATCTGCTTGCACCTGGAGCCATACCAGAGCTGCAGGAAGAAGGAAGTAACACTTTCCTCCAGCTTTGTGCTTCAGTTTTCAAATCACTAATCACTGCTTCATAGTGTCTCAACCTGTGAAATCAAGCATTAGTGTTGCGAATTATTATATTATTGCTCTGAAATGAAGAACACGACTGCTGCCGACCTGGCAAGACTGCACTGATTAGGACTAGGTGTACAATGTGCCGACTGAAGAAAGTAAGTTAAAAAGCAGAGTACTCTGGATTATTTTAAATGTCGTGCCAGTGTATGTAAATCCACAATGATGAATAACAATACAAAGCTAAATACAGAGTGACAAATAAAATCACCAAATGATGAATAATATTATTATGTAAAATACAGAATTACAAATAAAATCACTGTAAAGGCAATAATGCCAATATATTTAAATGCAGAATTATGAATAACATAATGGTAAATACAGGTAGTAGTGGCAGCTAGATTCTAGGTCAATGACATGTACTACCAGTAATAGGTTTTGTTAGGTTGTATTAGTTTACCAGTATATTGAATAGGAAGTGTTTCGTTAAATGACATATTGAATCTCTTCATGCACAGGGTAATTTCATCACTGCAACAATTGTTCCTCTTTTCTTTTCTTTTCCGCATCTCAGAGCATTAGTGGCAAAACGTACCCCACTGCTGACTGGCAGTTGCGTTCTCCAGTTGCTTCCTATTTATTGAATTACAAAAAAGATAATTATTTTGTATTTAATTGAAATAACTATTCAAAAATGTTTTTTCAAACTTGAACATTTTATAAAGTACTTATAGATTGAATTTCAGTGTTTAAAATTTCCTTATGAAGTCTGGGACAGTATCAATCACTGTATCAGTCGTACAAAACTGCAAAATGAAATTCCTGGCTAAATAATAATGCTGAAGTAAGTTTTAATTTGATACATTGCTAGGTGTACTATGTAGGCTAACCATCATTACTCTTTAAAAGGCTCATACAGTAACAGACCCACTCTTTACAAAATCTTGGACTTTGGCAGGCAAATTTTCATAAAATTTTCACATCCATTCTACACAAATTACAGTGCATAACACAACTTAGAACTGACCATTTTCCCACCCTTTTCTGAAAAATTACACTGTTCATTAAAAGACATTATATCACTTAAACCAAGAAATTATTGCCAATTACAATTTTTTTCTTCAATGTGAGATCATAATCTATTGGATGCACCTCAGTGAGCATCATTTGCTTTGATACTAAATTAATCATTTCAATACAAATATTAACAATTGTGGTTCATCCTCTAAAGGTTATAACAAAGAACAACTGTGTAACATATTAATGAAATCAGACAAATGTTTCTTGAGATGTTTTATGTTTTATACTGAAAATGAAACTTATGGAAATGTCTAAAAAAAGTTGTGATATGCACTTGAATAGAACCTCCTTGTTAAAAGTATCCTTCAAAAAACACTACCAGTAATTATAATTGTTAGTTAAATTTAGGAAGGACTTTAAGCTTGGGGGCCCGTGTCGTAAAAGCACGTAAAAGAACTCCAAGCCTAAATTAGAGTCTATGGACAAAGTTTCTCGCCCATTTCATGTCTAAGTGATACCTTAGATTCCGGAGGGGGGTTAAGGGGTGATGGGCTGTGTTGTGAAGTCAAATGGCCTTCCCAGGGTTGAGTAAATCTGCCTCTACATCAATAAATACGAACCGTGCTTTAGTTTCTGAAGAAATGAACAAACTGTTTGCAATTGTTTGTCCACTTATGATTACAAAAGAAATTTTAAAATTAATTCAGCACCACCAGTTTGCATAATGAAAAGGTTAATAAAAGTGTCAATAATTCATATTGAAATTCTTTATACAAATTTTCACATTAATTAAATATTTGATAAAAAGAAATCATGCACGGTTAATTCACAAACTGGATAATGCAGGCACAGAAAATAAAGAGTATGCATTAGTAAAAACAAAACATTAACATTTCTAACAATAAGAATTGTCTCCTTACCGAACACACATCTCAGAGTAACAGTTGCCAGTTTTGAGGTTAAGTTTGGCTTCTACACTCAGCTTGCTCTCATTAATATACAGGTTGATTTTCTCAGCTGACACAATGACATAAGCGTGCACAAATGGATAGAAAGGAATATCATATCCACGAATATTTAACAGCCATGCTACTTCATCTAGAGCTGTAACAACCATAGCATCCGCTTCCAAATCTTGAAGTTTCTTTCTGAGATCTTTCACTTTATCTTCCCATTTCTTCCCTGCAACATGCACATCAATTTGCTTTAGTTATGTGGAGGTTTGACTTTATGTACAAAGCATCTTATCTTATCTTATCTTATCTAACATATGCAGTACACTCTGATCTCTGGCACTGTGCATGCAGCTGCACTTATAGTTCCAGTCCGTAGCATGTGCTGGGTATACTTGCCCACCTGCATTCAGAAATAAGTAGTTTTCTATGTGTTTTGCAGATATGTGAATTACAGTAATAAATTACAATAATTTGACAAGGTAAAAATTAAGAAGAATCTACAGTTAGATACTTTAACTTGTTTAAAAATTTGTTTGCATGTGATGTTCATAAATTTTACTCAAGATTTTTAGGGAAGAGGGATGGATTGGGTAAACTGGCATAATCTGGCACCCCTCTATTGAAGTCCTGTGCACGTCTACGATCATAGCACCACCAATCATATTTTGTCCAGTTTTACAAGTTTACCACCACAAGCAGATTATTCATTTTCTTTTCAGATTTATTGCACTTCTTGATTTGCCTACTAACCCGAAAGAAATGGGAATGGAAATATTTTATTTTTACCTGCATATCTCAGACTCAATGAGTAGGCTTCAAATTCAGGGTAGAATGGCCTTTTTGTTGTTTCATTCCAAATCCTGTCTACTGGATTCTCAAACGCTTCATGTAAAGTGACATTATAAGGTTCTGAAAAGAGGAAATATTTTGTTATAAGATACCATGTTCAATAATTTCTTTCCAGAAAAATTATGGAAATTTAACAGTAGTCGTACCGTTAATGTAAAATATAAAATATTTTTTATTAACACTGCATCTCAACATAGAGTTATATCTTATATTTTCACTGACATGTATAGGCCTATTGTAAGTTATTTTTTCAATTGTTTAAAAAAAATTAAAGTTGTATAATATACTGAATAATGCTAACATCAAGTAACTTGTTTGTAGTAGTAAAAATAAGCCCTTTGAAAATATGACTATATTTTCAGTAAGTTTCTGTAAACATACTATTATTGTAAATGTAGTTTTTAGTATGTACGTTTTTAGTGTGTAAGTTAAATGACATGTCCAACATCATTCTTGTATTGATTTTACGGATGAAATAAATCTAACCTAATCTAATCTAATATGTTAAACAGACTTGACTTATGAGTAATTGTTATTTGGTTCATAGATGAAGTAGAGACTGAAAGCCATGCATGAGACTAGATTATTTTCTTGTTACCGTTTTTCTTATATTTATCCTGATAACTTCACAAAATGGACTGAACTTTTTTGAAAATATATGCTACCTTTCAATTATTAGGTTGAACATTGATGACGACAACAACAACAACAACAACAAAAATAATAATAATAATAATAATAATAATAATAATAATAATAATAATAATAATATGATGATGATGATTACAATAATAAATAAATATTAAACAAATAAGGAATAACGTAAATAATATAAATAAGACTATCAATAATAATGAAACAAGTATTGATGATGATTATAAAAATAAAAGTATAATGCTCTCGTTTTCATTGTCCACACTCGGCAAATCAAAGGTCGGCATTTCCTTTTGTGGTCTGCCAGATTATATTATTGTTTATTGACTCAAATCCAAAAGGTGGCAGACTCTGTTGCCAAGTCATTCTACTAGCAGTAGTAATATAATAGAAAATTTTGGTGTTACTTTGATTCTCGTTTTCAACTAAGACAAGACAACACTTCAACACATGGCTATTAACAAGTATGTCCTCCTTGCATTAAACAAACACTTCAAAGACAGCACCGTTCGGGACGATGATAGCGAGATGACTATATAGTAGAACCCCGCTTATCCAAACATCAACAAAACTAGCCTCATGATTCATTCTGAAACTGAATAAAAATTTGCATTTTTTTTACCACAAATTGAAGAAAATATTAGTCTCATTTGTATCCTAGGATGTGGGTTTTCATGGGATGACCCAAATATGGAAAACAAATGGCTTAGTAACTATGCCAAACTACCATCAGCTTTACCATCAGATCAAGAGGACTGAGAGTAAAAACAAATTTTATAAATGATGTTCTTAATAAACCTTGCTAATAGTTTTGGTAGTTTTGGTACTTGAATTCATGCAGGGTAATACAGTGACATATCGAGGGAACTGTTTTGTACTTTCAGATCTACAATGCTTAAAGTGTTACTTGTCTTATTTTCCCTGCATCTGGGAATATCACATTCATGTTGATTTCCTGTTAACAAAATACCATACATAATATCTGAACTACAAATCACCTATCTCCGACAGCCACTTGATCCATTGAGTGTTGGGTATGAGATTTGGATCAGCTCCTATTCTTGATCTCTCTGGAAGTTCTGAAACAAGCCATTCCATCACAGAGACCACACCAGGACGTCCTATTTTCATAAGGATCCAATCGCAGGAAAGCTGCCCTTCTGCTTGTATGAAATACCGTCCATCTGTCCAGAATGCTGCTTTATCACGGGTAACAGCGAGTACAGCATAGCTGCCAGTGAAGCCAGAGACATATACATGCCGAAGATCTCGAGGTGCTGGTTCCTCACTCTGTTTTAAAACATCACAACAACAATTAGCGATTACAAGATTTCTTTGTAAAGAAAATTTGTAATGTTTGTAATATTTTCACTTTTAAGGTCATCATAAACAGAGCCAAATTGAACCCTGCGGAGTCTCTTGCAGTGAAAATGCCAGTCCTGCTTAAATTACTAGCCAATAATTTTATCAAATGAGATTAAAAGTAGAAGTGAAACTCTTAATATTGTCCTCCTGGGTGAAGCAGGCTGTAAGGCACTGGCTCTCTGATCTGAAGTTCTTTGGTTTGATCCTGGCCAAGGTCAAATCAAATCAAATCAAATCAAATCAATGTGTGTGTAAATGGAAAAATTCTATGTTTATAGGTATTGAAGGCATCCATACCAGAATGTATAAAATTTCCGGGCATGACCTACACTTTAACTTCATGTCTGACATCTGGTGGGAATTTCTGAAAATCTGGAATCTCCTACATTTTGAGGAATGTAAACATTTATTACTTTCTAATGGATTAGCAAGTGGGGAAAGATTAGAAAAATATTGGTTGCAGTTTGGCATAACAAATTGTTTATTGGTTAAGGCTATATATAGTTTTTCTTAGCTATCACTGTGAACAATGAAACAAAGATCTTGCAACAGTGCAGTTTTCGTTCAAAGTGGGCTGGAGTGCACAACAGCAAAACCATGCTCTTCTATTGCATCTCGTTTGTCCTGGAGTGTGGATGTAAGATTTTATATTTTAAGAAGTGTCGTAACATTGCAAGAGAAAACATTAAATTACTAACAATTTAACATGGAGATAATAAGAAAATACAAAACCTACGCATACATCTTTGAGTATGATAGTAATTTAGTTTTGGAGTTTAATTTTCATTATTTAACATTTTTCTATAACGCCCTACATTTTCGTATAATATCCTACATTTTAGACCACTAGTGTCCTACCTTTAAAAAAATTCTGCCACACTGGCAATGGTCACATATCTTAATAGTAGTAGACAATTTGTTGTCTGTTGTAGTAATTTAACAATGGTACTGTTTGGAATGATAATCTCGGCTTTGGCATTGAATCGGTCTGACTCAACCTTTCCACCTTAGCCTTCACATGGCCAGTGTGAAAGAATTATCATTCCACTGTGACTTAGTAGTGGTTTAACTATAAAGCCTGGGCCTTTAAGCACATATGAGTTTGTAAGTCGCCTCTGGGTTGTTATCTCCTATTGAAAACGCCTGGTGGTATACCAGCATATGTGAGTTAGTTGGAGAATTTAATGTTCTATCAGCAAGTTGCCATGGTAGCTCAATGGTAGAGCAGTGGCATGGAGAGCCAAAGATCCTGGTTCAAATCCCGGTTATGGGGTTGAATTTTTCAGTCTGACTCACCCTTTCCAATGGTACTGTTTGTTTTACTATTGCCTATAACTATTGCCAGTGTGTCACATTTTTTTCCTGCAGGAGTTCTTTTACCATTCCTGTAATTCTACAGATATGGGGTTTATATTTATACACACATAAATCTCATTGTCCTAGACCAGGATCAAACTTGCTAGCTTGAGAACAGAATTTGTATTATTGGGAACAGAAACCTGTGCTTTACTAGAAGTGATTGGTATAGTTAGTATATATAAGTTATGTGGAACTACAAGAACAGCCTAGGCTTTCTGGACGTCATCTTTGATTTGTTTGTTGCCCTAGAAGACATAAGAATTTGACCTAACCTACAAGAAATAAGGTAAGATAAAAAAATCACTATCCATATCCAGGAAGTGATTTAGCATTTTACTTGTCTTCTGATCCCCATGCCACCACTGGGAAGAAAAGGTCCTCCTTCGAACTCAGAATCATAGAGAGCTAGTAAAAAAAAATGTTGGTGTTCCTGATTACACATCTGTACATAAGGACTGATCTTTTCACTGTTACTGGCATATGAATTCGTCACCTTAAAAATCGTATAAAAACAGACACAAAATCAATGGAGTACTCTTTCATATAAAATGATATCCCCAAGATGAGATTGTCATTTACAGAAACCAGTTATTCCATTGAAATTTTCCTAATTGATTTTAAGCTTAGAGCCCACTGATGATTTAAGTAGCTTATTATGGAAATTTAGCTCTGAAAGGGTTAACTTATAACAACTACACGTTTCACTAAATAGAATAGAATAGAACAGATTTATTAGTCCATCAGAACATATTCATGTTATGGGACACATCAAAACAGTTACAATAAGAATATAACAAAAGATACAACAGTTTGAATAGAGCTATGGTATTGTGGTACATTTTGCTTTTGTGAGGGTGTAATTATCCTTAATTATTTTATTCTTTAATTATTGACAATTAAGCTGCTATAAAAAATCATAAATGCTAATATAGACAATAATTAATTAATTAATTATTTATTTATTTATTTATTTAACCTGGCGGAGTTAAGGCCATAAGGCCTTCTCTACCACTCAGCCAGGACAAAAACATGAAATACATAATGATAATAATAATAATAATAATAATAATGATTAATAATAAATTAAAGAAGAACTGATATACATGAATACATTAAATACAAAGAAAAAATTCGAACATAAGTACTTGAATAATATGAATATGTAATACAAATTACTAAAATAAAAAGATGAAAGAAATAAAAAAAGAAGAAAGTCTAAACAAATACATTCTTAGTTATTACAAAATATAATGAAAATTAAAATGTACATTACTAATTAGCATCAATTCCTAAATGTTATTGTATACTAAATTTATTAAATGGCGCTTGAACTGTAAAGTCGTTTGGCAGCTCCTGAGATGGCTAGGCGCTGAATTCCAGTGACGAATAGCTGTTGTTGTAAACGAATTCAAATAATGTAAAATTTCACTGCTTTACCTGGTGCCTATTGTCTGTAGTGATAATGAAAGCATCATAGTCCATTATCCTCAACACGTGTCTTAATTCTGCTAATCGACCTGAAGTGTCAATTCTCCCAGGAGGCTGTGGATCATCTAAACGAGGCGGACAATGACTTCTTCTTGTTTCTAAACTCCAACTTCCATGTACCAGTAATGTCATGACTGAAAAGAACAGTGACAGTTTTAGATTACTTTCTCTAAAGTGAAAGAAAGAGTATACCAGTGTAAGGTTTAGAGAGGTTTGTGTTCTATTTGCGGGTTTTTAGAGGTCTCTTAACAGTAAGAGATCAGAGCTGCTTTGTAGAAATAAATTAAGTGGTATTATCACCAGCCCCAATTTGAGGCATGTTTCACCATGAGCAAAGTTTTGTGTAACCACATCTTTCACTTTTTTACTTTTATCCCCACCCACCCCTACCCCGAAATTGTGGTTTTAGTGTTTTGTTTGAGTTTTACCCAAGTATCAACCAATAATATTTCAACTGTGCATTTTATTATTGCAGGTAATCCAATTACTATCTAGGCTACACAACAAAAATTAAGTTTTTCTTCTAAAATAAAAGCAATTATGTTTTGGTGAAAAATGCATGGTTGTTATTGTATATTCAATTACAAAAAAAAAATCCTCAAAACTCTAAAAATATTTGCAGTATGTAGTATACTGGTAGTCATTCTTCGAAATTTTACAAAAATATATGTTACTTATTTGGTAATTTTAAAACATATCATGCTAATTTGTATTTATATATGTTCATAAAAAATAATTATGTATTACAGGTTTATTAAAACCATTATTTTTAGAACATACCTATAAAAAATTTCATTGCCTTCTGATGAGAATCTGAGACTGAATCTAACTTTTTTCATTGTTTCAAGTTCCATTCTTTTAAATTCAATTGACAAAGTTTATTTGCAAATTTTTCATGGAGTTTTCTCTTTGCAAACTCATCTTTGCAGGTATGTTGTATATGTTGACTGTGTTATTTCTGCTGGAGTTCGTGCACTGACTTCGTGACAGCAGTTAAACAAATTATTTTTTGTTATTCCTAAGTGAATCTACATAATATTTTAGATCTTGGAGATGGTAGCTATTGTAATATGAAAGGTGTAGGAGTCATCGTGTGATGATATTAAATTGAAATTTAATTGCGATTCCATCAAAATGGACTCAGCAGAACAAGTTCATGTTGGATACATAGACTCCAGAAGTAGATGGCGCATTCCCTGGTCCTCATCTGGTGGCCCGTGTTCAATTCCCGGCCAGGTTAGGGATTTTTCAGTAGTGAAAAATCCCTTTCCCGGGTTCAGGACTGGGTGTCTGTGTTGTCCATAGGTTAGGGGACTGGCGCACCCCGCCGTGAATATCCCCTCAAGGGATCTCCAGTGGCTGTTCACGACCCGGTAAGACCACCACGATATATTGGATATTTTAACTTTTGGATTTTTCTAAAATTATATTTCATTATTATTAACTACATGTTTGATATTACTTTGACTGGAACATTTATATGTATCGGGCATGCTGACTCCAGGCCTTATGTGACTGGACTTTGTAGTGGACGCATTTGAGCTAGAATGGGGAAATTTAAACAGTGCACGCATGGGACCTTTCTCCTCCATCGCTCTTCTGCAGGCTGCATTTTGCGATCAATTTATAATAAGTGAAGTGTTCAATAGATTTGTTATATTCCAACTGCATAGCATCGGAATGGCTTCATTCTAATTCATAGTCATGCATAAACTGCTGAAGTGAACCTGTACACTAACACTAATTTGAAACAAACAGTGGATCCTTCAAATTAAAACAAATCGAGTGAAAAAAAAAAAAAATCCCGGAGTTTTGAACAGTACATCATACTAAAAGTACTGAGGGATGGGGTATGGGCGGGGATGAGGGAGCTGTTTCAAGGTGGGGTTTCTACGTTTTTTGAATGTATGTCCGTAACATGTCTCATTTCAAAACTCCGGGATTTTTCTTTCACCTCTCCACCATCTTTTTGTCTAATTTGACTGGGCTACAAGTCTTTCTTCTAAGTTGTTATGATTGCTTGGGCTATACAGATTTCGATGTTCACAGTAATAGCCTATTTATCAGTTTTTATTCCAGAATGGTTTCAATGTCATGACTTGCACGCATATTACTTAATCCTTTTTGTTTTGGTTCGGTCTTAATTATGAATTAAACGACTAAAAGGACAGTGGACTTGATCGTATTCTGCTCTTCTTCCTTTATATATTAAAGTGTCTAATAATTAGGGCAAGACATTTAATGACCATAAAATAAAAATGCACAATAAAAATGCATTTATTACCTAAAATAGTGAAAAAATGACGAAATTGAAAAAAGATCAATAAATGTACCATTATTACTTATTATTAGATTTTTTAAGTAATGAAATGTTAAAAGCAATTTAATGGATGGCAGTGCGTTATATATTTAAATCTACAATATAAAACATACTTATTTTGTTACTAAAAAGTAAGTAAATTTAAACTACTTGGACACTCTTCACGAAAAAGAAATTCTTTCTGAACTGGCATGGCCATCTTATTGCCCCTACCAAATATGTGCCATTTAAAAAGAAAGAAAGAAAAAAATAGTTATTGATATATGACAAACTGCTATGGTGTTTACAATAAACCTGAATTAAAATGAACTATGAACGATTGTCTGTTGCCTGAAAGTAATGATTTGTACGTGGAAAAGCTCCTCTCTACCTCCATTGAGACATGATATAAAAATGCCGAAAATGACCTAAAAATGCCCAAAAAATTACCTACCCCTTGAAAATGAGGAAAAATGCAAAAATTGTCCTTTATTGGATCAATTATTTCATGATACACATTTATATTTTTTCGAGCTATCGTTTAACCTTCAAATAAAAAATATGCAAAATCATCAAATGCCTTGCCCTACTATTAACAAAATCTCAACCTTCAGTAAGGGATTCCTGAAATACATTACTTATTTTATTTCCCAGACCGTGTAATTTGAAAGCCTGCGTTCTAAACTCATATTCTTTATGGGAGGTAAAATGCTTCCAGAAGACTGATGCGTTTGGTGAAATCAAAATAGCCTAACAAGGATTCCCTTTAGCAGTTTAGCATAGAAGAGAGTAAATATGAAATCCTCGATACTATGAATAGAGTTTATATTATACAGTCAGCGTGATACGTGACTAATAGTAGTTCTGTTTTTGAAATCTGTTTACACTTCGCGTAAACATCCAGATGTACTCTATATAGTGGAAGAGAAGCCCCAGCTTCATTCCTGTAGATTATTTTGTTGGTTCAGGACAAATGGCCTATATTCAAACGTGCGTAACATGTAAATTTATGCAGTCGAAAAATTGTTCAGTGCTTCTTTTTTGTATCCGTAAATTCATTCACAGTAGCGTGTGCCTAACCAAACTCAATAGGCCTAAGTATCCGCAAACAATTTTTATAATTCATTTTAAAATAGGGTGTTCATATAACGTTTATAAAAAAAACATTTTATGGGAAAAATCAGGAAAAATTATGGAAAAAAGGGGGATAAAAATTTAAATGGCAAAGTTTATTGATTTGAAATTTACCTTAGTCTCGTACACACAAATTATCCCAAACGACTCCTTAAATTTCTTCTGCATAGATAATTTATTCCACAGAAGTAGATGCCTCATTGTTACTGTACTTTTCACTTTTATGTATTTTATCAAGAAGTGTATGTTCTTCTGATACTTTATCATAAAACGCAGCACATGAAACCCCTATACCTATAGATATACATATATACGAAGCATGGAGTAGGGAAGCATGGATATATAAAATACGAGAAAGTCCAGACTGGCAGACATGCATTGTGTGAGATTTCACCGTTCGATGTCACACGGCCATCAAGTCCATGCCAGGAGGAATTAATTAGATGAAGGGCTGTAAGTGAAAGGTATCTCATCTCAACAATTGTTTCTTTCACAAAATGCATTTTGTGCTTTTGATGGGCTTTATGGCTATTAAAATCACTCGCAGGCATACCCGCATGCCCTCACAACCCCCCCCCCCCGTTGATAGTCCATACCTACCTTCTTTTGAACCTCAAACAAATAACCCAGACTCCACAATACAGTACACTCTATGTTATCATGGCAACCCGTCAAAAAAGTTGTCATTTTCTATTTAAATCCCCCCACAACTAAACAATTCTTGCCTAAACTTCGTTTGCGGTGACGTTTGGGGTGCAGTGATATCCAGCAGTTTGTGGCTCGTAGCTCCTAAGTTTCAAAAACACTCCTGAAGCTTTTTTGCTGGTATTCTTAGAAGCGGGTGCCTTCGAGCCATGGTGCAGAAGGATACGGATTTAAATACAGTCTTGGGCATGGGTGTTTGTATATGTTTGAAAAAAAAAAAGCAACAGAAAAAAGAAATAAAGAAAACCAGGGTAAATAACAGGGAAAAATTATTTTTAAAAAGAAAAAGGGGCATGTTTGTTTGATCGTGTAAATTTTATTAACATTAATATTTTTATTATTCGACCACTTGGGTGGTCTCGTGGTAGCGTCGCTGGCTACAGATCCGCAGGTTGGGTTCCATCCCCGGTATCTCCTCGGATTTTTCTGCGGTAGGGAACGGAGTGCACTCAGCCTTGTGATACAAACTGAAGAGCTACTTGATAATGAAGTAGTGACTCCGGTCACGGAAAGCACCATTAACGGCCGTGGGTGTCGGCATGCTGACCACATGTAGAGCGTGGGCTACTGTATACCCCCCATCCCCCCCCCGCGGGATTTTCCGACTCACATATTTTTTTGTTGGTATTGCCATCTAGTTTCAGTTTTTAGTTGTTTGCCCCTTATCAATTACAGCAATTACCCGGAAACCCCGGAAAACTACGGAAATCCGGAGAAAACTAGTTTGTTTTAATTTTTCTTTGTTCTTTGCTCCTAATATGCCCAGGGAATTTCTGAATCACATATTTTTTGTTGGTATTGACATCTAGATTAAGTTTTTAGTTGTTTGCCCCTTATCAATTACAGCATATCCCCGGAAAACAACGGAAATCCGGAGAAATGACTTTGTTTTAATTTGTCTTTGTTCTTTGCTTTTAATATGCCCAGGGAATTTTTGACTCACGTATTTTTTGTTGGTATTGTCATCTAATTTAAGGTTTCAGTTGTTTGCCTCTTACCAATTACAACATATCCCCGGAAAACCCGGAATACCACGTATATACGGAGAAAATGACAATGTTTTATTTTTTTAATCTTTGTTATTTGTTTCTAATATTCAAAGGGAATTTCTGAATCATATGTTTTTTTGTTGGTATTGCATCTAGATTAAGGTCTCAGTTGTTTGCCTATTATCAATTACAGCATATCCCCGGAAAACTCCTAAAACCACGGAAATCCGGAGAAAATTACTTTGTTTTAATTTTTAAATCTTAGTTCTTTGCTCCTAGTATTCAAAGGGAATTGGTGACTCATATGTTTTTGTATTGGTATTGCCATTTAGATTAAGGTTTCAGTTGTTTGCCCCTTATCAATTACAGCATATCCCCGGAAAACTCCGAAAACCACGAAAATCCGCAGAAAATGAGTTCGTTTTGAATTATTAAAAATCTTTGCTCTTTGATCCTAATATAACCAGGGAATTTCTGACTTACATATTTTTTGTTGGCATTGTCATCTAGATTAAGGTTTCAGTTGTTTGTCCGTTATCAATTACAACATATCCCCGTAAAACCCGGAAATCCACGGAATTTCTAGAACTCGGAACTTGTGATCTACAGTCACTGAAACCGTTATTGCGAAGTGATTCTGCTTCAGGTGTGTCCTTTGCATGTTCAAAAGGGTGAGTATGTGAACTACGAGATATCTGCCATAATTGTGATGGTCACATGCAAAGAAAATGGGAATCATATCTCCTAAACATGCCAAGTGTAAGTCAAAGTTGTTTTCTTTAGTTGCTCGCTGAAATCTCAAAATCAAAGACACTTTGTCGACATTACCAATCCAAAATTGTGCTATTTTACCCAATGTCCCTTCTATAACTTCAGTTAAGAAAGTTTGATAGTGACTGTGGAAGGTTTGGCAAGATAAATTATCATTCACAGATGTCAAATTAGAATATGAAGGGTGTGCTGCCAGGTTTTCAATCGCTTTCATCCCTTCAGCAACAGGATTTTTTCCAGTATTATTTGTCATGCTGTAATTGGTAAGGGAAAACAACTGAAACCTTAAACTATATGGCAATAGGAACAAAAGGTATGTGATTCAGAAATTCCCTGGGATTACTAGTATCAAAGAACAAAGATTTTTAGGAAATTAAAAAAAAAACTCATTTTCTCCGGATTTTCGTGGTTTTCGGAGATTTCCGGAGATATGCTGTAATTGATAAGGGAAAACAATTAATCCCTTAATCTAGATGACATTACCAACACAAAAGCATATGAGTCACAAATTCCCTTTGAATATTAGGAGCAAAGAACTAAGATTTAAAAAAAATAAAACAAAGTAATTTTCTCCGGATTTCCGTGGTTTTCAGGGTTTACGTGGATTTGCTGCAATTGATAACGGGCAAACAATTGAAACCTTAAACTAGATGGCAATACCAACAAAAAAACACATGAGTCAGAAATTCCCTGGGAATATTAGGAGCAAAGAACAAAGATTTTAAAGAAATTTTTAAAAAGTCAATTTCTCCGGATTTCCGTGGTTTTCAGAGTTTTCTGGATATATACTATAATTCATAAGGGGCAAACAACTAGATGAAGGTTTGAGTCAGAAATTCTCTTCGAATATTAGGAGCAAAGAACAAAGTTTTAAAAAGAAAACATAGTCATTTTCTCCGTATATACGTGGTTTTCCGGGTTTTCCGGGGATATGCTGTAATTTATATGGGGCAAACAACTGAAACCTTAATCTAGATGGTAATGCCAACAAAAAAACATATGAGTCAGATATTCCCTTTGAATATTAGGAGCAAAGAACAAAGATTTAAAAAGTAAAACATAGCCTAGTTATTTTCTCCGTATATACGTGGTTTACCGGGGATATGTTGTAATTTGTAAGGGGAAAACAACTGAAACTTTAAACTAGATGGCAATACGAACAAAAATGTGAGTCAGAAATTCCCTGGGAATATTAGGGGCAAAGAACAATACAAAATTAAAACAAACTCATTTTCTCCGGGTTTCCGGGTAAATGCTGTAATTGATAAGGGGCAAACAAGTAAAATCTTAAACTAGACGACAATACCAACAAGAAAATATGTGTGTCATAAAATCTCACGGGGGGGGGGGGAGGGTTTGCTATTGGTAGCCCATGGTCTAATGCCCCCAATCCCAACAACTGCCTATGGTATATGACTTAGCGGTTGGGTGTTAGGCCTAGTCCCTTCAGGGATGTGGAGCCACGCAATTTAGTTTAGTTTAGATAGTGTTCTTTTACATAGGAAGCTGTAGGCCAACCGTTTTATGTCAATTATCAGAAAGAATGACGGAATTTAATCTCTTAACGAATTTGAATGCATTCGTTTATGTTAAATCGCATTTGTGCGTTAATCCGGAGTTTGCACTGCTCGTGTTTCAACATCAGTGTCCACTTATTGTAAACAGCTTATGAAATTACATTTAAATCTCCCACTACTCCAATTTCTACAATTCCTTCTCCCATTATTTGCCATCATGATGTTAGATTAGGCCTTCGCTTCTTGTTGTATCTCACTGCAACTTAGAAGGAAAATTGAACTTACAGAATGTACCTTTTTAATATTTTAAACCTCGGTAAGAAAAAATAAGGGTTTACAAAATTCTGACAACTGAGAGATTATACTTCAAGTAAGATATTCAATTTATCTAAATTCTTTAAAGAGCAAAACTTGTCTGAAGTATATGTCTTATTCTAATTTTATAATATTTAGTAATATCAGTATCAAGCGAGGTACTGGTACTGTATTCCCAGTGTTACTTCCTGAGCCTCTTACAAACCCCCTGAACATTTAGTGTATTATTAAACAAGTACGAAATGGAATCTGGCTAAAATTCTCCCGGAAGTGTACAATTCTTAATGTACAGCCACCTGAACGTAAACGAGAATCCCCAAACAGTACGTCCAAAACGTTTGGTCCATAACATATTATGGTCACTCCAGAAAGTTTTCCCACAAAAATATTGATCCACGTCATCAATTTATCTCATAGAATATAACAATTATATTCTTCGAAATAGAGTTTCGTTCACCGTAATGTCACATTCTGACCAGACCACTCAATCTTTTGGATGTTTGCAAACTAAGTACAGTAAATTAACATGGTCTTCCGGGCTGTTGACCCGTAGTCTTAGGATTTTTTATCGTGACGTTTCGCTCGCGTCTGTGGTGAGCATCTTCAGATGATTTCGTAAGGGGATATTCTCAGCGGATTTGTTTTTGGGGTGTGCCAGCCCCCTACCTAACAGTGTGACGTCACACACACACCCAGCTCTGAACCTGGGAAAGGGATTTTTTCACAAGGAATTTTTTCAAAAAGCTTTCCATTCAAGAAGTAAAAAATTCCAAATTTCTTAGCATAATTATAGAATAGGAGAATACAAACTATGGCTCAAAACCAGTGCAGATACGGCGCTTCTTTATCTGTTAACTCGGAAACTCTTTGCCTCTTCACAGAAATTTGTGGCGGAATCATGATTGATTAACACTGCGGCATAGCGTGTGAAGAAGGGTGTGGCCCAGCAGCCCCATGTTTGTGACTTATTTTGGGTGTAGACTCTCCTCCAGTCTGTCTCATCAACATCATTTTCCAACTGCTAGAAGGAAACAAACGTGTCCAGAAGATCAATATCTGTCCCAGATTTAATTTTCCCACGTTTCAATTAAAACACCTTTTGTCCCAGGGTAGAAGAGTTCATCAAGATCATGAGCATGGTATTATAACCGTCCTACATTGGCATCAATACAAGTTTTAAATACAACTATTTTTTATGCCAGCAGTTCTTTTTATCGTGAAATTACTTAAAACCAGTCTCCATTCATCCACGACAGTTCCAAATGCCATCCCATTAGATTCGCTTAACCGATCTTCACTAAATTATGCACAATTATGGGAAAATCGAAAGTAGGATATAAAAAAAATATATATAAAAATCAGGTTCACCACAGCAAATGCAGCATACAGCATACAGAATACAGCAAAAAAAAAAGAATAATTCTATTCATTTGATTATGAGTACATACTAGTTAGTAAAAAGTCTTAGATTAATATTTGTTGTAAAATGTAAATATAACAATGTCTTACGGTAAATATATTTAGTCCAACTAAAAACTCAATAACACGTATATGTGATAAAGATAAAGTATGTGCAACATATTTTGCACCATTTATTTCAAAATATAGGCTATGTCGACTTGGAACACCCGGCGACTCAACCTAAACAATCTATCACTGTACCAAATACGCTGGCATTTATTCCAAAACATGAAAGCCTCAGTTCTTGGAGCTGCCCAGATAACACTTCTCCCTGCTATTTATTGTAGAGATTATTGAACAATAGGTGGCCCGCGTTCAAGGCCTAGAAGCAACACTATCAGGTTTCCGTCTTTTCTGGAGATTGTTCAGTCCGTCGTCGTTTGAAAGGAAGGTAGGGAAATGCCAACCTTCGCCTGAGTAGCAAACATAACCCGAGCTGCTGAGCGACTTATTGATAATATTGTATACAATAGTACTAGTAGTCTACGTAAATTGTGTATGGAGTGTGTATCTTTTCTAAGATTGACAATACTGGGAGATCGGTAGAAACTATTGAAAATCAGGTATGGCAGATACATTCACTAAAAATACTTGTGTCGTTATTTTTATATCGAATGAATTGTTTTCAACATCGATAAGTAAGTTGGGTTGTCTAATGCGCTGGGTGTCTGAGCTTTATAGCAGGAAAAGTTTTTTTTTAATCTTTATTTTTCTCTATTTTTTTTCTCCATATTCAGCTTAGTAATGATACCGAAAACTAAAATGTGCATAACTTAAATATTGGGCCAGTGCTCCAAGGCACTGAATCCCAAGAGCAGATTTGTCAATCGCCTGCTTGTTTTCCGCTTTTATTGGTTATTTTTTGGCGGCAGTGTTGAGAGTCAGTGGCGGACGCAGAGGGGGGATAGGGGGGTTATATCCCCCCGAAATTTGAAAAAAGGCTATATATGCACTCTAAGTGGCCAGTTTTATAAACTAATTATATACGTAAGTTAATGAATTTTTTTTAGTATTCTTTCTACCTATTGAAGCCCCCCCCCCCCGAAAAAATTCTGCGTCCGCCACTGTTGAGATTAGCATACTGATATTCTTGTTCCTTGTCTATCTTCTCAACCAAAATGTTCAACTTATTCATGAAGATTCTCATTTAGGCTTTCCCTTATCAAGTTGGTGGATCAAGTTCCTGACTGCCTACCCCTGTCTAGATCTAGAGACATTTACGGGACAAAATTCCAGTACATCTGCAGTACAGAATTTGTCATGCTATGACGACCTCCTTACTGCTGCTACACTATTAGACCTGTAAATCAGTGAACAGCAACTGAATTAGTTGTAAACAGACAGATCCTAACTTCCTCAGTTCCGGGAAACATTTGTTGTACTCTAGCTACAGCACAATGAAGCTGGTCGTCGACTGGAGCTAACACCAATCCAGAATGAGTTCCAGCTGTATTTTGATTAGTACTGTCCACATTAAATACTTCAATTCAGAAATCGCAAAGAGTAGAAGTAGCCGCAATAGTAGCAGGTCGCAAAGAGGCTACCTCAAATCCTGTACATAATCAGTACAGATTTTGGATTATGGAACAATGCTATTTTATTTATTTGTATAAAAACAATAGTATCGGAAGAAGACATCTTAACATAAAATTCATTATACACCCCCTTCGATAAATAGCCATAAAACCAACCAACCAGACTGCCTAGCCTCAGAAGAATCTGTTATCCAATAGATTAGTCAATTCAACTAATTCATGAAGAAAGTAGGCAATTGTTCACATTCATCAACATACACGAAATTAAGAGCAATTGTTTATTAATATGCTTAAATAAATAATGATTACCTTAAAGGGAATATAAAAGCTGGTATGATTTTAATAATGCTTTATAAATTCCGTTTATACGGAGTGACAGGACATGACAGGTTGTCAAACGTTTCTATCCCTGTACATGATACGAGAATTCTTTCTCGACTGATAGGTGAAAGTGAGGTATACAAAACAGCTCCGTGCTGTCTACAAAGATTCGCAAAAGATGAGTATAACAATGAAAATGCATTTCATCGTGTTCTTGTGTATGAATCTCAACAAGGTGTATTGCAATCAGTGGGAATTATCTGAATGTTTACTTCATATCAGCAAGATGCACTTCTTAAACATTAACACATTAGTCATATCATATACCCAAGAACCCAATGTATTCAACACTTCTGTTAGATTAACTCCATTTCCATTTAACAAGTCCCCAATATTAAAGGATACGGATCTTTCACTATGGGACACTTTAATGAAAAACGAATTCCAGATAGTAGGAAGGCCTGTCCTTCTTCTCAACGTTAACGAAGAGAATGCGGCACAACATTTGAAAGCTGATAGACATGAACAATATATTCTGGTATCAGAGTATGTGGAAAGTGCAGACATAGTAAAGGACATATATCAACAGATTGTTCAGCTGAAGAAAAGTAGGGAATGGAATCCTCGTGCTAAGTTTGTGGTGGTTCTTCTCAACATGAGATACCTAACCACTAATCCCAAGAGTCTGTCACAAGATATTTTCGGTGTATTGTGGAGGAGGAACATAATCAATGTAGTGATTATACTGCCATCGACGCAGAAAAGCACGCAAGAAGATAATATAGTCACATTATTCGACATGTATACTTGGTTCCCATACGATCCTCCAGGGAACTGTGGTAAATTCGTCAATGCTGTTATAATAAACCAGTGGATTCAAGACAGTGGCATGAAACAATCATTTAGATACAATCAGACTTTGTATCCCAATAAAGTGCCTAAAGCTTTTCATGGTTGCACATTGAGAATTTCTTCTTTCGAATATCCACCTGTGGTGATGGGACCAACACATGGAGAAGGAGATACCATCCGCTATGCAGGAGGAGTAGAAATAGAAATGATTGCTAGCTTGGTCTCGAAGGTAAATATGACTGCGGTTTTTCGAGCACCCCCTTCTGATAAAGGTTCCTGGGGTACTGATCTCGGCAATGGAACGTGGAATGGACTTCCAGGAGAAATACTGAGAGACGAATCTGATTTGGCTTTAGACCTCTTTTGGTACAAATGCCATCTGATAAATGACTTTGAGTGTTTGACTCCTCACTTAATGGATTCTGCAAGATGGTTTGTACCCTGTGCTCAGCCCTTCCCTAGTTGGATGAGTCTCACAAGAGTGTTCAAAGAATCTTTGTGGATGGGGTTTCTGGCTTCCTATGTAGTTCTATCTATCGTTATGTGTCTCGTTGTTAAGATAAGTAACTCAATAACATCTGATGAGCTAAAGAACAAGTCTTATTCAGGATTTGCAAGATGTTTTCTCAACTTTTGGGCTATTATCCTTGAGGATTCTGCAGATAATCATCCACCACAGGTATTTTCAATCCGAACAGTATTTCTCTCTTGGGTTCTTTACTGTTGGGCTGTAAATTCCGTTTACCAAACATTTTTAACGAGTTATTTGGTAAATCCTGGATTGCAAAGGCGGATTTCAACGGAGGAAGAAATATTTAGTTCTGGAATAACGTATGGAATACCTGAAACCATAGTGTTTATAGTACCAGCTTTATCTACAGACCGTTATCGCCATCATATAAGCTGCGACGAATATATGGTATGTTGTGACAGACTGGCTTACCACGGAGACCTGGCATTTATTTTCTCAGACGTCTCTCTAGGATATATCACTGCTGCTCACTACATGGATGGTAATGGCAAACCTCTTATATGTGTAATCGATGAAATCATTTCAAATGAGATCATATCAATTCCTGTTCAGAAAGGATTTCCACCTTTGAAAGAATTCAGCAATATTATCAGACACATGATGGGGGCTGGGCTGTTACAGCAATGGATGAGTAATATTAAATACGCAGCGACAATGGCGTCGGCTAAGCGATTCAACGTGGCTCCTGGAGAATACACAAAATTAACAATTGAGCATCTTCAAAGCGCTTTCTATTTCCTATGTATAGGTTTAGCTCTAGCAATAGCTTCCTTCGTTGGAGAACTACTGTATTTTTCTTTTGAGAAGAAAAAGAAATAAATTGGCCGACGACTGGTAGATGTATTATTACCAGTACTAAAACTTTATTATGAGTTTATAACTATACATACAAAGACTGACATATAGTCTGTACTTTACTTCATGTACCGCACAGTGCATTGATAATATCTGAAAGTTCTCACATTGCTGGTTGCAGACTCGTGCTAATTTTGAACCAAAGCTACATAACAACAATAATAATAATAATAATAATAATAATAATAATAATAATAACCTTTATTGCAGAAACTCAAGAGGTCATCTTAAGCATTACAATCGTCAGTAATAATATAACATCAAGCACTAATAAATAAATATGATAACAATATTACATACACCAGTTAAAAGTTAATAAATGTCGTACCCTATATACATTATAATTATTCATATAACACTGCATAATATTAATGTATTTTGATTCATCGTCACTAGATAAGACTACCAATTAAGTTCATAAAATTCTTCAATATTATATATAGGATTTTCAAGTAAAAATAATTTCAACTTTCGTTTAAATGTGTCCACTTTGACTTCTCTTAGTGTTATGGGTATATGGTTGAATAATTTTCGTTGGTAGCCTAAATATCCGCATGTTGGATGTGCAAATATTAACAGGTTTAATCACAAAACTGAGAGCCAATTAAGTCACAAATAATTAATCACAAAGAAGTTCGTTTATTTTGACTTACAGTTTAAATAACTTTAATTAAATGTATATTTTAGCACGCCATTTGTAAGATACTCCTTTATAACTTCTATTCTTATATAGAATAAGAGACCATATTGAAAAGAGCAAGTATTTAGTCGTTTCAACCTAATGCAACGCTTATTGTTACCAGGCAAAACTGTGTTTCTACAAACAGTGGGTGGCTTATAAGTTTATAACTACCCTACAGATGATTTGTTCGAAAAAATGTTTTAAGTAAAGTTTTAGCTCTTGGTATAAGTATCCCATGTTTAAAATTTAAAAAAAAATCGTTAGAGCGGCTTTCGTGAAAATAGCGAAAAACGAAATTTCCTTCATGTAAAGCCCCTTGAAAATAAGAGAAAGTCGTCGCCCATCTTCGTGTCACATCATCAGAAGATACCTGACACAAATACAAAATACCTCAAAACGTGTATTTATGTTAAAAAGTCAACTTCGAATTTGGGGGTCGAAAGCAATAGGCCTACTTCCTCTACCTATAGTACGGGCAGAGGATGTAATGACTGGGTAGAGGAAGTAATAACTGGGTAGAGGAAGTAATAACTATCTCAGATACTTGATAAGGGGAAAGACTAGGGCTCAAAATTTAGCCCAGCCTTAAGTAATGTACAACAATTTAAGTCATACGTTCAGAAAACTTTTACGTTTTTGTTTGCATAGGCCTACGCTTAAGCTTGAACTACTTAGGATTTCTCTGTATGCAGTATCACTTTACTTTTTATATTCACGAGAAGATATCCAAATATTTTTAAAAAAATTTAAAGTGCACAAAAAAATAAAATCATAATTATTACCGTGTACAATATTAGATAATTAACCACTTCCGATAGGAAAGGAGACTAAGTTGTGATGTCCTTAAAACACAAAGGAAGGCCCACTTCACCAAAGAATAAAGGACCGTACACAAAAATAGTTTTGTAAATACAGTTAATGTAAAACACATTTATTCTTGTCAAATCTAAAAGTTTCACTACTGACTCAATTTATTTTGATAAGCATGTTTTGGAACTTACAGTACTAGAACAAATCAAGCTCTATTAAAAAATCAAGGAATACATGTGAAAGCTTCACTAGTTTTATTGTTTTGTAGCATTTTTATTGTTTTGTAGTATAACATGGAATATAATATAGTAAGTAATAATAGCCATACTCCCGAAGAAATAAATAAATAGTCGCCGAGAAATAAAAGAGTATTAATGAAATGTGTATTACACTTGTCTAAAAATAATTAAATAAATAAATAAATAAATAGAATGAAGCAATGTTTTTTTAATTATATACAGTAATACAAAACGTCATACTAAAACTTGTAAACTTATTTTATTTTGATAATCCTTTAGGCCTACATCCTGGACCTACTAGGCCTACTACATAGGTCATGTTATGTTGATGTTATTTGTGTATTTATTTGAAGGTTAGTTCTTTAGTCAGAGAATATAGAGCATATGCTAGATAAATAGAGAGAAGCACATGGCAAAATAGCAGAACCGTGTGGATTGGGTGAATTATGGATTAAACGTTTTGGATAGACAGACAGGACAGAAGAAGAGACAGACGTACACACGTAGACACATAGAGACAGACATGCTATGTTCTCTGTATCGTTCCAATTCTAATACAGTATATGTACCACTGAAGATCTTATTTTCATCATTATAAAATTATTCAGTCCCCATTATATCCCTGCAATTCCAGTGACCAAAATCCCAAGAAAGAAGGAAAGAAAGAAAGAAAGAAAGAAAGAAAGAAAGAAGGAAAGAAAAGAAAGGTAAAAGACCAGCAATGAACAGAATATGATACAACTGTGCTACAACTTGTAGATTTCAATTCAATTTCAATTCATTACTTTAAAAAAAAGTAAGGACGTTGAGAATGCTGAGACTGAAAATATACTAATAAGGAATAATATAAATTAACGCAACAAGTATAAAATACCATGGAAAAATCAGAATATGATAATTCTTAACCAATCAGACATTAATACTGTGCATATATAATATACCTGTATCCTACATTGTATAACCGATTATTATTTTATGTTATTTATTGTGAACGAAATCGTGTTTTTAATAACAATTTATAATGTAGTATGGCTTAACTATAATAGAGCGTGTTGTTAACTGTAATGGAACATGTTGTTAGTAAAGTAAAAGGACAGACCACGGACAGATAACACAGCTTAGATGTAATTATGTTTCTTTAAATTAAGGGATATTTATTCAAATAAAGCAAAGACAAAATAGTCTAAATGCAGGGACAAAATAATAAAACAAAGGAGAGAAACAGGTAGAGAGAGAGGAGGAAAAGAGATGATTGGTTGGTATATGGTCCTTTAACGACGGGGATGTACTGCAATTTAGGCCTGTAACGGTGTGCCGGAATTTTATCCCGCAGGAGTTCTTTTACATGCTAGTAAATCTACTGACATGGGTCTGTCACATTTATACACACATAAATGCCATCGACCTGGGCCGGGATCGAACCCGCAACCATAGGCACAGAAAGTCAGAAAAGAAAGGAGATAAAGACAGAAACAGAACGAAAAATAAAGAGATGGAGAGGGGGGAAGAAGTAAAACGAGGCATTTCTAAATTTGGAAGTCAATGAAGTTGTGGGCAACTTCTTGAAAACACGATTAAACGCAGAATAATCAAGTTTCAAGCAAGGCGGGGATTGTAATAAGCTAACTCGGTATCGCCTTCTCTCCAGCCTACATGTATACTGTATATAGAAACATCACTTTAACATATGCTAATGTGAAACACACGTGTATGTACATGAATGGTATTCTCATTTCCTTCGAGGAAATTTAGAACGTTAATTTAAATTGAAGGGAAGTAGCTCAATCAGGTTCGAGAGTAGCAAATAAGTACGCCATGGCTGAATTTTCTGACGTGAGCACATTTCTAATAACCAGAATACCTGGGGTACTTTCCTAATAAGGTTTTTTATAAAAGAAATTTTCAATTATGCAAACCTTTTCCAGCAGTAAAGGCGAATTCCTGTGAAGTAAACTCGAACAGAAATAAGCACTAGGTCCAACTTCAATGAATGAATTAATTAATTAATTATACTATGATAGAGTTAGCCTCCAGGCCTTCGCTTTCACTCGACCAGAGGTAATTATTATACAGTTATATGTTTTAAGTTACAAATGAAGTAAAAAATAATAGAGAGTGGTTTTGAATATATAAAGTAAATAGGATAAATAGAAAAAAAGAGTAAAAACCTGGTATGATTAATGAATCTACAAACTGAACTGAACGAGTGTACAGTCATTATGTGCCAGAATGGTACTTTCTGAGATCGTGTGGGGGACGGGAAAATGTCTGTCCGTCTGACTGTGTGTCTGTCCGTCCGTGTGTCTGTACGTGCGATAACTCAAATACGCTTTATCGGATTTTCATCAAACTTGGTATATGCATTTATAACGTCCATGGAAAGAAGCCTATTGATTTTGAACCAAACTGGTTGACCGGTACTGGACTAATGGCCAATTTAGTGCCTATTTTATGGTAATATATTAGAAAGAATTTATCAAATGCAAATCAGTTCTCATGACAACACATTGTTTTACACTGTTCATATACGGCTTTGGAAGTTGCAATACAGGTAGGTTTGACAAATAACACTACCCACATACCCTTCGCATATGATTATATAACTAAACCGTTAAACTAATGAGGTGGTGTATTATATAATAATATACATTGATATATTGACATCGTTATTTCAGAATGTGTCATCATCAAATCACGAAAACGTTTCATTATGCTGAGATCAAATAACCTTATGTAAGACAATGTATTAAATAATTAAGTGACATCTTTCATTGCTCTTCTGTTGGATTATTAATTATAAAACAATCTGACAACTAGAAAACCTGTAGGAATAAACTATGCAACACAATGACAAGATGATAATCACTCATAGGTCAAGTCAAGGATATTCAACCTAAAATCGGGTCTACAGTCAATGCATCGGTAGTTCAGTGCTAAGATGGAGGTAATTTTGTTTTTTCCTGTTTTGCTTAATACAGAAATGCGTATGTGTAGGGTGGGATATTGTTCAACGCATTAATGACATCAGCAAGAAAATCTTAAAGGAAGGGTAAACTAAAAAAATACCATTTTCTTATTTTAATCTCATCGCACGGAGCTTTGAATTACGAAACGAATGGTGATCTCGTGAACTTCAGGTGCCCAATATTACGCCTTGTACGGGTGAAGTAAAAAGCTGCCGTGACGTCACGCCTGACTAACTCGCTGGCAGGACAACAGCTGCTGTAATGCTCGGGCGTGTGTTTCTAATACACCACCAAGTCTCATTTGTGTTTGTTGTTGATAGAGATGCCTGCAATGTTACCTTCTAAGGACAAATCTCGGTATTCACAAATTAATATCACACGAAAAGAAAATGACAAGGAATTATTTAAAGAATTGCAAGGAAGAAAAGAAAATACGGAATGGTGTAAATGTGGGCTGTGTATGCATATGAAAACGGGCCACGAAAGTGTGTGTTGTTGGGACTGTGAAGTAATTTGTGAACAGAAGGGGGTTGTAGACTGTATAACACGACATTGCTCATTCGATAGCGTTATTATAAATAAAGATACACTAGTTGCCAGGCGTTATCAGTTAATACTTAGAGCTAATACAGTTCAAAAACAAAATATTTTTCAAGATACCGGTACGAACAGAGTCACTTTCAGATTAAGAATCATCTTTTGCGGTGGTAGAAATTTCTGAAATGCTAAAAGAGCTATCTAAATCACAATTTCTAGAAGAAACATTCAATGAATCTGTGCAAACATTGACATAAGTTTCATTTCCTAGTTCACACTGAACGCCTACGCTGTTAGAAACTGAATTTTCGTCATAAATACTAGATTCCACATTCATGATTTGTCCATTCCCGGATACTGAAGGATTACTGTTCAAATCTTGCAACAACTCTCTCATTTCCTTCTTCCTCGAGTACGACAATTTTCTTTACTTCATTGGCGGTGTTTCAGATTTCCCACGCAAAAGAAGTGATGGCACAGCACTTCTTTTTTAAACAGATTGCGGGGTTTCTCCAGATAACTGTTTTCGTAACTGTACCGAAAGCTCGGTATCATTTTCTTCAAAATGTTGTGAACAAACCGTACTGTATTTAGTAGGAACAAATTTTTCTCTTTTTATTTTTATCAGCCATTGCTTATTTACGTTCGGGTGACTTATCTCTGTTGGGAAATCGATGGAAAGATATTTTAAGTGTGTTATCACTCTTCGACGATGAGTTTGTACACCCCACAACACAACAATAAACCATTGTTTGAACAGATACTCACTAAAAAACTGTAACAGTAGACAGAATACTGTGAAATGTCTTTCACCGGACGAGACTGAGCCAAGCCTTCGTCAAGCGTGACGTCACGCGCCCATCGCTTTACAATAAATATATTCGTTTTGTGATTAAATGTGAAGGTGTAAAACATTTCTAACAGTGAATATCATTTCTTAAAAACATTTTCTTTCAATCCGTATGAAGAAAATGATACTGAATTTTTAGTTTACTTTTCCTTTAAGAAGTGAAATAGGCACAGTTATTTCCTATAGCAATTTAAGAACCGAAGTTCACATGCACACACTCCTAGTGTTCTTTCAACGAACAAGGGAGATGAAAGAGTGGATGAAAAAGTTGAGTTTAGCCACGGCGCAGTGATCTAGTACATTGGGTTTGATCTTCAAAGAGATTTTTTATTCCGAAGAATGGCCAATTGGCTTAATAGGCTGCGGGATCAACATCAACGATAGAAACACAATTAGATTCAGTGGAAGACGTAAGTCAGCAAGTTGAACAAAATTGACAGCAAGTAGAGATTGGAATCCTCGAGCTAATTTCTTTGTGGGTTAGACAAGTGTGTCCTATTTCACCTACACTTTTGAATATGTATATAGATGAAAAGCTAAGTAATTGGTTAGATAACATTAAACATTTTAAAATTGATAATGTAAACTTTACAACCATCTTATTTGCAGACGACCAAGTAACAATAAGCCACCGTGAAAAATATATGCAATTAGTCGTTTACAAACTAAACGAAATAGCGATATATTTTAACATGAATATATCAGTTGAGAAGACAAAAACAATGGCGTTTATAATATCCCAGCCTATAAGATTTTTTATTTTATTAAATGATAAAATTGTAGAAAAGATAACTACATTTATCTGAGTTATAACGTAAGTTACGTAAAGAACTCCTTTAACCATACGGAACCATGTGGAACCAAACGGCGAACATTAGGTAAAAATGTAAGAAAAGAAACAATTATAAAATTTTATAAAGTTATGACCTTACCGGCACTTTAATATGGCAGAGAGAACGGGATCTTAAGAAAGATGAAAGGAGAATTGAAGCTGCGGAGATAAAATTAAGATAAGTGGCAGTTAAAACTAAGAATACAAAATAATTTGGAAACAGTAAAAGGATATCAAGATAGAAGACTGGAGCAAATACACCGAACGTCAGATGGAACCATAACGAAAGCCACATATACTTACAATCCAAGAGGAAAGAGATCTCTAGGCAGACCGAAACGATGGTGGGATCAATTTTTTGGAGATGGAACAGGCCAACAGCCCTAACCCATAAAGAAGAAGATGATGATGATATACCCTGACCATCCACAGCTCCATTTTACTAACATTCACAAACTAAGTTGGCCTATGTATTGAACAAACATAAGCTAACTAACAGAGAACCTTGGAGTATGTGAAACAAAGTTTATTTGATTGTACTCCATTTCTTGATAGAATGATTTATGATCTCGTATGTTTTAACATGTCGCATTCGCAACATTGATTAATGCAGCTATTATTAATAAGCGTGTCCTAATTTCACAGACATGGCACTTGAACGGAGCTAACCACTCGGTACCACTCAGGAAGTTATAATAAACATGAAACTCTCATCTGGCATTTATTCAAACCACTGTTCATGCCTTACTTTTCTCCCAACTACAAAGGCACGCACATATCAAAACATTAATAGATTTAGTATTATAACTATGAATCGAGAGAAATGCAAAAAGTCTTTTCGATGCCTGCAGGAATGTTGGATTGGAAATTAATTCAGAAAAAAACTAAGTTCAGTATATGGTCATGAAAAGTCAGAGTGATGCATTACGAAATATCAGAATAGCCGGTAAATCGTTCCAATGAAGAGAAATTCTAATAACTGAGAGCAATATTTACAGAAAGAAATATTATTAAGGTAGAAGTTAAGTATAGACTAAAATCAGGAAATGCTTGTTTTTATGTAGTTTAGAAGCTCTTATTTTCTCGTCTTCTGCCCAGAAATCTAAAAATAAAATAAATAAAAAATATATAAGACTATTATCGGTTGACCATATGGATGTAAGACATGGTCGCTTACTGTTCGGAAAGATCATAATCTGAGAGTGTTCGAAAACAGGGTGATAAGGAAAATTTTTGGGCCTAAAAGAGATGAAAATGGGAACTGGAGAAAATTGCATAACGACGAGCTTCATAACCTGTACTCTTCACAAGAAATAATAAGGGTAATTAAATATCACGGAAGATTAAATGGGCTGAACATGTTGCACGCATGGGAGAGGAAAGACATATTATCTCAAAAGCATTGAATAGGATAGAGGATTATGCATGCATGTGTGTGATCTGAATTTTTTTTCCAGGTGTTTAATATCTTAATAGTTCGGGTAAGCATCTGCTCTTATTTTCTATTGTGAACACAGTAGTTTTTTAAGACAATTGTCTTGCTCTTTCAAGATTTATTAGCGTTGTAATACTGCATATCTTGCTGCAATTCAAAAACAGCTTGAAAAAAAATAAAAGGACAGTTTAAAAATAAATTGAAGAAAGGGAAATTTTGAGTGAAAGTGGAAATTTTACTCAGAATGGGAATATGAAGAGTCGTGTCTGACAACACTGGTAAGAAATTAACTTTCCCTAGAGGCTCTGGTTGGAAACCCGGGTAAGAACGGTGTACATTTCCAATAGAGAGCGTCTTTAAGCACGGAGGTCTTGGATTCTAAGTTGAGATTACAGGATACAGTATTTAAAAAAAAATCAAGGCCTGAATTAGAGGCGTGCGTGAAAATTTATATTCTATCAAATTCTGGTAATACTTTACAAAGATGTGTCAAATCTATATTGAAATATTGGCATGGAAAGCGACATAATACTTTTTGTTTGGTAGTAGAACAGACTGCAAAAATAGTTATTCATTAATCAAGCGTAAAAAACTATATTTTATCTTATGAGTAGGTACGAGGGCCGTCCATAAAGTAAGTTTCCCTAGGGCCGTTTACAGAAACAAAACACAATTTCATACAAATGTTTAATTCAACAGATACTGCAAGTGTTCAGCTTTTATTCAAAATATTCGCTACCGGAATTGAGACATTTTTCATACCGTGGGACCAGCGTTTAAATACCTGTGTCGGAGAAGTCTGCCGCCTGGGATTTGAACCATTGTGTGGCAACCATGTCCGCCTCTTTGCTATTCTCTGTTATTTCTTGAGGTGTAGGAAAAGATGGAAATCACTGGCAGCGAGATCCGGCCAATAGGTGGATTTTTAAACACCTCCCAACATTCACTCTATAGCCCGAACCTCGATCCCAGTTATATCCATCTTTTCCTACACCTCAAGAAATGACAGAGAGGCGGACATGGTTGTCACACTGTGGTTCAAATCCCAGGTGGCAGTTCTACGACACAGGTATTCAAAAGTTGGTCCTACGGTATGAAAAAGTCTCAGTTCCGGTAGTGAATGTTTTGAAAAGTAGCTGAACACTTGCAGTATCTGTTGCAATAAACATTTCCATAAAATTGTGTTTTGTTTCAGTAAACGGCCCTATAGAAACTTATTTTGTGGACGGCCCTCAAGTATGAATCGAGAGGTTTCGCGTTGAAGATCATTCAAATTAATTTATACGTTTTTAGAGAATAAATATTCTTTTGATTAAACTATTGACCTTCACCAACCCACGCAAAAATACTGTATTTAATTTGGGAATAAACATAACTATGGTAACGTGTTATGAGTGTTCTTCGATTGGAATATGTTGATACTTTTGAGAAAAGGTATGCAAATTTTGATAAATGTTGAGATAGATAGGTTATTAGCCTAAGGTGAGTTAGCCAATTTAAATGAGAATCAATTACTATGCCAAGAAATCTGGAAATTTTTACTTCTTGAATGGGAAGATTGTTGAAGGAAACTGTGTCCATAATAGAATCCTCTTTCTGTACCTGGACTTAAAAAATTATAATTTTGTTTTCGTGGTGTTGATACGTAATTAATTCCGTGCACACCAGTTATAAAATTCTGTCATTGCATTCGAAGTTGATAGTTGTAATGATTCTAGAGTTTCACATCCTAGAATCAAGGTGCAGTCATCTAAAATTGGATGGGCTTCGGTCAAATGTTTTGGTAAATCGTTGTTATATAATCTGAATAGTAAGGAACCAAGGTTTGAGCCTTATTAATTTGTTAGGTTGTGATAGATATTCAGTTCTTACTTTATTAATCTGAATTACTCGAGACTCATCTTATAAGCATTCGCTTAATAAATACAATGATAAAACTCCAGGTCATGATTCTCAGAAAATAAATTCACGTGCAACAACGAAATTGCGAGTGAATTTGTTGATAAAATAAGGATCTCTCGCTATAATACCTATGATAGAACATTAATAGACCGCCTGCGTGTTCTCGTGGTTAGCTTCGCTGGCTACGAATCCCCGGTACTTTCTCGGATTTTCCTGGGGTAGGAAGATCTGGAACGGGGTCCACTCAGCCTCATGATACAAACATATGTGCTACTTGATAGAGAAGTAGCGGCTCTGGAAACCACCATTAACGGCCATGGGTGCCGGCATGCTGACCACATGCCCCAATCCTGCCATCTGCCTATGGTAGATGGTGAAGAGCAGAGCCGTGGCAAGGTCCTTCTGCGCCCTTGGAGAGTTTGACAAATCTGCGCCCTCCAATACTGGGGGGTCTGAACATTTTTTTTTAATTTCTGTAAAATTGTTTAATACTTTAATATAAAAACACTGTTATTATCAAAGAAAACCTAAACCTCAATTTGAAAATGAACTAAGTGTTGGACTTTCAAGGTACTAAAACCTTATTTTCAGACGATTGAAGTACTTAAAAAATAATTAAATAATAAAATCTAGTATAAAAAGTAAATTACATAATAGGCCTGAGGCCTACTAAAATTTTTAACACATTAATATAGGTAGAATTTTTTTTTCGAATAGTTGAACCAATTTCATCTCAATAATAACGTACATTTTAATTTTTATTGTTATATCATTCCCTACTGTTCATGGGGGCCCATCTCGCCACCGCCTAGCTACGGCCCTGGTGCAGAGTCGGTGGTAGGCCTAGTCCCTTGAAAGATGTAGTGCCACGGAGTTCAGTTTTAGTTCTAGAACATTAATAAGGTATATTTAGCTTGAATTATCTTCACACGCTTCATTCCATTGAAATTGTTTAATATTCACTGAACAATTTTTGAAAATTATTACCATATTTATTTTGGTAAAATTGCTCATCTGTGGGAATATGCACTCAATTGAAGACAGGACAAATGTTTATATTTTATGGCTGTAGCGTTGCTACAGCACGATCCACTGTGATTAACTGATTATACAATAAATGAAGACATAATCACAATATGAGAAACTGTAGGCTACTGATAAATCATCATCTGTTTCAAAATGTTAGACGAACGTCCAGTCAATGGGGCTGACACTTAATACGTTTTACATTATTGTATTTAATTTTCAACCTACATACAATTAAATTCCTTGATTCAGAATGTTTGTCTGAGCCCACTCTATAATCCATCTTTTTTGTTTCTGTATAAACTCTTCTAAGTCCTTCTAAAGTCAAATTGCGTTCATCAAGGCCAGCGGGCAGTCAGTAGGCCATTCCATATCTTGGTACGAATCTTCTTATACATAATATAGACATGATTATAAACTAAACTAAACTCCATGGCGCTGTATCCCTGAAGGGACTAGGCAAATGATCCGTCGTTCAAATTCTTATCTATTAATACCAGTACAGGACTTTGAACCCTGAAAATTTTGGGAGCATTCGGTGAAAATGAATGACGTATACCTTTCGTTAGTCATGGCAGATGATTATCTTCAAGGGAAAGGAATAAGTTGTTGGCAAGGCATGCTGGATATCCAAAATACCGAAAACCTTAGGATTTTTCTAGAAGTGTTTACAAAATACCCCATGTCTGATTTTTATACCTAATATATGGCACTCAAGTTCAAATAACGAGTTTTAAAGCAACATGTTTATAAGGGAATATTTCAAAGAACAAAGATAGCTGTTTGTAGAGTAGCGCTTATAAAGTATTACGTCACGGTTTTTATTATTGCCATCGAAACAGAATTTTACAAACTCTGGTTTGAAAAAACTTTCTAAATGCCATAATATTAGGATAACCAATGTAATTAATAGTAAATATTTACCAATCTAGTAATTTCGGATTGTTACAGATTTAGTTGGTCGAAGATATATTCGATACGTTTAAATAAAATTTTAATGTTAGAAGGATTTACTGGTTTCCATAGATACATACGAGTATGTTTTTGTGTTGCAGATTCACGACCGAAGACGAAACCTTCATTAAGACCAGTACCGAAACAGCGTCCCGTGGAAGGTCATGGACCCTGAAGATTTTCGCAGTTGGGTCCATGGCGATGAAGATAAAGTGACGCTGTAGTAGGGAAGCCCGTATAAACTTCAATACTGGTGAGTTGCATCACTTCCTCTTTTATAAATGAACTATAGCAGGTGTCCGCTGCTTCGCCCGTGATTATTTACTCTACTACTACATGTTTTATTTAAATAAATTAATAAAGAGAAAAATAATTACAACATTATATTTACTAATACTGACACATAGGTTTTACATAATTGCAAGAATTACGTAATTTCATTCTTACTTACATTGTTTTACGTAAAAAATATAAATAATCAAACGAACGAAACATACCTCCTGCTGCCTGATGGGCATACAGATTCAAAATGAAACGGTTAAAACGTAGGCCTACTCGTACCAAAGATTCATGAATCTTACCTAATTCTTGCATAAACAATTAAAACGATTAAATTGAACAGCTAAAAACCCGGCTTCAAGGTGCATTTTACGATTAAAGTACGCCGCCCGGGGGAAAAGACCTCAGATTCGAGTTCAGTAGTCCCCCCCCCCCCAAAAAAAGCATTGTGAGCAGGGCCGCCTCATGGGGGGGGGGGACTGCCGGACCCAAGGGGCCCGGCCCAGACCCCAAAGGAGCCCGGCTCGGTTCCGTTGGTGTGATAAAATTGTATGGAAATTTAAAGTTGAAAACTGAAAAAAAAAATTGTATTATGTTTGTAACCTCTTTTAGCAAATAGGCCTACTTTCATTTTCATTTTCATTTTCATTTTCATATAGGTATTGGTATAATATAATACTACTGTAATGTTCTAGTTTTTTTTTTTTTTTGCTTTTTTGGATATTTACAGTCCTTATTTACTTTATTCTAGACTAGTAGACTAGTTCTTGAAATTGTTTTGATACACTCATTTTAAAGCAGTGTCATGTTTTGTATTTAGACGTTTCAACACAAAGATTTATTGTAATCGGGATAAACGTAATTTAGAGAAATAATTAATACAATTAAATGGCCATTAATAAAATTAAATGGCCTAGTGTTAAAAAAATGTTGGAAATATGGTTTCTGGTATCATTAGATAACTAACGATCAACTTAACATAAGTTTACAGTGTTTACACAAATTAATATGGCCACAGCAAACTATCCTAAATCAGAAAGCTGAATGAGAATGGTCGGCGGTCAGTGAGGGGCCCGCGAGCAGTACGAAATAGTCCTGGGCCCGACCCCGAGATGTGGCGGCCCTGATTGTGAGTTTCGTCCAAATAATTCTATGTTTGCCCATTTAGGCATGCCTTCATGATTGCTTTCTGTCCACCTACGTAAAAAAATCAGATCTCTGCGAATCGTAAACAAATGAATCGAGAGAGAAAAACGAGCAAGGCCACCTTCAATGAATTTCACAATTCAATATTGTCTTGTTAATAGGAGACGTGGGATGTACATGGAAACACAAGCTCAAATATTATATTAAATTGGTCAGATGAGAGACTCATTGCTCTATGGGGAAAAGCATGGTGTGTTCTTTCTCCAGTGAACTATTCAGATGTAAACTGATTTTAATTTCACTTTTTTTAAATTGTTATTACAGTTACCCGAAGCAGAATGCCAGTACCGAAACAGCGTCGCGGCGAAGGTCATGGGCCATGACGATTTTCGTAGATGGGTCCATGGCGAGGAAGATAGAGCGACGCTGCAATAGGGAAGCCCTGTTTAAAACTAATTACTGGTGAGTTGCATTGCTCTGGACTCTAGATCCTTCTTGTTCCTCTTGTCTAAATGAATAGTTCACATGAGAGATTCATGGTCTTACGCTGAAGAGTATGGTGTCGTGATCTCTCCACTGAACTATTCAGTTCGTGAACTGGTTTTAATTTCATTTTTATTAAATTATATTGCAGATCCACTTGCCGAAGACATTTCAGAATTATCAGTACCGAAACGGCGTCTCGGCGAAGGTCATGGGCCCTGAAGATTTACGGAGTTGGGTCCATGGCGGCGAGGGTCATGGGCCCTGAATATTTACGAGAGTGGGTCCATGGCGAGAAAGTCAAACGACGCTGGAGTAGGGAAGCTCCGTATAAATTCAACACCGGTGAGTTGCATCGCTCTGGAGTCTTTATGTTCCTCTTTTATAACTGAATAGCTCAGCTGAGAGATTCAAAGCCTTACGCTGAAGAGTATGGTGTCGTGATCTTTCTCCACTGGATTATTCAGTTTGTGAACTGGTTTTAATTTCATTTCTATTAAATTATATTGCAGATCCATTTCCGAAGACATTTCAAAATTATCAGTACCGAAACGGCGTCTCGGAGAAAGGTCATGGGCCCCGAAGATTTACGGAGTTGGGTCCATGGCGGCGAGGGTCATGGGCCCTGAATATTTACAAGGGTGGGTCCATGGCGAGAAAGTCAAACGACGCTGGAGTAGGGAAGTTCCGTATAAATTCAACATCGGTGAGTTGCATCGCTCTGGAGTCGTTATGTTCATCTTTTATAACTGAATAGTTCAGCTGAGGGATTCAAGGCCTTAAGAGAGGACAGAAGTGTTGATTTTGCTATTTTGGTCAAAAAATGCGATTTTTGGATTTTAGTGTAAAAAAATGACGCATACTCTAATGCATATCTGTGAAAAATGTCATGCCATTTGGGCGCAAGGAACAGGTGTTTCTGACCCCATTTCTAAAGTACTTCACGTAATCCTCGTACTATCCTTTGTTACTTAGTCGTATTAATTATAGTGAATTTAGGTGTAAAATATGTGTTGTGTAGGGCTCCATTCATATTTAGTGATAGTCCAGTGTAATTATAAAGTTTGTAATTATAAAGGTTAATAATAAGTAGGGTAAGGTGGTACATTTTCGAACACTTAACAAATATTCTTATTTTATGAACACAATAAACATAAGACAAGTTCAACTGTATTGTATTCACAAAGTTGGCAATGTAGTTGACCCTTCACAAAAATATCAAAGTCATACAGCTGCAATATTGGTCATGGCAATCGATCTTTCATTTCCAGAATATCGTTCGAAAATGTACCGCAGTAGGTACAATTCTAAACACCAGTGGGTACTATTTCGAACAGTGGCATTTTCAACGAACAAAGTGCTTTCTTCCAAATATTATTTTCTGTTATTATTATTTATCAGTAATATGAGCGTAATAATGATGTGTCACGTTTTAAATAGGCAGATGGCCGGATTGGGGCATGTGGTCAGCATGCCGACTCCTACGGCAGTTATTGATGGCTTACTGAACCGGAGCCGCTACTTCTTTATGAATTAGCTCTTTTGTTGGTGTCAAGAGGCTGAATGCACCCCGTTCCAGATCACCCTACCTCAGAAAAATCCGAAGAGGTACCGGTGATCGAACCCAGACTTGAGGGTGCGTAGTCAGGAACCACTAGACCATTAAGACGGTCTGTTATAACATCAAGAGCAATAATAAAAATACTTAACAGCTGCATGCTATTGTGTATTGCATAAATGCTGAGATGAAATAACATTACAGAGGAAGTCTTAGTTTATAACTCTTCGTTGAAATAATACCACTGTTGAGAGATATATGAATACCACCCTTTTATATTTGACTTGCACAGTTAATAATAATAAACATGCAGAATGCTGTGACAGCAAAACAGCTTTTCCATGCAAGTCTTAAGCAAGCAATCGCGGGTTAAAGTACTGTTCGAAATTGTACCTAAAATTTGTTCGAATTTGTACCTCGAGCTAGTTTTTGTAAATTACTACATTGTTGAAATTCCGCTCACGAATGCCCATTGTTGTGCCAATGGCTTACGTATTAAAGACTACGCTATTTGTTGGTATGAGTTAAAAATTGGTCCTCAAAAATATATTCCAGTAACACAACGTGGAATTATAAGCAATTTTATAACGTGCCATTTTTCAAGCATGGCGTTCTTACCTTCGGTTGGAAAATAATTTTTTATGGCCGAATGAGACAACTCGGAACATCATTCTCGCGGATACAGATCAACAAAACAATCAGTATGGACGCTATATTTTTAAAAAGAGGTTGGCTAACATTTGAAACCCCAAAATGGATAAAAATCTTAGTCCGTTCAGAATTGTACCATGTTCGAAAATGTACCACCTTACCCTACAGAAGATTCGTATTTTTTACTCTGAGTGCATGTAGACTTTAATCGCTTGTTTTCTCAGTTTCAATTTTCATTATTAATAAATTTCATATTTTATTTGAGCTGATTTCTGAACACACTTAGCCGATATAAGTTAATAACATCCTAAGATCAAAGGTTCAGTTCTTAATAAACTCTGTAGAGATGCAGTCTCCTTCTGCAAACTCAAGGTTAGTAACAATTCTTGCGTGGCTAAATTTCACATTTACAACATTTTAATTATTCATTCCTCTTACCGTTTTATATTTATTTTTACTTAGGATCTGAGGATGGCATATATGTTTGCCGAAATGCATCATCATCTCTCTTCCATGTAACATATAACCACACCAGCATTTGGGATTGCAGCCGAAATAGAGCACTTATAAACATATACAATATATTTTATCTGGATCGACGCACACTTCACTAGCCAGCATTTGCCAAATCAACATTAGTTTATTTATAGCTGAATAGAGTCAGCGTTTCAGAAAATACGAAACCTATGGTTGAATAATATCTACGTAAGGAAACATAAGACGCATATTTGTTAAAATAAGAAGTTTTAATCTAGTTTTTATCCATAAACAAAATACTGATATAAATACAGGTCACAAGGAAATCTAGTTTTATATAAAGTTTTATAAACTATGACTGTTCCATTTTGCATGGAGTTTTAATATAAAAGTTTCACTATATGTGATAAATATCAATAGACTGTTTTTAATTTTTAATGTTTTTAAATTAATGTCATACACCTTGTACAAGTGTAATTTTTAATTATAATATGTAAAAAGTGAAAACTATCTTAATTTCATTTGGTTGTAATCTGGATATGTTTTAATTTTAGTCAATGTACATATTTACAAATCTAGTTTAAATAAGTTAATAAAAAAGTGTGCAAATAAATACTGTAATTTTAAATACTCTTTCGAAGCAATCCCAAAAAATATTAGTTGGTGTTAGGTTACATAATTTTTTTTTTTTGAGGGTATAAGGTGGACATACAATCCTTTAAGATTTCACTACTATCAATTTTCATGTTAATTTGCCACATCCAAAATCTATCTTCTTCCATAAAAATATAGATACAGCTATGAAATTTTTTCACAGTGTACTTTGTGAGGTGTGTAATAAAGTATCTAATCAGATTTTTGGTATGGGTCTTAGTTTTTTTAATTAATATTTTACATAGAAATATATCATTTTTTTATCAACTTTTTATTTCTCTGGGTAAAATATTTTTTTAAACAAAAAGTATAAATAATATCAAAAATCTGAATCATTGAATCTGTTAAGGAAGCATCACAGAATCACACATAAAAAATTCACATCCATTTTTTAATATCTGTCGGAGGAGATGGATTTCAATTTTGATTTAAAAATATCAATTAATTTAATTATATCTCAAAAACAAATTGAGATATCAAAATGAAATTTGAAACTTAAACATCTGTTCATGTTTTAATTAAGTGTGCAAAATTTCAAGTTTCTAGTCCAAATAGTTTAGAAAATCACTCTCAACACTTCGGTCTTCCCTTAAGCTTAAGACAAATACTCTCAATAAGTTATTGAGAGTATTTGCTTAAGAGTATGGTGTCGTGATCTTTCTCCGCTGGACTATTCAGTTTGTGAACTGGTTTTAATTTCATTTTTATTAAATTATATTGCAGATCCACTTGCCGAAGACATTTCAAAACTATCAGTACCGAAACGGCGTCTCGGCGAAGGTCATGGGCCCTGAAGATTTACGGAGTTGGGTCCATGGCGGCGAGGGTCATGGGCCCTGAATATTTACGAGGGTGGGTCCATGGCGAGAAAGTCAAACGACGCTGGAGTAGGGAAGCTCCGTAAAAATTCAACATCGGTGAGTTGCATCGCTCTGGAGTCTTTATGTTCCTCTTTTATAACTGAATAGTTCAGCTGAGGGATTCAAGGCCTTAAGCTTAAGACAAATACTCTCAATAAGTTATTGAGAGTATTTGCTTAAGAGTATGGTGTCGTGATCTTTCTCCACTGTGAACTGGTTTTATTTCATGATATTGCAGATCCACTTGCCGAAGACATTTCAAAATGATCAGTACCGAAACGGCGTCTCGGCGAAGGTCATGGGCCCTGAAGATTTACGGAGTTGGGTCCATGGCGGCGAGGGTCATGGGCCCTGAAGATTTACGGAGGGGGTCCATGGCGAGAATGTCAAAGCGACGCTGGAGTAGGGAAGCTCCGTATAAATTCATCACCAGTGAGTTGCACCGCTCTGGAGTCTTTATATTCCTCTTTTATAGTTGAAAGCATTTTACATGACAGATTCACTACTCTATGCTAATACTTTTTCAGTTATCTACGGTATTCAAATTGTTATTTTCGTTTTTCAGTATGTTGCAGTTCTTCACGCAGACTTCATCAAAGCGAGGAAGCTACTGAACAGCTTGGTAGTTTGCTTCGAAGAATGCGATGGTCTCGGACAAATAGAAAACCCAAGACTTTATAAAGCTGTTGGTGCCTAAGTACGAAAGAAGACTTGACACAACGTTATCCCAACTGATGACTTTACCATCCATCAATGCTTACACTAACAGTTTTCAAAATACCTCAAGCCAAGATATGATGAGATATTATTATTATTATTATTATTATTATTATTATTATTATTATTATTATTATTATTATTTAATTTTTTTATTAATTTTTTATTTTTATTATTATTATTTTTATTTTTAATATTTTTATTTTTATTATTTTTTAATCTCCAGGAATAGATAACATCAGTGAAACGGATCTTAGATAGACACGCAAGGTATCAACATTTAAATTCTATGAAAGTTACATAATCTGGAGATTTGTTACAATTTTCAACAATATTTTAACTTAGTTTCGACTATATTGTACTATTTTAAGAAATAAGTTATTATCTTACCTTACAACACTTTGTACCTGAGGCTATAATATAACATGCAATGTAATTATTTTCGTTTACACCAGTTTTTTTCTTTAGTGATTAGAATTCACACAAAAAAGTATTAAATTAATGACGTATTTATGGCATAATCATAAAAGAGTAGGCATATGTTGACAAATATAAAATAACATTTAAATAAGTTATATGACGTATTTATGGCATAATCATAAAAGAGTAGGCCTATGTTGACAAATATAAAATCACATTTAAATAAGTTATACATTACTGTACCATACCGGTCGCAATAGACAAAGGCACGGTAATCGTCACTGCAAAATGCTAAGCGGCGAACAGTGTCAGCGCCTCTGATTGTCTATTACACATATGCCTTCTTTTTTAAGTTTTGCGAGCAGTTTAAGTCTAGCTTATTGTAATTCCCTCAGACCAACTTCACTAAATTCATGTGTTTTGTTCCAATGTACTTTCAAAATTCCACAGCCCTTCATTGCTGATTGGTCATTGGCACTTGCTATACAGATGGTACTTCGTTCAGAACAGAAACTACACCGCTCGTATCATTATCAAATTGGAGGCAATGTTCATAAACGGCGGTATTTCGGTATCCGAATGTTAAAAGATTTATGTTTGATTTAATATATATATATATATATATATATATATATATATATATATATGAATATAGTTGTTGCATGGTTCAAATTCAAAGCTATTCATGGAAGAGGCTTTCCTTAAGCAACAACACACATATTTTCTAACAACAATATACACTAGACAGAAGAACGTGGCAAAACAGAAAGAAAGCCTAACATCTCCTCTACAATTACTTAAGAAGTTCAAGTGAATTGGACCTTATTCTGAAGTTTGCGCTAGCTAATTAAAAATTCTCGACTTGGTCACAAACATTTTGTTACACAAGGTTATTTAGGTGTTCTGAAGCTGAACTTTCCACAGTTTTAAGAATACATTTATACTCATAGTAGGCTATTTCCAGAAGGGACCAAAAATCTATTCAAGAAAGCTTGCTCAACTAAAATTTCAAATTCTTCAAAACCCTCTCATGGCCAGGTATAAATGATACTTTTATCTTTCTACCTATCATTATTTTTTCTCTTTCATTCCTTCTACGTACAATGTAGAATTTTCATTATTATAATTTAATATAGCTTTAATTATAGTTTTCACTAACAATTTACATTCATATAACATAATCATATGTCTCTCTTTTATTTATTCTTAATTAGATTGTTTGGCAACGTTTGAATGTGTGCACCTCTGGTTCGTGGAAAGGTCTTAAGGCCTTAACTACATCAGAGGGAAATATAAATAAATATAAATACCGGGACCTGGTACCGGGCCCGGTACCGTATGTCCGGTACAGTTTAACGATGATATCAAACTTCGTGGAGTCCTAGAGAACAGAAACTACGGAAAAAGTGAAGCAGGAATCTGGTAGTCTGATAAATCAGTGAAGTGCACTCACCAGGATTTGGACTCCGGACTCCCAGTGGAATTAGACACCTATTCCCCGTGTTCCGTCTAGCATTCGTGTTGCTATGGCAACAGGCTTGTGACTTCGTTTGTTTTATTTTTCTTGTTGTGTCTTCAATATAATTTTAAATATGAACTTACTTATCTGTTTGTTCTTTCTCCCATCAATTCTCATAAGAAATGACATTTGACTGTCGCATCTTTCATTTTTTGGATAGTCATGTTATAATCTCCAACCCAAAGTTTCAGTCTGATTATTTTTTAATATATTTTATTCATAATTTTGTGTTTTTAAAGAAACAATTCAGTTTTAAAGTAATGCTATTAATTCTCTTATTTATGTTCTAGTATTTTAATGTAACTTAATTGATTTATTTCCAAGATTGATTATTTATTGTTTTTCTTGGCCAATGGGATTCTTGCTTTACGTCACATGTCGTGACGTCTGTCATTCTTGCTATTCATTCTTATTCACTCGTTCGAAGTTTTCGCCAGGCTAGTTTTCAGTTCAGAATTCTGAATCTAGTTATTATTGTCGAGCTGGGAATTTGAAGTTTCCCAGCCCTAGTTATTGCAGAGACGCAATTTAGTACATTCATCAAAGTAATTTATTTGTGATTTAATTACAAATGTGTGAAGCCAAGTTTTTTACTTCCCTGATCAAACCGTATGGACTTGAATGCGTAACTCATTAAGTAAAAGGATTTACTGTAAGTACTGCTGTGAAGTGAATATTTCAGAGTGCTTAATTTTAGTTGCAGTGTCGAAGCAACATCTAAAGGTTCTTCTTTTCGGTCGAAGCAGCAAGTCGACCTTAAAATAATTTGCTGATAGTGCGCATTCACTTCAAGAATAGTGAAATTCTTTCTCAGTCGTCCGAGCAAGCGCGACTATAAAAATTGCTCTGCTCTGGTCCTCCGAGCTATTCATCAGTCTTATAAGGCAAGCATGCCTTATTTTCCAGAAGGAGCTTACTAAGTCGTCTCCCCTTGACTTCATCAACATTTCATCTTCTTCGGCACCGCTAGGAAGAGGAATTTATTTGTAAAGCAAGATACAAAATTCCATCTTGTATTTTAAAGGGTCTATTTATCATTTTGTCCATTGTGCTCTTTGTATCTTTCAAGGGGCTCAATAAATGTATTTAAACTTGACTTAGTGTAGCATCCTTCAAACCGGAGAGGTTTCCCCGTGTCCCTATTTCGCCTGCGAGCTACCGTGGGAGCGGGAACATCTCTTTGTGGTTCCTCCGGGCCTGGATATGACCCAGAGGCCTATGGTTGAAGATGCATTGATAGTTAGTGACCTATAATTAACGTAGAGTAACTATTCAATTAACAGTTTGAATTTGTCTTGGTCACTTATTACAGAGACCTCAGTGATTAGCCACAATTCTAGTCATTCTTATATATCAATCTTGTTCTCCCGGTATAGTTTGCCGCCGGTGTGAGACGCTACCATCAGTAGCCATCAGTAATAAGTAGTTTAAAGTCAGTTGCTATAAGTATCTGTGGTTCTCCTCCGCATTGCGTTTGAGGGAGGTCTCTGACAGATTTCAATTAAGTTTTTTGTACTTTCTTGTAAAGTGTAAACATTTACATCTGTGTACTTACACCTGTACAGCTACACACTATTTCTTTGTCTACTCGTATGCTCCTATGCGGGCAACTCACTCCATTCTTATAAGCAAACTTTAATTTCTTATTGTTGCACCGGCTCTAGGCGGGCAACCTATTTAATTCAGACATTGTAGAAGCAAGTCGCTATGTCGAGTCCAGACGGTTTGACGGCTCTTAAAGCCAAGCGAGTTCCCATTAAGGCCCAGATTACGCGGCAGGTTAATGTCATTAGTAATTTAGCCATTGAGGATATCACATATCCTGAACTCAAAAAGTATGAGTCTAAGTTAGACGAACTTGCATCTAAGTTCGACCTTGTGCAGACTGAAATCGACGGTGTGGATTATTCTGATGCTGAAGAAGCCTATAGGGCAGAAGTCGACGCCGTCATTTCCAGAGGCAACTCTCAGTTGTGTAAATTTCTTCAGGCCTTATCTGACAAGGAGGCCCTGGCCCAGGCCGAAGCTAAGAGAGCGGAGGTCCTGGCCCAGCTCGCCCTGGCCCGTGAGGAAGCCGAAGCTAAGAGAGCGGAGGCCCTGGCCCAGCAGGCACTTGCAGAAAGGCAGGCTCAGGCCCAGCTCGCCCTGGCCCGTGAGGAAGCCGAAGCTAAGAGAGCGGAGGCCCAGGCCCAGCTCGCCCTGGCCCGTGAGGAAGCTGAGGCTAAGAGAGCCGAAGCCCACGCCCAGGCCGAAGCTGCCCAAAAGGCTAAAATAAGACGCTTCGAGTACTTGCAATCGCAATTTCTGCGTCAAATGCAGATTATGCGAGAGTACGAAATCGAAGATCTCACTACGCTTCATGAGGCGCGCATTCGCCGCTCTGAATTCGTAGAGATCTTCAAGGCCTATAAGTCAGATTATGCTCAGGTGGCCATTGACGAGGCCTACCAGGATCATGAATTCGACTTTCACGCAGTGGAATCTGATTATTACAAAGTTATCAGTTTCTTTGACTCCATGATAGCTGAAAAGAAACAGCTATATGAACCCGAGCAGGCGCAGACTGCCAGTCAGCGCTCCTCGCTCGACCCTGTCACGCCGTTGTTACCGAAACTCCCCGAAATCCGTCTTCCTCAGTTCAATGGGAACCCCTCTGAGTGGATCGAGTTTCGTGACACTTTCTCGTCGTTGGTAATTCAACACAGGCACATTTCGGACATGGACAAGTATCAGTACTTGAAGTCCTGCCTGTCATCAGAGGTTAGTACGGTCATTCAGAATATTCCTGTCTCTGCTGCGACTTTCCAGGTGGCGTGGCAGACTTTGATTGATAGGTTTGATAACGACCGGCTAATCGCCAACACCCATCTGGACAATCTCTTCTCTCCCCCTCAGATTGAGAGGTATTCTGCAGAATCCCTGCAGAAATACCTGGATCATTTTATAAGCACGGTACATGCACTGAATTCCCTTAATACAGAAGTGGAGTTGTCAGATCTGATTATTACCAGAATTATCATCGACAAGCTTCCGATGAACCTCATCAGAGAATGGGAGTCATCTGTCAAAATAGGGAAGCTCCCTACTCTCAAGGAGTTATTTGTCTTCTTGGAAAGCCGAGTTCGCATACTGCAGATGACTGATGCTGCCACGAAAAGTCAGGCTGCTAAGTCAGTTCCGAGCTCTCCGGCTCCTTCCAAGTCAAAGTCTTCTTCTTCGAGGCCTAAATGTCTCTGTTGTCGTACTGCTGTGCATGACCTGTTTTCATGCAGCGACTTCAGGAGCATGACTTTCGCTCAAAGAGACCAGTTTGTTAGAGACCGCAAACTGTGTCGCGTATGCCTGTATAGTCAAGGGCATGCCAACAATTGTAGGACTTTTCAGTGCAGGAGATGTGCTGGGAGACATAGCACATTCCTCCACGACCCGACTAGCGATAGTCACCAGGCTGCCAACACTGCAGGTGTTATGGCTTCTAGTCAGACCCAGCAGCGCTGCTTGCTTCCTACTGCTACTGTCCGCATCCTGGACTCAGACGGCTCGCCTGTTGAGGCCACAGCCCTCCTGGATAGCGGTTCAGACTGCAATCTTATTAGCGACAGGCTGTTTAGGCGTCTTGGACTAGCTCCTCATGCGCAGCGGACTACGCTAGCGGGAATTTTGTCCACTAATGTTAGCACACATAAGCTAACCAGCATCACGATTCAGTCGCGAGTGACTTCATGGCGCTACAATGCACAGGCCATTGTCGTTCCGGAGATTTCGGAGAAAAGGTTCCCGAGCTCTTTCATTGAGACGAAGGAATGGAACATTCCTCCGAATCTTCCCTTGGCTGACCCAGTTTTTAGTCGTCCTAAGTGTGTCGATCTACTTCTTGGAGTGGAGATTTGCGCCCAAGTGGTGTGTCCAGGGCAAATTTCCACCTGTGAGTTACCTACGATTCAGAACTCGCACCTTGGTTGGTACTTCGCCGGGAAACTGCCCTCTGCGCCTTTCCCTTCACAGCGTTGCCATACTTCCAATGGTCATCGACGCCGATCCACGGCTAAGCGTTATCTTGAAGCAAGCCCCAATGAGCCTGAATGCTCGGAGGCTATGTCTTCTAATTACTCAGCCTTCCTAACTGCTGACCAGTTATTGAGTAACCAGCTTTCCCGGTTCTGGGAGTTAGAACGAGTGTCTAACTCAGCCCCCTTCCCTGACGAGTCAGTTTGTGAACAGCATTTTGCTGCCAATACTCAGCGTGACTCCGATGGGCGATACATTGTAAAGTTGCCCTTTGTATCAGCTCCAGAATCCCTGGGGAGCACAGTGTTACAAGCCCAGAAGAGAATCTTCTCATTAGAAAAAAGACTGTCTTTAAATGAAACCCTTCGAGAGGAATATAACAGGTTCATGGATGACTATCTGAAATTGGGTCACATGAAGCCTGCCTCTCGGAGTTCACTCGGGAAATATGAGTATATTATCCCGCACCATCCCGTTTTGAAGCCTTCCAGCACCACGACTAAACTCAGGGTAGTTTTTGATGCTTCGGCGAAGTCTTCTAACGGGAAGTCACTCAATGACATTCTTGCGGTAGGTCCGGTGGTGCAGCCTGACCTCTTCTCGATCCTCCTACGCTTTAGGTTCAATCCAGTGGCGTTCACAGCGGACATCGAGAAGATGTATAGACAGGTCTTAGTCCATCCCGACCACCAACCTCTCCAGCAGATTTACTGGAGAACTTCTGTGTCAGACCCTATTCAGCTGTTTGACCTAACCACGGTCACTTATGGCACTGCTTCTGCCTCCTTCCTGGCAACCAGAGCTCTTAAACAGCTAGCCATCGACGAGGGAAGCAAGTTTCCTGTAGCAGCCTCCATCATAAACAATTCCATCTATGTCGATGACATAGTGGCCACAGCTGCTACGCTGTCTGAGGCCAAGGTTATTGTCTCTCAGCTGAGAGAGCTTCTCCCCCTAGGTGGATTTAATCCTCGTAAGTGGAGTTCCAATTCTGTGGAACTGCTCCAAGACGTTCCTCCTGAGCTGCGGGAGTCTCTCGACCACAGAACCTTTGGTGATTCTGACACCTCCTCCATAAAGGCGCTAGGCCTCATATGGCAACCTTCTGACGATATGCTCAGGATCGAAACTTCAGTCGATCCCTCCAAGCCATTCACCACCTGTTCCAGAAGGACATTGCTATCTTGTATAGCCTCTATTTTTGATCCCCTTGGGCTAATATGCCCTATAGTGTCCTACTGCAAGATTCTGTTCCAATCTTTGTGGAAGGAGACTACTTCATGGGACCAGCCCATTCCTTCTGCGGTCGCCGACAAGTGGCGCAAGATTCACAACCAACTTCAGTTCATCTCCAGCATCGCTATCCCTCGGCTAGCATTACAGCAGAACTTCGTATCTGTGCAGTTGCACGGTTTCTGTGATGCTAGCGAGGTGGCTTATGGCGCCTGTCTGTACCTACGATCTACTAATCACCTCGATAAGGCCAAGAGCTGTCTGCTTTGTGCCAAGTCTAGGGTTGCCCCTTTGAAGGCAACGACTATACCTCGCCTTGAGTTGTTGGCAGCTCACTTGTTGGCAACGTTAGTTCACCGGGTGTTACCTGCGTTGCAACTTTCTATAAGTTCAGTACACCTGTGGAGTGACTCCAAGGTTGTACTTGGTTGGTTAAACCATTCACCTTCTAAACTGAAGACTTTCGTGGCTAACAGAGTCGCGGACGTCCAAGAATTCACTGCCATTGAATCTTGGTCGCATGTGTCATCTAAGGACAATCCCGCTGATCTCATCTCTAGGGGAGCCACCCCTTCTGACCTACTTAACAACTCTCTGTGGTGGTCAGGCCCTTCTTGGCTTACTGCCGACTCCACTCAGTGGCCCAGTTTGCCCACTGAGCTCGAGTCTTCGTCTCTCCCAGAGGTGAAGATAGCAGCGCTAGTCACCATCGAAACCTCTAGCTTAAGCCCATGGCTGACTAAGTTTTCACACTTGAAAACAATCAGGGTCATGGCTTATGTGCGACGTTTCATTAATAATTACTTGAAACTCAAGTCACCTATCAATGGCCCTTTGCTGCCGTCAGAGCTTACTGAAGCTTTGCATTCTTGCATTAGAATCATTCAAAGGAATGCTTTCAGAAAGGAAATTCAAGCATTGTCTTCCTCGCAAGATTTGCCTTCTTCTAGTAAGATCCGGCAACTATGCCCCTTTATTCAGGATAACATCCTGCGTGTAGGTGGACGTCTAAGTCGGTCCAACCTACCCTTTGACAACAAGCATCAGATATTACTTCCTGCAGAGCATGCTTTCACCAGGCAGTTAGTTCTCCATGTGCACTTGCATCTAGGTCATGCAGGACCTCAGCTAGTCATCTCACACTTGCGAGAGTCGTATTGGATCCCTTGCATTCGCAAGCTGGTTCGCAGTGTACGGAGGCGCTGTAGTGTTTGCTTCCGCTTTGAGGCTCAGGCTTTTCAGCAAAAGATGGCTGATCTGCCTCCTGAGAGAGTAAATCCTCTCCCTCCTTTCACAAACTCTAGTGTGGACTACGCCGGTCCATTCTCTCTCAAGTTTGGTGGCCCGCGGTCCAAGGTGACTACTAAAGCCTACGTTGCTATTTTTGTCTGCATGTCCACGAAGGCCGTACACGTTGAGCTAGTGACTTCGCTCACCTCACGTGCCTTCCTGGCGGCATTGTCAAGGTTCACAAGTCGTCGTGGAATTCCAAGTTCAATCACTTGTGATAATGGTAGAAACTTTGTCGGAGCCCACGCCGACCTGCAGAACCTCTCTAGGCTTTTGATGTCATCAGAACATCACTCCGCAGTGCAAGACGCCACTGCGCATTTGAACATTCATTGGCGTTTCTTGCCTCCTCACTCTCCACACATGGGAGGGCTTCATGAGGCGGCAGTACGCTCTTTGAAGTTCCACCTGAAGAGGATGTCCTCGTCCTGTAAGTACACTTACGAGGAGATGTCTACTGTTCTCACACAAATTGAGTCATTCTTGAATTCACGTCCTTTGATGTCGTTATCTGAGGACGTGGATGACTTTGGATATTTGTCTCCCGGCCACTTTCTTATTGGCAAGCCCATTGTGTCGGTGCCCAGTCCTGACCTCTCTGGTGGGTACAGCCTGCGTTCCCGTTGGAACCATCTTCAGCAGATGGTCACTTGTATTTGGAAGAAGTGGTCCGTGGATTATCTCCACACGCTACAGCGTCGTGCAAGGTGGCATAAGGTACTGCCAGACGTTCCTTTGGGTACCCCTGTATTGGTTCTCGAGGACAATGTACCTCCTCATAGGTGGGTGCTTGGTCTGGTGCACCAAGTACACCCAGGCCCAGACGGCCTTGTCAGAGTTGTCACTGTGCGCACTGTCTCAGGCACTTATAAGAGGCCCCTCATCAAGTTGGCTCCTCTGCCTGTCAGTGAAGAGGGACAGTGACACCTGCTTTCATTCAGAGTGCTGATGCCGGACGCATCCCACTCCACCGATTTTGACTTTATTGCGACTTGATAGTTGTTTTGGCCTCGAATCCTTGCATTCACGAATTTGCTTGACGTCACATTCTGTTAGATAATTTCACGAGCGAAATTATCGCGGGCAATATGTTCCGTCTAGCATTCGTGTTGCTATGGCAACAGGCTTGTGACTTCGTTTGTTTTATTTTTCTTGTTGTGTCTTCAATATAATTTTAAATATGAACTTACTTATCTGTTTGTTCTTTCTCCCATCAATTCTCATAAGAAATGACATTTGACTGTCGCATCTTTCATTTTTTGGATAGTCATGTTATAATCTCCAACCCAAAGTTTCAGTCTGATTATTTTTTAATATATTTTATTCATAATTTTGTGTTTTTAAAGAAACAATTCAGTTTTAAAGTAATGCTATTAATTCTCTTATTTATGTTCTAGTATTTTAATGTAACTTAATTGATTTATTTCCAAGATTGATTATTTATTGTTTTTCTTGGCCAATGGGATTCTTGCTTTACGTCACATGTCGTGACGTCTGTCATTCTTGCTATTCATTCTTATTCACTCGTTCGAAGTTTTCGCCAGGCTAGTTTTCAGTTCAGAATTCTGAATCTAGTTATTATTGTCGAGCTGGGAATTTGAAGTTTCCCAGCCCTAGTTATTGCAGAGACGCAATTTAGTACATTCATCAAAGTAATTTATTTGTGATTTAATTACAAATGTGTGAAGCCAAGTTTTTTACTTCCCTGATCAAACCGTATGGACTTGAATGCGTAACTCATTAAGTAAAAGGATTTACTGTAAGTACTGCTGTGAAGTGAATATTTCAGAGTGCTTAATTTTAGTTGCAGTGTCGAAGCAACATCTAAAGGTTCTTCTTTTCGGTCGAAGCAGCAAGTCGACCTTAAAATAATTTGCTGATAGTGCGCATTCACTTCAAGAATAGTGAAATTCTTTCTCAGTCGTCCGAGCAAGCGCGACTATAAAAATTGCTCTGCTCTGGTCCTCCGAGCTATTCATCAGTCTTATAAGGCAAGCATGCCTTATAAGTCGTCTCCCCTTGACTTCATCAACATTTCATCTTCTTCGGCACCGCTAGGAAGAGGAATTTATTTGTAAAGCAAGATACAAAATTCCATCTTGTATTTTAAAGGGTCTATTTATCATTTTGTCCATTGTGCTCTTTGTATCTTTCAAGGGGCTCAATAAATGTATTTAAACTTGACTTAGTGTAGCATCCTTCAAACCGGAGAGGTTTCCCCGTGTCCCTATTTCGCCTGCGAGCTACCGTGGGAGCGGGAACATCTCTGAACACATAGGATCCTTCAGCTACTTGTGATCTAGCTTTAGCGTTTTGGACTCTGGATACAAGGCTGGAATTCTTTGCTAGACACCTCCTTGGATATTTTGTAGTAGGCGTCTGGAACGGGTTGCACTCAACTTTCTGAGAGCAGTACTGATGAGCTACTTAAAGAAACCCATTTCTAATGTTCGTTGAGGTCGGTATTGCAAGCCAACCCCCAACGGACATAATTTTTATCAAACGTTTCATAGACGTAAGCGACGCAAGTGTCGCTGGAAAAAATCCTTTTCATTAATGGCAGAAAGCTCTAAAGGCTAGTAGACTACAGACCGGGCAACATGTTGATATTGGTATTGGTATTGGCAACATGTATCCCATCAACAAGCAACAAGTTGAGGGGATATATGGCAACATCGGGCTGTATGGCATCAAAGAAATCTGTTGACCGTTGCTTGTATCCCTGTTTTCCATTCCAATAGCCAGTAGCTAAATATCGCAGAGTAACTGTAAACCCTATTGATGGCGGAATAGCAGCACGGTAGTTCGTATTCTTTTTCAAAATTTTAGGGGCTGCTATACATGAAAGTTCTTCGAAATCAGAGTTTGTTAATCTTACGAAATTGAGGAACGAACTACCATCACTCAAAAGTAGCTCAGACATCAAGATGTCTCCATGGCTTGTTCCGTCTTTTTTAAAAAGCCTCTCTGCTACTCACTTTCTTTTTCGTTATTCGGCATTTACAGCAGTAATGATGAAAGCAGCACAAGCATCATCTTCCATTATTATTCCCACAAAACTGAGTTTGGTGGGCAACACTGTTGGCAACATGTAACTGTAGCTGTATCCAACAAATATGTTCCCAACATCCATCAACGTGTACTTACCTTAAGATGCTTGCATTTTTTAGATTTTAGTTTCATGGGATTTATAGTTATCCATAGCCAAGGCTCCATTACAGCCTACTTGAGGCACATACCGCATCAGTCCGAATGAGCAGGGAACGTCGGAAGTGACTGGAAAGTAAACTGGAATCCGGCAATAATTCATGTGAATGAGGAAGACTTTGAAAATCATTCTCAGATTGGCGTTCCCTTCGAGTTGAACTCGCGACTTTCCGAATGAAACCGGAAGTTAGTGTGCTACTGTGTTTGTTATTCACAGTTATTTAACGACTATTGTGTAATGCTGCTTATGCTTGCTCTATGTCAGGAATTAAAGAAGAAAATCGCTTATGGCTGAGAAAATCATTTGAGTGACACAATTAAAATTTTCTTAAATGTAAGATTAATGGTTCAGATTTTGCAATGTGTGAGGCATAAGATGTAAGAAATCGATACATCTGTGAGATTTCCTAAGTATCCTACACTAGCATATGAATCAAGTGTAAAAAGAGAGATTTTATTTTGTGAGTAGATAAGCTTATATTTGCGAAACGAGCTCGTAGGGGCGAGTATAGCAATCCTACGATTGGTAACACTTTAGACATAATTGTACCGTGCAGCAATTTTGGGAGTTTTCTAGCTGTCCTGCCACCTAGTATGCACTTGTGCAGACAGAGGCTATTGATTTTCTGGTGCATTGCTTCCAACATATGGGATGGAGTGGTCAACGCTTTACAGCCACAAGTGACGAAGAAAATATATATTTTTTTTTCGTCACCTGTGTAGTGTGGTGGACGAAATAGAACTACAGCTTTCCTAGAAAGAGACGTTAAAAAGTTTCGCAAAAATTATGTATAGATATATCTATTGAGCTTTATTTATGAATACTGTTGTGTTTGAACGTGGCATGTGGAAAGGATTCAGGCAAGATTGGCAAGATTGGGTAGGGCTATAAGATTGTTATCTATATTAATAAAAATGAATTTATAAAAGGGTTGTTGCCGCATCACTTGAGAACGGCTCGACCGATTTGGCTGATTCCTTTTTTGTTGCGTTGATAATTGTCAGGACAAGGTTTGTATGAAAGAAGATTTTTTTGAAAATCCATGGAAAAAGTCGGAAATGTGAAATGAGGCACAGTTAGAGAGTTCTGCTGTCAATTGTTAACATAAAAAAAAAATATTTTAAAAAATTGAAGTGTAACAAAAGAAGTGTGACATATTCACAGTTTGAGAGTTCCGCTGTCACATGTTTTCATAACAAAACAACCAAACAAACAAAAACAAAATAAGTGTGAGTCTTGCAACCAAGCCAAATCGAAAGTGTGTATGTATGTATGTGGGTATGTATCCCTATACAAATCTACATTTCTTGACAATTTGCACAGACTTCTTCTCCGACAGCCGTGTACTGTGTGTTATCTAAACGCAATCCGCAAGGCGCTATTGAGACGTAGGCATTCACTGTGTCCCCTGCAATGACAGACTTCTTCTCCGACAGCCGTGTACTGCGTGTTATCTAACCACAATCCGCACGGCGCTATTTACCATATTCAGTGCTGTTGAGACGTAAGTTGTATGTGAAATAATATAGTTTCTTTTTGTATTTTATTGAAGTTAAATTCTGGAGTTAAAAATGGTTCAGTTAGTAGGCCTATTCAGTTATTGCAATTTGACCTGAATTTAGTATAGAGAGAAAATTCACAAGGGATAGCAGCCCCAATTACAAGGAAAACCCTGAGAATTCAGCTTACTATTAAATCTACAAGACACACACACACAAATGTATATATATATATATATATATATATATATATATATATTAATAAAAATTAATTTCTAAAATGTATGTTGCCGCATCACTTGAAAACGGCTTGACCGATTTGGCTGACTTTTTTTTCATAATTGTCAGGACAAGGTTTGTATGAATTTTTTTTTAGAAAATCCACGGGAAAAGTCGGAAATGTGAAATGAGGCACAGTTAGAGAGTTCTGCTGTCAATTATCTACATAACAAAATAAAAGATTTTAAAAAAATTGAAGTGTGACATATTCACAGTTTGAGAGTTCCGCTTTCACATGTTTTCATAACAAACAAAAAAAAGTGTGAGTCTTGCCAGATCAAAAGTGTGTATGTATGTATATGGGTATGTATGTTCCCTATACAAATCTACATTAATTTTCTTGACCAATTCGCACGAAATTTTGCACACATGCCCAGTTAAGCCCGGGAAATAACGTGGTGAACACTAAAATTCAAACAAACCACTCCTTCCCTTGAAAATTTATATAATTTCTGAAAATATTATACTGAAAAATGAAATGCAATTCAGTTATCATGACAGCAGTGTATTGTTTACAGTGTTCACATAGGGCTTTGGGAACTACATAATACTGGGCTTTAACAAATTCTGATGCTATCGATGCAATTAATACATTTGTGAAAATAATTCTTGAAGAATGAAATCCAAGAAAATAAAGCACAATGTGAAGCAGTCACATAACTTTCTCTACCCTCGACATGGAAAATGCCATTTTCTCACTAAACATGTTGTTGTAGAATAAGCGGTCGTATTGCAGGGAAGCTTAAGCGTGTGCCAGTGAGTATGCTATATCAGAAGTCGGTAAAGAAATCCTATCCACTGATACGTCACTCATAGCTGTAGGATGTTTATCATAGGCCCTAAACATCTAAAAGAAGAAAAAATAGGATGGAACTTTTTCAGTCCTATGCCCGCAGTATATTATGTCCCAGGTTTTGGGGGGAGGAAAGTATGAATGTTATATTTCAGTTTTTTTTTAATTTCAGCTCCGAAATGGTTGTATGGCAACATGAGGGTGAGAAATAAAAATTTCCATAAAGACAATACAATCGTATGTAATCGGAATTTATGTTTCTTCTTATTTCAACCCCTCCCAGGCATAGTGTGTAGAAGCAACGGAATGCAACATTCGACTTCCTCTGTGAGCCATTAAAAGCTAACTTATATCTAGCGTTTTCTGAGGGAATAGTTTGAGTGTGATAAGTCGTTCTTCCTCATTTCAAGTTCTATGTATGCTTACATATTATACAAGGCCCCAGAGTTTGAAAATCGAAAGTCCTTCATAAGTTAATTTAAAATTACAAAATAAAAACCCGGGCGACGCCGGGCCTTTTAAGCTAGTTATTCATATTTTAGCTTTACTTTTCCGTTTTCGTCAGATATATTTTTCAATATCCTTTACCCTAATATCAGTCCCTATATACCATTTCACGTAATCCTTCGGGTTTCTTTAAATTCTTTGTCGCTTTTATTTTTGTTGTCCTGTTAATAATAGAACGTGCCGGTGCCAATTCGATTAGATTTAGAGCCACGGTATTTATAGGCCTATCTCCAAGGACAAAATAAGTAATTTTACACGGCATCCTACATATACAATCAAAATTGATTCATTTTAAAGTGAGCACAACTCCAGGACGCTCCGGTGGGGTTGATAAGCTATGACTGAAAACGTCAACTCCTTTGGAGTTCATTGACGCACCTACACACCCACAATTGATTGTGAGAAGAATACATTTTGTTTTATGATATAATAAAATCCAACTGAACTGTCATGTTTTCCCTCTGTATTTCAATTTTCATCACCATAAAGTATATTTTAATTTCAAGAATAGTTCTCGACTCGTCCGTCCTTCCTCAACAAAAAATAAAAACACCGCAGTCGCAGCTCTCTTTCAATTTAATTGACATTAATTAGCTTAACTGTCGTTTTTATGAGAACAGTTGCGTAAGTGGCACAACAAGGATTAACGATATAAAAAGGTTCTCAGTTATGTTCTATTTTCCAACAAAGTGGGCGGATTGGGAAGAGGTATTGCACTTCTTAGATCTACTTGGCTCACGCTGCCGACCATTATTATCTATGTTATTATGCCGGCACATTGCCATTGCTTCTCATTTTTTAAATTATGCACGATTGATAATAACCATTAAAGAAGTTTGTTAGCTTTAAACTCGCCATTTTTCTCCATAATGTCCGAAGAAATGAGTAGGTTGCCTATGCGGTAAAGCCATGGACTTGCATTTTGGAAGAGCTGTCAACCTCAAGTGTGGATTCTTCGGGTTTCTCCGTTCTTGGCCGGTATTTTATTTCTCCTTTGACAATAGTGATCATATTACTCCTATTATACAGTTTCATATCCAAACTATATTATGACTCAATTCTTAACAGGGCATGGGAAATTTGGTGAATACTTACATACATGTCTCTTAGGGATCTCTTATTTCATTGTCCATTATTTTGTATGAACGTTATCAGTTAATATTATATTTCAATTTTTCTAAATTTTTACTTTACTACACCGATCTATCGTCTTTTCTTACATAAGCAAAGTTATAAAGTTTGTTTCAAGTTTCATGAATATGTATTTGCAAAATTGTAATATGTATATGTAGTCTATTGTATATTCTGTATATACATTTATTCTATAACCCTAGTATGCCAGCTGGTAAAATAGGGTTCTGTACTTTTGGAAATTCAATAATAATAATATACAGTTTCAAATGAATTTCTTCAGCCTTGAATATTAACGCTACATAGGCGGAACTACTGGGTATGATTCTCCATGATTCTCCTTTTGGAAAAAAAACTAAAATAATTTAAAATAAAGTATTAAAACAGTCACACGGCTTCCAAGAAAATAATAGTTGGCAATGTGCATGGCAAAGAGACTCAATCACTGTCGCTATAGCTAGTAGGTTAGCAGGTTACTCACTCACTCAAAAAGTAGCCTAAGTTTAACTTCCAAAATATAACATTCGCATCCGTAATTAATAATTGTTTGTCTAATATAAAAATGGTAACCTGGATAACAGTTGATGCAAACACCACAGCGTGCGTTTGGTTGACGTTACACCTAACACCCCCTCCCCTCAACACCAGTGCTGTAATACTGTAATAGTAAAAAGGAGAACCCTGATTCAGAGTTAATAAAATACATGTCCAATACTGTCGAGCTCGATCAATGAAATAAAATAAAACATTTGATACCAATTGCTCAACTATAATTTATTTTAAAATCCGCCGCCTAGGCCTTTCGGTTCCCTTGCACCATCTTCAGGTTTTTTTTTTTTTTTTTTTTTTTTTGCTGATTTGGAGATTCAATAAATAAAATCAAAACTAAATTTTGTCACGTTTATAAAATAAGATAAAATTTACAAACACAAAAGTACTGTCACCGAAGTACTGTCACATGCAGCGAGGAGGCCAGAGAAAACAATTCGGTGACAAGTAGTTTCGAGAGCGTTTGTGAATTTAGTCTTATTTTATAAACGTGACAAAATGCACTTTTGATTTTAATTATTGGAACTCCCAAGCCAGCAAAAAGATGCCCCGAAGATGGTGCAAGCGCACAGAAAGGCATAGGCAGCGAATTTTAAAATAAATTATAGCTGAGCAACTGGTATCACATACATTTTATTCCCTGATTCACAATACTGCGAAGAAAATCGCATTCGCCAACATGTAAACAAAGCAAAATTAGATTCAAATTATACTGAAATTTGTGTTTGAGCTTTGAAGAAGCATACTCGTTGATAAACAGCTAAGTACAAATCCAAGCATGATACTTTTAAAAATTTATACTTATTAATTTCAACAATTGGTGCAGAAGTTATTTTATGGAAGCTATTTTACTGTATTATTCTTATGATCCAGCCCTAAAGCATACTACAATACATCACTGTGAGCACCATGCGCTATCAAAAACTATTTATTACAGTATTTACAATTTATTTGACTGTTCTTAAGCCACAGCATTCTTCACGAAATGCGCAAAATCATTTCGAATCATTTTTATCAGAAACTATGCTTTTTAGCCCGTCCAGCATTAATCTTAAAAGTGACACAATGTTCAAACATAAAAATGGGAAGAATGTCGTTCGAGAGAACCAAACAGGTCAAAGGTTGTAGAACGGGAAGTAGTACACATTTCCACGGTTCGACTGCTATGTTGAAACATGGATACAGTTGGAAGAAAAATGTAGTTTTGAAATAAGGGTACATTGACATCTCATGAGAAGATATTAAGGGACAAGGGACATTTTACTGAAATAAGGGACTATCCCTTGAAATCCGGGATACCTGGAAACCCTGAATACACCCGTAAAGCTGTTTCAAGTCCGCACTATTTGAGAACTCAACATCCTGCACGTGTGAGTAATAAACAGTACCGGTAAAAAGGAGTTATAGCGACCGTAACTAAAATAACCTCTGTATCCTCAAAGTAGCCACGAGTCCCATCTGTTCATTCTCTTGTTTCAAGTGCAAGTTCTATTAGTGTAATGTATAAACTACCGGTACTTCCTAAAATAAACCCAACCGCTTTTACACCATCGACAACTCGCTGAAGAAAATGTGTCCACTTTGTAAACCCGTGAATAGTGAGTTCGACGCAGGATGACGTATGACGGTAAAGTTGTTCAACACCTATCGTGAAACAGAATTCAGATTTTTACATTCGTAATCCAATGATTTCTTAAGTATTTATATTTTGTTTAACGACGGTTGTGTACAGCTACTTAAGGTCTGATTTTCCACCACTAAATTTATTTTACAAGTAGGCCCATGTAAAGCTATGCACACATAAATACCATCACCCTGGACCGAACTCAGACCGATAATTTTACAACATGAAAAAGCTTATAATGCATAGCATTATGTTTCAAACTAACGTTAAGGGGAGATGGTAGTTATCAGTGTAAAAAAAAATCGATTATTTTTTCTTGGGCTCATGTAATAGAGTATAGTTTTGTGAACATTTTGATACATAGGTCTTATATGTTGTGTTTTTATTAAGCCAAGCAGAGCGACCTGGAGCTTTCTAAAATGGATAAAATACTATAAGGCACGTCATTTTCTTTTCGCTCTCCTGTAAAATTACATTTTTTGTACTTCAGGTACCATTTTCTGACAAGCTATTCATGCTAAAATAATGAAACTTTCAGGAATCCATTATAGATGGATGACAAATCTCCCTTAGCAGAATTATGGGAAAAGTCTTGACTATACAGAATTTTCAACTATTTTTAATTGAAGAAAGTCTTTTTTTTTTTTAGTCGTGAAGTTTTCATGCAGTTTTCATGCAGTAATATTGTACATATTAGACTGATTGTGCTAGGGTAAATAGTAGTACCTATTGTTAGTAAGTTCCCAAAGTTTCACAAAAATCTAAGCTACAGAAATTGAATAAAGCGTAGCTAAGTCAAGGGAAGGAACTGTAAAAGAAAATTATCACATATGTGTTAAAAAATTCTTTCCTACCAAACAGTGAGTTCTAGAACAACCATTCTCTGCTTATTTTAAACTGCAGAGTCTACTTGCAAAGCATAAAAAAATTCAACTAAATCTGACTGTTAACACCTGAGTTATGGCTTCTTGAACAAACGCTATATTTTCTATCATTTTGCTAGCGGTAACTACCATCTCCCCTTAAATAAGATGACCAGATTACAAACCGAAAAAACCGGGGTCCACACCGAACGATACAATACTCGAACTTGTTATTTCAGTATATTATTATTTACGAATAAAGCGGTCATATTGTTGAAATTAAAATAAACCAGGTAAACTGATAAAACAATGTGAAGATGGAGTAAACAGAGCATATTTAAGAAACTATTGGGTTTTAGACCACGGTTTCTTGAGGAAGGTTGATTAGCATAATAACTAAGATATTAATAGAACGAATAATTTACAACATCTTTCTAACGTCAACAATAGGCCTATTCCTTCATTTTGGCAAAACAACTGAAGGCGTACAAATACACAGCCACTTGTCTTCAATTCCCAACAGCATAATATCCAGTTCTATCTATGATGCATTTGCAGAAAAACATGTTACAGTTACTTGGTCATTTACTTAGGTAACGTCAACGGAGTAATTCGAAAATCGATAGGGTTCTTCCTACGGACTTCATAAGTATGAATACTAAAGGAGCATTCGAGTTATTCCGCAAACAGACATACGGAAAGACATACATTTTTACCGTTCACCAAATAATGTTAGAAAGTATCATTTGGCATTGTAGTTGTTAATATATCGATCTGGAGCTCAGCTCTGAGATCGATTAGAAAAATTAAACAATATATAGAGAGGGTATTGTGGATGACATATTGATTAAACGATTTCATGAGTTGTTATGTAAATATCTTGGGACCTCATCTATGAGTTATAAACATAAAGTAGAAATGTTCAGATTTATTTGACAGGGATAAGAAAAAACGTTGATACCTGTCAATAAAACATGTTAATTAAATTTAATTCCTGGAGGTATTTTCTGTTTTCTTTGAGAACAATTAATAGCAAAATATCGAAGCGCCGAATTTTATATTTTATCTACAAATATTTTATACTACGACGTTACACCATATCGGAGTCTGTGTATTTAGAATGCCTTATAGACTATTACCGTTTAGTCATAAAAAACCTAAAAACTGCAGGAAGACTTTAGGATTTTTTAGGGGTAAAAAAAATAAAAACTTGAACTTTTTGGAATTTTGCCGTCGGTTACAATCTAAAAGGCACAAGTCTGCCAAATCTCAGGTAGGCCTATGTAATATTGGAGATACTTTGGAAACAGAATACAATTTTAGACAAGAATGATCTAGAAACATATCTGAAGGGAAACATAAGGGAAGTTAAGTCCTAGATATAGGCTACAAAAACTAGGGGAATAAATAGCAAATCGTCTAAAGCAAGACGACCGCTAATGAAGACCTGTCACAATATATTAATATAAACATTCAGAGATGATCATGATATTTTATTCACCAGTAACTTTTCAGTGCTAGCCAAGTAGAATTGTTTACCTTTCTCCTTTATTACACACGTTAGCAACTAGCCTATGTTTTATGGATTTGAGTGAGTTTTCATTTTTAATTATTAATTATTTAACTTATTTATTTAGCTGTAAAAATAATTGCACACTTTTTATATGTCTGCAAAATTTTAATCCAAGATTAGAATATTGAGTATATCATTTTACTGCAAGAAACTGTTAAGTAACTTTTCAGTGCTAGCCAAGTAGAATTGTTTACCTTTCTCCTTTATTACACACGTTAGCAACTAGCCTATGTTTTATGGATTTGAGTGAGTTTTCATTTTTAATTATTTAACTTATTTATTTAGCTGTAAAAATAATTGCACACTTTTTATATGTCTGCAAAATTTTAATCCAAGATTAGAATATTGAGTATATCATTTTACTGCAAGAACCTGTTAAGTGCATACGAGGGATAACATAACTGACAATACAGCAACAGTTAAGCTATGTCGAAAAGACTCTTATAAGCAATTAATATTACAATGAGTATCTCTAATTGTTTCCTACTTTTCTCGGTCGTAAAGCTAGATAGAATTCCGAGAAATTTCAATAAAATCATTTGATTAGTTTGCATAATCCATACGAAAGATAAAAAGAATTCATTCCGTTCGACGTAAATCGATTAGTGTTGCTGGTGGCCGCAGATTTAATTTCCTTGTATCGTAGCGTTGAGCGGACGCTTAGTTGTAACATGCAGCTCAATTTAAACCCTCATTTACGTGGGCGTGAATACTAGAAGTTATTTTTAGTAAATGCACTTTTGTGTGTTGACAACGTTGTTCTTCACGTGTGGACCACATTTTGACACGATGCCAAAACGCCCGCATTTTGCGAACACAAATCCGTAAAGATTCTAGCAGTCGATGACTAATAATATTAATAAATTATAAGAAAAGACTTCGTCGTTTCCAAACCTTCATGTATGAAATACCTTTAGCATTCATGTTTTGAAGGCAGTGTTATATTTCTCTTACAATAAAACCTTATATTTTGTCAATGCTGGAACGATACTCGTTCTTCAGCTTCTTCCTCTTTTATACCCAGGGGCTGCTTACTTAAAAGATTTACCTGATGGATTGTGAAACATTTTACGATTTGTTGTGAGCTTATGGCTAGCAGGACCCTAGAGGGTAGAGAAGGTTCAACTGAGTTTCTTAAATAATTAAATAAAATCTGAGTCAACTTCTGAACCTATTATTACTGTAGTCGGGACCGACCGCTAATTCGGAAAGCTGCAGTAAATTTTCTTATAATGTTTGCTGTACTGAAAGTATCCTAACGAAGACTTTCCAAAATCACGTGTTTTTAAGTGTAATTTTTTTATTTGTTTGTAAATATTAGGCCTATTACAGTGAGTGATTTAAGTGGACTGGTTCGAAAACTATAGTAGCCCTGTCATAATACTACAGCCATGTCCAAAATTAACGCTACACATAAGTAAATGAATGCAGCAAATACGTATTACGATTTAATTTTTTAGTTTAAGAACTTGCTTTCGAATGAACTTTTTCACGTGAAATCAAAAGTTCAAAAAAGAGGAATTCAAAATAAGTAATTGTAATATTAAGATAACTTAACTTAATTTCTCAGATGCCTTTCTCTAGCCATTGAATACTTATAGATGTAATGTGAAAAAGAATTACAGAACCATGGGAGTAATGCTATAGCTGAAGAACCAGATGAAACTGGGTGCCTTTGATGAAGAATTCGGACAACTGGGCAGTATACTGAACTACATATAAAATAAATAGCATAGAACAGGTAATGAATCCTCCAGACGGCAGAGATCTGACCAAATACAGGTCGTTTGTATCAAGGCAAGTCAGCGACATTTCGTGACTACATTTTCTTACACTTATTTATTTAATATTTTCTTTTATAATTGGGCTGAAAAACCGTACGCCTATCAACTATCTCGATGGCGCATGGAGATTTAGCCTTGAAACATTTTCTCTTGCTCCAGTCGATTTATTTGTTCTTTGATGTTAACCCAATGCTGGAATAAAAGTACACTGTGCAACAGAGGTAAAAGATGCACTGGTAATTGGAGTTTGCAAAAAAAATCACTAATATAATTCCAGTCTATAAATATTTCATTGTAAACTGCATTGCACTTGCCAAATGTCAATGGGGAATTCGCAAAAAAAATGTCCTTAATATAATTCCAGCTCATAAATTCCGTGGTGCGCGGGCAAAGAGAGTTAAGTCCACCATCCTAAAAAATTGAGATATGTCCATAGAGTTATAGATAAAAATGTTCTCTACATTTGTGTTAAGTCCAGTAAGTCATAATCAAAATTGCACGGAAGTTATGGATGTGTGCCTCATGGGTTTATCCATCTCTAAAGCTATGTTGGGCTGGTATAGTGTGTTAAGTCACTCTAATTCGCAGTAACAAGAAAGTGGACTTAACTCTCTTTGCCCGCGCACCCCGGAATTAGCTGGACATGTTGGGTTTGAATTATTTATTACGTAGGCCTACCCGAGGAAGTATTTCAGCAGAATAAATGGTGGGAACAAAGAATTTGTTCCGGGTTGTAAATTTATAGCCTACATGTAAATTCTAAGAACTTTCTTACTCAAAACAAGGACTCTATTTAAATCTGTGACTGTTGTCATCCATTTACCCCTCTATTTTCTTGGGTTCGCTGATAAGTAGGAAATTGTGGGAATATTTAAAACCTATTAGGAACTGCGAAATGTTACATGTTCCTCAGTCAGTCATAAATAAAACCTCACTCTCTGTTTTATCGCCGACAAGGCAAGATTTAAAATTTACAACGCTCATTGATGAAGACCTTGTAGCTTTGCTCCATCAGGGTCGACTGTAGCAACGTGAATAAGTAGCCAGGATAAAATAAAACAATGAGAATAAGACGTTATGTGACTTGCAAAACATGACTACATGCCTTTAAGATGCGAGCCCTCAAGAAGCTAGATGGTCCATTAGCGCTACAAAGTGCATCTCTACACTGAATTAATGACGCGGAAGAGAACGCATGATGCAAATCTATTCTTCTGCTTCTGGTTCCTAAGAATGTTACAGGGTAACTATGGAGCTTGTAACTATGGATTCAAGTTATATAATACTATTATTATTATTTTCATTCTCAATACTATTACCATTGTTACTACTTTACAATTATTATTGTTATTATTACTATTATTGATTATCCAAAGAATGCACAGTACATTGTGTATACGTTATAGGGAAAATGTAGGGCGACCCTTTCCCTAGTGAACGTATACCACCACTAAATTAATCAGTGAAAACTTGCCAATAAATTAATGACACACACCCACGAAGGAAGATGTACCATCACTGGGCCCCATCAGTGAATATATACAACCACGGCACTGGTACTTCTGGTTCAACAGAAGTACATTAGCGTCCTACAGTGAACCTGTGTTAAGGGACCGCATTACGCTACCAACCGGAAGGCCGCGGGTTCAATTCGCGATGAGGCCGTTGATATTTTTCAAATGAACTAATCCTCCTGGTCCACAGACTTACAGGAGTTAAATATTTATAAATTCAAAAATGCAATTAAAAATATTACACAGACCAACAACCATTTTGGTGTCTTAGAATTTATACTATTCTTGGGTATATGTAGGTCGCTGATGCCAAATGGCCCATTAGTTTTGCCCTGTCAGCTTTAATTTTTGAGATATGGTATTACCATTATGCATATTATCCCATTTTACGTTCGATATAAATAAAAAACAGTGTCTATTTGTAACTTCTAAATCATGTGAAGACAAAAGCAAGACACTAACATTACATTAACATGACAATAAGAATATAATATGGGGTCTTTCAAAAAATTGATACTATCACCTACTTATGAGCTGTCAGTCCTGATATTTTAAATTCAGCATTACGCTATAAATCTCATGCTTTGCTTTTATACTTCAATTGTATCAGGATTGATTTATGAAGTATTATTTAAAATAGTTTTCTCGATTTTAGGTGACGAATCTATACTCTATTTCAAAGAGACTTTCGGTGTTCCTCTCCATTTGAAACGTCGAATTCCTGATTGAAATGTTCTTCACTTTGAAACTTAAAATAGAAGTGTGTAATAAATTTAAAAAGACTCAAGTCAGAGGACAGAATACCAAGCAGAGCAAGCTTTGCAAAGAATCAATTAGAATGGTCATGCATATAATGTAATTTACGTATTGTAACGCAGATAAACTTCTTGTGGTTTACTAAATAGGTTTCAGTTAAATATAATATTACACTTTGTGAAAATTATAGCCGTAAGTTTTACAGTTTCCCAAAAAAATATTGTGGGTTTATCGAGGTGGGATAGCCATGGATTCACATTTGGGGATTCACGCTTCAACTCTTAAGGCATGTCAATCTGAGATGGATTTCTTGTGTTCCTCTCCACTTGCAACGGCGAATTAATGATTGAAATGTTCTTCACATTGAATAAAATAGAAATGTGAAATAGTTTTAAAAAGATTAAAATTCTATGTAGCCGTCTGGAAATCTGTAATACATTACTAAGTAAGTAAGTAAGTATACAAATAGTAGAACACGAGATTGGCATTGGTAGTTGAGTTCAGGGGCTGCCATGAATAAGATCGCTAAAGAAATGAGATCGTAATTTCAGCGATGTGTTTTTGAGAAGTGCTAAAATTAATCATCACCATGAACTTTTCTGAATCGGAACACCAATGCAGGGAAGAAAGGAAATCAATACTGTTGCGAGGCGCGGGTATAATGTTAATCTACAGTAAAGGGATGCGGGTTTCATCTCGATTTAGGTAGGCAAAGAAAAATACAGGAATTTTTGTTCAGTCAGGGTAATAAGTAACGATAAAACAAATAAGTTATACATTACATAAAGGAAATTCCCTTTGGTGTACACAGCATTAATTTTCGTTTGGAGGTCCAGTTCGATTCTCTGCAAAAACCCCCAATATTAATATAATCTTGTGTTTTTTTTTTAGTTTCATTTGATATGTTATACATTCGTTTGTCATTAAAATCCATATTTTGACAACAGTTTAATACTTTTTTTTTTTGCACTTGAACATTTTCATTCTAACTTCCACCCCTTTAATATAACTTCTGCTGATAAAACTTGCATAAAGTGTTTACTGTCTACTGCAATTCAAAGTAAAACTGGAAACTGATGACAAAAAGACCCACAGGTAATTAACGAATCATTTTTAACTTAAAGTAGCTTATACACAACTTTTATATAAAAAAAGTATACGAAATAGAATAAAGAATACGGTACTGTAGTATACAGTCTTCACTGTACTTGATTCCAATAATGAAATTACTAATTCAAATTACCACTCTAAATAATAACCAAAAGTTCGGATCTTTTTCCACTAAGCATGCCTAAAATTGGAATATAATTTTTAAGTAATTTTTTAAAATGTTACTGCTTTTAAAAATAAATTTTTATGTAATAAATTCTCTTTACATAAGGCAATTTTTGGTAGTTTATAGGTCATCAAAATCCCTAATGATACCATGGGCTATTATTTTCTTTACTAATATGTAACTTTAACGACAGTAAAAGGATGGCCTACAGTCTACAGGATAATAAACCTTTCCTTATGGATCTCATCACTGGATTGGACCGTTACTGATTGTCTGCTTGCATCGTTGAAACAATGAGCTGACATTTGAAGTTCACTACTCCTGTGACTTCATTTTCAAAGTACAATAAGATCCACCCAACCTTGTAGCCACCATAATTCTACCTAAATCACTTTATAAAGGCTCGTTATAGAACACATAATTTAGATTATTTTAATAAGTAACTTATTAACTTTTAACTTTAGTCATATCGCACTGAAGATAGGGCCTGATTTAAGAGTTTGTCGCCTATAGGCTAAAGTCCATTTGCCGCCCCCTCTATAGTTAATATTTGTTTAATACATTTGTTTTATACAACAAAAGGATAGAGTTCATTGGTGTTTTCATCTTTTTTTAAACATAAAGTTCATTTAGTTTAGATAAAACTACAATTTTAATGGTTTACATAATAATTATATAATCAAATTAGTTATATACTTTTTGTTTTACTTACGTCTTTTAAGATTCGTTAAAAAAGAAATGGGTTTCGAAATTAATTAATTAATTAATTTGTTCTTGGAGATCAGTGATCACTATTTTAAACATACTTTTATATTTTAATGCTAATGACTATCTTTTGCGTAATTGAAGAACTGTGTTCAATTTGAATTAAGTTGTCCTACACGGTGAAATGAAATTACACAAGATTAAGTGCTGTGAATTTGTATTAGCCTATTTAGAAATACGGCCCTGACTGAAGAGATGTACGAGAGTTATTCTTAAAGTAACTTCTATTAGGTGCTAGAATGGTACTTTTATGAGATTGTGTAGGAGACGGAAAATGTCTGTCTAACCGTGTGTCTGTACGCGCGATAACTCAAATACGCTACTCTACAAATTTTCAAAATACCGTACTTTCACAAACATCGTGTAAAATACTCTTCCAGTGATCATGTTTACAAAACTAGACGAAATACTAATTTACTCCTATCAGAACCCAAATGTCTCACATCGGCAGGATTAAAACATAGCATTAATATTGGTCCACGCTTCTATAACTCAATGATCAGAAAGTATCCTGAACCATCAGCATACTCCACTGTTAAATTTAATAGATATGTAAAGCATTTTCTGTAATTTTTTAGCTGTTTAAGACATTTTTGTTTCATTCCTCTTATGTATTTATGTTTATCATTTTTTACTTTCTTTTATTAGTTAGTCACATTTTATATACACTCTATTTCTTTGTCTCTCCTCTTTCTTCACTTTGATAATTTTGAAACTGCACCGGAGCACGAGCAGTCTTGGTCATTCGGGTATATTTCTAAATGTTAATATTTCTTGTGCTAGAATAATTATTAATTATTATTATTAGCTTTCTTTTCCTTTTATTAAATAGCAGTTGTAGTTATTTTTTAATTGTGTACTTTTTCTGCTTTACTTTACTTGCATTAACACGTATTTGTATTTGTAAAAATAAAAGAAATATTACAAAATACAAAAATTTTGTCTTCACACGATTTTTTGTTAAGGAATTAGGCTGTTCACACACAAACATGTTTCTTAAAATGGTATTTTTGAATTCAGGGGACCTCAAAACGCGCATTTATGTTAAAACTCAATTTCGAATTTCGTGGTCGAACACAATACTTCCTAGACTTATAAAACTTACGGTACGGCAGAGGAAGTAACGAGAATATTTAGTCAACAACAGTAGTCCAACAACAATGTCGTAATAATTGGATGGTTGTCTACTGGCTGGGAACCTGAAAGTCCTCTGTATCGAAGCACAGCTGAGACTTGAACTTGCGCCAGGTCGGATTCAGCGTCTTCAATTTAACGCTGTCAACACGAGTGTTGGCCCGGCACAGTGACAATATCATATCAAAAGATGCCGACCTTTAAATTTTATATTCAGTCTGGTTTCCTCATCCTTATTATAGAATTCTTCATACAGAAATTACACTAACCTACTCAATTCCTACGGATCGTTTAGGACAGTTTGGCAAACATATCAAGGTTGTTAAGAAATAAACTATCGTTTGTGAGTAAATTAAACATTATTTTAATTGGATATACCTTCGCAAGCCCAGGCCTGGTTTATAAATGGGCAGGCCGCAATTTCCCAGGACGAACATTTTTGAGGGGGGGGGATGGTTTTGTAATATTAAAAAAATTGTATTGTACAACAAAATAGCCTATTGCATCTCAAGAGAAAATACAGGTAAAAAAAAATTGTACAATACACTTTATGCCAAATTATTTTAAAAGAATTAAACCTGAAACAGTAAAAAATTTAGATTGTGTTTTAGATTCTCATTCTAAAGTAGAAATATGGAAAAAAATTGCTTTTTTTTGTTCTAAAAATATTGGATGTAATATAGGCCTACCTGTAATACATATTTTTAGGGCATAATTAAACATAATTTAGCATATTATTAAAATTACAAAATATATGAAATATTTTTAGAGTTTTTAGGCGATTTTTTAGCGACCATGCATTTTTCGCCAAGACGAAGGCCTAACTACTTTCATTTTAGGAAAAAAATTGTTGTGCAGCCTAGGTATGATTGGTTTATCGCAATCATAAAATGCATTCAGAATAGGTCTACTATTTTTTTATTCTTGGGTAAAACTCAAACTTAACACTAAAACAGTAACTTCGGGGTGGGGGTAAAAAGAAAAAAGAAAAATGGTTAACTTTGCTCAGGGTGCAAAGTACCTGAAATCGGGGCTGCGCAAGCCATGTGTAGTCGTGATCTGCTAGGCATATACAAGCACACCTTAATGTCTGAAAACTTCCCAACCGGAATTTCCTTATGCACGATGCCATTATTTTAATACCTCACAAAATTGGTAGACTATTCAGCCCCTACTACCATCTAGGAAAAGCTAAGGGTGTGCGAGTTCTATTCTGGCTTTCACTTTGGGAGTCTGGTAACCAATGGCGCCAACTTTTGAAAAACATTGGGTGGGCTCAAAGATTTAAAAATTGTCATACTCCCGTCCATTGATTCCTGAAATATATATATATCCTGACTGAATGAATGAATGAATGACTGACTGACTGACTGACTGACTGACTGACTGACTGACTGACTGACTGACTGACTGACTGACTGACTGACTGACTGACTGACTGACTGACTGACTGACTGACTGACTGACTGACTGACAGAGAATCAACGTAGAGCCTAAACTATAATAGTTAGAAACTTGGAATTTTGCTAGTACCTTCGTTTCATAGTATAGGCCTAAGTGAACACTAAGAAAGGATTTTGCAAAATTTGGATTTTAAATGCCAAAAATCATGTTTTCGAGGAGACGAAATACCTTATTATAAAATTTAATCAAATACGAGTCACATTGAACTATACTTCTCATGACAACAATGCATTGTTGGCAGTGTTCACAGGTAGCTTTGGAAGTGCATGATACGGGACTTTGACAAAGTAGATTAATAAGATTAATTTATTGATGCAAATAAATATTGAAATCCACAAAAATAATGCACAATGTGATCCAATCACATAACTTTCTCTACCCTGGACATGGAGAATACCATTTTCTCATTTCATATTTTGATGTACTGTACAATAAGAGTTCTTATTGCAGGGACAATATTTTCAGTTGTCTCAGCCTGGGTGTGCCAATGAGTATGCCATATCAGAAGTCGGCAAAAAATTCTATCCACTGATAACGTTATTCATAGCTGTAGGCTTTTCATTCTTAGTTGAGAAATACGGATGATTAATTATCATAGGCCCTAACCATGTAAAAGGATACAAAATAACGTGGAACATTTTTAGTCATATGCGCACAGTATGTCCTAGGTTTTGGGGGAGGGAAGTATGAAAGTGATATTGAATTTCTTTTTTATTTCAGCCCCGGAAAGGTTGTATGGTAACATGAGAGTGAGAAATAAAATATTCCGTCAAATTTTTTGTTACCGTAATTTCTATTTCTTATTTCAAACCCTACCAGGCATGGTGTGTAGAAACAATGGCGTGCAAAATTCTACATCCTCTATAAGCCATAAAAAGCTACATCTAGCGTTTTCTGAGGGAATAGTTTGAGTGTGATAAGTCGTTCTTCCTCATTTCAAATTCTAGTTACCTATGTAAGGACCTAGAGTTTGAAAATCGAAAGTCCTTCGTAAGTTAATTTCGAATTACAAAATACAAAACCCCAGCGAAGCTGGGCCTTTTAAGGTAGTGAAATATGAGACACATAAAATGCAGAATAGGAAGCGCACGGGAAAGCTCACGAATTCATCCAGTTCTAAGCGTCTCAATTCACAACAGCACACTCACTGGTATTCTGTGTTAATTACAGGCCTATTGATACGGTTCCAGATATTTAAATATTATGTTATGTGGTGGGAATTGTTACATTATGTTTGGTAACGTAGAACTTTCTTTGCTTAAACAATAAATTACCTACTGAAAAATAATACTAAAAAAACTGCGAACGAAATTCTCCGAAATAATGTATAAATCAACCAGTCGTTATACTATTGCCAAAGCAATACTAACATATCATGTACATTTTCGAAGAAAAATCTACCTATTGCAATGGATACCACTTCATGATTTTCGAAAAATTCTTTCATATCTTTACGTTTCATGCTCCCCTAAGTACGAAACCACCGCCCGTTCAAAAAAAAAAAAATTGTGATATTTAAATATATATATATATCTTTACACGATAGCGGCCGTAATTTTGAAGATATTTGAACCAAATTTTATTATGTTATTTCTAGGCCCAATAGTTCGGACAAGTTCGTTAATGGGCAAAATTGGCCCAAGGGGGTGGTCGGGGGAGGGGATTGAAATTTTTAAAAATGTATATCTCGGCCCCTATGAAGTATAGAGGGAAACTTTGTTTGAATAAATTAGAGTACTCCCTATGGAGTTTACAGTGACACCAACGATTCGGGGGTTAGAGTGAGGGTGGGGGTGGAGGTGGGGGATGAAAATTAGAAACTTTTGAAACCACGTCTTGTGGGGTATCGTTGAAAAGCTCTTGATGAGTACTCTACAAATCAATAAATAGTTTCTTGATAGCTCTCATATTACGCGAGATTTTAATGTTTGAAAATAATAACACTTAAAAGAATTATTATAATATCATAATTTTGTCTTGTTTAGCGGCTTTGCTAATTTTATTCATTGCTGATCTTGCGCACGGCCTCCCAGAATATTATATCCTATTCTTGTTGTCAAAACAAATGATTGTAGGCTCTTCCTCTTTACCGAATTCAGTTCTTATTACTGCAGGTTTACCATGCCAAGGCTAAAGAAGAAGAGTGCTATGCAGCGACAATAAATTAAACCAAAAGCACTTCGAAATCTACCTCCGCCTGTAGGCCTGCCTAAAGGGATTTTTTTAACCGTTCTTGTTACTTTTCCGAAATACGTAAAACTGAGGAAGACTGCCCATAAATTTCTAAAATGTTTCATATGCCTATAAGTAATATATATATTTTTTTCGAATTGTTTTTGTATAAGTTATCTGTTCACCTGGTGACCCTAGCCCAGGGGAAGACAGAAGCTTGCTCTGTGACGTCACTGCTTTCTGCTCTCACTGCTCGCGTTATATCTCTGCGAGGAGCATGTGAAATGTAGGCATCAGTGAACAGGGGGGAAGAGAAGGGTACTAGTATTGCGGGCAGCGGGCATTTAGGGGGTTAGAACTTACGTAATACGTGTTTCCGAGTTAATGAAACATCAATCGATTTTTTTGATAGTTTATCAGTTAATTACAGCGCAGCAGTTTAACATATTATAAATAATTCTATTTTTCTATTCTGTGAGAACAATTCCCTTTCCACAAAATCTATGTTCTTTGACAAAAATAGACAATAGGATACTATCATTTGAATTAACATAATTCACTACAGTAAAAATGATAAAAAAAAATGAACTGAATTAATTACCATACAAGCTCGTCTGCACCTTAGATGATACAAGATTACAGTAACAATTTTCTGACTTTCCTGTCTCTTTTTCTTTAACAAGTTTATCAATGTTGGGACGTAATGTTTGAGCAATATTTAATCGAAGACTACATTTAGGTTGTGATTTAACAATGTACTTCTTGATTTGAGTTTTGCACGTTTCATGAGTGAAAAAAATTGTTCGGCCACATATGTCGATCCAAAATTACATAATATTCGTGCAGCAAGTCTCGGGAATCTGGTTTCAGAGAAATTTCTGTAAAAGTTACCCAAGACCACTTTACGTTCGTAGGCCTATTTGTCCTTTAACAGATCGTCGCATTGTAAGTTTAGCAGTTCCAACTGATACCGGCAAGGAACGTCTTTGACATTAACTGAATATGGGGTAGCAAAAAGTTTAAACATTGGAGAAAGGTTTTCCACATCCTGAAACCTCGATTCGAACTGAAGAAGAATGTTTTGCAGAACTAACACATGTTCTGCAGAGAGAACACTATCAGGATCGCGTACTTGCAATAACTTTGAAAAATGCTCCGTATTTCCAACCAGAAGTTGTTCTACCCACAGAGCTAAAGTGAATAGGTCATCTAGTACCTAGCTCTAGCGTACTCGAAACACCCCTACTACCGTGCGCTCTTGCTGACGTCACACACAAGGGATCCGCATGCTCTTGCTCCACAAACGTCATCACAAGACGTAGTTGACTTCCCCTGCCCTAGCCTGTTTAAACAACCCATTGCGGATAAACACGTGTACTGCATTCTAATTACTTTATTCGAATATATGATACACAAAATACAGAATTTAGGTTTAACAAATGAGCTTTGCACTTGTGTGGTTGCAGTTCAGTATTAATTGTAAATAAATACCATTAACAGCCAATAATATGGTAAGTAATTATTAAGAAAAATTATGTTTAGTTTACAAAACAACTTGAGATAAAGACAGAAATTTACAAATTCACCTAGAACTAGAACAAAAGAACCGTGAATAATACGATTAAATCTATAACTCAAATTAAAATTAATAGAGAACGTGTAAATAATACAAGAAAGAGGGCTGGAACTTGATATGGATGTGAGACATGGTCCCTTACTAAGACCTGCACATATATTTTTTTTAATTAATAGTTTTAATGGTTTTAGCTCATTCTTAGACTGTAAATGAATTGTAAAAAAATTATTAAAAAAATTTCAGACATCAGGTAAAGTCCAGGTGCCACCTACACAATTGTGTAGGTCCGGTATTTATGCAGTCATTTTTGGACCAAGGATTTTGATTGCAAATTCCAGGAAAAATGGTTTGATCAAGGAAAAGAATTTAAATTTGGCTTACACAGTTTTATTGCTAACAGTGGAACAAGTTTTCTTGCTAACAGTGGAAAACTTTAAAGCAATTCTTGCTTTTTATCAAACATAAATACACGTTACACTTTTCACAACGCACTCTTGTACGGCTCACACATTTCTCAAGACGACACTTTCTGGCTGTTTTTATGTCATCCACCACTGGCCAGTGTCCTACCGCGTCTGACCTTTTTGTTTGTGGCGGCAGTTTGGCTGGTGGATTGTAGAATTTTGATACTGTGCCTTGACCAGTAACAGCAGCATCAGTCGCTTCTCCAGGTTCTTCTTCATCACTGTCACTGAGCACTGCAGATGATCTCTTTTGACTTGGCAGTTGAACCTCCATAAGGTTCTCTGCTGCATCTAACCGAAAAGAAAGATCTTTTTGACGTTTCTCTTCTATTTTGTTAGCCTTGGCTTCTCGTACATAGAGAAACCAAGAATTGACTGCGGCGAGGTCGACAAAATGGAGAGCGACTTTCCAAGTCCACTTGCGAGTCTTGAACCATGTGCGGTATGCCTCCATTTGTTGGTCGCACAGGTCTACTCCTCCCATGCATCTATTATAATTCTTGACAACGGCTGGACAAGGAACATCTATTTTCTTCTTTTCTTGTTTTGACCATCTCTGAACAGTATCCATTGGATGCCGTCCGGCGCATGTAGATGCCATCACAACTTTTCCTGTATCCTTCCATTCAACCACAGCGATCCCCTTGTCTGAAACGTGCTCAATACTCTCTCCCCTTTGAAGAGCAGTAGGCTTGACGAATGGGATGCCTTTCACCCTGTTTGTCTGGATGGTACCTGTCCCTTCTATCTGCAGCGTTTTCAATTCTTCCAAGAGAGGTATTGTCGTGAAATATCGATCGAAGAACACAAAACTCTGACTTGGTAGGGTCTGTAAAAAAGTCAGCACTACCGCTGGTCCTAAGCCCAGCTCCTTGCGGATCAAAGGAGTGCTATCACCCTGGTAGACAACAAAATCTAAGACCATGCCAGATGAAGTAGTCATTACAAAGTTTTTGAGCCCTACAGGACGTGGTTTGTTTTTTACATATTGTTTCACTGGAGCACGTCCAAGGAATGGTATCATCTGCTCGTCGATGGAGTATGTCTTATGATCCCGTGGCAGATTATTGCAAACTGTGCGTACTCTGTCAATGATCGGCTGCACCTTCCACAATCTGTTTTTCTCTGGCGCATCTGGAGGATGTGCTACATCGACAAGATGAAAAACGTTTCTTAACTGTAGAAACCGGTCTCTTGACATGCATCTGACAATAGCTGGAAAACTGTATTCACGTTGCCAATACATTCTGAGTCTAGGATAGCGTATGCAGCCCATTACGAGGTTGATACCAAAAACTCTTTGTAGTTCTGCACTATTGGTATTGAGAGATTTACCAGATGATAATACTGAGTACATGTTTGTGAACATGGCTGCTTTTTCATAGAACTCAGTGTTAAAGTAGTCCTGAAAATACTCAATAGGTGTTCTGACTGTTGGAGGATTCCGAACATCAGCTGGCTTTAGTGGGCTTGGACACGGCTTGCCCTGGAATCTTTTTTTCGTCCACGTACTCTTTCCCCTTTCCTTTTTCTCAGTCGACTCTTGTCCTTCTTCCATCATTTCTTCTTTGTCAGCCATCTGTTGATCCCCTTTTTCTTCTTCATCTTCAACACTTTCTTCATCCAGTTCCTCATCGTCTGCTGCTCTGTCACCATCACCAATGTCTTCAATATCAAACGATTCAGTTGTGTTCAAGTCACCTTCATCACAAAGGTCACTCAGATCTGACAAATCTTTCTCTAGTAACTCCATAATTTCCTTTTCAGACAAAAAACGTCTTCTACTCATCTAGAATGCAAAGAAAAAAAGACATAAATATCACACATTGAAAAGTCAAATGATGAAATGCATATTTGTTTGACTTTGTAAATGCCTGACCTACACAATTGTGTAGGTCTGTGTTTTTTTGGATATAAATCTTGTTTAATCAACTTTATCAATGCCAAAACTAATATAATTTATTAGTTAAACATATAATAGTCAAAACAAGATCTAAGCAAACACAAATAAATTGCTAATATAAAAAATACGACAGTACTTACTTTTATCTGTTCCCATGCAACCACGTGCTTCACTTATACAAACGAAACTACAGTGTGAGAGTTGCAGCTGAAGACATCTAGCGGTAATATACCGGAACTAGAAGTAGTGCTGGAACCTACACAGAAGAAGTCGTTCGGTATTAACGCTCACGACCGCGGGAAAACAATTTATTTAATTCTACCATTCACCTACACAATTGTGTAGGTAAGGTCTTAAAGGGTTACTATTCGGGAAGAATATAATCTGAGAATGCTCGAAAACAGGGCGTTCAGGAAAATATTCAGACCTAAGAGAGATGAAAACGGGGACTGGAGAAAAGTGCATAGCCTAATGACGATCTTTATATTTTGTACTTTTCACGGAATATAGTAAAGGTAATTAAATCACTGAAGATGAAATGGGCTAGACATCCCAAAACTATTTTGAATTGAGACCCGAAGGGAAAATACCACTTGGAAAACCTAGACGTAGGTGGGAGGACAATAGTAGAATAGATTTAAGGGACGTAGGACTTGCGAGGGATGGTTGGATGAAGTTAGCACAGAATAGGGTTGAATGGCGGGCTGTAACCGCTCCAACGAACCTCCGAGTTTCGTAAAACAGACTAGCAGATGCCCGCGATTATTTACTTACTAGATGTTTTATTAAATCATTTATTTATCGTGGAATGCACTCCAAAACAGGATTTTTAGCTGTTTCATTATAAATATTAATCGTTTACTTTATGAATGATTCGTGTGTAAGTGTTAATAAACGTGTTTTAATTGTTTTGCTCTTAATTTTTTATTTTTGAATTAATTATCGCGGACACCTGCTAGTAGACTTATAAAATATTGATATGACTATGGTATAAATATAGTACTGTAGGCCTACATGAAATGATTTCATTGTTTCTGAAGACAAATTTTGTAATAATTGTCTTGTACTCCACACTCTTGTCTTGTATCACAATTCCTTGCTCTGCCCATTAAATTAATATATTTCCTGTGATTTTTATTAACCACAAGCATAATCTAACTTCTGAATTTTAACTGTTCCGCACTCTCCTTAGCCTGTATATATTTTGAAAAGCAATCTGATTAAGTTTTTTTATGAATGCATAAAAAGCATAAAAATATGGCGGTGGATGTGAAAACTGCGTTAACAGATTGACTGACTGACTGACTGACTGACTGACTGACTCGTCGCTGTAACCCCCATGGTGGTTCATAGTGCCTACAAGTGGAGGTTTCATTACCTATACTAATTTTGTTACGCTTATTTTCCGAGAGAGAGCAGAGGGGCAAGTGGTAAGCCCATCGCCTCTCATGCGTTAACATGACGTAAAAATTTAATGAACTGAGAAACGACTTCAGATAATCGTGAGTGAATTGGAACAAGAGGAGATAGTATTATTATGTCAGCAATAGCCTGATTTTAGCTTTCCAGCGATTTAACAAGAAATCATATTTTAGTAATAGTAATAAACTATTTAACAAAATAGGCCTACGGTAAATTATTGGGTGGGCTTCGGCCCCACGGGCCCATATAAGTTGGCGCCTCTGCTGGTAACCACGAAATTTCCTACTGAAATTGGCCGACCGTGGGAATGGAATCCACGACCTACAAATTCTGAATCTGTGGTTAAGAATGTTCTGCTGCACCCTAAATTTTAATCTGATGTAGGCCTGTATGTTTTTATGTTGAAAGCAGGGCTTGGCTCTTGTAGGTATTTTAGAGCCCTAGGCGAGAAATAATTTCGGTGCCCCCCTGAAATGCCATTTCAAGCATTCCATTTTTTACCATTTGATTAAACTGGAATTTCACGCTCTCCAGCCAGGCGTTGGCAAGTGGTTAAATAAAATTTATTTGAATTTGCCTAGTTTGAGAAAGAAGTTTATCTAGATATTATGGGGATTAAATAAAAATGCATTTAATTAAAACAAAATTGTCTACATTAAACAAACAAGAAACTACATCATAATTAAGTTTTTTCCATGGGAGAGAAGTTGAAAATCATAATTTCTTGCTTTACTTTTGGTAAACCGTTTGACAAGAATTTTTACATCTATTTCAGACCTGAAAGTCCTTCCAATAAATACGTTTGATATAATGTACTGAATTTATTTCTACAGTTTGCTCTCCATTTTGCTGTTACCCTACAACTTTTTTTTTAATTTTTATGTCGAATTGGAAATTTCAGTTACTTTTTAATTCTAAGTGTTGCAGCCCCTAAATGTTTATAAACGTTTCCTGCCCTAGGCGGCCCAATAAAAGTAAAATTTAACTTAGTTTTCAAACTGTAGGCCTATGCTTACATCTATATGACTTGTAACCTATTTCATTCAAATTTCTAAATACACAGAAACAGATTCTAGAGCCTCCAGAATCTCGCTAAGGTTCTTCTTAATGTTTATGAGAAACCTAATCCCCATATCGCAACGAGAAAAAGGTTTTAAAAAACAAACAAAGAACTTATCACATTTCTTCGACAGCGACAATGTTGTAAGCTAGTTTTGAGGATCTAGTCTGAGATAAAACACTTTTATTGTTTTTGCTAGAAATACAGTAAGAATCAAACATGAAGCCACTGGATTTCGACCGTGCACTTGACGCGGCCTTCATCGGGAATCGGGCAGCCGGTTGCCGTGACAGTTTTTATCTACTGTATCTCCGTTATTTCCATCTCCCAGCGATTCAAGTAAGAGAATACCCCCCAAAATAATAATTTCAGTATTTAGATCACCTATGTTAAAGTAGATGTTTAAAATGCTGTCCCATCTGCTTCATAGCCTACGTATCTGAGAACGACATGTAGCTTCTATATGGAAGGGATTTCAAACTTGTAAGTCCTCTTAAAACTCATGTTTGAGAAATCACAACTTCCTGAGTCGTTAAGACTTTGGCTCAGTAAGTTGAGATTTCTCGGACATCAGTGTTGAAGAGACATCAAAAAGACATTCCGTCCATATAAAATGTATATGTCGTAGTCAGAAAAGTATAGATTAGAAGGGGACAGCATTTTCAACATCTACATTAACATAGGTACAAGCTAAATACTGAAATTCTTCTATTCATTTGCTATTCTCTTACTTGAATCTTCGGTGAGAGACGAAAGTAGCGGAGATAGCTAAAAACTGTCGCGGCAATCTGCTGTGCGACTCCCGGTGAAGACCGCGCGGAAGTTCGGTGGCGTCATGTTTGATTCGCACTGTATTAACGACAGGTTAAAGATACAGTCTAAAAAAATCCTTTAACTCAATCGGCCAATGTTCATTTCAAGCAATTTTGTTCCCTTCTTCAGCTAGGAACCTTCTAAAAGTGATGTCCGTCAATGCAACCCTTGAGGAAATGAATCACAGCATTCTGATTGAAAAGATGTGCGGTGTAAGCTGTAGGATATCCCTAGCTCACATATGAGAGTACTAGCTTAAAAGACCCGGCGTCGCCCGGGTTTTGTATTTTGTAATTGGAAATTAGCTTATGAAGGATTTTCAATTTTAAATTCTAGGTCCTTATATAGGCATTTATAATTTGAAATAGGAAGAACGACTTATTACACTCAAACTATTCCCTCAGAAAACGCTTGATATAATTTTTTATGGCTCATAGAGGATCTAGAATTTTGCATCCCATCGCTTGTACAGTGCACAGCAAGCCTGGTAGAGGTTTAAATAAGAAGAAACAGAAATACCTGTAACATAAAATTGTAATATCAAGGCGGGAAATTTCCCACTCTTATGTTACCATAAAGCCGTTTTGGAGATGAAATTAAACAGAAAGCATTATCACTTTCATACTTTTCTCTCCAAAAACCTGCGATATGATATAATAATATACACATTACCATACCTCGTTTTGTTTTCTCTATGTCCAGGGTAGAGAAAGTTATGTGATTCCATTATTTTAGTGGATTTCATTCTGTAATATTTATTTATAACATGAATTATTTTGATAACTTCTCTTATTTGTCAAAAGTGCATTTCATTTGTTTTTTCCAAGCCCACCTGATACCATTTGGCAACAATATATTCTGTGATTTGGAATGGATAATTCTATGTAAAAAGGGATTAAGTATTTTCAAAAATATTTAATTTTTGGCATTTAGAATCAGAATTTTTCAAAATCCTTTCTTAGTGAGCACCTACATTATGAAACGAAGGTACTGTCAAAATTCCAAGTCTCTACCTGTTATAGTTTAGGCTGTACGTTGATTCCTGTCATTCAGTCAATCAGTCAGTCAGTCATTCATTCAGTCAGTCAGGACAAAGCCTTTTATATATATAGAGATTGATGTGCTACTAATGCAAAATAGTTCAGATTTTGGGAAACAGTGAGAGCTTCTCTCCTATAAAGTTGCACAATAAGCCTTCTAGGCTGACGTGACTGAGGTCAATAAAATTCCGATAGAACCCAATCCCATTAACTAAATCTAATGGTAAATGGTTGTGCATCACATCCAATTAATACGTTCTCTTCGTTGGGCTAGTCCCAGCTAAAACAACCGGAACATATTTTAATGAAAACATAATAACTTAGGGTGGAGTGCACCAAACTCATGCCATTGACTCTTTTAGTAAGCCTTACTTCTTTAGTTCTAACTACTTTAGTAAGCTACTCTTTTAGTAACCGTACTCTTTTAGTAAGGATGGCGTGCACCAACCAGGAGTAAACTAAACTCGGCGGCTTTCAACATAGAGGAATGTACTAAAGAAGTAAAAATTTTATTTACTCCCAGAGTAAATGAACTTACTCCACAAGTGGTGGAGAGCACCAACACGGAGTACGTTACTAACGTAGTAAGTTGTGGAGTAAATAAGGCCAATATTTACTCCTACTCAGGAGGTGGAGTAAAGTTGTGGAGTAAGTTTGTTCTGTGGCATTTGCGTGAGTTATGAGTTACATATCACATTAAATGGATTACATAGTTCAAACTGAGGATAAGTTATTGAGATGAAGAAGGTTGTATACCAAAAATGAGAGTTGTGGCAGGTGATTTAATAAATATTAAGCGAACCATACCTAGTAGGGCATTTAATAACGTAAATAATTAAGCTCATAAATCCTTACATGAAATTTTGGCGTTTGGAAGAAACGATGTCAGATTCTCACTACATCCATGTGATTTCAGCCAGTCAAATGTGGAAATATCATTGCGGAGAGCGATCCAACTAGGAAGACGTCCACCAAAGGTGAGGGGAAGAGTGAGTGGAAGGGACGTTTGCATTGCACGGTACAAGGAGCTCATGTGCTCTTAAATATCTTCCTAGCTGGATCGGCCTTTAGATGTTGCAGTTCTCCCTAACTTTGGGTCAGAAAACGACGATGTATTTCAAGCTAATCATATGGATACAGATATCGGCGAGGTATAGTACATTCCAATACATGAAAGCCTCCGTTCTTGGAGCTACCCAGAAAACACTTCCCCCTGCTACTTAACCATAGAATTACTGAACAATAGGTGATTCTCATTGTTAAACGATTTAATGTAATTATTGTAAATTAATTTTATTACATTACACTTCTATAGCTTAACTTAAAGCACAACATTGCGAATGCCAGATTATAATGATTATAAGAGCTAAAAGTTCAATAGTTACACCCGCAGTGTTAATGAATAATATGTCCTTTTTTCTAACCCAGGTGTAAAAATGTCCAGACAGGCCACATCGGAAGAAAATTTGACTGACTCTGGGATTAGCGTACATTGAGAAGGGGACACATTGTAAAACCATTCCTTAAAGACTCCCCAAGTCTCGAATGGAGGAGTGAGACGAGACTTTCATGTTTGGGAATAAACTATAGCAGATGCTGCAGGTCTATAGTATGCTGCTAACTATTTTAATTAACCCTGTGGACAGGAAAGTGAGAAGCATTATAAACTATATAGAAAAAAATGCCAACATGAGTGCCGAAAGAAAATTTTAAGGAGGGGCCCGGAGGTTGAAGCTGCACAGGATCTAGAGAAGTAGTCACTGAAATTATTTTTAAACACACAACCATCTACATAATTATTATTGGAGTTCATAGCTTGCAAAATAATGTACCGCCATTTTTTGTTTAAATATTACATTTCTCAGTTGTAATATTATTATTTTTATAAGGTAATATTTTTTAAGTAAATGTTCTGTGCATTTGAAAAAGGACAGAAACATAATGCCCCTTATTAGTTTTGTTATCCTTTTTATCCCCACTTTTTCATGATTTCGTGTAATACTTCTTATTAATATTGTTAAACAGTCAATAAGTATTAATAATTCATTTATTATTATTATGAGAAAAATAATTATAATATTGACAGTGAATCAATTATGAAAATCAACTGGAAATTCCAATTGTTTGCATTATAATACAGAAATAGTTTGCACAAAAATTGTAATCACAGTACCCATACGTAGGCTACTAAACTGAAAATACTCAATTGAAGGAAATAAAATTAGTAATGAATAAAACATTACTATTAGACCTATTTTAAAACATGAAGATTGTCATTAGTAATATTTAGAACAACCCAAATTCATATTCATTGTTTCAGCGAACCTTTCCTTTTCATTATCTGGCACTTGAATAATACTGGCAATTGAAATGCACGTGTTCTGCTGCGCTGCACTAACGTTTCTGCTCTGTTCTGCGCAGAATTCGACTACTTCTTTAGTAAAAATCGCTTACTACTTTAGTAACAACTAAAGAAGTAACTATCAATTGAGCTCTCCAACACCAACTAAAAGAGTAAGTTACTAAAAGAGTAGCACTAAAGTAGTAAATTTAGGAAGGGAACCTTACGTAACAAAAACCGGTTTGTCTGTCTCACTCTAGCACATACATTAGTATGACTTAAGAGTGAGACAGATGTACTGGTTCTTGTATACTCCAGGTCTCCGTCTTAAATTTACTACTTTAGTAAGATTTACTCCTGGATGGTGCACGCCACCCTTAGTGTGTGTTGTACGTGTATAATTATATAACAGGCCTTGGTGCTACCATAAAATGAAATGGGTGTAGTTTGACTTTGGCTTCGAGAGCTTGGAAACAATACTGCAGGCTAACTCTCCAATCAGTTCATTGTAGCTCTAGCACAGGCCTGTCCAACTTCAGAAGTACTGGGGGCAAAAATATTTCGACAATTGATGCTGGGGGCCAAACACTAAAAGTTTCACTCACATAAATATAACAGTAAAGTACAGCAGACCAAATTGTTGAAATAGGATTCATTACCAGTAGGCCGAAATTAGAACTTAATGTGAGCACTGAGGATTTTCAGACTGCTTCACTAAAGTATGGATGTCCACTTCTATGTTAGTAACTGCCAGTCTTAGTAGGTGTAACAACGAATCATCAGTGAGACAGTTCCTGTATTTATTTTTTATGAATCTCATGTTGAAGAAAGCACTCTCACATAGGAAGCTGCAAACCAAAATCTCTAAGCTGAGGAAACCTGCCCTCTGGAAGTAGTTTGAAAAAGGTGAGTCCTCTTTCTGACCTGGTTTGAAGAAAAGGATCAGCCTGAAGATCGCAGAGCTACAGCTGATACATCCATATTCAAAGGGTCATTAAAAAGCAGCAGTTTACCTTTAATATATCAAAGTCAGAAAATCTTTGATTGAATTCCTTAATAATAACCTCAATATGTTCATAAAACTCAGAAAAATTACCATCTTCAATTTTTTATGACAGCTCTTGACAACTGGAAAGTGTGTTAAGTGGAGTGATAGTTCTCTATATTGGGCTTGCAGCTCATCCAAAAATTCCCGGAATCTGCAGAGAAGTTGTGCCTTATTGCCACCACGTATCTTGTTGGAAACTGTAACCACTATATTCATTGCATCGCTTTGTTTCACTGACTTCCCACATAACGCCTCTTGGTGAGTTATGCAATGGAACATGGGGAAACGTAACCCAGGATTCCTAATTAATCCTATCAGTCCTTTCCACAGTTTCATTTACTGCTTTAAATATATCTTCACCCTTGGTTATCCACGTAAAGAACATAATTGAAGAATTTCTTCTTGTGTTGAAAAATCATTGTTGATCATTCGTATGAAAATCAAGAGTTGACTGGTGTCAGTCTCGTCGACACTGCCATCCAAGCATAGTGAAAAGTAGCTGCATTTTTCAACCATATCTTCTAATGTCTTTGTTATTTATCCTCCCATACTTTGTACTCTTCTTGAGAATGTTTGATGAGAGAGGGGAACAGCTGCAAATTTTGCAGATAAATTGTTTTCACCAAATGCATTTGCCATAGCAATTGCACATTTCTTAACTATATCTCCATCACTAAATGCTTTCTTACCTTTTACAAGTTCCAATGACGCACTGTAAGAAGCAGTTAATGCAGCTATCTGCGTAGACGAAATTTGTGTAAAATTATCTGTCTGATGATTTAGGTTTTTCTTATAATCTTGTAAAATTGCAGCTCTTGAAGCCCCCTCATACTTCTTCAATTGTGTTTCATGTGAAGTAGTGTACTGTCTCTTAACATCGTACTCTATACAAGAAGAAATTATTTGCATGCACACAACACATTGCAACTTGCCATGATAATTTGTGACGAAGTAATTCAATTCCTATACATCTTTATAACTTCTATTTTCCTCTTGTATTTTTCTTTTCTTGCTAATGTTGCTCATGTTTGCTCGTTCTACCTAACAACACTGTTATCTAACAATTTGCACGAACAAATAAAAAATGCGTACACAACCTCGCGTAAGCACATAAATTAGAAACAGGCTTGTTCTGAACAATCAAAAACAAAAATTTCGCCCTCCGCGGCAGCGATACTGGCGCTCTGAACACGGCCGATTGGTTGTCGTATTAGAAGTATCCGCGGGCCACAAAACTCTGAGAGCGGGCCGCATGCGGCCCGAGGGCCGCTGGTTGGACAGACCTGCTCTAGCATATTAAAACATTCAACATACAATGAACGCCGCTTAATGTAATAGCGAACATTTTTATCACTTTCATGAAGTCCCGTACGGTTTAACACTGATACATTGAATAAATGCTGTTTATTGTGATCAAATATTCGATTTATATTATCAACTTTTCCGTTTTGCGGTTTATTTCCAAGTATTGTGTCTACGTCATTCAAAAAGTTGTTATTAAGGATTTCGTTTCTAACTCAACTGTACTGTGTTGTATTAGAATTAAGGGTAGTTTTCCCAGCTCATAGCACGACCTGTTCGAGGGGGTGGCAGTAAAACATGTTTCACCCCTCAGTTTAGTTGTTGCTTTTGATTTGTGAAGTGATGACATGGAGTGATTGTTGGTGTAAAATGAAAAGACTTGAACAGACAGGCGTTAGATGTTTTGCTAAGCGGTGTTCACCACAGGTCAGTACACTTAAAAAAAATACCATGAGTGGTTAATGGACTCCAAAGGGAAAACAGAAACAACAACTTTTTTATTGATTGCGAAAATAGTTGTTTGCAGGTTATTATGAGTGGTTGAATGATTCACAGTTAGCCTTCGTATTATCTTGTATGAACGGATAAATTGCTTTTGATTCTCTTTTTGTAATGTATTATCTGATGTATGAATAAATATCCTTCAATTAATTATTTCGGCTACTGGTATCAATCGGTTAATAATATCAGATTAGCTGCATCCCGAAGTGATCACAATAAGAGGCGTGCACTGTATTTGGAAGTATTGATAAGGTTTTATAATGACTAGTAAGGGAAGTATCAAAGTGTTTTCATGCCAAAATCACCTTGAAAACCTTGGCAGTTAATAATGGACGCTAACAGAAACTAGACTTCAGAGCATCACTTGCGTTGTAGGCTACGTGCAGAGCCAGGCCTACCGTCTGAACATCTTTCAACTCAGTGGCTTTCTGTTCCGAAGGCCGCAGATTCTATCCATGTCGATGTCATCTACGTGCGCGTAAATGTCACAGTTCCTAGATTCACAGGCATGTAAAATAACTCACGATGAACAAAATGCAGGCACACATGTGGCGCTTTTATTATTACCACCACCTTTCAAAATATTTGAATGTTCTTTCTTAACTACAAACAAACTACATTGAGCAGCGTGACCAGACGTCCTGATTTAGCGGTACAGTGCCGTTTTTGAGCATACTGTTCTAGTGTCCCGAGAAAGTTTTTCGGGAAATGTCCCAGTTTGAGAAATTGTTACGTATGTTTACATGTTTAAAAAGACGGCTGGACTACCCAACTGAACTAATCTATTCAGATTTTAATGTATTTAGCATGGATCCTTTTTTAAATTCTACCATAAAAATAAGACAAAATTCCTAGCTGTTTTACATGAACACAGCACTAGACGGAATAAAACTAGTATATTAATAGAACCCAAATGTTTCACTTCCGCTGATCTATCACATAGCTCTAGTTTCGGTCCTCGTTCGTATAATTATTCTAAAATCACATTATATCCAGTTTAAGACAATGTAGTTATGGAGTCTTTAAATCTAAAATTAAAGAACTCATATAACTTATATTATCATCCCTTTTAAAATAGGTTTATCTTTTGGTACCTACTACTATCGTGATAATTTATTTTTTATTATTATAATTATTTTTATATCAATTGAGTCCTGCCTTTACTCTCAGCTTTTGTCTTTTCCCCTAGTACTATTTCACAATATTTTGTCTATTTAGTTTTTAAGTAAGTTTCAAACATGTAAATATGAACATGGAACTGCCTCCGAGCACAAGCTCCTGCTCTTTTGGGGTTTCAGGACCCTAAATTATTTAAGTAATTTTAAAACAAATAAATAAAAAATTGTATATAATTTTTCATGATTTTTTTTTTTACCAGATAACTAATCTACTTGCAAGAAGAGTCAATTTGTTTACCAAAGATACTCAATTTTCAAATTCTTATGATTTTTGTTACTCTACGGATTAAGCTGGCGTCTGTTGGAAAGTAATATCGTTCAGTTGGTTCAGGTCAGTGGCGATTATTCCATATAGGATGTGAGGATCATCCTACACTTCATAATTGATCAACATAAATGTTTACTAGCATTCATTGTCAAAATTAAAACAATAAAATGACAAAACAGCGTTATTGTAGAGCACTCGGGAAGGAAGTTAGCGGTTCCTTTTTGAGCAGGTTGGTATTTGCGAGGATGTCCTCAGTCACTCACTGTTGATGTTACGTAGTCCATGCCGTTGTTAAAGCTCTTGGGCATGTGAAGGGGGAGGTGGGAAGAGAAAAGGTATGAGAAGCCAGTTTCATATGGACGAAGTTGAGGACGTCTTACAGTCCTTCCTCACATGTGTTTTGTGTTCCTCACGTTCGACAGCTTGTTTTCTATCGAGTGATCATATTTTTATTAATATTTATTTATTTCATTTCTTGGTATATATTATAGGCCTAGCTATTATTAAACTTTACAGTGCTGTTTATATTTCAATATAAGTATTCCTGGAGTAATATCAATTTTGATATCAACTATGAAAATTATAGCGGAATAGCTCATTTCCGTAAACGACAGTTTTCATACGTGGTTAAATCTTTTCATATTTTAGGATAAAGCATTATTATATTAAATTTACATCTCAGCCTTTATGTATTTTTTACGGCGACGCATACTTTTAGTCCCTGGTGAAGTGTAAGAAAAGACCTTACGGTCTTAACTTCTCCAGGTTAAATAAACTATTATTATTATTATTATTATTATTATTATTATTTATTATTATTATGTACGTCAATAGCAGTGAATGGGTTAATTCGCTCTCTCCACACCATCCTACACAACTAAAAAACCAGGAGTCGCCACTGGTTCAGGTTATTATTACCGAACACTGACCGGTGGAATGCTGGTCATTTTTACTTTCTGCTTCTACTTCTGCTTTCTGCTTCTACTTTACTTATTTTCTAGTTAGTTTCGCACTGAATTTGTTTTCAGGGAAGATGCAAAGAAAATTGTATACGGTCATACATTAAGATATTTTCATTTTATAAAAGAAGCTAAGGTAAGAAAAATCAGGAGCTCCCAAAGCAAATTAATATTTCTGAAAAGTGCAAAAAAAGAGTAATACCTTATCGCTACTTCGAGTAATTATTAATGTCCACTTTGACCTCCAAACGCTTTACTATTATTTTAATTGCAACAATTTGAACGCTTCATTTGTAAATAATCATACTTGAAAGAAAGAACACCATGAAAAAGTTAAAAAATTGGATTGTTCGGCAAGGTTCTTTTTTTTTAATTTTTTAACCAACAGTTACCATAGCAATGAGTGTCTATGATATTAATGATCGTCGAAAATATTAGTCTTAGGACTCAGGTTTATTAGGGCCAATACTTTTCTTTTATTTTCAGCACTGCCTCTGTAGAAGCTAAAAAGAGAAATATTACATATACTGTATAAGGAGACTAAGCAGGATGAAAAGTTTCCGATATTAGCTTATTTATTATCCCAACTCACAAACTCCTTCCCCGTTTAAAACTTGGTGTTGATGTGCATTTTACACTTCTTAGTAGCGCTGTAGAGTTGTGAAAGGTAGGCGTATACTCGATCTTGATTGAAGGTAAGATAATCACCGACTGTAACAGTGGTTACATAAGCCATGACATTGCCACGCCAGCATTAGCATATTTCCTTGACAACCAATGTGATTCATTACGTATATATTTTACGTAAAACCTAATGAACAATGCCGGCATTTATGGTCATTGAGATATTCTCTAGCCTCATTTTTTTTTACGTGTGAAGGCTATTTGACTCCGAATCATTTATTGTCCCTTGTGATTGAATTTAACCAGTGATTGCAACGTAGTTCCGGTAGAGTGTGTAGGTATATACATACATTACAAACATAGGCTACATACACGGGGGTGCCACTTGGCCATGTATTCAAACTTTCTCCAACCGCGCGGTTTTGGCTTGTGACGTCATTAGGTTGACAGATCAACCCTCACCCGTAAGAGTGAATGGAAAACAGCTGATTTAAAAAAATTAATATTTAATTATAGGCAGCAAGTATCTCGTGTTGTAAAATGTCAACCTGAAGTATAATAACTGTTCTATTAGGCCATGTGGGAGAAATAGTAAAAGTCTTTATGGTTTGGTTTAAAAATTGTATCTTTTGAAGCTGTTTTTAGAGGTTTAGATTGAGTCTGCAGATGATGTCCAGCTAACTTAATGTATTATACTTTAAAGAGACAAGACTATTCTATCGTTGTTATTCGAAATAGGGAGGAAATGTTATTTTTTTTCTTAATCCTTCACTAACTACAGCTTTACCGTTATTAATATCATAATACTGTAAATGTTTTATAGACTAATTCTAATAGGTCTACTGCAGAAAGTAGAAATTTATATATTCTACTGACCTCCATTCACAATTCAACAAATAATATAGGCCTAATTAATATTGAAGGCTTCAATATAGATTCCATGATTTACAGGAAGTAATGTGTTGCTACTTAGTAATGTATTTGTTTTAGTGATTAAAAGCCTTTATTCTAGATAATGTCACAACTAATGTAATTAATAACTTACTGTATTTATTTATATAATATATTATTGGAAGTAGTGTGCATGTATCAGTAATATGTATTTAAATGTAATTAATATAATTTAATGCAAACTTTATAATGGTTGTCATGTAATATCTTGCTAAAAATTTCAGTTGTGTAGTTTGGATGGGTAAATATTTTTAGACATGACAAGTCTTTAGTAGTCTATGAATAAAGTCACGTTAAATCTTGTCATACATCAACAAATGTTTTATTATAACCTATATATCAATATAAATTACTGTGATACCTAGTGATATAACAATCATAATGATTGCTACATAGTAAGCCTAGGAGGAGAATTATGTGCCCATGGTCGTGGGTTCTATCCCGTTCCAGGTCGATGGCATAAATGAAACAGACCTTTGTCTCTATAGATTTACAGGCTCCCTCTACTGAGGGAGAAAATTCCGGCTCACCGGCGAAGATTACATGGCTGTCATTAAATACCTTCAAATTAAACGAGTTGGTGTGTGGTATAAAAATACTTCCCTTGTTCAGTGAAAGAGTACATACTAGATACATTACCTTATGGCAATTTAGTAACTAATATAGGCCTAATTGTAATTAGTACTGTATAGATTTTTTCCTGCAAGTAGTTTATAAATAGTTATAACTTATGCCTACCGTATTTTAATCCCTCCCTCCCTCTCTTCCCTCTGTCGTAGTTTTACTTCTCCCTTTTAGGATTTAAGCGACCCAAGCCGCCCGGGCCTTACAGGGCCGCGACCTGTCGGGAGAGGGATTATCTTTGAATCACATACATACTTTCTTGACCAGACAAGGACATGGATGGCCTCCCCCGATGAGTGATCAGCCCAACGCGGGGCCACCTCCGAGACAACACGAACACATAGGACGGTACACACCATTCACACACACACTCACGCAGAACAAGGCGAGGATGGGGATGAAGATGATAATGACGGCCAGACGATATCCGGGGACCACAAGGGCCTAAAGTTACTTGACATTTGTCTCAAAGGTGTAGGAAAACCCCGGAAAAAACCTCGCCTAGGTAACTTGTCCCGACCAGGAATCGAACCCGGGCCCGCTGCGTGAGAGGATTGAACGCATCTCCTGAGCCACAGCGGTGGACGTATTTTAATATGAAGTATTAAAATTAATTTAAAAATGTGGTTCTTATTTCCTGCCTATTTCGAATAAGAACATTAGAAATAGTCCTGTGTTATAGTCTCATGAAACTCCAATACATTCATATTATCTTAACATCACATGCAGATGTGATCTTAGCCTGTAAAAACAGCTTCAATAACTACGATTTTTAAACCAAACCCGATCGATTTTTACAATTTCTACCACACAGCCTAATAGATCAGTTCTTATACTGTGGGTTGGCATGTTAGAACACTTGATAGTTGCTGCCTGTAATTAAATAATAAAGGTTAAAAACCATCTGTTCTCCATTCATTTCTTATGAGAAAGGGGCTGCCTGACATCCTAGCCACGTCACATCCCGCAGCCAATGACCGCTCAGGGTGGCAAGTGGACTAACCTTTAGTATTTTAAGAACCTTGGGCTACATAGGTAAAACAATCTCTTCTCTATATAGACTTTGTCCTGACTGACTGAATTAATGACTGACAGATAATCAACGTAGAGCCTAAGCTGTAAGTAGAGACTTGGAATTTTGACAGTACCTTCGTTTCATAATGTAAGTGCACACTAAGGAAGGATTTTGAATTTTTTTTTATTTTAAATGCCAAAAATCAAGAGCAGTCGAGGTAAACTGCATATTTCCAAGTTCGTAGTTTACCAGCCCAGGTTGACGACATTTATATTTCACATTCTGTCTGTAGACTTATTGGCGTATAAGAACTCCTGCGATACAAAATTACGGCACATCGGCGACGGTTAGGCAACCTAAATAGCAGAATAAAGCCGTCGATAATTAGAAATAACAAAACAAACGTACATAAAATTAAACAAGCGCCATGTTTCATCAAAATGGCCTCAGTATCTTTTGCTTTAATATAACTGACACGTACATATATGGTTAACGTGAAAAAATTTGAGTTACAGTATTTCATATTACGAGCACTTAAAAAGCAATTATTGTACAATCGTGTACCATTTAGCTTTTTATATGTTTCCTTCTGTCATTAAAAAGACTATTACCTCACAGCAAGGTCATGTATTTAAGTTAATTCATGTATTTACATTACAATAAATAATATGAAAATGATATGGATAGGCCTACCTATTAGCTAATCTGAGATTTTTAAAAAGGCCTTTGACATAAAGAATATAATTAATTTTATGTTTGCAGTGATTATATTGCATGGTTAGGTGCACAAAATTAAACCGTGACTCCAAAAAAGTATCCATTTGTAGGCCTAGTTATTATAAGATAATTATAGCGAAATCAAGTGAATTTGTCACTTCAGAGAAAGTAACTTAAGTTATACAATTTATGAACCAAAATGAGGTCCCAGTGGATTCACTATCTATTGTGGTAAATACGTTTTTCCTTCTGAAACCACCTAAGTCAGGTTGTAATATGCTTGGGTTCCAGGCATTTCCTGCAGTGTTACCTTCAGATATAACATAAGTAAAAAATTGCAACAACTGTATTTCCCTGTAAGAAGCAACGAATAGCTTTCACTAGTGATGGCAGTGTGAAGTTGCTAGAGCTTCAGTAACGATCCTGAACATGGACAATTTCAAAAGTTTTACAGCTTTTAGTTATTTCCCAAAAGTTAAAAGTATTATTGACTTATCTTGTTTCTGAAATGATCGATTCAACGAGACAGTGAACACAAGAATAAACCGGAATGTATACTCTCAATAATTTATTCACATGTTTTTACATGATAAACGTGAAGATGAACAAACCAATGGCACACTGTAAAGGAAAATATCTGGCAACTCGCGATCTCGAATAATGGTAAATCCTATCTTAGAAAGGCTCTACTCATAGATTGAAGAATAATATAAGTCTCCTGCTAAAGTTCGACTGGGAAGTGTTTGAACATTCACCCTCAAGTCCGGACCTCGCTCCCAGTGATTTCCATCTTTTCCTACACTACACAAAATAACAAATAATGACAGAGAGGCGAAGGTGGTTGTCACACGGAGGCTCAAATCCTAGGCGGCATACTTCTACGACACAGGTGTTCAAAAGTTGGTGCCACAGTAAGACAAATGTTTCGATTCCGGTGGCGAATATGTTAGAAATAGCTGAACACTGGCTGTGTGTGTTGCAAAAAATATTTCCTTGAAATTGTGTTTTGTTTCTGTAAACAGCCCCAGAGAAACTTACTTTATGGATGCTTCCTTTCGTTGAAATAGAGAGAAGGTTATTTTATTAAGGAGTACACATTTCCAGTTTATTTTTGAATTTACTGTCCAATAAATCTAGGTCTACCTGTAAGATTTTTGGAGTCATTGTACTCACATCCTTGAAGTCTAGGGAATCAGGAGGAAAATATTCCATTTAGCTTTGCAGTAGGCCCATTCGTATCTCTATTGTGAACAGTTAGGCCTATAAATACATATTAGAATGGAGACAGTTATTCATACTTTAAAAATAGATGTTAGGTAGAGTACAGATATGTCATTAACACAGTTTTGACTAAATGTGGCTTGTCTGGTTTAGGTATCGCATCACGCAATTAGACATTGCATTTACGAAGAGAATAGAACTTCAAACAAGATGCATGCCTATAACCCCGATGGAAAAAGAAATACATAATGGATCTGCAGTACTCAGCTTTAGGAGGTAGGCCTACGAGTACTCTTATTCGTGACGAAAGAATGTCTAAGCTTACAAGTGCTTTAAAGCTGGAAAAATTAGCATTAAATAACAATTATTAGACCTAGTAAATGTTAAGTTTAGCGCTGTTTCCAGGTAAGGAAGAGGAAAACATTGAAGAGGATTTACGTCACAATATGAAATATTATAAAGTGAGTGTAGAAACATTGCTGCAATCTGCCATCAAAAAAGAGTTATAGCAAGCCAAGGGCGCCCACAAGAAGGGGGGGGGGGTTAAGACGCAGAGTGCATCATTGACATTTCTGGGGGGTGGTGAAAATTGTTAAAAAATTAGCATTTTATATGTTAAAAATAAAAACGGTCAAGTTCTTCAAAAGGTAAAAAAGGCGTCTAGCCTAATTCTTTAGAAGTGAATAAGAAATACTGTAAAACTAGTAGATCTAAAGTTTTAATCATAGTTAGAGAAACGCCCCAATTAAAACATTAAGTTCTTCTTAAACCGGTCTTAGAACATAGGCGCCAACTTTGGGGGGCAAGGTACTTTTTGCCCCTCAACATTTGAGTTTTTATCATATGTTTATCATATCATATCATATATATGTTTATCAAATGTAAAACTACTAAACATCCAATAATTCTTGCCCCCATAATATTTTCAGGTCGGCGCTTCTGTCTTAGAATACATTCTGTAATAATTGTGTTATGAACTTATGAGTTATGTATTTATCATCTAAAACCAGCTTCATTAAACATACTTTGTCAATTGGCTTTTTTTTTTTTTTTTTTTTTAATTATAAATCGAAAGAAAAACGCACTAGTTTAATGTCATTGTAGTTTTCCTTGGGAAGAAGTTTTAGAGTAGGCCTACTGTAATTCCACTTTTCGTAAGGGAGGTGTTACTATTCATGAGGTTGGTGTAATAAGTTTTGGGGGTACTTTTTTTTTTTATGAAACTGGGGGGGGGGGTGAGTCATGAAGCTATGCGGGGGGTACCCCTGACTGTAAGCACTTAAGCAATTTACTGGCAAGACCATTCTTCTGGAAGCAAAAAGAATGGGCACTTAAGCAATTTACTGGCAAGACCATTCTTCTGGAAGCAAAAATAATGGGCACTTAAAGCTCACATTTTTAGCACTATCACAAAGATTTTTAATTTGTCCAGCCTTGAAGTATTTTAGTTATACGCGATTTTAGCAAGGGACTCCCAATAAGATCTATTTTAAAGACGTTTACATGTCAATATGGAACGGGAATGCATAGTATAGGCCTGTGCTCACTTTATACTCGATGGAGTATTGGCTTTGTTATTACTAGGGGGCGGATTTCTATGACCTAAAAAATAGGATATATGCATACAATTATGACCTAAAGAACATTTAAAATATGACCAATAAAACTTAAAATATGACTTTACCACTTACACATTGTGTATTTTTTTTAAGTTTCATTACAATTCATTTTATTAAAATATAGTGTTAATTATTTTAAATATCTGTATATTCTCAAAAAGTATCATTATAATGCAAAATTTACAAAATATGATATGAAACTTCAAAATTTCTTTAATATGCACACAAATATGCCAAAATTATGACTTAAATATGCATATTCATACTAAATATGCTACAATAGTTGAAAATTTCCTAAATATGCAGTTATATGCACAATAAAAGCCGTTCCATTTTCACCAGGATGCTTGGAATCGGATTTAAATTAGTCGGAAACCTGAAATAATGCAAAGGAGAAAAATATGACGTCATAGAAATCCGCCCCCCTAGTTATTACTTTCTCCTATGATACAAAACCACCTGGGAAAGAATTTTAGCCCATTGGCTCTATAATCGACCTTGATTATGTACCACATCTACTACAATGTACAAGACAACCTAGCTGTCAGTTAACTTAATCTGCCCAGACTAGCATGATCTCGTATCTTGTTCTTTTCCGCAAGGCATTATAAAGAACACGTCTGGTGAAAATCCAAACTGTTTCGCCTATCATTACAGCAACGTCAGCAGGAAGGAAGACTGTTCTCCACCCTACGCCCGCTATAAACCTGTCGGAAGAAAGACTGAATGACCTTGCTTTGTTAATAACATTCTGAGAGATATTAATATCTTCCTTGAGAAGGTCGGAAGAGTTCTTCTTTGCCAATTTGAAGAAGAAAGCCTTACCTATAGGCTATCGATATAATAATCATACTTAGAATAATTCAATTCATCTTAAAACTGTGACAAAAAATCACTCTAGTAATTTAACAAAAATCCTGTACCGAGCGAGATGGTCGAGATGGTAGCGACGACTCATCCCCAGTATTTCATCATATTCATTGAAATTTATATCAAGCTGAAATTAAAAGACGTCATAAATACATGAACAATAAAAGAAACTGTTACATGACCTGCTGGTATATACACAGAATATGAACTCCTGAAATTGCCTCGTTCTCAAAGCAACATAAATAAAGCTGAATTTAAAAAAAAATCCTGTGCATGTATGGTTTGCAATATTCATTCTGAGCGCAACCGTCTTGCTCAGAATGTGGCATATGAAAGAAGAGGTATTCGAACAGAGCGGATTATAGACTAGCAACAATTTAAGTAATAAAAATGAATAATATGAACCTAGTATCCATAATAATAGTCATAATAATAGTAATGATAATAATCTTAAAGCATGGTCACTAGGATTTTACCAGGAAGTATTCAAAGGCTATACAGTTGATTTTAGATTTGGCGTCACAACTTATCGGTAGGTTACATACTCTACAAACTGGTAAGACAAATGATAGGGAAGAAAGCCCAAAATTAATGTAATACAGAGTGTTGGGCGTTCTCGTAAAATCTAATACCGGTATACTCGAACCAATAAATGAATGAATTTCGCTATAAATAAAGCATCGTTGTGGTAGTATGAAAAGGGTCAAATTCCGCATGTGCATAGGAAGCTCCGCATACAGGTATCCCAGATTTATACCGCCATAGGTAAATTTCGCAACAAAGATGTTCATTTTTTAATATCGTAGACAATTTTCGCACAATGTTGAACAGGAAAATGAAAGGGATGACACTTTCTTTACCACTGATTCCAAGTTAGGTTGATTTATATAAGAATCTGTTTCGATATGTTCTCTCTCGTCTTTCTATCTTTAGTATTATCACACTTTTACGCTAAGTTTGTTTATCCTCAGGTTCAAAGCAATCGCTAAACATAATATTGTTATTCGAGCTGTAAGCACTTTAACACTACATTTTTACTGTAGGCCTACAGCATTTAAAAATCATTCATTTTTAATTTATTTTTCATACAATAACTATAACCCACAGGATTAAGTCCTATCCCTTGTCAAACGTACAATGCTTCACTTTCACAATGGACCATTAAAGATGATAAGGAATGAAAACAATACACTACCATAGAGCATGAAAACCATTAAAAAAGTTATCAATCCCTAATACGGAATTTCCTAATGGCAGAAGAATTTCTGATATTTTGCGCGCAATTTACCCGTGGGAATAAAATACCGGAAGATATTTGTGCGGTATTTACCTGTGTAGTTAAATGATTCTTAAATTGTTGTGCTTAATTTGACTTCTCTGGGTAGTGTTTACATTCTGCAATGGAGTTCTGCGGAGTGACGTGGCACTAGGAATTAATATGTATTTTACACTGAATATTTCTGTTTCTGTATAAATATTTTCAGTATTAAATTAAATTAGAAAATTTAAAAATATTGTAAATTCAGTAACTATGAGCATATTAGTTTAAAATGCGGTAATTCTGCCTTGTCAATATAAAATGAAAAATGTTTAATATATATATATATATATATATATATATATTCCGACAAGCTTGTGGTGATCTTCAGTAATAAAGACTAAGTAAAAATTAAATGTCCAACAAACATAATTATGTGGTTTTTGCAGCTATGCTGGCTGGTTCTGAACTTCGGAGTAGTCGTCGCATTTTAAACTCATACAAGCCAATATATTTAGGACACTTATTAAATCCTACATATGGCTATAATTTAGCACGTTCTGCCATGTATTGTGAAAGCTGACCAAGCAAACAGTTTTTTCACATGAAGTAGCGTAAGTATAGGCTAACACTTGATTTGTAGAACAGAAACATGACTCTACCTGAACAGGTATACTATGTTGCAAGCCTTCCTCATAATAATATATTACGGGGCCCAAGAGTAGGCTAAGCAAAATAGTTCTGCATTGTGTCAGGGTACATAACAAATAACAAAGAGAAGAGCTATATCAGATTAAGTTGAAAAATATCATCTATACAACACTTGATTTGTAGTTCAGCAGGTTGAATTATCTGCATTGGAATTCTACTTTCCAACTACAGTATTCCTCAAAACGCGATACTTCAGACCCACAAGTATACAAACTGTAATACTACTGAATTCATGTGAAGCAGTTTCAGTCATGTAGTTTCGACTACCATGAAATATTCTGTGTCCAATATAGCGGGTTCGACCCCAGCCCATCTCGATGGCATTTATGTATGCTTAAATGTAACAAGCCCTTGTCTGTAGATTTAAAGACATGTAAAAGAACTTCTGCGGGACAAAAGTCTGGCACACCAGTCAAAGTCAGAGTTCTAACATAAGTTGCAGTAAACCCAGCGTTAAATAATCTCAATACCATAGGCCTATGTCTTTACCCTTAAGACAACCTGCACACTTTGCACGAAACATGAAGAACAAAGAACCGCTAGAGTTTTCTTTTTAAATTACTGACCTTTGTTAGATGGTTAGTTTCTAGTATGAAGAACATTGACCCTAGAGTGTCCTTTTTAAATTAGTATTATGGTTACTGCAAATGACTGGAATTCTGGATGTACTGAAAATTAGGCCTGCGATGTCACTGGTTTGCCGGAATTTTCTCCCGCAGGAGTTCTTTTACATGCCTGTAAATCTACAAACTTGGACCTGTCACATTTATGCACACATAAGTGCCACCGACTTGGGTCGGGATCGAACCCGCATCCTTGGCCACAGAAAGTCAGTGCGATGCCCAGGCTGATAGCGTCCTTTTTAAGTTACTGGCCGTCTTATTGGACGGTTAGGTTCTAGTAAGAAAAACTAATTAACTCTTTTTTTTTTGGCGTGTCACAACTACACGTACATATACGTATACGTACATATTTATTTATTTATACAAAATATTTATACAAAACAAAACAAGACCACCCGAATGAGCATGCGCTCATGCTCGGGCACAGTTCAGCCATTTACATTACAAAATACATAAAGAAAATATAATTAAATCAAAACCCAAAAAATAATAATAATAAAGAAAGAACAGAAAAGTAAAAAGAAAAAAGGAAAAGTAGTAAGAACAAAAATTGAAACCCTGAGTTATTACAAATAAAATCGTTCCTTAATTGTCTAGTAAGTACTTTTGAACTATGAAATAAGATTTTTGATAAACTTATTGAATTTTTTGTTGTTCATATGTACTATTTCTGGATGTGACCTAATTATAGAGTTATGGAGTCTTGGACCATAATAAATGCTGTGTTTAGAGCAGATGAGGTGAAGTATTTTGGTTCTATTAAAGGCAATGATTTAGAGTTAGAGTGTATTTTTATCAGTTATTAATTGCCTAATTGGATGGTTAGGTTCTAGTACGAAGTGATCCCTCCTTAAAAATGATCATCGTGTAAGAATATATTTCAAGTTCCATATTTTCTTTAGATTACAAAAGTCCGACTTGTGCTGCCTAACTTAAAATTTCACAATCAACCTAACGACTTGTCACATGAAATTGGATTATTCACGAACAGATTTATGATTTATGAACATTAGGGAGTTTTCTTTCAGATCGGGATTGGTAAGATAGTCCTCTCATTCCTCTGTCCTTTGATAGCCCAGTCAATGTATGCGTAAAAATGTCCAAACAAATTAGGAAAAAGATAAATTTTGGATATGAACTAGACTGCAACAAAATACGAAACAAAATTTTTACTCCTCCCCCTTATGATTACACCTACTACCCTTTAAATCTTGAACATGTAGTGTTGTGTACAAATCAAAACCTAAAATTCAATTGTATTTTTAAAAAATTATTAAATTGAACAATTTTTGTTGGTGTGTCAAATATGATATAGCAGTTAATTTGTTTTCACAACATAATGAGTAGGCTATTATTTCCATTGTAACATGTGTTATTTAATTATTCTTATAAACAGTAGTAAGCATTATAAGTTAGGTAACGATTTCCTGTTTACGTTGGCATGTCTTAGAGTATGGTAAACAAATTTTCTAACTAGTTTTTCAGTGCTAAAATAGCGTAAAATGTTATTTTTATTCGTTCAATATTTTAAAATTTTTCGGGGTCCACTCCCGACCCTCCTTTCTTTGGGGGTATTCCAAAACCCCCGGTACTTTCCACCCTCCCGACCATTTTTTCTGGCTACGTCATTGTTGCACTTATTATATTATTAATATAATGTTACAAAGTGGCCCAAGAAGTTAAAGCGACAAAAAATAATTCATTAATTTAAAAAGTTGCCCCCTCCTAGAAAATATCATATGGGCGCCCTTGTAGGCTATAACTACTAAAAATCCAATTTTTCCGCTCCCCAGAATATTTTCAGGTCGGCGCCCCTGTCTTAGAATATATTCTGTAATAATTTTGTTATATCTAGACTATATAATGTAAAAGCACCACCATGAAATATAGGCCTACTTTTTCAATTGACACTTTTGTCATTATAGATCAAAAGAAAGGCATACGAATTTAATGTCATTGTAGTTTTCCTTGGGAAGAAGTTTTGGAATAGGCCTACTGTTATGCCACTACTTTTAAGGGGAGTACTTTGCATGAGGTTGGTATGATGCGAAGTCGTGGGGTTACTTTTTACGAAACTGGGGTGGGGTTAGTCATGAAGGTACGGAGGTGGACACCCCTGTGTATGTACATATGAACCCAAAGGTAAACATAAAATAGACACGCCGTATGTGCGATTAAGCAAATCAGTGAAAACGTACAAGAACTAGCTATTACGTTATTTAACGAAACACCGAAGGAAACAAGATTCTGCACTCTAAATAGGCCTACATTTAAAAGTAAACTGAAAGCCTGGTTAATTAAAAAAACTACTGTTACAAAGACTTTCATGATAATGCACTGTGTTTTAACCATACTTGGTAAATGTTTGTACATAGGCTAATAACAGTGAACTATTTGTGTGTGTTTTTTTTAAACCATCTTTTGTAATGGTAATGCATGCAACCACATTTGACGAGTCTTATATGTGTATTCATGTGTATTGACGAATAAAGCTATTATTACTACTACTACTGTACTACTACATTTTGTTGTCGCTACAGAGGTTAGGTTAAAGTGCCGTATCGGCACGGCGTCTCGTTTATAAAGTTCCCTAAGTGGACAGTCTAATCTTCATAGGGCTTTTATTTTGATCTAAGATAAAAGGTCTTATTGTATGCAAGCATATTTAATCCACTTAGTACTCTAGCAATCTTTGTAACTGTACTTCTTTCAAGACACAGTAACACTTAGGCCTATAACAAGCAGACAAAAATGGGGTAGTAAAAATGACTTACCCACAAGCCAGATCGTACAACTTGTTGACTCCATACCATTGGCACTTTTACACTCCTGAGACCTGACCGAAGTTTTCAACACGAACAGATGCAAAAGACTGTCAGCACTACTATCAGCCAGGAACACAATTTCGCTCTGCCCGCCGCGACAAGCAAGCTATTCTGAATACTCGACTCCTGTGTATCCGCTGCCCTCTGTCAAACAGTACCTGAACTACGGTTGCTTAAGTGAAAATGATAATTAGAAATTAAGAAAGGATTTCTCCTCGTAGAACATTTTATGTGTGGATTGGCCGTAGCGATAATATCTGAGACCCACATTTAGGAGAATTCACATTCGAATCCTGGGGTGGCTAATTTATATATTTTCCCTTCTTTCCCCACTAGTAGAGGGATAAATCTCGACTTGGAATATGTCACATTTTTAATTACCTTTTTCTCCGAGTTTTCCTCCCTCACAGTAGGGAAGTTATACGGCCCACGCCGCCCGGTCCTTACAGGTTGAGACTATGAGTTTCTATAGATCACATACATAGTTTTTTTTATCAGACAAGAACATGCAGGGCCTACCGGATGAGTGATCAGCCAAATGCCAGGGTCACATCCGAACCAGCACGAACATATTCATTCTGAACAAAGCGCTGATGGGTTGAAGATGATAATTACGGCCAGATTATGTCCGAAGACCAAAAAGGCCATAATTATTCTAAAATAAAATCAATTATAACTGAAAGAAATGATTCAATAAAGAAAAACTCAAAATCCCATTACCATTATAAATACATAAAAAAGACCTACTATTACAGGTAATGATGCTAATAAAGTATAAAATAATAAATAAATACCAGCTTGCAACCGTTCAGGTTGATATCCATATCCTTGGACCAAAATTAAAATAAAGTGGGAATTAAACTACCCTCAAAAATAAATAATAAGAAAATAACCTTATCCTTCCAAAGCAAAATAAAACATTATTAATAATAATACAATAATAACTAAAAATGACCAAAAATAATTTAAATATTGGCCATAACCATAACCATTAAAATAAAGTTTTCCAACATTCATTTCAAAGATGAGGAAAAACCCCACCTAGGAAACTTGTTCTGGTCAGGAATCGAATGTGTCCACTGCATTAGGAGAGCGAACCCAACCCCTTATCCTCAACGGTGGAGCATTTAATTACCTACCACTCATTATTCTGACTGTTCCCTGCAGTTGTCTTGCTTTTGTTGCATTGAAAGCATTTAAGCTACTCAATTATTGTGGCATCTGCAAGATTACTCAAGTGGTATTAACATGAACTAAATTCAGTTAATTGGAAAATAAACAATTGAATGATGTAGGACTGTTAGCTACAAAAATATAATTATTGATGTGAGGGCCTGTACACACAAGATATTTTTCGACGTCCAGAAAGGCTGTAGTACTTTTATTATAATGGAGGTGAATTATGTTTCCGGTCAAGAAAACCACCATTAACGGCCGTGGGTGTCGGCATGCTGACCACATGCCCCCCAATCCTGCCATCTGCCTACGGGAGATGACGGAGCGGTCGGGTGGTAGGCCAAGTCCCTCCAGGGATGTAGCGCCACGGAGTTTAGAATTATGTTTGAAGCAAGCATACCGCTACATTTTTTGCCAATATCCTCTCCAATGTGCACTCTGGCAATTTTCTACAACCATGCATTTAATGTATTTCATTGCAACAGTTCTGGTTAAACATACTTTCCATATAAAAAGTGATGTGGCCATGCACGATACAGAGACATGCAGTAAATAATATTAAGGTACATAAAAGCTCAGCTAAATCTTATTTTAAAACACATTCTCACCCTTGTGACCAGTGACGGCTAGCATATAGGCACCGTGGAACTGCAGCACCCCCTATTTTCACTTGATATTATCGATAACATTTAATGTAATGAGCCCTTTTTTTCTTTAATTCTTTCTTTATACTTGTAAAATATATAATCCTTAAGCTAAATGTCAGTAGCCATCCCCCAGTTTATGAAAAAGATACAAAAATCTTTGTATGGAATTGTACACTTCACAGTTCCAGCAGCATGGAGTCTGTTGCACATGCCTACGTAGGAAGCTGCACGCACAGGGGAGAGAGCACTGTCGCTCCCACAGTGCCATGCTGGTGGAAGGTAGTCTTTTTTACTATGCGTGTGTTTTGCTTAAAAACAGTGTACCATATTCTTGAATGTGATAAAGTGTAGAATTAGATTATTATCCTGCTTCCAGTTATTTGATTAACTTTTTTAAGGTTCTTTTATTTAACAGAAAACTTTAGCCATAGATTTCATCAAGTTTCTTTTTATACATCTTTGTTTCCTTTCATACAATTTTAGAACAAAGGCTAAAAAATTTCTGGAGCAGCACCCCCACTAATTTTAGCCACAAGCCGCTAAATGCCTCCTAACCCTTAATTGAAACTAAATTTAAACATCAGCTTGGTTTAAGCGTGGTTTCAGTTTTATTGTGAGACTGTAAAGTGATTATTAATATTAGGTTTGTTTAAAGTGATTATTAATGTTAGGTTTGTTCCCAGTGCACTCAGAGATCGTGACCACATAGTTCATGCATGCACACGTTGTTCACAGGCATTCCCAGAGCATGAATCCATGAAATCTTACTCTCAATCTGATCCATGAGTTCTCAAAAGTTTCCAAAAATATAATTTAAAATGATGAAGGCTATTGCCTTTGTAATATGTTAAAAAGGAAAATACATATTCTATTCTAATCTGATGAGTACAATTTCCTTTATGACAATTACACGAAAACATTTTTAAAATTCCCCTCTGACCATAAACTGTATAGGGGTATTTTTCTAAGCTGCTCCTTAGAATACTAAAAACGGAGAAATGTGAGATTGTAATATTTTAGAAGCTATATAATTCGTATATAAACCACATAATTATTAGCTTTTTAAAACAACTAACTTTTAAGAACACGTATCAAATAAAAATGTTTTTCTGTGTTTATTAAATAGTATGTTTCCTATTTGCCTACCTTGAAGTAGGTTCCCTCAACTGAGCAGTGTTTTGGCATTCCCAAACCACATGCTCAGGAGTACCTATTTCCCCACACAAGCATGCATTAGAGTCCGCAATAGCCTTTTCCTTTAAGTAAACCATATAGGGTCCATGGCCCGTCAGAGAGTGGATCAAACCTTGGGATGGCTGTAGATGTTGCAGTTCTAGTCTTTCGTGTACGTTCATGAAAATGTTGTAAGTCCTATGTTCTGTGTTGCTTCCTTCACATCTGGTTTGCCACGTATCCAGTATCATATTCGTGACATCCCCTGTTGTTTCAACTCGAGTGTCAAGTATGAACTCTGCATGAGCCTTTAACCTCTTTTTTTACTCCAGAATGTAGCTCCGCTTTGCCTTATAAAGAGCTCCAGCGGTACGATCCCAAGGACGGTGGTTAAGGCATCTGTTGCCGTTGTTCTGTAAGCTCCTGTTAGTCTTAGAACACTACAGAGCTTTGCAGTTGGCTTGATGATTTTTTAACCAATGTCCCCAAATGCTTGCACCATAACCCACTATTGATACCAGTATTGCCTCATGATACAATTTCATCACCCTTGGGGAAAGACAAAACTTGGTCATTCCAAGATTGATAAATTTGTTCATAAGTCTACTGGCTTTCTCACTTGCTTGATCAATATGGGGAATGAAAATAAGCTTTTTGTACAGGTCAATCCCTAGGTATCTCACCGCTCTGCTTCTCCTTATGCTTTGCCCATTTATCTTGATCAGTCATCAGAGATATGGTATAATGTACTGGTGTTTTTGTGATTGGCTGAAACAATCTAAGGAAAAATTCTCACAATTTTTTTCATGACTTAAGCAAGCCAAGAGATACAAATTTGAGGAAACGAAGAAAACAAGTTCACAGTATTCAGTTTAATTTACAATAGTCTCATCTGTACAAGGTCAGCATACACAGACAGAATTTAATGATCTGAGATCACGATAATATGACATGTCATGTATAATGACAAACTTATAATAAAAACTGTTAGAAATAACTCATGATATCCACACAGGTGAAAAACCACTCACTTCAAAAGCACCATAAATGTATTACAGAAACTAGTAGTTACTAATACTAAAGTGAATGTATTAAAGTGAGAATTTGGTCCTTAATCTCTCTTACTCTTCTTGGTTTCCCAATCTTGCAATTACATCATTCGCAGTTACACAGAATTTGCCACTGAAATTAGTTGTGTGATTAAGTTATATCCATAAAATTTCTATAAAAGAGTTAATGTAATGTGAGACATAACCGATGACTTTAGTTATGTTCAACTCTAATCCTCATTAATGAATACTCAACTTTCTTATACATATTTTTGAAACCATAAGATGCACCTTGATTTTATCATGAAAATGAAGACTTGGGCACAAGAACCAATCAGCTCCAGTTTTCACATTTTTCAGGACAGCTTCTAGAGCTTCGAGTTCTTTTTTCTTCTTAATAGGAATAAATGAAAATCAAAATAAAAGTGGAGCTGTCTAATTCTTGCACCCATAACTTCAAATGTAGAACAAAAATTACATATTTATTCTACACTAAGATTACCAGTAATATTAAAATACGGAAACTCTACCTTGTCAACATATGAAATTTGAAATATTTTAAAAATTTGGGATATCTTCAGTGATTTGAAATTAAAATGAATATACATCTACGAGCCATATGTTGGCTATGATCAGTTATGATTTATTCCGTTCTATTTCATTGTTCTTATTTATTAATCATAATTAACCTTCCAGCAGGTGCGCCTAATTTTGTCACATGAGCAGGCACATGTAAAATTTACAACATGGGCATTTTAATATAATAACAGCCTTTTCTATATAAATTGGTTAACATACTGAAGAAAACAGTACACGTCTACTGTTATCATATGCTATACCAAAAGTTTAGCTCTTTTAGTTCTTCATGATACCATTTGGTCCAGGTATTCTGAAACATGTTCACTTTCATAACAGCTTTCACAGATTTGTATTTTAGTGTGCTGTTTACAAAAAAAATTTTGGCATCTATCAAATTTAATTAAAGTCGACGATTATTCTTTTACGTCCACGGAGATACAGGTCCCACACTTCTTTGCCTGAAATTCAAGGCTCCAATATTCATGGTACTGCATAAGAAATGCGGTGAGATCAGCTAGCAGTGATCTGAGTTGTGCTTTAGATCTTTCATAACACCTTCTGCTAACTTCTTGTGACTACATTAACTACATGATGCCTTCCAGTCCCTTTCACTGCTTACTTACACCTAAGCGTTCTTTATAGGCTAATGCATCTGTTTGGACTTGAATTCAAACCAATAAGAGACTGGCTCAACCAGAGCTGGTGTGGAACACAAATGTTTGGAGATTCATTACCAACATTAAATAAAGAAAAACACTAGAAGAAACCAGAAGCATCAGAGAGTTTCCGTGCATTTGAGTACACGTCTAGTGAGTGAAAACTCAACAATGAATTTCAAATGGGAGTCTAAAAGTCATCCTCTTCAACAGTAGTTCTCAACCTATTTTGGTGACGACACAGCATCCTTTGTTGATTGCACCTACAACACAATAACACAAGAAGAATCTTCAAATGTTCCCTCTGACTTTAGAGTTAGATTCACATAGAGACGTGACATCTGATCTGATTTTAAACCACCTTCAAGCTTTTCAGGATAATTTAGTACACTATTTTCCCTCCATCACTGTTGCTAAGTGTTACTGGTGTACAATTCTTATACTGTTCCTACATTAGTAGAATTTTCTTGTATAAATCACAACATACTGTTAGTAAAATTGTACAACTCTTCAAGGGGACGAAATCCACAAGTGACCTCCCTTGTAGAGCTTCAGCCACATTGAACTTTTAATCAGAAATAAGATGAACTACTGCTTCAAAAATTTTTGCACAACCAGCAGGCTTGTAATCATACCAACACTAAGCAATGTTAGTGAAGAAAGAGTATCTGGAAATAGAAGAAGCAATGAGTACTCTTTTACACCGCCTACTTCTGCAAAGTGGGTTTTCGGCACCAATGGATGTAAGAAGGAAGAAACTTGAGAGACCTCTCTCAGTTGATCAAGAAGCGCATGTGCATCATACATTCCAACACAAATTGAACTAGTAAAAAAAAAAAGACATACCAAATCTCTCGTTAATTATTACTAGTGGCTGTTCTTGAACATCACTAGAAAATAAATATGTTAGCCTGTGGAATATTTTTCTTGTTCATTTTTTTCTAATTTATATTGAATTATATTATTTTTATATCCTTTTCACCTTCACTGTCACATTACCACGAAAGTTTCGAGGAACGCATGCCAAATCTTGTGGCACACTAGTTGAGAAGCAGTACCTATGTTATGGATACAAAATCTCAAATGCATCTCATGGTTGTAAATATGTCACTTTCAACATTTTCTTCCTATTTATCCTCTTACCATCAAATTTCACTACCGTAACTTCATCAGACAAATTATTCCTTTACAATTTGGGAAATTTTAAGAACTGTAAGAATATTTATTTTCTAACTAAATTTGTTTCTCCATAGCTACAGTATCTATCTATAAATTTAACACCCCTTTTCATCTATTTTTGTAGAAATTATTTGTTTTCCTTCTAAAGAGTCTCTGGCAGTGTTACAAGAATGAACATACTGCTGTACAATGTCATGAGATGAAGGGAAATGAGGGAAACCAAGATAATTTCCAACAGATTTGTTTATTGTGGTCAATTAGTACACTCCCAAAGTGTACAGTTCAGAAATTTTAAACTCTTATTTGTTAATATATTTACTTCATAATTTCATTGTGATTGAGTAAAAATTGTCACACACAAGAGACAGGAACACACCCTGAGAAAAATTCATATTAAATTGGTTGATTATTATGAATCAAGAAATGGAGCGCATGCTTGATATTCTTTCAAGAAGAATATCAGGAAAAAACTTATTAACTTTATTGAATACCTGTGACTTATTTCAGAACTGTACAATATAATCTCTTGTGTAAAGTAAGATGTCTCCTCATCAACACACACCTGCTTTATGAATACAGATACCATTTTACTGCATATGTACTGAACATGTCTTTGAGAAGTACAATGTGGTGAACATATCTCTGAGAAGTTCTGAACACTGTTCAGAGACTTATTTCTTTATTTGAATTGTATATTTTCAAACAAGAGGTCTTTAATTACCATTCAACCGCTGCAAAAATATTTAAAAACCTAAACAATGTTTTTGACTCAATTTGTGGCAGAACAATAGATGAACTTTTAAATTTGCAAAAGAATCAGTAAAGCACTATCGTATTTCATGAGATGTATTTACTAAACTAATATTTCAAGACAAGTCCTTGATATACTTGATACTCAAAAGGAACACATATTAACAGGCTCATATCCTTGATTTGATACTTTTATCATTACAGCACTGATCTAAACTGAACCTGGAAGGGGTCAGATAATGCAAAAAACAAACAAAAAAAAAAAGCATGTTATAAATATAATTACATAAACTAGCATCATCACTAATGCATTTAACCGATCATTGTGTGTCAAATTGTTTGCTTATTGTCCTTCTCTAGTGCTTCGTTTTTGTACATTTTCACGACCATGAAATGTTAGTATTTGACAGTTCAAACTACTAATCTTGATCACAGAATACTACAGCATTCCGTTTTAAAGGCCTACCGTAAGTAAAATAATGAAAAAAATTTGTCTACTACAAACAGTGACAGATAATATGGAATGTCCGATGACCGAAAGTCAGATACTAATATTTTCATACGTGTTGCTATTTGTAGAACAAGAAGAAAATGCAAACATTTGTCAAATTTTCAAACACTGATTTAGCTAATGGTTGTATCTATTTTTAAACTCTCGTTTACTAAAGCACTTCGCATGATCACTTTAAAAAATGCAAGGAACCCAACACTATTGGCGAGCAGATTCAGTCATGATTAGCCCTACTGCTAAGATAACACTGTATTTCAAAAGTAGAATGAAATGCTTTATATTGTGATGTGTTAGAAATGGAATATCAAACTTTTTATAAACAACAGATGAGATGGAAAACTGGGATGATGATGATGATGATGATAATAATAAGAGGAATAATAATAATAAGCATAATAATATTAATAATAATAATAATAATAATAATAATAATAATAATAATAATAATGACGACGATGATGATGATGATGTATGCAATAGGATAATAACTTTATTGAATAAGAATAAGCTGTAAAGAAAATGGAAGAATTAATTCCACACAACTTATAATAAATATTTAAAAAAATTTATTATTAAGAACTTTATACTTATTAGCACTCCCATTGTACCACTGCTTCTAGCAGTGCAATAATTGCACAGATTTTGAAAATGTCCATAAAGAAGATAGCACAGTAGATAAGTTTCTGACCGTCACAAACAAATTCAAATTCTCTGCAGAATAAAACCTTCAGAAAAGTAAGAGAAAATGAAGAGTATCAAGACTAAAAATATGTATCGAATAACGAGTATCAAGAAAATATTACATAGAACTCATCTCTATTAATATGACTGCATTTCAGTCGGTAGAATCTTAGAATTCACAAAATAATATTAATTGGACTTCAAAGATGGAGAGAGAAACATTTAATTTTCTAGGAAAAAAATGATCTTAGTATAATATTACTTTTGTAATAAACAAGTATTTTTTCTTTCTGTTGCAGTATTAAAAACGTCATCTAATTTAAACAGAAATGTTTAACTTTAACATTGTATATAAGATTCCAGGTAGAAGCCCTCAGGTTATCACCCAGAATGAATTCTAGGCAGGGGCGTATCCAAGACTTTTTCTTCGAGAAGGGCTATTATCACACACAACTGTATAGAATCTTCACACGTTAGAAAAACATAACTATACAATGATACTCAAACAAAGTAAGCAGGTCTGTTTGTTGACGTATACATCACAGTCACACCTAACTAAGGTAAAGACATTAAAATTATTGAGTCATAGAACAAAATTAAGTTTTCTTGTTTTGCCAATATAGGAAAATTTATCAAGCACCTTTTCAAGTTCTGCTTGCTTTGCTGCTATAATCTATCCGAGGGGTAGTACTGCCAGCTTGACCAACTGTTAATAGCTAAGCAAACTACCCATGCTTTCATACCAGCTTAAACCACTTAAGTGAAAATTCTATGTTGGCTGAATTTTGTATGTACTTAGACAAAGCAGTAACGGCATTTCTATTTCACGATTTGCCTTTCATATTTCATGAGTCAGGATGTACAATTAAACTGTCTACCATTTGGGAAATTAAAATGTCCTTATGTGCAACATAAGTCAGGCTAATATTTTGGGGGGAGTAGCCCCCCTTAGTCCCCCTCTGAATAAGCCCTTCATTCTAGGTTTTAGCAACACACTCTAATATCATTCTTAAAGATTCGGAAGAAATGCTTCACTTTTCTTAGTTTCAAATAGAAAAAAAAGTGTGCGTGGAACGCCATGCGACAGAAGTGAAACTTGTTTTTTAAAATTTTTTATTATTGGATTTCAATTTTGGATTATTGGACTTTTTAATATTGGGATTTTGGATTTTCGGATTTTTTAATTTTGGATCTTTGAATAATTTAATTTTGGATTTTTTAAATTTTGGATCTTTGAATTTTTAATTTTTTGGATTTTTTAAATTGCGGATTTTTGGATTTTATTATTTTTCAAATTTTGGATTTAAAATTTAATTTTTTTTAAATTTTGGATATTTGGATTTTTTATTTTTTAAATTTTGTATTTTTTAAATTTTGGATCTTTAAATTTTTGGATTTTGGAATTTTGGATTTTTTAAATTTTGTATCTATGAATTTTTTATTTTTTGGATTTTTAAATTTTGGATTATCGATATTTTAATTTTGGATGTTTAGATTTTTTCAATTTTAGATTTTGGATTTTTTAATTTTTAATTCCCTTTTGAGTATTTTATTTTGTCCTTTAAATCGTATAGCAGCTGATTATTCCCAATCATTGAGTTGATTGTTTTCTGTGCAGTCCGTTCCATCACATCTCATTAAGTTCGCGATGATTTTTTAGCGTGACACGTTTCTCGATTTACCCCCTACCGCGGCTAAAGAAGTTTCACTTCAAAAATTACTTCAGAATCCCTAAAGATGACAACAAGAGTTTGCTGCCGACAGCCTGAATATGTAATTTTACCCCGATGAAATCCTGTGATTGTCTGGTTGCTAATCAAATTATGTTGTAAACTGCCATGCAAAATAATGAAGCCAAATTAGAAATACATAAAATTCAACTGTATATTGTTGCTACCATCAGGAGAACATTACCCAGGGAATTATGCAAATGTATTCTCTTGATCTTGACAACACTGTTCAGTTATAGCTTGGTCACAACAAATCAGAACATTTAAAAAAAAAAAAAAAAAAAATTGCTGAGTTTTATAAATTTATTTAAAGAAGAATAAAAAAAAATCACATCTTCTTGAGCTCATGTGAGGTGTTCCATTCTTTTATTTGAACCATTTGAAATCAGGGTGAATATAATATGAAGCTTTACTGAAACTGTATTAACTATGGCTTTAGTGTCAGGGATGGTGATTTTTTTTATAGAACCCATAAGAGGATAAATGCTTGAAATTTCTGACAACATGCAAACTACTTAAAAATAAAAAAACGATACTGAAATGCAATGTAAATGCAACAATGTAAATTTAGTAAATGTAACACTCCTTCAGGTACAAAAAATTTATGTAGAAATAAACTACTGGTTATGCATTAATAGTACATTATGGAACGATCTCCGCTTTGCTCATTGCATAATTTTCATATGTGTATCTTAATTGCCATTATAGGCAAGTTGCAAACAACTGCTTTTGTTCAACTTTAATTCATTGTTTAAGTTTTGAGATTTTAGATTCACTCAAACAAATGGGTAAGCTGCCCTTCGCAATCACCTGTTGTCGTAGTTCTTACCTTCTATGCCAAATGGCAGCTCATGGCGTCCGATAAAGTCAACACATCTTTTTGATTGTTTTCTTGAAACCAGCGGATTTGGTAAACAAGAAATTAATTCAATTTAGTACAATATTAAAATTAAAACAAACAGAATTGATTTTCTTTTAAACACAGATTGTATAGTACGCATTTTCAGTTCATACTCTCAAGGTTTCAAGATCGTTCTGTGTTCAAAAATAATTGATACCACACCAATGTCATAATGAAAGCCTGTTTCAAAATTAACATCATTATGATACAGTTACGTCACACATAATAAGCATATTACAGTATGGTCAAACAAAAAATATATCAATGAAGACAAGCGTATAGAAGAGTATCCGTATTTCTATCACCAGTAAAACCACATGAGTCAAATAGATTATGAAATAAGATATTTTGAGAGGTGAAACAAGTTAAATTTTACAAGACTAATTATTTAGGCTTGAAATTCTTTAACTACAGTTAACTTTCAATTAATTATCCATGGTCATTCATTTTTTTCTTATCTATTTTAGTTTTGGTTTTGGAGGAGAGAGGTGTTTTAACAAGCACAAAAACGTTAGTCAACCAACAATAATATTGTAAGTACAGAAGTTTAATTTATTAAGTTTTAATCGTAAATGTAAATAAATTATTGTAAATGAAGTTGTTCAAAATCATCATGTTGATTTTTGTCCTCTTTCGACCTTCCAGTTCGTAATGCAGTGCCTCAACTCACTGTCCCTCACTTTTTAGTTTAAGTATTCCTATATACTTAACTTTTATAATTAATAAGTCTATGTGGGTACATTTAAGCAAATTTACCTCGTGGTCACAGCCACAGCAGTTAAAAGGTTAAATCTTTTGAACTGAGCTTATTTCGATAAGAATGTTATTGCAAACTATCGCCTTTAAAAATCAAAATTTAAAATCTGTAATTTCAAAATTCGAAAAATCACCATCTCTAGACATTAACACACACTACAATTTAAGTATAATCAGCATACTATAGTGTTCAAACTCTGTTCTAAAAAATAAGATAAAAAGAAATTACTTACATAATTATAAATATGTTCCCAGTAACTACTATTACTCTTGAATAATACAGGATTTCAGTTCAAAATGAAGAGAATATAATATATAACCAAACAAAATTGGTAAGTAGAGAAAAATAACCGGTACATTTTAAGAAAAGGGAAGAGATTGGCTGTGTATTTCATTAGTCACTATTGACCAGAAACAAGGTTGTCTATATTTTTAATTTTTTCTTATTATTTCATAACATAAAACTACTTGAAAAATCAACAGTTAATTAAACTGATCTATTTATTTTTATATACCAGAAAATGATTGTATACCACAAAATGATAAATGAAAAACATTCTACAGTACTAAGGAAGTGGTAACCAGTAACAGCAATAAGAAAAACATTGTAGTGACATACACAAATATACACAGTTTTCTTCATAAAAAGATAGGAAAATATTTTCATTACCACATCTTATCTCATATCTGCCAACTGCAAGAATTCTGTAGAAGCCAGTGTGCAAAGAATTACCAAAAAACTTGAAGTAGAAATAGTCATCTTCACTGATCAATCTAGAGCTTAATGTCACACTAAAAAATTAAAACATTTAAGTATGGGTGCACTGATATAATTTATTATTTTCAGCCCCTACATAGCAACTGTAAACTTCTATGGTCATTACTCTCAAAAATAAAATGTATTAACATGAACAGACATTATCTAACCAGCATTTCAAGGCTGAAGACTATCAACTTAACAGTCAATTACTTTCCACTGGATGTGAAATGGAATATGCAATTTCTTTATCAACCATCTTACATTATCAATTGGGGGCTGATTTCTATGACATGTCATATTTTTCCCCTTTGCATTATTTCAGGTTTACAACTAATTTAAACCCGATTCCAAGCATCCTGGTGAAAATGGAACGGCTTTTATTGTGCATATAACTGCATATTTAGGAGATTTTAAACTATTGTAGCATATTTAGTATGAATATGCATATTTAGGTCATATTTTTTTGCATATATGTATGCATATTAAATAAATTTTGAAGTTTCATATCATATTTTGTAAATTTTGCATTATACTGATACTTTTTGAGAATTTACAGATATTTTAAATAATTAACATTGTATTTTAATAAAAAGGGTGTAATGAAACGTAAATAAAATATACATAATGTGTAAGTGGTAAAGTCATATTTTAAATTTTATTGGTCTATTTTAATGTTTTTTTAGGTCATAAATGCATGCATATATTCTATTTTTTAGGTCATAGAAATCCGCCCCTTAGTTATCAATTTTTCCTATCAATTCATATTGTTGTATTGGAAGGAAAAATATTAGTTTAGAGCCAATAAAATTACAGGATATCTTATATATTGGTAACAAATCTTAGCTATTGCAGCAGCACAATTCTTTGTACAATTGTTTTCTGCATGTAGCAAGAATCATCAATTAAAATATTTAAAACATTCGTTGTATAACATTTCACTACCATCAAGAGGCAATTCATGGGGAGAAAGAGGAAAATTTCTATCAGTGGAGACTCCAATCTATCACTTAGCTCTTCTACAATGAACCAGAATCCTTAGCCTGAAATGTCAGTTCTATGAGAGTTTGGAATGAATTACCTCTTTCCATAAAATTCATGCATGGAAAATGTTCAGTTAATATGAATGGTCCAAAGCAAAAGTTTATCTTCAAATTATGAACAAATATGGCCATATCCTTTGTAAACTTTACAGCCATTAAGTATTTAACCAGCCAGCAATGAGCTATTCAAATTTACAGTTGTTAAGTTAAGTGCTGGTGCACCACAAAAAGATGTACTTAATGTATTAATTCTTAACCAATGCCAGTGCACCCTAAAACGGAGTATGTAATCATAACAGGTCAACTGTCCTGAGTCTGCGAATTTGTTTACGTTCACACATCTTGTGGCCAGTTTCTGAAAACGACGCTACGAACTCAATAGATACATATATTACAATAATTTTATTATTCTTGCTGCATTACATAATAAAATAATAGTTATTTTTTATAACAGAAACATTTCATAAATACTGTTGATGACATAATACAAGATTAGTTACAAGAAAAATTCCTCTAACATGTGGATTCAAACTAGTGACTGTGGCTTATTGTCCTTACTCTCTACCAAGTGAGATAGCCAGAGTTCTTGAAACAGTGGCAGATAGAATCTCATGATCATGGAATCTGAAGGTCACAATGCAGAGGAATTTTTCTAATAACCATTCTAAAGCTAATTCTTTTGTTTGAAAACTACTTCTTGTAATCATTATATGTCAGAAGTCAATTTGCTGCTTTTTCAGCACTGTCTCCTAATACATACACGCTGTCAAAATAAAACTGGCTGTTGGCTTCAGCATGCATGAAGTTTTTTTTCACACAATTATTATATTTTATAAATAGCTACCGATCATTATAACCATAAAAAGTATATGCAGTCTTGTAAACAAAGCTGGCTCTCACAAATGATTAAGGAAGTTTACAATGGACACTTATTTTCTGGACCCCGGCCATTATTATTTTGACAGATTTGTACACTTGCAGAAAGAAAGGAAGAGCTTCTTGCACCACCGATACTTTTCAGATTCAAGCAGTTATCATTTCTTCGCGCATGTGTACATGACAATAATTATTTGTTTTTCCTAACATACAGTTAATAAATAAAAAATAAATAGGGTTTTAAATCAGAGAGTTACAGATTTTACTAATAATGAACTTCCATCAGCCAGAATTTTTCTTCAAATGGTTTTTCACTATTACAGATGGTTGAGAAGACAATATGATGATTTTTAAATGTTCTACTTACTTGATTTAAAATGCTTACCTCTTTGTCAGAATATGTAGAGCTTATTTTAGTCTAAGTATGTAGAAAATTTACATAAAAAATAACAAGTCTACTGTTACACATGCCAACTAATAACGTATAACATGCCATTTCTCAGTATGTTATTCGATATCTTAACAATGAATAATTTTTTTCCCCTTCTTTTTGAGATTTATAATACATTAGGATATTCAAACTAGGAAAATTCATATATCTTTACAAACATAAGTATTCTCCAGAAACTGGCCATTAATGTGTCTCCAGAGTCTAATTATGTCCAATGCAACTGAAATGTGCCTATTGTTACTTTGGTTATCCATTTTTATAATAACTTTGTCAGATTGCCTTTCTATTGGATATTCTATGAATATTTGACTTTATTATCTAGTTACAGGTACACATACATTCTTATTCATTCATACTTCCTTTCTTTAAAACCTCAGGAGATATATGAATACACTTACATTAAAGCTTATCTCAAGAGAAGTAATATTTAAACTCTCAGTCCCACAGCACAACTCTATATTACAATATGGAAGGCTTCAAATAAATAATGTTCTTTGATATCAAATATACAAGTTGGTAATAACAGAGCGAAACTTGTCAGAAAAAACGAGTATCAATATCAAAGGTATTATGTAAAATAAAAGAAAAAATTAAGGATTTATTTTCATTCACATTCTCTCGACAATGATAAGTCATTTTGAGCCTAACTTCTTTCATTATGCTACACGTAACTATTCTAAAATCGAGGGATAGCAATTCCAATCAGCATTCACTTCCGTAAAAGGGGAAACCCCACTCTGGCTACGGGATTTGTATCTATCACCTCCTGAATATGAATCTGCAAAGTTACTGCCTGTTAAAAAAGTATAATAATATAATTAGGGCCCGGAAAAATCATATTTTAATAATGTGCTGTATTGTATGCAAATGTTAAAATGTGTACATGACATGAAAGAAAAATGTGTACAAGACATGAAACAAATAACAAAAAAATTATGGTTTCATTTTGCATATTGTTGCATATTTTGTTACTTTCGCGATAATGGATCATATTTGCTTAATTTGATAATATTTGTGAATATTTTGTTAATTTTTCACATTTTTAATGGCATATCTTAGATATTTTAAATTCTCTGTTAATTCATTTACAGCATGTTTATCTAAGTGAATGTTCTGGGAGTCAACTATGCAATAATTGACAGTACATTGCCTACGGAACTGACTGAATAATTTTAAAACAACATTTCACTTCATTAGTTTCTAATTTACTAAACTTTGTTGCATTGACCTTTGTTTAACAAAGTTATGTTTTATAAACTTCTATTTTTTGTAATTCATAATGTAATTCAGATAATAAGAGAATGTAAAGTATTAAAATTACTTAAATGATAGAGCATACTTCATTAGTTCTGGAGCTTATTTTACAAATTTTAAAGCATATTTGCTTGCATATTTTGTCTTCTGATGCAGCATTAACTTCCGGCCCTTAAATATAAAATATGTAAGCTTTCTTAACTCACAGTTGTCAATTTGGTGAAACCCTGTTTGTTTTAGTCTAGAAAAATTCATTAAAATTCAGCCAGAGGCAGAGTTCCTCATGCCTCATTTATTTCTGCATATGCTAGCTAATCAGAGGCATATTTACTTAAGAACATTAATGCCATAGGCAGAGTAAGTAAATCATGGGGTGCATTCAATTTAGCGCAGTGGCTTCATAAGCGGCAAACAACAAATCCACAAAATATAGGAATCTAATAGAACAGAAATACAAATTCATTCCTTTTGCAGTCGAAATATTAGGTCCTTGGTTCACTGAAGCTGTCAATTTTACTGATTCCTTAGGAAACCTCCTACAGACAGTGACAGCAGAACAAAGGTCGAAGTTATTCCTAAAACAAAGGCTAAGTCTAGCAATTCAGTGTGGAAATGCAGCCTCTATTATGGGAATATTCTTACCTTCTTCCACTATGGCAGAAACTTTTTTACATTTTATAGTTTATTTTGTTCAACAACTTGTTGTTCTTATGAGTGTTTTGTATGTGAACCAAATTAATTATTTTGGTTAGTTTTTTGTTCGGGTACTAAAAATTGACCTGTATGTGTCCATTGTCAGGAAGAATTATGGAATTTTAGATATTAAATTTTTTTCCATCCTAAGATTATGTTTCAGGAGATCAGTACACTATGCTGGAGCATAAGCATTTTTAGATTTATGTATACCGGTACCTAATAAAAGCAATAAACAGTAATTAACAGAAAAGGTGATACAATGTATGCTTTTAAATTGTTTATTAATAATGGTATAGGTTACTACACTGTATTGCTTTCAACAACCCTATGTAATAACTGGATATTTAAAACAAAATTTTAAGAATCCTTATAAAAGGAATAGCATAGTTAAGCCAAAAAATAATTACTGTTAAAATAATAGACGGAACTCCTTCAGAATAGCGTAGCCAGCCATGCTCTGTCATTAGCGACCGTGCCCCTCCGAGCCGCAAGGAACAAAAGAGAAACGATCGGCGCAGGGGTGAAATTTCCCGTCATATTCAATGTGAGACATAATAAACCCAGCGCTATTCAATATATTGCTCCTAAACTAAACTAATACAAATGTTCCTAACCTAACATAACCTGTCACTGACCTAGAATTTGGCTGTCACTACTTCTAGAAGCCTTATTATCCTTCCACATCTTTCGTAAAACATAGTTACACGAACCCCGCGCTATGCAGAATACTGCTGCTAAACTAACATGACTGTTCCTAACCTCACATAACCTGTCACGGACCTAGAATTCTTAATGCAGAAGCTTTTTTACCTCCACATCTTACATAAAACATCGCTACAGCAGTCGTTTATCTACCGAATTCAATCGGCATGTAATCATGTTCGTAATATTGGCGACATTGTAGACTTGGTCCCACTCGGTACGGCCCGGTTATGACGGCGGTCACCTTATTCTCAAGTTTAGCGTAATAGACAAAGATCTCTGCTTATGGCATTAATACTTTAGGAGATGTTTCAGGAGCTCTTGCTCCCACCCCATGACTTGGCGAGTCTGGTCTAAAGTTTGACAAACCTTGTGCCATGGGAACATACTGGTATGGGAAGACTCACTGTGGCTCGAGATGACTCGGGATGGCTTGACCTTTTCCATGGAATGTCAGTAAATGCTCAGACATCAAAGATTTGTGGCTGGATAGATCACAAGCCTCAGTACCTGTTCCCACAGCCTATTGTAGTTTCTAAAGTTGTGCAGGTGTCTCATCACAGTTTTCAAGTAAGTTAGTTCATAACTGAGTCGAGTAATGAAATGATTATGGAATTTTCGGATCTGTATGAAACAGAACCTGTCATATGGAATCCACAAAATCAACACCATAAAGATAAGAACATTATATATATATTGAATTCCTAGCTTACAAAAGATTCAGTGCCTTTTTTCCACCTTTCTTTCTTTTCATTTTTTATTTTACCAAGTGGGGTTTTCAAGACAGATTATGAGTTCAAATTGACTTGTGGGTTCAACTTCCATGGCTGAATGTGAAGTTGTTTAGGTTTTCTATAGTAAAAAATGCAAATGCTGTATTGGAATTTCCTCTCCATATCACAAGTAAGTGTATACAGCAAACATTCCTAAGTCCAAATAACATAAGTAGTCATGAGGCCTCTAAACAAAACCGTATATCTATGTTTTATAAATAATGGCTAGTACTGTATATAACTTATATTTTCTCCACTGAAACAGGTAAAAACGGCAGCTGGCTTACATTCCTCCCACCTTCCATCTCAAAAGATGGCTAAGCTGTCTGCAGCACTGTATAATGTTTATATTCTTATATTACTGTTCTCAGTATGTTTGCACTTTTTTTATTTTCTAGATGTAAAGGATTACTTCCCTGGACATTAGGGAGCAGCTGTATCTGCGACACCTAACCTCGAACAAAGGGTAATTCAATTCCTAATCGGACATGGCCCATATGGGTCATATCTGAAGAGATAGATACGAAAAAAAGAAGAAAAGACCAATGCCCTACATGTGAGGTGTGTATGCAGAAGCCAGAACATGTGTTCTTCGAGTGTCCTAATGCATTAGAGGAAACCCTGGAGAAAAAGACTTCCCTGCAAGGAAAACCTGTATGGAGGATTCTGAGGGACATGGATCAGTATGTTTTTTTGGAAGAACTTGCCAAACTGGTCACAGAGGAGGCGGCGAGGAAGTACAGGACCAACAGTGCAGCTGAAAGACTCATACCAGAGGAGACTGGAGATGGAAATGGAAAGAATTCCCCTACGGTGATCCGAGAGAATGCTAGAGAAACAGGTAGTAACCCCATAGTTTAGGTGATAATGCAAGAGTATATTTTCAACATAAGAAACTGCAAGATTCATCTCTGGATTTTTATCCAGCATTTGTAATACAGTCGACTGCGGTGGTCTAGAGGTAGCGTGCCCGCCTCTAGATCCGAAGGTTGCGGCTGCAAACGATGGGTTTTACAGGATGTAAAAATCCTGGGCACGGAGTCCTCCAGGAGGGACTTTAAACTGGGGGGCCCGTGTTGTAGATTTACAGCACGTAAAAGAACTCCAAGCCTAAATTAGAGCCTCTGGACAAAATTTCTCGGCCCTTTTACGTCCAAGTATACCTTAGTTTCCGGGTTACCCTATGGTAGATGACACAGCGGTCGGGTGGTAGGCCAGGTCCCTTCAGGGATGTAGTGCCATGGAGTTTAGTTTAGTTTGTATATATGTGTATATTATACAGTAATGCAGTGAAGATTGACTGCCCTGGAGATGAGGTAGAAAGGATGCAGCAAGCCATCATACCTATCCGTTTGGATAGAGAAAATGTCCATACTGTTCCAATTATTCCTGTATCAGTGGAGTTAGCGAAGATTGACTGAAACAATAATAATAATCTACCCCCAAAGAGTGATAATAACACAAAAGCTGCAATGAATGCAAGAATGCTTGAAACACATAGCAATGCAATAATAATAGTAAAGACAGAGACATTAAGAAAAGTAAATGCAAGACAGGCAAAATGTAGAGAGATATAAAATAATAAATACCATGATAGATAAGTTATATAAAAATTCATTGCAATCTCAAGGTACTTCTAAAATAGTAACTGAAATCCAAGGCTAGCACAAATGCTTTACTTGATTTTGTTGCTGTGTAGGCTATTATGAAAAGTATGAAGCTTACAATATTGAATCATATACCAATGAAAATAGAAACTCGCACAAGTTCTGTTTAAATTCGCAGGCGTATCTCACTACTCCTGTTTGACCAATAGGAGGCTAGGTATGAGAAATGGCTGGTCGCGGGTTCGATCCCCGATGAGGTCGTTGAAGTTTTTCAATTGGCCGAACGAATCCTTCTGGTGGCACTGTGGCCCTAGAGTTGATTCAGCCTCTAACAGAAATGAGTACCAGGAGCAATCCTGGGGCTAAATGCGGCCTGTGCATAAGGCTGACAACCTTACCACCTTCACGTGCCGAATGTCTAAAATCTGGGAACCTCAACCTCCTGGAACCCTCCGGGCCTCCATGACCTGTATAGGGAACACTTTACCTTTTTAAAATCAGTAACTGTTGTACAAAGACATTTCGTACACGATTTCATAAGGATCCACTAAATAAAAAGACAATATGTGATTGGTATTTGAGATTTACAGTCACAGGAAACCACTTCACTGGCCTCCCCTATCGCCTAATCTGACTCCCTGTTAATTTTTCTATGGGGGTTTGTCAAAGATCAAGTTTACCACCCTTGCCAGTTAATCTTGTTGAATTGAAGAATCTGATCCATGCGGCCGTGCCTAGAGTTGAACATGATGTACTCCAGCATGTATGGATGGAGTTGGACTACCATGTGAATTGTATGGATGTTTGTTACATTGTGTGGGAAGGGCACAGCAAGTACTTGTAGCAGTTGCAGATTATAAACTAGGTGAGTTTCTCTTTTCATTGGTACATGATTCAATATTCTAAGCCTCGTGCTTTTCATAATGCATAGCAATGAAATAGGGTAAAGCATTTGTACTTGACCATATCATGTTATCTTCAAGTAAACAACATTCGTTCAAATCTCGTAGAAGATTCCTCTGTTACTACCAACATCATGCCACTCAGCATTCACTTATAAGATCTTATTTACGTAACTCATCAAACCCAAGCAACTGTATCTGCAGCAGAAACTTCGCACTATTTTGACAACATGAACCACAAAGAAACTGGAAAACATCTCCCGAATGGAGGAATAAAATAAATGTTCTATAGATCTTTGAAATGTATAAACGGTGTAAATGAATTATCAACAATATTGGGGCACAGGGAGCAGAAAAAACACTCATAAAATTGAGGTGGGGAAGATTCCACGACGTTTAGGTTTAGTTTTACCCAGATAGGTTTTTTTTTTTCTCTTTTCGCATTTGAGCAACATTTTAAAACCAAGCCTTTGCCACAACAGGCAAGTTCACATCGCATTGCGCAGAAGGAAAACCAATTCATCTGATACTGTGAAGAATGGCATCCACTTTTCTCACGCTTTCAGTCTTAGAACAATCACAAGGTCCTTACCCTTAATGATTAAGTCACTGCACTCACTTATTCTCACACGATTCCAGTCTTCTTTACTAATCCATATCTTCCACGTTTAATATACAGAGTTTATACATCTGAAATTATAAAGCATAATGAAACACACAAACTTCTAATATTCCTAGGTGTTCAAATGCCTAATACCTGTGGGAGGTTTAACTCCTTTGCAGATCAACAGTAACTATTTTAGAGTTATTAAGTAATTTTACATTTTATTCCTCATTTTTATATATGTTGTGGTACCCTGCATTAACATTGAACCTTGAAATGATATGCTAGTGTAGTAATCACACTTACTCAATTATGTAAGAAAGCAAACATTGGTAATTTCTCTTATTTTGATAACAAAGTAGAAGGCAAACTCATCAATTCTTTCATTGTTGATTGTTACAACTTGCTTCTATCGACATAATTATGTAAGATATGTTTTGCATAATAATTAATATAAAGAAGGAGTTAGCTTTGATCCAATGAGGTATCTGTATGCCACAACAGCCCTTAAGACCCACCAAAGGCAGACAAATGTGATAATTTTTCCCTTCTTCAGTACGATCAGTTTGCTATAAAATATAACCGCTTTAGCTAGAAAGGCAGAGCTGCAGACGGAGAGATATTCTTGGAACAGCATTAAGTACTGAGTGATTGGTATCTCAAACCCCGGCAGGCTGGCTACAAGATCTGATCGGCACACTATGGTCACCTTAACTACAATATATAGATTACAACATTTTATTCTGTCACCTACCACTGCCAAGGTCAATACTGATACCTCAATTAATCTAATTAATCCTTATGAAATTCTATCATTAACTTCACTATTGTACAACAACCCATAGTTCCTATTTATAAATTTGCCTTTATAAAAAAATGATTTACTTTTGTGTCTCAAAACCTTGTCTGTTAGATTAGGGATTTAGTTTAAGGACACTAAATTACCACCTACCCCTAAATCCTGATTCCAGGCATGACAAAAATATGAAACATTAAAATGTAACTAGTTTTCCACAATAATACCAATTTGACGTTGATCTCTATTAAAAATATCTACGTACATAATTTATTTTATTACAGGAAGAGTCTAAACATGTCACCATTTTTTTTTTTGGAACTTCACAGTGATCAATTCCAGATTATCGCTCCCTTATGAACAGTTAAGTTTTACCCTGTTCAAATCCGATGTTTAACTTGACCATAAATGATCCACCAGAAAATGAGAATGAACAGGGTAAAATTTTTATTGAGAATGGTGCACATGGCAATAAAGGCGATCAGATTTTAAAACAAACAAACAAACAATAAACAAGAAAACTGAGTATTTCTTAAACCGCACAGCATTATAGACATTAACTTATGGTCTGTGATAGAAGACAGGAATAATTCAAGGTTTGGTGATAAACAAGCAAGCAAAATATTACAGAGACTACTCTGGATTGCACACAACAGAAAAACATATTATATCATTAATAACAAAAATAAACAAAATTATCCCAATACTTTTCAATATATAAGAAATATCTCAAGTGTTGAAAACATCTGCATCTCACTGAGACGAATATATTTTTGGGGGTGGAAGATCCTGAAGATCTCTGATAAACAATATATATCTTATTGTCTTTTTATTTGGTCCACGATTATTTTGTAAACCTAATACCAAAATTTATTTTACATGATGAGCTGATGTATTAACATGTCCATGCAATTTATTCTGTTAATACTGCATCTCATAGTCAATACATTTAACTCCATATTTTCCCCTCTTTCACTGCTTGTGGGGTCAGCAAATACTTTCGGCTTATGAGAAGGAAATGAGCTCATGAAGCGGACTTCATGTGCAGATATAGTCTAGATCAGGGTTGTCCAATATTTTTTGGTACTCAAGCGCATCTGTATGACACTTAGGGGGCTGTCACACTGGATCGATCGATCGATCGACACCGACCGACCAATATAACAAAACTATAGACAGCAGTGGTACCAGTCACATAGCATCGATCGCCAGCGATCAACAACGAGCGAGAGGGATCAACTGGTCTGTGAAATCAAACCTGTCTGTTTTTCAATCGACAGTCGATGGAAAATGGTGGCAAAACTCGGAAGCTTCGTACCCACCTGAATTTCAGAATTGATGCTGGAAGATTTAACTTTCACAATAATGTCGTTTTAGACTCACATTCGAATGAAATACAATTGCACGAATCCATTAAGGCACTTAAAACGATATCTTCTTATGTAATTTAATTGTACAAATACAAATATCCATCGAGTTGTAGCACCTAGCGGTGGGCGATCGAACTACAATAAACAACAAACCTCTTCGCTCAGCCAAAGCTTGAAGTAAACAGCTATAGCCTGAGATAGTAGGAGTAATATTTAACCCTACATCCCAACACATGTAGTATGATATTGTGCAGGAGATAAGCAGACGTAGGCCTAATAAGGTAATATACTTTACTCGAATATACAGTGTTGAGTAGACCTAGTAAAATCATATAAGCACATAACCTATAATATTTTCGTTGATCGATGACGCTCGATGCTGTGTGACAAGGAACTGAAATGTAGTCAAGAGCGCTCGATGGCAGTCGGTTGGTCTTGATCGATCGAAGCTCAGTGTGACAGGCCGCTTAGGGGTATGCGGGTGCCAGGTTATGATTCCACTATTACTAAAAATAATAACCACAATAATAATGATAATAAATTTAGAATTAACAAATATATGAAATTGCATACAAACTCACATAATTTGTGAGAAATTTGGCACTGTGTACTTGCTGCAAGTTGAGGAAAATCTGGTGTATAACTGGAACAGGCTGTTCTTAACGTGACATCCAGGTGTGAGTCAGGCAGGATCAGTATTTGGTTTCTTATTGTGTTCATAGTTAAAACCGCAACTTCATATAGATATGCTGAACCAAGGCACTCAAAACACATTCCACAAGCTTATGAGTAATACTTAAAGTATTCCAGAAAGCAAAGTACTTGGAACATTCTTACTGTAAGACCATTATAAATAGTTTGTTCATTGTCTGCAGCACAGCTTTCTTAGGATAAAAATTACTTTGTGGGCAAATTTGGTGTCCCATTGTTGTCTTGGTGAAACTCTGAAACTCTGTCATGATAGGTTGTTTACGGCACTGCAATATAGTGAGTCATGAGGAAGCAGGCCTGTTTTGCAGAACAAAAATGCAGCTATTACAAATTTTCTATGTTTGAGGATAGTGTTTTAAGATAAAATGTGCAAAAAAGCATTTCAAACATTATTGGTCATTAAATTTTAATTTGGAAATTAATTGTGATGGGCACCATAACAAGCCATTGTGGGTAACATGGCACTAACTGATGCAGTGCTGGACAGCGCTGCCTATGTTTCAAATCAAACAGACCACAGGAGAGTATAACTTACTTACCTGCAATAAATAAATTAACATCCTAGAAGTGGCAATGAGAGTCCCTAAGATTACCAGCCTTATAATTGCTCTCTGTACAAGGGATTGACGCCCTTTATAGGAAGAGGATGTGCTTCTGTGTTGTACACCCATTCATCTAGAGACATCAGGCTGTCGTCACTGAACAGGAGATACAGATACTGGAACAACATCACAATATTTCTCTAATCAGTTTATGAGCTGCCATGCAAAGTGTAACACATTCAACTACAGTGCACACCGCTTATTGTGATCACTTCGGGATGCAGCTAAGCTGATAATATTAACCGACTGATAACACTTACTTATTTACTTACTTACTCAATGGCAAGTCAATTCCTCAGCAAACTAAAGGAAGATCTATTTTATGGAACCCAAAGGTTCATTGCCGCGCTTACCTGAGCCTGCCATTAAACCCTATTCTTTGCTAAGTCTATCCAATCATCCCTTGCAAATCCTACTTCCCTTAAATCTATCCTAATATTGTCCTCCCACTTACGTCTAGGTCTTCCACATGCTCTTTTCCCTTCGGGTCTCCCAGTCAATACTTTTGAGATATGTCTTACCTCCCCCATGTGCGCAACATGTCCAGCCCATTTCATCCTAACACTAGCCAAAGGTATTAAATGAAGGATGTTTATTCTTATATAAGATAATACACTACAAAACAGAATTTAAAATATTTATTCATAAAGTAATACGTAACTGTGAATCATTGATCCACTCACATGCTAATACAGTAATAGACTGCAAGCAACTATTTTTTAACCAGTAATAAAGTTTTTTTAAGTGTTTTTACTTTCCTTTAGGAGTTCATTAACCAGTACTCCATATTCAGTTACGAGTTACGAGTGTTTTTGGAAGTCTATACTGATCTGTGGTGAACACCATGTAGCAAAACATCTAATGCCTATCTGTTTAGATTCTCCAGAATTAATGTGTGAATCTATGGACAAGACCTAGACATAGGTGGGAGGACAATATTACAATAGATTTAAGGGAAGTAGAATTTGCGAGGGATGGTTGGAGTTAGCGCAAAATAGAGTTGAATGGCAGGCACATGTAACCCTGGCAATGAACCTCTGGGTTCCATAAAATAGATAATATTCCTTCAGTTTGCTTAGGAATTGTCTATTGCCATTCCCATTGAGTGAATCTATGGATGTGACTTGAGAAAGTAATGAGCATTTTTTGTTTTGGAGGTAAGGGGGGGGGGGGGGGAACAGAAAGAAAAAACATAAGAATCCAGTCCTTAATCATGACATATACTTTACAAATTATCCAATGAGGTGAAATACATCGTTTTATGTCAAAAGCTTTTACTAATATAGTGTGATGGGCCAATGCAAATAATATCTTACTGTCTTGAATTAACAACAAATTCACACAAAATTGAAGTCTTTGATTTTGTAGAACATCAGTTCTCAGCATTACTTATTCATTCATTCAAGAATGAGTTTGTCTACACTGGAAACTTCTAGTGTTTAACTGACTATTAGGTCCTATGAATAGATAAATTATCAAATTTCTCTATAGAATGAAATAATCCAGCGGGCAGTCAACTAAGATTCATATTTTTATGAGCACATCGCAGGAAGTTAATGCTTAACAACACTTACCTTTAACGTCTCTGCAAGGAAGAAACTTTGTTGTACATCATCTTTAGGCGGATCCTCTAAATAAACATTTTTGAGTCCCGTATATCCACCTGCTACTCGACAATGTTTTTCAAGTGCCTAAAATAAAATGTTGTAATTTAGAGTCTTTAATATTTCTCTGAAAGTTTTCACTTAATCTTAATGACCTTCTGCATTATTGTCACAAATAAACAGTTCAAATATAATAGTATGTACAATACTCTAATTTATTTTCAATGGAAACAACACAAAAGTAACATCCCTAGTTTTCAATAGTTAGAAGAACACAATTTAAATTCGAAGCAGATATGACGTGACACTTCGAGCCATATGGTATTCTCATTGTCAATGGACTTTTGAAGTTAGACATGCTTCAATGATTGATTGACTGTTCTTCCCAAAACAACGTTACAAGGAAAAATAAAGACATAATATATTAATACAGTCTATACTTAATAAATATCTTTGAATGAAATAAAGATGTAAAAAAGCCAATTATTAATTTTTAATGAAAGAATTTTTGTACTGAATACTGAAATGGTCGTACTTGAAACATAAAAATGAAATATCTTTCTATTATAAAATATGGGGTATGAGTGGGGATTTAAAATATGTACTTAATAATGAAAAGAGCTCTAAATTGAGGCCTGTTATATCGAAATTAAACCATAACTAAAGAAACATAATGAAATTTTTAGCCCTTTGCATATAAAAAATATCACTTATAATTTATATTTGAATTATCGGAAACCATGCTATTGCATGCCAAGAAAAGCTGAGATTCAGTATTTAAAAATGGTTCAGTATTTTGGCAGGGAACAAGGGAAGACAAAGAAATACAGAATAAAAAATTCCACGATACTTAAGGATACCTATCTTTCATGAATGACAGATTCAAAATTGTATTACCATCTGATAAAGTGATTTTTTTCCCCGAACTTTTATATTCCAAAATACTGTCATTCTATATTTGGAGAAAAGAAAGAAAGAAAGAAAAAAAAAACTTGTATAATTGCAAAATTTTCGTTTTTAGTTCAAAGCTTTTTTAAAAATCTGATGTGAAAGTCACATAACTTCCTCTGCCCAAATAAAAGTTTGCAGCATTTACGCTAATTATGCTATAAATATCTTATAGCCCCTTCTTTGAATGTTGCGACTAAAAACGCAGGCTATGGGGAAAAAAAACAAGTGACTGCAAACGTTTATTGAACTTTCCGCTGTTAAGAATAATTTCCGAAATTTATCAAATATTCCCCTCAGATATTTCTTTACTGTAAGCAGGGCCAACAGTACATTTTTCTCACTTCACGTGCTTATATAGAATAAAATGCCTTAAATGTCCGCGTATTGAGTTGTTCACCAGGCAAGTTGATAGGTTACAACCACCCTTCAGAGAATGTTTTTGAAATGGTATAAGCAATCCATGTACAAAATTTAAAGAAAATTGTTAGAGCCGTTTATGAGAAAATAGCAAAAAACAAAATATTCTTCATGTAAAGTCCCCTTAAATATAAGAGAAGGTTGTCGCCAATCTTCACAGCCTCAGAAGGTACCTAACCCAAATACAAAATTTTGTTTTCGTACGATTTACAAGAAGCCGTATTGCAAAAAGCACGTATTCACAGTGGGTTACTTATAACTACCCTTCAGAGAATTTGTTCGAAAAAATGTTTCAAATATAAGTTTTAGCTCTTTGTACAAGCAATCCATGCGCAAAATTTAAAGAAAATCGTTAGAGCCGTTTTCGAGAAAATCGCGAAAAACGAAAATTTCTTCATGTAAAGTCCCCTTAAAAATAAGGGAAATTTGTCGCCAATCTTCGAATCACATCTTCAGAAGGTACCTGACCCAAATACGAAATTTCGTTTTCATACGATTCTCCGTTTCGGAGCTAGCCTGTTCACAAACTTCCACACAGACAGACAGACACACAGACATGTTTCCAAAAATAGTATTTTTGGATTCAGGGGGCCTTGAAACGTGTATATATGCTAAAAACTCAACTTCGAATTTTGGGGTCGAAAACAATACTTCCTCTACCTATAGTACCTATGGTACGGGCAGAGGAAGTAAAAATGAAATTCTATTTCTCAAGAGAAATTTTTAGTTCTAGAAAGGCATTTTTTACAGGACATAAATGATATGTTTATGAAAAGCCTCATAAATATAAAAAGAAGCCTATGCATTAATAGGATAAATATTCAATAAATAAAATAAATTTTTAGTTGGCAGGATGTCAGTGATATAAGTGTAAAATATTTTACAAAATAGACTACTTATTTTTTTTATTAAAACTAAAGTAATATGGTATAAAAGTTCATGTACATTGAGTTTTGCTACAGCATAGACCTAATTGAATTCAGGACATAATTAAGTATATTTAAACATAAAAATAGCTGTATTTTGGTGCACAGTAATTATATCCTTAACCACATCCTCATTGAGATTCTGCTTCACTAGTCTATCTACACTATCTACACTATAGGCAAGTGTTAACAGTAAACTGGCAAGAATAGTTAAAAACTATCTTCTTGAAAAGTTTAAAATCCTAGGGATTTGATATTTTCTTTGCAGAAACATGCAATATTTTGCATCACATGAGCCAATAATATATTGAAACTAAATAAAACTTAAATTAATCCAATCTTTTACTGAAATTTAACATTTTATTAACGTCAAGTAGGATATAGTAATATAAGAATTGAGTCAATTTTTGTGACACTTACTTCATTTGGGTCACCTTTTTGGAGACTAGTTTCAGGACATTTTTTCTCACATATTCATTCCATTTTGACTGCTGCTTGTTGCAGCAACAGCAGTCAAAATGGAATGAATATGGGAGAAAAAATTTCCCAAAACTAGTCTCCAAAAAGGTGACGTGAAGTAAGTGTCACAAAAATTGACTCAATTCTTATATTACTACATTAGAAAACTTCACTGTTACTAACTTCGTGTAATAATTAATATATAAAGTAGGATCCCTAATAATACTGTTCTCTAATGGTATGTGCGAAGAAAGAAAAAGAAAAAAAAGGGGGGAAAAACAAAATCTTAAGAACTCATGCTATAATTAGGAAAAAATATGTTTTTCTGCAAAGACAATAAACTTTTCACCATTTTTTATTTACTTTAGTTGCATACAAAAAACATGCACTTTGAAAAGCTGCGAAGTTATCTCACTTTTACTATCTTAAAAATGAAGAATAAAGAACAAGCTAGGAAGTAAAATGTTTACCTGAACTGCTTCCCACCCCCAGTCTCTATATTTTTGGTTTTTGGTGAGTCTCCACATGATGAAATATGATTCTATTACTTCTGGCCGGAGAATATAGTACTTCTCACTGCTCTTTAGAGCCTTTGCTTCGATGGCTTCCGTAAAACGAAATGCCTCAGGTCCTAATTTTGTAGCTGTGCGATCATATGACTCATGGCAAGTGTTTGTTATAGCTTCAGCTATTCCCATGTAGCGTTTTGATAAATCATTCTTCAATGTATGTGCTCCCAATCCAATCATACCACCTAAAAGAGAACAAGGTTACTACATAGCATTACAAAAAGGTCTCCATAGGCCTGTATGCCTTTCTTCTGCAAATGATTTAAAATAATAAACAGCAAAATACATACTGCTTTAACAATATCTGCTGTCTTTTCGGGTTGAAAACTTATTTGCTTTTAAAAAAGTCTGAATTTAGAAACAAGCATCCTGAAAGCAGATTCAACACTTTTTCTTGCCCTTGAAATTCTATAATAATTAATCACTCTCTTACGATTATCAAGGATTTCCCTATCATACGGACGCTCATTTAAAGAAAATGCTTCGTCTCCTATGAAGAACATAGAAAAACCGGAATTGATTCTTCTTCTGATAGGCCAGCGGGGGGATATTAAGTTCATTTTTAGAAAGAACAAGAAAAAATCCATATGCTCTAAAGACATGCCCATCGCTATTCTATGGGCCATCAGCGTCAGAACAAGTGAATAAAATTGTCAAAATGAAGCCCTTGTAGTTGAAAAATGCTGAACCTTATTTGCCTGGGGGTTTGATTCTAACATGCCAAATAAAAATATAAGAATAATGGAAAAGCTGCAGGTTGCATTTGCTACTTCAGTGTGAATGCAAAACTGTGAGCTACGCTACTCGATAAGTAGCCTGCATCCAGGTATTGCGACTCGCAGGCTATGCTACTTTGGTGTGAATGCTTCCTAATATCAGTAATACTTGAAAACAAATCAATTTAATAATGCAGTGAGGCAAGAACAGAAATGAATGAAAATAGTTTCAAGTAAAAGTATCTTCGCAATACTGTTTCTGTTGTCTGCTTACAACAAATCTAAACTGAAGGATAACACAGTTTCACGAGTGAAACAAGAAAATTGTGCACAGGCTGCCCCAAAAGCAGCACGGAAAACAATGGACGGAGGGGTATGGGGTTTGCCAATCGTGTGTGTGCACTACATTACTAATTTCATGCAGCAAGGGAGCTGAGGATGGGTTTCACTGTGTTCACAGCAAGCACAAAAATAATACTTATTAATTTTACATTACTTTTACAAGTTGAGATGTCAAGTTTGTAGGTAAATTTTATTGGGGCTTCAGATGATAATATTATTGCGTGCTACAGCGCTGGAGCCCGCACAGTGAGAAATTGCCACTGGATTTAGCTGATAATAATGTTACTTGCATGAAATCACTAACAGCTATTCAATTTTATTAATAACTAGGGGGCGGATTTCTATGACCTAAAAAATAGGATATATGCATGCATTTATGACCTAAAAACATTAAAATATGACCAATAAAATTTAAAGTATGACTTTACCACTTACACATTGTATATATTTTTTTAAGTTTCATTACAATACATATTATTAAAATATAATGTTACTTATTTAAAATATCTGTAAGTTCTCAAAAAGTATCATTATAATGCAAAATTTACAAATATGATATGAAATTTCAAAATGTCTTTAATATGCACACAAATATTCCAAAAATATGATCTAAATATGCATATTCATACTAAATATGCTACAATAGTTGAAAATTTCCTAAATATGCAGTTATATGCACAATAAAAGCCGTTCCATTTTCACCAGGATGCTTGGAATCGGATTTAAATTAGTCGGAAACCTGAAATAATGCAAAGGGGAAAAATATGACATGTCATAGAAATCCGCCCCCTAATAATAACATCATGGCAGAGTTATCGAATACATTGAAATATGTCGTCCTTTGTAATACTGTCCCTTAATGTGAGCATTTGGCTCGTTGGGACCTTTTGTTAAATAAATAAATAAAAAATAAAAAAGATGGCTGTCAAGTTGCAACCATGCAAGGAAAGTATCATTAATATTGTATTATCTTCTTGACTTGTATTTTCAGATGTGGCAAGAGGGAACAAATAAATTACTAACCTGAGAAACAAGCAAGATGATCCATTTTATGTTCTAGACGATCAAACTTCATATCAGAAATGTATGTGAGGCCACCGGGAGACACCTTGAGCATGTGCTGTAGAACATAGTGTATAGCATCATCATACATTTGTCTTGCTTCTTGATCTTCTCTGCCAGACTGAAGCCATGCCTTCAACAGATATTCATAGAAACTGTCGCCAAGTCCACCCATGGACATATGATCTGTAATTAAACAAGATGAGTTATGGTACTGTAAATAAAAACATATTCCAAAAAAAGAATATAATTTCTTGTGTTTTTCCAACAAATACTGGTACCTAATGCCAATAAGCTGGGTAGAATTTATATGTAATAAAAATACGAAAACATGTGTATATATATATATATATATATATATATATATATTTACATCTTTATATATATATATAATTTATATGTAGAATTATGTATTAATATATACATATATATACAGAGTGCTTCAGAAAAATGTATACACACTTTGAAGTGTCATAGAAAATCTATTTTCCGTTCTACGAGGTTAAATTTCTGGAAATGGAAAGCTTAAAGTCCAATTTGAAAAATACATTACTTTCTGATGAAAATGTGATTGTTCAAATGTTCAAAATGGTGGCCTTCAGCATCAATACATTTCTGAGTACGAGTCACCACTGATTCCGTACATCGTACCAAAGTGATCAATGAGATTTCTGTGCACACCGATGGAATCTCATTCCAAAGTGTGTCTAAGTTACGTTGTTTACGTTTGTACACATCTTTTACTGTGCCCCTTAAGAAGAAATCCAGCGGCGTTAGGTCTGGAGAGCATACAGGAAACTCGATTGGCTCCTTGCGTCCTATCCACTGCCTTGGCAAATTTCGGTTCAGGTATGCTCGTACGTCCTTTGACAGTGTGGTGGAGCGCCATCTTGTTGGTAATAAAACCGTATATTGCACGAATGGCAGGGAATATGGAATGAGCAAGCATTGTTTGGTACTTTTCATTGTTGGATGATTATGGCACGTTTGTTGAACAATTGTTGAATCTACTCTACTGCAATCTGTTGAAGAAATATAACATTACTTTCTCCCAGAAATTGAACCTTGTAAAACGAGAAATAAATTTTCTATAACAGTTCAAAGCGTGTATACATTTTTCTGAAACACTCATATATATATATATATATTTCTCCCCCCCCCTCTTGAGATATGCGTTTGAAATGACAGAGTTGGAGTGTAAATTTGTTAAATGTTTCTTTTTTTTTTAACAGTAAATGTATATGGGGTACGCCATAGCATAGTGGTTGAGGTGCTGTGCAACAAACCGGGAGATTGTGGTTTACTTCTTTAGGTAATAAGCAGGTAAAGTCATAATAATTCCACATCACCTTAGTCTCTTTATATCCTCCCTGACATTTTTCAATTTGTTATCATAGGTAATGCCAAGAGCGACTTGGAAATCGCTGATAAATTTGCTCTAGGAAAGTTCTAAGTAAAGAGAAGTCAGGAGAATTTTTAATGACTACAGTATTTAGAATAATATTTAATAAGTAATTAATAAAATGTATTGAAATTGAACTAATTGAATAGCATTTTAGATTGACATGGTACTATTAAAAGGCATTCATTACATATAATCAATGTGACTGTTTTCTGTGAACAAAACATGATCAGTTAAGAAACATCCATTTATTCAAGTATTGTTTGCTGAAATAGAATATTGAAGATATCTTACTTAAACTAATTATATTATTGTTACAGTTGCTAGCGATGCAGGAAAAAATTAGGTTTTTCACTTAATAATTAAATTCAAAACAAATAAATACAATACACAATATATCTGTACTGTACTGATCTCGAAGTGTAATACTATGCACGTATCAACAGATGCAGATGCTCAGCTGGATGATTTAGACCTCATCCAAACAGAAAGGGGAGAATGATTAGCTTGTCTCTCTGAATTCATCTCCCGCCTCTCAAAGACATTTATCTTCACCTGCAGCATATATTCATGCTGTTGAGGTTATGTGTTTATAATGTTTACAGGAGGTGATTTCAATTATTAAATGTCAACGTTGCTAAACCATGGAATACACTTCCTACAAAATATTATAATGATGCTTCCTGAACAGAAGAAAGCATAATACTAGTTTAAACTTAAAGATTGTTGAGATCAGGATTTGCACACGAACTTCACTTAATAGGTATATTTACCTCAGAATGCAGTTCGATGGACAATTTCCACCATCATCAGCTGATTCGACTCGACTGATCTTATCGAAATGCATTCTGAGGTAAATATACCTATTAAGTGAAGTAAATATACCTATTAAGTGAAGTTCGTGTGCAAATCCCGATCTCAACAATCTTTAAGTTTGAAATCCCTTCACTGTGTATCTTCCCAACTCAAATTATAACATAATACTAGTATTCACTGTATTTGCAGATTAAATCTTAATGTACCGAGACAATGGTGATATATGCATAAATCACTGCCTATAGAGACTCCAACCTGATTAGAATATAATGAAAAAAAGATGTGTCTGTATCGCTTTTGTAATAGGTGATAAAGCAAATTAAATAAATACTGAGTGAATCAAGTCTGTGACTGGCCGATTTCAGACTCATTCTTACATGTTATTGGTCCAAATCTAAAGAAAGACTATGAGCTATATAGTCTAAATAATTGTCTATACATACACATGCGAGAAAACCCACTTTCCAGCGTTGTGTTGTCCAACAAAGCAAGAATTAGGAGGTAAACCATCACAAATATAAGACAAGATTGCAACAACACATCTGCAAAAACTGAAGACCCAATAATTGTTGATGGACATGAAGAAAGGATCTTACGACGGGCACGATGTGATAACTTTAGCTGAAGTGAGCATTTTCCTGTCTGCTTTGGCCGTAGTATAGACTTCACCAACAGTACTGATATCACCAGCATCATCACACATGAAGTAACATCAGCTGCATAATTTTCTGGAAAGCTCTTCAGTTCTGGTAGTTTACCCAACGTAACCTTCTCATCTGTTTATATCATACCACCATAGAAAGGAATGTGATATTAAAATTCAACATGCATGTTACATATATTGAAAACAATATCAAATAAAATAAAATATAATAAATAAATAATCCTGTAAACGTTATTGAACCTAGTTCTTAAAACATGAATTCAGAATGTACTGCAGTGACCAACTCCTTTCAAAAGGGCAACACTAACTAGCAAAGCTATTTTCACTAAGGATGAAAATCCCTTAGGATTAGCGTTACTCATAAAGGATTGGTGAGTGTTCTGCCCAAATTGTAGAATGCTGACAACCACTGATATAATGGATAAAAATATAAGGATCTGATTTAACAAAAAATAAATAAATATCAATAAATATATAAAATCAGGGAAACTGATGTAAAATTTTTGTAACGTTTTGGAAACGTTTGTTTGGTTGTTTGTTTTTGTTTTTTTGTTTTTGTTTGTTTGTTTTTTGTTTTTGTTTGTTTGTAAACGTTTTGGAAACGTTTGTTTGTTTTTGTTTGGAAACATTTTGGAAACGTTTGTTTGTTTGTTTATGTATGTTTTTTGTTTGTTTGTTTGTAAACATTTTGGAAACGTTTGTTTGTTTGTTTGTAAATGTTTTGGAAACGTTCTGGAAACATTTGTTAGTTTCTGTTTGTTTTTATTTGTTTGTTTGTAAAAGTATTGTAAACGTTTTGGAAATGTTTTTTAAATGTTTTTTTTTCTTTAATAAAGAAAAAACATAAAATGAGAATTAAATTAGAAGAAAATACATGTTATATGCAAGATTTTCCCCTTAAAAACAGGACAAGGAAAAAAAAATAGAATTATAGAATTAGAACAGATAACAAGAGACAAGAGGAAGAAAATAGTTTAATCCAATGTTTAATGAATGTATAAGAACCTAAAAATGAAGAATCATACATCTACCAAATAAATTGTATGAATTGTGAAAAATTTACATTGGGCAGACAAGAGTGACATTGAAAGTAGATTCAACGAACATTACAGAAACATAAAATTCAGATAAACAGAAAAATCCACAATATCAACACATAGTCATGAAATAGAAAATCAGGCTACTGAAACCAGTAGAAAAGATACAAGAATTAACAGTCTGGGAGAAACTATTCATTGGAAAAAAACAAACTTAGGTTAATGAATTTTGATATACAAGTAGAAGTTAGTTTGATCAGAAGGTACATCCATCAACCACCACCAGAAGGGCCAAAAAACATCAAGCAAATGAGAATAGCTGAGGAAGAGAGCAACACCGCTAGTTGTATGCAGCTGATGATGACTACAATGGTGGTTAAAATTAATTCTAAATTTATGTATGATGGTTTCTTGGGTTTCTAACCAGTGAAGGAGTTTATGCAGTCCGAGCTTTTGGCAGCAACTAGCTCTGCCGCCATTTCTGAGAGAAGTGAGCTGGATTGGGAAATATTTACTATGAATAGGAAAGACAGAATATGCTAGGACGGGTGGGGGCTGGGTGAGTAGGAGTATTGATTCCGAACTTTCGGCAGCTATCTCCGCTGCCATCTTCTGGGTGAAGTGATCTGGATTGGGAAACATCTGTATTATGTATAGGAAAGACAAGATATGCTTGGATGGGTGGGGGGCCAATAAGAAAATTAGAAAATGCAACAATTAAATAGAGAACTCTGATTATGGTCAGAAAGGAACTTCACTTAATTCAAAGTAATCTGAACATGTTTCAAGTCAACATCCTGAGTCATCCTCAGCTATACTCCATCTGAGATAGAAACAACACCCACCAGGAGGCACAGCTGTTGTTCCAACCTCAAATGGAGTATAGCTGAGAATGAGTCAGGAAGTTGGCTCAAAACATGTTCCGGTTAGTTTGAATTAAGTGAAGTTATGTATGTTAAATCTCCATCTCAAGTATTAATATTGAATTTATTAGTTTTGTGAGATGTGACCCCCTAAAATCCAACCTCAGTGTCCTTGTCGCAGGGGGTGGGCAACGACAAGTAGGGGAATGCATGTTGGGGTGATGTACGGTGGGAATTAAGTTCCCGGGACCGCTACGGTAGCCGAGAAGGCCCAACATGAACCCTGAAAAGGTCGGCGAATGAGGCAATGGTTGCAGTTGAAGCGTCTGACCCAGAGCGGGCGGCTTCAATCAAGTAAAACAGGGGTAGGAAGAACTCCAAAGTTCTGATAAACAATCTTCCTAAGGGAGCAAACCCTGATTAAAAACCGCCAAAGGCCAGCCTAGCGAGCTACCTGAGGTGTATAAATAATTGCTCACAGAACCACGCATGGAACTAAGCCGGATATGGATTTAAAGGTGACGACCAGGCAACGAAATAGGATACGGCGAATATGGAAAAGTAATACAATGAGAATTGCTACATGGAATATAAAATCATGGAATGCAAAAGACCAAGAAATTATAATGCAATTGGATGAAAAGAAAATCGATCTATGTTGTATTTCGGAAACAAAAAAGAAAGGAAAAGGGACTATGAAAATAGGTGACTATATATTAATTTATAGCGGAAAAGATAAAGAAAAAAGATCTACAGCTGGTGTGGGAATTTTAGTGCATAGTAAGTATGAACAAAATATAGATGAGATTGAATATGTAAACGAAAGAATAGTATTATTAAAACTCAAATTTGATGAAAAAATACTGTACGTCTTGAGCGTATATGCACCAGATATGAATAAAATGAAAAATGAAAGGAAAACTTTCTATGAAGACATTCAAAATCAGATAGACAAAATCCCTGTGGATAATTATATAATAATAATGGGCGACTTAAATGCTCGCATAGGAAATAATATAATTCCAGGAATACAACAAAGATTTAATGAAGAAGTAAAAAATGATAATGGAGATTTATTATTGGAATTCTGCTGTCAAAATAACTTCAGAATTAATAACACCTTTTTTAAACACGACATGGAATATAAATATACATTTACAGGATCAAGAGGCATAAGTTCTGTTATAGACTATATTATAACAAATAGAAAGTTTCTACCAAGTGAAATATTAGACGTAAGAACATTGAATTCTGCAAATGTAGGGACTGATCATATGCTGGTATTGGGTAAAATTAGATTGGAACATAGAAGAAAGAAAAGGGAAAAGATAGAAGAAAGAGAAAAATTAAATATTGAATTATTAGACGACCCTAGTGTGAGAGATTTGAATAAAAGAAGATTACAATATAAAATTGAAAATAATACCATACAAATGTCTGATACACTAGAATCAGCATGGGAAAAAATTAAAGGAAATATTCTATATGCTGTAGAAGAAGCATTAGGGAAAAGGAAAATAAAAACCACACAAAAAGGAAAAACACCATGGTTTACAAATGAGGTAAAACGATTGGCAGACGAAAAGAAGGAAGCCTTTCTAAAATTTAAAGGTACACGATTGCCGGAAGATAGAGAAAGATATAAGAGGATAAGAAACCTAGTAAATGATAAGATAAAACAAATAAAAGAATCTTATTGGGAAAAATTCACCAAAGGAATGGAATCAGATTTATATGGTGCTCAACGAAAAGTGTGGAAAATGGTTAGGAATAGAAAAATGGAAGTAAATGAAACTGTAAAGGTTAAACAAAATGATTTAACAAGATGGAAGCAATATTTTGAAGAATTATACAATGATGACATTTTAGACGAGGACAATAATAACCACGTAGAGTGTATCTCACAAGAAGAAATTGAAGTTAAAGACGAAGAAATAGTAGAAGGAATAAGAAAATTAAAGAATAGGAAAGCATCGGGGCCCGATGGGATACGTAATGAATATTTAAAATATGGTGGGAAAAGTTTAAATGAAGAATTAAAGAAATTATTTAATAAGGTGTTTAAAGTGGGAAAAATACCTATGGAATGGAAAAATAGCAATACAATTCCTATTCACAAAAAAGGAGATAAGACTAATCCAGGAAATTATAGAGGGATAACTTTACTATCATGTGTATTAAAACTATTATCTGGTATAATACAAAGAAAAATTATGACATACGTAGAAATTAGTGAACAACAACAAGGATTTCGTCACAATAGAAGTACAACAGATGCTATATTTATTATTCGCCAAATAGTCGAAAAAGCGATTGAATATACCACACCAGTTTTTCTTTGCTTTGTGGACTTAACCAAAGCTTTCGATCGAATTAGACTAGATGATGTAGTAAGGAATCTGAGAGAAAAAGAAATACCAGAGCGGATAATTAAAGTAATAGAAGAAATGAATAAAGATACAACTACAAAAATTTGTATAGAAGAACAAACTACAGAGGAGATAAAATGTCAGAAAGGAATAAGACAAGGTGACTCCCTTAGTCCACTACTGTTTAATTTAATAATGGACAAAATCATATATAGCGTGAGAGACCTACGGGGTTATTTGATGGGAAATAAAAATTTTAACATAATAGCTTATGCTGATGACGTGGTATTGATAGCCAGTACTGAAGATGATTTACAACGATTGCTATATCATTTTGTAAAGAATGCAGAGAAATATAATATGAAAGTATCTACAGAGAAGAGTAAAACCATGTGTATCTCAAAAGAACCAATAAGATGTAAACTGGAAATAGATAAGAAAATGATCGAACAGGTGATGAATTTTAGATATCTTGGAGTGGATATAACGAGTGATCGCCATGTAATAAATGAAGTAAGAAACCAAGTTCAAAAAGCAGCTAGAATCTCGGGATGTCTGCGTGATGTGATCTGGAAAAATAAATATCTTAGTATAGAGAGCAAAATAAAAATATATAAAACTGCAGTTAGACCAATACTAACATATGGTACAGAAACTAGAGCAGAAAATAGCAAAACTAAACAGCTTATGAGAACAACAGAAATGAATACATTGAGAACAATATTAGGGAAAACAAGATTAGATAAAGTAAGGAATGAAACAGTCAGACAAGAATGTGATATAATGGACGTGGTTAAATTCACAAAGGTAAGAAGGCGAGAATGAAATTCCCACGTTGAACGAGCAGGGAGAAATAGATTGATTAAAGCGGCAAGAGATCTTGTACCAAAAGGAAAAAGAGAAAGAGGTCGTCCAAAGAAGAGATGGAAGGAAGGATGTTTATCATCTCCATCGGATTCAGCGTGAAGACGAACAAGCGAAAGCTTAAACAAAAGAAGAAGAAGAAGAAGAAGAAGAAGAAGTGAGATGTGAAATTGACCCTTCTCAGGACCACCATTTTGTTTGGAAGTAGGAGTAGCCAATACTGGCTTTCAGGCCTGGCTAAAGTGTAAACCACCATTCCTATTGAAGTTTCAGCTTTGGATCTGGATTTCCAAGGCTACTACAACGATTCTGTATCTCTGCCTCCCTAGGATTCTGGTCCTAATATATTCTCAACACCAAGAAAGCCTCAAGTCACACATAATTCTGAGGTATTTATCCTAAAATGAAGTTTTGTTTGAGCATTTAACAATAATTTATGAGATGATGACTAGAGACCGGATTTTAAAGGAAAAATTTTCACCCAAAAATGGATGAAAAAATAAAAAATTATTGCCATAAATAGGTGGGAAAAAGGGATATAATAGTATAAGACAGTGTAAAAATTCAACAGATATATACATGTTTGTTTTATGTTTCAATTTACTACATTAGAAAAGTCTTGAACTTGATAACATTTAACACTTCCACATTCTTGAATGTCAGATTCTGTCTCTTTGAGTGTAAAATATCTTTGTACAAAGAAAATAACCTCTCAACATCGACGGAAACCAATGGCGAATACTTTGTTCGAACTCGGAATTCCAAGTTCGGTGTCTGGATTTTTACACAAACTCTGCTTGAGCTTCTCTTTGGCAAATCTCTCGAGCATGTTGAAGACTTCTTCTACCACTCCCCATTGTGACTCCTTAGATAAACACTCCTCCTCCAGTCGTGTGACAGCCCCTGGTAGAAATCTGAACGTGTGAGTGGCATACAGTCGGGTTTTTCAGTAAAGACTTTGCTTGCTCTACAGCTGCTGATTCTGTATCATCTAATGACTGAAGAAATTTTTTGATCTTATTGAAATTCTCACAGAGGAAAATAGCACACGAAGTCCATGTTCCCCACTTTGTTATAATGGGAAACTTAGGCAATGGCAAGCCTGTGATTCCCTGTAACGTTCTATTCTGCTGGGAGGAATTACTTTTTCAATGGTGACTCAGTGAAAACAATTTTTAATGTTTTCGTATTACCAAATACTGAGTAATTTATGAAATTTTCAAAATAAATTAGCAAAAAAGGTACTGGAAAGGGAAAGTTCCTAAAAAAACGGAGATGAGCCTAAAAAAGGGAGGGGGAAAGGGAACTTAAAACCAGGTCATTTGCAGTTGAAACTTACTCAGTAATGTCCTGTTCAATTTTATCACGTTTTGTGATGAAATATAAAAAATAGGAATTCCCTTTAAAATCCAGTCTCTAATGATGACTACTGTCAAATGGTAAGGTAACAGAAATTTGAGTGATACTTACGTTGTCCCCATTTCCCGGTTTTAGGATTGATATAATTGGGATAAAGGCCACGAGGCTTGTCCATGCTTTGAATAACACGTCGGATATGATCTACTTTGGCACGGTACACAGGATTGCCTGTCACATCTGACAAATAAGCAAACTCTAGATGCAGAGTGCCTACTTCTGACAGGATGCTGCAGCCACCACTTGCCCAGCCATAATTTTTACTGGCCTGAAAGTAAGAATACATTATTAAAACCATTAGTTAAATTTTGGTGTTACAATAGCACAAAATATAACAGCAGCAAGGCTGTATTACAAACGCTAGATAAAAATCCAGATATGAATCTTGCAGTTTCCTATATTGAAAATGTACTCTTGCATTATCACTGGTGCAATTTATAAATAAATACTATGCATTTTTTGTTTTCTCATTGCATGTTGCAGAAGCTGTTTTAAAAAGTTTCTATTCGAAAAAATACTTTTACCTATATTAATGTGTTAAACATTTTAGTAGGCCTCAGGCTTTACTTTCGATACTAGATTTTATGATTTTATGATTTAATTATTTTTTTAAGTAGCTCAGTCGTCTGAAAATAAGGTTTTAGTACCTTGAAAGAACTATATACATTCTTTCATAGTTTCCAGCAGAAAGAAAAAAACTTAATTGTGATTAAAATAATGCAATGAATATTTTGATTTTGTTTATTTGTTCAGGATGGCTGCAGAGCAAACAAACAAAAAATAAACCAAATCAGGTAAATATTTTAATCATCATTCTTTTCATTTTCCTTTCTCCTGAAAACCCTTAAAGGCCAATTAAAAAAAAATGTAGTACGGAGTATCACGTCTAAAAAGATCACAAAAGAAGTAAGCAATCTACCTAATATAAAAATTGAACTCTTGTGTCCGTGTACACCCAACTTTAACAAGACCATATTCAATTGTGATATTAACTGAATGTGGCCATAGGAACTTGCCATAGGATTTGCCATAGGAACTGGGAAAAAATTAGAACCATTGAAATCTATTTTTTGCAATATAACACATTAATTGGTTGATTGCTTCAATTTTGTTAAACCAACCACTCATGAATGCATGCCTAAATGGGAAAACAATGAATGACTTGGATGTTTTTTCTTTAATTTTTTTCCTTTCTTCCCCAGCTAGGTAACTCGAATCTGAGGTTGTTTTTGTTTGTGCATGATTTGGGTAAGATTCATGAATCTATGGTTCATTTTAACCATTTCATTTCAAATCTGTGTGCCCATATATCAGAACAAGAATTTTTTTCTTTAATTATTTATATATTTATACTTTGATCAGAGTCTTTTGGGATAGTGGAATGGGTAGATATTTTCTGCTCTAGCACTGGCCCTACATAAACAAGTAGGTATGCCCCACTCTTACGTATATATGAGTAATGTGCTAAAGTGAGACAGACTTACATGTTTTCTTTCAGACTGTTTCTAGGGCAGACAATATCTACCCTTTCCATATCTCAAAAGACTGTGACCGAAGTATAATTAAGAATAAAATTATTTATTTGTGTAATTTATGTAAAAACTACATTAGCATTAATAAATGTAATGTTATAATTATTTTCTGTTGAATAAATGAATAAATAAAACATCTAGCAGTTGCGGAAATAATCACAGGCGAAGCCGCAGACACCTGCTAGTCAATATAAGAACTCACTACACAGCAACTTTAATGAATATTTGAAAACACAAGTCTAATAGTTCATTACAATATTGTGGTCTAATTTAAAACTGATGATCGAGAAAATATATTACCCCAGTTTTGATGTTGATGAGAGCATGGGGAATTCCTGTTTGTGTCTGGAAGGCTGGTAGCAACTTCTCTGCAATTTGTTCTGCTTTATCCCGGAACATTACATCTCCAGTCAAAGCAAAATTTGTCAGGAGTCCACCAACAAATCGAATGTTTGTCTCAAATACTGACAAATCTGTAGTCTGCAAAATAAATACAAGCTTAAATAGTCTTTGTTGTCCATACAGATAAACTAGGTACATTTTTTAAAAACTTTTAGGGGTGGCAACATTTTATCTATGATGTAATTTCTTGTTAGTTTAATGTAATTATAAAAAATTATAACCTTTTCAATTAAATTTATGTTTTATTTAATCCCCATACTATCTATAACGTCTTCATAAATACAAACTTTTCTCAAATTTTATTTAACCACTTACCAATACCAGGCTAGAGGACATGAAACTGAAATCCATGTTGAATCAAATGGTTAAAAATGGAATGAAGGAGGTGAAAGTTAGGGGGTCGCCGAAATTATCTCTCGCCTAGGACACCAAAATACCTAGAGCCAGCCTAAGGATATGTGAATCAGGATGATCTATACAAATACTCACCTAGTTTTACGACAAATTCTAAAATGACATTGGAAACTAAGTACCCCAATATAAAAACGAATAATAATGACTTCTTTAACAAAGCCTCTCAACTATTCATCTAAATTATTATTTTCTATATTTAACTTGTAAAGAATAAACCAAATTTACAGGTACATTTTATTTGGTTATTTTCATAAAAATCATGATAAATATAGATCAGAATGTTACAAACAGAATATACAAAGGAATCTCTTGAATCCAATAACCGAACCAATAAATGTTACAACTGACGGAGTTAAACACAGATCAAGTTACAGCTCAAGGCTTTTCAATTATTTCTTTAGCAAACACCCTGAATTGTCGGAACTAAACTTTAAACAATTTAAGTACATAATTTAAAAATTGATACATTTAGTTTTGATCATTCTTTCATTTTGTTGATGTGATTAATATGAAAACATTTCCTAATGACATAATAATGATACAATTGCTTTCAGTTTCCTCCCATGATTATTTCTTTAACATTTTCTATATTACTGAAAATAACTCATAATCTGTTATGATTGTAATGATAACATATTCCGCATTTATTGTAATTATTATTAACACAAGATTCTTATGCTTGTAATAACACTTTCTTTGTATTACTGTAAATGTTTTAGAATAGTATCATGTATTTTATTGAACCACCCCCAAGCACAAAGTTTGCTGTTTCTGGGTTGTATTAGAATTTACATTTATAACAATTACATATTGCAATTATGGGGACTGGAGAAAACTGCATAAAGACGAGCTTTATAATCTGTACTATTCTCCGAATATAGTAAGGCTAATTAAATCAGAGGATGAAATGGGCTGGACATGTTGTATGCATGAGGAGGAAAGGCATATCTCAAAAATATCGACTCAGAGACCCAAAGGGAAAACCTAGACGTAGGTGGGAGGACAATAGTAGGACAGATTTAAGGGAAGTAGGATTTGTGAGGGATGGTTGGATGGAGTTAGCACAAAACAGGGTTGAATGGCAGGCTCAGGTTAGCACGAAAATGAATCTTTGGGTTCCATAAAATAGATAATATTTCTCTAGCTTGCTTAGGAATTGTCTATTGCCATTGAGTAAGTAAGTGTATATATTGTAATTAATTGTACTAATAAATTTACCATTATTATTATTATAAAATTAAAATTAAAATTAAGTTCTCAAACTGCTCTGAAAACTGAAAATTGATTGAAGAATAGCCTATTTCATGACTGTCTGATACAAACAAGTAAAAGACCCGTTTTCTTGTTTTGTATATCCCTGACCTTGTAAATTTATCACATGTAATGAACAGCAGTAATACAATGCAGGTAAAAATAAGTTCAATGGCAAAATATTATGTTCTTTTCACATGTACAATAAAAACACACACTAGATAACAAGAGAACATTTCACTACGCAGATCTGCAGTACACACATCTCTCCTCTTCTCCTCTCCTCTTATATTCTCTCACTCCCTTTCTTTTTCTTCCCCTTGCCCCTATTTTGGCTTCATTTCTCTCCTCTGTAACATCTTTATAAATATTTAACCATATAAGTACCAGTGACAAAGCTAAACAAAACCTATGTTTAGTTGTTCATTTAATTGAGGATGATTACTTATAGATCTGCTCTATATAAAAATGATTATTTTATTATTGTTATTGTTATTGATAATATTGCTGCTTTTATTATTATTATTATTTCCTTTTTGTTTGTTTGGTTTACCATAATACGCCCAGTGGTGATTTAGAGTTTTCCAATCAGAAGACCAAGTATTGTAGGGCATATACATGTATATGTAGGTAGGTAACAGTGCACATACCTGGCTAGTGTGCATTTAACTCCAGGTGTTTCCCCCCCCCCCCAGAAGAAACAACAGGTAAACTGATATTCGATATAATAAAACAAAAAAGAGGATGTGTTGAATTTCCATCATTACCACTAACTAATTATACTGTGGAAAGAACTTTTTCAGTTTTAAAAACAGTAAAAAATGTTAAAGGATCATCCCTCCTGAATAGTAAGTTGAACAAATTAGATTTAATGTGCACACAATCCTCTCTTTCAGGGAGTCTTAGAAACCTAGCAACTTTTAGTGTACATTTTTTACATAAACTTATCTACTCACTGTAGTCCAAAATCCTGTCCTTCGATAAAAGTTTCAGTTCCACTAAACTTCTTTACTCTTTACTCTGTACTTTGTAAATTTCTAATTAATAATGAAGTAGCAAACACTTACAGCAGAATTGATGTCGAAGTTCTCAGCTATCCAATCACGACCCTGTTTGAACTCTTCTTCCAGACCCATAATATACAGCGTGTCCAAACCATCTACAATTGTAGCACCAAGCGACATGGATCCAAAGATACTAGCACTGTGACCTCTTTTTGTAATTGGTCGCAATTCATTTTTCCCCCAAGCATATCGAACGTAATTATCCCATGCATGTTTCATCATCTGCAACAATAAAAAAAAAAGCAATGATTCAATTAGTTCATTGTGGATGGCCAGGATGCAAGATTCTTCATTATCTAATCCAAACAAAAATAAAATTATCCATGTGAGTTAAAATAAAATAGGAGGGTGAAAAGCCCTAGAAACCAACTACTGGATTTATTTATTTTCACATCACTTCTTGAAATAAGTAAGCAATCTGAAAGATGTTTACGATGAAGCTCATATGAAGCAGCATAACATGATACATTATATTTACTTCATACAGCAATATTAATTGATTAATGTAATGTTTTAATGCTATACAGCAGCGTTTCTCAACCTATGGTCCGTGGACCACTGGTGGTCTGCAAAGATGGTGCAGATGGTCCGCAGACATAAGTTTAAAATATCATAAAGCAAGTGGAAAGTAAAGAAGTAAATTTTTTCATATATTTCGTTATATTGACCTATAATTAATACCCCAAATATTAAGAATATAGGCCTTCTTTTAAAAATGGGATATAAAATTAGGGGTCCGTAACATTTTTTAGACATCTTTGAGGTCCTCGGGTTCAGAAAGGTTCAGAAAGGTTGAGAAATGCTGCACTACAGAATTAAAATAAATACAACAATTTCAGTCCTCGCTCATTCAAAGAAATTCATATTGGCAAGAATAATTGAGGAGTTATATGTACGAAGGCATATATCAGAAAACCATGTTTTGAGAAAATTACATTAGTAATGTTTACATATTATTGAAAACCTGTGTTAATTATTTATTTTTCCAATTATATAATAAAGATGACAATATCACTGACATTAACAGAATGAAACCCTTTGCAATGGGTGTAAGTATTGTTTTATCCAGAAAAAAAAAGTTCATAAACGCCCTTTTTACATATAAGTCTGATGTGAATATGTAATATGATGTTTATAGTAAAATTATATGACACACAATTAATTTTAAATGATTAATGACAACTGGAAAAGTTAAGTGAATACAAACTGAAACGTTCAGTGCAGATTTCTATAGCAGTTTAATGAAACAAACAGTATCTTAAACTTCTCACTTTTCAGCTTACCTACGGATCAGTGTATACAGAGTTTTATACCAGTTCAATGAAACGAACAATATATTAAACTTCATGTCTACAGATCAGCATCGATCACTTCAATCAAAGTTTGCCCCTGCTTCTCTCTGACCTTGTTGATTGGTTCTGGAGAACATGTATTCAAACCAACTTACTTCCTCTTCAGTGAGGAACTTGAAGAGATTCTGTATGTCATTTTCCTTAGCAGTATTCAGTTTAACAGTGGTAATTGGTTGTAAGGTTAAATTCAATGAAATTTAAAGAGTTTTTTTTTAAAAGGAAAATACAAAGAACCAAGAACCAAAATATGAACCGCACATTACAACTTCGCCATGTTGAGAAAATGGCATTATTTGATATGACTGGATTTGAAACTTGAATTTCTACTTTTGGGTTTCTGTGGAATAAGTTCCTTGAGTTCAGGATTCCAATTCTTCAATATATCTGCACCATTTAGAACTACAAAGGGTGTGGGGTTTTGTCGACAGTTCTTGATTATTTCTATATAATGCCTAAAGTATGCAATTTTCTCCATTTTTCGAAATAGTGCCAAATCTCTAAATTTTGAGTAATCGAAACGAAAATTTACAGGTTAGCCAACAGGACCATGGGGAACAAAAATATGCATTATCCCTAAAGAGGGCATGTACAGGCATAAGCCCCTTGTACATATAACTCCTCAATTGTGGATTCTTACATATGAAAGTTCTTTTCTGGTTATTTTTAATTCTATTATTTTCCCTATAGGATGGGACCGTAATATTTTTAACAGATTTTCACAATATTCCTACATCAAATCATATAGTGTATTTTACTCTGGAGCAAGATGCCAAGATTTTTTCAGTAAACTACACTAATTTATGTAAACAATTAATTCTATGTGTTTTAATTATTGTTCTAAGTTCTGACTTAACATTTAACATGAAACTCACAACTAATTTGGACATTTGAAAATTACCGTGATGAGTGCTTCCACAACTAACTTCGTACTGCCAATGCTTCAATTAAGTTGTTTTAGTACAATTTAGTCATCATACATTGTGTGTAATTTTAAATGTACCTCAATTGAAAAGTTAATGTTGACTTTGTATTTTATTTAAATTTTATTTAATACACACACATGTATATATAAATATATATACCAGTACATATAGTAGAACTCCAATTAACCAGATTAATTGGTACCTGAATTAATCCAGAAAACCAAATAAATGGATAAATCAAGAAAAAAATGTTATTTCACAAAAAAAGCTGCATTGGACAGTACTGTTCTTACATAAAGTATCTCAACTTGAACATATCAGTCAGGGTCATAGGCGTAACCAGGCCGACCATATGGGGGGGGTTATAACATCCGCGGGGTCTGGGGGGTATGGAATATCCCCCAGGGAGAGGGGGTTCCGGGGGTCCTCCCCCGGAAAATTTAAAAAATTACGATGCAAAATAACGAGTTTTAAGCTTCCGGGGGTCCTCCCCCGGAAAATTTTAAAAATTAAGATGCAAAATAACGAGTTTTAAGCTTTCGGGGGTCCTCCCCAGGAAAATTTTAAAAATTAAGACGCAAAATAACGAGTTTTAAGCTTCCCACGCTTTATACTTGTATTAAGTAATTTATGGGCAGACTTAAAAAAAATTATATAATTTTTCCTTTTTTTAATCAATAGGGGGGGGGGGTTCAAACCCCCAAACCCCCCCCCTCGGTACGCCTATGGTCAGGGTCAGTTGTTTTGCTGACAAACTGTCGATTTTGTCGGCTTTTTCACAAATAATCAGCCTTGAAAGAGGGTTTCCCAATGCTTGCTGCTGCAAAACCACTTGAACACAGCCTCAAAGTGATCCGGATAGTTGGAGTTGAATAATTGGAGTTCTACTGTGTGTCTGTGTGTATATATATATGTATATACACACACACGCATATGACATACACTGCCCCCCCCCCATAAGCAAAGCTCATCCTCGGAACAGTTATTTATTAATCTAACAATATAACTTAAAATTTTACAGATAATAAATTACACAAAGTAAATGATACAAAATATGTTTCACAAACTTTCTCACATATACAGAGTGTTAATGAATAACACCGAAATATTTTACCTGTGTATAGATGGGACATAGACAAGCAACTTGTATTAAGAGATTTTTGCTCTATGGATTCAATTTTTTGTGTTATAGCATAAAATCTCCTAGGGCATGGCCGCCACTGACTTCTAACATTTGAAAAAATGTAAAACAAAGGAACTTCGTTGTTAACACTGTAGTTATGAATAAAAGAACTAATGCAGTGATAACCAGTCATGTGATTAGTCTGTAAATTTTGCAGATTATGAAAACTCTAAATTATGATATAGCTGTTGATGAATGATTAGAAATCAGGCTTTTATCGGTCACTAAGAAGGCATGAGGTCAATTTAATGAACATTTTAACCCTATTTGGCTTAATTATTGACATATGAGCACCAAACTGTAATGACTTTTTTGCACTCCTTAGCTAGTAAGTGTTACTTACGAAAGTTGTATACATGGATCGTAACTTGACATTACCACACGCAATCTTGTTGCTAGGGGCGACGGGCGGAAAGTGAATTGTTGCTAGGGGCGACGGGCGGAAAGTTACTTTACCGCCCGCAAATGCTTATTTGCGAGCAGAAATGACCAAGGCCTCCCCGCTTTATAAATATTCGGTTGCCATAAACAATAACAAATGCGAATCCCTTTCTGAAATAAGCACCATTATTCAAGACTGTATTTACATAATATTTTCAGGTAATATCACAATTAATATAATTAAATTGATATAAGTAACCGTCGTGCAAAAAATAGTATGCAACACACGGACCGTAAAGGCATTTACGGGTCTCGAAAACTTAAAAACCCTCGGCTGCGCCTCGGGTTTTCAATCTGTTTCCTCGACCCGTAAACGTGCCTTTCCGCCCTTGTGTCGCAACATACTATAATGCACCATAGCAAACAGATTTTACATCATAGAGCAAAAATCTTCTAATAAAAGTTGCTTGTCTATGTCCCCTCTATACACAGGTAAAATATTTCGTTGTTATTTATTAACACCCTGTACATGTTAAGATTTATATTGTTGAGACTTTTATGTTGACAAAAGAAACCAGTATATGCCATTCAAAAATTAATGTACAACATCCTGGTCAAGGAGGACATACAGGTTTGGGTACTGAGAAATAAGTGATTTTTTTCTTCCCCTCTCAGCAACGAATTGATCTACAACCTCGTGAACTAACTTGTTCTTTATTGACTACTTCTAATTACTTACTATTTCTAGAATTAAACTATTATGGTTACAGCTAATTATTATTACAAAATGGCAGTCTTGTTTTGACACTGAAATGTTGTTTCCGTGATAATTTCCACAAAATTATTTTTCCCATCTATTTGTTAATATGATATGGACAACACTATCTACAATCACTGATTTAACATTAATCGTTTTTTTAAATATCTGATTTAAAAGAAAATTCATGGATTTATTATTTTTTAAATACTTATTCTGAACATATTCCACAGATTGTAGATGATAATGTTCATATGATACCTACAAATATTTCAAATTTTTGCACAAGTCGCTCACAGATAATTGGAAGTTGACTGTAATTCTCAAAACACAGTTTCAAAAATCCTTACCTCTTTAACTACTTCCCGTTGCATTTCAGTTCTGTTGTCTTCTTTGATTTTATTAATGTCATAGAAAAGAATTTTCTCTGTGATTGTTGTGAATTCTTCTTGTACGAATGAAGTGGTGTTATTACTAACATCTCCTTCCTTAGTTAAATTGTTTGTACTGGATAAATTCCCCGTTTTCGCCAAATAGGAGTTTTTCTTCTGGTATTGATCAGTCACAACCACAACACACACTATAGTTGTGACGGTCACAAGCGACACTATTCCAAATATAATAGGCTGCATTATTTAATTTCCAGTATGTCTTAAGTTCCAGTTTACATTACTTCAGAAATATATTTGTTCAAAGCGAGCACCTGTCTGTCTCCACACGATAAGAACTTAGATCCGGAAAGCCATTCAAGACAGAACATTCTGCAGACAACATATTTAGGCATAATCAAATTATCCTAAATTAAAATTTAATGATCATGTCACAGAAAGCTGAAGGTTTCAGGTTCGAGTCATGGTGTAAGACAAATTTTTCTCTGTACTATTCTCGTGTAATGTCAGCAGATATTATTTTATTATCTGTGGAATTTTGTTTTCCCGGCTGGTATATCATTTTTTTTATGTACACTGTTTTTAAATAGAAAATTATTTAATGTGTAGGGTAATTAAGTTAATAAACTAACCAACGTATGGATATGTACGATCACTAGACCACAGGATAATGTTTTACTTATTACTATCCAGTGCTTCAGCTGGGATGGATGCGGAGGAGGGGGGGGTCCAAAATATATGAAGTTTTAAGCTTTTTAAGAAATTAAATTACAATGCCATACAATTTACGAACTTTTATTTTTTGCCTAAATAAGTATACAAACTACACATTTATGTCAAAATGCACTCAAAATGTTCATTCCCTGTAGTACCCTTCTTTATAGAAGCTACATAGTACAAGGTCAGTCTCCCCTAAATAAATATTTTTTTCATCTAAAGCCTGACAGAGGCAGATAGAAGATTTACATTGCAATCATTTCTTGTTTTCATCTTTATTTTACAACTTTCCATGAATTAAAAAAAAAGGATCATAAAAGCATCACTACATCGTCAACTGAGTATTGGAGTGTACCATGTCCATCAACATAAAGTCTGAGAAAACGAAAGAAGCCAGAGGCGCTGACTTGGAAATATTTCTGGGGGGGCAAGAACTGGATTTTCAGTAGCTATACATAGGCCTTACATGATAAAATCTAAAGTCTTGGGGGGGCAGAAAGTACCTTGCCCCCCCTAAGTCGGCGCCTATGAAAGAAGCTACGGATATTGAAGAGATTCACATTTAACGTGATATAGAACACTTATTAATTCGATATTTAGAGGAGGAAAATTGGTTTTGCAGCACATGAATATGTGTACCCAAGGTACGAGTTAGAAATATTTATTATCTCATTTTTTGCAAAAAGTGGAGTTAGTACACTTCAACATTAAGGTAATGCTATAATAGACCTGACCGGAAATGCTGAAGATGAGAAACAGGGTCTAAATAACCCTTCTTGGCTACTTTATTTAGGTTTTGTACAGACTTTATACATGAAACGGAAATTTCGCAATTTGTGAAACTGTGTAAATGTTAAATATTTTAAAATGATGGGTAACATGTTTCTAACATATTTTAAATACGTACAAGAGTCGGCTCATCTTTCTGAAGCCGGCTGCTCTTAAATCAGTTACAATAAATAAATTTATTAAGGAAATCTATTTATCCAAGAATATAAGGAACATATGCATGCTCGAAAAGTTTTCGGGCCTCTGCTTACGAAGTAAAGTAATAAGAAAAAATGGAGAGAGAATCGAATGATGAATCACTACCTACGAATTTCCCCACACGGCGTTCTTGAGTAAAAATCTCAAGGTTAATAATTAACAATGCAATTCATTATCATAAACAATTTGCATTTTGGCTCAGGACGTATTTCCTTCACTACTGAACTTCTACTTTAAATTCCCTGAAGATCAAATATTGCTATGTCTTCCTTTTATCTTTCTGAATCAAGATGACCTTAACATGTGTGTATAATGGTCCTCAACCATGTGAAGAGTAAACAGTGTCCATTGCAATAGCATGAGTCTGTTAGAAACGTTAGCAAAATATGACAGTTCGTTACCGCACTAGTGGCGCCCACTGGTCCGCAACAAACACAACACATTAAATGTTGCGTTAACACACCTCAGTCTCGACGAAGTGAATAACATTTTAATCTGCCCGTTATTTTTACTTCATCTGCACGTTCTATAGGTAGAGGAAGTATCGTTTTCGACCCCAAATTCGAAGTTGAGTTTTTAACATAAGTAGGGCCTAAGCCTTTTGAGGTCCCCTGAATTTAAAAATACTACTGTATTTTCAGCGGAAGGTCGCGGGTTCGATTCCCGATGAGGTCGTTGAGATTTTTCAATTGTCTAATCCTTCTGGTGGCACTATGGCCCTGGGATCGACTCAGCCTCTAACAAAAATGAGTACCAGGAGCAATCCTGGGGGTAAAGGCGGCCGGTGCGTAAGGCTGACAACCTTACCACCTTCATGTGTCGAATGTCCAAAATCTGGGAGCCTCAACCTCCTGGAGCCCTCTGGGCCTCCATGGCCTGTGTAGGGATCATTTTACCTTACCTTATTGTATTTTCAGAAACATGTCTGTGTGTGTGTGTGTGTGAACAGCCTAGCTCCAGATTGGATAATCATATGAAAACTTTTTTTTTATTCTGAGGATGTGACACGAAGATTGGTGACAAATTTCTCTTATTTTTAAGGTGACTTCACATGAAGGAAATCTCGTTTTTCGTGATTTCCCCAAAAACGATTTTCTTTAAACTTTGTACATGGAGTATTTATATCAAGAGCTAAAACTTTTATTTGAAACATTTTTTAAAAATATTCCCTGAAGGGTACTTATAAGCCCCCCACTCTGAATATGCGCCCTTTGCAATATGACCTCTTATTCTACATCTGAATGTGAAGTGAGAAAAATGTATTGGCAAAGTTACGAGAGCGCAATAATCAGATTTTATTTGGGTTATGCATCCTTCAGGGATGCGATGTGATGTAGTAACGGCATTCTCTTCATTTTTACAACCAATTTACATGAAGAGAATGTCATACGTAATACATTATAGCCTAAGAGGCTAACTTTTATTTGGGCAGAAGAAATTATGATATTTTTATATTAGATTTTGTCCCTCCAAAGCAGACTCGTAGTGAGGCAAAATGGCGCACTTGGCAAACAATTTCCGAGCCTGAATATCTGTTTATCGAATGTAGGCCTAATATAACGAGAGGTCCGGCTTTTATCGACCTTTACAGAATCAGGACCTCTACTATTTTGACTACTTAGTGATCACTTACAGAACTAATGATCATGTAATGAATAATTAAAGCCACACAAATGAATAAAACGTGATAAATAACACGTGGGCTTTTGTGTCTATCGAGTCCAAGCGAGATCGCTTGGTCGGATTTTTAAGCAGAATAAAACAGTAAAATAAACAGCAAATAAGCATGAAACATGAGAAATAAGCAAAAAATTACACGAAAATAAAAAATATATAAATTATACGAAGATCAAGTAAACTATTAGTTTCGAAGAAATCTTATCTCATTCACGGCTGTTAAAGTGCGTAAAGAAGGTCATCCGCACATTTTCTCGAGTGAAGCTCCTGCGTCTTTCAGTGAGGAACGATCTGTAAAGTGAAAAATGTTCTATCAACATCGCAGGACGTCACAGGCGCACTTGAAAAGTAACAGTTCTTTTTCGATGAAATCCCCTTCAATATTGGTTTCTTCACCGACCGAAAACCTTTTCAGAAGTCCTGCGGAGACAATATTTCAGCCTATTGGTGACGGTTACAGGTCTAAGAAGCAGTGCAAAACCCTAGCTAAGTGCACTTAGTCATTATTATTATTATTATTATTATTATTATTATTATTATTATTATTATTATTATTATTACTGAATTTAGAATAAATAAAACTCTCTTGAAGTCCTTACAGTCTCTTAAGGCCAAACCGTGAAGTTGATTATCGAATTTCAAAAATGTAATAATAATAATAATAATAATCATAATAATCATAATCATAATAATAATAATAATAATAATAATAATAATAATAAACCTACATACAGTTCAATGTGATAATTAAACCTCATAAGCAGTGTATCAAAATACTCTACGTTACATTTTCCTTCCATGCAATAAATGATCCACTGATATGTTTGTTTATGTACATTTATCATAATGCATATCCTAAAAGTCCAATAGTCTACTGAATTGTACACTCTTGAAAAATATAGCCACCAGACATAAAATGCTCAACGGTCTTTGTAATCGTTTAACTCATGTGATCAAACAAAAGGGAGTGGGAATTCAATAAAATATACGGAAAGCACGGTCAGCAAATTTTCAATACAGCTTTATGAGCATTTCTCTTCTGACTCTACATGAATAAATGAATCGTTTGAACATGTGATTCGTGAGCGAGAGAACCGTCACGATAACGGGGCACGAACACGCGAGAACACTTAACGTCACTATTACAGATCGTGATCCAGATCATCTCACTAACTAGCCTATACTATAATAGACTGCTGCGTCCATGTCTCTCTACTATGTTCATTCGAAAGCAGTATCGAGATATGTGGCATTATTAAGTGCCAATATGGTAAGCTACTTTATGAAATAGTGTGTGGGGCATAGACGTAACGAGGGGGGGGGGGTTGGGGGTTTGAACCCCCCCATTGATTAAAAAAGAAAAAATTGTACTATTTATTTCATTATTGTGATATATCACCTTTTTTAAAAATCTGCTTATAAATTACTTAATGAATTTAAAGCGTGGGAAGCTTAAAACTCGTTATTGTGCATCTTAATTTTTAAAAATTTTTCGGGGGGAGGACCCTGGAACCCCCCTCTCCAGATGTTATAACCCCCCCCATATGGTCGGCCTGGTTACGCCTATGGTGTGGGGACGGAAAAATGTATGTATGTATGTCCGTCTGTCTGTCGCGCGATAACTCAATACGCTTTATCGGATTTTCATGAAACGTATTTATAACGTCTATGGGAAGAAGCCTATTGATGTAGGATCAAATCGGTTGACCGGTATCGGAGTAATGCCCAATTTAGTGCCTATTTTTACGGTAATACCTAGGTATATTAGAAAGGCGGGATAACTCAAATAGCTTATAGCATGAAACTTGGTATACGCATTTATGACGTCCATGGGAAGAAGCCTGTTGAATTTGAATCAAATCGGTTGACCGGTACCGAAATAACGAGTATATCAATATTAATTTGTAATGGATATAAGACGCTACAATATTATTGCATAGCCCACAATATACTAATTATAACGTAACAAACTGCCAATCGTTTAGTTCGCCTTGATTGATTCATTTCTTCATAACGATGTCAATGTAAATAATAATAATAATGTAAATAAAAGATTTAAAACACAACTAGCCGTTGAATACTGATATAATATTCTGTCGATATGTATGACTACCGATATCTAATTATATTTTTCTAATTCGCTCCTGTGCAGCAATATGCCTAATGTAATTCCTGACAGATAAATTTCAGATTGACTTTTTAATCATTCATAATCTACACGGCTGTTTTAAACTTGAAACAAACATGTCAGCGAATCGCAGGCCTATTACATCATTAATATTATTGCTAGCTCATTTTGTTTTTGGAGTTTGAAGCGGTTCACCCCCTTTGATTTTGGGAAATGCCACTATTAAGGTTCACTCTGTATGTAATATAATGTTTTTATGTAGTACTTACATTTGCTGAGCTTCTTGAACCTGCCTCGGTCTAGTCATCAAGCTACAAGATTTAAACTCTTACGTTTCTACAGGGTATAAATATGGGTCTGGTGAATGGCAATATTAACTACAGTAATTAGATATCAAACTAATTAATACTGGTATGAATAGATTTATTAACCAATTAATATTAAGTCCAATTAATGCGTATGTTAATCTACTCGTGGCTGATACTGTATATAATGTCTCCAATGTAGAACGTAGCCACAAAAGTTTATCAGTTATTACTCCTTCCTATTGGTTATCACGTGATGATATAATGACTCCCCTTGGAGTAATTATAATAATGTTAATTCGTCGACCAAGTACTTACTCTGATCCACTGAATTTAAATCGGTAATAGCCGTAACTTAGCTATTACCACAAATCACGTTTACTGGGTATCTTACTATAAAAGATTACTTATCCAAGTTGGGTAACTTCCCCAACGTGAATATAAAATACGAGTGTGATACAATGGTATCCACTCGGAATAATTAAGCTGACAAGGGCTATGCGTTCAACCCGTGACGGGTCCGGGAGAACACTGTACTCTTAACATTGGCAAAGTTCTACATCGTGGCACTCACAGCAATCTCCCCACTTCTTATATTAACAAATCAAATTCTATGTTACAGTAATTTAACTATATTTTAGCTAGTAGCTTCTTTTTGATTGGCCATTTATACCCACGCTTTAAAGACGCTACGAGATACAACTCTCAAATTTCCACTGTCTCCTGTTCTCGTTATTCCTTCGATATTCTGAGAATGTTCACTCTGTGCTCTTTCCCCAAGTACTATTCCTAGTATATTCTTTTGACTAGGCTCTCATCGCCTTTGTGTCACATTTTCACATAAAGGAAGCGCTATTTGTTAACAATGACTGTCTCCGGCCACCCGCCGTGAATGAATGGTACAAGCGAGCTAGCCATTGTGACATACTCGGAATCTTGTCTGGTACTTTCTCCACCCCGTAATATTCTTATATTTAATATTAATTTATTTTATCTTTAATCCATATTCTTCATTTAATGATTGTATGTTAAGCATGATTTAATAGAGTATCATTTGAGATTCATTTTGATATAAAATACTTATAGGTCCCATCATTTTAAGGTTTTATATTTAATGTAATTTAGCTTGCTATTTATCGTGATTATAGTTTTATATTGAATACTAGAATCAGGATTCCTTCATATGCCCAAAAGTTCTCTTGAAAAAATGTGAGTTTTGTAAAAAATTGCGATTTTTAAAGAGTGCTTTTCTGCTCCTTTAAATACTTTGTTATTATACTGAATGTATAGGTGACAGTGCAATGACTTGATTTGTTTTGGTCGTAGATTTGACCTAGTTACCTTTCACAATGTTTACATTCGCCACATGGCTTGCTACCTGTGAGTGAGTGACCTCGTGACATGGTACCGCTATCAATCTCTTCATCTATACACACTACAATTATTACTCATTTGAGTTTTTGTCAAGTTTTTCTGCTAACACTTTACTATCATTAGACTGTTTTTCTGCCAATGCTTTAATATCATTTGACTGTTTTTCTGCCAATGCTTTACTATCATTTGACTGTTTTTCAGCTAATTTTTTATTATCAATTTCTAGTTTTTCAGATAACTTTTCCGAGTTCCGTTCTATCATCTTCCATATTTCACTTAATAAAGAAGCCTCCCTTTCTCCCGTCATCACCTGACTTTTATTTTGAGTTCCTACGCTTTCAAGTTCTATTTGAGCTGAAGGCCCTTCTGCTGGATTAATTTTCCCATTGGTAGTTCCCTCTATTATTTCTGCGTCGTTATTTTGACCTACTACACTGATTTCCCTATTGTTAGTTTCCTCTACTATCTCTACATTGTCGTATCGAGCTACTGAATCCATTTCCCTCTCATTTACAGTTACTATTTCCTCATGGGTCAGCAAGTCTTGCCCATCCTGCGATTCAATATTATCCATCTTGATACTAATTACCTTTCCTTTACGTAGTTTTATCATAACGTTACCCTAATCAAAATCCTAACGTCATTGCACTTATCACTTTGGTATAAAAACATGCGCACTCACCTTTAGTACATAGCACAATTTATACACTGACATATATATAGCACTCTTATATTAAACAAGAAATACCCTCTTATCAATAATACAAGAAATACCCTCTTATCAATAATACAATCCAATTGATATTCTCCCGTATTCTTGATTTTACTGATGCCCTTCCTGCGATTTCTTCTCTCTTCTCTCTTGTCTAGTCCCCTTCTAAGCTAGTGCCCGCTCCTTAATTCCTTACTTCCCTTCTTCTTTATTTGAATTTGACCAGTATTTTGATATTTTCAAAAATTTTAGTTCATTGCACACGCCATTCACCTTTTTCTTTTCGACGCCACCACGTTGTTCGCGCCACTATGAAGCGGTTCACCCCCTTTGATTTTGGGAAATGCCACTATTAAGGTTCACTCTGTATGTAATATAATGTTTTTATGTAGTACTTACATTTGCTGAGCTTCTTGAACCTGCCTCGGTCTAGTCATCAAGCTACAAGATTTAAACTCTTACGTTTCTACAGGGTATAAATATGGGTCTGGTGAATGGCAATATTAACTACAGTAATTAGATATCAAACTAATTAATACTGGTATGAATAGATTTATTAACCAATTAATATTAAGTCCAATTAATGCGTATGTTAATCTACTCGTGGTTGATACTGTATATAATGTCTCCAATGTAGAACGTAGCCACAAAAGTTTATCAGTTATTACTCCTTCCTATTGGTTATCACGTGATGATATAATGACTCCCCTTGGAGTAATTATAATAATGTTAATTCGTCGACCAAGTACTTACTCTGATCCACTGAATTTAAATCGGTAATAGCCGTAACTTAGCTATTACCACAAATCACGTTTACTGGGTATCTTACTATAAAAGATTACTTATCCAAGTTGGGTAACTTCCCCAACGTGAATATAAAATACGAGTGTGATACAATGGTATCCACTCGGAATAATTAAGCTGACAAGGGCTATGCGTTCAACCCGTGACGGGTCCGGGAGAACACTGTACTCTTAACATTGGCAAAGTTCTACATCGTGGCACTCACAGCAATCTCCCCACTTCTTATATTAACAAATCAAATTCTATGTTACAGTAATTTAACTATATTTTAGCTAGTAGCTTCTTTTTGATTGGCCATTTATACCCACGCTTTAAAGACGCTACGAGATACAACTCTCAAATTTCCACTGTCTCCTGTTCTCGTTATTCCTTCGATATTCTGAGAATGTTCACTCTGTGCTCTTTCCCCAAGTACTATTCCTAGTATATTCTTTTGACTAGGCTCTCATCGCCTTTGTGTCACATTTTCACATAAAGGAAGCACTATTTGTTAACAATGACTGTCTCCGGCCACCCGCCGTGAATGAATGGTACAAGCGAGCTAGCCATTGTGACATACTCGGAATCTTGTCTGGTACTTTCTCCACCCCGTAATATTCTTATATTTAATATTAATTTATTTTATCTTTAATCCATATTCTTCATTTAATGATTTTATGTTAAGCATGATTTAATAGAGTATCATTTGAGATTCATTTTGATATAAAATACTTATAGGTCCCATCATTTTAAGGTTTTATATTTAATGTAATTTAGCTTGCTATTTATCGTGATTATAGTTTTATATTGAATACTAGAATCAGGATTCCTTCAAGTTTAACTCGGAGATCTACTATAAAAATAACTTCTTTTCTGCATGGGCATGCAATTATCACTGATTAAAAAAAGCATTCTGGCACTTTGTTATATCAGTTTACTTGATTTTATTTGTAAGGTTAAATGGTGGATGGGGAAAATGTCTGTCTGTCCATGTGTCTGTAGGAGCGGTAACTCTAATACGTTTTAACATATTTTTATGAAACTTAGTAACTTATACGTTCTTATAACATCCCTAGGGCGAAAGCTATTGATTTTGGACCAAATCGGTTGACCGGTACCGGAGTAACGACCAATTAACGGTTTAAAAATAGCAAATCATCACGTATAGACAAATGAATGTAGAAACCATTACCTCTCAGTAGACTTATTCCGTTTTTGATGTTGAATACTGACGGCCTTGCCTACAATGCAGCCAATGTAAAATTTAATTATATCACGCCTTGCTTTAGATGTAAGGCATTTGTTGTTATTTCGTTCTGTTAATATTCTAGTTATCCCACTTATTCCTTCACATATGCTTATCAAATTTTCTCAAGAAACCGTGTTCTAAAACTCAATAGTTTCTGAAAATGGTCTCCATCTGGTACTTTCTTATATCAGTTTAACCGATTTTATTTATACTTTGATGTTAGTATAACCACGTCATTGTTGTTATTATTATTACTAATATTATTATTATTATTATTATCATCATCATCATCATCATCATCAACAACATCAACCCCGACGATAGCAATACCACTCTCATTACTTATGTTTAGATGCTATAAAACTGAGAGCAGTAACTTCTTTCATCTTGCATTTAGGCCTGTAATTAACTGGGCTGAACTGTTGTGTAGGTTCCATTCGTCGTCTTCATTAGAACTGATGACTGGTTGGTTTTATAGTTATGGGGTGTACAGAAACCTAATACCCTCAAGAGGATTAAAGAAACAAGTTGAATTTAACAAAAATATCACGTAATTCGCGAGAAGAAGTAATAAAAATCGCGGACATAAAGAAAAAAATCGTGAGTGATTCTTGAGTGAAAATGGAAGACTACGTGTATGGAACACGATAAAACATGTTAATCGACCTGGTCTTTATTATTATTATTATTATTATTATTATTATTATTATTATTATTATTATTATCATCATCATCATCATCATTATTATTATTATTATTATTATTATTATTATTATTTAATTTTGGAAATTCAATAATCATCCACTTCATGGCTTGGAATTAAAAGATCAAGAGAGCTCTGATTATTGTAAATTCAATAATAACAATAATAGAGTGCATTTAACTACGGTTATGAACTGTTTCTTAGACCTGTAACCGTCACTAATAGACCGATATATTGTCTCCATAGTAGTTCTTTTACATACCGTATTTACAGACATGGGACTGTCGCATGTAAGCACATGTAAATACCATTGACTTTTGCAGTGGTCGAACTTGAAAAATTGGGACAGGTAGTCATAAATTAGTTGCCCCAGGTGTCGTAAACGTGGTTTAAAACCCCAGACCAAAACGCAATTTTTCAGTTAACTTACACTATTCACACCAAGATTTTTTTTTTACCAGAAACTCCTTTTTTTTAATGTAGACAAAGAATTATGTGAAAGATATTTTACGCAGTATGTGATATAGGCTGCCTAAAACACTGGCTTTTCACAAAGCACCACATGCACCTGAAGAATGGGAATATCAATTTGTTTTCCCCCTGTAACATAAAATTATTCACACGTTGGCCTAAAGGTTAATTGTACGAAATAAAGATAAAACAGATCCGCAGCAATGGACGCTTCTATGTGGATCTATAGGCCTATACATGAATTCTCTACATCGCTCTTCCCAGGCATAATGGAATTATTAAATGAAGCATGCACTTTAAAACTCTGTAGAAAATTCCATTAAAAGATAATAGTTCGTTATACTGGACTGATCCCTTTTCAAAGGTCCATCGTGTCGCGCACAAGAGTGTGAACCCTTTTGAAAATATGTAGACCCTGTGCTGGCAAACCTATACAGAATTATCAAATATTGAGTCTACGTAAATTATAGTCTCGGTGCAAACTCCGGATATTACAGCACAACAACGAAGGTCAAGACAGTGAGAAATCCAAGTTCAAGAATAAAACAAGCGTTATGTAATGTGAAGATTGCTAGGAAGACCTTTCCTCTTCATTTTTCCTTTTTATCCTTCTATTACATGTTCTTGTATTTCACAGAAATAAAATGTAATTAACTAATCATAAACAAAAAGTTTTTCGTTAGAAACAATATGTAGGTTTAAAACTTATGAAGGACATAAATATCCGGGCAATATTTGTGTCGTGTAAATGAATTATTTATAGTGGATAGTTTATGTTAGGAGCCTCAACATGTACAGGTAGGGGAAAAAACTGATATCAGAGCATTGTGATACGTAAATAAATTTAAGAGATGTAACGGAAATGTTTGTTTTCACAAGCAATGCAAATTACTTGAAATTATTTCTCAATTCAAGCAATTTATTGGCTGTAGAACAAATTTCAATACATTCCCTGCTATCCTGCCGCTAGGCATGCGCAGTGGCTCATATCGGCAACTTAGATATTTTAGTCGGTCCGCTTCCCCTCCCCCACCTGTACATTACTTCATACTTTTTCAATTTAAAAAATCTGAATACAGCAGAAATACTCAAAACCCTTGGTAGGGAAATATGTCATGCACTGATGGTTACCTGAAATACAAACATTCCGAAATAAATTGAAAAAATGTACCGTATGGATTTCCAAAGAGTGGACAAATGTTCAGGTGTGGCAAATAATCAAGAACGTAGGAACAGAAATTAAATTTCTGAAAATAACTCCTTGATGCTATATCCCGTGGATGAATAAGGCCTATCATCGAACCGATGCACCATCTACCGCGGTATTTCGGCAATTAGAAATGGGGACAGTGGCGGACGCAGAATTTTTTTCGGGGGGGGGGGGATTTGAATAGGTAGAAAGAATACTAAAAAAATCAACTAACCTACATACATAATTAGTTTATAAAACTAGCCACTTACATTGCATATATAGCCTTTTTTCAACCCCCCGCGTCCGCCACTAAATGGGGATATGTGGTCAGCATGCTGAATCTCACAGACGTTACACGCAATGAAGACTTTCCTAATTGGTGCTGCTATTTCTTCATCAAAGAGCTTCTCAGCCGTCTTCGGGAGGTAAGTGCACACCGTCCCAGATCTCTCCGCCTTAAGAAATCTAAGGAAAACCAGGGTCGAAATCTGCTCGCCAGATTCGTAATCGCAGAGGTCATAAGTCATAATACTCTCTGCATAATCTTCGGAAATTAAGTACCGAGAAAAATAATGACTTGGGAAATTGTTTTAATAAAATTGCTTTTGTTGGTAAAATTATGAACTGATTGGGAGAAGTGTCCCCATGGTAAGGTTTATTATCTCTACATCTGTTCCAAATTAATTTAAGAAATAAAATACAAAGCAGAAAATATTGACAGATTGTTGTGTCGCATTACTATTCTGAGGTTAACGACATGTTGTATATACAATGAGGTGTACAGGAGGAACGTATTCCATATGTTAACGTTCCAAATAATTAACCACGCATCAATAAATCACAGTGTTTGTCACAATAGTGATTTTCACTACGCACAACAATCTCAGTTAATCTATATTAATAAAAATGAATTTCCCAAATGTATGACGGAGCATCACTTGAGAACTGCTCGACCGATTTGGCTGATTCTTTTAGGTAGATTTCGAAGAAAAATCTACCTATTGCAATGGATACCATGTCATGATTTTCGAAAAATTCTTTCATATCTTTACGTTTCATGCTCCCCTAAGTACGAAACCACCGCCCGTTAAAAAAAAAAAAAAAATTGTGATATATATATATATATCTTTACACGATAGCGGCCGTAATTTTGAAGATATTTGAACCAAATTTATGTTATTTTTAGGCCCAATAGTTCGGACAAGTTCGTTAATGAGCAACATTGGCCCATGGGGGTGGTCGGGGGAGGGGGTTGAAATTTTTAAAAATGTATATCTCGGCCCCTATGAAGTATAGAGGGAAACTTTGTTTGAATAAATTAGAGTACTCCCTATGGAGTTCACAGTGACACCAACGATTCGGGGGTTCGAGTGAGGGTGGGGGTGGGGGATGAAAATTCGAAACTTTTGAAACCACGTCTTGTGGGGTATCGTTGAAAGCTCTTGATGAGTACTCTACAAATCAATAAATAGTTTCTTCATAGCTCTCATATGACGCGAGATTTTAATGTTTGAAAATAATAACACTTAAAAGAATTATTATAATATCATAATTTTGTCTTGTTTAGAGGCTTTGCTAATTTTATTCATTGCTGATCTTGCGCACGGCCTCCCAGAATATTATATCCTATTCTTGTTGTCAAAACAAATTACAATTACAATTATTACAATTTATTGTTTCAAATTACACGAAAAATATACATAAAAAGTTGATACACCACCCGAAGAAGCAGGGCTTGTGTTCGGGGGTGGTTCAGTTCTATATATGAGAAAAACTTATACTAAATAATTACTTAAAACAATACAAAATTTAGAGAAGTATGACAGAATACATGTATAAAAGGTTAGAACATATTCTTTTTACAATACAAAGGTACGAGGTAATACAATATTAATACATAACAATTTATTTGTTCAAATTTTAGTAAAAAACAAAAAAAAATTAAGTTCTATCCAAATTTTAAATTTTAATATGAAAGATGTTATAACAGCAATAGTAGAAAACAGAAGTAATAATTATATAAATTTTCTAAATATAAATGATTGTAGACTCTTCCTCTTTACTGCAGGTTTGCCATGCCAAGGCTAAAAAAGAAGAGTGCTGCGCAGCGATAATAAATTAAACCAAAAGCACTTTGAAATCTACCTCAGCCTGTAGGCCTGCCTAAAGGGATTTTTTTTTTTTTGTGTTCGTAATTGTCAGGACAAGGTTTGTATGAAAGAAAATTTTTGGAAAATCCACGGTAAAAGTCGGAAATGTGAAATGAGGCACAGTTAGAAAGTTCTGCAGTCAATTGTTTACATAACGAAAGTACGGTGTTCACATAGGGCTTTGGAAACTATATTATAATAGACTACTGGGATTTAACAAATTCTGATACTATCGATGTAATTATTACATTTGTGAAAATAGTTCTTGAAGAATAAAATCCACGAAAATAAATCAGTCACATAACTTTCTCTACCCTCGACATGGAAAATATCATTTTCTCACTTCACATTTTGATGTAGAATAAGCGGTCGTATTGCAGGGACAACTTGAGTGTGTGCCAGTGAGTAGGCTATGCTATATCCGAAGTCGGTAACAAATCCTATCCACTGATACGTCACTCATAGCTTCAGGCTTGTATTAGTTGAGAAATAGGCCTAGGGATGTTTAATCAGAGGCCCCAAGCATCTAAAATAAGACAAAATGGGATGGAACATTTTCAGTCCTACGCGCGCAGTATATTATGTCCCAGGTTTTTGGGAAGGAAAGTATGAAAGTGATATTGAATTTCTTTTTTTACTTCAGCCCCGAAACGGTTGTATGGTAATATGAGAGTGAGAAATACAATTTTCTGTCAAGACAATACAATTTTATGTAACCGGAATTTCTTTTTCTTCTTATTTGCACTCATCCCAGGAATGGTGTGTAGAAGCAATAGAATGCAACATTCGACATCCTCTATGAGCCATAAAAAGCTATATCTAGCGTTTTCTGAGGGGATAATCTGAGTGTCATATGTCGTTCTTCCTCGTTTCTAATTTTACATACATATTATATAAGGACCTAGAGTTTCAACATCGAGTCCTCCATAAGTAATATTACAAAATACAAAACCCGGGCGACGCCTGGCCTTTTAAGCTGGTATTACAATAAGAGAGAAAAGCTATGTGTATAAATCCAGTTATACATCTAATAATATAATAACCAAGCCCTCCCCCAAAAAAACACCCTACCATTATTGGCTCATCATTGGCGTAAGGGAAATGATTTATACTTAGCATACTAAAAATGTTGAAAACCAGCGGGTGTCCGCGGCTCCGCCCGCGATTATTATTCAACTGCTAGATGTTTTATTTAAAACATTTATTTAACAGAAGAATAATTAGAAACTTTTGACTGGCATTGTTTTTACATAAATTACATAATTTTATTCTTAATGATATTGTTTTTACGTGGTAAATATGAGTAATTAAATGAATAAAACGAATCTTGTGCTGCCATATGGGTAGGCCTATACAGATTCGAAATGAAACGATTAAAACTAACCAAACATTCAAGTAATGCATTAACAATTAAAAGATTGATAATCAAAAGCTTAAAACCCTACATCGATGTGCATTTCACGCTGAGAGTGCGCCGGCCGGGGGGGGGGGGGGAGACCTCAGATTCGAGTTACCTAGCCCCCCCCCCCCCAAATCCCACATATTGAAAAATTCAATGTTTTCCCATTTAGGAGCGCTTTCATGATCCCCTTCTGTTCACCTATGTAAAAAAGAGTAGATCTCTGCGTGTCATAACGTCGTGTAAAACAAATGAATCAAAAATGAATCTAGTAGAGCCACTGCCTTCTATATCTTACAAGCCATGATGCTTGAAATCTGGCAACACAGGAGGTAGTCCTATCTGTGGTGGTCTGTGGGAAGCATTTGAATACGTTTTTATTGCAGATAATTTTCTTCATCACAAATATTGACTTTATTTAGGCCAAATCAGTAGGCCTATATTACATAGCCTATACTTGTGATGTGCATAATAACGTAACGCGCAGTGACTCCACATATCTGAAGGAATTCGTAGTATTCAGTGTCTCCTCATTGTACGATATGATGTCGCGTTTTTTTCTTATTTATTGGTAATAACCTCACTTATTCTGTCAGGCTTAAGAGCTCTGTTATTTGACCCACAACAGAGTCATCCTTTATTAAGCTGCTACACTTCTCTGGGTCATTTTGTACTACCACTGAGCAAGTTGTCTCAGGTTTAATATAGTTAACCTAGAACACTGATATCTCTCTTCTTGTCATATGCACTTTGTGGAAGACTACGCCCATGGCTGCCACTGAAAAGAATAACTTTGCCTAATTCCTTGGGAACAGTCAGCTTTCCGTTATTTGCTGTCTAAAAGTCGTTCATTCGTTCATCCTTGGCTCCGGTGGTGAACTGTGTTGATTCGCCAGCACTTTTAAGGTTAAGGTTTGAATCCCGTTCATTACCTTCACCAAACTGTAGGAAAACGCTGAATCGATTACCTAGTAGTAATATTGGGAGGATAGGAGATTGCATTATACTGTAGGCCTACTACGATTTGGCGTCCGCCACATTGAGATGAATTAGGCCTACTGTGAGCAGCTTGATATAAGTTCATACCAGTAAAAGTGACTCTATTTCTCTTCAATTCTTCTTTAATAGCAGCCAATTCTTCCTGAAGGACACTAATATCATACCGTGCCTCTCCCTTGTATTCGTTTGTAGATGGTAATAGCTTGGTGTTCTGTCGTAATAGCTGATAAACACAAAAATCTTCTATGAAAAACTGTTCTCTTGTGTACTCAATTAGAGGTGACGGTGTGTATAAATCTCTCATTATCTACACGGTTTTTACCTTCTCTATGCTCTCCAGTTGCTCTTCAGGTGTGTCCAGATGTTCTCTAAACCATAGGCAATGACTGGGATTACTTTAAGCTGAAATATGCGATGATTCTGATGGAGTTCATTGCTTTATTTACGGCATGTTGATAGCCGATAGGACTACCAATGCGATGTTGCTAGATCTAACAGCATGGCTTGTAAGAAATAAAGAAGGCAGTGGTAGAGCTGATTAACAAAATCGAAGGGATCGACAAATTGATGTGCCATATTGCAAAAAATCGACTTCAGCGACGCTCTTTTTTTCCCCGCTTGCCATGGCAAATTAAATTAACTTCACAATTGAATGCGGTATAGATGATAGGTGACGTTGGTCTACAGGGAAACACCAGCTCAAATATTACATTATATCATTTATGTAGCCTAAATATGCAAGTAGTTGTTTGTTACTGAATATGTAATTAAACAGGGACTAAAATTGACAGTCAACATAATTCGAACTGACTTATGTGGTGATGGATTTTAAAGGCATGTAGGGATTTAACTGGGAGCTTTGACAAAATGTTTGATTCTGCTATTTCGGCACATTATAATTAATGAGATGCAGATAGCAAATTTAAAAGTGTTTAATATCATATTTTACTTTCCCTTTGTTGGAGGATTGTACAAAATGTTAACATAACAGCAGATATCAATAAGTATCACAGTAAAAGTTTAATACTTTACTGTTTAGATTTATTTAAAGTAGCAGAGCTCAATAACATTTACACAGTCAAAAACACGTTAGATATGGTTAATAAAATAAAACAATTAAATATCAACCCCGATGAAACTTCAATTTCGTTTGACATAAAAAATCCGTGTACAAATATACCGCGGCTTGGCACGAGTTTATTAATTAAACCACTAGATATTTTAAATAATTTATTTAACAACAAAGTAATTAAACATATAAGTAAAACATATACTAATAAATTCTGCCTGTGAAAATTACATAGATATAGGCTATGATATATAAAATTAAATCGCTGATTATTTCTTTTTAAATCTTGTTTTATCCTTATTCTATGTGAGAATGTGAAGCAAGATAATAAATAACACCATCTACGCTAAGAGCAGAGAAGGTCATGAGAGTTCATCACGAGCTATTTTTAAAGCTAAATTTTGCAATGTTAGTAAATGCAAATTAAACATGAATAAATCATTAAAAAAATTATATTTATGTATAAGTTACCTTATTGATTGGGGTTCTTCATTAGAAATAAATTATTACATTCATACAAAATATATTTTCGTAATATATATTCTTTATTCTTAATATTTTTTTCCAGGGTTTTCCCTCACCTTTGAGATAAATGTCGGGTAACTTTAGGCCCTTGTGGTCCCCGGATATCATCTGGCCGTCATTATCATCTTCATCCCCATCCTCGCCTTGTTCTGAGTGAGTGTGTGTGTGTGAATGGTGTGTATCGTCCTATGTGTTCGTGTTGTCTCGGAGGTGGCCCCGGCATTGGGCTGATCACTCATCCGGGGAGGCCCTCCATATCCTTGTCTGGTCAAAAAAGTATTTATGTGATCCAAAGAAAATCCCTCTCCCGACAGGTCCCGTAATATATATATATATTGATAATGATGGCTTATCACTGATATGCGAAGAATCGAATTTGTTAGTAGGCCTTAACTTAGGTACATTGTAAAACCTGATCTAGGAACGAGTAAACTTTCTCAATCGTTTACTCACGTTCTCCTCTACTGCTTCCTTTCGCGAATCACGATGCTCTATTTATGCAGATGATATCAAAATTTGCCAGTATCACAACATTATCTTTTTGTAGCGAAAAATGTGCTGCAAAACACAAGTAGGATGGAAATATGTGGAAAAACTACTTTTACATGCTCTGGTAATGACAGAACCAGGGTAAATGCACTTTGACTTTACTTTGTTGAAGATCTTCGAAGAAAGTAACAGTACGGGTTATTTTTCAATTAAAGATGTGCTTCCGATGTAATGCTGAACCTATCACAATCCGAGAAAGATACATTTGTGCCAATGGTTTCAGCCCCCTCCCTCAGGGCCGGCGACAGAGGAAGACAGCAGGGGCAAATGCCCAGGGGCCCGGGGGTTGGGACCAGCTGAGGGTACAACGGAGTAGCACGAGTTTGTACACAGACACACACACATAGTAATAAATATAATCTAATTCCATACTATTGTGATTAAACTTATTTTTAAAATTTTAAATAGTCCACTGTCTTCCCTGGTTTTTTATTTTAAAAAGCCCACTGTGTTATAAATGTGGTTTCTCTTATAAATGGCCCACTGTTTAATCTGGTCTATTCTGGTAAGTTGACTTTGATGAACTCTTCTTCCTACTCTACTCCTCAAAGCAGCAATCCAAATAGTTCATTGTATGTTGTCTGTTATGTGTAAAATTCTGCAATTATTTATGCAATAAAAAATATGATCCTCATAATTATATCGGTTAATTTCACTGTTAAAAAAGGCGTGTATCAAAATATTTGCAATGGCGATGTCACTTATTTTAGGATATCTGGTTCAACATAAACTACTCAAAACCATTTTTTATTTTCAGCACAAGATAACTGAAAGTGTGCAAGCACAAGTAAGAAGCTCGGAAACGCAAAGGTAGGCAAAAGAAATTCGACGCGAGCATAATAGAATGTAGGACGACGTTGGAAATGAAGTAGACGCTACTGGAACTGACGTCATGAATTCAGAAGAAATTTCTCTAGACCTTGAAGAAAATCTTTACATTGAATAAAGCATACAGTTTGAAACAAGCAATTTGGATGAACAACTCCTGGCAGATGGGCTTGAGTCTAACTCAGATCCTATCTCAAGAAGAACATGAAACTCCAAGCTGTAGATTCCGGTACCAGGACTATAATTACAAATTCAGACTTGGGGCTTTTAAGATTAAGAAACAAAGTGATCAACAGCAATATAATTAAAACCTTTGTGTAAATGAGCCCACCAGACATGCCACCAGACCTGCTAAATGACAGAAAAAGAGAACTTCCAAGAACTTCTTTCTTCAAAAAGACCGAACGGAGAGTGTTCGAAAAGGTAAGTCTCGCTCATAAAATAGCATATTGTTCGTGCCATTTTAAGAAGACCTCGCCCCAAACCATCGTCTATCTAAAAAAGAATATAATAACACTGTTCCCTAATCCGAAAATCTGCGCCGACACCAACAAAGAACAGGTCCCTTAGTAGTCGCGTGGATTTCCCCAGTGCTGTCGCTGTCATACTCCATTTCTCAAGTGAATAAACGTGCTGTGGTACTAATTTGGAAACATAGTACTGAGCTGAAGACAAGTGTGAATACACCTAATTACCTTTCTAGTCTCTGACTGGCAGGTCGAAGAGGACTAGGGTGGCAGGAGATAGAGGCAGTTCTTGGAATAAAAGTCTGTAATACAAGTTCGTAGAACAGTTCACTGGTCTAGTGAGTAAGGTGAGAGCACCGAGGGGGTTAGAGGAGAGGGGGTTGAAGGGTCCGAGAATCCTGTCACAAGGGCCTGCCCTTTCTAAACACATCAAAAAATGTATTTATGACCTAAAATAGTGAAAAAAGTGTACAGGATTAAAAAAACAATAAATTTACCATTATTACTTATAATAAGTTCTTTAAAGTAATTATTTGCTAAAAGCAATTTAATGTATGACAGTACGTATCATATATGAATTTACAATATAAACACTATTTTGTTACTAAAGAAGTAAGTATATTTATACTACCTGATTGCCCTCAGCGAGAAAGAAATTCTTTCTCAACTGACATGTCCATCAAATTATCCCTAGCAAATATGTGTCATTTAAAAAGAAAGAAAAAAATGATTCTTTATTGCTACAAGACCAACTACTATGGTGTTTACAATAAACCTGAATTAAAATGAACTGTGCAAACTTGACGGAGATACTCAAATAAAAGCGATTGTCCGGGTTATCTCAAAGTAACGATCTGTAGGGCCTACATGAAGAAGCTCCTCTCTACCTCCACTGAAACATGACCTAAAATTACCAAAAAATGACCAATCTCTTGAAAAGCACGAATAATGCAAAATAAAGCAAAAAATGCAAAAACAAATTGCCCTTATTTAATCAATTATTTCGTGATACACATTTATATATATTCGAGCTTTATTTTAACCTTCATAGAAAAAATGCAAAATCATAAAATGCCTTGCCCTAGTAATAAGAATTGACGAGCAGTCAGTAGGCCTACCTACCTATCTAAAATCTTGTTTTAAATTAAAAACAGGCGTGAGGGATAAAAATTCTAATTGCTAAAGAGGGTAGAGGGCATTGAAAACCTGGTACCATGTTTCAATAAATGCCTTTACAGCATTGACGTTGAGAAATAGAGTAAGAATTGTGTTGATATCTATTGTTATTTAATTATGCCAAATCGTTCTTTACTTTCTGAACGACCCTGGTAGAATAGACTTCAGGGAAGTAGGATTTGCAAGAGATGGTTGGATGGAGTTAGCACAGAATAGGGTTGAATGGATGGATCGTGTAAGCGCGGCAATGAACCTCCGGGTTCCATAAAATAGATAATATTCCGTTAGATGGCTTAGGAATATTTATATTGCCATTGAGTATGTAAGTAAATGTATCGTTCTAAATTTGAAGCTTTCTTTTAGAAAAGATTCGTGTGTAGGCCTACATGTTATCTACTTATATTCATGCAGGTATATAATTAACTGATAAATAACAGTTTCACTTGAACAAAACCTCTTAAATATTCGAGTCAAGTCTTCCACAGGAGTTATATCTGAAGTGTATGACAGGGCCAAAAGATTAGAAAATAATATTCGTAATAATGACAATAAAAAATACATCAACATGAAAAAGAGGGGTTTTTGATTTTGCTAGTATCAGTGAAATCATCAGTTGGCTCTATGTTTGTAATCGCTGAGGAAAATTTCAGCAAAATATAAAGCAATGCTGTATTAATTTTATATCTCTGATTTTATACACCGGTAATTATGGAGGGGACGAATTTATATGTCAGAAGCAGTAAAAAGGTTTTAATATCACTGGTTCAGAAAACTGGATTAGAACTTTTTTTTTCACTTTTAAATTTCTTATAAAACGCTGTAAAGTTTCTGATAAAACCTATAGGACCAATTTCTTATGCGATTGTCATACCTATTTCCTAACTGAAAAAGATCGAATTAATAAATTTTAAAAATATCGTCAGACTATATTTAAGATACGCTGCCAAAGAGAGGAAATTAAAAATAGTAAGATGGTCTAATAAGGCCTAAATTATACCTCTGAGGTGTGTCAAAAGTAGGCTATGGTTTAGCAAACAACGGATACCTTCGTACAATGGCATTCATTCTCCAGTCAAAAAGAAGATGCGAGCACAACATCGTAGAATTAATTATGCACTTCGAGCTGCAAAGATTTCAATACATAAAGTTCTATTATAAAGTTATTGATACTGACATTAAAAGCATTTCGATTTTTGAAATTCAATAATTCTATTATTTTTGTTATTATTATTATTATTAATATTAATAATAATGCCATATGAAAATTCATGCAACTTTAACATCCTTCGGTTTCTCAACAATTGTGCTTCCCTAAAATGAACTTTCTCCTCCAGTTCCCCAAAAGATTTATCTCGGCATCGTAAATAGTTGAATATAATTATTTAATGTGTGTGGACTTGTGCCATTTAAATGCTCTCGGTCACGCTATTGCTCCGCTCATGTACCGTAACCCCAGTTTTTGAAACCCGTTTACTTAATAACAGACAGCTAATAGCAGACACAGTTGTGAAAATATTTAAACTAAAGTTAGCACTACTTATTTGAGTTTTATCTACAGAATGAAACATGATATTCACCTAATATCTTAAGGGGAAAACATTAAGTTCCTGATAACCCAGTCAATCAAGACCCAAAAACATCCAACTTCGGAAATAATTAGGGTAGGCTAAGCTGAATTTTACCCCATCGATAGCTTATTACCAGATGCACAGTCTTTTAAAAAGTCTCCAAAAATCACCCTGGAGTTTATCCCCCCCCCCCTAGCGGCCAACCCCCTCAAAGGTTCAATATGTCACTATTTACGGAACAGCCATTATCTCTGTTACTAATTATCTAATGATCAGATAAAGTTCAACATTGTTTTTTGTTATTAAACAGGCCACAATAGAAGTTCTACCCAGCTAGGTGCCCAAGATGGTAATGTCTTAGACTCGCATCGGAAAATCCCAGGTTCAAATCCCATGACGGCCAATTTGACATGGGTTTTTCATGGTTTCCCCAGTCGTAAAGGCAAATCCCGAATTGGAAATTTACATACCATGAATCATTCTCACCATTTCATCCTGTATCATATCCATTTAAATTAATATCAGTTGAAATTTACTCCATAAAATACACCAACAATAGAAAATAATTGACAATCAATAGTTCCACTGTAAGTTAAGTTAATAGACACAGATCCCGAACTCCTGATATGGCCTCGTAGCTAAAAAGAGTATAAAAATCCTCTTCATATTTCCGTTAAACCTAATAGTTATGATAAATTTAATAAAATGTCCGGAAAAAGTATAGTTTTTACTTTGAAACTTTTGATTTTTGCGCTATTTTTGTATGCCATATGTAAAAATCCTTCTTACAAAAGTTATAGCCTATACTTGTTTGAATATTCTGATATACATTTTAATTTATTTGTGTGCGATGCTAACGCTGGGAGGGAGAAGAAGGTTCTACGTGCTACCCGGCCGTCCCAGTCATCTTGAGCAGTGTAAAATAACTTACTATTACTACACCGCTTGAATAGTTGATCCTGCAATTTGTGAATGAAGTAGACTTATTGCGATCACAAATACTACAAATTGATGTAGGCCTAAAGTAAATGAACGGGATTATGGTTATTAAATCTACATATTTTAATTGGGTTCACAGAGGAAATAGCAATATGTCAATAAACAATAGAAAATTATTTTTTAAAATTCAATTTCTAATGCATATGACAGTTTTGGTTAGGGGAGTTTCCCCAAACTCTTTTCACTATGGGTCATTCCATTATCTACCATGTATGAAAAGCCGTGTCACGGACTGGCAAAACCGGTACCTGTTAAAAGACAGGCTAACATAACTAAGGTATAACATAATATAACTATAAATGGTTTATAGGATCATGGATCACCCACCCACCACTAACATAGTGAATGCTATTTTTTATCTCTTCATAATAACTCATAAAACAGCTGTGTTATGCAACACTGTACAATGTAAACACATTTCAGAAACATCCAGAGCGATATTCTGAATGTGTTGTAAATCAAATTAATCAGGAAGCTACGTAGGCCTACTTTAATTTAGCATAAAGGATGTAATTTAATTTTTTCCGGAGATAGGTTCGCATTTCATCTTTTTCAATATCAACTTAACCAAACCTAACGTCTTCTGAACGCGATCTCCATAGAACTTACTAGTGTAAAGAAGTGATTAATTAATACGGCACAATTCACACATTTCCACATGAATTAACTCAATAAAATCACTATCCACTAGAAAATATCAATCAACACACTTGGACGAACGGATTTCACCAAAGCACTTGCTTTAAGATTCAGCAATTCAGTACGGTATGCTACGACGTACGGTTTCCCTCTACGGAAACGATCTTATCAAATGCGCTAGTTATGGTTTACTGCAATACTGAATTATGTAGCCGTATCACCCATCATTCCATTTAACTCGACTTCCTCATTCATTAATTCTGATGCAACCTTAATAACACATCAAGCGTCCACCAGAAAGCAAACATACGAATTATGAATGTTAAAAAGAAGTTTGAAACTCTCTTAAATTCGGACAACGGCTCCCCATGAAAGGCAGCAACCAAATTACTTTTCAGCACTTTGTTTTAAGCTGTCACTGAATAAAAGGTATCGATATATGTACACCCAACAAACAAACAAAATTATGAAAATCTGCATTTTTTGGAAAACGACGCACCGATAGTTATACTCAGTTCTTTTTCTTTAATTGAATGAATTTTAGGTAGATTTTCGAAGAAAAATCTACCTATTGCAATGGATACCACTTTATGATTTTCGAAAAATTCTTTCATATCTTTACGTTTCATGCTCCCCTAAGTACGAAACCACCGCCCGTTCAAAAAAATTTTTTGTGATATTTATATATATATATATATATATATATTTATATCTTTACACGATAGCGGCCGTAATTTTGAAGATATTTGAACCAAATTTTATTATGTTATTTCTAGGCCCAATAGTTCGGACAAGTTCGTTAATGGGCAAAATTGGCCCAAGGGGGTGGTCGGGGGAGGGGGTTGAAATTTTTAAAAATGTATATCTCGGCCCCTATGAAGTATAGAGGGAAACTTTGTTTGAATAAATTAGAGTACTCCCTATGGAGTTTACAGTGACGCCAACGATTCGGGGGTTCGAGTGAGGGTGGGGGTGGAGGTGGGGGTGGGGGATGAAAATTCGAAACTTTTGAAACCACGTCTTGTGGGGTATCGTTGAAAAGCTCTTGATGAGTACTCTACAAATCAATAAATAGTTTCTTGATAGCTCTCATATTACGCGAGATTTTAATGTTTGAAAATAATAACACTTAAAAGAATTATTATAATATCATAATTTTGTCTTGTTTAGCGGCTTTGCTAATTTTATTCATTGCTGATCTTGCGCACGGCCTCCCAGAATATTATATCCTATTCTTGTTGTCAAAACAAATGATTGTAGGCTCTTCCTCTTTACCGAATTCAGTTCTTATTACTGCAGGTTTACCATGCCAAGGCTAAAGAAGAAGAGTGCTATGCAGCGACAATAAATTAAACCAAAAGCACTTCGAAATCTACCTCCGCCTGTAGGCCTGCCTAAAGGGATTTTTTTTAAATTCTGACTGCTAGTTTCTTAAGAGCCTTTCTTCCTAAGAAGCTGCATTTTGCTATACCCCTTTACCAGCCATCAAATTTCAGTAGCCTATTTTTATTCTTTCCTCTCTGCTAGGAGTTCCCATATTGACTATTAGCCTAATTGTCTCTAATACACTGTTAAGTAAAGGTGTCATATGCTGGGGTAAGAATAAAATACTGTATTTGAATTTAATGTTTTCTTAAAACTTTGAAGGTTCTCCTAACGAATACATTGTAGAAACTGTTCTCGGGGTTCCAGTCGGGTAGTTAGAGAATTACATTCTGAGCTTTCGGCGACTGTCTGCGTCGTCATCTTCGGAGAAGTGAGATCCAGAGGTTATGGCGTTGTATATATACAACGCATACAACGCCATAACCTCTGGATCTCACTTCTCCGAAGATGACGACGCGGACAGTCGCCGAAAGCTCAGGATGTAATTCTCTAACTACGTGACTGGAAACCCGAGAATAGTTTCTATAATGTTTTCTTGTTTATCTCTACATGTGTTGTCCATGTTTTTTGAGTGTTTTGAGACACATTTAGTTTTCTTTTCAATCTCCCATACGTAGCAAGTCGCTTGGTATTCATATATTTCAAACGTCATAATTCTTCTACAAATTAACACATCAAGGTGATTTTGGTGTGATGTTCATGCTTGAAATGCTCTCTAGTGCTTGACGTTGCGAAATGTCTGATATATGAATATTTTACTGTGTTCTAGAAATTTATTTATAATGATGTAAACAAAAATATATTCTTGGTTTACATAAACCTACATAACAATTTGAAATCTTAAATAACTAAAATAATCTAAACGTTAGGCACTAAAAAATTATTCTATCTACAAAATTGTGAAAAATTCATGTTTTTTTCTTCTTTCGTAGTTTTGAAGTAGGCCTAAACAGGTTGCAGGTTTTTATTCAACATTTTCAAGAAAAATTTTTTTATAAACAATCACAAACAATTACAAAACATTTTTCTTGTGAATGTCTTAATATACAGCTGTATAATGTATTTAAAAATCGAGAGTAAAAATATTTACAAATAAAATTTTAATACCTAATTTGTACACAAACCTTTACGTAAATTACACATTTTAAAAACATCTAAAATACAGTATAGCCTACTCTGCATAGAGATATGTTTCAAAATCTTCGCATCAGCACATTGACCATCGGCAATACTTTACCAGTTTTAGGCTTGTACCTTGTTTTCTCAAATGTAACTCTTCAGCAGTTTTACTAACGGTTTACAAATTTTATATGCCTGTTTGTAAGCAAAATTCTAAGCCTTCGAATCGAAAGGTCTCACATTCATAAAATTGCTCTGGTTATAATCGACAGTTATACATTTTATTTTACCGAGTGAGATGGCCGAGGCGGTAGCGTCACGGAATCGCATTCTGGTAGATACACATGGCTGGCTAAACTGAATATGGGTTTTCCCCATTCGCAAATGAGAATGTCGGAATGAATTTCTTTTTTATCTTCCCCGAATGTACCTGTCTGTTGTTCTGTGTGTTTCTGTTGTCCTAAGAGGAGACCATGTGTCGAGTTGACCTCTCCACGAAATGAAAGACATAGAACAAGGTAAATAGCAGTAATATACAGTCAGATAACTCTAGGTTCCATGTAAAAAAATCCCTTTAGGGGTAGATTTCGAAGTGCTTTTGGTTTAATTTATTGTCGCTGCGTAGCACTCTTCTTATTTAGCCTTTGCATGACAAACCCGCAATAATAACTGCAAAAAAAGAGGAAAGAGCACTTTTTCAAATATTCAAATCTCGCCTTATATGAGAACTATCAAGAAACTAGTTATTGATTTGTAGAGTGCTCATCAAGAGCTTTTCAACGATACCCCACAAGACGTAGTTTCAAAAATTTCGAATTTCCATCCCCCACCCCCACTCGTACCCTCAAAACCCCCGAATCGTTGGTGTCACTGTGAACTCCACAGGGAGTACTGTAATTTATTCAAACAAAGTTTCCCTCTATACTTCATAGGGGCCGAAATATAAATGTTTTAAAATTTCAACCCCCTCCCCCGACCACCCCCTTGGGCCAATTTTGCTCATTAACGAACTTGTCCGAACTATTGGGCCTAGAAATAACATAATAAAATTTGGTTCAAATATCTTCAAAATTACGGCCGCTAGCATGCAAAGGTATATATATATATATATATATATACAAATGTCACAAAAAAATTGAACAGGCGGTGGTTTCGTACTTAGGGAGGCATGAAACGTAAAGATATGAAAGAATTTTTCGAAAATCATGACATGGTATCCATTGCAATAGGTAGATTTTTCTTCGAAATCTACCTAAAAAACCGAGGAACCACAAAACACTCATAGAAAAAAATCCGTAAACAAGTAAGGCTATTACAAAACAGCTATTGGAAAATTCAATTCAGATGAATAAAGGCACACGTTGGTAACCATGACAACGACCTTGCAGGTCTGGCAATGGAAGCAGCGAGTGACAGGGACTCAGAGATGTGTCATGACAAAATAACAAAAAAAAGCGAAATTGTGATAAAATTACGAGAAAATGCCATATCCAAATGGGAGGAAGATTGGAATAAAACAACGAAGGAGAAGTTATGAAATCAATCTTTCTCGCCGTTAAAAGCAGACTAAACGTGAAACTAGACTTGCCCCCAAATTTGACAATATTCTTGACAGGACATGGTAGACTAGAGTTTAAAATTCCATTCTAATATCTCAATTTGTTTTTGATATAAATAAATTTAATTTTGTGTTAATCCAAAATGAAATCTACCTCCTCCGACAGACATTAAAATATGAAACTGATTTTTATGAGATTTCTTTGATGCGTGCTTTATAAATTTACTGATGGATTTTTTGGGTAATGTTTTTAATTTTTGAAAAACTGCTCTGAGATTGGACTAAATAGTTTTGTAACAACTAAGGCCTATACAGAAAATATTATTAGACATTTTACTGCATACATTGTAAAGTATGCCTATATTAGGGGGAAAATCATAGCTGTACCTCTATTTTTGTGGGAGAAGATAGATTTTGAATTAAAATATACATTCAAATTGAAGCTGAGAAAATGGTCATTAAAGTTCGCATGCACTAGCAGCTGGAAGAGCACTGAGGTTTAAAAATGGTGTCAACAACACCTGTTCCGTGCGTCCAAAGGCATTAAATTTTGCACAGGGTAAACTTTAGAGTAAGCTTAATTTTTTGACACCGAAATTTTGAAAAATAGCATATTTTTAACCAAAATGGCCAAATCATCACTTCTGTCATTTCTTTCGGGATAAGCTAAAAATAAATTAACAGACAGCAAATACAAATGAAACTATACCTGAATTTAAACTAAAACCATAAAAGAAATAGATGCATGGATATACAATGTGGAATGTAATTCACCTTGAAATCAGCGAGTTATTGAAAGCTAACTTTGATAAAAGATATTGATATAATAAGATCTACATACTAATTTTAAATCCTAATTTATGTAGCGAAAATAACCATGCTTTTTTGTGTGCATAATATAATACATCCTACAACACACAGACACTGTAGTAGCTTAAACTAGATTCGAGAGACATCTTACGTAGATGAGCACATCCTACAAAAGAAAACTAATTTGATAACATAGAACTCTTTAGCATTCAAACGAAGTTCATCATAATGAACAGAAGCGGTCTTGTTTGCAGAAATTAACATAGATACCAAACAAGGCCATCATCATATTAGGATAGGCGCATGCGCCACGACCAGGACTGTTTATAAAAATAAAACTTATTAAAGTTCAGACATGAGCGACTGTTTTGAAATGGCACGCCAAAGGTCATTAAACAGCGTAGATAATAATTCCTGGTAAATTGGTGAAGATCGAACGAGGTGACCGAGGAGGTAACGTCGCGGATTCTCATCGGAAGTTGGCGGATTCGAATCCCATGACCGGTCAGTCTAAGGGTAAAATTTTTTGAGGTTTTCCATCCACAAAAGCAATTGCTGGATTAGAGTTACCTATCCCAAACGATCTCTTTTCGTTGTTTACGCATTTGTATGCTGTATTGCAGGGGTGCTCAAACTTGAACTGCTGGCGATCTACCTCAATATTTTTAGACTACTTACGATCGACTCTGAGAGACTGCAAGTGTGTGTGATGCAGGGTTGTCGTACATACACGATACACCCTACCTACCTAGGTAGGGCGTACCGTAGCATATATAGATATTAGCTTTCTGCGCAGTATAGGTACATTATTTTAGTCAAGGTTTGGGTTAGGTTTAGTTAGGTTCTTCTCTACAATATCAATGAAAAAACTCATAGTTATTCAAAATTGCGAGTTTATTGGTTGTTACAAAACAAAAGAGTTACATATGGTGTTAAACTTAACTAAGGAGTGGCTTTGGATGTTGAAGCGTGGCACTGCATGTCCTCAGCATACTTTTCATAAGATGGTACGTAACCACTGAGTGCTAATCGCAAGCATGATGACATATGATCGTCAGTTAGTCGATTGCGATATTTTGACTTAATTATCTTCATTTCAGAAAATGCAGACTCGCACAAGTAAGTTGACCCAAAAAATGCCGTCAGTTGAAGGGCGATTTGCCTTACATTCGGATATTTATCTTCAGATATAAAACACCAGAAATTTGTATCAGATGCTGTAGCTTTGAGATGTATATCTGATATAATCTGCACCAACTCATTTTCAACAGAACATGAGTTCATATTAAACTGACTGGCTATTTCAGTAGCTAATTCCTCAATGTTTTTACATGAAAAAGGATAACTCATAAATGATGCTATATTTTCCAATTTACTGCAATCATGAAAACGCATTTCGAATTGTCCCAAAATATTTGATAATTCAGCCTCATACGTATCATAATTCAACTGAGGAATCCTTGCTTTCAAAGACGGAAAATGTTTCAGATCCTTTCTTTTCAGTTGAGACGAGACGGACGAGATAACTGAAGTTCTCTAATAGCAGACATGATTTCTGTTTTATTTTTAAAATCTCCAAATAAAGTCTCACCCGCTTCAATAAATGCTTCCTTCACCACCGATCCATCTTCGAATGGTTTCTTGTGTTTCGCCAATATATGAGATATTTTAAATGACGCGATCGTAGCAGCTTTTGATTGTTTGACTGGTCTTGTGAACATGGATTGTTCTTTTTTCAAACAAGATATCAAATCACGTACCTTTAGTTTTCTTAATTCACTCTGTGGCGGAAAATCCTTTTCATAGTTTTTATGAACCGTTTTATGATGCCTCTCTAAGTTACCACGCTTAGGTATTGCAACTGACGCACGACAAATAACACAAATGCACTTATCCTTCACCATACAAAAGAAAAATTCTTCCTCCCAATCCTTATTAAAATGATACGTTTTAGATTTCTTCACTGCACTCATTTTCCACTATTTAATAATAAACTTTGTACTTATCGACGTAGTATCGCCATCAAGTTACAATTCAGAATGACTCCAATTCCTGCAGGCGCAACATTTATATCGGCGTGAACGAAAGTCTCGAATGTTCCCGTCAAACGCGCCGCCCGAAACTAGACTGTACTGTCTCTCGTTGTTTCTAGACTAGACTCCACTGTCTAGTCTAGAAACAACGCGGCTTTTCTTTGACAAGTGCCGCGCGTTCCTTTGATAAAGCCACCTTTTGCCGCAAGCAGTGTTATTTTATTAGTTACCTACCTACTTATTAAAATTTTTTTTCTTCTCGAGATCTACTCAAAAAGCACTCGCGATCGACTTGTCGATCGCGATCGACCGTTTGAGCACCCCTGCTGTATTGGGATGGCCTAACGCCATGCTGATCACACGCCTGAAACCAGGAATTCATCCGTGGCTTGTTTAAATATATAGTTATTCCCTTCCTAACAGGCATCGACGTGTCAGACCTAAGAATGGCTAGGTAAAACAGAGGAAGTAAAAGAAAGAAAAAAAAATGAAAAAGAAGTTGCCTGAAGACTTATGATCGCTACATCCTTGGCGCAGCAGAGTTTACATGTTCAGCTTCAACAGGTCCAAAGGACAATATTATGCGCAGGAGTTGATTCGCGGGCAGCACAATTTTTTAGGAATAAAATTAGACGAACTGTAAATAATCAGCTGAAGATAAAGTAAAACTTATACAAAATCTAGATTATTTTAAGAGTTTTTAAACAAGTATTGAAGTAATCTTACTTCGCTTATATCATGTAGGCTTACAGTAAATTTTTTCTACGTGAACCTACTCAGAAAAATTAACGTATGAGAACCAGAATTGACTGGCAGAGTAACCAGCTACTATTGTCAGACTGAACTGATTGGTATTGAAGAAAAATTGGCAGGAATCATGGGATCAACCCTCGTTCAAGTCATAAAGTTCTTACACTGAAATAAAGCAGATAGATACAATTTGAATAATCACAGGAATATATATGAAACAAAGCTATGGACTATGGCCATTTATAGTAGAGAGGTTATTCTATACTGATTATAAGTGCCAGTGTGGTACCGGTACTTGTGTGGGGGACGGGAAACTGTCTGTCCGTCTGTCTGTGTGACTGTACGCGCGATAACTCAAATAGGGCTAGGCTTTATAGAATTTTCATGAAACTTATATGAAATTTATAATATCCATGAGAAGAAGCCTATTGATATTGCGGTTGGCCGGTACCGGAGTAATGCCCAATTTAGTGCCTATTTTGTGGTAATATACTAGAAAGAATTTATCAGATGCTAATCGGTTCTCATGACAAAATAGACTATTGTTTTACAGTGTTCATAATTATACGGCTTTGGAAGTTTCAATGGAGTTAACTTTGATAAATAACACTTCCTATATATTCCTTCACATATGCTTATCGAACTAGTCAGATGTTTGTTTATTTCGTTGATCAAGTTGAATAATGTTATATACAGAAGGTATATATTACTGTGAAATAATTGGGCATACGTACATTAAACGGAGTCTTTGCCAGTGCATTTTGTGAAATGTTGACATATTTTAAGAATTTCTTATATCGGTGTATACGAGTATGAAGTAAGGTTAAGTATCAAATCTTAGACCTTTGTTCTTCCCTTCTCAATGAATCGATCTGGAGCTTAACTGGGAGATGGATTACAAAAATAACATATTTTCTGCATATCATAATATTGCAATTAACAATGATTAATCAAAACCATTCTGGCACTTTGTTATATCAGTTTACCTGATTTTATTATGGATATATATGCATTCTCTGCTGGACATTACATGATAATATTATAAGAGAAAAATTTCTCTGAGAATATTCTGATTTTATTAGTTTTGTGAACAGTAGACCTCACGTCAAAATAATCAAAGATCTGCTCTTCTTCAGTTATATCAGCCATCATCTTAAAATGGAATTAAAATCTTTACACACATGTCGTTTTCAATGACGTCAAGGAAAATTCATGCCAAATTGGGGGGGGGGGGGGAATCGAGAACACGTTTCGTTGTGACTGCGTAGTAAAGAAATTTACAGTCAAGCAGATGAAATGCAAGTAAACCATTAGGGTTACATCAAACATTTACTGGAACAAAGGTGTAGAAAATTTTACACTCGAGAGTGAAGGGGGAAAAATATGAGCACACAACGGCAACCGTTCAAGCCGTCGGAGTTGCGGGAAGCAAATGAAAATTCAGTAGGAGCTGCGTCAAGCAAATGAAAAAATCAGCAGTAATTAAATAAATGTTGTTATCGTTTAGATGAAGGCCTAATTTTAAAATAATAATAATAATAATATTATTCATATTAATAATAATTAGGGGGCGGATTTCTATGACATGTCATATTTTTCCCCTTTGCATTATTTCAAGTTTCCGACTAATTTAAACCCGATTCGAAGCATCCTGGTGAAAATAGAACGGCTTTTATTGTGCATATAACTGCATTTTTAGGATATTTTCAACTATTGTAGCATATTAGTATGAATATGCATATTTAGGTCATATTTTTAGCATATTTGTGTGCATATTAAAGAAATTTTGAAGTTTCGTATCATATTTCTTACGTTTTGCATTATATTGATACTTTCTGAGAATTACAGATATTTTAAATAATGAACACTATATTTTAATAAAATGTATTGTAATGAAACTTTAAAAAAATATACACAATGTGTAAGTGGTAAAGTCATATTTTAAATTTTATTGGTCATATTTTAATGTTTTTTAGGTCATAAATGCATGCATATATCCTATTTTTTGGGTCACAGAAATCCGCCCACTAATAATAATTATTATTATTATTACTATTTATTATTGTTATTATTATTATTATTATTATTATTATTATAATTATTATTATTATTATTATTATTATAATTATTATTATTATTATTATTATTATTATTATTATTATTATTATTATTATAACTGATACTGTTTAGAGACCCAGTAACGGCTTATAGTTTCATTTGGGTCTGTTTCTACATACGGTTATCTATTCTTAAATCAAGGATAAGTAGACCTACATTTCAAATGCCTCTGAGAGTGAGGAAAACCGTAAAATCCACCCTTAGAAAATCCAACCTCGGAGCTTGAACTGGCAACCTCGCGAATGAGAGTCCCAGCCACACCTCACTTTTACTAAAATATTAAGAAAGAATTATGATTGTAAAATGTATATACTACTTTAAGCACTACCGTCAATTACTAAAAACAGCGATAAAAGATTAATCACATCTATTCTCTCAAAGCAGGCTCTCACTTATAGGAAAATGGATTTGATTTCATACCATAAATCCCATGACGTATCGCTTTTACAACTACACCATGGTAAATTACCACTATTGATGTGTGCACGAATATAAATTAGTTGTATAATACGGTGTTAATTTGCGTTTCTAATGTCGTGGAAATACTGTACTGATAATATTTCCGTAATGATAACAAAATTGAAACAGTCGACTCCAATAACCATTAATTATTTCAAATAGTTTCCCCTATTAATTATGAACAGTACACGCTCCCCCTGCCCTTTCATTTTCACTGAGACTCACACAGCAATCACTCATCGATTGAGTTCAGATATTTTGGAACTACTCTTGAGGCGATTTCAATGAAGAAGTGCTTATGTACATAAAGTAAGTTCGTAGTAACACTCAAATATAGTAAAAATTTAAACGATTTAAAACCATTTTGAGAAAATGCTACAAAACGAAATTTGCTATTGTAAAATACTGTAGAATGAATAAGTGAAAGGGGTGAAAAAGTATTTTGCACGGTTTTTATCCTTAACTGAGAAACATCAAGTGGAAGTAACTGTATTTGGTTTTAGTGTACCTGACGTGCTTCAAGAGTTTGAATCAGTTTAGCCTATTTATTTTTTCAGCATGATTTCAATATTTGGCCTATGTGTGTATCCTATTATCACATATTTAATTAAAAGCCAGACCAATGTCGTCTGTGCTAGATGATGATTCCGATTAAGCCCGGCAACAGTGAACAGATGCTGGAAGAAACATTGCCCAACGCACTAGCGAAACTATTGTATTGTAAAATACTGTACAGTGAATAAGTGAAAGGGGTGAAAAAGTATTTTGCATGGGTTTTAGCCTTAACTGAGAAACATCAAGTGGAAGTAACCGTATTTGGTTTTAGTGTACCTGACGTGCTTCAAGAGTTTAAATCAGTTTAGCCTATTTATTTTTTCAGCATGATTTCAATATTTGACCTATATGTGTATCCTATTATCAAATATTTGACCAAAAGCCAGACCAATGTCGTCTGTGCTAGATGATGATTCCGATTAAGCCTGGCAACAGTGAACAGATGCTGGAAGAAACACTGCCCAACGCACTAGCGAAACTAAAAAAAAAGTAGGGGGAATTCATACTTTAAGTTTATGTTTATATGAAGTGTATGTTTCTTTAAGTAAAATATTGAAAATGAACTGTTGAAGAACGTCCAAGGATATTCAGAGCCAGAGGAGATCACAGTTGGACGGAAGAAATTCATGAATATAATTAAACGTTCAGCCTAATTATAAATAAGTTCAAACGAATAATTTATTGCCGCTGAACCATTTCTAGAGTGTAACACCTTCAGGAATATGAGGTTCTAACACTAAATCAGCGATTGCATATTGCTTAACATTAGTTAGAAAGTGAGGCACCATATCACAGCCAGGGGCGGATCCAGAACTTATTGAAGGGGGGGGGCGTCATAAATGAAAGTTTGCAATTACTGGGGTGTTTGGGGAGAATAGAACATAAAAAGGGGGTCTTCCTGCAAAAGTTCTTTAAAAAAATTAGTGCAAAATGACGATTTTTAGATCCTCTAGGTGATTCCTCCAAATTTCGCAGCTTACAAAGAGTCTTCTTGTCAAGAATTTTAGTTCTGTTGAGAAATATCACATAAAAATTCAAATCATCAATTAAATATCAGACTTTAACTTTTAGCGGGTGCTGGTCTGAAATAGTGCAACGTACAATCCTCAGGTTGAAAGAGCGTGAGTAAATAGTCTACATAAATGCTTTTATTTTCGTTTTGTATTTAATTAAATTCGAATGTTATCACCAAAGGGGGGGGGGAAGGCGCGAGCCCTACGGCCCTCGACCTGGATCCGACTGATCACAGCATAGCTATAACATTCTTGGGTTTCAAAAGCAAATGTCGAATAACACTGAGCACGCCTTTATATCTGACCAAACAGTGTCCCATACATAACTGTAATCTTCATATTAACTATACCTATTGCTACAGAATAATCAGTAATCACGAATTTCTCCCATGTTTTCTTCAAATTCTTCGTAGTAACAGCTGAAGAGTCTCTGATTGTCTTATGATTCTCTGCTCTTTCTTGACCATAATATTTTCACACAATAGTAAAAACTGGGCTTTTATGAAAGAGGCTCTAGAAAGACAAAACAAAAATGGATCTTTGGTTTTATCAGTAGGCCGTGAAATATTGTTGTGCAACTCTTTTAATTGTGTGTCATGGTTTGTGTTCATTTCACCGCCGTCTCGAGAATTACACGATTAATACAGTTTAGAAGGCAGTGGTTCATTTTAACTGATACTGAATGTTAATGAGACTGATTTTGAGATATTAGATCAGTGGCGGAGATCAGTGTCAGAAACTTAACCTAGGAATCCACGAAAACGATCCTTATGGACGGTTTGTGTCGGAAGTTTTTTTTTCTTTCTTTTCAATTAAGCTCTTGGGCCTACCGTAACAAAACACATGTAAACATTACGGTTGTTTTGAACACTTCGCCAGCAATAACTGACATTAAATGCACTGACATTTCCCCTTGAACCCACACTGCACCTACTGCTCTCTGAGTCAATACTACGAACACACAATCAAACTGAAACAAATGTAATTAGCGTAAACAATACTGAAACTCTGCTACAAACGAACAAGAACTGACGGTCAATTATTTCGCAGTGTGAACATCTCACTTGAATAATTTGCCGTCCCACCTGGTTTCTAGTATGCATTGTAAACTGGGGCAGTGAGAGTTGGCAGTGCAGAAATGTCAGACAACAGGTAGGCCTACTCTGCATTCTCACACACCGCCTTCAATTCAATTTCAAATTAAAACCGACAGGACCTACGTGGGTTTGTTGAGGATAATTACATTGGGTGGAGGTGATGCATCTGTCCCCATTTAAACTGCCAGCAGTTAGCCGTGAAAAGAGCAAAAATTTGGGTTGGATAATTTTAATTTACGAGGGTGTAACATGGATAACGACAGTTTGACCAGAGTTTCAACGGAGGAAAAGTATTTAAGCTCCTGAATTATGAGGAAATTAGGTGCTCAACATTTTATCATGTTACTTTTAATGCACAAACCAGCTCGAACGTTAAAACTATGGAACAACCAAGATAGTTAACTGATACGATTCAGAAACTAAATAAGCCTTTCCTTATTTAGATTGAGCAAGAATCAATGTAGCCACTTAAATATTAGACAAAGTTCCTGAAAACTTAGAACTTGACTTACTTACTTACTCACTCACTCACTCACTCACTCACTCACTCACTCACTCACTCACTCAATTCCTAAACAAGCTAAAGGAAAATTATCTACTTTATGGAACCCGGAGGTTCATTGCCGCGCTTACTTGAGGCCGCCATTCAACCCTATTCCGTGCTATAACTCCATCCAACCATCCCTCGCAAATCCTACTTCTCTTTAAAGATTTTAAAAGAAAACTCCACAGATGCCTAATTTTAACTCATTTTATTCAACTGAAGAATTTCTAATATTAACAATAATTAAAATATAAACAGGAATAACTGATGAAGTTGCTAGCAAGCTTCAATTAATTTTTTTTGTGTTATGGGTTAAGTACCTGTAAATTGTAACACTGATATTGTACGTATGAGCTTATTGACAATAAAGAAAATTATGGGCAGAGTCAGCTTGGGTGGAAAAATAGTCTCACTGCGTGACGAATACACCTGTCTTGACGTTGCCAAATTTAATGTACAATGTAGTTCAGGCATGAATCTTGGTATTTGATTTTCATGAAAACTTACAATTTTATTGAAAAACAGCAAAGAGAACATTTATTCCTAATTCGTTTCTCTGCTAGTGTGGAGTACGGATCAATAAAGAGAGGATTAGGCCCTACCATGAAAATGTAAGTATGTTTTTATACAAGCTTGTTTGTTAAGACGAGAACATAAATTTAAAAAATAGGCCGTAAGGGATATATTCTGTAACTATTATTGTAAGTAGTTTTATTGGAGGCCCCCTCCCCCCGAGAAATACAGTGTAATCGAGGGGGGATCCACACAAGTTACATGAATTCTGAATTATTATTATTATTATTATTATTATTATTATTATTATTATTATTATTATTATTTATACAAGCTTGTTACAGTTCTGGAACTTGCTAAATGTCCATTTTACGGCTTACTGATTCTAAATAAGTATACTCTTTCCGTGCATATTTCCATGATTTGGTCTTCTTACAATTTCATGCATAAGTAGGGTTACTTAGGGTCAGGCCCGACGAGAGGGAGGGGCAGCCGGGGCAACAGCCCCGGGGCCCGGCCGGCCAGGTTTTATTTTTTACTTTCTAAATTTACTCCAAAATAAAATTGGTTATAAGTCAATAAACAGCTTAAGTTTTTGTTATGTGTTTATCTTATATACATTGTCCTTTCGTATAACGGTGACACGGAATTAATCAGTTAATCTGAAACGGACTATTCTTGTAGAAAAATTGCTATTTTTGAAAAGTAGAAGCAGAAATCATTTTGCACTCAACAGTAGGCCTCACTAATGTTCGGTATTTAAAATCATGATGTTAAAAGATTAAACTGGTACATACAGATAAAATTGCTCCTAATTAGAACATTTTAATGTATTTTTCCGTTTTGTGCCCGGTATCTGTTAACCGATTTGGTCCAAAATCAATAGGCTTCGTCCCATGGGCGTCATAAATGGTATCATGAAAACCGATAAAGCGTATTTGAGTCATCGCTCTTACAGACGGACAGACAGTACTGTCTACCAGACCATCTCATAAAGTACCGGTACCATTATGGCACTTACTAATTATGTAATATGATTACATAATCTAATACATATAAAGGGCGAGTTGGGTAGTGAATTTAATATTTGATGGGGGCCCGGGAAAATTTGTCCCTGGGGCCCTTGTTTTCTTTCCACGGCCCTGCTTAGGGTTTTGGACTATAATAAAGCATATTTTTTTAGTTTATCTTGCATATTAGGCCTACGTTCATGTATCTAGTTTGAATGCATATTTTATATTAAACAGCATAATAGTGCATTTCATAAATGTTTATAAACGTTGGTTTTGCTCATTTACAATACCCCGAGTGTACGAACGACTTAATTTAACGAACTTTGTAAAATTGCCTACCACAGTAAATAAGTTGGAGGCTATGGGCCTACCATTGGTCGATTCCCTCTAGAGATTACCGAAGACATTCAGACGTATTTAGGATCTGCAAATGGCAGCTAAAGAAAAAATGGACGAAACTATCAATGGAAATTCCGAATTAAGAATTTATATGTTCCATAGAAGAGTAATCTGAGCTGAAAGTACTCACTTTTTTTCTCAAATATCATTCTTTAAGCTTGCACCTGTCACTTTTGTGAAGTACCGTAGCAAGGTGAATTTCTTACTTAAATATCTGACAGATAAACGCATGAACTTGACAACTGCAAATTGATAAGGCTGTTAGTAGTACACTGTGGTGCTAGAAAATAAAATGTTAGTTTGAATTTTGATAGTGCATATTTGTGGTGTTTTTCTTCCCCCCTTCATTGTGCATATTTAGTCATTTAATATTAGTGCATGCATATTTTAAAATTTGATAGCGCATGGAAATCCTGTCTTTACTTGTCAAGTAAAGCACGGATAAAGTATTTATTTGGGTTAAGATCCTAAAACCCGAGTTAAAGTGGCGGGTTCCAAGTTTAACTGCAGATGCAAATGTAAAAGAAAATTCTGCTTAAATTATTTTAAAAATATATATATTACCGTAAAAGGCAGACTTAACATCTGTCTGAGAGAAAGACGTCAGAAGAAATTTCGTTCTAATTATGACCCAATGAAGAGCTACAGAATATTTCTGACACAAGATTTGTTATGAAATGAGTTAAGTACTGCCTGAAATACGGTACAACTAGCCACAGTAAGAAACTCAACTGCAACCTTACCTTCTGCGACAGATACGCAATAGCAAAAGCACTTCCTGTAACGAGTTAGTGGAACTCACCTGCAGAAAAAGAGAAACATATAATTATTATCTATACCGCTACAGAAGAATTTCGCAAACACTTCAAGATGCTTACCACATAATGTGTTTTGGTCAGAACAGTCGTGCAAATATTAATGGAAGAAATAATGAAGTTGTGTAAAAAATCAAGTCTTTTCACATCATTTACGGCCAAGTGATTAATTTTATTTGACCTCTTTATGGCCAACGGGATTTATATGTCCTACAAGATTTTAGATTGCTCTGTTTAAGTCAAAAAGTAAACCAAAACAAATATCGAAAGAAAATTACGCATCTTACATCCGAATTCTAATAGTCGCTCTGTATTCAAGACAGTTGATAAACTAGCGTTACCGTCCGCTGCAACATCTCCTTGTACTTTATCAAATAGGGCATTACATATCAGTTGGGTAGTGACTGTAAGTTAATTTTGCGCGGCACTAGACAAGACAAGATACATAAAATATATTTTTGTTAGTAAATGGTATGCCAATGAGAGTCATTACTTGTTCTGCTTATGTGTGACAATCCATCTTTACGAGTGTTTGAACTTTATAAAGTAAAAAGTGTATGATGTGTTTATATATTAACACCAGCAAGGAAAAGATGAACAGACTGGTTTCTAATTGAACCTTCTATGTAACATATATATATATATATATATATATATATATATAAATCTGGACTACTGTAGTTCTGCGATTACAATATAAATAATATACTAGTGACGTATAACTAAAATACTCTCCTATTTATCTTATTAAATTTCTTTATTGCAACCAATAGTACGATGAATCTGGTGGAATGTTATATGACAGGGGAAACAGGAGCACCCCAACCCAATTTTGTCCACAAATTCCACATGGATCTACTGAGATTCGATCCCGGGTCCCAGCGGTGGAAGGCGAGCGGTCTAACCACTCAGCCACAGGGGCGACCTTCCTATATATCTTATTGAGGGTATGAGGTGGTAAAAACCCAACTATTAAACATCATTTAAATTAATTGTGAAGCTTATTTCCAAAAAGACCAAATCCACCTCAACTTATTTTACACAAAATAGAAAAAAAATGGAGTTCGTACAATTAAAGTGATACTGTTAATTCGTTTCTCATGTATTTGGTTAGACCAAAAATCATATTTTCATAGCCACTAAGAATTTCACTCATTATTATGCCATTTATTAACCAACTTGGATTTGCACTTTCTGCTAACAATTTGAGATTTGGTACTTACTGGCATGAAAATATAAATTTTATAAGCCAATAGGAATAGTTACAACTCATTAAAAACGGATTACACCGAAACTCTAATTTATTGGACTACTTAAGTTGGCATACGACTTGAAGAATTTCCTGACGTCACTTCCTTCCCAGAAGATGGCTCCAGAGCTTGTAGCAGCCGGAAGCTCAGAATGATTAATCCCATTCACCAGTATGTAAAGATTACTTAATTGCAAAATTGTTCTATGTTAAATGTGTGCCTACCCATAGTAGTCTACACAATAACTTATTTCTCGAAATATCCACCGAAACAGAAGTTACAATTTATTTATATCTCTCTTAAAGTTATATAACAGGCAAATAACGAGTTAATCAGGAAAAATTCTTCCCTATGATACGCAATTGAAGACTTCGAATGAATGGGGCGAAATGCAGGTCGTAAGTAAAGTTTTGAGCGAAATTATGTATTGGCTTACGTTAGGAAACAATCTAGTGTATGGACCAACTACTCATTCCTGAAATAGTTATTTAAAGATTATTTTGAATATTGTAAATAATTAATAGGTACACGATCATTGCAATGGTAGGTATAATAGTATTTGTAGTGGTTAAAGTGACGGAAATTGGTAATCATTAATCTGCACAAACGAGAAGGGAGCGACAGTGGCACCTGGGGATACCTTTTATAATGTCTATAACGTGCTAACACTTTATTTTTTGTCATAACGGCTCAGCCCTTAAAATGAATTTACGTAGACGGAGACAGTTCTGTTAAACAATGTTTACGAATCAAAATAATACAGAATTAATTTTTACACATTTTGTGGCATAGCTCCCTGTTGCAGTAAATCCCTCAGTATTAATAGCCTGCATTCTACTTACACTTATAATTTAAAGCAACCTGCTAATTTTAAACACAGTTCAGTTAGCAGTTGTTATTGTTAAAATATAGACAGAGAAGACAAAATATTAGGAATATTCCATACGGATATTGTAACTAATAATAACAAATGCCAGGTGTGTATTATTGTATAGTGGAGGGAGTGAAAATATTATCAGCAACCTGCCTATGGCAGACGCAGCAGTCGTGTGGTAGGCCTAATTCCTTCAGATGTAGCGCCACGGAGTTAAAGTTTAAAGTTATGGACGTTATTTAAAACTACAGTATTATGGCCTACAACTGATACCAATTTTATCAATTTTCACATTATAAGTAACTTAAAAAACAATATAGGCTATACTGTACCGTACTACGTTTTAAGGTAGGTTGCATAATAAATTATATGCCATTCTTGGCAATTCCCTGGATTTTGTTTGCAGATGGGAAGGAAGGTAATAGAAAACTAAAAAATTAAATTTTCTTGCAATAGGCTAAAGATACATATGTGAAAATTACAACTGGATTTAGAATCAGATTCAGAAATATTCTACTCCTATATTCGGTTTATTTGCAAAGAAAGAAAGAAGTAGATGGCAGATCATTATATTTCGTGAATAGCCCGGAAATAAACGAAGCAAAATGTTTTACTTAATATAGGGGTTTCATGCAACTGTTGCCATGGATATGTGAAGAGTAAACAGCATCCTTCATTGAACTTCCTCACGTAGGCAAAGAACGAGATTTCTGGATTCTAAGATACTACAAGGAAAGGTCACAATACTTCAATGGTAAAACGGTAGTAAAAAATTCCATGATGTTAATAGACTACTTTTGTAAAAACGATTACGGCATTTATATCACAATGCTATAACCAATCCATGTACACACTGAACATAGGCCTATGTATGTATATATACAGGGTGTAACAAAAAGGTAGGCCAAAACTTTTTGGAAACGGTAGGCAAAAATGTGATTTTAAGAGACTACTTCTGTAAAAACGGGGTACGCCGTAGCGTAGTGGTTGAGGCGCTGCGCTACAAACCGGAAGGTCGCGGGTTCGATTCCCGATGAGGTAGTTGAGATTTTTCAATCCTTGTGGTGGCACTATGGCCTTGGGGTCGACTCAGCCTCTAACAGAAATGAGTACCAGGAGCAATCCTGGGGGTAAAGGCGGCCAGTGCGTAAGGCTGACAACCTTACCACCTTCATGTGCCGAATGTCCAAAATCTGGGAGCCTCAACCTCCTGGAACCCTCTGGGCCTCCATGGCCTGTATAGGAATCACATTACCTTTTACTTCTGTAAAAACGATTAAGGCATTTTTATTACAATGCTATAACCATACCTATGTACATACTCTGTGTGTGTATACATAAACCAATTTTTTTGGAAAACATTCCTTGCATATTATAGAGGATGGCATTATGTAATATGAAAATGAGTAGGAAAAGGATTTTTTGCACTCCTTAGCTAGTAAGTGTTACTTACGAAAGTTGTTTACATGGATCGTAAGTTGACATTCCCACACAATCGTGTTGCTAAGGGCGTTGCGATGAGGTTAAATTACTTACGGTGCTAGCGCCACGTCATAATTCATTACGATACACTTCATAATACATGCCTTTATGAACAGGCCCCCAGGACAAATATTCGGTTCCCATAACAACAAACACATGCGAATCACTTTCTGAAATAAACATCTCTCTTCAAGGATGTATACACATAATATTTTCAGGTAATATCACAATTAATATAATTAAATTGATATAAGTAACCGTCGTGCAAAAAATAGCATGCAACACACGGGCCGTAAAGGCATTTAAGGGTCTCGAAAACTTAAAAACCCTCGGCTGGGCCTCGGGTTTTCAATCTGTTTCCTCGACCCGTAAACGTGCCTTACGGCACTTGTATCGCAATATACTATATTTCCTTGCTAGATCCCTGCAACACTCGAAAACAGAACTGCGGAAAACAGAAAATCATACGAAATGGTACTCAAAAACAGAACTGTGGGTAACAGAGCATCAAATGAAATATTCAAAATGTCCTCCATTAGTACGGATACATCCGTTAATCCGCCGTCGCATGGACTCCCTGTTGCGCTGATGTATCCCTGGAATATGTCGTATTATCTGGCAGTCTTGCAGAATACGAGCATGGAGACTCTCTACATCTTGCACCGGTATTGCATATACAAGAGTTTTTAAATGCACCACAAATAAAAACCTAGTAGATTCAGGTCTGGCGAGCGCGGAGGCCAAGGAATTGGTCCATCTCTTTCTATATATCACTGAACCGTCTATTCAGAAAATGACGAACATTGAGGCTGAAATGAGCTATAACAACACTATAAGTAGGCCTACCTAAGTACTTATAGTACAGGTGGAGAAAGTAGAAAGTGTTACTAAACTTAGTTGAAGTACCAGACACTTAAATTACAATAAAAACTTCCAATGAAGGAATGGAGTGGCCCTTCATATAAGATTAGCTAATAATTCCAAGGCATCTTGATTCAGAATTCATGGTTACTAACATTCTCAACCCTATTAAGAACACAGATTATTTCAGGGTACAAAAATCTACCGGATTCAGAAAAAAATTACGGGACCGCTAGTGCATAACCTCGGATGCAGTTAAGAAAAATAATTGGAATCCGAAATAATTACGTAAATAATCACGGATCTAATTTAGAACGTTCTCTTTGTGAAGTCAGTTAATATACATACTTTCGAATTAAATTATCATAAAATGTGCGATCAGTAGACTGTCATTTTTTTTATAGATTATACACTCTACTAATGTAAACCAGCAATTCTTCACGCTCATTAAATTTTATATATCTACGTAATCTCAGCCCTAAGTAATTGGCCATTAATTCAGGTCAATTAAATGCGGACTGAGTGCGGTTCTCAGCCGCTCTTTTAATTTTATTACGAGGCCAAGAAAATGCGATACTCCGCAGAATCATAACAACGTCTGCCAGAAGGCGTAAGCATTGCGCATAGCCATATATTTTTATATGTTCGTTGAACTACCCTGAGTAAATGGGCAAAGAACATCGTTACCATTTTTACTTCCCCTGACTGTACCATAGAGGAATTGGACCCTGAAATTCGATGTCGAATTTGCAGTAACAGTATACGTTTTAAGGTCCCTTCAATCCAAAAGTGATTGCGAAACATTGTCTATATTTTGTTTGTATGTCTCTGAACAGCGTAGCTCGAAAATACGAGGGGCATACTGAAGTCGTGAGCAACATGTTTTCACAACCTTAATCTTTATTTGTAAGTGAAACCAAGTATATCGTCTCAATCTACAGGCCTTTCTTTCACTTTCCATAATATAGTCTCCGTTTTTTTTCACACATGTTTCCCATCGTTCTGCAAGTTTGAAAATACCCTTGCGATTGCGCGTATTCAGAATGGGTGGCTTATAACTAATAATTTATTTCACGAAATACCCACCGAAATATAAGGAAGTTAACACCGAAATCAGCTATTTTATTTCACCGATAAATCAGGGCCCTACAAATTACATGTGCTGTATCTGGAAAAGAAGGGGGTCTGCGGCAAAGCATTGTTGTAACCGGGAGTCCCTTATGGATGCATTGTTTGATGAAATATATATATATATATATACATTGTATGTGGAAAAAAATAAGTTGAAGGAGAAAATGAGCGTCGAGTGCTCCGATAGAACAAACTCACAGGCAGACCCATCCAGTAACCCACGGCGGATGTGCTGAAAAATTAGCTACAAATAAAGCATCATAAATCTGTATCACTTGTAACTGTCAATATTTTTATTTTAATGCGACCTCGGGGACATTCATTCTCACTACAAAAGCGGAACCTTGTTTGTTCAAGTTGACAGCAAAATGGTTATTAAAAAAATGAGCTACTTTATAAAGCAATTGGCGTGAAAGTTGTGCATCCTGTAAATCGCACTAGCAAATACTGATAAAACTGCACAGTATTTCTGTATAGTTTGTATCCCTTCCGCGAGAATCAGGATTGAGTGGGTTAAAACCACTTAGAAAGATTATTTCAGTATTGAGTTTAGTTGTTAGAGAAGGTCTGAGCTGTGATAATGCATATCTTCTTAGCCTATCTCTGGTTTGAATTTTTTTCATAATTACATTTTGTCTATGTTAAAGTGGGGAAAGAACGAGCCGTATTAACCTTATTCTTAGGTCTATTCAACAGGAAAATATGCTGACATGACGATAGTTAAATTTATGTGTTCTTGAACCTTGTGTTTTGTGAAGCTCTGCTTCCTGTTTCATGAACTGATGGTACTTTATATACACTTCTCTTAGATTCATTATGGTTCACCTTACTAACTCAATTTTGTTGGCACTCACTCCATCAACCTTGCACAGCAGCTGTAAAGAGTGTCCCAGAATTCCTGCACAGCTCTGTACCATCATCACTACAGAAAATCTTAGATAGGAATGTAAAATAAATAATTCACTATGCAACATAGTTCCCATTAGCGAATTACTTTAGCCAATAAGGATCCAGCGTTTCTCGTTCTATTAGTGGTATCGCCTTAGCCTTGAAACCTATTTTATGGCACCTGTACGAAGTTCAATCCTAGAAACTTTTCTAGGAGAATTGCGTAACATTCCCACGGAATCAGCAGCGGCTGTGGGGCGGCACGACTACCATCAATGTGTTTGCCTCCCTATTGTTTAACTTATCATAATAACACGCATAATAATATGAAAAAGTATCACATGTAGAAGATAGATTTTACACGATTTTAGGAGAAATCTATCTATTGGGATCGATACCATGTCATGAATTTCGAAAAATTATTTCATATCTTTACGTTTCATGCCTCCCTAAGTACGAAACCACCACCCATTCAATTCTTTTTTTATATATTTATATATCTCGATATACAAACAATAAATAAAAATACCCTTGCACCCTACATAATATTTCGCAAATATAAAAAAACAACGTATTATAACTTAAAATACGGCTTAATTGATGCAGGAAAATTCCCTTGCACTGCACTATTCATAATTAACAAAATATCTCAAAATTATAAAAAAACCGTTAGATGTCTCCCCCACCCAAAACCCCTACTTTCCAGGCGCGTTGGAGTGGGGGACTCGTCCGCGTTTACTTTTTTCCCAAAAATATAATTATCACAAATTAAAATTGTACAAAATCTAACTTTCCTTCGAGCATTTTAATTTTGTGGGCCCCTAAAATCCCAGAGCATGGCAGGCTCTGCGGCGCGTTAGGGCCCTGAAAACAAACAACACCGTACGTAAGAAGAATGGTCACATCGGCTTACACGTTAAACAATACAATACAGATCATTACCGATATCTAAAAAATTAAATGTAAAATTCTTCGTAAAATGCTTGTAATAAGCCCAGGAGCATGACCGCAAATCGAGGAACCATGGTTTTGTTAATGGTCTAATATCATATGACCCATATGAGATACGAATTTCCACATGAGCGATATACTGATGGGATATTAAACCGTAAAAGAAGTTCTAGTCTACAATATGGTCAAGTTAATTAACTGCCCACCTGTTACGAGAGAAAAAAAACTGGTACTTTTACGGTGTTCGTCGCGTTTGATCATTCGTACTTGAGAACCCTCCGAGTTTAAATTGGCGAGACTCACACAAACACGTTTGGGGGAGGGGATATGATCCGCCGAGATCGTCCTACGGATGATGAATGTCATGCTTCAGTTGAAATTTACTTCAGGAATTCCCGCCTCACAACAAATTCAGAAAGGAAAGAGGGACATAACTTTTTGATTTGTAATGTAGAGTGCTCTCTCTCTCTTTCTTGTTAACCTCTCCTGTTGTAGGGACGTTTATGCGGCCCATGCACAAGGGCATGAAGGGCCTACCCGGATGGGTGATCAGCCCAATGCCGGGGCCACCTTCGAGACAAAACGAGACACACCAGTCGCAAACACACTCATGCCGAACAAGGCGCGGAAGATGAAATTCGGACAGTGAAATTACCTGACATTCGTCTCACTGATGAGGAAAACCCCCAGTAAAAAAACCCACTTAGGTAACTTGTCCCAACCAGGAATCGAACACGGGCCCGCTCCCCTCCGCCACAGCGGTGGGCCTTTCAGTTCCAAACCCCCCCAAAAAAATGATATTTGGAAGTTGAGTTCTTAAATCAATTGAATAGCATTACTCTTTATGTTTTACTTGCTAAGTATAGCTAAAAACCTAATACAACGCTTCTCAATGCTCGACCGTATTTACTAATAGTTTTAACTTCGCGGGCTTGAACTCTGCTGTGAGCGTTATTTTGGTTTATTCGGGGGGGGGGGGAACTATGTTCTCCATAAACAAGCCAATAAAACCATTAATGTGTATGTTCAAAACGAGCCTCAGAGCTCAAAGAGGGTCCCTTCAATTGGAAGAGAAGTAAAACAGTGTCATGGCTCGTGGGTTTACAAAAAGACTCCCATACAGTACTTCAAAGTAGGCCCCTAGGTAAAATGACCGGTCGCTTCATATCCAATCAGTTCTTTCTTCTTCCTGGTGCTGTAGGCGACGGGACGACCCCTCAACAGTATAAGCCATGGATAATTAATGACTGAATGTAAAATTATTATATTAAAGGAGTTATTAAAGGCTTGCGAGGAACGGCATTAATTAGTCGGCTTGCTCTTACTCCCTTGTTATCTCTCTCCCCACACGCACATCCGGACAAATAATAATAATAATAATAATAATAATAATAATAATAATAATAATAATAATAATAATAATAATTCAAAGGAGGCTGAAAAAAGGTTGAAATATAGAGATGTTCAGATGGAAATAAATCGAATGTGGAACATGAAAACTGATGTCATACCTATTATAGTTGGAGCACTGGGTACGATACCAAAAATCCTGGAAAACAATCTATCACAGATAATGGGAGAAGCACAGGTTTCCAAAATTCAAGAGATCGCCCTGCTCGGAACTGCTCACATTTTGAGGAAGGTGCTATAAAGACCACACCCGTGAAGAATCTGCTCCTGAGGGGGCTGGAGGCAACCTCGAGCAGAATCTTAAATCCAGCCTCAACGCTGTGGTGATGATATTAATAATAATAATAATAATAATAATAATAATAATAATAATAATAATAAAAGGACTCCAATTTTACAATGGATAAGGACGTTACCATTTGGGTGCTATGTCGCACTAAAAAAGAGTGTAAATTATATAGGCTCTAAATGGTAATTGAAATACGCTCCGCCACTGAAACCACACCTAACGTTAAATAATTATTGGCTATAAAGCTTTCATATACGCTATTCAAATTTGTACGCCACTGCAACTAATTTTCAGTCATTACTGAAACAGAAGATGGGGTTGTAAATGGCAATAAATAGCCCAATAAATAAGAGTTACAAATTAAGTCACTGTCAATTCCACTGTGTTCCTAAAGGAGAGATAACTGTGCTATTAAGAGTAGTATTGTGCGTGTTAAATTGAAAGACAAGGTGAAAATAGCTGTACTTAAGTAAATCGATTGCCTGCCTGTCTACAGCATTATGCAAACTAGCCATCGTAACTTACGCAGGAAGGATCTTATATCCTGTATAAAAAAAATCTTCCCTGGAGGCAACCTTATAGAAGAACCTTGCTGGCCAGGCTTCTGAATCTAGCGATCTACTCTTAATTAAACCTGTGAGAAACTTCCGAGACACAACCATTTCTATATATCGCAATTATTGTTATATTTTACCATGAACTAATATGCCCGGCATTTCATATAATACATAATTTATATGTAAATTATAACTTTAAAAAATTGAATAAATTTGGCTACTTGATCTAAAGCTTGTGAACGAACACTCCGACAAAGCCAATAAATTTGATATAATTGTCCTACAGGCCTAGCTGTTAAATATTAAGTGTAATTGTTCAACAGTTTTTAAATGAAAGGGGTCAATGAATAGACAACAAACTCTTATGATTTTTGTATCATTAAATCCGCGCGAAAATTTTGCACATTCAATCTTCCCTTCAACTCCTCCACCCAAAAAATTAATCTCCTCTCTACTAATACAAAGCCTACAGTGAAGAATGAGTGTAAGTGGATAGAATTTTTTATACACCCCCGACGTAGCGTTGGCACGAACTAAGGCTTTAAATCCTGTCTTCGCGTGAGGCTGAGACAACTGAGCACGCATTTCCCGCAATATGGTCTCTTATTCTAACTTATATAAAAATGATGTGAGAAAATGATATTGTCCATGGTCAGGATCCAAGGCCGTGGGTAGGCGGTGGCGAGATGGGCCCCCGCCAAGGGCGTAGGTACAGAGAGGGCGCAAAATTAACCAAGAAAAATTCCGCCTTTTTTTTAGACTGGTGCAATTTATCAAACAATAAAAATTCCACGTTAATGGAATAAATCTTTCAGGTTATTCAAAATTACTGCACGTGAACTATCTGTAGTATTATGCCGATTGTCTACAAACAAAAAGCAGTCATGCAACGTTCTTTAATTAACACGTAGTTAAATCATCTGAAAATAAGGTTTTAGTACCTTGAAAGTCCAACACTTAGTTCATTTTCAAATTGAAGTTTAGGTTTTCTTTGATAATAACAGTGTTTTTATAATAAAATAATAAACAATTTTACAGAAATTTTTAAAAAATATTCAGACCCCCCAGTATTAGAGGGCGCAGATTTGTCAAACTCGCCAAGAGCGCAGAAGGACCTCGCTACGGCCCTGTCAGGATCGAGAAAATTTTATGAGTGCACCACGTATACATCACTATTGTTGATTTATAGAAATGAATTCTATTGGTAGCCTCTCCAAGTTCCTCGATTACCTTACATAAAACCCCAATATCATGCGATTTCCTAAGCCAGCTGTGTATATTGGAAACAACAGTGTTGTCATGAAGACCGTGCATGAGCTTCATCACAATGAAGATGTGAATTGTATGATGTGTGGCTGACAGGTAATGTTAATATGAAGCAAAAGAAAACATAGTACTGTTATAAATACTTCCCACTTTTCTTGCGGTTTGTAAAAGCAAACAAATTGCAATATAATTGTTTTGAGCACAGGATGCTTTAAAAATTCAAGCCGTCAAACTTGCTTCGCGTCGCTTATAATGTCGTTTCTTTTCAGTTACCGTACTGTAATAAGATCGTAAATGTTGCCCATTCATTCTATAGAGAGATTATTTTTGCGATGTGCTGAGAACGCACGCCCCGGCGGCGTGGAAGCAAGTCGTCAGCCAGCAAAGGCGCCCCAGCGGCACATCGCAAAAATAATGTCCCTGCATATCTGATACTAGATTAGAGTTGAATATCTTCCGCGCCTATTCGATGCCAGGGTTCATAAGAAAGTAATTATTAATTACCTACAGTACTTCTGCCATTCTATTTGATTATAAAAACAATAACTTATTTTAACACATTGCAAAGCGAACTTTTAAAATAATAACCTGTTATAATATTTAGGTCACATCATTAAACATCAATGTTAACGATTTTACCTTATTTGTCAGATATATTAAGTTAGACTCTTACAGTATTATTATTTTCAAATACAACCTTATACTCTCGTAGCACATAAACTGTCTTAATTCAAAAAATTTACATAAAACTTATTACATTATATTATAAAAAGGTGTCGTACATAGTACTAAAAACATTATGTATTAATATACAATGCAAGAGCCTAAAAATAAAAAATAAAATTAGGTTATTCATCAGTTACATAAAATAGGCCTACTATAATAATTCAAAGTACAATTATCCTTGTTGTCACTCGTTAACTTTATAGCCTAACTGACGCATAAGCTAATTTTTTTTAAGTTCTTGACAATTAAGTTATATTAATACATATTGTTTTTATTACTGACTATGTACTATGCTTAAAGTAAAGGCTATATTAAGCATAATTTGTTTTCAGATGCGGTTATGGTTTATTATGTTAATAGCTAATGAGTAAATTATTGACATAATAACGCTTAGTTTTGCTAGAATAACCTATGCATGACCTCAGTTCTGGCTGAAAGTAAGTAGCCAGTTTTTCTTTTATCTGAAAAGGGATCAGTATCCGTTAAAAATAACTGCTCCTGCTGCTGAAGAGAAATACATTACTTAGGTCACAGTGTCAAGTTTTAAACCTCAAATACATGATACACAATAAACTGTGGTCCTATGAAAGAACTACATTATAATTCACTTGCTATCAAATGCAAACAATAAAACTGTACAATTACTTTAGTGCCTGCCCATTATTAAAGACACATGTGAGGAACCACCGGATAACTCATCTCACGAAATATTGTTGCATCCCTCCAGGCTACAGATCAATCATTAATTAGATTCCAATTAATCCGTCCAGTTGATCGTGTATAGTTTGTTAGTTTCAAGGCCAGCAGACAGTGTCCAACTTGTTTTTATGTTTAATACCCAAGATGCAGCTTGCAGATAACTCCACATATTTTAATAGCTCCACTAAGCTGTAATAATAGTAATCATTACAGAGAAATGCAGGCCAATGTTTGTTCTATCAGACGGCGATCAGGCACCAGGACTGTCTACCTACTACTCCCGGAATCATGCGAACGTGGGTTGATCGGTGATAATTTAACACAAGGTGGACCAAACAGTGAATAGTGTGTTATGTTATAATAAAATTGAGGCAAATGGCAGTGCAAAGGAACTCGGTTTTTTTTTATTTTTTATTGTGGCCTCTACGTGCTGTTTACAAACGAGTATTAACATGTATAAATTTTAATTACCGTATTTTACGGACTATAAGACACTCCGGACCATAACACGCACCTTGATTTTCGGATACACATTTAAAGGAAAATAAATTTAATGTGATTCTAAACGAAATTTTTTAAAGGGAATAATAAATATACTTCATTGCATTAATAAATTATAACCTTATAGGCCTACAATTTGAATCAGTGTAAATCACTTCTAATGTAAAACCTGCGTTGTAAGAAAAATATCTCATCTTTACAGGTGGCAACGCGTAAATTATAACAACTGAATTAGTTTCTCATGAAAGACTGAAAATACGTTTACACCCCTAACCTCAATTCAGCATACGGTAACTGTAACGGTACAAGGCTGTTTAGAGGCGACTGCCTTCATTTAAACCACCCGGTGGAGACAACTCCTTTTGTATAAAAGAACTCATTCCATTCTTTTCGCATTGTGTACCTGGCTTCCAGCTACCCTTATTTTACAATTGTGACAAGTGCACTGAAGTACAGTCTGTGCCAAAATGTGTAACTATCTTATCGTTGTTTATATCTATGATATTCCGGCAATATTTACCATAATTTAAATTCGTTAGTGTACTTCGGACCATTAGACGCACCCAGCTTTCAAGGCTCTGTTTTCAAAGTAAAAAGTGCGTCTTATAGTCTGTAAAATACGGTATAAGCAACTGTAAATTTATCACTAGGGCCCGGATTCTACCTTTTAAACTATTCTGTTCCTTGCTACTTAACTCTGGTATTTCAACATAATTATCCTTTACGTACTCATGGCAGTTACATAATACAATATTATAAAACCTAAAAATGGCTAAATAAGACTTAAGAACTAAAAATAACTAAAACTGCTTTTCAAGTTAAATAATATAAAATAATTATTATAATAATTAATCTAATTATTATTGTTATACTAAGAATTACTTTTTAAATATCTGCATGCATTTTGCATCTTGCTCATAGTTACCAGTATATTATTTTGTAAGATAAAATATAGCATTGCATTTTGTAATTTTTTCATGTTGTACCCCAATGTTTCGGTAAAGAAAATCATATTTCGCGCCCTGCAAAAATAAAGATTTACAACGCAAATAGTAAATTTAAATTTGTACACAACGCTAAAGTCGGACACAAGAATGAAGTAAATTTAAGGTATCTTAAAATACTGTGGAAACAATATCTTTCAAAGCAACACAAGGTTCTCTCACTCACTTATATACACTATTCGACATTGAAACCATACAAGCCGCAGAGACTTCCACTACACACTAGTGTATTCTCATCAAGCATGCCAGTCAGAATGCTGTTCACGGGTCATTTTTCAGAAAATATATTAGCTTTGCACCATTTCTGAATGTCACTTACTGATCATGCTTTTACTGGTTGTTGCCTATTATCACTTAAGCTAATAAGGATGTATATAAATTACCATTTAAAACGCAGTTCTCCACAACATTTTTTCCCCAAAAAAATTTTTCCTGTAAATTATTTTAAAAAGTTGTACAAAATATCTTGATTATGTGGTGATTTTGTGATTTTTATAAATTTCGCAAAGTTTGTGTATTTCATTAAAGAATTTCATTTTCCACGCTTAAAATTAAGTTTAAACATATTTCGCATTTTTCGTTAAGACCAAATATGACATACTTGCCTATGGCTTTTTAAAAATACTTCATACAAACTTAGCGTTGTTCTGTTTTGTGAAATAAAATGATAGTACCCAAAACATCGCAACAATAATTAAACGAACGGTGAAAAGTGCGTTTATTGCTAGTATGGTACAGTCCATGATGCTGTTTATTCTATCGGCTTGATCATCGCATTATTCAGGTTATGCTAGTAGGCCTACTGGTTCAAGTTGGCCACCACAAATGTTTGTTCGTTTTTTATTTCGGGCTTTCACGTAGGCCTACGTTTAAAAGGGGGAAAAACATGAAACTGTCTTGACCTAGTTTTCATACTAAGAATACTTTACCAATGCTCAATAACTGAATTATTCATTTCATTTACCCACGCTAATTTAAGGACGCTTATTTACTTGACGGATTAACGCGTGGCAAGAAAATCCCCACGATGACCATCAAGCGTAGGGGTTTCCAACCAGTGGCTCAGGGGTGCATGCGATTAGCGAAGTTAGTTTGAGAAATTAAATTTTAATATACTTTATTATTAAAACATATTACATCATCAATAAGTATTCAGCTATAGATAAACACATTTTAAGTGTATAAATTTAATTTATAATCCTATTGTTTTATTGCCTAATTTTAGAAATTCAGCCTACATGATAGACCTACAAGCAAAATAAGATTTTCAAAACTTATTTAAACACGTCTTAAAAGAAGAAAAGCTATCTTTAAGTTTTACTTTATTTTCAGCTATTATTTACAACATGTCTAATTTTGTCTTAAAAAATTGTGCTGCCCGTCAGACAACTCCTGGTCATAATATTGGTCCTCGGAATTCTTGAAGTTGGAAAGAGCTCTAGAGGAAACTAATGTATTAGGCCTACATAGAGGTGAAAGGGGGCAGGGGAATTTGACCCAGAGGCTCTAATTTAAGCTTAGAGTTCTTTAACACGTTGTAAATCTAACTAAGGATAGGATACCCCGTTTGCAATCTCTCCCGGAAGACTTCGTCTCAGGATATTAACATCCTGAAAAATCATCGACGGGCCGGATTCGTACCCCCCGACCTTCCGAACCAGAGGCACGTTATCTTAGTACTACCTAAGTCGACATGCTCAATTATATATTTTAATTAAATATCTATCACTAGGTGCATATTAAGTTAAAACGAGTTTTTACTACATAAATAATACATATATTCAATTATTTATCTAGTCTATTTTATTACTACTACACTGAATGCCTTAGACCACCCGTTTACTTTAATCAAACAGTAAATAGCCTATATCAAAGGTTCCCCATGTTACACCTCTGTTATCTGTTCTTTAGTTCAGTAATAACCACAAAATTGAGACTGCTTCTTAAATACGGCTAAGATTACAGCGAACCAAAAATGTTGGCTATGAAACCATTTCGATGTAAGTCTTCTGTACATCCGCTTAGTAAGACTTGTTTCTGCATCCAATCTGTCTGGCAGGTTAAGTGGTATGCCTCATGATAATTTAATACAGGAGAGATCATTTTATGAGATTTGTTCTCTCTGGAACATCTCGTTTCAGTATTTTTTCCCCAACATAGCAACACTCCTTGAAAATTACAAGAGATAAAAGATATTTCCTCACCGTAGGTTTTAACATGAGGAAAAAGAAAACAGGATCGCATCGATAAGAAATAGCAGTATTCAGTACTCAACGTATCTATTTCAGACACGTATTTAATTGCGTTTGTGCTTTTCGATTAATTGTAATTATCCAACAAGGATCCTTTACTGAGACGGACCCCTTTTCACGAATATGTATCGAAGTGATGACTAGCCAGTGTCTAGGAAAGATCCCACTATCATGTTAAAGAAGCCAGAACCAACAACTAGGAACATGGGCAACTGAATAATAAAATTAATTTAATAATTTTGAAATAAATTTCATAATTTTGAAATTAATTTTGTAAACAAGAAATAGTTCGATTATTTACATGGTATAAAAACTATTTAAAAACTACCAGGGTTGGCTGATTTAAACAATTTTGGTTTAAACCCTGGATTAAATCAAGGTTTAAATCAAATGTTTTTGTTAAGGAAACCACTACGGTTTTTATTTTTATTCTTGTCATTTTTACTGCTCAAAATACCAAAAAATTCTCAAAATACAATTCTAGTTTTTTACTACCATTAATAATGAAATTCCAGGCACAAACCCCACCATTTCAGGAATCGTTTTTCACAAGTGTCATCTTATGAATGGTGGAAGAATGGTGATAAGCCTATATAATTTATTATCTAATCCATCAATTTTTGCTAACCACTTATACTTAAATAAAATATATTGAAATTGAATTATTTGAAAAGCATTTTTTTTTAGACAATATAAGCAGCAATTCAACATAAATAAATATGCGTATGACTTTAATAACAGGTACCTAGTGACTAATGTACAATAGACAGTCAATTAAAGTAGTGAGAACAAACCAGCGGCGAAATTAAATGTGTTCGAGTTAAATGATATTCCAACAAATATTTGTATTGTAAGGTTTGTTTATAAGTCCAGTTCGTTATTAATGAATCCCTCCCAAGCATGGTTTCATTCATTATTTAGCGTACTGTTTTATAACAACAATATCATTAGAACAGTGGCCTAATGGTGGTACGATGCGAACTTTAAAGGGACTTACGAAGAGAGCCTAAAAGGTAAACAGAGAAAAAATGTATTTTGATGAGTCTGTTAGAAAACTGTCATTTTTGTGCGAAACTTCTTTAGCCGCGGTAGGGGTAAATCCAGAGCTTGTATCACGCTCAAAAATCGTCACAAAATTAGTGTCACGCTCAAAAATCGTCACGAAATTAGTGTCACACTAAAAATCTTCACGAAATTAGTTAGGTATGACGGAAAGGACTGCACAGAAAACAATCAACTCAATGATTAGGCTGATCCAAAATTTAAAAAATCCCAAAAATCAAAATTTAAAAATTTAAAATCCAAAATTTAAAAAATCTAAAAATCGAAAACCCAAAATTTAAAAAATAAAAAAAAATAAAAATTAAAGATCCAAAATTTAAAAGGTCCAAAATTAAAAAATTCAAAGATACAAAATTTAAAAGTCCAAAAACCCAAAATTTAAAAAATAAAAAATCTAAATTAAAAAGATCCAAAATCCAAAATTTAAAATATCCAAAAATTAAAAATTTAAAAGATAAAAATCCAAAATTAAAAAAATCCAAAAAATAAAAAATTCAAAGATCTAAAATTTAAAAATCCAAAATCACATCAATTGAGACAATATTACTAAAAGGCATTCATGACATATAAACAATATGGTTGTTTTCTCTGAAGAAAACACGATCATAGACCAGGGGGTTCATCGTTTTACTTGAATGTACAAATTATTTGAGAGATTCCAAGTAGATCAAGAGTGCGAAATACCTTTCATAGGTTTTTTTACACCCCTTTTCCTACTAGTAGGGAGACACTAATTTATTAAAGCCATTTCCCCATACTGCTGATAGCACAATAAACTAAAGGGACAACGATAATTATCACTTAAAAACACGCGAAACACATTTATTCGTTTATGAGTTCTGGAGTAGGCACGCATGCGTATACTGCTTATTACCTAAAGCTGAAAGAAGCAGCAAATGTATAAATGATCAGCTGAGGCAAATCATATATATATTGTACTAGCTTAAAAGGCCCGGCGTCGCTCGGGTTTTGTATTTTGTAAATTCGAAAATAACTTATGAAAGTCTTTCGATTTTCAAACTCTAGGTCTTTATATAGGTATTTAGAATTTGAAATGAGGAAGAACGGCTTAGAACACTCAAACTATTCCCTCATAAAACGATAAATATAGCTTTTTCTAGCTTATAGCAGATCCCCGCGGCTTCACCCATGATAATTAATCGGAAGATTAAAAATTAAGAGCAAAATAATTAAAATATTATATTTATTAACACTTTGCACGCAAAACATTCATAGATCTTAACTAAACGATTGATATGCCTAATCAATGAAACAGCTATAGGCTAAATCCGGCTTTGAAGTGAATTCCACGATAACCTCAGATTCGAGTCCCCTGGCCCAGAAAACCCCTGCACAGTGAGTGTCATCTAAATCGAACAATGTTTACGCATTGAGACCTATATTCATTGTCCCTCTTCCGTCTAGGTTGAAAATTCCAGATATCTGCGTGCCTTGACATTATGAACAAATGAATCGACCAACGTGGGCTTACAACATTCAACCGACCGCGATGCTTTTATTTCCAAGGTATGACAAAAATAGACAAAGCCAACTGCAACTGATATGACAACTGAAATGTATTACTGAGAACCGACGCTTCGAAAGCGCAAAAAATGCACGTTTCCTTCCCGTTTTTCGCTCATAACTCGCGAACGAAAGGTAAAATTAAAAATGTAGCCTACTATGCCAGAAACCTTCGCGGGAGAGTACTCAACAATTTCCCAAAGTTTCATGGCGATCGGATGAATGGTGTAGTAATGCATAAAAAACAGACACACATACATTCGTTTTTATATAGATAGATATTCTTCTATTAATAGAGAAATAGGAATGGAAGACGGGTACTTGTAGTGCTGTACAAATTCGAGTTAGATTATGCAGCTGTCATTCATGAAGGACACCATGAGCCCGGAGGAGTCAAAGTAGTCAGTGTAGGCACCGACTTCTCGGCAAAACCCGTTAAATTTGAAGAGTGTTTTTATGAGTCTATATACTGGAATTGCTATTCACAGACATTTTACAGTCGTGACGTAGTGTGCGGTCCCGGATCACCACTTCACGACATAAACAGAAACATAATACCATAACTGAAACACTATCCAATGAAACTACTCAACTAAACCTCAATTCCGCACTGCATTATTACTTCTGTAATATTAACTACATTTTATGTGTGCTAGTATATTTTATTTTTTTGTACAGGCCTTTTAGTTTTCAAAGTTTACTGCCGGAACTAGTAAATATATTTTTATTCAAAAACTTACTTAACAAATCAAAAATTATTTTTTAAAATATTCATTTAAATTTACCAAAACACCAGTGAGGGAACTGTATTATAATTTATTAATATCTTGTATTTTATGTATAACCTACCTCTTCTTTATAAGATGACTTTGAGTATGACTACGGGTTACTGCATTAAACTCCAATTTGTAAATTTTCGACATACCATGCTCTTCACGCATAAATACATACATACAAACATACAAACAAACATACATACATACGAAAGCAGTAGCTCGAAACGAAGATATCCAAGAGACATACAAGAAAGTGCCTAAAAGTGTAATGAAAAACATAGTGCAGGAAGATAGTGTGAATGAGTGGCAAAGGGATTGGTCAACGAGCAAGAACGGTAGAATCACAAATTCCTTTTTCCCCATAGTTAAAGATAGGTTATCATTAGACACCAAACTTACTGGTGCTATAACAACATTCCTTACGGGGCATGGAAAGCTAAATGAATATTTTCACAGATTTAAAATGTCAATAAACCCGAACTGTTCCTGCAACAAAGACATACAGACAGTAAATCATCTTATATGGGATTGTGAATTATTAGAAGAAAAAAGACGGATTTTGAGGTCAGATGTAGTAATAACTGGTGAAAAGTGGCCAATTACAACAAACATTTCAATAGTTTGATTAGATTTATAAGAGCAATAGATTTGGACATGATATAGATTTTAAGCATTTAGAAGGTAAAGACAGTTATAATTAACACACATAAGAATCAGATAAGTTAGGCGATCGATAAAATTTAGAATACACAGTGATAAGTTAGTTGAATCGGCATGTAATATTGCATAAAGTAATGGGGCATGCGTTGATAACAAAAATAAAAATAAATAAATAAATAAATACATACATACATACATACATACATACATGCACATACACACATATGCGCCCTATAATCTTGGTCTCAAGGGCTCTCAAAGCTTTTATTAATGCTGACAATTAGAATAGATTTTCCAGGTCGAATACAGTAGGGCCTACTATATTTCGTCCACATGATATTATATAATTATGGTAGTGTAGGAGGAATCCTCTGTGAATAATACAGTGATCACAATGATGAAGGGTGGCAAAACTATATTTACTGCTATTTATTTATTTACTTATTTATTATAAGCTAACGCTTATTATTACAGGTACCAATTCTCTTTGGTTTTATTAAATAAAACTGTACACATTAAGAAAAACTGAGAATGTCTGTTTTCTGAAGGGACATATTAAGCCCTTTCAAGACCACTCTCCTATTTGAATATCTTTATTTTCTTCTGGAGAACACGAACCGTAATTGAATGGTTGCAGTCTTCTACAATGAAGGAAACACTCGTTACATGAGTTCCAAAATTAGATCTCGTTTCCAGAACAAAACCTAAAGAAAAAAAAGAGATTGCTTCTTGTGTAAATGCAATCTCTGCAGCGTACCTACATTGGTTCTGAACATGTAGCCTTTGATTAAATCAGCAGAAATCAGGTGGATTAATTGCATCTACGTGTATAAAAATTGGCAACAGGCCTAAACATTCAAGACATCTTGGTAGCAGCACATCGAATAGACTACGTTACTACTGTATGTTCTTAAATGAAGTTGCTGACATTAATATATTAAAACAAAAAGTAAAGGTCCATGCAAACAAAGCCTTCAGATAGCACTCCTTTTCAAAGGAAAAAGTTGAACTAAACACAATCTTAATCTAAAAAGAAAACTATTAAAATTACCAGTATTTTTTTTTTATCTGATATGAGATCTAGATAACTTTTTTCTACTCTAGGAATGTGCAATAGAACTTTTTTTTTTCCATTCATTTTACGCTCTGGTTCAATATAAGAGGTCGTATCACACAGGAAATGCATATTCAGCTGCCACATAAGAGATAAGCTTAAGTTAGAGTAAACAATGACTGGCTTATAACTACCCTTCAGATATATATCGAAAAAATGTTCAATTAAACGTTTTGGCTCTTAGTATAGGCATGTAGAGTAGCCTAGAAGGCTTTAACAAAAAATGTTGGTCACGTTTTCCTTCATATAAAATAAGTTAGTAAAAGTAAGAGTCACCAACGTTCGTGTCACACCCCTAGAAGGTATCAAACCCAAATACAAAGTTTTTATAGAATTTTTGTTCTCAAGCTATGCTGTTCACAGACACAGACATTTCCCCCAGAATTATTTTGTAATAATAATAATAATAATAATAATAATAATAATAATAATAATAATAATAATAATAATAATAATAATAGTAACCTCCTCGGGTTTTTCTGATGTAGAGAGGTCTGGAACGGGATGCACTCAGCCTCTTGATACAAATTGAGGCGCTACTTGATAGAGAAGTAGAGACTACGGTCACGGAAACCACCATTATCGGCCATGAGTGACGGCTTGCTGACCACATGCCCTCCAATACTGCCATCTGCCTACGGTAGATGTCGCCCCGGTCGGGTGGTAGGCTTTCAGCGATCTAGCGCCGCAGAGTTTGGCCACAAGTACAATCCCAACATTTCAACATTAATACAGGCTGGTACATGGCTATAGATCATCTGCTCCTTTGTTTGATTCTTGGACATGTAATGAGAATTCTTATTTTTTATGGTCTGATCAGTTTGTAATAAAATTACTTAAGTTTAAGAGCCTCCTGGCATTCATATTATTTATATTATCATTCATCAGATCGGTAGGATGTTCGACTACTCGTTGTAACACTATTCAAACTCGAGAAATGGAGCTACACTTACGCCAAACCCGAATAGGATGGTGATGAACAAAAATAAAATATTTATTTCTGTTCGGGGAACTTCTATGTAGGAGAATTCCATTGGCTTATCGTTTCATTCACAAAAGATAGGCCTCCCCTCCCGAAGTTGTCCCTCTGCTTCCTTTCTTGCATTTCTATCGAACGGACATCTTTAAGCATCTAATACTGTACCAATCTCCCTCCAAGCCCGTTACGAATGAAAGCATTGTTATGTGCACACAATCTAGTGTGATATTGTCAGTAAGTAGATCCCATTGATTGTTCCTCCCCTCCACTTCCGCTTCTAACTCTGTGAATATTCTCCTGTTCTTGAACCGAATATACACATAACTACGGAACGGATGTTGGGAACTAAAAACTTTAACATAGCCAGTAAAAGAAAGGTGATCAAATCTTGAAAACAGGCACTCAAATAGGAAGTATCTTTTAATTTAATCTCGAGTCGTTCAATATAAATATTTACTTTAATATGGATATAATGTATTGTGCAAAAATGTGTGTTTTCGATTGCTCTAAAATGACCTTAAATATTTCTGTGGCTTGGTTCTAAAAGGGTCCTTGTCACAAAACTTGCTTTTGAGGTAACTGACTTCGAAGCCTTTGCAGGGGTAACATTTTTTGCTGAAAACTTCCGACACTGGTCTCTAAGGTTTCTGTATTATGTCTATTAATAGCAACATACATTGGCACTTTTATTATACGAAAGATACAGACTAGCCGAGCTCAATAATGCATAGATCTCATTTTTGCAAGAAATTTACAATGGCCCTTTTAGAACCAAGCCACAGATTTATAGCACATGAGTAAACACAGAATGACTTCTCACGTAAGTGGGATCATTAATATTATTTTCTGTACCGGTATATTAAACAAGATAAATTCTAGTTTGAAAAGTTGTAAGACATTTCTTACACTTGAATCTGGTTGGAAGAAAATTTGACTTTTGGCAACAGTATCCTAGCAACATATTCAAGTCCTTCTACAATGTTTCTAAGGGTGGCGTAGTACCATGCAAAACTGATTACTGCATAAACGCAATTTACATACCACAGGGAAGTTTCATACCAGAGAAATCTGATAACGTACCTGTAAAAGAAAGAAAAGAAAAAGATAGTAAATTACACATTTTTGGTGGGCATATTTTAAGTTCGCAGGCGTCTGCACTGACAAACATCAAAATACACATATTAGAATGTTGTAATTTTTCATTGATTAAATAATATATGACAAAATAATATAATAATTGTGATATAAACCCACAACCATAATGCTAAGCAATCAGAGATATCGCTATCCATCAGAAAATGGGTACAGAGGAATGGGCAATCTGTGGTGAATATCTTGAGAAGATCTAATTCCCCTTCGCTGGCTGAGTGAAACCGCAAGTATAATCGTCTAAAGTCTAAGCGATCTAAATAATTCGATTCTATTTTGCAAATGGTCATCCCACTGTCAAACATTAAATAGACCTCATAAATGTTTATTCACAGACCATTTCGAAGATTGGAGGGCTTGTCAGGAGGCCAATTGCAAGGAGATGTTTCCAGGATCTTCCATTTGCATTCCTGTCATTCCACCCATTTTCCACTCATATATTTACCCTCACTTGGAGGTTGTGCCCAGAAAGTCCTAAAATGAAAAGTGCTGAAAGAAGAAATAAAAAATGAAAATTATAATTAGAATAGACCAGAAAGGAATATTGTGGAGTATTTGGTGGCCAGACGGTCACACACACCAGATGCGGCTATTACATGAATGGAATAGAAATGGAAAGATTATAATCAGGTGGAAACGGAAGTACTCTGAGAAAACTAGGAAACATAAATCCACTCTGCCACTTTGGTAATAAGCCGATGTTGAAGCACATCAACTACGGTACAGTCCTACTGAAGATTAGCCTAATTTATCTCTAAAGACACGGGAGAGCGAAGAACGGAGTTTTACCAAAAGAGGATTCTACACGTGGAAGCTTGCAAAAGATAATTCTAATTTAGTCAGATAAATGGCAAAAACATGCGGGTATTATCGGCAATGCAGTGAAGAGTTCTGCACATAGGGGCTTCCGCGAAAAACAATAAATGCAGTAATGTTCATATTAAATATACGGTACATAATATTATGGTTACACAAGAGATTACCTATAATTAAGATTTATAAATTAAACTTTATTCCGTTTTATTTTTCTCAATGTCCGCCGCTATGGGTGAGTCGGTAGCACGCCTGCCTTTCACTCCGGCGCGGCGGGTTCGATTCTCGGCAGGGTTGGGGATTTTTCAGTAGTGAACAATCCCTTTCCCGGGTTCAGGGGTGGGTGTTTGTGTGGTCCCTAGGTTTAAGTGTTAGACAGGAGACTGGCGCACCCCTGAAACAAATTCGCCGTGAATATCCTCTTAAGGGATCTCCAGGGACCGTTCGCGACCCGGTAGGAACACCACACAAAATGTAATCAATGCAAAACGGGAATATAGTAACACTCTACCAGCTGCAAGTTTCAAGTTCAAAAGTAGGTCAATTAAAGTAAATCACCCAGAATATAGCAAAATGCACACGTATTAATTCTTTGTTTTTCTCGTTAGTGTTCCTTGTATAAGACTACAGATGTAACAAAATGTCATAGAAAATAGTCCAAAAGAAGATATGTAATGAAACCAGACGGAAAAAAGGAGCAACATTATTTCTAAACTATTTCTAAGACAGTAAGTTAAACTGCACTGTAAAGTAGCAGGAGCTTTTGGTCGTTTCCAAACAAAGTAGACCTTAAAATATTTAACTATACATGCATGAGCTGCTCTGAGAAACTCTATTTTGCCAATCAAAATATGTCTTGCTTGTTTTAATTTCTCTGTAGCTATATACAGTTTATAATGTCGGCGTGTTTGTATTATTATTATTATTATTATTATTATTATTATTATTATTATTATTATTATTACATTATTATATAATATTATTATATTCATTATTATTGTGTTTACTACTTTCATTATTAACACGATTTATTTATAAACTCTCTCTTTAGGAAATACAAAATATGCACACAAACAAGCAGTTTAAAAGGAACAAAATAAATTAGCTTTTATATGTTAATGCATGGATAAGAGATTGGATTATGTTTAAAAAAAACAGATAACTTAAATAAGATACATCAGAGCCCGTCTTCGGAGTATATTTTAGAATTTTCAGAATCTAGAATTTTCTTGGATAAGGTTATTAAAAAAACCCCTTGTGTACACACGCAATGTGTGACGTGTAGCACCATAGGCGTAACCAGGCCTACCATATGGGGGGGGGGTTATAATATCTGGAATGGGGGGTTCCGGGGTCCTCCCCCGGAAAATTTTAAAAATGAAGATGCACAATAACGAGTTTTAAGCTTCCCACGCTTTAAACTCATATTAATTCATTTATAAGCAGATTTTTAAAAAAGGTGATATATCACAATAAAGAAATAAATAGTACAATTTTCCATTTTTTAATCAATGGGGGGGTTTCAAACCCCCAAACACCCCCCCCCCCTCGTTACGCCTTTGTGTAGCACCAAATAAATAGAAGTTCGTTTTACGAATTGCCAATAATACAATATTAGAGAAAGAAAAAACAGTATTAAAATAGAAATTCTATATTAAAATTTCATTATTATCCTTGTATATATATATTAAGGTGGTACCATATTGAATTACTGCGCTACAAACCAGAAGGTCGCGGGTTCGATTCCCGATGAGGTCGTTGGAGTTTTTCAATCGGCCTAATCCTTCTGGTGGCACTATGGCCCTGGGGTCGACTCAGCCTCTAACAGAAATGAGTACCAGGCGCAATCCTGGGGGTAAAGGCGGCCGGTGCGTAAGGCTGACAACCTTACCACCTTCACGTGCCGATTGTCTACAAATCTGGGAGCCTCAACCTCCTGGAACCCTCGGGGCCTCCATGGCCTGTAATAGGGAATACTTTACTTTTTACCATATTGAATTACTGAACTATTGGGTAATGTTCTTAGTAATTAGCACTCAAATAAAAAAGTTAAAATGCAGGTTGTCTATGAGAAAAATCTGTCAAACAAGAATATTCATCATATAACATATTAAATGATCACTGTCAATTCTTTGCTTTGAACGGCACTTTGATTTGGTGTGAAAGCAGAGAAGTTTGTTTGGTAAAAGCCAATGCAATAGTTTAGTTGATGTCATTCATAGACACCAGCTCATTTACTAAAATTATTGTCCTCACTTTGACTGGTTATATAAATACTGTATACAAATCCAGCTCTGAAAAGGTTAAGGTAACTCGTAACTCGTCGCTCGTCCAACTTCCCGGGGATAGCGTTCCACAGTTTGAGAACAGCTGCTTTATTCAGTAACGCAACGCTCTCGTTCAACAAATAGTTCATTACCTCATTAATAGACTGATTGCATTCACATTATTTACAGAAGACTGACATGTAAACCGCTAATTAAAGACAGAATGGCAAATATTGAAACACCTAGGCAAACATTACGTACAATACCTCAAAGACTGGCAAATTCAAGGTCTCTATCTACAAATCCCATATGCATTCGATTGAACAATTTTCCTGCATTGTCAATTTATCTTGCGTTTGTATTCAGTACGAGAAAAGTTACAACTGCCGAGCTTCCTAGGGTCGGATTTTGCTGTAAATTTTATTAATGGAGTCCGCCGCCATTGGTACGCAGAAGGCCTGCCTTCCACCCCAGGTTCGATTCCCGGTATGGGGTGAATTTTTAAGCTGATTCTTGAGGACTGGATTTAGGAGAGGTGGTAGTGTACCTAAGTAGTGTACAGCTTCTAATCACTAGTCTGTACACCAATATACCTGGGTTCAACCCGCAAACCTCTCTGCAGCGAGTATGACGTCAATCATATGTGACTCTTGATAGTGATCCGTCCATAGGATGGGAATGTTAAGCTGATGGTCCCCTTGGTATCTTTCGACAAAAGTAAGCTAATGCCGGAACCGGGTTCCCCCTCCAACCTTCACCTCACCATCATTACTCAAGACTATGCCATATTCAGATTGGCTGACTATGCCTTTTATAATCATTATTATACGGTATTTTTATTTCATTTCATATAATTTACAGAGCTTTCACTAAAAATATTGTATGTACCAGTATTTCGGCCTCGGCTTACGCCTCAGCCGCAATACTAGTTTCGTCCACTAAAGCGTTATTTTGCGTACTTAAAACAAAAAAAGCTATTAACACATTAACTATAATAACATGCGTAACACACGAGAGAAAATTAGTCATAACATGTATTTCGGTTTATTCTTGAATTCATTATCCAATAAAATATTGGTTTATTCTTGAATTTATTATTATTTTAAGAATAAAATAAATACATAGAACGAAACTTTTTGGAGTCACTGTATAAAACCCGCATTTCGGTGTGTTTCTACAACATTTACATATTTTGGAAAACAACAGCCAAATGCAAACTGTTGCCGTTTCAAATAAGTCTTGGATTGTAGATAATGTTCTAGCACGAGAATACATATTCAGGGTTGGATGAATTTTGCATCACAAAAGTACCGTTTCTAGATATAAATTTATTGTACTTTTGTATGAAGTATGGCTATCATATTTTGTTGGAACAATTGAACGAACTTTGTTAAAGGAGAAGAATTCCATTCATTGTGATAAAGTTAGATATTTATGGTATGCATAGTTTTGAAATAAGCGTATTGCGATAACGTTTATATGTTTGTGGTAATTTTATTTTTAAGTGAAGAGAGACGCTACGTGTATGAAACTGCTCAGACGACCAAGGTATTAAAGAAGCGCTTTGAAGCGGCTCACATCGATAGGTAGAAGCAAAACTACAAATATCTCGAAGGAATGTTTAAGGTATCAGGAAAATAAAATCACAAAACGATTCCCTGCCGCCGAACACCGTGATAATAATACATAGCGCATGTCGAGAAAACGTGATGAAGATTGTAATTCAAGATAGAAAATACGAGTATAACGTTCACTTTTTGTACTTTTTGCTAGTTGTTTTATGAGTGAAAAGGGATGAAAAATCAGTTAAGTCTTTATGTGTTAGAGTCGAGAGAGACGAAGTTGGTCCACAGTTGTGATATAGTCTGATGCAATAACATACGCTGATCACGTTCATGTATGATGGAAAAATGTTATTTTTTATAAGCAGTTATTAACAAAAGGAAATCAAGTGTCTGTAAAGGAAATTGCCTTCTTTTAACAAACACCAAAGAATATATAAATTTAAAATTACCATCTGGTTAGAAGTCCGGGAAAATATTAGACTAGGCTATATAACTTATCACTAGGGTAAGGGATTTAATGCCCATGAAATAGTGAAAAAATGCAAAATAAAAAATGCATTTATGACCTAAAACAGTGAAAGAATGACAAGATTTTAAAAAATTACCAATAAATTTTCCATTATTAACTTACTTATATTTAGTTTTCTTTAAGTAATCAATTGCTAAAAGCAACTTAACGGACGACAATGCGTTATATATGAATCATCTTCTCTACATATAAAAAAGCCAAAACCCACTGACTCACTCACTGACTGACTGACTGACTGACTGATCACAGTTTCTCAAAAACTATACAGCCTAGGAACGTGAAACTTTGTACACATATTGCTCCTAGGCTCTAGATGCGCACTAAGAAAGGATTTCAAAATCTTTGGGCTCTAAGGGCCTCTAAGGGCCAAAATAGGGTTGTAAAGTTATGAAATTCACCAAAAGGAATTCATACTGCATGTATACAATCCCCATGACAACATATATTTTTTTTTAAACTACACAGGTGGCTTGGCATGACACTGTGATTTCATGTAGGCCTAATAGATATAAAATTATGAGAATTATATAGAATTCCTTTAAATGATTATCAACTATTTTTTGACATGAAGTAAATTTAGAAGGTCCTGGATTCTATTCTTAAGAGTTGAACTCTTTTCTTATAGTTAGCCTAGGACTGCATTGCGAAAGATAATAAAAAAAAGTGTTCCCTATTACAGGCCATGGAGGCCCAGAGGGTTCCAAGAAGTTGAGGCTCCCTGATTTTTAGACAATCGGGGCGTGAAGGTGGTAAGGTTGTCAGCCTTACGCACCGGCCGCCTTTACCAACAGGTAGTTCATACAATATCAATAGATATAATTTCCTGATTAATTTCTATTTACCATATTATCTCTCTATCTTTACCTTAGTTCTTACCTCTCCCTTTTGGGGTCATTTAAGCGACCCACATTGCCCGGGCCTTAGGGATTATCTATGGATCACATACATACTTTCTTGACCAGATAAGGACATGAAGGGCCTTCCCGGATGAGTGATCAGCACAATGCCGGGGCCACCTCCGAGACAACACAAACACATAGGACGAGATACATCATTCACACACTCACTCTGAACAACGCGAGGATGGGATGATGATGATGATGATGATGATAATGGCTGCCAGATAATATCCGGAGATCGCTAGGGCCTAAAGTTACCAGAGCCTAAAGTTACCAGACATTTGTCTCACATGTGACGAAAAATCCCGGAAAAGACTCTACCTAGGTAACTTGTCCCGATCAGTATTCGAATCGGAGCCCGCTGCGCGAGAGGAGCGAATGCATCCCCTACCCCCAGCTATTTACTGCATGTTTGCCAAAATTGAAACAACTATTAAATTTTTAAGACATAATCAGAGCAAACTACGGGTGGAGGAGTGGAATATAAATACGTCCACCGTGTTGGCTGGATGGCTGATGATTTATAGTTCTAAGTAGGCTATAACAAATCGACTTTAAATTGTGTTCACTTAACCTATATATACATCAATCTAACAATGCGAAGCATTGATGGGTCAGCTAGTTTACAATATAAAACACACTTATTTTATTACTAAAAAGGTAAGTAAATCTATGCTACTTCTACACCCTTAGCGAAAAAAAAAAATCTTTCTGAACTGGCATGCAAATCAAATTGCCCATAGCAAATTAATATGTGCCATTTAAAAAGAAAGAAAAGATAATCCTTTATTGCTACAAGACAAACGGCTATGGTTTTTACAATAAACAGGAATTAAAATTAACTATGTAGGCTACACTTGGCGGAGATTTTCAAATAAAAACGATTGTCTGTTGTCTGAAAGTAACGATTTATACATGGAAAAGCTCCTCTCTACCTCCACTGAAACATGACCTAAAATGCCGAAAATGACCCAAATATGCTGAAAATGACCCAAATATGCCGAAAATGAGCTAAAAATGCAGAAAACGGCCTAAAAATGCAGAAAAGACATAAAAATTGCCAAAAACTACCCATCTCTTGAAAATGACGGAAAATGTAAAATAAACCGAAAAAATACAAAAAACAAATTGCCCTTATTTAATAAATTATTTCATTATACACATTTATATACATTCGAGCTATCTTTTAACTTACACATAAAAAAGATGCAAAATCATCAAATGCCTTGCCCTACTTATCACCAGAACCAGGAAAATTTCAAAATACATTTAACACATAAGTATTTGTAAACCAGATAGCACATAGCTTACTGAAAAAGGTTCCTATTGAAAACTCCGCACAAAGAACACAGTATAAGAACTAGATCAGGGTAAGAAATTTCAAGTCTGAAGTCAGTAGCCAAACCAAGAATTTTAGTCGCCTATATTGTTATATTTCAATTTATTTCCTTCAAAATTACATGAATACATAGATAATGTAGCCTATAAGGTCTTGAAACTCCGAATGAGCAGGAGCTTGTGAAACTTTTCAGCTTTGGAAATTATGAAGGACTACTCTTATCCAATTTGTTCTTAACATAGGCCTATAAAATATTACAGTATACAGTGATACCTCGAGATACGAGTTTAATTCGTTCCGTAACCTTGCTCGTATGTCAATTTGCTCATATCTCAAAGCAATTTTCCCCATTGAAATTAATTGAAATGCCATTAATCCGTTCCAGCTCCAAAAATGCTACCCCCAATTGTTTTTGTTACGTGTTTTTGAATAAGAAAAATGTATTTATAAATGACAAATATTGTATAAAAACATAATAAAAGAGAATGTAAAGCAAAAAAAACTGGTTTTATAAAGTGTACATACATATTTGTTACACTTTCTTCGGACCCATGGTTATAAAAAGAAATGTGATAAAGTATGTCATTTCACAAAAAGCGCAAAGCCCTAGAAAAACTTAGCAAAGATGCTTCGACAGCGAGGTAAACAAGCACACTGGGGGAATACGTGGGATAATGCGCGAGACGCACGAGGCGCAGGCGCAGTAAACTGGTGGGCCGTGTGCAGCGTCGCAGCTGGCCGTTCCTCGTATCTCAAATGTCGCTCGTATTTCAAAACAAAACTTCGCTCGCTCGACAGCTCGTATCTCAAATAACTCGTATGTTAGGGCACTCGTATCTCGAGGTAACACTGTAGCATTAAAATTTGAAAATTAAATTAATAAATAAATAAACGATAAAAGTCAAATATCCCGTATTTAAAAAGAGGATTGAATATTAATGTTATTATTTTGTACGGCCCCTACTAATTTGTAATGAATTATTTAAAAAAATACTTTTTCGAAGTATTTCAACTGACTGTAAGCATTAACAATTTAAAAAGAAAAAAGTAGAAGTGTTAATACACAAAATAAATTGTTGGTTACTAGAGAAGCTCGAACAACGATTAGCTAAAACACAGAGAGCCAAAACCAATTAATGTCGCCTGGGAAATACTAATTATATAAGTAATTTTTGTGTAATTCCGAATGCGTCATAGTAAACTCGGAAATTCTGTTTTCTTGTTCTTGTTCATGTCATGTCAAGATCTAGTAATTGAATTTGAATTTTTGTTGCGGAATCTAAATAGTAAAAGTAAACAGGACAGTAAAGTAAAGAGTTCCTATACTGGCCATGAAGGCCTTCAGGGTTCCAGGAAGTTGAGCTCCCAGATTTACGTCATTCGGCATGCGAAGATGGTAAGGTTGTTAGCCTTACACACCGGCCGCCTTTACCCCCTGGTACTGATTTCTGTTAAAGGTTGAGTCGATCCCACGGCCATGTGCCACCTGTAGGAAAACAGGACTGTACCATAGTTTCTCAAAATTGAATTCATGACGCCACCTCAGAAATTCTGGTCGTCTTTGACGATCTGGCGACCCCAAATCATTACACGACTTCCTTGTACGTGATAGCATTGCGATGAAAAATTTAGTGTCGTTACTGAAGAGTTGTCGGTTATCACTATGGCAACAGACTTTAAATTACATTTAGGTTAGCTTTCAAGGATTTCAAAATCATACGATAAAGTTATCGGCAATTATGATGCAAAGTGTTAACAGTGAGAAGTTATTGTATGGGGAAGAATGATTTCCACACGAAGCAAATTATGGGTGGCGAAATGTTGAAAGATTTATTTGGAAATGAATTAGTTACTTGGCAGCCTTTTGAATGTTGTGTTTCTCGGAAACGTGAAAAATAAAATTATAAATCGAACATCTTAGAATTCTACATACAAAACAGGTTGTAGGCCGTCTTCATTCACATCTTGACTTTCTTCGGAAAATTTGAGTAATAATTACTAACATAAGGTCGTACGTATCATGAAAGAATGAGGGTTTAATGTTGGTTTCTTGTAAGAAAGAGAGGAACACAAAAGGAAGTCACACTGCAGGGAACATTTTAAAGCAAAAATACAGGTAACTTATGTTTCCTTCTAAGATAATTTAAAATTTTGGAAGAAAGAAAGAAAAAAAAAGGCGTACTCTCGAGTTTTATTCATGACTTACTTACTTACTTACTCAATGGCAATAGACAATTCCTAAGCAAGCTAAAGGAATACTATTTATTTTACGAAACCCGGAGGTTCACTGCCGCACTTACCTGAGCCCGCCATTCAACCCTATTCTGAGCTAACTCCATCCAACTATCTTTCTCAAATCCTACTTCTCTTAAATCTATCCTAATATTGTTCTTGCCCCTGCGTCTAGGTATTCCAAGTGGTCTTTCCCTTCGGGTCTCTCAGTCAATACTTTTGAGATATGTCTTTCCTCCCCCACGCGCGCAACATGTCCAGCCCATTTCATCCTTTGTGATTTAATTACCCTACTATATCCAGTGACGAGTACAGCTTACGAAGCTCGTCGTTATGCGGTTTTCTCGAGTCCCCATTTTCATCTCTCTTAGGCCCAAATAATTTCCTAAGCACTCTGTTTTCGTACACTCTCAGAATATGTCCTTCCCGAAGAATAAGCGACCCTGTCTCACATCCATATAATACAACCGGCAGGATAATTATCTTATAATTTTTTTATTCATGACTATGAGATATAATTTTATCAACATATATTAGGGTTGTCCACAGTAGAAAGTGCATGAGAACGGCTGTTTATATTTTAACATTATAAATGATGATTCATGACACATATTTTGAACCTGACGCAATAGGAAGTATTTATAGTGATTTTCGAAATCTATTGCCTCAGGATCACTCATTTTGAAAAAAAAAATTGTTGGCCCCGTTGGTTTATACCACAGTCTTACGTGTGTTTGATTCTAAAATTTGAACCTACAATGTCGCAAAATTTAAAGCCTGTTTCCTGGTACTCATAAAATTATGATATACTATGTGCATCAGAAACAGGATAACAATAATACAGTAGTCAACAGCAGGAAATCAAAAATATTAAAAGCCTAAAAATTAGGGATGGGTCCTCGATACTCTCGATACTTGCATGGTATCGGCATCGAACGATACTTCAGAAAACTAGCTCGATACTTTTTCGATACTTTTGTAATTCTGCAATTAAGTGAGAATGCTAGTATTTTTTAACAAAAACTTGTAAGTGGACTGTTTAAAAAACTAATTTTAGTTTTATTGTAGAATTTAAAAATAATTATAGGCTACTGATGGAAGTGGACAAACATTAATGTCAGTGAGCCGAGCCGAGCCCTTTTTCGGGAGTTTTTAGGGCTAAAAATTAAAAAAAAAAATAAACTTTTGGAATTTTCCTGTGGTTTACAGCCTAAAAGCTATAAGTGTACCAAATTTCAAGTTTCTAGCTCATCTGGAAGTGGGCAAACATTAATGTCAGTGACCCGACCCGAGCTCTTTTCGGGGGGGGGGTTTAGGGCTACAAATTTAAAACAAAACTTTTTGGAATTTTCCTGTGGTTTACAGCCTAAACTTTATACGTGTACCAAATTTCAAGTTTCTAGCTCATCTGGAAGTGGGTAAACACGTGGTCAGTGAGCAGAGCCGATCCCTTTTTCGGGAGTTTTTAGGGCTAGAAATAATAAGAAAATTAACTTTTTGGAATTTTCCTGTGGTTTACAGCCTAAAATTTAAAAAACCTAAAAGTGTATTAAATTTCAAGTTTCTGGCTCATCTGGAAGTGATCAAACATTAATGTCAATGAGCCGAGCCGAGCCCTTTTTCGTGGGGTTTTTAGAGCTAAAAATAAAAAAATAACCTTTTTGGAATTTTCATGTGTTTTACAGCCTAAACGCTATACATGTACCAAATTTCAAGTTTCTAGCTCATCTGAAAGTGGGCAAACAATAATGTCAGTGAGTGAGTAAGTGAGTCAGCCATGTGGCTTTACATTATAGGGAAATTTTTTTCTCCTGTTCCCAAAGCCATCCCAAAATGAAATTTGTACCAAAGATAGAATGCATTTAACTGCCTAACATATCTTTTCTTCAATAAAATTAAAGATACAGTTTCTTAGATACTCAAGGTCAAAGGTTACACCATTTGACCTTGGAATGAAAAAATTAATATTTTGAAATGCAACTATTTTTAATGCAAACTATGTACCTTTAGCTTCAAAATGAGATCAACATGAAGGTTTTACCTCAATTAGAAGTAAAGTTATGATTTATTTTTGCAGATCATGCAAGGGAAAATTTTACAATTTTTATCATGTTTACAACCCTGCTGTATGAATATCGTAAATCACTGAGGGGTAAAATTTTGCGTGTGTATACAACTTCATGTATTTTAACTTCTTACCGAATTTCATGTAAATCTGAGATGGTCGGGTTGGAAATTACACTTTATTGTGATGATTTGGCATGGAATGACCCTATAATAATGACGATAATAATTATAATAAAAGTGAATGTACATAGGAGTATATTTACTACGGTCCATTCACGCTTATCCTGATCAATTGAAGTAAATATAAGAAACCCTTGTATAGGCTATTATAAAAATGAATTTTATTTTTTATTTTTTGTACGTTTTTTTTTCTTGAAAACCACTCCCACTCTGATATTTATATTGTTTTTGTGCAATTTTTAGGTTTTAAGCATTACGCTAGGTACAGTAACATAGGGAATTTACAGTGTAGAATTTACTGAAGTAAGCCAAGAAATTCGACAGTAAAGAGCTTTCTTCGGTATCGCTACCTAAATCCGTGAAAGATATATATTAGGGGAATATGTAAAAAAAAAAAACATGTTCTCTGTGATACATCTGGGAAGATGAGGAAGAAGAAGCTATTTTAGTATTGGTGAAAAGTCTGAGAAGAAGAGAAGGAAGAAGCTATTTTAGTATTGGTGAGAATGTTTTTGGTACTTTGTTATATGTCTGAGAAGAAATGGAAGAAGATATTTTACTATTGGTCAGAATGTTTTTGGTACTTTGTGATACATCTAGGAAAAAGAGGAAGAAGAAGCTATTTTACTATTAGTGAGAAATTTTTGTTCTATTGGCATTACTATGACCTATAGAAGAGGAAGAATATATTTTACTATTGGCATTACTATGGTGTCTAGTTAAAGGTTTGAGGTGGTGCATATCATATATTGGAATTGGTGTTGAGGTGTTGATCGGTCAGTGAATTGTAACATACCGCCCAAACCATCCGGGTCATACCGGCCTTATATAGCAAATTTCAACAACCAATCACAGCTCATCTTACTTTAACCAATCAAACTGCTTTAAACTGCTACTGCTTTCAGCCAATCACAGAGAAGGTTTCATTTCCGTTTTGATAACCAATCAAATCTTTCCTTCTAAACTTATAATATGACATCATGATTATTATATCAGTATTTTGTATTTATATTTTAATACAATTAACTATCAAAATATAATTTAATACTATATAAAAAACAAAGCGAATTAATTATTTCAGGCAATCACTACTATTAACTATTGCAATCCAAAACCATAACAGAAATAAGCTAACCCCGTTTGGGCTTGACATGGTTGGTACCCTGATTCAAGTATCATAATTTAATAAATTCTAATTTAAACATCTCAATATACAGGAAATAAAGCGTACTTCTTGAAAATTAATCTCAAATTCTCATTTAATCAGAAATGGATATTCAAATTATATAATTAAACCACAAGGCTTACGAACCTTCAACTATAGCATAAGATGTGTGTACTTCTGTATTACATTTAAAATGTCCTATCATTTTGCATTAGCAAGGATAAGTTAAATTTATTCACAGATTAATTTTCAACGTGCAGAAAAAATGTAAATGTAAAATATTCAAACGTATAGGCCTAGTGCTAATGAAGTATAAAGTTATAAAAATGTAGCACGTTTAAAATATTGTAGGCCTAATATTCATTGTATATTCCATATTTTGTATTTAGAGGTTAATTTAGTAACTTTACATTTTGATAATAAACGTTCTTGTATAATAACAAACACTGAACTGTGTAAGCAAATAAAACTAACAAACTAGCTAACAAAGCTGTATTATACTTTAAAAAAATGTTGCCTGAAGGAAAGTTAATATGAAACTACCAGAATGTTAATTTGACAGTTTGAATCAGATCCCATACAAACTATAATGTAGGCTTACATTGTACTCAACCTGTACTAGACTCATAACATAACCTCAAGCATGGCTGGTATTCCACATCATGTTTTCCGAAATTAAACGTTTAAGGATGGATAGGAATAGTATATACGAAACAAACATGATTACAGATTAACGAAGCACAGATTAGCTGTTTTTGGAAAGAGTCTGGGATAAAACTAACTTATACTATAAACTTCCCAATATATATAAAACCATTGAACCAATTAAATAGGTTATGAGAAAAAAAAACTTTTAAATTACCTTATAGAAAGATCATATTGATGAGTTCCTTAACGAACAGTAAATAGAGCACAAGACTGTAATGTAAATTATTATTTTAAATACGAACACTACATTCAATAAAAAGTTATATCTTATATTTTTATTGTCAGATATACTGTAAGCTATTCTTTCTACTACAACTGCTTTTAACAATGAAAGTTGTATATTATACTGTATTTAAGAAATTTGTTAACTCTGTTTGTAGTAGTGAAACATAGGTACTTTGTAAATATAACTATATTTAAGTTTCTGTACACTCAGAATTATTGTAATTGTGGCTTCTTATATGTAAGTTAAATTACGCGTCCAATATCAGTCTTGTATTGATTTACGGACAAAATAAATCTAAATCTGAACTAGCCTAAATAAAATAAGGCATAATGTGGGTTGCTCTCGTTAAAAACCAAGACCTATCTAAATCACTTCGCTCATTTATATTGGAAAGTTTCCGGTTCCTTTACAAGATGAAAGTTCGTGTTTCCACTCAAGGACAAAATACAGTAAATCTAATTTGAACCAAAAACACTAAAAAAACAGGGTCTGAGACTCGGAATTCTAAGAAGAACAAAGTATTAACCACTATTGAACTACTTGAGAAGCGTTTGTTAGAAATACCTAGCGTAATAGTGATTACAAACCATAACATCTCAAAAATATAACACATATTGTAACCACTAGTCAGAAATTACCTTCAACTCCAGCTCAGAGGCACGGATTCGATCCTCCATGTGCAACTACCAATTTACAACTGATAGAAATGCGCCACTTTAACGGAAAAACGCGCCCTAACACCGATTGACGTCAACGTGACATCAACTAAAAGCAGTTGAGGTATTTGTAGGCTTTAGTGCATTAGTGTCCCATTTGCCAGCGACACCATAATCGTCACTTAACTCGCGCAACCCGACGATAAAATACCGGGTGCTAGTGATATCGTGGGTCTATGATGATACTTCATCTCGTAAGTAATCTCAAATGACCTCCCAGAAATATGATATATTGTAGATGTAGATACATTGTTTTGTGAACTTGTATAGGCCTATTTGAAAGAATTTATCAAATGCAAATCAGTTATCTTGACATACTGTATTACACTGTTCATATACTGCTTTTGAAGTTGCAATACAGTTACCCACAATATATTCCTAAACATATGGTTATGAAATTAATCAGATGTTTGTTTATTTCGTTGATCAAGTTGAAATGAGTAGCCTACTACATTAATACTGTTATATACACAAGTTATATTAGGGTGAAATAATTAGGCCTATATACATTAAGCGGAGTTCTTTGCTAGTGTATTCTGTGAAATGTTGACATATTTTAAGAAATTCTTATATCAGTGCATACGAGTTTGAATTAAGGTTACGTATAGGGATGGGCTCTCGATACTCTCGATACTTGCATGGTATTGGCATCGAACGATACTTCAGAAAACTCGCTCGATACTTTTTCGATACTTTTGTAATTCTGCAATTAAGTGAGAATGCTAGTATTTTTTAACAAAACTTGTAAGTGGACTGTTTAAAAAACTAATTTTAGTTTCATTGTAGAGTTTAAAAATAATTATAGGCTACTGATGATCTTAAATTTTGTCTCATTAAATATGCAGACTTAATTAGTTTAGTTGGTATTACACAATTCTCTCAAATTTTAATTTTTAGTGTACCTATTTATTGAAACTGGAGATGTTGAAGGTATCGAGTATCGAAGTATCGAGTATCGAGGAAAAAATCATGTATCGGTATCGAGAAAATCTGGTATCGACCCATCCCTACTAAAAATGTAAGAAAACTTAATTAAGAAAATAAAACAAGCAAAAAGGTTTTGGATTGTACACTTCAGTCATCAACAGATTTTCGTAAGTCTACGCCGATTCCATATGCAGCAAGTTGTGCCTAATTAGGCCTAATTTGAAGATAAATACAAAGCAATTGCCGGCATAAGAACATAATACAATAACTTAGCATGCTGTTTGCGAAAAAGAGGCCTAGATCTAAGCAATTACCATCAGCATTAATGCAGTCAGTTCAACATTATGCCCGCTGTAAATGCGCATGGCAAAGATAACAAAAAAGAAGCGTAATCAAAATGATTCTCTGTGTTCAGCAAAACTACACTAATATCATCCAAGTTAATAACTTATTTTTGCTTCCATGTTCACAATTATTTATTTCTGAAACTGACCCCGAAATTTGCAAAGACAGTAATAAATGCCTGCTGAAAAAGAAATAAGGCAAAGATACAAACAGTAAGGTCTGCTCTATGTTATAGGCTAGTCCTTGGATATTTATTTTTTCATATACGTAATACAGTGATCGTGTAAAAATCGATTTTGAGAACAATATTGGAAAACACCTTTCACGATGTCAACTCGAAGATGCTTTAGAAATGATATCTTCGAGAAAGCATAGCCTATGAATCGCCTGCAAGTGGATTTGGTTAAAGCAAAGCTCTAAATCTGCAACAGTTACTGAAAAGAATGTTCAGTCATGTTCAATAAAATGTTTAGAAAACCAATAATGTTTATCGAGATAGTATATGAAAATATGAAATATAGACCAGTAATAACTCTACTGCATTACTGTCAGAATTCATCTTCTGATAAAGTGACTAAATCTATTTTTGAGTTCACGGGAAATAAGAGAGAAATTTTAAATTATTTCAGGATAAAAAAGTTAGGACTTTATAGTTATATATACTGTAACTTAATACAAAATAACGGCAATTATAGTTCAAAATTGACTCAATGAAAAAGTAGTACCGTACATAAAGTAGGCTAGTACTTCACTGAAAGATTGGCTGTGCGAAAACATTAGTAATGCGTATAAAATGCTCACTCACCAAAAAATGATATTTCAGTAATCTGTAAACTGTAAAGTTATAGATGCAATAATAATGAATAATGCTTTAAACATTAACGAATTAAGTAATTGCCATATCAGTCTATCGGGAGTTTTCAAAGCCCCATACTCCTCTGTAGCTCAAGATATTAGCTTAACCAGGAAAAAGTGTAGAGAATTTTCGTCCATTGAAACAAATGATTAGTGTCCAGCAGAAATAATTTTATTTTTATGAAAAAATCTGTGCCTCATTTATTACAAAATGGTTCTTATATCATCGCTATATGAATACTAATCCTACGTTACTTATATATTTCTGCAGATAGGCCTATATTATCAAAGGAAGTTTAATATTGCCTATATCCGTTAACTGCTTGCTTCAAAACTAATTTGTCATATTGCCTGCAGAACTATACTTTTTACGAGTGTCCAAAAATGAGACTTCTTGAAGCGAATAGTTCCAAAAATAAATTTAAAATGCCCTTTACATGCCTATATAGGTAGGTTCTTAGAGGTCCTGAAGGTTGTTTGCCCTAGGCATCGACCGCCTTTAACTCCAAAATTGCTCGTTACTAGATTCACGGCAATCTCAGTAATCCCTACTGGTTGGAAGAAAATCACCCTTCCAATTTTCCTATTAACATCGCCGAGAAACAATTAGCCTAAAGATCTAATGAACGACATGCTTAGAGCCACGCTTAAAGAAAAATACAATTTAAAAAAATATTTATAGTGGAAAGATAATAAAATGCAATACATTTATGCACTGTTTTTAATTATTTTGGCACACACGCGCCAAAAATAGCACAATTTTCTTTATCGACTTCCTTAATAACCTGTTATCCAGTGCAGGTATCACAGGGAAGTTTCTTTCGAGCATATAATAATGGGCTTAACTATCAAAGTTGGCAAAGGTACGTACTTGTACGTATCGATTTAGCAGTTTACTGTTGATATTAGCTATATCAGACTGCAATCAATCAATCTCCCCTTGTTTTATTTTTCTTTTAGCTATTCATCCATCTTAATATCCTGAAAAAGATGGAAGGCAGGCATAAGTCAGTGCTATTTCTTTTGGATAGGCCTATATTGTCAATCTACACGAAACTATGTGCTGATTTAACCGTTAAGTGCTGGTGTAAGATTATTCCGATTCCTAATTATCAATGTTTCTTCAAATTTCAAGTCAACGTAATTATTTTATGTAATTGTTTAACTGGCTTTGAGATTAACGATCTCACTTATTTCCGATCGTTTTTCTTAAAGGTTGTTTTATTTAGGTATTTTATTTTAAGCAAACTAATTTACTTAATATAGGTGTTTTGATTATAAAGCACGTTTAAAATATTACACAGCCATGGGTATTATTTCTTATTACATATCCATGGAAACAATCTCGTCATCAGTACTAAAATTAACAATTTGTGAAATATCTAAAATCATAAAATAGGATGTTCTGAAGCGCCCAGTCAACATTTGCAGAAGGTAACAGAGGGCACAAATTATTATTTTTGCAGAGCAAGGTATTACTTTACAGTTTTGTGTATTATAATATAGTATAATGGTAACGTCTTGGACTCGCATTCCCAGGTTCAAATCTCGTGGTCGGCAAATTTGACATATGTTTGTTCATGTTTCTCCAGTCGTCAAGGCAAATACCGAATTGGATATTTCATCCCATGAATCATCCTCACCATTTCATCTTGCATCATATCCATTTAAATTAATCAGTTGAAATTTACTCCATAAAATGCACTACCAATAGAAAATAATTGACAAACAATTCCATGGCCTCCCCTAATGTATAGACACAGAACTCGAACTCCTGACATGGCCTCGTAGATAAAAGGAGTATAAATACAGTAGAAAAAATGGCAGGAACATATCCGGAAGGTAAAGACAAAAGAATGTTCCGCCCGAGCTATTGCTTTTCAAAAAATAATATCATGATATTCTACAGTATCTGCTGAAAATTCAAGGTGAGTCCTCATATCCTCATGCTCTTAATCGTCTGCGTATATGTTAGGGTTATTAACGATTGTCGTATATTTTTACTTACGCCTAAAGACCGGACATTACGCAAAATGCCTATATATTTATTTGGTGCTGTGTTGAGTTCGATTTTTAGATAGATTTTGCCCCTGGCAGGTCATGTGATCATCATTCCCCTTATGGTACCGGAGATACTAGCCCGCAAGAATGTTTTCACTGAATATTTAGGCCACGAATCAGTGACCAATCCAGTAGAAGTATATGTGGAATTTCAACCAATCGCAAGTGTCTATCGTCATAATTTTATCCTTTTATTTCATCTCTTTCAATCATATGACCAAAGTTAATATAAATGAACTAGTTCCACAAGGGTGTAAGGCGCAAGGACATAGTTTTGAGAAATCTTGATGTTTTTTAACAATGTTACCACTCACAAGTAGGTGTTTTAAAGTTTAATTTTATAACATATTTTTGAAGGACAGGCTGTTAGTGTTCTGCACATTGAGATTTTTTACAACTAGAGGTACCTAAACATGTTAAACAAAAACTGAAATACTTTTACAGTATCAAAATCTGTTTATTTTGTATTATGTTATTTGTTTTTACTTTATTTTAGTAAAAACTTGTATTATACAGTGAAAATTGCAAGTTTGCCAATGGATACCAGTGTAGTCATTAATACAATAGATGATAAGCAAAACAATCTATCAGCGTCAATTTTGTCAATTGCATTCTTTCGGGTTAGAGACAAAGTGCGAAATTTCGGATTCGTAGGTGACCTGAGAATAGATCATTGCTTTTTCGTCTGGATTGAGGGCAGAGATGATCTCATAGCATATGCTCCAGACTGGAAACTCAAATACTGTTAACCCCAATTTCACATTACGAACTTACTTCTTTTCAGTGTTCATCCAACATGCTTATAAACTCTTCCACTCAATTGTAGCCTAATTTTTTAAAAATCGGATTAGTTTGAATATATAGCATATCTCAAAAAACACTTGCCTACAACACTGAACAGATAGCTAAAACAAATTATGTAATACATCCTTATCAGATCTGGTTATCATTTGATACATAATGCACTTATGACTTATCACTTGTTTGAGATTTCGTACAGGTACTTGTACGTGTCTTCTTTATTAACAGGCATGCATTTGTAGTAGAGTTAATGTTATTAAATTGCCCTAATAGATAATTTAAACCTTATTTCCCGAAAGCCCAATTTTCTTTATTCTGAAGCTAAGCCTATAGGCTATATTTAATTTTTGCACTATTTATGCAGTCTTGTGTTTTCCTGGGCAAAATGCCGAGTATTGTTAAATTTCTCAATTACTACAGAAATTGTATTTTTGCTGAAGAGTTTTTAAAAATATTTACTCAAGAATTTAATTAAAGCCCTTCACTTTAGAATTCTACGGTCCCAGTTTACAATGGCAAATTTGTTTTCCAGTGACCTGTCTTCTGAGCTATGCTTTTCACAGGCATACAGACATATAAAAATAATAATAATTATTATTATTATTATTATTGTTGTTATTATAATTACTATTACTATTTTATATTTTTTACTCAGTGTCTCCGTATATAGCCTACCTTATGTTTTCGTATAGTGACGTTATCCGAAGAGAAAATTGTTTCGCGATATTTTAACTATCGCAACTAATTAACACTATACTAGATTTCCTGAATATGAACCCATACGCCATATTCCTGGAATTATAAATAATTTATGGAGCTCTGTATTCATTACCGAGAGAATTAAATCAGAAGCACTCATCCATATATAGAATTATCTACAAATAACTTATCATCAAGCAAATAACTACGTTTTTCTAATCAGTGATTTGCACGACATGACAACTGCGAATGATACGAGCAAACCTATCTACCACTTGTCATCACACTGGTTTAAAACGGTTTGAACTTTAGCGGCGGGTGTAGATGTTGGCGAGATTTGGTCCAGTTGTAGGTGTGTCGGTACCGCACCGCATATTGTTCCATGCAGCAGTGGAGGCGGAATGAAGAACCGGTTACTGGAGGAATGTAATGTTGCTGGTGTCATCGTACTTACTGTATATAGCAGAATGAAAAGCAGGGGCACAAAGCTCTTCAGCATTAATTCAGAACTATAGTTCTAATCCAGTAATTTCTAATTCAATAGTCCTAGACCTTTTACTTCAAGAATCATTTCAAGACTGGAATAGTAGTTTCAGTAAAACAATATAATAGAGAAATCTTCGTTTTCTTCATCATTGGATTGCCAGCGAATTTTCGAATTCAAGTTCTATTCTAATACTGTGTCCTGATTTTTAACCGATGTTGTTACCACTACTTAGGCCTGTAACCATCGACGACGGATGTCATACCATATGAAATTCTGACGCAAAATAGTGCACTACATACCAGTGATATGGGCCTAAGTAAAAGGCCTGTGTATTTACTTGCACTGCACATCCATGTTTCATCATGGTCATTGATTCATGGCACATTAATAAATACAATTCTGTAATAAAATATATTTAAGAAAATGGCAACTTAAATTGAATTATAGGGTTTATAATAGAGCCTATTTTAGGCACCTAATATTGAATTTTAGCAACCTAAAAGTCCGAAGTCTACACTTACCTACATACAGAGTGTGAAAAAAAGTTAATCCAAAACTTTGAGGAAACATTCCTTGCACACAGAGGATGAAATTACGCAAATTCGCTTTATTTCCTTTCGGCCTCCATCGTGCAAGAAGTACATGTCTCGTCGTATTCGTAATGGCACATGTTCCAATAGGACAGGTAAATGTATCTTCGTGCATGGAGACGATGTGGCAGTGCATACGTTACCACCAGTCACCAACAATGCCGGCCCAGAGTTGTAGAAAAAGGGCTCTAACCACAAAATAAGGCATATTCGGACCCAACTGTTTACCCTCTATATGCAACTAATGTTTCCCCCAAAGTATTAGTCGACAATTTTGTTACACCCTGTAGGCCTATATACTCGTTTCGCTTGTCATTAATAATTAAGGAATCGCGCACAATGTGCATTATCTTAACCTAAGACTTAACCTACCCAGTCCTGAACCCGGGAAAGGGATTTTTCACTACTGAAAAATCCCCGACCCGGCCGGGAATCGAACCCGGGCCGCCGGAGTGGAAGGCAGGCGCGCTACCGACTCACCCACGGCGACGGACTTCAATGTTACAAACTAGCAAGATCGGATAATGTGTTACACGTATCTTAAAATACTGCAGCGAGGTAATAGACTTTTAGCCAGTGCAAAATAATGGTTCATTGCTCTATTAATAACTAATTTTCATTATCTCTGTTTCAGGCATTTGGAAGAAAATTAATGACAATTATTCTTCCACTTCCGCTTCAAAATTAAATTCCTTCACTTCGATATTTTTCAATGCTTAGTTTCAATCTTGGTAAGCAATATTTTCATACATCACAGACTTATGCTCTATAACTATAATTTTGCAAAATAATGGTTTAATGCTTTATTAATAACTTTTTTTTTTAATCTGTTTCAGATATTTGGGAGAAAATTAATGGAAATCATTATTCTGCCATTTCTGCTTCAAAATTCAATACCTGCACTTCGGTATTTTTCAATGTTTCGTTTCTGTGTTGGTAATAATTTTCTACATAATAAACTATGCTCTGTGGCTTTAATATAGCAGAATCACTGCAAAATAATAGTGTACAAAACTATAAGCAAACACAAGAAATAATCTACTTCTTCAAACAAGACGTAAATCCTGCAAAATCCTCAAGTTGCACAGTATGCCTCCAATAGTTTTTCAACAAAGACACAAGTTCTGCAGTTGACAATCCTGCAATGTCCGGAAAAGAGTCGGCCAGACAGTAGATTACAATGTATTGTTGCTACAAGTCCCCCGTTCCCCGCTATAAACACCAAGGTCGACCAAGATGGAATGCTCACAGAATAAAAAGACCAATGCCCGCAAGTTTAGTCATCTGTTTCGCCAATGTTACTACTTTTCATTCAAAAAATGCATCAACGTCCTTACCAACAGATTATTATTATTATTATTATTATTATTATTATTATTATTATTATTATTATTATTATTATTATTATTATTATTAAATGGTATGAACATGTACTCAGAATGACAGAGGATAGAATACCCAAGAAAATTTTGGATTGGAAAGTAGAAAGAAAAAGAAGAAGAGAGAAGCCCAAAGAGTGCTGCATGGATGGGGTGAAAAGGAGTATGGCGAGAAAAGGAAGAATTGAAGAAGATGCTATGGACAGGGACTTATGGAGGCAAAAGATTGTTGTGGGATGAAGGAAAACCATTGTATTGTGGAATATTCCTTAATAAAAAAATATTATTATTATTATTATTATTTTAATATTATTATTATTTTAATATTATTATTATTTTATTATTATTATTATTATTATTATTATTATTATTATTATTATTTATTCACCCTCCATGAATTTTGTGTAATTGGCTATATTTATAAAATGAAATAAAAATATTTCTGTAAGCTTTTTAAGGATCTGTTTGCCGTGGGAGAGTCGGTACCACGCCTGCCTTCCACTCCGGCAGCACGGGTTCGATTCCCGGCCGGGTCGGCGATTTTTCAGTAGTGAAAAATTCCTTTCCCGGGTTCAGAACTGGGTGTGTGTGCGTTTAAGTAGGTAGGGGACTGGCGCACCCCGCTAACAAATCCGCTGAGATTATCCCCTTACGAGATCACCAGGGGTCGCTCGCGAACCTGAGGAATACTTTCTCTTTTTTTAAACCATCAGTAAGGTTGTTGTGTGTAGATTATTTCTGCACATATTTCAAAGTAATTCGATCAAGGATTAACTAAATGTTACGAGTTTAATCATAAGTTGTGAGCCCTTCTAGACTGAATAAACGCTGGGAACAACCCTAGTTGGAAACGAGTGACGTCACACATCCCGGGTGCTCGTCGCAGCTTCCTATCCTATAAACTCGCCAAACGAAGCAACCCCTACAGTTGACAAGCCTTGCGCCGTATCCCGGTGAGGTGGCAGAGGTAAGAGGGCGGCAAATTTCACTTTGGTTTTCATGGTTTCCTAATCGCAAATATTAACGCCGGATTGTAGGCTATGTTTACGTTCTATAACTCATCGCCACTGTATCACCCAAAAAAATAAATAATTTAAACTGAATTGACGGTCAAGAAGACATCTCAGAATAAAAGAAACAGATACGTAAAAATTATTACAGTAGCTTACTGAAAAACTCAGAGATTCTAAACACCCGATATGGCATATATGCAGTTAAAGCATGCAAATAAGATCAGTGGCGTATATGATAAAGTTTCCACAGGATGTAGGAACTGATGTCATTTTCGCCTCGAAAACTACATTCAGAATGTATTACAAAGGGTCTATCGAAAGATTCAATGAAACAACTTTTAATTGGTTGCAATATCCGCCATGACGAACACTGCAGGAAACTGGATCTAGTCATCCGGTTGTCAATACATAAAACAATAAATACTTTACCCACAGTGAGTTGGAAAAAATACAGTGAAATTGCGTTCCATCTCAGAATTTTATAAATTACTAACCGGTTATCCGTCCTTCGTATGGGTGACAAAATATTTTGCACGAGAAACATCAAGAGGAAGTCATCGTATTTCGTTTTTTAGTGTGCCTGACGTTCTTCCGGAGTTTGAATCAGTTTGTTTTCTTTATTTTTGCAGTATTCTTTCAATTCTTGTTGTGTGTGTACATGTGGGGAAAAAAAGCGGACCGACTCTAGTAGCTGATTTCAGAGCCTTGTGATACGTAAATAAATGTAAGAGATGTAACGGAAATGTTTGTTTTCACAAGCAATGCAAATTACGTGAAATTATTTATCAATTCAAGCAATGTTCACTTCAATACATTCTTTGCTACCCTGTGAATGCCGCTAGGCATGCGCAGTGGCTCATATCGGCAACTTAGATATTTTTCCCCCTAGCTGTAGCCTACATGGTATTATCAAATATTTGATCAAAAGCCACAGCAATGATATCTGTGCTAGAAAATGATTCTGATTAAGCCTGGCAAAAGAAATCAGGCTTAGATACAGGAAGAAACATTGCCCAACGCACTAGTGAGACTGAAAAAAGTTGTAGGAATTCATACTTTAAGTTTATGTTTCTAAAAAGTGTATACTTCTTTAAATATAATATTGAAACTGAAATGATGAACATCCAAGGATATTCAGAAATAGAGGACAACACAGCTTGACGGAAGAAACTTATGAATATAATGAAAGTTTCCGCCTTACCTTAAATAACCAGGCAAATGTAATGTCGAGTAACATAAAACATGCCTTCATATCTGACCAAATAGACCCCACACATAACTGTAATCTTCATCGTAAAAGTAACTATACCTATTGCTACAGTATAATCAGTAACACGAATTTCTCCCAAGTTTTCTTCTCCAAGTTTTTCGTATACAAGCTGAAAAGGTTCCAATGATACTGTTTTATGATTCTCTGTTCTTTCCTGGTCATAATATTTTCATGCAACAATACAAACTGAGTTTTTATGAAACATGCCCTAGAGAGAGCGAGAGAAAAAATCCCTTTAGGCAGGCCTACAGGCTGAGGTATATTTCGAAGTGCTTTTGGTTTAATTTATTGTCGCTGCGCTTCTTCTTTAGCCTTGGCATGACAAACCCTCAATATTAACTGCAAAAAAGAGGAAAGAGCACTTTTTCAAACATTCAAATCTCGCCTTATATGAGAGCTATCGAGAAACTAGTTATTGGTTTGTAGAGTACTCACGAAGAGCTTTTCAACGATACCCCACAAGACGTGGTTTCATAAATTTCGAATTTCCTTCTCCCCCCAAAACCCCCGAATTGTTGGTGTCACTATGAACTCCATAGGGAGTGCTCTCATTTATTCAAACAAAGTTTCCCTCTATACTTCATAGGAGCCGAGATATAAAGTTTTCAAAATTTCAACCCCCTCCCCCGTCCCCCTCCCTTGGGCCAATGTTGCTTATTAACGAACTTGTCCGAACTATTGAGCCTAGAAATAACACAATACAATTTGGTTCAAATATCTTCAAAATTACGGCCGCTAGCGTGTAAAGATATATATATATACAGTATATATATATATATATATATATATTTATCTCACAATTTTTTTTTTAACGGGCGGTGCTTTCGTACTTAGGGAAGCATGAAACGTAAAGATATGAAATAATTTTTCAAAAATCATGTCATGGTATCGATTGCAATAGGTAGATTTTTATTCGAAATCTACCTAAAATATTAGGATATTTGGTTTTACCAGTAGGCCATAAAATATCCATGTGCATCTGTTTAATGTGTTATTGCTTGTATTCATTTTAACTGATCAGTTTAGTAGCTTTTTCGACAAATCGGGACAGAGATGAACCGTAAATTGTTATATAAGAATATAAGAATAATTTACTCCAGTTGTTTTGCAGCCGTGAATGATTCGCAGTTTGCATCCTGTCCACCCACAAAAAGTAGAAATCGCAAACCCAGCTGACAAGTTGTCGGTTGCCGGACTATATTATGGTTTCCATTTTAAAACCGCCTCATGACTGCATAGTGTGTAACACACAACACATCGTTGTTGGACGGTAACAAAAGCTGCTTGACAAACTCTTCTATTCTGTTAATATCTTTCTAATTAAAAAATATTGATATACTCATGAGCTAGCTGAATAATAACCACAACTTCATTATTTCTGTGGTGAAATCTTATTTTTGGTTTCATATGCGCAACTTTGCTTAGTAAAAAGTTCATTGTTCGAGAAATGTCAATAGCAAGCCCTGATCCGTTATTGGATTTTAAAATATTAGACCATTATTATTAAGAAATGCAAATTAAAATAGGACGAAACAATGTTTTGGGGTTTTAGGTTTAATAAAGCATATTTTGAAGTGTTCTTGCATATTATTATGTTCATTTTTCCAGTGTGAAACATATTTTTACATTAAATGGCATAATTCTGCATTTTGTAAAGGTTACCTCTTAAAAGTTTGGTTTTCCTAATCTTACAATACCCCACGTATAACTAGATAAAGTAAATAATACATTCTTTGGTGTCATTTTTCTTGTAAATATGTGTAGAATTGATATAGAAACAAACATTTTAAGATAAAATGGTATATTAAAAAATCTAAGATTGATTGATTGAAGTAAACTAGGCGACTCATGGGGCGGAAATTACGGTCGGTCCTAATCCCCTGCGCTCTTCAATGTGAGGGTGCTTGTGGGTGAAGGAACCAACCTGGTCCCAAGCGCCATCCCTGTTTGCTAAGGGTATAGTGCATATTTGTACCAATAGTGTTTTTCCCTTCACTGTGCATATTTTGACATTTGATAGTGCATGAATGCATGCATATTTTAAGATTTAATAGTGCATGGAAATCCTGTCCTTAGTGTTTAAGTTGAACTGTCACCAGTGGCGCAGCCAACACTTCTACTATTACAACTTTCTACGTTCGAAAACATCACAATATAAAGCATTTTATTCTAATGCTGAAATAACTTACACAGTTATTGTACCAGCAGGCTTAAACGCAACTGAAAGCTTAGTCGTTGATCACATCTGAGCTACACATTTTCGATTACCACCAGACATATTAAATCATTTCGGCTTCAGTGATGGACTTGAAATAATTATTAACAGAAGATTTTATCATATTCTGTAGTTATGATTCATGCAGCGAATTTCTGTTACTTACGGCGAAAACTAATTAATAATCCAATCAAACATTTCAAATTTCATATGTTGGTTGGTTGATATATGACTATTTAACTTGCAACTTAGGTTGCAACTTGTAATGCACTGCAACTTAGGCCGGTGTGCTGGAATTTTGCCCCGCATGAGGTCTCTTACATGCTAGTAAATCTACTGACATGGGCCTGTCACATTTATGCACATATAAATGCCATCGACCTGGGCCGGGATCAAACCCGCAACCTTGGGCACAGAAAGCCAGCCAATGTTTTAAGCTATCTTGCATTCTTGTTCCTAATAGAACTGTTGTGAAAATGATTAGACACTAATTTAAAGAAAAGGCATTCTAGTCGGGGGATTTGGGGAAGGCTTTAGATCCTTTAGCCCCCAACTCCACCCCGTGGCTGCGCCAATAACTGGCATTCTCGCTCCGAGTTTTATTCCCTTTCATGTGATTAACAATCCTTGATATACTCACTTGAGATTTGCTCTGCAATTCATGTGTGAACAGCTCGTTAAGTGAGCGAGGGTGTGGTGAATAAACTACTCACTTGTTCTCTTGAGCTTTGACTATTCTTTCCTGATATACATTTCACCGATTCAAGACAGTGATTGACAGAAAAAATTGAGTAGAGAAAACCATATGAATGATATCTTATTCACGGAACTGTCAACTCAACAGAGGGGTTTATTCGCACGAAAAATGAGTTGAAGATGCATAGTTGCACACCCAAGTTTATGCAAACTCCCACTACTCTCAGTTTTTATTCAGATCGCCCAATGAATTGCTGCTTCACTTCAATTTTGTCTATTAGTTTTATGGAAAAAGCCGGCCTAATAATAATTAGTAATATTAACGTAACAATTAGTAATATTGCCTCTAATAGTAATTAGTAATATTACCTCTCCTAAAAGCCACAGTACAAATACACCGATACTCATTTATCTTGACAGCTTGCAGGCCTATGTGGAATCTGACATGAGTGACAAGATCAAATGTCAAAAAGACCGGTATTCAGTAGAAGTACAGTAATATATAGATTAACATCAAAAGTAAGTTCTCCAACACGGTGCCAGATGTGATATCCTGCCTTCCTTTTCGCTCACGTTTCCTATGAATATTGTCTTTATTTAAAACTATTTTCAGTACATTTTTGGCAGAGTTTTATTGGCAGCTATAAATGACAATATGTTAAGAGCTCTAAATCTCTGCAGTCAAGGAGATTAATTATTTAAATTCAAGGAAAGAAAATTGCTAATATATTATTATTACATCAATGCGTGATTTGTTCATTTTCCAATATTGAATCATTAATGGCGTTATGTAAGCCTATTCTAAGCTTGTATCTTGAGATTTTCTTGCTTCACATATCTGTGGCTTGGTTCTAAAAGGGCCAATATCGATTTATTGCAAAAATGAGATCTAGCATTATTGAGCTCGGCTAGTCTTTATCTTTCGTATAATAAAAGCGTCAATGTCTGTTGCTATTAATATACATTATTTATTATTATCATCACATAGAATTGCAAATACAAATACATATTTATACAAGTAAAATAAAACAATTTTCAAATTTCAAAATTAACTAAAACTACTATTTAAAAAGAGGAAAAGAAATCTAGGACCTTTAGGGGCCAATGTCGGAAGTTCTCAGCAAAAATTGTTACTTCTACAAAGACTTCAAAGTCAGTTATCTCAAAAGCAAATTTTATGACATTGGCCCCTTTAGAACCAAGTCACAGATTGGAAAGGAGTTCGTTCACTAGCAGGAGTGAACAGTCCGCTGCCTACCCGTTAATTGTTGGATTAATTAATTTTTAAAAATAAATTTGAGAAAAATAGTTTGATTGATGAAAAGTAGGCCTGCCCTTAATATTATAGTTCTAGGGGGTACAAGAAGAATCAAAGTTCATAGTTCTGAATTACAACAAAAACAGGCACAGACAGTCTGACAGGCATAATTCAAAAACCATCCTTTTCAGTTTCTAGAATCCCACTTAGAAACATTTTTAGTGTTACCTCAATAAAACCTCATTTTGTTTTACAATCACCTAGACCTATAGGCTACTTTTCCTATACTTCATAAACTTACTGTAAAATTACTGAATGTAAAATGGAGATATTCAAGCAAAATTAAATAAGGTACTTGGGAATTAGCCAGACCTCAGTCATAATGTTAGCCAGACTTCAGTTGTACTTACTATTGGTGTTTATATAATAAGTATTCTGTTTTCAGTGATTCTAATGACATGTCATCTTTATATTGATGCTGCATAGACATTGCCAACTTGTAGATAAATCCTAATCGTTGCCTCTAGATTATAGAAATACTTTTTTATTAGGTCATTTCTTGTCATCTTATGCAATTTTATATTTTTAGGGCATTTATTTCAATTTTAGGTCATTATTTTGTCATTTGCTTCCTTTTTTAGTCATTTTCATGTATTTATATTGAGTGTATTAACTTTTTTTCGTCACTAGCGATGCTGGCTTTGAAGTGTTGTTTGTTAAATGCAAGAAGGAAAAATTCAGCGTAAGTATTGTCATGTCTCAGTCGGAAATGAGAAACAAAGAAATGCAAACATTTTGTATAATATTACTATTTTTATTAGATTGACTTGCCACCAGAGTCTGCCATCTGCTTGGGTTTGAGAGTGCAGACTACTGTTTACCCTCAATTAAACAACAATATAATCCGGCAGACCACAAAAGGAAATGCCGAATTTTGACTCGCCAGTGCCTCAGTGCCAGTATAATTTTCCGTGAGAAAAGAACATTACAGTTATTTACAGTTTTTACAATTATGTACAAACTAGTCTATAACTTTGTGTGTACAGTAATAATTTTTTATGAATAAAATATCAGTTTTTAGGTCATTTTTTATAATTATTAAGTCATTTTCTTTAAAATTTAGGGTCATTTTATAGGTCATTTTTCAAACAATTTCAGGTCATCAGAATCCAGGCCCTGGTGATCACCTACGTAGCTTATTGGGGTTAAGGCGTTACACTCTTAAAATAAGAAGGTTGAGGGGGTTTGCCCCTTCAGAACACTTGGGTAACTAACCAACCTAACTAACCTAGCCTACTAATTAAGGTAGAACTATGAAGCATAACTTTACAAGACTCTCACCCTGAGTGGACAAGCCCCCTCAACCCTCCTTATTTTAAGAGTGCAGCACCCTACCCCACATGCACAATGCTGTAATCAGGGCCGCCACATCTCTGGGTCGAGCCCAGGACCATCCTCATTTAGTTGTCTCTTCCCTTCTCTGTGCCTCTGTGGAGCTTACTTCTCGTTACTTGTGTAACAGCACATTTTATCAAAACTTTTTTCAATTTCCCATAAAATCACAGGGTACGTATTAATATGTATACTGTGATAAAATTATATCACATCACCGGGACCGAGCCGGGTTCCTTGGGACTAGCAGCCCCCCCCCCCAATTGGCGGCCCTTACTATTTCAATGTTTGCACTTTTCTTAATAAATTAATTTGCTTTTATTATATTGTGTATTATATATGTTTTTTTTTATAATTACTATGTATATTTTATTTAGTTTCATACTAAAGTCAGTAAGTAAAAAACTAGAAAATGTAATTTTAGCTAATGGAATTCCACTAAACGAAACAAATGTGCAGTATCAAGGTCAATGATAAGATACTGCATTACTGTCCACTCAATACCTAACTTGTACTGTTATCAGTGGACTCTGAAGAAGCTATTCATCATGTTGCATAATATAGAAATATTTTTTAATGTTATAAATAATTTAAATCCTTACTGAATTACTCCTTTCATGACATTGGGATAATGCAACATCAGAGCTATCCCAAGTTCCGTATGGGACAATCAGAGTCATTTTAGATTTGTTTATCGCATGAGTACATTCAAATTTCTTCTTATTCAAAACAAATTTTGCATGAAAATGTTGCTTTAACAGAATAAAAAAAGGATGGTTTCCATGACTATGCACTATGTTCTTCTTCTTCTTTTATTTTGTGAAGCCTCTCTACACCCAGGTAGTTGCAGCTTCGTGGAGTATAAAGGAAGGTGTGTGAACAAAGTGTTTGTATGGAGTGGGAAGTGGGTGTTTCAAATTTTCATTTTACAATTTACTATATGTTTATGTATTAATCGGCTTATGTGTTTTTCGTCATTGTATATAAGGGAAGGAATATGCCATGGACCAAGGCCTTTTGTTTTGTAAATTTGTGAATGAAAAATATCATTTTGTTGTTTATATTGTGAGCAACCTAAAAGGATATGATTTACGTCTCCTATGTCACCACAGTCACAGTGGGGGGTGGCTCTCCTTTTAATTTTGAATAAATATTGTGGTGTAATGGCAACATGAAACTTGATTTTGGAAATTAAAGATACAGCAAATCGCGGAGTGTTAGTATTGTAAAACCAAGGTTTACTGTTGTAGTGGATGTTTTGTGCTTTAAGTGATTTAGTGGAAGCGATGATTGCATCGGAAATGGGGATAAGAAAAGTGTGGAGTGTGTTTTGACGTGCAGCGGCTTTAGCAAGTGTATCTGCTATTTCATTGCCCTTTATGTTGTGGTGTGCCGGGATCCAGAGAAGTGTGATGTGATTATGTCGTTGGTGTGTTTGTTTATGTATTAGGTATTTGCAGTTTGTTTCCCACCATCCCAGCTGGGGATGAGTGTGGCCGGTTGCTATGTTTTGAATAGCACTTTGGGAATCCGTACAGATGAATATGTGGGCATTAGTTGTATTGATGGAAATATTAGTGCCTGACGGATAGCAATAACTTCGGCCGTGTACTGTAGTTGGAAAATTCGGGACGAAGAGGGAATTGTTGTGTGGTGTTAGTGTTTTGGTGGTAGTAAGCAGCTCCTACCCCCTCTGGGGTTTTAGATCCATCAGTAAAGTAGAGATGTATATTGGGATAGTCGTGCAACTTATTTAAGTTACAGAAAAAAGTTCAAAATCAGTGATTTTTAGCTTCTTGTGTTTTTCTAAACCATAGAAACCATATAATCCGCCGCCATGGGTGTATAGGTAGCATACTTGCCTTCCACCCTGGCGGTCCGGGTTCTATTCCCGGCCTGTGACTTCTCTCTTAAGGATATCTTATTAATTCTCTGACATTCAAACTATACGTATATAACTTGTGAAATATATCTGTACTAGATTGTGAAAATTGTTTTTTCTTTAAAAATTGAAATTTACTACACTTTTAGGTAGCCTACATGGTATTATTAAGCTATGAACTGTAGGCTAACTGTATACTGTACATTTATTTTACAGTTTCAAATTTCTCAGTAGGCTACTTTAAACAAATCTGTAATAACATCTAGTGGCTTTTTGTACAATCCTTGACTATACAGTATTCTTTTCAAGTTGTAACTGAAGGTGTTCGTGTGTCATGCACGGAACAAAAAATGTACTTTAAGTTTTTATATCAAGAGAAGAAATATTTATAAAGGAATCACACTTCACAGAGGTTGATAATTAATTATCACTCACACATTCCAAGTATTAACCTTCCTTGAAAATGACTAATTTTTCCAAAAATTGGTGCCATAGGGATAGGTCTTATGGTGTTCTATTAATTTGTAAATAATATGTTGCTGTAATGATGTAATCAGCATTTTAATAGAAAAGAATAATTTATTTGTATATTACATAGGCTATACATAAATTATAATTTTGTGAGTGATATAATGCTATAAATAGCATTATATCACTCATAAAATAATAGTAACTTAGACCATATGGCTTGTCCTGTAGGACACAATTTAAAACAAACAACAAAAATAAAATAAAATAATCATTTATGAGAAAGGTTAACATTTGAAATGTGTAAATGGTAGTTACTTAAATTCTGAGAAATGCGATTCCTTTATAATATAGGCTATTTCTTCTCTTTAAAAACTTAATAATGCATAGGCCTATTCTTGGTTCTGAACGAGACTCGCGAACACCTTCACCTTTGACTTAAAATAAAATAGTAGATAGCCTATGTTTACAATATCTTGAAAAAATTGTCTTTGTAACTATGTGCCACTAATACAGAAGAGCAAATAGGAAGTAGATCTTGGACAGGAAGTAAAGGAAAACTGAAACTGAGGTGTATAAATATTAAGGCACAAAATTCCCGATTCAATGCACTCTGGTTCCAGATGAAAAAGACTAATTCCAGGAAAATGTCTGCAATTTTATATTCGTAACACAAAAATATAGATTTAAAGGCCTGGATCATCTGACAGCAAAAAGAAGCAAAAACGATTAAATTTTTTTTTACGCCTGAGGCTCATTTATTCCAGAATGGCTGATCATTATCTGAGGACTTGAAATACATATTGTCAAAGTCATTTGAAAAGGCTAATATAGTATTTTTTGTGAATGCCAAACCTGCTGTTGATTGTAGTGATATACACTACAAACAACAATAACACTGGTGGTTGACAATGATAGCCTATATAATCGGCTCATTTTATATGTGAATATTAAATCAGCACTCGATAATGGTAGCCTATCTGCCCCACCCATTGACCAATCTCATTGAGGATGGCATATTGATACTTTTTTCCCATTGTTTACATCAGATTTGGACAGTCCTTTTTTTCCTAAAAATAATTAAAGGGTAAGCTTACTCTTGCTTTTGACTTGAATGAACATTACCAAACTTATCCGGATATATTTAAAATGGAAGTGGAATTGCACACAATATGCATAAGGTTATATCCTTATGACTTTAAAAACTCTTAGGTGGACTTAGTTTGTACACATCAATTCTATCTGTAAGCTACAAATTAGTCCATGATATGCTCATAAGTTTTCATTTGCACCTTACACAAATAAATAAGGGAATGCAACTTATAAGTTCAGTCCTTCGTATTTGGAGTCAGTTTGTACAACATTTAAGGGTAGGCCTACTTGATATTACTGCTGATCATCTGATCATTTTCACAAGGGCACATATAATTTAACACATGAAATACAAGTGCAGAATAGCAAGAGACAAATTGACATGTGCAGCAACATTAATGCAAATAAATGAAATTTCAATCCAAGAGGAAAGGGATACAAGAAGCTCTTGAACACGTGCAAATGTTGAATTAGTAACATTGGTAACGTAGTCATGGTTACAATTGCAAAGGTGCTGTAGCGCTCACTTGTTTTACCGATTGCAGAGCTAATGAGAGGCTCCACCTCTCGAAAATCATGGTATAGATGTAACATTAAAAATAGCTACTTTAATGCACACGATGTGCATAGTCACTTTCGTTGTTTTGTCTAGAACAAATTTTTCCAGATTTCAAATTGTGGAAATTATTGATTTTCTCCTATATGAAACTGGAAAATCTTTTAAGGGATATGCATATACCCAGAAAAAAAAGGACTGGATTCGGAAGTAACATTCAATATACAGTACAGTTAGTAGGCTACCTATTTTCTGAGAATATTATAGGAGAAAAAATCCTCCGACACTGGGCTTTGAACCCAGGACCTTTGGCTATTTGCGCCAATGCTCTACCAACTGAGCTAAGCCGGAGTTCAATTCACAGCGCCAGATGGAACTTCTCTCCTATGACTAATTGCCCTAATGGTCTACCTCACTGACAGACAAGTTATGTCATATGCAGTACTGTGAGGCACACTAATTAGTGATTTTTGACCGGGCTACCACTGTTATTGTACAGTTAGCATTCAAGATGGATATATGTAAGTATTCATGAACCACAGATTATTGTCTCTGTTGGACATTACATGAGAATATTATAGGAGAAAAATTCTCATGTAATGTCCAACAGAGACAATAATCTGTGGTTCATGAATAAGCTTACTTACATATATCTACCTATTTTCTGCCTAGCACCAACCGGATTATTTTCTAAATAAATAAAAATAAATAAATAATCGTGCAACACATTTTTAAAGCAAACAAAATAGTTTGGAAGTATTTCACAGATTGCAAGCTTTAACGGCTGTAACAAACAACTAGCCAAGATAAAATTCAGTATGAAGTCATTATGAAAAATAAGAACCTAATGAGCTGTATCTACAGTGAACACCACTTAATGTAATTATGGATAATGTTATCAGTTGGCTAATATTATCACTTTTATGAACTCCTGTATGGATTAATACTCATAAAATTAAAAAATGCTGTTTGTTATCAAAGATTCGGTTTATGTTATCGAGTTTCCCTTTTTGCTCCTTTATTTCCAAGTATTGTATGTGTTTTTTTTTTTAAGGATCTCATTTCTAACTCAACTGTATTGTGTTTTATTGGAAGTAAGGGTAGTGTTCCCAGCTCATATCGGATGACCTGCTCGAGGGGGTGTATTCTAGGTAACTTTCTCTTTTAAGCAGCACCCCCAGTTTAGCTGTTACTTTTGATTTGTGAAGATCACAGTGATGACATGCAGTGATGGTTGGTGTAAAATGAAAAGACTTGAACAGACAGTTGTTAGATGTTTTGTTAAGCGATGTTCACCACAGGTCAGTAAACTTCACAAAATACTACGGGTATCAAATATTGGTTAATGGACTCCAAAGGGAAAACAGAAACAATTAAAAACTTCTTATAGATTGCAAAAATAGTTGCTTGCAGTCTAATACTGTAACTTATGAGTGGATGAATGATTCACAGTTACATATTAGCCTTTCTTGAATGTATGAATAAGTTAAATAACTTTTAATCCCGCTTTTGTGGTGATGTTATTGTATGAATAAATATCCTTCAATTAATTCTTTCGGCTACCGTACTGCAGTGGCGGCTCGTGGCTGGAAAATTAGGTGAAGAGAGAAAAAAAGCCAAATGCTTATGTTAATAACTGAATTCACCTATGTCTTGTATACCAAAACAATCCTTCGGTAGCCCTTTAAGGCTGCAAACTTGTCGGTGATATCATCATAGAATGGCTGCTTTTCTTCTAGCTCCAGTGGAAGTTCTTTCTGAATTGAAATATTCACTAAACAAGATACTTGTCAGATTAGTTTCTGGCAACATTTTTAATTCTACATTTAGTAGGCCTACGTCGTGATCTGACAGCTGGCACAATGATGATTTTAAACAATGAGGATAAGAATGTAGTTATTATTCATGCGATGTGGACTTGGCATTGACTAATAATCTTTAGCAATCGACCAATGACTGTTGTTTATCTTATAAGTTAATATGCTTGCGAGGGTCGGAAAGATGCAATTTTATCTGATAAACTTCTGCTCGTTACTGGATACTTCAAGGCATTAATATGCAGTGATTAATATGTCCCACGTCATATGATTACCTATGAAAAAATATGCGTTGTAAGAATGAAACGTTGTGATCCATGTTCTCTTCGGAGTATAAACTGGCAAATGGATTGGGATTAGAAGAACAATTACAGGGCAATTCCATGATAACATTGACACAGATTGAAAAAAATAAAATGTTACAAATATTGTAAATTATTGCAGTTGCTCTAAGTCAAAGAGTTAAAGTTTCAGAAAATATAAATATTTCATGCATTTGTCTTTTAAATTTGGACTTAAAATAATTAGATAATTGATAGAAAACACCAAATTTACGATGAACATGGACATTCACAATTTAGTCCAACAGATACGGCAGCAGTGCTTTCCAATGATTCTTTTTCATCATAAAACAAAAGATAACTTATTATGGAGGGAAAACATTACTTCATTGAATTGCAGAAGTCAAATTAGATAAATAATATATGGAAGGAAGTCCAATAATACACAGAAACTGTTAGTCCGTGACAAAAAAGATGTAAAAGTTTACCTAAAACAATAAATAATGCATGTATTGTAATTATATTTTATATTCTCTGTGTACTAGTATGGAGCAGTACACCTTCACTTGGGTGCTGAAATTGAATGTTTTTTCTCCACAAATAATGGTGTCACAGACTAACAGTCACAGAGTCTCAAAATGATATATTTCACAGATATTAGAATATTTGTAATAAAATGTGAAGGGTAGTGGAGAAAAATAAAGAATAATTAAATGTTTTGTGTGCCTAACCTATTTTTATATGAAACATATTTAATTTTCAAGAACCAAAATTTAATTTTATAATTATTGAGATCAAAATAGTTACGATATTCAATAAAACGAACTTTTCTGAAAAGTTAACACATTTTTCTTTCTTCTTTTAGACCTATACTATGAAAATGGGGAAGACATCTGCTGAAAGAACCAAAAAATATCGTGATAGGTTCAGCGATGCAACATTTGTATTCAACAACCTCATAATTGAGGATTTCAGAATCAATATTTTGTCTAGCAATAGTCAAGACACTGAAGAAGGGGTTAAAAAATAAAGTTGTTTTCAAATGGTTGACTTAAACAGCTGAAAGAAGGCCAAAATAGTTTCAGAGCTGTAAAAGATGAAGACTACTCGCTTTTCAAAAGCATTTTCCATGCACTGACTGAAGAGCCCAAAATCACGTCTTCAACACGAACTAACTTACTTCGAATCAATGAAAACGAGTTTGAGATTATTAGACAAAAGTTTCAAATCAAGTAGGCTACTAAGTTTTCCACCTCTTTGTTATGTTGTAAATGTGATTTTCTGATTTACATCCAGAAGTTAGTCCGTGACAACTTTTCATGTTAGTCCGTGACACTAGTATTTCATTTTTTATTACCATTAAACTGATGGTTCATATTTTAAAGAACCATATCATAAGCTGCTATATACCTACCTACTTCAAAACAAATAAAACACATCTGCCTAATGTATATCAGATCACAGAAATTTTCAGTTTTGTTCCTACAAATGAAACCTATGTCCAAAATAAGTTAGTCCGTGACAAGGTGCTATAAAGTTAAATATATCTGTGCATATAAATGTTAGAGAACTCTAAGTTTATTTGTAAATACTTTAGTTCTTTATGTGTTGATCTGCATATGCCAATTTCTTCTGTGTTTAATATTGTTGGTGTAATGGCTGCTAGTATAGTGACTTTTCTCTGTGAATGTTAGTCCGTGACCATGGAATTGCCCTACAGTGTAACTATATTTGTAGTGTTCAACGCATTAACATCAAGGCTGTGATAAATAATATATAAGCTTATGTGCTTTATGAACCCTGTATTCAAGTGAAAACATGCCCACCTGTTTCTCCGAGCTGACAATAGGTACTGGTGAAGAAAATGCCTGAACAAGGGGGACTGCTTCATGGGTAGTCTGTTCCCATCAAAATGAGGATGTGGGATAAGCGAGAAAACTGCTGCTTGCCATCCTCATTTTGAGTGGAACAGACTACCCATGCAACGGTGGGAATGGTAACCAGTTCAGCTTCACCACAGCCAACTTGAAGCAGGTGCAGTGGCTTCACGCTTGCAGGATCTGAGTGTCTTCTAGCTTTGACACTAGGTGGTGGCATAATACATTTATAGTAAAAAGCACCATTTGTGATATGGAAAATAAACTTTACAAATACGTATTGTAAAGGAAAAATACTGGTGAAGTGCTACTTCACCTACTACCCCTGTATAGCCGCCACTGCCGTACTGTTATCAATTGGTAAATATTATCAGTTTAGCTGCATCCCGAAGTGATCACAATAAGCGGCGTGCACTGCTGTGGTAAATCATGTTAAAAATAAACTCCCATTATAGCCTATTTGTACACATCCCTCCCAACTATTGTCCCAATTTCACTTGTCATATGTATGGCAATCCTACCCTTAACCAAGCTAACAGCTGTGCACAGTAGTTTATTCAGTGAAAGTGGAATAGTCCTACACTGGACATAAAATAGTTTGGCAATTTGATTTACCGGTATTCATGAATGACAGATTAGACCTAAAATCATTCCATGAATTATTTAACTAAAGTTATTAAAGACCAGGGACCTTCTTTGACTCTTTACACAAAATCTGATCGATGTTGCAGCATGGGTTACATTGTCTTCCAACAGACTGATTGGCTGGCTATGATCGTTCGACTTATTTCGATTGCACATTGTACAATGCTACCAAGTGCAGTGTTAGTGACAGGCAGCATGAGGATTGTGGCATGTGCGAGCTTTGTGACATAATCTAGGCTTGTGACAGGTTATGCTAGGTTAGTTTAGTTTAGTGACAGGTAGCTCTAGTAGCAACACCATAACTATAGTCAACACCATCAGCTTGCCTACACTGTTTCAAAATCAGTCGATTCTGTTCACCGTTCCGCATGTCAGGACCCCCTGCCAAATCTTGTGATTAACCAACTGTATAAATTACCCCATTTAAGGTTATATAAGTGCAAACTTCTTCATGATTTTTCGGTTCAATTTGCATATTTTAAGGAAAAAAACTGAGTTTATGTGTGAATTCTGTAGGATATTTAAAGAACATTACAACCTCAAATATGACCGGTTTTTGTGTTTGCTGATCTTACTCAAAGCATTATGCACAAGCAAATGTTGAATCAGTAACACTGCCAACTATGCACAAGCAAATCCTTGCTGCAGACAATGTTGCATTTTACATTTTAAAGCTACTGTATGACAAAGAATATGACAGATGTCATGTCAAAGAACATAGGTACCGGTAATATGTATTCTGGGTGAAACTATATAGCTCGTATGTAGGTCTTTTTTTTAATTAAGGAAAAACATGCCAAATTTCACATTATCCTGCTCTTCAATACCTGTAGGCCTCTAGCCCATAAGCACTTTTTCCTTGTAGAAATATTGTTTACGTAATTGAGAAACAGGGCTGTAAACTTGAAGGCAATCAACACTAACATATGAGTTAGCAAGAACTACTTTCTACAGGGATGATGTGTGCATGAAGCTACTATTAATTACCAACAACTACTGCTTATGACTAACTCCTATAGTCTATGAAGTAAGGAGGAAAAAAAAGAGTGAAATCTAGTGGGAACTTTATAGACCAATGCAATGGCACGCGAATGGATGAATGGAGTTTATGTTTTGCTGTCCAAGGTTTTCACTATCGAATATGTCATAAAGTATTTCACTATCCCAATGATGAATACATATATGCAAACTCCGTGGACAAAAGGGTGAAATATATCAAGCATTGAACTGAAGCCATCGAGTAGCTACATTCACTTAGTTCTACTATGACTAGATTAACTAAAATGTATAATGTGGGCTATTCATTTATTATTGTTAAATATATAGCATAGACTTAAAATAAAAGCGATTACAAAACATACGAACCTCTTTGACTTTCAGCCTCCTTTCCCGAGCAACAGGATCTGCATCTTCTCCCCCATTTGTATCCGGATAATGATCACTTGGTGCTGGTGGGATTGTGACAATCTTTGGTGAAGGTACAGAAATTTCATCCACTACAGGTTCAACTTGCTTCTGAGATGCACTCGTCTTTTGAGAAGAACTAACACTTACTGGAGGGTTAGCGTGAAAAGCTGTGTCTGGCCTTTCCAATACCTTTTGGTTCCTCATTTTATCCATTTCAATGTCTTCTTCAATTTTGGCCAATAACTTTGCCTTGTCTTCGATTTTATGAGGGTCAGGATGTTCAAAATCGTCATGTCTAATTACTTCTATTAACTTACTTCCATCGCTTGGATTAAACTCGTCAGCATGAGGAGGCGCAGGTATTAATAACTCTGGTCCCGCTTTTTGCATATGTTTGTACACATTATAAACACTGTTCACTGTATTAGAGCCACCCCGGAATTCAGGAAGGAAAAAGAAGGCTCCGAAACATACCACTCCAAAAGTTAAGAACACTAGAAGGATTAAGTATTTCTCTCGCGGCCGAAAGGATCGCCGAGAAAAAGACGGTACCGGTACACCATTTACAAAACGCTGGTACGTCGGGATAATACCAGTAGATGCCATTTTTCACAATTTCTCCCAGAGCTCACCATATATACACACTAACCTCCGGACGCCATTCGAGAGAACTGTGTCAAGTTGTCAACATTTCGAACACTGCCATCTGGAAGTCGAAGTTCGGGTAAGCTCTAACAGGCAGTGAGCGCAGTTCGAGGGAAAAAACAAAAAGCAGTGGAAATATTTTGCTGCTTTAAGTTGCAATCCTAATTCCACACACACACACTTCCCAACCCCCCTTTTTTTAAGGGGTGTCCAACTTATGACTGCCCATTCTTAAAAATTTCGACAATGCACAGACATGGCTGATACGCACATAATATTGCATTTACATATAAAATAAAACTTTACATTCCAAACCAAAATACCAATAAATTATACCTAATGTCTAGAAAAAGTAAATCCTTAGTTTTCTTCCAGCTATTGTGGTTTTGGTGCCATGGTCTGGTTCATTTCACATTAGGACCTACAGTATCAGTACTGATCCTGATCTTAGTAAGCCAATGTGATAGATCGAAAGCACTATAACCGGGGCAACTTGCCACTCAGACGTAAACTACAGGGACATTCTTCCTCAGTGCCTCACATAATGGGTGGTTGCGCATACCGTACCTAGTGTTGCACCAGCTATTACATGGACCCTTCATTAACCAGATGTCTTAGAATTTGTATTTACCATGCTCATAGAAGATGGTGAAAATGTTTCCTATTTGCTACCACACAAACTTCACATGTCTGACAAAAATTATTAACTCGCACAAGTTCTTCTGCACTGATAGTCTCTATTTCATGCCTTATGCTCTATTTCAGTTCATCTAATGTGTGAGGATTGTTTTCATACACTGTTTTTTTTAGAGTACCCCACAGACAAAAACAGGGCTGTGGAAAGAAAGCACGGGCCCAGGGACAAATTTTCCCGGGCCCCCGTCAAATATGAAATTTACTACCCAACTCACGACAAAAAGATTATGTAATGATATTACATAATTATTGTCAGAATGGTACCGGTACTTCATGAGATTGTCTGGTAGGAAAATACCTGTCTGTGTATCTGTAAGCGCAATAGCTCAAATACGCTTTATCGAATTTTCATAAAACTTTGTATACCATTTATAACGGCCATGGGACAAAGCCTATTGATCTAGGACCGAATCAGGTACCTGATGCCGGGCACGAAACGGAAAAATACATTTAAATGTTCTAATTAGGAACAATTTTAACTGTATGCACCAATTTAATCTTTTGAAAATTATGATTTTAAATGCCGAACATAGTGAGGCCTACTGTTGAGTTCAAAAGGATTTCTGCTTCTACTTTTCGAAAATAGCAATTTTTCTTCATGAATAATCCGTTTCAGATTAACGACAGGACAATGCAGATAAATAAACACATAAAACATAACTTAAGCTGTTTATTGACTTATAACCAATTTTATTTTAGAGTAAATTTAGAAAGTAAAAAATAAAACCTGGTCGGCCGGGCCCCACCCTCTCGTCGGGCCTGGACAAAAATCGCACACTGTTAAGGTATACATATACGTTTAGACAAAAAATCCACAGTTTTCAACCAAATTTTCTGAAATTTTTTTTGTTACTCAGTTACCATTATACTAGGCAAATTATGTTAGTGGAATCCAAAACTGAAGTTTATGATAGTTTTAAAAAAATATTGTTTAAACAAATTTTTGCAAAATTTTGAGAAACCCTAGCAACCACAAAAATTAACCATTCTGGACAATTTTTTTACTAAAATGATCAGGTTTGTGTGTATAAGGTTCTGAAGCAAAATTGTTTGTTTAAATTAATTTTTCTAGGAGATAATTTTTTTTTTCTGTAATCTGGAAAAATAATTGAAACTTTTTGTTATTTTATTCTTTTCAATTGTCTCTAACTTAGCAACTTTCAACTTAATGTTAACCATTTTGCTTCAAAACATTCCTTATTTTATGCTCTTTAATTTGACATATGATTGAAGCTCCTAGCACAACTTTTGCTATAAATTTTTACGGATTAAATGGATAAAAGTGTAGTAATTTTTTAGTTTTGAGAAAACTGGCAATGAAAGTTGACGGTCATGTTTCTAATGTACTACTCATACCTGTTGATGTTAAAACTCCCCTGCTCCATATGTTGGACCCTCTTTTTCAAGGTTTTTGTCTTGGTGTAACTTCTTCCTCCCTCTCAAGAATCTTCTGCGTTGTTTTTGTTCAGGAGTGCTCTGGATCAAACCCTGGCGTAGGCGTGCCGCATCTGCTTCCAACGCTCCAGCTGCAGTAAACTTTCCAGGAACTATGTTCATTCTTCTCAGAAGTTCTATTTCAACATTGTTACCACAGTTGAAGTGCAGAACAGCATCCATAACACCTAGCTTCAAAGTAGCTAGTCCCACATATGTCTCTTTTCGACATCGTCTCCATATCATTCCATTGAATGATTCATTGCAGTTCTGTGTCAGGCCATGGAGACACTTAGATAGCATATTGGGGTCACACAGTCTTTCATATACAGGCTTTGCTGCTTGAAGAACATCAAATGGAATCCCTGGTTTAAACTTGTAGGATTCTAATTGATCATTAGCTTTAGCTCGCTGATAGGAGCACCAACTTTCTTTACCGATAGGGCATCTGTGGTGTGTTGGTCTGTTTTTGTTGGCTGTCAAATGGTAAAAGGTAGCCCATATGGCATTTCTCATTTCACTTACACTACTGAGGTTAGATCGTAGTGCTATACCAAAATAATTTTGACATTTATCGATCAACGCTCCAGTAAGTTTTCCCCTTCCACCCAATTTCTTTTGCTGGGCCAATTTACGGAGAGCTGTTCCTAAACGTTTTTGGTAGTGTCCTACACATTCTAGTTTATTTACAATTTTTCCATTATATGGATCAGATTCCACAACAGCTTTGTAGGCTTTGGAGTCTCCATCTCCATAAAAATCTACATAATCAAGCCCTCGACTTTCCCTGGAGCGAGCAAAAATCTTCTTTGCTCCATGTGGCTCCATGTTTGGTGCTGACCCTGTATAATTTTTTGAGCAAACTATAGCATGATCAGCCTCCCAAGCTGTATATGATGCAGATTTTTTGTCATCATTTGAGTGTTTTTTGCACTCTATACAACTTTTAGACATAATTTCTATGTCGAGCACCTTACCTGTATCAACAGATATGGCAGCCACAACACCTGACAAAGATGAGTGTCCACGTTTCTGCCAAGTCCCATCCACAGAAACACCACACTCATTTCCTTTTTTATCTCTTACCTCTGAAGCAGCAGATTTCATGCATTCTTCTGCATAATTTGTAGCAGCAAGAGATATGTTTTTCACATGACCAATGTATGCTGGCGGCAAGGGAGGAGGTGCTAGATTCAAAATAGATGAAAATTTTTTGGCCTCACCATATCCACAACCAATTGATCTAAACCCATACACAAGTCTTCTGTTTATTTCAGGAGACTGCTGTTGTTTCTTAGAAGTACAAAATTTATCAGTTTCATATGCACATATGTTACACAACAAACCCAGTGTCATAAACCAACCAAACCTTTGACTTTCGTAATTAATAATTTTCATAGATCCACCTGAAGAACAACTAGGGCATGATAATGTATAAATTAAATTTTGAAGGCAGTCTACATCGAAAATAATATTAAAATGTTCAGAAGATTTCTCATCACAGGAGACATTACCACTTGTTGAAAGTTTCGAATGAGAGGCACTTTGAAATGAGTCAGTGTTTACAGTTTTAATAGCATCTTTCACATATTGATTACCACAAAAAGTACGTTTTCTCTTCTTACCATTTCTACTTTTAGCACCCATAATTAACTCCGAAATACACAAACTTCACAACAACCAAATCTAACGCACATAAACAAACACACACGTTTCACATGGAGGCAGCCATTATTGTTGTGGTTCTAAAGAAAAAGAAATAGATAGAAGAATAGCATATAAGAGCCATCTATGGGCAGCAGTTAATACTACGTACTCCAACTTCTTCCTGAGCAAAATGGAGCCAAATTTGAATGAAAGAATTGCTCACAAATCAAAGAGATGTCTACATTGCTTTTGCAGTACCACGCCCACTCTCGCTGCATGCGCCTTCGTCCCTTTAAATCCACTTTTAGGGCATAACTAATCATTGTACGGATATAAACCATACATTTTTAAAAACTAGAGACATAGGGCTTTCTTATGGCGCTAAAAAACAAAAAATGAAAATTTGGTAGAAAATTGTCATTTCAAACGTATATGTATACCTTAAGTCTGGGCTACGTGGAGGCCACAAGTTCTTACTGATAATTCTCCTACCAGACATCGTATGATATTGCAAAGAATATCGTAGTCTTGGCATTTATATGCACAACAAAACACAGTACACAGTATCACACTGAAGAGAGTTACTGAAACACTGAAATATCACAGAATTACAGACTAGATTTCACGGTACACATACATTTCCTGTAATGAGAGCCTCATAGAATCACAGCATAACAATAGCAATACACTCAGTCTGCCAGTCGGATAAACACCGCTGAAAAAACACCTGTATATCGGATGGTGTACCTTGAGTTACAGAATGTGCTGACACCCATGCTACAAGGCGCTGTGAAAGAATGTCCCTGTATGAGAGGGAGGGGCCCGGCCTACCAGGTTTTATTTATTACTTTCTAAATTTACTCTAAAATAAAATTGGTCATAAGTCAATAAACAGCTTAAGTTATGTTTTATGTGTTTATTTATCTGCATTTTCCTGTAGTATAACGGTGACAAGGAATTTATCAGTAATCTGAAACGGATTATTCTTGGAAAAAAATTGCTATTTTTGAAAAGCAGAAGCTGAAATCCTTTCGGACTGAACAGTAGGACTCATTAACGTTTGGCATTTAAAATCATAATTTTCAAAAGATTAAACTGATACATACAAATAAAATGTTCCTAATTAGGACGTTTAATGTATTTTTCCGTTTCGGCCCGGCATGAGTTAACCGATTTGGTCCAAAATCAATAGGCTTCGTTCCCTGGACGTTATAAATGGTATACCAAGTTTTATGAAAATCCGATAAAGCGTATTTGAGTTATGGCGCTTACAGACACACAGACAGTCATACACTCCTGTCTACCAGACAATCTCATAGAGTACCGGTACCATTCTGCACTTAATAATTATGTAATATCATTACATACTCTTTTTTTTTTTTTTTTTTTTCATACATTATAAAGGGCGAGTTGGGTAGTGAATTTAATATTTGACGGGGGCCCGGGAAAATTTGTCCCTGGAGCCCTTGCTTTCTTTCCACGGCCCTGGTGACAAGAGTACCATGCCTACACCGGTTTCCCCTCCATCCTTCCTCACCTCACCATCACCACCCTTCCACTTCCTCCAGTAAACTTACACATCATATAATGTGACCGTTCAAGTCATGCAAAACTCAAAACTGGGCCACACTTTCAACAATGTGTCCACTTCTGTACAAAATCCCAAATGCATCAGGGAAACAGGATTGCATTCGATACATACACAAAATAGCTTAATACTGGGGAAAAGAATAGCCTACTGTCCTCATAGGCTTTAATGAAGGATTGAGATCCTTCACAGGCTTGAGGCGTCATCCTTACTCGAGAATAGTACTAAAGATTCTTTTTACCTCTAAAAATCTATCACCCATAGCTAGATTTGAACGAAAGATCCTCGAATTCAGAAGCTAGCATACAACCAAATGAATCACTAAAGGCAACTAAAATGTATTAAGTTAAGATCTCCTGTTTTAGCCTCAGTGGAAGAGTGGTAGCATGTGCACCTCTGGACTCGTCAAGCCAATGGATTTTTCAAGACATAAAAATCTTATGTACAAAGACCTCCAGAAGGGACTATAAACCATAGGTCCCAAGTTGTAGATTTATGTCATGTTAAAGAACTCCAGGCCTAAATTAGAGTGTGAATCAAATTCCCCTTATACTCCGTAGGTAGACTGGACAGGATATGTCCATCCATCCATCCATCCATCCAAAGTCGCCTGTGGACTAGTAGTTAGACCACATCCAACTTCTCAGTACGTTCTACCACGTTGTTCTTTTTTTAAACTGGTCTTTTTTTTAATTCCTTACATCTCCTTTGTTACTCCTAACAAATAAATAAAATACCGGTAAATAGTGTAGGAATAAATCAAATAAGTGTATAAAAAATGTCAATTTTTGTGCATTAATCATCAATTTTCCAGCTTTGTTGTCTCATTTTCATAAAAAACAAAAAGGCCACCATACTTCTTACTTCTCTATCTTACCCTTTCCAATGCCTTTTATCCAACTCCTTTGGTCTTCCCCTGGTCCATCTTCCAGCTGGCACTACAGGTGAAAATCATGTGACTGCCAGGGATGTATGTGAATGCTACACCTACTTTCCTTATGGGATGCTTATGATTGAAGGTTAATCGAGTGGTTACAAGGGTGAAAGAAAGGAGCATGGCCTAGGACATTAGAACCTGAAATATTTGAGGGAATACTGGACTTGAAACTTAACAGATGAGAGATTGTGGATGCCTACAGAATAGGAAGAACAGATGAAAGAATGATAATCATGAAATAGGCCACAGTGGATGTAGAGTACAAGGTGCTAGGAAAATAGAGAAAATTGAAAGGGTCCAATATCTTCATCAACAAAGATATATCTTATGAACAAGGAACGAAGAGGAGAAAACTCTTCCACAAAATGAAAGAGACCAAAGCCGAGGGTACAGGATAAAGAATAAATGGACAAGGGAATTAAGAACATAAGACTTAGCAACACGAGCCACACAGGTAAAAATCTTCCAATTCTGTCAAATCTTGGAATATCTACCATTTATAAAACATTTTTTCTTGAAATATTTAAAAATTTATAAAAAAAGGTAGAATTGTCATTACAGAGTTAACAGGCAATCTTTCATATGTAGGTCTAGTTAGTAGGTCATGTAAATGTGATGTATATAACTTGGCAAATTGTTTTTGTGAATATTAGACCTAGGTGATTTAAACTTTCTTGTTGATAATTAATGAACACTCAAAGTGGTGATTTTAGCTGTAGTGAAAGCAATGAATGAATAGAAATAAGACCACGCCGGGGTTTGACCTAACATTTGATTTTGAGATTAATTATCACATGTGTATATGGAAATCATTTACAGTGTAATAACTAGACCTCAGAATTTTAGGCAAATGCCTGTTTAGTTCCTTTAGGAAAATGTGCAAAATAATTGCAGATGTTCACCATTTATGGAAAATTCACTGGGAGCAGTTTTATAGTGCCTAAAATGATCTAAAATGGGGATCAGTGCCTATTTCTTTTTTGTGCCTAAATCTGCCTAAAAAGATCATTTTAAGGTAAAGAATTTCAAGAAGTTTTAATATTTATTCGTTAATTTGTTCTTGGCTAGTGGAATTTAACGATCTTATTTATGATAAGGAATTTTGTTCAGTTATGTAACACACGAGGTAAGAATTGGCTAACACTTGTCCAAAATTAGCCTGTATATTGCTAAAAATGTAAAATTGTATAGCTTTTCTTCTTTTGAGTCAAATAATAATAATAATAATAATAATAATAATAATAATAATAAGAAGAAGAAGAAGAAGAACAACAACAACAACAACAAATAACATGTGATGCTTACAGTCATGCACATAAAAATCACCGTCTCGAGAATTACACTGCCTGTCCATGCTTAATTTTAACATGGAGTTCAGTGTAGGCTATTGTTAAATTGCCTAATTTCTCCAGTAGAGGCGACACAGTTCACACCCAGATAGCATGAAATTCCAGCATATTTCAGTTTCCGAGTTTATACTTCAGAGGGCAACACAGCATACGGTAATGTAAATGGTATTGCAGCTGGGTGTGAAAGGTGCTGCCATCTGTAATGTCGCCGCGTATGCAAAATTAGCCATATAGGACAGGCAGTGTATACACGAGTAATACAGTCTAGAAGGCAGTGATAAAAATGTAAAAATACTTGGGCCTACTCTTATGCATTACTAATTTCCTGGAGCCTATTTTAGGTACCAGATATAAAAAATTCTAGTCTAAAATTAAAGAATAATGCCTAATTAGGCCTACATAATTTTGTAACTATTTTAAGTGCCTAAAATAATTTTTCATGCCTAAAATTTTGAAATCTAGTAAAATTTAGATGTAATAAAATTGTTGCGTGTATGACAATTTATATTAATATGCCTATGATGTGAGGAGAACATGTAACATTTATGAAACATACAATTGTCATGACACATAGACAAAGTTCCCAGACCTGCCATAATTATCGCATCTGGCATATCTGTCAAGTTTTATAAAATATGACCCTAGACTTTGCAGAACAAAATTTGTATCTGATAGGGTTACAACATCCTGAGAGTAAACTGCTCAAGTTGTACTGTAGATGGATAAATCTTGGTATAAACTTAGCTTAAGAAACCAAGGAACATAGGCTGAAGTGCAAAATGGGTATTTTTTAATGTAAAATACATTACAGAAATGATGACACCCACTGTTCAATACCAGTACAAGGTAACATTTATACAAAATATGGCAGAATGCTTATCAACAAAAAGTACATATTTCAAAAGCATTAGCAAGTCTGAAAGAAACTTCAAAAAAGAACCCATCCTCTACTAGTGTTGTTACAACTAGCTTCACTCATAGTAAAATGATTACAGACTAGAGAAAAACTTTGCTTTACTTCCTGTGATATGAGACTCCAGTTCTTCTCCAGAAGATCTTTGGCACTTGGGTTCATATGAAAAGCCACTTGGTATATCAGCCAGCATCAGGTAGAAGTTCAGGCACTAGAAGTTCAGGACTGCACGAAGGCTGAGAAAGTAATAAGAATAAAAAACTAAATATAACTGAGAATTACAGGTAATTTTCAAGTGGGAATGATGCTGTGAAGCAGAAGTTAATCTGAAATAATGCATTCTCAACTTCACTGATGAGGCAAATTATATCTATATTAGGTACAATGTGTGAAAGAGAACCATATTTTACCCAGTACTAAATACTACCTAAAAATTATTTTTATAACAAATTATGAAAGCAAATTTTCCCTAGTTCAACTGTAGGTAATCCTAAGAGAGGTTATGAATTTATCCGATGAAACTTGTAATCTTGAGTGGCATTTATTAGGACTATTCCAAGAATAAAATGTAACATTATAACAAGGCGTGTTTTTAAAGTAAGTACTGATTTTTTTTTTTTTTAATAACAGAACATTATTTTCCAAATACTTTATTATCATTCATTACCTTACACCTTACACTACTACTTCTCTAGTCACCGCCGTTATTCAGGTACTTGTGGTAACGGGAATCCAGTTTCTGTATGCCTTCATCAAAGAATGATGCCGCCTGTGATGAAAGCCAAGTCTGTCCTTCTTGTTTCACTTCACCATTGTTGTTGAAATGTTTTTCACCAAGGAGTTTCTTCAGATGAAGAGGCAGTGGAAAATTGCTTGGTTCCAAATCCAGACTGTTAGGAGGCTTGTACCAAATCATCCATGATCACAGACAGTCGGTCGCTCCGCGGCTCATCATGCACATTTTCACCACCTTTGTTAAACTGTCTAACCCACATCCTCACCATTCCATGCATTATTGTTTCCCTATAAACCTCACACAATTATTGGTGATGAATGTTTTCTGGCATAACATTTCTTGCATTAAAAAATGAATCACTGATCTGACTTCACAGTCAGCGGAACATTTGATTGTTTTGAACATTTCAAAACATTCTAACAATAGGAAAAGTACACGAAGTGATAATTGCTCACAGCTGCATCTGGCTTCCTCATGAATGGAGGAAATGATCAAGCATGCTCAAAATTGCAACTGCAACGCTGCAGTGGCAAAATATTTAATGGTAGGCCTACTTACTTTAAAAACAAGCCTCATATAAACTACTTTCTTACTTGTGTTGTTTAAAATCAAATCATCATTGTGGCAGCTTTCAGATCATGGAATACTAAACAAATAAACAATCAATTATATTATGGAATACTAACCAATACCACCAACAGTGGTACTGAGAAAGCAGTTAACCTCAAAATGAAGTGTTAAAAATCATGTTTGTTGTATCATTGAGCTCGCTCAATAAAACTCAATTTTCAAAGTTGAATGAAGGAATCGAGATGATTGAAGTAACCTATTAATTACGATTGAACTATGGTAAAGTTTGCATTTTACCCTTTTTATACTCAGATTCTGGTGCATCAATCAAAATGCTGTTTTTATTATGGAGGTAAATCTTAACCACTCTTGAAGGTGTGATCATCTGTAATTAACCAGGGTGAGGTTAAAAAATGGCAAACTGTAAATAATGTTCTTAACAGAATAAAGAAATCAAGCATCTAGGGCAGTGGTTCCCAAACTTTTCAGTCCGCGGACCCCTTGAAAATAATTAAAATTTCGCGGACCCCTACTAGGGTTTAAAACCAAAACTACCATATTTTACGGACCATAAGACACACTTTTTTACCTTAAAAACAGAGCCGTGAAAATTGGGTGCGTCTAATGGTCCGAAGTACATTTTAAAATATTAAAACGGTAAATACTGTCAGAACACCATAATTATAAAGAAGGTGGCACAGACTGTATATTAGTGCATTGTCACAATCGTAAAATGAAGGTAGCTGGAAGCCAGGTGTACAATGCGAAAAGAAAGTAATGCTGAGTTATTTTATACGAAAGGAGTTGTCTCCGCCGGCTGGTTTAAATGAAGAGCTTTGTCCCGTACACTAACCGTATGCTGAATTGATGGTTAGAGGGTGTAAAGATATTTTCAGTATTTCATGAGAAATCAGTTCAATTATTAAAATTCACGCTATTCCACCTGTACAGAAGAGAATTTTGTACAACGCAGGTTTTAAGTTAGAAGTGATTTACACTGATTCCATTGTACAAGGTTATAATTTGTGTATGCAATGAAATACATTATCTCCTTTAAAATGCTTCGGTTTAGAATCAAATTAGATTTGTTTTCCTTTAAATTTCCATCCTAAAATCAAGGTGCGTCTTATGGTCCGTAAAATACGGTAAATAAATACTTTGATTCAAATGTATTAAATTCAATAGATAAAATAACAATATCAATGGTAACAAACAGAGTTTACTCCTTAATGTGAACGGTGGAGCTACTTTTGATTAATTAGCTCTGCAATGTTAGGTTTAATGTCTGATAATTTCAATATTAAGTCACTTTCAACTTCATGTTTATTTCTCAACTTTGATTTCAAGTATGTGAGGTGGGAGAATGCTGTTTCACATAGATAAGTAGTGGGGAACACAGTTAAGCACTTCAAAATTACGGGATATCCTATTTCTTCTTAAACCGCCTGCGGACCCCCTGAAACACCCCACTTTGGGAACCACTGATCTAGGGTATTCTAAGAGAGACCAAAATCAAAATGGTGTTATTGTGGAATTGGAAGATTAAGATAAAACATCTGAAAACAGATTTTATCTGTCGAAGTCAACCAGAAGATGGTTAATGAATTAAATTAAATTTTCTGTCAACGGAAATAATCCCTTTGCACTTGTGAGTAAGGCCCAGATGTTTATGATACGTTATATTTTCTTCTAGATTGTTATTTCAGTTATTATCCATTTTAAATGTCAATAACGTTATAAATAGAGATTCGTGAAATTCGTGAGACGCAATAACGCAAATTGTTCTTCTCTTCAAAAATGTGTGCAGTATTTTTGTAAACTTCAGCCCCTAACACCCAAAAAACAGTTTTCTGAATAACAAAATAATGTAATACGTCAATATAACACAAAATTGTAAAAATATTGTAGAGTCAAAATAACTAGAGTAAAAATAACGAGATTACCGGTAATACGGATCTGGGTCCTGCTACCAATCCCTGTGGACACCCTTTCGTCACTCTTTTGGAGCATGAAGAACTTGCCATTGTGAAGTGAGGAGATCTGTCTTGCAAAAAGTCTTTCATAGTGTTGTAGATGCTTGCTGGACTCTTCAGATTCATGAGACGAGCGAGGAGACTGGGGTGCCATGCGTTCTCGAAAGCTCCCGCTGTGTGTAATGCAATGAGGCACCTCTTTAGGCGGCATTGTTTGCTTAGCTAGACGAAGACAATGATTGCTTTTATGGCATCTGCTGCCAACCTTCCTGCTGTGAAACCATATTGTTGTGTTGGTAGTGCTCCTGAAGATTGTAGGAAATCGTTTAGTCTTGCCATTAATAACTTTTCTAGATATTTCTCTGTGATAGATAGCAGGCTGATACCCCTATAACCGGTTATGGATTGACGTTTACTCTTGTCACCTTTAGGGATTGCTATCATGTTTGCTGATTTTGAAGCCTGTGGGAAACTTCCTAGTTCTAGGCTTTTGTTACATACCCTCAACCAGAAATATGGTAGCATGTCGTATATCTATTTTACTATTCTGCCATCTATACCATTAAGTCCTGGGCATTGGTTGAGCTTAAGTGCGGTTGTAACCTCATTTACCTCATGTTTCATGAAATGGGAATCTGGTTCTGTTGAAAAGCTATGCTATCTTTAGATTTTGTTATTGAAGTGGTTTTACTGTTTTGTGTATCTTTTCATCTGTCTAATTGAAGCTAACATATTTTTGAAGGATTTGGCAGTTGACAGTGTATTTGAAAATGGGGATGAGGATTCCTTAAACGCATCATACCAAAATAATGGTGATACAAAAAAGTGTGTATAAGTCAACTCATACAATAGACTGAATATATTTGGCCAAAGATGGCGGCGGAAGACGATGAGCGTTCATGTGGTCAATGCAAAACTCTTGTAAAAAAGAAGGATAGTTTCATCATCTGTGATGGCATCTGTCAAAATGTGTTTCATAATAACTGTGTTAACATAAAAGACAATGAAGTTAGGCTTCTAAATGCAGCAAACAGAAGTTCGGGCATTCTATACATGTGCGAATCATGCCGCGGTGCAATGGCAGTGCTAAAAAATCTGGAAGCGTTTAAAAGAGAACTTGTGACAAAAATGAATGAGGGTTTCACAAAAGTGAATGCTGAAATATCAACCATGAAAGAAATAATTGAAAAACCGTCACTCAGCAAAAATGAATCAACGAAAACAGGACAGCAGAGTGCAAAACTTGCATCACGGCCTACTGAAAAGCGAAGCAACATTCCAGCAGAAGCAGTAAAAGATGGTAGTTTGGTGGTGGAAACAGGAGTACCAAACCTAGACAGCGAGCAAACGACAAAAAATGACGATACTGTTAGCTGGGCCACTGTCGTAAAAAAACGGGCAATAAAGGAAAATAAGGTACTGCTAACCGGTACCAACAAATCTGATAGCCTTAAAACTGTAGCCAAACCGAAGAGAAAGAAGGCGATATTCGTGTCCAGATTTGATCCTGAAACATCAACTGAGGAAATAGTTCAACATGGTCGTAACAGCAACCTAGAATTCAAAGTTACAAAACTGTGTACAAAATATGACTCTTACTCGTCATTCCACGTAGAAGTCGATGAAGAAATATTTGAAACAATATTCAAAGCTGATCATTGGCCAGATGGTTGTCTAGTAACTGAGTTCTTTGGAAAATTAAGGCCTGAGCAGGAGTGGAAAAATAATGGGGACCGCAAACCACAAAAATGACAAAAAGGGCAAAGTAATGGACTCAGAAAGCTAGAGGTTGGGGAGTGGAAAACACAAAGCAGTTGTAATACAAAGAACTACTATGAAGTAGAAACAATATCTGGTTTGAGTATATTGTACTGGAACGTGCAGAGTTTTGTGAATAAGCTAAGCTACATTTCTCTACTACTTTCTGAGTGGGAAGTTGACGTCTTATGTATAACAGAGCATTGGCTATGCGCCTATGAATTGGCCATACTTGATGTCCCAGGATATGTACTATCTGATTTCTTTTGCCGGAACAGAAGTGGCCAGCATGGTGGTTCAGCTATCTATGTTAAAAATGGTCTTGAGGTCTCTAAATTTGATCTGTCTACTTTATCTTCTATGTTTGAATTTGAAGCCTGTGCTATTATGCTTAATTCATTTAATGTCCTGTGTGTGTGCTTTTACCGAATACCTGACCACAGTAAACATGGCACCGACAATTTTGTGATAAAACTGCATGATCTGTTCAACCTAGTTTACAAACACAGTGTGAACAAACAAATTGTCTTAACTGGTGATTTTAACATAGACCTCTGCATTGATAGCAACGAAGTAAAAGAAATATATAATTGCTTCGACAGCTTTGGTGTCAGGCATTTAATCAATGAACCCACTCGACCTCACAACAATGGGTCTGGAGGAACTTGTATTGACAATGTTATTACGAATATTGATACCAACAAATGCTCAGCCAAAGTAGTTCATACAATTCTATCAGACCATGATGCCATTCACTTCAACACTAATCTAAAGCCCAGCAGAACTCAGCCATCTAACCCTGCATATACATTTAAAAGATCACTTAATGCATCTAATATACCATATTTCATGTATTTATTAAGTTTAGTCAGCTGGTTAACATTGTATGGCTTAACAAATCTAAGTGATAAAGTTGATTATTTTCTGTCAATCTTCTCAAAGATCACTGATGCAGCATTCCCTTTTGTACGATCACGTATTGGACCAAAAAGAGGGAATAACAAAGAGTGGTACAATGATGACCTCCATAAATTAAAAGAAGAATGTACTATGTATTACAAAATGTACATACACAATGGCAAGAAACAATATAAAGATAGATACAGTGAATTACAAAAAAAGTACAAAAAAGCCCTTAAGGCCAGTAAGATAAATTATTATTCTAATAAAATCAATGGTTCAATCAATAAACCTAAGTCTACTTGGTCAATTATTAATGATCTGATAAACAAGAGTGAAAGGAGTTCTACTCCAAATATTGACCTAGACGCTGAAAATTTTAATTCTTATTTTATTGACAAAGTACATGACATTGTCAACAACATACCAAGTGATTTAGATCCAATGAATCTCATGAACAACTTATCCAAGCCTCAGATCAGTTTCCTATTTAAACATGTAAGTGTTGAAGATGTTTACTCTGTCATACTAAATTTAAGTAATAGTTCATGTCTTGATATATATGGCTTAAACTCTAAAATCTTGAAATTAGCATCTGTGTATATTTGTGAACCTGTTACCCATATATTTAACAACTGCATTGAGAAGGGGTACTTTCCCAATACTTTTAAAGTTGTCAAAGTTATCCCTGTTCATAAGAAAGGGAGTAAATCCGATTATGGAAACTATAGGCCTATAAGTATAATACCAGTGCTATCAAAGGTCTTTGAAATATTACTAAACAAACAAATAACCATGTATTTTGAAAGCAACTCTATATTTACACCCTCACAATATGGATTTAGAATGGGACATAGTACTATTGAAGCTGTACTTGCATTTATTAAAAAATGTTTTGAAGGCATCGAGAAGGGTGATCATGTTGTAAGCCATTTTTTTGATCTATCCAAGGCTTTTGATACAGTTTCCCATGACATATTAATTCATAAACTTGTTTATTATGGTTTCAGCGAATCTAGCTTAGAACTTATGCGTTCATATTTGAGTAATAGGTATCAATCTGTTCTCTTTAATGATAATGTATCAGATTATAAGCTGGTAGAGTATGGTGTACCTCAAGGCTCTGTCATGGGTCCTGTCCTTTTTATAATATATATTAACGATCTTCCCTCTACAGTACGGGAGAACTGTCTCACTACCTATCTTTTTGCTGATGATATAGCACTTGTATCATGTGACAGAAATGACTCTATCTGTATTGACAATGCTTCTTCTGACATTACTAAATGGTGTGATGCTAATAACCTAAGTCTTAATGCTAGTAAGACTGTTGAATTGACAATTAATCTTCAACGCTCCAATAGCCTACTAAGGAATCCTGTAAGATTTTTAGGATTATATATCCAAACTAATTTGGAGTGGAATTCTCACATTGACTATGTTGCCAAGAAAATAAGTAGAGGTATATTTATGTTGAGAGTACTAACTCATAACATAGATGCTAAGTCACTCTTACTAGTGTATCATGCCCATATACACAGCCATCTCAGCTATGGAGTCCTATTGTGGGGAGGACATCCTTATGCCAACAAAATATTCATCTTGCAAAAAAGAGCAATAAGAATTATCTCTAGAGCATCGCCTACAACATCCTGCAAACCACTCTTTACAGAACTTAATATACTTACATTGCCATCAGTGTTTGTTTTGAGCTGTCTTCTCTATATAAAAAAGAATGCACACTTGTATAATAAATGCTCTACTATCCATAGCTACTCTACCAGAAACAATGAAAACTTATATATAAATAAATGTAAATTCAGCACCACCCAGAAAAGTTTTGAATATGTTGCCCTCAGACTATTTAATTCATTGCCAAACAAAATTAAGGAGTTATCATATGTTCCATTTAAAAGGTCAATTAAATCTAACCTGTTGTCAAATACCCTGTACAGTGTCAAGGACTTCAATGACATTATCTGGTGAAATGTGTACTTGTATATTTTATCTCATTTGTGTTTATTGTTATTGTTATTTTATCTCATTTGTGTTTATTGTTATTGCTAATACATTGTACAATGTCTGTGGCAAATAAATCTAATCTAATCTAATCTAATCTATTATATTCGCTTTACTATTTAAGTTCCATAATATCAATAAATGAAGTATAGCTGATGATGAGTCATGAAGGATTGCTCGAAACATGTTCAGGTCAGTGCTTGAATTAGGTGAAGTTACGTATGTTAAACCTCCATCTCAAGTTTCAATTAAATGAAGTTTTGTTACATACCTCTTTCCAGCATGGAGAAGGTCAAAGGCTTCATTTATCTTCTCAAAAGGCAAACTGTGTGTTACGAATTCGTCCAACATGATCTTCTTTGTCAAGTACTCCTCCACCAACTTTGGAACACTGTCTCTGCTCTTCCAGCCTAAAATCAAATTTAAGGCTTGTACTTACAACAAAGCAAATCCATGTGTCTGAATCCAAATTTACAGCATTAGGGTGGTTGCATCAAATTTCATGCTGGATCTTGTATAGTAAGACAGGTTAAATAAAATTGATTTGCTGCACTAATTAATACAAAATTGATTTGCTGCAGTAATTAATACTGTATTTCTGGGACTATTTCACTCATAGGTTACTCATTTGACCCACTATTGTGTAAAATGCTTCCGAAATCAACTTCTTCGATAAGTGAACTATCCCTACCTTAATTGTTTTGCTGCATAAAATCTTGAGGCCTTGATGTTTAAGGCCAGTTTACACAACAAAACTAGGTTTCGTAACTAAGTTTTGCAAATTTTTATACTTGAGTGTTCATGTGCAAGATGCACTTGCGACACTGCTGTTTCAGCTGATGCCAACTTTTTGCGAAACTGTAGTGAGTTTCAAGGTTATACACATGTTCAGCTGGTGAGGAAGTGTGAACGTTGTGAAAATCCTGGATTTATATGCAGTCCAGAAGTGTTTATGGGATTTCAATGACTTGAACTTCAAAAATAAGGCGAAACTGTATTTTTAAAATAAACTCTATGCCATGCCAACCTTTCAAAATATGAATTCATATGTAACAAAACTGAATCAGCTCACCTCCAAAAGCTGTCCCCTTCCACGTGCGCCCTGTGACCAGCTGAAATGGTCGTGTACTGATTTCCTGCCCAGAGCCAGCCACTCCCACAATGACTGATGTGCCCCAGCCTTTGTGACAAGCCTCCAGAGCTGCCCTCATGGTATGCACATTCCCTACACACTCAAAAGTGAAGTCCATTCCCCCATCATACAACTCTACAAGCACCTGTTGGATGGGTTTCTCATAATCCTTTGGGTTTACAAACTCTGTGCAGCCAAATTTGCGTGCTGTAAATAAAATAATTCACATTGTTTAAACATTATATCACAAGGATTAACACATTAGAACCACATTCTTTGTAACCCTTCTTACCAACTTCTTTTGTTTCAGTGACAAAAATTTCTCGTAAAATAAGTATTTCTTAAGAGTTTTATTTTGATTACTAGGGACAATATATTTTGTAACAGCAATAAGTGCGAAATTTAAAAAAAAAACAGCTTTCCTAAGCTATATTTAGCTTTGTACATGTATAAAATACCAATATTAAGTAAATTGAATCCACAAAATATCGTGGAATTTGTTCGATTGTGCAAAATGTCTAAATATATGCAAAATACACACCTTCCATACATAAACTCAGAAAAACATACAAAAATTTGATTCAAAATCACAATATTTTGTTTTAGCATTATTGTATTCCTTTATTCCTTACAGCATGATTCCTTTTCTGCTAAACCCATGGCTGCCAAGACACTATCAATACTTGTGATAGATTACTACAAAGACAAGGAATGTAAGCTATTCAGTGATCACGATATACATCTTTCCATATCTCTGTGCCGAGTTTGGAATGCCTATGTTATATTGCGGCAAGGAGTGTAGATTCAACAGATTTCATATTTTATCCACAATAACTGGCACTTTTGTGCATATAAATTATGCCATTTTAAGTTATACAAATGCTCACTTCACGATTTTTCTTTCATGAACTTTTTAACAACAAAGTGAGTTTATATATGAATTTATAGGTTTTGAAAAACAATATTATCTCAAACATGGTCATTTTTTGTGGTACTAAAACAGAAAACAGCAGGCATAATGCTGTAGCATCCCCATAAGGATAATTGTATAATATAATTTATTTTACGAAATACCCACAAAATAGAGGGAAATTCATACTGAAATCAGCCATTTTATTTTACCAAAAAATATTATCTCTACTGATTACCAATTATAAACAAGATGACTGGTTCTTTTTTAATAACATTTATTTTTAGTAGCTTTGACTCATGAGAGCCTAATCACGACTGTACACTTACATAAAATAATATCAGTTATGAATACAGAAATAATGAAAAATTATTGACAATGACAATGACAATGACTTACAATAAAAACTGCCTGAATGATGGTACAAAAGATGATGTTTTGTATAAAAATGGTTAGGATGAATAAGAAGGATATATTGAATTCCTGGATTAAAAAAAAAGCAGTTAATAAAATCCCGAGATGGGAAAAATATAGAAGAAATGTAAAGATTAGACACAATGTCCCATATTTGCAAAACAGGTACTGATAATTAGGCAATTATGATTTAATGTTTTTCTTTTTATAATTGCCTAATTTTCGGTACCTGTTTTGTAAATATGGGACATTGTGTACAATCTTTTATTACTTACTTATTGTTTACTATTTACTGAAATGAAAAAATAAGGAACTAAAAATATAACTTTTAAATGATAAAATAATTACTTATAGACAAAAATGGATTGAGCACATGAATCGAACGAGTGATGAGAGATATCCACTACTTGAAAAGAATTACCAAGCTAGAGGATGACGAGATGTTGGACGATCTACAAAGAATTGGGCTGATGTTTTGTGAAGCCAGAACGGGCAATTTCCTAATCCTTGTAGTGATGATGATGATGATGATTATTATTATTTACTGCCCAAATAAAAGGATTCAGAGCTTGTGAATTTTAAATAGGCATTACTGTTTTTCTTAATATAACTGGTGAAATATTGACTTGACAGAAAATTTGTTAATGTGCATTAAGTCCAAATATTATATTTAAAAAGTTTTTTTGTCAATTTAAGCACAACAAGTTAGTATGCAAGAAATCAATGACTAGAGTGCAATACCTAATTCAAACTTGGCAGGATTTATGTCTATGCCCACAATTTTGCTGGCTCCAGCTGCTTTGCATCCCATGGCAACAGCAAGACCCACTGCTCCCAAACCCCAGATGGCACACACTGATCCTGGTTCCACCTTGGCTGTGTTCAGTGCAGCACCATAGCCAGTTGGCACTCCACATCCTAGAAGGCACACTTTATCCAATGGGGCTGTATCATTTACCTGTGCAAAAATTACTGTCATCATCACATCATCATAGGCGTACTAGAACTATTCATTAGGATGTACCAATATAAAAGCTAATGAGCAAAGTTTGAGAAAAGAGAAATACAGACTTCTTCCTTAGCCTTCATTACAACAGTAGGTGTCCTTACCCAATTTCACTACAAAGCGATCCATTTTTTTGCAATGTAATTAATAATTAAATTTCACTTCACAATACAGAATGGAAACCACTTCTTATTTTTATAACATTCTTGACACTACAGATGGGAGAATCATAAATGAGTAATTCATAACATAATCTTTGTACTGAAAAAAAAAAACCATAATTCAGTTAAAGAAATGAATTGAAACCTCTTTGAATCGAAAATCTTCTCAATCCTGGATTGACCTGATTCAGTAAATAGTTTTCATTTCTCAGTATTCTGAATCATGGTTCACTCCTTTCTACTACTACAGCATGCTTCTGAGGGAGGGGATGAAACACAAACCAAATGCTTGCTGTGGTGTTAACAAGATTATTATTTTTAACTTAATATACAAAACTTAATATTTCAACATACCAGGTAATTCACAACCCAGGTCCAACTCTTTCCACCGGTTATGAATATAAATTCATTAAAAACTGTTATTAAAATTTTAGTACAGTGGATAAAACAGTTCACCTGAGGAAGGCCTGGAGGTCAGGCTGAAACGTAGTGACTGTTCAAAGGTAAAATTTTATCCAATGTACTAAAGTTTTAATAACAGTTTTTAAAAACTTAATAACAGCATGTTGGAAACTGAATTTAGGCTAGACTTTAAGTGCCAACTTGTGAGCTGTTGTGATTGACTCTCCTCACTTTTCTAATTATTATTTTCTTCCAAGCCCTGTGACTGCTTTAAGGTTTAATTTGAGATATTTTCACTTTTGTTCAGAAAGAAGAGTAATAAGCAGGGCCCGGATTCTAATGACATGTCATCTTTTTATTGATGCTGCATAGACATTGCCAACTTGTGGATAAATCCTAATCATGGCCTCTAGATTATAGAAATGCATTTTTATTAGGTCATTTTTTGTCATTTTATGCAATTTTATATTTTTAGGGCATTTATTTCACTTTTAGGTCATTATTTTGTCATTTTCATGTCATTTGCTTCCTTATTTAGTCATTTTTATGTATTTACATTGAGTGTATTAACTTTTTTTCGTCGCTAGCGGTGTTGTCTTTGAAGTGTTGTTTGTTTAATGCAAGAAGGAACAATTTGGCGTTAAAGTGTTGACATGTCTCAGTAGGAAGTAGAATCAAAGAAACGCCAAAATTTTACATTATATTACTATTGTTATAAGATTGACTTGGCACCAGAGTCTGCCACCTGCTTGGATTTTAGAGTGCAAACTACTGTTTACCCTCAATAAACAACAATATAATCCGGCAGACCACAAAAGGATGTGCCGAATTTTGACTCGCCAGTGCCTCAGTACCAGTAGGCTATAAATTTCAGTGAGAAAATAACATTCACAACATTACAGATATTTACAGTTTTTACAATTATGTACATACTAGTCTATAACTTTGTGTGTACAATAATAATTTTTTACATATAAAATATCAGTTTTTAGGTCATTTTTTAATAATTGTTAAGTCATTTTCTTTAAAATTTAAGGTCATTTTTCAAACAATTTTAGGTCATCAGAATCCGGGCCCTGGTCATAAGGGCACGCCCCCTAGTTCTGCCTATGATTATCATTATTATTAGTAGTAATAAGAATGTGTTCCAGTAGGAATACGTGTCATAACAATACTGATATATAATCAGAGAGTAAACTGCAATGTCCAGGCATCGTTTCAGTCTGAGTTCAAACAAAATCCATTAATTTTTAACAGTTTTGCAACTATTTATGTAAAAAGCTCAAAAACTGGCAGTTGGGTATTTAAATCCCATGCAGCACTGAGGGGTTAATAATTATTATTCCTAATTAAATTGAATAAACTTTTACTTTTGGACCCCTGACTATATTCACAAGGAGCCCAGGGTCCCTGGATCACAGCTTAAGAATCACTAAGAAGATAGTATTAGAATTCTGAACAGTAATCATAAATATAGCCATGTATAATTTGTTTCATTTTGTTTTAAGAAGTGATTTTTTATTTATACTATATTCACCTTATACCAGCATCCATCCTATGAATTTTAGAAGCTGTATTTTACTGAAAATCGCTAAGCCTGTATTTTTATGGAAATGACTGTAATGTTTCAATTCAAATTACTACCAGAAAATCATATGATCTGAATTATGTTCGTAATTCTGTAAGTAATGGGTTTTGACAACATATGGTATTATCTTCTGTTTACGTTAGTATGGTTGTGTAACACCATATTCATATGATATGATGAAATCAGAATGCAGCAAGAAAATGTCCCTTTCACTGCAATGGATATTGTATACAGAGTGTTAATGAAAACACCGAAATATTTTACCTGTGTATAGAGGGGATATAGACAAGCAACTTTTATTAGGAGAATTTTTGCTCTCTGACGTAAAATGTGTATGCTACAGGACATTCAAGTCATTACAATTTGGTGCTCATAAGTCAATAATGAAGCATAATGGGATTAAAATCTTCATTAAATTGACTTTGTTTCTTCTTAGTGAACGATAAAAACTTATTCTTAATCATTCATCAACAGCTGTCATAATTTAGTGTTCCATAATCTGGAAAATTTACAGACTAATCACATGACTGGCTGCCATTGCACTAGTTCTTTATTCATAACTACAGTGTTAACAACGAAGTTCTTTTGTTTTACATTTTTTCAAATATTAGAAGTCAGTGACAGCCATGCCCTGGGAGATTTTATGTTGTAACAAGAAAAATTGAATTCATAGAGCAAAATTCTCCTAATAAAAGTTACTTCTCTATGTCCCCTCTATACACAGGTAAAATATTTCAGTGTTATTCATTAGCACCCTGTATGTTTAACCCTTAGAGGCGGTTTTATGTGCTAAGCACTCAGAGCACCTGTTCCATTCTTGCACCGATTAAATGTTCCAGAACACAATGAGCAAGACAGTCTCTTAACTTAAATATCTGTCGTGTATTGAACAATTTTTATACTGTTTGCACAAGGATGAAGCTAAATCCTCAGTCCAAAATAGCAAATATTTTTTGTTCTGCTAACTGTAAATTTGAGGAGGGCCAGGAGGGTGAAGGAATTCTTGGTCTCCAAAAGCCAGTTCTTTCCCAGATGTGGAAGGGCAATTAACTCTCATAAACTAAGTTGTCTGGACATATAACCTCCTATTCTTGCCTTGTCTTTTAGAGACATTTCACAGAAAAAAATACCACCCACGGGAAAGAATTCAGAACCACAGAAGGGGTGCATAGAATGACAAAAGAAAACAGATTACTACACAAACTAATAACATGCAGGTGGTATGAAGGAACATTTTGGAACTATTTATTGAAAGTTTTGTAAGTTTAAACTAACAGTTTATTTTTAAAATTCAATGATTCACAATGCTGAAAAATAAAGCCGTGTGTAGCATTTAAATACTGGCACACGGTAAACCACAAGACATTCTTTGACATTTAAATGGTCGGGCTGAGGGGTTAACAAAATTTCCCATTGTAATAATTTTATTATTGCTATGCTTACTGGATAGGCAGCAAGGCAAATGAAACCAATAGGTAATTTAAATTAAATATTTATCAGTTGGATTTTAAAGCAACCATACTGAAGTAATCTTGTCAGCAAAGGTGAACAGAGAGAGAGAGAGAGCTAATACCCTTCTCTAAGTTAATTCTAGTTTATGTACCTTAGAAAGCTTACCTTGGCAATGGATATCTCTGCCACAACAGTATATTCGCTGAAAGTGGAACAGCCCATGAAATGAAACAGAGACTTGCCTTTACAAGAGAAACGACTTGTTCCATCAGGCATTAGCCCTTGACCCTAGAAAAAAATGCACTTCAATTAGAATTCTTAGATCAGGGATATGAGATGCAATTAAATAACATAACTTATATATAATCATACTGTCAGTGAATAATTATTGTCACTGTTGTATGACTCCGTCAGAAATCTGACCTTTATTGAACAGATAAGCAAATGGAGGCAGCTGTCGGGAATACTTACGGCAGTTCAATAGAAAAGTTTATGACACTTATAACTGGATTTGTGGCTGTAATATGAGAAATACCGTAATCTCTTCTGTTTCCCTTGCCTTGTTTTTGAAACAGTGAACAGGAAAAATCATCCGTCTGTGTGACTGTATGTGCTGTAACTCAAATACGCGTTATCAGATTTTCATGAAACTTCGTATACACTAAGTCCATAGGAAAACCCCTATTGATTTTTACCACATCAATTCACCGGTACCAAAGTAACAACTATGCACCCTACATGACTTTAGTGTATATATGCGTCCTCATGGTTAAAGAGAGGTGTTCAAGGCTTTAAGTAATCTAGAAAAAGACTTAAATGAGACTGGACTGGATAGTTTATTTTAGTTTAGTTCAGTAGTAGAGCATTCGTATGTAAAGAAGGACTTGATTTGATTTCTTGCCCAGACATATTTTCCTCTAAATACTATAACGGAAGTCTCAACAACGAGCTATTCCTGCAAGCACTCACATTAGAGTAACTTCAGCGCTAAAAACATTTCGGTTATAATATCATACCTGGGTTGTACGGATTTTTCCACAGAGGTTTGTCTTGGGTGATTTGCAGAATTTGCATTCTCTGCATTGAGGGATGTACAGTGGAATCACATGATCTCCTGTAACAAAATCATAATGTTTACCACAACATATCGAGTACATTATGCAACAAGCCTATAATGACATTTATTAAGATACGAATATGCTGCCAGTCAAATCAAAGCATCCTTTTGGTCTTTTTCTTGAAACCAATGGATTTTGAAATCATGAAATTAATTCAGTTTAGTATGATATTAAAATTATCATGAACAGAATTGATTATATTTTAAATACAGGCTAGGCCTATTTATTATGAAGATTTCAGCCGATTTCAACGTCTGAAGATCATTCCATGTTCAATAATAATTGATACCACACCAATGTCTTACTGAAGATCAGTTTCAAAATTAGTATAATTCCGGGGTGCGCGAGCAAAGAGAGTTAACTCCACCATTCTAAAAAATTGAGTTATGTCCATAGAGTTATAGATAAAAATGTTCTCTACATTTGTGTTAAGTCCAGTAAGTCATATCCAAAATTGTACGGTAGTTATGGATGTGTGCCTCATAGGTTTATCCATCTCTAAAGCTATGTTGGGCTGGTATCATAGGCGTACCGAGGGGGGGTTTGGGGGTTTGAACCCCCCCCCCCCCCATTGATTAAAAATAGGAAAATTGTATAATTTTTTTAAGTCTGCCCATAAATTACTTAATATAAGTATAAAGCGTGGGAAGCTTAAAACTCGTTATTTTGCATCTTAATTTTTTTAATTTTCCGGGGGTGGACCCCCGGACCCCCCTCTCCATGGGGGGTATTCCATACCCCCAGACCCCGCGGATGTTATAACCCCCCCATATGGTCGGCCTGGTTACGCCTATGGCTGGTATAGTGTGTTAAGTCACTCTAATTCTCAGTAACAAGAAAGTGGACTTAACTCTCTTTGCCTGCGCACCCCGGAATTATGACTAGGGGATGGATTTCTATGACATGTCATATTTTTTTCCTCTTTGCATTATTTCAGGCTTCCGACTAATTTAAATCCGATTCCAAGCATCCTGGTGAAAATGGAATGGCTTTTATTGTGCATATAACTGCATATTTAGGAAATTTTCAACTAGTGTAGCATACTTAGTGTGAATATACATATTTAGGTCATATTTTTTTTTTTGCATATTTGTGTGCATATTAAAGAAATTTTGAAGTTTCATATCATATTTTGTAAATTTTGCATTATAATGATACTTTTTAGAATTTACAGATATTTTAAATAATTAACACTATATTTTAATAAAATGTATTGTAATGAAACTTAAAAAAAATACCAAGGAGTTAACCTCTTGAAACATGTCCTAGTAATGGTACGTAAGTGAGCTAAAAGTGTTTTAAACCTTTGACTACTTTTGAATAATTTTAAAAAAATATATACACAATGTGTAAGTGGTAAAGTCATATTTTAAACTCTAGTGGTCATATTTTAATGCTTTTTAGGTCATAAATGCATACATATATCCTATTTTTTAGGTCATAGAAATCCGCCCCCTAATTATGACACTATTATGTCACACGTATTAAGCGTATTATAGTATGGTCGAACAAACAAACAAAAAAAAAAAAAAACAACTATATGATGACTATAGGTTATCTAGTAACAAGGTGCCAATAGCTTTGGTTTACTATCAAGAAAACATTATACAGTGAAACCTCCTTATAACAATATTTGCAGGCACAAGGAAATCATATTGTTATATAAGGGCTATTGTTATACCGTGGGGAATCTGAAGAAAATTGCATGCAAAAACAAAAACAAAAATTGTAAGTTACTTACAAAACAGAAGAATTTATTTAATTTCATAACTTGAACACGCTACACAGTAACACTGAAATAAATTGAACTGCACTATATTTATTTAGTTTTAAAAAATCAGTAATATTTCTATGCTTTTCTTTCAAAATACAGTGGCTTCTGATGCTTTCACGTGCAGAAGTTCAGCTTCCGGGATAAAATTAATTTGTCTTGTGATATTGTCTATAAGCTCTTCTAACAATATATGACTATTATTTATGGGGGAACTTCAAATATAAAGTGTATAAGTCAAACCCCCACATATTAGAAGAACTTAAAGACAATATCACTACAGAAATTAACTATATCTCGAAAGTTGAACTTATGCATGTGAAAGAAAATTTCCTAAAAAGGTGCCAGTGTTATGTGGATGCAAGAGGAGGACATTTCCAACATCTCCTGTGATGAGGTACATGGTTATTCCCATTGTAATTGTGAGAACCTGAATCATTACACTGTTAGCAGCTTTATTTGCATAGATATTTCACCCAGTCACTCAGGAGTTAGAGCTGTGGCTGCTGCGACTCAGAAACCCACATGATCGACCAACATACTGTAGAACTACTATGTTACCATGATTAGACCTAAGAGAAAATGAAGCTCAGTTTAGGGTGTTTACCTGGTTTAACTGATGTGACACCTTCACCAACACTCTCAACAACTCCTCCTCCTTCATGGCCAAGAATACATGGGAAAGCTCCTTCGGGGTCCAAGCCACCCAGAGTATAAGCATCAGTATGGCATACACCAGTAGACAGTATCTTCACTCGCACTTCACCTGCCTTTGGTGGTGCAACTTCGATAGTTTCTACAGAGAGAGGCTTTTTGGGCTCCCATGCTACAGCAGCTTGGCAAGTTATTACCTGAACAAATAAAGTAGGCCTAATTATTAATGTTATGCATATCATCCTCTTATCTAGTCATCATCTTGTCTGGATAAATATGCATATATGATGAAGTCATCCTCAAGTGTAGGCTAAGCTTATATTTATTTTACAACTTCACAGACCAGTAATTGTGTCAACCAATATTCAAACACTGTGACAGTTTATAAAAAACAATTGCAATACTACTGATACACCCCATGTATAAATTACTATTTTATATATTGTACAGCAGTACAGATTTTACAGTATATCTCCCTTTTAACCATACAAAATTAAATAAATAAATGAACGACACATACTAACTGAAATATCCCCATTTAAAAAAATATGTATTAAATATTAGTAGCATTTTTTGCATGATATAAACTAATTTGAGCAAATTATTAAAACACTAGGGTAGGTCTAAATATTTTGAAATATTGCATAAGCTTCAACGTCCCTGTAATAAACAGCAGTTAAACAATACATAAATTATTATGGGAGCTAGAACAACTAAAACACAAAAAACCAAAACCAATTAAATTCATATGACAAATTCAAATTACATTGATAACTTGAAAACAGTAGCCAAACCAAGAATTTTAGTCGCCATGACCGGTATTATTGCATAACCCCTCTCCTTTAAATATAAAATAACAGCAAACATCCCTTTTAAATATGCAAAATTAAATAACACATTCTAACTGAACTACCCACCCCTATATTTAAAAAGACTATTAATTTGTAACAAGTTATTAATCAAACTAAATACTTTGAAACTATTTCAAATGATTGTAAACTGCTTTAAGAAACAGGCCAAACACAAACTAGGCCTAGATGCTTTTTGTTTTGTTACTAGAGGAGCCAGAGCAACGATTAGTAAAAAAATATTCAGTCATCATTTTCATGTCTAACTGACAGTCTGTGGCAATATCTACTATTAAATTTGAAAATAAATTCTAAAAATAAAATATTTAGGAAATTAAATTAAAAGTATGTACGATGGCAATTTTTCAAGATGAATCTTTGTCGTCAGCCTCAGAATTCTGGTAGCTAATGGCTATCTGGCAACCGGAAATTTTGAGCCAGGCTAGTACCAAAGCAGAACACTTTGCTTTCATAGGGATCATTTCAGGTCACTGCATCAAAACTAGTATTTACCAGATGTGATAAGTGTTGAAAGTGAACCTAAAGGTCATGGATTACATAACTAAAGAGAGCTTCATTTATCAGTAAGGCACATAGCCTATCTTATTTATTTCTTCAATTATAGCAGCTCCTTTCTCTTACATAATTCATTTACGGTATGTAAACTTATCCCACTCCTATCTAAAGTGTAAAACCTTCAGTTAGTTTCAAGATGTTACACCATAATACTGAACATTCCAGCCAATATTTGCAAGTCATTAATACTATTATAAGACAGTCTCTGTGACACTGGCCTAGAAGTTTAGTGCTCGCCTTTATAATGTTCGTTGGGGCAAGGTCCAAGCAATGGACTGTTTAAGAGTTTGTGACCCTACTAAACACCAAAGGAAAATGAAATGTGCCATTGACTTAATAAATATTTATAGGCTACTGTATTTATTTAATAACTCACACTCTTATTCTGCTTCTATGTACGTTCCACTTTGAATGAATCAGACCAAACTTTTGTGTATGTCCCACTTTGAATGAATCCGACCATGTAAAATATTTAGAATTAACTATAAATTTATCATTTGTTTGTGTCAACCAATAAATGTTGTTCAGTATGACATAGAAGGGAGGGGAGGAATTACTAAGAATGTTCTTAATCCCTTGATTTTACTGCAAAAACTTCACAAAAATCTGTTTATCAAAGCATTTAGACCAGTGGCCTTACTCTATTTAGTGAGGGCGTTTAAGATGCTCCCAGGAACATGCAAATTGTGAATGGAACTTACTGAATTGCACTCTAAAAGTGATTTAAAGAAGAAATTTAAGAATGTGGAACTTTTGGAGTGCTACTCTAAAGCTCTATCCACAATGTGCAGTCTCGCTCATGAAGAAAAACCCTGGGATAAACACCAGTCTAGGAAACTTATCCCAACCAGGAATCGATTCCAGGTCCGCTGCATGAGAGCAAATGCATCCCCTACGCCATAGGGGTGAACCAATCACGAAATGGAAGAATCTCTAGCACCTTGGCTCTCACTCCACTCTCCGCTATGCATTGCCATATCGACGGCCTACTTCCCCTACCTTCCTCTAACCGACCTTCAAGCTGCTCCCTGCTCAAGGCCGGCTGCAATCTTTCCCCTCTGTAATGCATGTTATACTGTGCTATGGGATATTAATTGCAATTAAAGTACAATCACCCTTGCACCAAAACAGCTCTTTTTAGAGCCAACATAATAGGCTATTTCATGATTACATATAATAAATGACCAAAACGGCTTGTATTAAAGCTCTCTAAACTTAAGTAGATGAATTTTCCCTTCACTGCTCAGCAAATCATTCGTGGCATAGTGGTCAAGGACTCAACTAGCTATGATACTAGCGGTCCCTGGTTCGTATAAGTTACCGGGCAATCAAAATTTGCTGTTAGGAATAAGCCCCAAATAGACAGTTAGGGTGAAGAAGAGGTGAGAGAAAGGAAGGAAGGAGGAGGAAAAACAAGAGAAGAAAGGAGAAATAAATTAGCCTATTTAATTTTTTACAAGTTTCACCTTCTGCTACTAGATAGCGTTCCTAGTAGTTCAAATTGTGCCGCTAGGCAGGTCCTGTTAGTGAAGAGTGGGGGGCTAGGGTACCACAGATTCTTCAATTTTCCCTAGATTTGTCCCTAAAGTCATTTCATGTACTGTCACATAGCACGATGCATGCGCACATTGTAATTTTAGCTGCACGACGTATGCATCTGGGAACAGACCTACTACTCAACCCAATACACAAGTGACCTATGGGTGTTAGACAAACATGGATGAAAGGAGCTGTGGTTGACGAATCAAGGTCAAGATAGGCATGTTTGAAAAGTTGACACCAATTACCAAAAAGAATTTAATTATAAAATAGAACTTACAGATCCAATTCACTCAGTTTTAAACCAAATTATTTTGTTATTTTTAAGATAAACAAAATAAAAAGAAGCCGAATCAAACACCGGAAAGAAAAGATGAAGAGGTTATGTGCTGACTGGCGAAGCGGACGTGAAATCGGAATTCTAACTGCTGAAAGGAAAGCAGAATATTAGGGCAAATTTAATTAAATATACTTTACCTTTCCAGCTGTTGATGACATCGTGTTACTTAACAAGAGTGCACTCCTTTCCCGTACAACTTGATTCAGTGAGGCCTGACTGGCAACAGCAGACTTAAGCCAATGAGGTGATGATTTAACAGCCGCGCTAAATGAACGTGCTGACGAATGGATATGAGCTGTTAGCCCCAACAACTGCACTGTTCCCCAAGGACGAAATAGTCCTGAGAATACTAATCTGATAATCTCTTGTTTACACATCCGGAAAAAATTAAATTATAATAGTTAAATGGATGTTACTGGCGTTCGAGATGAATAACGTTGGCGGACTTCCAAGTTATCTTCCTTCCTGTCATTTGTCAATAACAAAGACAATCTCTTACTTTTAATGCCACTTTACATCAGGCTTACATATTAGTTATTGATGGTTGCAAAATCTATATATATATATTCCCTAATAAGTAAGATTGGTCAATTGGTCAAATAGTTAATCAGTTTTGTGTTGTACAGAACCACCTACCAGTGCTTTTTAAACAATGGTTATAAAACCATGGGTAGGGTACTCATGGTTTATCCCATGTTTTAAATCTATTGCAATTACTTACTTACTCAATGGCAATAGAGAATTCCTAAGCAAGCTAAAAGAATATTATATATTTTATGAAACCTGAAGGTTCATTGCGGCATTTATCTGAGCCTGCCATTCAACCCTATCTTGTGCTAATTCCATCCAACCATCCTTCGCAAACCCTACTTCCCTCAAATCTATCCTAATATTGTCCTCCCATCTACATCTAGCTCTTCCATGTGATCTTTTCACTTCAGGTCTCCCAGACAATACTTTTTTGAGATATGACTTTCCTCCCCCATGCATGCAACATGTCCAGCCCATTTCATCCTCCGTGATTTAATTACCCTTACTATATCTGATGAAAAGTACTGGTTATGAAGCTCATCATTATGCAGTATTTTCCCGTCCCCATTTTCATCTCTCTAAGGACAAAATATTTTCCTAAGCACCCTGTTTTCGAACACACTTAGATTATGTTCTTTCCTAAAAACACCTCACACCCATATAATACAACCAGTAGGATATTGTCTTATAAATTTTTATTATTAGATTTCTGGACAGAAGACAAGAGTTTCTGAACTGCATACAAACAAGCATTTCCAGATTTCAGTTGACACTTAACTTCTACTTTATATTATTTGTATCTGTAATCATTGCTCCCAGATATTTGAATTTCTCCCCTTCTTTGAACGATTTACCAGGTATTCTAATATTTTGTAATGCATTACTTTGAAGTTTCATAACCATATACTTTCTCTCGAATCCTATGCCCCCATGTTGGGGCGAAGGGCCTCCAAGTGGAGGTTTCTGTTGACCTATGTGAATTTTGTTACGCTTATTTCCCTAGAGAGGGAAGAGGGACAGGTGGTAAGCCCATCACCCCTTAACCCCCCTCCGGAAACTAAGGTATTACTTGGACGTAAAAGGGCCAACAAATTTTGTCCAAAGGCTCTATTTAGGCTTGGAGTTCTTTTACGTGCTGTAAAAAGTCTACGACATGGGCCCCCAGCTTAAAGTCCCTCCCAGAGGACTCAGTGCCCAGGATTTTTACGTCCTGAAAAACCCATAGACTGTGGCCGGGTTTGATCCCACGACCTTCGGATCTAGAGGCAGGCACGCTACATCTAGACCACCACAGCTGACAACCATATACTTAGTGCTTTCTATATTAATTTTCAATCCAACATTCCTGCAGGCATTGAAAAGACTTTCTGCATTTCTCTCGATTGTGTTTATGTCATCGCCCAACAGACAAATGTCATCTGCATAAGCTAAAATTGGGTGACTGCCATTTAATTCTAGGCCTACCTTATTTTCCTGAACTTTCCTAAAGTCATATTCCAAAGCGAAATTAAAAAGTAAACGTGATTGAGGTTTGCAATTACAGGAAGGAGAAAAATGTTACATTCTATGTGAACGGTCTGCCTAGCTCCCATGCGCTCCAGAATCTCGTAATCCAGTTTTTTTGTTATGTTTATAGAACAGATGACTGGTCCGAGCAGAATAGGATATTACAGCTTGTGTAAAATAATTGTGAGAAGAGAATTTAAAGTATTAAATTGATGAAAAATGAATGCAAATTTTTAAAAATTAAATGCAAATAATTTTATTTTGTTGCTAGAGGTTGCCATGAGACTTGCTTTATGACTTATTGGATATTACATTAGTAAGATAAAAACGACTGTCTGGTACTGTATGTCCCAACTTCTTTAGATTGGGTGACCCACACCGCTGAACGCTGCAACTTTTGACATCACCTAGAGACTGAGATTTCAGGTCTTACGGCATCCCTCAAACAGTCCTGATCTTGCTCCTTCGGATTACCATGTGTTTGGACCAATGAAGAACAATTAGGAAGTGATGATGATGTTAAAGAAGCAGTGCATTCATGGTTGTGGACACAAAAAACTTTTTTTTTCTGATGCAATAAAAAGTTGGTGCGACAGTGTGAGACATGTATTAAAAAGGAGGGTGAGATTGCATCTTTGCAAAAATTATTTTGCTGTTACTAGTTGAATTATATTATTACAGCACATATCCTTTTTAAATATGCAAAATTAAATAAATAAACAACCATTCTAACTAAACTATCCACCCCATATTTAAAAATACTATATACCGGTACTAATTTTTATTTTTGCATGCTACTAACAAATTTATAACAAATTATTAAAAGAAACTAAATATTTTGGAAGTATTTTAACTGAATGTAAACAGCTCTATTAAACAAATGACTTGTTATTTTTTTATACTAGAGGAGCTATGCACCAACGATTGAAAGTAAATACTAAACCTAAAATACTACAGAAACTAAAATAATAAAAGTAAATAAGAGCAATTTTTCAATTGAGTCTTTATCGCCTGCCTCAACATTCTGGTCACCAATGGCAATCTAGCAACCGGAAATTTTGCACCCTGCCGTACATGTTACCTCACAAATAGTACAGTAAGAAAACACATTTTCATGGCATAGTGCACCATAACAATCTTATCTTAAGTGTCCATAAAATAAAAACCTGTATAATAATAGAGAGGTAATGTAAAAATACACATATGGTAATAGACAAACCATCTTATCAGTAAAGCATAAGTCACAAAAGTGCATATGAGTGTTTATCTATCTGTGTTAACCACATAATGGTAATGCATGGTCAACTAATTTTTTCTCAATACTGATTCCTCGTACCTAATTTCACTTTGTTTGGAAATTACATCATTTTATATATATATATATATATATATATTTATTATTATTATTATATATGTACGGAAACTATGCTACTCGTTCACAGCTGGATGTGAAAATCTGCAAATATGTTAATAGTCAATTTATGGGGTAATTCAAAAATTGAAAGATATTATTAATGTTAAAGAAAATAATAATATAATTATGTTTTTCAGTAACAAATTCAAAATTTGGATTGCCTATGGGCTGTCTGTAACTGACATTTAATCCATAGAACCATTAGAGCTTGTGTGTCCAAAAGTGTATGTGTATCAGTATTTTCATGTTTAAAGCATTGAACAGCCTGATACTCCTTGCTAGTTCAAAAAAGTGCAGAAATTCACCAATATAATAACAGATCAAATAAATTATTGTAAAACATTCTAGAACTTACAGATATGGATTTAGATCACTTTTTTAAACAGTCAGTTTATTCATATGGGAAAAATTAAAAATAATAAGTATTAAGACTATACTACTATTAAATTATTATTATTATTATTACTACTCTTTGTATTATTATTACAAATGTTATGAATATAAATGTGTGTTGAATTAACTAAAGCCAGTGAGATTTTATTTGGCAAGGAATTTTAGAGACAGAAAGGTACAGTGGTATTAATCAGAGGTGGCAGTCAGATGCGCGTGAGAGAGGTGACGCATGTAGGAGGAATCATGGGGAGGGGTAAGAATGTTGAACTGCTCTAGCAGGAGAGGAGAAGCGATTGTAACAAGGTCTCTTGTTTCTTCACTGCATTATACGATCTTACCGCTCTGAAAGCAACGACACAACTAACCCATACACCCCTCCATGCAGTACGAATGTTTATTGGACTCGTCTGCATCTACTGAGCATCCATGCTTGGACTGCCACGTCTGATTAATACCACTGTAGATTCACTCACTTTCTCTTTTGTTTAGGGACTTGATGGCAAATGAAAAATTTCTTCCATGTCATCTGTAGAATCAGTGGGTGAATATTCCTATATGAGCTGGTAGTGCTAATGTTCCTTACCAAGAATACTTTACAATTTCAATAATAGCAGCATGCTGCTGACCAGCTTGTGACGGCAAATGATTGACAGCTAACAAAAGTAAGTCGCTTGCCATTTAAAGGGTCTTTTGTTGAAGGGAAACCCTAACTATCCCAACCCAATCAGCAGGCCAGGTACTTTTGCCAAGTTAAATCGCACATACATTAGTGAATAGTAGTGTACTGTAACTGAACCATGTACATTATTTTCTGCTGAATTATGACCTTCTCATTGAGAGGTCTATTTAAATAAAAAATAATAAAAACAATAATAATAATGATAATAATATGAGTGTTTCTAATTTTGGCCATTAGTAGCACAATGTTGCATTTCTCCCTTTAATGCAACGAGCCTCCACACAGTTCAGTTTACATCAACGACATCAACTGCAATGCTAGTTCTGGTCAATGTAGGGTATCTAGGATTTACTTTGGGTTGTAAATGGTCTATAAATTTGATACAGAGAAGGTTAAATTGAATAAGCAAGAAAGCATCATATTTCATTACATTATTTATAAACCAGCATTAGTATCCACAGCGCTCTGAGCAGAGGAAAGAGTTGTGTGTTCTGTTACTATTTGCATAGTTTATTCACCATATAAAATATTACAATTTTTGGCTTCGTCATACAATATACAATTTAAATACCCTGCAGTATACATTAAAATTGCTGTTTACACAGGTATACAATTTGTGATCTATAAGTACAATATTAGCTGTTCAGACCCATTTTGCTCCATGCCCTACATGTAAACGTATATATAATATCCACATCATTTTGTGAAATCAGAATAATAAAAAAAAAAAAAAAAGTGAAGTAAAACAGACCAGTATCGGTATGAGATTATCAAGATACAGTAATAATGCATTATTATATTTGATAAGGACAAAAATACTTATTCAAATTTAGTGTTGCTAGTATACTGAAATTGAATATCCTGACTATTTGTAAGATCCAGGCTATATTTTGTAAGGAATTCATAGGAGGAGAGAAGGTCATGGGTGAGTTCATTCAATGTTCGAAGTGAGATGTTCGGTTGGCACAGTTATTATTCTGGCAAATATTTAGCCAAATTGACTAAATTTTTAAATTTTATTTGGTGATTTGACACTAGTAGCACCAGAAGTTTCTGAGTGCTATGCATGCTGGGAGATCAGCTCCACCAGCATATTAATTTGTAAAACTAATTATATCAACTGCAAAATGTGAAAGAGCATTTAGCGGAATGAACACTGTTCTACCACTTCCAAGAAATCAACTTCAGCTGTTAACAGTAATCAACCTGCTCTTCTTGAAGCTGATAGTACCTCCCATAAATAAATTCAAGCCGGAGAAATATATTAAGTTATGGCTAGGGCCAGAGTGCAGGTAAAACAGAAGTATGAAAAGGAAAACACAAAATGTTGCCAGGAATGAAGCCAATATGGGAACTTTTAAAGACTTGAGCTGATGAATTATTTTTTAAAACTAGGTGAAATCATACAAATTTCTTATTATAAAATATATGACTTCAGTCCTCTTAAAATGTTTGGCACATTTTCTTACGCCAGGAATGCTTTATAAAATTGTTGAATAAAAACACTTTCTTTAACGCACTTTATTTACTTTACTTTATTATAAAGTGCGTTAAAGAAAGTGTTTTTATTCAACTATTTATTACACAACGCTAAAGTCGGACACAAGAATGAATTTATAAAATTGTTCAGAAACATACCACCTCTGCTTTTTTCTCACTTCGAACACTGAGTTCATTCACATTCTAAGTCTATATTTAAAAACTCTTCTTTTATGGGGTACAATACTCCTTTAATCTCTGTAAAAAGGGTAACTTTCTCAACATTCTGATGTTGTATTATACATAAATTTGGCTTGTTTATAATAGATTCTTTTTATTAAGAATATAGATTTAATTTACTGAGGAGGGAAATTTCAAACTTCTAAATATTTTAATTAGTATACCTGATTTGGAATTTCTTTATATACAGGTCGTTTCAAAAATACTTTTACAAACTTCGGACATGGGTTCCTTACACCAAAAGAAGGAAAAAAGTTCATATGAACATATGTCCCATAATCCATAATAATGGATAGGCAGAGGAGGACCAGTTCCATGACCTGCACATTCTCCCGACCACAATCCTTTGGATTTTTATCTCTGGGGGTACCTTAAACTAGGCAGTAGCACACTGAAAACTGACTAATCATTTATTTATTTATTGTCATTTCAAAATTTTCAGCTCCAATTAATGGGAATATCGAACTATTGAGACTCTACTGTACATGGATTAATACCACATATTCTAGGTTCTAACTCAGAAATTATTAGAGAAAATGAAACAAATCTTTCAGGGAAAAAATGGTAAAATTTCATTCCAGATTAAATTAGGTGATATGCTTAAGAAGAAAATTAACTGTCTGACACAACACTGAGATGAAATACAGTGAAATACAGGTGTGTTTTCCCCATTACATGACAAATAATATAGTTAAAATGTTTTTTAATATTAAAAACAATAGCTGTTAGAGCAACAGAACTCAACTGTTTTAGAAAGTTAGTAAACTTAAGATTATTTCTAAAAAGATACAGTTACATTAAAGGCTTGTAAACCACAAGCTTCATAATGTGATACATACAGCTTATATAAGAGTCATCTGGAAAGTAGGCCTAACGTCTGTTTGCTTAATCATACCCTGCCAATTCAAACTTACTCTGATACGTTTTTCCACTCTGCATATAATTTGCATCATGTTTATAAAGTTTCTCTTCTTACTTGTGCAAAATTAAAATGAATGAATGAATAAATAAATTAATTAATTAATTAAAAAAACAGAATTCTATCACATGTAAAGTGAAATATGTGATACAGTTCCTTAATGCAAAAAAATGTGGCAAAAGATAGATTTATGCTGCACCCCAGCCAAGCTCCGCCGTTTTGTTAGGTTAGGAACGTTTATGTTAGTTTAGGAGCAATATACTGAATAGCAAGAGGTTTATTATATCTCACATTGAATTTCTTCTGTGACGAAACCCTCATTAGAGAGGAGCCTAGGGTGCAGCATAAAACTATTTTTTCCCCAAAATGTGCTACTCTATGACATTCACAATCAACTCAGAGAAGTTATGGATGAATCATCAGTGTGATGACGGTACCAAAATTTCTAGGAAGTGAGGGATGATATGCTGCATTATATCAATCAGTTTACCACATACTTGTGGCAGATGTATATGAAGAAGCTTGTCACTGGTATGATACATATCTAAACATCTAAAGAGTGACTATGTGGAAAATCAGTCTAAGGTACATGTGACAGCTGGTTGCAAAAAGGATGGGCTGCCTAAAAGTTATAAGTCCCAGATAAGGAATACTGGAAATGCTCATCTTATTACTGCTTGTATACACAATGTACAATTAAATCATTGAAATTGGCTGTATTTTGTTTAACCATCTGACATCTGTTAATATATTGAATGAAGTGTTAATTCTAGACACCAGTACCTACACTAGGTTATCTAAAGAATTAAATAAGATCATAATTGAGAAACATAAAACCCATTGGAGTCAATACAAATTATAGTCACATATTACGCCTGTTCTAGACTATATCAGTAAACAAAGTGAGTTCGCTAAACTGCTACCCTGCAAAATGAGTGAGCAATACTGGCTCTACGTTCAAATCTCAAATTGCCATTATAATTACTTTAATTTTAAATTTCTTGTCATATGTAAAAGCAAGCATGATAGTAGTCCCAACCACAGGCTTTTCTTTTTGTTTTGCTTATGACTTTTTATGAGGGAAATCAAATTTATTTATTTCAGCTTTTCCAGGAATTCCTTCTTTATGGGTCTATTAACAGTCCACGATGTTACTGAAAGATTGGCATAATACCGTTTATTAACGGATTTAATCAAACATTTAAATTAAACAAATAATAGGCCTAGAGTTATTCTACCGAGAAGCAAACTCATAACATTCAATTCAGAAGGCGAAGACCTATCACAATGCCAGACACGCTTCATAAAATTTAATCAGTTGTAAATAATTGACTTTGTATGGGCAAACATCACAGCAATGGCAGTAAATTCATTTATACTTCTGTCTCACACCATAGAACAAGAGTGGCTCATCTTTTTTGCGGCAGGCTGTACATACGTACCAGTAAAATGAAAAATTGTGTGGATAGCTCTTCACTGGATATTTTATGATTCTTCAAATGGGTACTGGCCTTATTTTCTGAATGATCCTCATACTACCGCTGCTTCCTAGACTTAGTAGAACCTTTCATAGTTATTTTTGGAACCACACTGCCTAGCATGAAAATACTTGCTGCAATATAACCACCTACAGCACCTAAAGAGCATGGAATTGGCCATTCTTGCCATGGACGATCCCAGTCCAAGGGTATTACAAATGCTCCCAGCCATGCTCCAAATACAGTTATTTGTACATTTCGCAACAACATAGTTCCCACAACATCAGATGCAGATTTCTGTCCAAAAACTAAACTCAACACGGGAGTAGGTCCCAAATTTAAACATGCTGGAAACACTGTTAACACACACAGAAGCACACTGAACATGAGTGTTTCTTCATGTTCACTGAACACTTCAGCTCCAAATAAAACTGCAATTATGAAGTACACTATTACCATAACAATCATTACTATTAAGCATTTCATAAACTCCTTCATTCTGTTCTTAAAATTATTCTTCTTTGCTGATCCCAGCAAAAACCTGTCATCATATTTTCTTTTAGCGACACGAATCCCAATAACATATTTAGTCCATTCTATGACTAGAATAACAGCTACTACATACAGGAATGAATACTTTCCAATACTGTATAAATAATCAGTGAAATAAAGTATGCTCAACAAAATGGGAAAGTAAATGCATGTGAAACTGCTATAAAATATCACCAGTTTACAATTGTCTTCAACACCTGTATGCAACATTTTTTCTAACTTCACACGTCTTGAGTTAGATGTCCATAACCTAAAATAGAACAAAAACTGGTTACATATTAATTCCCTATTTCCACATGGTAGCCTATGCCACAAAAAACTCAAGTCACACAAAAAGTTACATGTTTGATTTTTTTAATAAATTTATATAATAAACTTTTTTATTTTATTATGTTAAAGACAGGATAATAAAATTGACATTGTTTGTTGAGCAGTCCAAAGAAGAACCATGAAAAATGTCATGTCATTATAACTTATTTAAAATTGTGGAAGCTATAGGCCTACTGTATTTAGGCTACTTGGGTAATCTTCTAGTTGAGCGTAACGAATGTCACTGCCTCCCTAATAATACGTCAGGTGGAGATCTCAGTTACATGTTGTGTTAGGTTAGGAACGTTTATGTTAGTTTAGGAGCAATATACTGAATAGCGCGACCTACAACTCTTTCCTCCAAAACTAACATAAACGTTCCTAACCTAACACAACATGTAACTGAGATCTCCATCTGACGTATTATTAGGGAGGCAGTTACATTAGTTACGCTCAACTAGAAGGTTACCGGATATTTTATTTGGTATTTCACCTTATTAGGACTACTTTATTTTATATTATCAGTATAATGGACTTGTGAAAACTGATGAATAAAGGTTGGTAGGGGAGAGTGGGGCAGTTTTGCTCAATATCAAATTTCTCTCTCTTGGTAATCATTTTATCATTCTTATGATATCACAGCTATTCCCATCAACCACCTCAACGTCCTGTGGAAATTTGGACTGCTTAGCTACATGTGGAGATTTTTTATAGAAGAAAGTAATATTTGGGACTGTCCATTGTTAGTATCAGGACACTTTGGTTGAAATTTAAACTTCATAATTTGAAGTACAGTGTGATATTTGACTTACAGAAAACAATTTTGCTGTATACATCTTGAACACCACTCTTAGTTTCTATTCCCAGTATCTTATTTGGGATTGATGGCAAACATATATTGTTTATTGTTCATTTTTGTTTTGTTAGTATACGGACGAGGAAATAAGGTTAAAAAATTTGAATGAATTATTGTAAAAGTTCCTCCTAATTTACTGCATGTATTAAAATTTTGCTTAAAGCAGTTGAATCATACACTATTCAAGACTCAGTTGGTATATTTTGTTTTATGGATTTTTAATTTTAATACTTTGTAATACTAGTAATTGTAACTGCATGTGCGTTAGTAGCCGGACAGTTAGTATCAGGACAAAATGTCTTTCAAGTGGATGAACATATTACAGTCAAATTATAATTGTAACTAATGTCATTATTAGGTGCCAGTATGGTACTTTATGAGATTGTGTGTGGGGGACGGAAAAATGTCTGCCCGTCTGTCTGCTGTCTGTCTGTCTGTCCATGTGTCTGTACGCACCATAATTCAAATACGGTTTATCGGATTTTCATGAAACTTGGTATACACATTTATAATGTCCATGGGAAGACGTCTGTTGATATTGGACCAAATCGGTCGGCCGGTACCGGAATAATGCCCAATTTAGTGCATTGTTATGGTATTATATAACAAAAGCCCCATAACTCAAATGTGCTTTATCGGATTTTCATGAAACTTGGTATAAGCATTTATAACGTCCATGGCAAGAAGCCTATTAATTTTGGACCTAATCGGTTGACCGGTACCAGAGTAACAACTAATTAAAGGTCACATGTTTTTTTAATTTTTGTCTACCGGTATAATTTGACAGTTAACACTATTCCTTCACATACGCTTATCAAACAACACGGTCAAACTGACTGAGTTGGCCAAATGGTAACATCTTGGACTCGTATTCTGGAGGTCCCCTGATCAAATCCCGGAAACGGTCAATTTGACATGGATATTTTTTTATTTTGTTTTTTAATTTTATGTGAGTCTGTGATTGTCAAGGTATCACAAATCTGTAGTTCTGCTGACACTGGTCGATTTTAATCTGATTAGAAAAACTTATTTTCTGCATATCATAATTGCAATTATAATTGATTCAACATTAACATACTGGCACTTTGTCATATCAGTTTACCGGTACCTGATTTTATTATTATATAGGCTAATATTAATTTTTTAAAATAGAACATAACAAGTTGTATTAAATTACATTGAGGCCAACGTTATGAAGTTACAGAATTCATGTTTACAATGCAATTGTATTGTTATTCAGGAAAGGAGCACACTGCTTGTCTTGAATATGAAGCTAAGACAGGAACTCCTTCTATCACAGTGAGAATAGATTTATATGAAGTAATGCTCAGCTTGAGTGCACCTTCCTCACTTTATTATAATAGATTTATATGAAATTGTATCAAAGTCATATTTTGACTTTTATTGAGCGGTAGGCTATTCTAAAATTTTAGGCAAGTTTATATATATATATATATATGCCACTTTTTCTAGAACTTCATGGTATTGCTCTTTCAGTTCTTTTATAGACTTTACCAACAGCAGATGGTGAAAGCTTTATCTGCTTGCTTTTTAGTAGCACGGCTTAGTCTTTTTCTTTCTGCCTCCTTTCCTTAATGTTGCTTCTAGTGCTGTTATTTCTTTTTCAGTTTTATTATGTTCTTTCTCTTCAATTTAAATTTTTCTTCAGTCTTGTGTCTTTCCATAAATAACTTCTGCCTTTCACAATTTGTTTTGCCCATGTTGTTGAAAAAAGCATACGTTCAGCTTATAATTTCAAGGAAATAAAATATTTTTGGCTTGTAAATATATTCAGAAGTATATCTGTTTGTTGACAGATAAGTTATGTGCCTACAGTTTTCTCTCTTGAAATTATATGAATATATTGAAAATATGCACACAAAAGCAGTCCAACAGTGTGCACTTTAGAGTTTCTCTCCAGAAGTCGTTAGTATCAGGACATAATACAAAACATTATAAAAAAAATTCTAGATGATTTTTTTAAAATGTGTCTACTGCTATCTATTACCTGGGTCATAAACTAGCAGTTCCTATCATCTTGTACACATAGCCTCAGTGAAAACATTATAACACAACTTTTTTGTATTTTCTGTTAGTATCAGGACAGCAAATACTTGTCATTTTTCAAAGTGGGGTTTTCTGCATTTTGAAAAATCTTATGCTGAAATAAATGTTATTAAACATACCTTAAAAACACAGAGAAACATTCAGCAAATGTTTTTGTCCCATGTCTTGGTAGTTTAATTAAAATATAATTTTTTTTAGTATACAAATTTTGTCAAGTACTTGCTGCAAAATTCAAATGTAAGTTTGGGCTTCAAAAACATGGAGAAATACCCAAAATAACATATTTTAAAATTGAGTTATCAAAAATAGTGTATTATAGCTTTCTTTTGGTGTACCAATCAACACTGTATTATTACTTTCAATTTTTGGAGAATGTGGACCTCTTCTCATGGACAGACCCATTTACATAAAAAGTTATAAGTTTTCTATTTTTGTTTTACCAGGTAAACACATTTCATTTATACTCATCAATATTTTTTATGTCTACTGCCTAGTTGCACATTCCTTAAGCTTTCTTTCCATGTCAGACATGTGATTTAATGACCTCACTTGTGGAAAATAATGACCCACTTATTATAAATTGTGCATTGGGGCAGTTTTGCTCAGCCTACGTGGGGCACTTTTGCCCATTAACTAGAGTTTCTATTACCAGTATTAATTAACTTAATTTAGTAAATATGAATTTAGGCATATCTACCCTATTTTAAAAAGTAATTTTGAAAAATTTTTATTCAGATGTTCTAGAAATGGGTTTAATATTATCTTATTTTTTCTTGCATAGTGCCTTCGCTGCCTAAACATGGTACGGTGACAAGACAAGAATAAATTTTTATTCCCTGAGAACAAAGACTCAAGTTTTGTTAATATTGAGGACATTTTTTGCAAAGCTACATCAATCTAAATTAGAAGGAAGACCTGAACAAGCCTTGGGAGCAATGACATTTTCTGTAAATTTCAAAAATTTTAATGTAGGCTATACTTAGGCCTATAATAAAGCAGGGTTAAATAGATGTTAAGACTGTATTAAATGTTTATTTCAGTTTGAAGAGTATTTTATCTGAGTTTGTGATGTTATTGGTTCCAATTTTCTCTTTAAATGCTAGTATGCCTATTTAGGCCAGTTCTTTAGTCATTACAAAATATAATAGGCCTAATTTTTGTGTTTTAGCTCTGTACTGTAAATAATTGCATAATCATTACATGTCAACCTTTCATTTCCATATTAACTTGATTTATATGCAGTGATCAAATGTGCCCCATACACTGGGCAAAACTACCCCAGCTGGGGCAGTTTTGCCCAACTTGCAACATGTAGGGAAAATAATTTTAAATTAAAAACAATAAATTATAAAGTAATAATAAAATTATGTGAAAATACAAAACATATCAGTATATAAGTAGCACATAAATACCTTCTCCAGAATATAATTAGGTTGAGAAAAAAAAATCACAAAGTTGAGAGAACACATTTTGGGCAAAACTGCCCCACCCTCCCCTATAACGGTTTAGGGGGATAGTCGAGGAGGGTGTGGGATAACAGGTATCACCATATTGTAACCCATCACCATTGAATAAGCTTGATACATTAGCTTCAACCGGTTTCTGTATGTAAATAAATGTAATGAAGTTGAGAATTACATCAATGCATTCTTCCATGTGATCCAAGTTATCGCCAAACCATGGAACGGATTTGCACTTGAATCTAATGCACACCCCAATTTTGAATGTTACAAATGAACAAAAATTAGATTTGAGTAAGTATGGAAGTTAAATATTTTGAGAAAATGAGAACTAAACTAACTGGCTCATGAAATTGTGACTGCACTCATATTTTGATGTGTAATCATCTTTATAACTGATCTTATGGGGGGCTCTTGCTAAAAGTGCATGTAACGGAAACATATCAAGTTTGGACAAACGAATGTAGAAACTAAGGCCTCAGTATGCTTATACCATTCTTGATTTTTAATAGAGAGGGATTTGATCCACTGCAGTCAGATGTTGGTCAGCCTTGCTTTAGATCAGGTATGGGCAACCTTTGGAAAGATGCGGGCTAAACTTTACAATATTTATGAAGTCGCGGGCCATAGATAATAGGTAGGTCTAGTTGTGAAAAAATAATCATGATACGGTTCTTTATATTTATAAAGTATAATGTTAAAGATACATGAAAGCGAACAATATTGAACTGACTAGGCATTTACTTACAATCAGCAGAAATTAATGAGAAGCTTGAGCTTGAACTTGAGAAACAAAATAATCAAAGTTGGCGTCAATCCCATTAATACACAAGCGCAGAGTGTTTTCCACATTTTCATCTGTCAGTCTGGTTCGATACTTTGTTTTAGGCCTATTGCAGCATTTTTCTAGCACTGACCGGAAGGAACACCCTCGTAGTTCTGGCTTTTGTTTCCCCCTCTCACTCTCTTGCTGGCGAGAACTAAAAATATTTACTTTTTCGAGCGCGATTTTAAAATGTTCTGCAGGCCGCATCGAAAGTCGGGGCGGGCCACATCCGGCCCGCGGGCCGGGCATTGCCCATATATGCTTTAGATCAACAAATTTGGTGTGGAATGTATGTTAAAATTATAGCTAGGCCTGTATTCATTTTGAAATATCAAGCAAGTAGTAGGCCTAGGCTACAACTTATGAGAAGCAGGAATAGGCCTACATATTGCCTCTTCTACCGTATTTATTGCAAATATGAAAAAAATTGTACTACATAGAACGAACTAGATTTAGGCAGCACACACACAAGGCATTTCACATAGGCTATGCTGGAGCTGCATACCCAATTTTTTTTTCATAGCAAAAATGAGAAAATCTAGTTACATTAGTTTAGAAGATAGGTTGGGTTAGGCTATTCGTTTCAACAAGGCCTACCATAAGTTAGACAGACCTTAGGTTGCTTGTAAAGTAGGTTAGACCAAGCAAAATTCGGAATCAAATAACATCGTGCTATCGGAAACTCGTGAACACTCTGGGCCGAAATGCAAATCATCCGAAGATAATTAAAAGTGTGGTCCGTACCTCAAATTTACCCGCCGTAACCACAAAAATTTGGCAGCAGAGCGTGTTATACCGGCCTTTCCACTCTCTTAGCATTAATAATTGATTGTAAATGATTACCTGTCTCCTTCAAACGATCCACAACAAAAATAGGCGAGAAGACTGAAAACTCGAAACAGCAGTAGAAGTGTGATAACTTAACCTCGCTCAAACGATTTTTTCTAACCTGGAACTTTTGGAATATATACCTCGAGATTTTTAAGTCCAACACATCACAAGTTTTTATTTGTATTCTGACATGTATGAACAAGTATGAATCCCACACTTCATTATTATAACATTATAATCGGGGAAATCAAAGCCTTTAAACAGAATACAAACACAATCGCTTGCAGCGCCCCAAGCTCCCTGCCCAGTAACTAAAACTATGAAAATGTTATACTCCATATTTCCTATCTACATGTATGAAAATATTTTCCCTACCTTCTTATTTTTTTTGTGAAAATTGAAGAACACTGCCCTCGCCCTGAATAAAATATTTGATTGATTCCAAATTCTATCATAGCCTATTAAATCAAAATTAATGCTCTTAAAACGTTCTTGATATAAATTATTTTAATTAATAAAGAGAGAATGTGCCCAATGGGCATAAGGATATGGTTCCATTATTCCAAACAGAAATGCGTCAGAGATACTGTTCTGTTAGTGCACTGGTATTTGTCACATTTATTTCCACACAATTCACAGATACACTCGTCCGTTGGTTCATGGAAGGCCTTCAGACTGCATATGCGATGGTGGAATCCGTGTGTTGCGAATCGTGTCACTATGTGCCTCAGCGCATATTCTGCTTCCATCCAGTCCCTGGTTTGCATGGCTGTGGTGGTGTAGAAATCTTCCTCAATGTTGTCCCGCTTTGTTTGTAGTTCTGCTAGCAGGTCAGTGTATGCTGCCGTAGATGGCAGGAGCATCTGCAGTCTCAGGTCCTCCACCAAGAACGTTTCTCTTGTCAGGATGTAGGTGTACCTAGACAGGGAATAATTCGAAAGCCCAAGTACCCTTTTCAGGTATCTCGCTTTCAGACTTTCCAGCTCTCCTAGTTGTCTTTTTAACAGATGTTCCCAGACCAACTCTAGTCCATACGTGAGCAGAGGTAGCACTTTTGCCTCGAATAGTCTCATTGCCGTTGTTACAGACATTCACGATATGTTTCGAGTTTCACTTATACTACTTATGGCCGCTATGACTCTTTCTCTTAAGTGTACTGTAAAAGCTGTCACTGTAACCTGGATGGTGATCCCCAAATATTTGAATCTACTCTTTGGGATCAGCACATGACCCTTACACATTATCACTTCTCTTTGTTGAAGTCTGCCGCCTTTTCTGCAGGCTACGAACATTGTCTTTTTTTCATTGATCATCAGGTCGTTTTCTTCTGCCCATTCTGTGACGAGATCCATCGCCTTTTGCAGCTCGCCTAAATCTTTCGAAGCGAGGGCCATATGATCGGCATAGATGTAGATGCTTGTGTCTTGTGTACCTTCCTTTACTTGCCCACTACATCACTTGTGATGATGTTTAACAATACTGGGCTTAGGGGGTCGCCCTGCAGTGCTCCAACAGTTTGGCTTATCCAGGTTGATTTTGACAGCCCATCGCTGACCTGCACTTGATTTTCAGCAAGGATGTTCGCGATTAGTTTTGTCATTGCTGACTGCCCTATCATCTTCTCAAGTTTTTCAACAAGTGTCCTTCTGTTGATTGTGTCGAAGGCTTGGCTGAAGTCAATGAAGACTGTGTACATCTTCTTATGGCTTCTTATTTTCTCCTGGATCTCCGTGAGCAGATTCCCAACGGCCATCAATGTCGATCTGCCATGCCGAAAACCATATTGCTCTTCTGGCAGGAGTGGTTCTACTATGGCGCACAACCTTTGCATTAATAACCTCGTTAGAAGTTTCAAGGACACAGATTCCAGCGTGATTCCTCTGTCGGACCCGGTTGGCTTGCATCGCCTTTCCCCTTTCACAGCAAGTTTGGTAACTGATTTGCGCCATTCGTCTGGGATATGGCCTCTTTTGACACACTCGTTTAGTAGTTCTGTCCAGATGTATTCCAGACTGGGCAATGTCAGCTTCATGTGTTCATTGCAAATCCCACTAATCCTGGTGCCCTGCATGTCTTCCCTGCAGATATCGCCTTCCTCACTTCCCCTGACGATGTCCTCCTGTCTCTCTCCATAGAAATAGCTGATATATGTAGGCCTACATAATTCTTTTACCTCTTTGTATTCTTCTCGTTAGATATATTTGTAAAGTGTATTTAATTAATCTTGAAATGTAAATTTTGTAATATTATGACGAAGCCATGGATCATGTATCCCTACGGTGAATAAAGAATTAAATTGAAAAAAATATATATAGCCTATTATAGTCGTAAAGCTCGGTGAAAAAATAGTAGCTGAGAGACTGCAGCACCTCTTAGCCGTATGCAAGAGGTCCAAACACAATCTTATAGTATGAGCTACATCTAATTCTCTCTTCAGGTTTTACTTTATATGGGGATTGTCTGTAAATTTCTTACAAAGGTTGGCACTTCTCACTTTTACCACAGTACATTTAGAAAATTTCATTTTGCAGGATTTTCTAAAAAATGACACAAACCATTTTGTACACAATTTACATAGAGTACCAGAAATTTTATTTAAATCATTTTTTCAAATAGATTCTCTGAACGACGGAAACTAGATATAAGCTATTAATCTCACCCACAAACTCAGGCGTATGATTTAGCTTTGAATAAAGATTAAAGAACTCAATAAACATTCCTGTCGCATGGCAGATCATCACCCCAAAAATAAAAAAGAAGATACATTTACAGGCTGCAGCATTTATCGTTTCCCATTTTCAAAACCATGTAACACATTTATTTAACAAAGAAATAAGCTACATTGAACATTTTTAAATGTCTTACAGTCTTGGATTTGCAATTCTGGTCTTACTTTTTGAATATGATGTCCTTGAGATGCCCTCTATTAACTTCAACACATTGCTGCAATCTCCTCGTATATTGGCCATTACGCGATGTGTGGTTCTTGCGTAACATTTGCAATTTCCTGCTGAATTGCATTTTTAAGACTGTTAATATCAGACTACAGATAGCCCCACAAAAAAAATCTGGTGCAGTAAGGTCAGGAGATTTGTTGGGGCATTGGATACCACCAAACCTGGAAAGAATTCGGCCGGGGAAAGCAGTATGAAGCGTGTCCATTTAAAGATGTGCAGTATGTGCTGAAGCACCATCCTGTTGAAACCATTATCTCTCAATATCCCAGTTACGATGTGTCAACTCTGGTAGGAAGAAAGATTTCAGTATCTGATTGTAAAGTTCAGAGATGACTGTCACCGAAGCACCATTATCGCTCTCCAAGAAATAAGGGCAATAATACCCTGTGCTGCAATGGCCCACCACACCACGACCTTTGGACTGTGAAGTGGCCGCTCGTGGATTTGCAGGAAATTGCAAATGTTACGCAAGACACCACACATCGCGTAATGGCCAGTGTACGAGGAGATTGGAGCAATGTGTTGAAGTTAATAGAGGGCATCTCTAGGACATCATATTCAAAAAGTAAGACCAGAATTGCAAATCCAAGACTGTAAGACATTTAAAAATGTTCAATATAGTTTATTTCTTTGTTAAATAAATGTGTTACAGGGCTTTGAAAATGGTAAACTATAAATGACGCACCTGTATAATAGGCATAGGCAGCTACTCTGTCCATCAAAATGATATAGTCAATCATGCATGACTCACCTGTTGTTTATACTTCAAATCCCATCCTCCTTTTAGATGCAGCAGATCTGTCCATTATGGCTTTTTAAAAATAGTCTTACAAGGGAACTGTATTGGTTGTCATGTTGAAACCTACCCTCAAATTTAGCCTGTCGGTAGGTCTTCATTGCAGATAGACACATGCCAAAAAATTAGCTGTTCATATAAACTTTAAGCGGGTGAAATTTACCAGTATTTGAAAATCTTCGAAATACTGAGTAGCCTCACACAGCTGTCAGCAGAAGGTGGTTGGGACCTTCTCTACTAGTGAGCTGGCCAGTGCATCAGAGCTGTCACAGTTGCAAAGCATGGATCCTGCTTCTCGTACTCGTATTATAGGCCTATGAGTAGGTAGTCTTATCTCTCCCTACCCTTATCACTATGGACGATAATAATATTATAATAAAAATCAGGTAAACTGATATAACAAAGTGCCAATATGTTTTTGTTGAATCAATTATAATTGCAATTATGATATGCAGAAAATAAGTTTTTCTAATCAGATTAAAATCAACCAGCGTCAGCAGAACTACAGGTTTGTGATACCTTGACAATCGCGCACTCACATAAAAATAAGAAATAAAATTTAAAAAAATCCATGTCAAATCGGCCAGCTACGGGATTTGTTCCGGGGACTTCCAGAATACGAGTTCAAGACATTACCATTTGGCCAACACAGTCAGTTTGACGGTGATGTTTGATAAGCATATATGAAGGAATAGTGTTAACTGTCAAATTATACCGGTAGACAAAAATTAAAAACATGTGACCTTTAATTAGTTGTTACTCTGGTACCGGTCAACTGATTAGGTCCAAAATTAATAGGCTTCTTGCCATGGACGTTATTAATCCTTATACCAAGTTTCATGAAAATCCGATAAAGCATATTTGAGTTATGGGGCCTTTTGTCATATACCATAAAAATGCACTAAAATGGGCATTATTCTGGTACCGGCCAACCGATTTGGTCCAATATCAACAGACGTCTTCCCATGGACATTATAAATGTATATACCAAGTTTCATGAAAATCCGATAACGCGTACAGTATTTGAGTTATGGCGCTTTTAAATAAAAACACTAAATTGGGTTTGATGCCGGTACCGGTGAACCGATTCGGTTCAATAACAACAGGGTTCTTCCCATGGACATTATAAATGCGTATACCAAGTTTCATGAAAATCCGATAAAACGTATTTGAGTTATGGCGCATACAGACAGATGGACAAACATTTTCCGTCCCCCACACACAATCTCATAAAGTACCATACTGGCACTTAAGAATGAATAATACCCTCTTCTGATACACATGTTTGTATTCCAGTAGGTGTTGTGAAGTAATTAGTACCTGTTTAAGTGTTTAGAATTAGCAAAGTGAATTAGCAAAGTGGCTTATTATAATGAGCACTACACGTAGTATAATAGTCCAAGTTCTTAATACTTAAAGCGTTTTGTCTGCACAATAAATGTCAACACTGAGAATAAGTTGATTGAAGAACAATTAGTAATGACTAATGAGATTCGCTGCGCATGGCGAAAAATCTTTGATTTAATCTCGCAAATTCAGTAGACACACATCTAGCCTAAAACACCCACACATACTAACAATCATAAACAACTTCTCAATGTCTGACAGATTATATAGTTTCAAAATGATGAAATGATAAGAAGTGAATAAACAAAAATTATCTATTGCATTCAACGAGTAATGACGTAGCTTCATCCTCTACCTCATACCCCGACACCTGCTGTCGCTTATGTTCCCCAGCACGTGGGCTACTCAAGCCAGCTGTACAGATGCCTGCTGTTGTTATCTTATGGAATAATACAAACACGTTTTCACCTACTTAAAGTTCATAGGAGGAGCTAATTTTTTGCATGTGTCTATCTGTAATAAAGACCTATCGATATGCAAAATTTGAGGGTAGGTTTCAACTGGCATGGTTTTGACGGCTTCCTTGTTAGTTTACATTGGCTCAATATAAAAACAGAAACAACAACAACAACAATAATAATAATAATAATAATAACATGGAACAATACAAACACGTTTTCATCTACTTAAAGTTCATATAAGCAGCTAATTTTTTGCATGTGTCTATCTGTAATGAAGACCTATCGATATGCAAAATTTGAGAGTTGGTTTCGACATGACAACCCGTACGGTTTCCTTGTTAGTACACATTGGCTCAGATTAATAAAAAAATAAACAATAAACAACAACAACAATAATAATAATAATAATAACAATAATTAATAATAATAAGGATAATTAGAAGTCTTCGTCTACCTTAACTTGAATTAATGCCTTTTTTAATTGAAATAAGTCAATATGGCTCTTTTTTTATGAATATTACATTCACTTGAGACAAACTCATCTACAAAATAAAAAGGATGATATAAAAGCAAGACATGCAATTTCCTTTTAATTTTTACAGTCCTGGTAGACAAAGGAAGCTTATTACCAAAATGGATACCGTTATAAAAACATGTAATTTTATCTGCTGTCTACATTGTGGAAGATCCAAATTAAAATGATTCCTTGTGCTTACGTTATGTACATCTGATCTCAAGTCATGACCATTAAAATTGGTATGCGTATGTATCAAACTTGTGTATATAAACAGTCATTTTTTTCAGTTCAATAAATAGGGCCTACAAGGCTCATTCAATTTCTTATAAAGCATAACTTGTATTGATTGCCCTTTTCTGACATCTCAATACATCTCTAGCATCTGCAGCATGATCCGATTAACGAATACAAGAACTGATAGACTTTTGTTAGATAATCTAAGGGAATAAATGATCTTAATTTCCATAGGAGAAAAATATTTTTGACATTTTATATAAACAAATTTAACATGTGGCTTCCAAGAGAGTTTTTTTATCTAACTCTAGACCAAGTAGTCTGACAGATGGCAAATTATTCATTATATCTCGTAAAATGAAATTCATTATTTTTGTTTAAGAGTTAAGTACAAAGTCATTAACTGAAAACTGAAATTTTACAAGTTTTTCTTAAAATGAAAAAGATCATCATCATCCTATCATGTATTAGGCCTAGGGGCCCGTTACGGTCTCAATCCATCGTTTAAGGGGTCTGCCCAATGATCTCTTGCCTGATGGTTGGTAATTTAGAATTTGACGGGGCTCATTCTTCTTACGTGGGATATCCAGTTGTTTCTATATTTTTGTATATAGTCCATGATTGGTTCTGCTTGTAATTCTTTCATAATATCATAGTTTCTTTTGTGATCCGTTCTTGAGTAGCCTGCAGTGCGCCTCATAAATTTCATTTCTGACGTAGTTAGTCTCTGTGTATCCATACTACGTATTGTCCAGGTCTCACTGCCGTAACACAATATCGGTCTGGCTAATGTTTTGTAGATTCTAGTACGTGTGTGTTTCTGTACTATGTTAGGTTTGAAAATGTTATTAATTATTCCTGTTACTCTGTTGAATTTGATAATTTTTTGACTGAAATCTTTTTCTTCTTCATATGAGAGTTGATATCCAAGGTAATTAAATGTATTGGTTTGTTCTATGTTTTATTGTTAATGACAATTTTACTGCGAACTGGATCTTTCCCAATAAAGGCCATGACTTTAGATTTTTCTGTTGAGATTTCCATATTGTAATTTTTTGCAATTTGATGGAATGAGTGAACTGAACGTTGAAGGTCATCTTCTGAGTTCGCTATAAACACAATGTCATCTGCGAACAATAGGATGTCCAATTTATATAATCTGTTAAGTGGTATGCTACCATGTGGTTTTAATCTCCATTCTTTAATGGCAGAGTTCATGTATATTATGAAGAGCAGGGGCGAAAGACCGCAGCCTTGTCTGACACCTTGGTTTATTGGTCTGCAATCAGACAGTTTGTTTTCCATTTTAACTTGTATGTAGTTATCTTTGTAAATATCAAATTGATCAATTGATCCGGGATTCCATCATATGCAAGAATTTCTAATAATTTGTTTCTATCGACTTTATCGAAGGCTTTCTTCAGATCAATAAATGCCATGTGTGTCTCAACATTAAATTCTCTGTGCTTTTCTATTAGGAGTTTCAGAGTGAAGTATCCATTAGCACATGATCTTCCTTTTCGGAATCCATTCTGAGCTTCATCAAATGTATTTGCATAGTAATCAGTTAATTTTGATTTTAACAGTTTGGTGTATATTTTATAGCCTGAATTCAGCAGGCTTATCCCTCTAAAGTTATTGCAATTATTTATATCTCCTTTCTTGTGTAGTGGGATTACAGAGGCTTGTAGCCAACTTTTAGGGGGAGACCTTCATTATAAATTCTATTAAAAAAGTTTAAGAGCCTTTCATTAAAGGCATATCCTGCATATTTGAATAGTTCTAAATTAAGGCCATCTTCACCTGGGGCTTTGTTATTTTTGCATTGGAGTAGTGCGGTTTCTAGTTCTTCAAGTGTGAAAATATTTGTAAAGTTATTGTTAGAGGACAGGAGATTTATGTTTGAAAAAGATATATGTGGAATATATACACACCAGGTAAAGTTATAATATGTTAAGACTCTATGCATTTAAGGTATTCAATTCTTCTTTATTGAGATGAAGAATACTTAGAGGCATGTCATCTGAACAGAATTCTACTCTACTTATATAAACTCAGTGAGAATAAGGGTAAGGAATCTTTTATTTCTTAAGTAGGAATTCAAGGATATAACTTTGAATGACTGAGATTTAAAATAATTCATAGCTTCACATTGTATTTCAAGGAAAGAGAAATAAACCTGATAAAGGAGTATTAAGGTACAACATACCTCGTTAACAATAAGAATCCTCAAAACAAATAAGTTAGGAGTATAACTTAAAACAGGTTGCGACAGATGGGGCATGTTGCTTTGTTGCTTGTGCTGAACCACTGATACTGAAAATAAAACAGATAAAAGATTTATTAATAATCGTCATGGATGGCTTTTTCTATTGACAAATAGAAATTAAACATATAATTTACAATCAGCAAACAACAAACCGTAACAAAATTATATGGATGGAACATTTCAGTCCATGAAACAAAAGTACAATTTTTTTTATATATACAGTATTTATGTTCTTAATTTTTTATTAGCTGTAACATATTCTGTTAGGTTTTATTATCCAATTACAATGAAATAAAAAGAAATGGATGTGACAAGATGTGAACACTGTTCTTACCTCAGAATAGATTTCTCTAAGAGCGAAAATGCCAGAAAATGCCACAGGGAGCTGGTGGAAGCTTTGGAAACAAGGACCCTCCATATTGAACTTCGAGATTTTTATAGGCTGGGCTATGCATGCGTTCATACTTCCAACTACTGTAATACAGTTGACTGGCACAATGCCATTGTGTATGCATGTTTATAGGTGTCTGCTGCTTATTCTATCCTACATCTTGTACCCATAAACTGAATCATACCTAGGTACTTACTTTCCATACCTTGCCCTTTTGCTTGTATATTTAAAAATTTCAAAATGATCCGACATCATTAAAAATAGTTGCCATGACTTATGTTCCATCTCTCGTATTTAAAATATTGTACATCAAGAATTATTTGGTTGAGATGGTTCACCACAATACTGTATATGATACGAACTGGTACAAAGGATACAGTTCTAAATTGCTATTTATGTATAAAGTACGCAAAATAACGCTTTAGCGGATGAATCTAGTATAGCGGCCGAGGCGAAAGCCAAGGCTGACATACTGGATGAGTCCGCTAAAGTGGTGCATGTAATATTTTTTAGTAAAAGCTATCTAAATTATATGAAATAAAACAAAAATACCGTATAATTAATTATAATGAAAGGTAGTCAGCCATTTGTTAAAGTTATATTCTCATGACCGTCTGTATCACAGAACAACAATGAACCGTACGTACCAATACGAAATGCATAATATATATGTGGCTTTTGTAAACAGTAATGCATATGAACTAATATTTAAGAAAAGCTTGTGGAAATATGAATGATAATCCCGAGGAAATTTCAATCCAAGCCAGAAACATTGAATTGGAGCTGGTGAACGGCAAATTGTATGAGAAGGAATATATTGCAAGCATTCCATGGTGAATGAAGATGTGAAAAGTTGTTGGCTTATAGGCCTATCTGTAGTTATATGATGAAGTACGCTACCCTGTTTTGCGAAAAACCCTGGTAAAGTTTCTGATTATCATAAAGAAACATATTGGCTTAAATTTGTTGTTTTATGACCAATTATGTGCTTAAATCCATGTTAATGTTGGTGTGACTGGTCAATGCCACCTGGATTTTGTTTATAGGTTGCCATGACGACTTAAAGTACTAGGCTGATAAAACTGCATTTTGAATGCAGTTTTATGCAATTTTAGCAGCCTTGGTTGCTAAAATGCAATCTTTTGGCGTGTTGCCAGTCCGACAAGCAGTTGTTTTAGAGAGCGTGTACTAAAAAAGTATAAATGAACTTAAATTTCAACAAGCTACACAAAAGAAACTCACCAAACATGGAGAATGAAACTTCTTTTTGCACGTGGAACAACACTGTCGTGGAATTTGGAAATTACTTCCATGTAGAATGGAGAAACATATGTAACATTCTTCTAATCCCTCAAACTTCTTATCTAGGTTACTCTTCCACAAGGCCAAGCCATCCCAGATAGAGCCATTCTAAAATCATACAAACAAAATATTATATTATATAAATATCACACTTCCTGAGATAGTGATTTGAAATGGGAGGTAAACTTACTGAATTACTTAATATACACAAGGAAATTATTTAAAGTTTACATTTTAGAACATAATATCAAAAAAATTATAAAGCAAGTACCTGGTGAGTTAAGAAAACTGTCAATTGCATCATCCAGTTACGCCACTGGCCAGAATCTACAAGCTGTTTTCCACTTTCAACCCGAACAGGACCCAATGGGTAGTTGTTAGGCAGATGTACAGAAAGTTCCATAGAAGATTCATCCACTTTGTATATTGCTACCACCTCTCTCACGCTTGGATGAACCTTCACCTGCAAAATATAATATTTGTAGAAATAGATTCTTAGGAGCTCAAAAGTGTCTAAAGAGGAGAAAAAATAAATCTTATAGGAAAAGAAATAAAGTATGTTCTCTACACAAAGAGCAAGCAATTCAAAATCTTAAACCTGCTTATAGTTCTCTCGGTTTTCTCAACCTCACTTGGTAAGTAAAACATCGGCATTTCCTTCTGCAGTCTGTCGGAGTATATTATTGTTTACTGAGGGTAAACAGTAGTTTGCACTCTCAAATCAAAACAGGTAGCAGGTTCTGTTGCCAAGTCAATCCAATAACAATAGTAAGAATAATACAAAATTTCAGCATTTCTTTGCTTCTTGTTTCCAGCTGACACATGGCAACATGTAAACTCACTTCAAAAAAGCAACTAGGGACGAGTGTTTCCTTCTTGCATTAAAGAAACAACACTTCAAAGATCACACCACTGGGGACGAGGACAGCAAGGTGACTATATATTCATATTTTGCTCGCAAAGGGTTAAAAAAGGAAGGAAAGCGTTGCATGGATAATCCAAAGTTTGCTGTAGTTTTCCCCCTCCTAATGGATTTGTTTTCTTTGCCAAAGCAGTGCTAGCATATCACCAGCATCCACACTTGCCATCAAACTGATTTATTTTGCATGGATCCTCCCCATACTCCTCCAGAGGCATCAGACCACAGCAATGACCGAGATTCAAAACTGTGAAGATTCTACAGCCCCTTACTTTGGCCGGAGTTGAGTAGATATCGTAGATTGCATGGAACTCTTCAGGCATCTGAAATCCCCTTTTCTGCAATCCTACATAGTGTTACATGGTGCTTAAACCTGCCTTATTCAAATGTACCTCTGGGCAATAATGTGTTAACTTAGGTATGGTAAGGAGATCAATCAATGTGACAAACTAACTTCAGATGCTGCTGCATAATTATTATAAAACAGCCATCATCAGATCTAGAAAGGCTGCTTTATCTGCTCCACCACAAGCAAAGCTGGGCAGCAGACTGGTTTGTAAACTCAATGGCATTTCCCGTAACTACGCAGGAGTAATTTTGTGATACAAATTGATTTGAAGTGTTGTAATCATATTGATTTACATAAGTATATTACTCAATATGCTTCCTCCCAAGCAGGGTTGAAGCTAGTTGGTATTGACTACTATTTGACATACTGTCCTCCATGGTAAATGAACACTACTTGACAGGACTGCACCTGACCCAAAACTGCGCTGAGGAAGAGTATGATTGACGTCAACGTTTTCCCCTTTGTCCCTCTTTCTGCTGTTCCCATCATGCTTTTTAGAGTTTGCCTGCTCCAGGCTCAAAACCAGACAGCTCAGTATTTGACAATAGCTGCTATAAAATACAATGAGGGAGATTTAGAAAGTATATAATTAATAACCTAACAAAATTTGTTATCCATAAACAGTTAGTTTCATTCTTGCGGTAGATGAATATTAATCACCGAATTTAAGGTTTTCAAACTTACCACCATGTTTCTATTCTGCAAATTTTTGCTTTGCACAGATTTCATCTCTTCTGCACATAATGAAGGAGAACAATGAGCAGATGTCACCTGTTCCACGAGGCTTGCCACACGAGGTTCAATATCACTCCACCATTGTCGCACAAAAGCTGGCAGGCGCCTTAATGTGCTGTAATACACCTAATAATAGGGAAAAAAGCTTTTGGATTACTGATATCCACAGAAAAGTATCATGTAACACTACACACAGTAAAATCTTTCATATGCATGAACTCATTTTGGATAGCCTTATGAAAATTTCAGTTCCGAGGTTGCGAAATATTTTTAAAAACTATAAAACTTGTAACAGATTTGTTTGATTCTTTATATGCTTTTTGATTAAATATTAGGAATTTCATCTAAGTAAAAATCATAGTATGTCTATTTTTTTCCTTTGGTGTATCTTTTTTTACTGATTTTTTGGTAGCATCCCTAAATGTTTATTTAGTGAGAATACTTTTGGTTCGGAATTTTTACTGTACCAGGATCAGAAAAGGTATGCAATCATGGGAGCCCGGACATTAGGCATTTAAAAAAAGAAAAGAAGAAGAAAAAAATAAAATAATAATAATAATAATAATCACTCAAATAGTAAGACTAGAATTTTTTTCTTTACAGTAATTACACTCCACTTCCTACAGTATGTTGTAGTTTACGTCAAATAGTTGATACATCTACTGGACACATTTTATTCTAAATCAGCACAAATATCTGATAAGTATCTTCCAGTTTCTCTTTAGATACTTGAAAATTAAATGAAAATAATTCATTAATTGCCACACTCTGTGAATTACTAATTACAAATTTTCATTTTTTTGAAACTTTGTTGAATACAGAATAATGAACACTAATCACATCTGAATACCTCTTTGTCAGTTCGAAAAACAATGCAAATCAGGAACAAGCACTTAGTCTCCAGAGATAAGGAATGGTCATTAGGTTTCAAAACTATTTTTTAAGTTAGTATGAATACGAAGTTATTAAAAACCGTGGCACAACTGAATAATAAAAATAAAGTTTAAAAACACTTATGCACCACTTACGTCACAGATAAAATCAGGACATGTTTCGGGAGTGTCCTGATTTTATCTGTGACGTAAGTGGTGCATAAGTGTTTTTAAACTTTATTTTTACTATTTTTTAAGATTTAAGGTTAAAATTACAGCAAACCAATACAGGAGCAGTAACAAGTACAATCTTATAATAATTACAATTTGAGTTGAACTTAGACACTTATGCTTCACTTACCAACTTTTTGGTAGAACATGTTTCAAGGACCCTTGTCCCCATCCTCGGCTACGTGTCGGGGACAAGGGTCCTTGAAACATGTTCTACCAAAAAGTTGGTAAGTGAAGCATAAGTGTCTAAGTTCAACTCAAATTGTAATTATTATATTATAGTTGCTTCACTTGCATAAGTACAATCTTGTTCAATATTTACATAAATGACCTAATCAGCAAATTGAAAACAGTGAAAGGAATTAAGACCTGTCTATTTGCAGATGACTTAGTAATCTGGACAACAGCTAAAAACACAAAAACACAACATCAAACCCTACAAAATACCATGAAGCGTAGTTTAGGTTTTTTTTTTTAAATACAATATAATTATACATGGTTATCCAATAAAAAAAGCAACTTACCCAGCAAGACATATGTTCCAAGAGTTCGCTGGTGCTTGGTTGAGAAAACTTTAGGGATGGAGGTGAAGAAAACATTTCTGATGTGGTTGCCAGCTTGAATTTAGGGTGTGTTGTCTGCAGCACTTGTTCAGGCATGAGCCGGAAGACATTCTGGAGAAGACTATTCAAGATTCCAGAGTTCCTAAAATTAACAGTTAAATGCTTTTTAAATAGCACACTACTCTACACTACAAAGCTGCATAGCTAACTCATTCACTGACAATTGAGGGCGTTAAAGCCAAAGTGGTGTAAGTCATGTTTTAAATTCTTTTAACCTAAGTATTCCAATGCAATGCCGCTGTATAGATTTATTAGCAGCAAGTCGTGTAAGTCCTATTATGTTTATACAGGGAGGACAGTATTAGGAGAGATTATTATAATGCATCTAACAAAATCTTCTGTTTCTCTAAACACATAAAATACTACTTTGGTTTTAACCGCCTCAATTGTTTGCCCACTTCCAGATGAGCCAGAAACTAGAAATTTGGCATAATTATAGCTTATAACTGATGGAAATATTCCAAAAAGTTTCTATTTTAAATTTTCTATCCCAAAAAATATTCAAAACGACAGTCGCAACTTTAAGGTCTGTGCAGACCTTCTTTGGATGCTTATAATAGATAAATGGTAAGTAGTATCGAAAAATCAATTGCACCAGCAGAAATGAATTTCGAGAGAACCACAAGTTTGGTCCTGTGACTTTTTGTCGTATCTCTATCGGTTGTACAGGGTGTTAAAAAATTACGTTTACAACGTTTCAGGGAAGATAGAAGAGGTAAAAACAAACATTTTATTTATGTGACAAAACTTTGGTATATGAGCCATTTATTGTGTAGGCCTACATAAGTGTTAATTGCAACATTCAAATTTTGTTCGTATTATCCAGAGATGGTGTCCAAACTGCCATTCACTGAAGGCACTGCACAACTGGTATCTTCGTACTATGGACAGTCTGCAACGCTCAAAAACGCCAACATTGTCTCAAATAACATGTGCAGCTTCAACAGTGCGAGCAACTAATTTTTCTGCCATATCAATCGGTGTCTCATACACAAGACGTTTCATGTCTCCCCACAAAAAGAAATCCGGTAGAGATAGGCCCGGTGATCGAGGTGGCCGCCACGGTACCGCCCCACCCCTGCCGATCCAACGATTGGGGAATGTAGCATTTAGATGGTTCCTGACACAACGATCAAAGCAGTACAAACAAAACTAATCGGTGCATGTTGTGATGGCAGTTAAGCCATCTACCCTTAAGTCCATCTAGCGGCAAAACAGAGCATATGCCAAAGTTTTGTCACAGAAAGAAAATGTTTGTTTTTACCTCCTCTATCATCCCTGAAACGTTGTAAACGTAATTTTTTAACAAAACGGCAAAACGAAGCATATGCCAAAGTTTTGTCACAGAAAGAAAATGTTTGTTTTTACCTCCTCTATCATCCCTGAAACGTTGTAAACATAATTTTTTAACACCCTGTATATAGGCCTATATTGTTTTTATGGGTACATAACAAATATAATGGGATATTGCTATCATGATATGTCAAACAATATTTAATAGTCTAAATGCTCTAACTTATGCAAATATTATTAAGAAGTTGTATAATCCTTGCAAATAAAAATTCATTTTTACCTTAGCATAGTTGCATACTGGTAGCGGAGTTCAGTAACAGCCTTTCCACACATGTCGAGGACGATACTCCACAAGAGAAAATAAGCAGTAGTATAAGTGAATGCATCAGTAAATGGAGAAACAGTGCAACTATTCCCCAGACGTATTTCCAGTAACATTGTATCTACAACTGTCTGTGTTTCCTCCAGAGTTTTCTGCAATTTAGTGAGGCTGAGACCTTCTCCTTCTTTATCCTCAGAAGATGCAGCAAATGCTGCCGGTGTGTCCAATTCAATAAAGCTAGGTACCATTCTGAAAAATTAAAAATTATGAACCAATGTGTTGGAATTTAAATAAAACATCCCTACTTTAAAAGGAATCATTGTTCTTTAAGGAATAAAATTTGAATTCCTTCCACAATATTTACCATAGCAGCAACGAATTTAAATCTTGCTTTTAAAAGTTGGGATGGAAATATGATGAGAATATACTGCAACTCAGGTCTCTGACCATCACTGGTGTGCAAGAATTTTGTCTCTCAATTCTTTTACACTGTTGTAAATCTTCGCACATTGGTCTGTCACATTCATGCTTACATATGTGCCATCGATCTGAGCTGAGATTCAATCCACAACTTTGGGCACAGAAAGGCAGCACCACATAGACTGTTCCCCAAGACTGACCCGTTTTTAAGGAATCCTGAATTTAAAAAAACTACTGCTTCTAAAGAATAAATATTTAAGAACTGGCAAATATTTACAATATAATATAAAGTTCCTAACAATATAATTTGATGGGCAAACTAAACGAGAAGTTATTTTTCAAAGCATCTGCAGACTTTAAATAACTCAACAGTGGAGAGGAAAGTGCTTATTACTGATTCTTAGAATAAGTAAAATTTATTGATACTGGTATCATCTCTTGGTGCAGTGATGTAATCATTGATCTAGATCAAATAAACTTCTACTTTCGATATCTTAAATTTTCTTCAGTCAATATTTCATTGCCCTTTAGGTTGAAGCATAGTTGTTGAATTGTGTTATTAATACAACATTTTATTAACCCTTGAGCCGGTTTGATGTTTCAAGCATGCAGCGGATGTTTTCTACTGCTGGGGCAGTTAAGACTTTCCAGGAATGTACTGAGTAAGTCAGTCTCTTAACTCAAATATCTTACAAATGTATTGACCAATTCTGAAACTGTTTATACAAGGATAAATCTAGATCCTCAATCCACGAGTGAATACTTTTGTTCTGCTAACTATAAATATGAGAAGGGGAAACAGCTCACAATAGAGAAGAAATTCTTGGTTTAAGTCCGCAAACCAGTTGTTCAGACTCCAACTAATGAATTCCCTTTTCAGTTGATATGAGAGGACAGTAAACTCTCGCAAACAAGGTCGGCCTTCCATAAATCCTTCCCTAATCATCTTGTATTACAAGAGATTCATTTAATAGAAAAAAATACTGGGCCTGGGGGAGAAGGCAAAACCACAAAAGCATTGTGAAGTGTGACAAAAGAATAAAATAAGGGGATGCTACTCAAACCAAGCACATATAGGTACATAATAAAACTTGAACTTGTTGAAAGTTTTGCAACTTTTAAACAGACTAATAAAATTATAGAATCATATGAAATTTCAGTAATAAAAACTATAAATTTCATACCATTCTATAATTTTATTATTGCATTTTCTCTTCATTTGAGGCTAATCCCCTTTTAAGGGGAAGTGTTTTATCCTATCTCCACATTGTTAAAATATGTCATGTCCATGTTCCTTTTCATATAAAACTGCTGAAAACTGATATACAGGTCTAGCACAAATGCTTCACCCAATTTCATTGCTGTGTATTATGAAAAGTACGAGGCTTGCAATGTTGAATCATATACTCAATAAATAAGAGAGTAGGCCTACTCAATAAAGAGACACCAAGTTTTCAACCTGCAACTGCTACAAGTGCTTGCTGTGCCCTTTCCGTGTAACATGACAAACATCTACACGATAGTCCAACTCCATTCAAACACGCTGGAACATATCATGGTCAACTCTAGCCTCAATCACATGGATCAGATCTACACTTCAACAAGATTAACTGGCAAGGGTGGTAAACTTTATCTTTGACAAAACCCCATAGGGAAAAAAAAAATCACAGGGGATCAGATCACGCGATCGGAGGCCAGTGGAGTGGTTTCCTGTGGCTGTAAATCTCGAATACCCACCACACGCTGTCTTTTCATTTGGTGGATCCTTATGATGTCGTGTATGAAATGTCTTTCTACAATGCTTACTGATTTTGTTGTGTGAAATTCAAGCACACATTTTGCCCGTTTTATAGCTATCACAGCCATTTTTCATATCTAGATGCCTAACAGTCGAACAGGTGTAGTGAAATACTCCTGCGAATTTAAACAATTTTAAACAGATCTTGGTAAGTTTCTCTTTTCATTGGTATAAGATTCAATATTGTAAGTCTCATAGATAGATAGTTTCTGTCTAGTATCGCATTTTCTACAGCATTTGTCCATAATAGAAATAAAAATTGAATAAATAAACTTTTCTATTATATTTTAAAGGGTTCTAAACCAGAATTTTGAAAGTATTTGAGCAAGACTGTAATTAGGTTATGAAAAAAAGGTACATGAATATTAAAAACTATAACTTCCATAAAATCTGAGTCAAGGACAATAATACCTTAGTTCATGCCTAGTACATACCATTCCTGTTTTATCAATATTGTCCCAACTTGGCTACACAGAATGGAATCTTGGACTCTTACAGTAGACAGAAGTAAGAGATATATCTTTTGCAATGTGGGCATATAGAGCGTAGGCTACTGTATACCCCCCATCCCCCCCCCCCGTGGGAATTTCCGACACATATATTTTTTTGTTGGTATTCCCATCTAGTTTCAGTTTTCAGTTGTTTGCCCCTTATCAATTACAGCATTTACCCGGAAACCCTGGAAATCCGGAGAAAATGAGTTTGTTTTAATTTTTCTTCGTTCTTTGCTCCTAATATGCCCAGGGAATTTCTGGCTCACATATTTTTTGTTGGTATTACCATCTAGTTTAAGTCTTCAGTTGTTTGCCCCTTATCAATCACAGCATTCACCCGGAAATCTGGAGAAAATGAGTTTGATTTAATTTTTCTTTTTTCTTTGCTCCTAATATGCCCAGGGAATTTCTGACTCACACATTTTTGTTGGTATTGGCATCTAGTTTAATGTTCCAGTTGTTTGCCCCTTACAAATTACAACATATCCCCGGAAAACCCGAAAAACCACTTTTATACAGAGAAAATGACATTGTTTTATTTTTTAAATCTTTGTTCTTTGCTTCTAATATTCAAAGGGAATTTCTGAATCATATGTTCTTTTGTTGGTATTGCCATCCAGATTAAGGTTTCAGTTGTTTGCCCCTTATCAATTACAGCAAATCCCCAGAAAACTCCGAAAACCACGGAAACCCGGAGAAAATGACTTTGTTTTAATTTTTTAAATCTTAGTTTTTTACTTCTAGTATTCAAAGGGAATTGGTGACTCATATGGTTTTGTGTTGGTATTGTCATGTAGATTAAGGTTTTAGTTGTTTGCCCCTTATCAATTACAGCAAATCCCCAGAAAACTCTGAAAACCACGGAAGCCCGGAGAAAATGACTTTGTTTTAATTTTTTAAATCTTAGTTCTTTGCTCCTAGTATTCAAAGGGAATTAGTGACTCATATGGTTTTGTGTTGGTATTGCCATGTAGATTAAGGTTTCAGTTGTTTGCCCCTTATCAATTACAGCAAATCCCCAGAAAACTCCGACAACCACGGAAGCTCGGAGAAAATGACTTCGTTTTAATTTTTTAAATCTTAGTTCTTTGCTCCTAGTATTCAAAGGGAATTGGTGACTCATATGGTTTTGTGTTGGTATTGCCATGTAGATTAAGGTTTCAGTTGTTTGCCCCTTATCAATTACAGCAAATCCCCAGAAAACTCCGAAAACCACGGAAGCCCGGAGAAAATGACTTTGTTTTAATTTTTTAAATCTTAGTTCTTTGCTCCTAGTATTCAAAGGGAATTGGTGACTTATATGGTTTTGTGTTGGTATTGCCATGTAGATTAAGGTTCAGTTGTTTTCCCCTTATCAATTACAGCATATCCCCGGAAAACTCCGGAAACCTAAAAAATCCGAAGAAAATGAGTTCGTTTAAATTTTTTAAAAACCCTTGTTCTTTGATCCTAATATTCCCAGGGAACTTCTGACTTACATATATTAATTTTTTTGTTGGCATTGTAATCTAGATTAAGGTTTCAGCTGTTTGCCCATTAACAATTACAACATATCCCCGTAAAACCCGGAAAACCACGGAAATCCACAGAATTTCTAGAACTCGGAACTTGTGATCTACGGTCACTGAAACCGTTATTGCGAAGTAATTCTTCTGCTTCAAGTGTGTCCCTTGCAGGTTCAAAAGGGTGAGCATATGGACTACGAGATATCTGCCATAATTGTGATGGTCACATGCAAAGAAAAGGGGAATCATATCTTCTAAACATGCCAAGTGTAAGTCAAAGTTGTTTTCTTTAGTTGCTCGCTGAAATCTCAAAATCAATGACACTTTGTCCATATTACCATTCCAAAATTGTGCTGTTTTACCGAATGTCTCTTCTCTAACTTCAGACAAGAAAGTTTGGTAGTGACCCTGGAAGGTTTGGTAAGATAAATTAATTATCATTCACAGATGTCAAATTAGAATATGAAGTGTGTTCTGTCAGGTTTCCAATCGCCTTCATTCCTTCAGCATCAGGATTTTTTCCAGTATTCTTTGTCATGCTGTAATTGGTAAGGGGAAAACAACTGAAACCTTAAACTATATGGCAATAGCAACAAAAATTATGTGATTCAGAAATTCCCTGGGAATATTAGTATCAAAGAGCAAATATGTTTTTTTAAATTAAAACAATCTCATTTTCTGCCGATTTTCGTGCTTTTCAGGGTTTACGTGGATATGCTGTAATTGATAAGGGGAAAACAACTTAAACCTTAAACTAGATGGCAATACCAACAAAAAAACATATGAGTCAGAAATTCCCTGGGAATATTAGGAGCAAAGAACAAAGATTTTAAAGAAATTTTTAAAAAGTTAATTCCTCCGGATTTCCGTGGTTTTCGGAGTTTTCTGGAGATATGCTATAATTCATACGGGGCAAACAACTGAAACCTTAATCTAGATGGCAATACCAACAAAAAAACATACGAATCAGAAATTCCCTTTGAATATTAGGAGCAAAGAACAAAGATTTAAAAAATAATACATAGTAATTTTCTCCGTATATACGTGGTTTTCCGGGGTTTCCGGGGATATGCTGTAATTGGTAAGGGGCAAACAACTGGAACCTTAATCTATATGGGAATACCAACACAAAAACATATGGTTCACCAATTCCCTTTGAATACTAGGAGCAATGAAGTAAGATTTTTAAAATATAAAACGAAGTGCCTTTCTCCGGATTTCCGTGGTTTTCGGTGTTTTCCGGGGATATACTGTAATTCATAAGGGGCAAACAACTGAAACCTTAATCTAGATGGCAATACCAACAAAAAAACATACGAATCAGAAATTCCCTTTGAATATTAGGTGCAAAGAACAAAGATTTCAAAAATAAAACTTAGTCATTTTCTCCGTATATACGTGGTTTTCCGGGGATATGTTGTAATTTGTAAGGAGCAAACAACTGGAACATTAAACTAGATGCCAACACCAACAAAAATGTGTGAGTCAGAAATTCCCTGGGAATATTAGGAGCAAAGAACAATGAAAAATTAAAACAAATTCATTTTCTGCGAATTTCCGGGGGTTTCCGGCTAAATGCTGTAATTGATAAGGGGCAAACAACTAAAATCTTAAACTAGATGACAATACCAACAAAAAAATATATGTGTCGGAAATTCCCACGGGGGGGGGGGGGGGAGGGTTTCATATTGGTAGCCCATGGTCTAATACAGGAGAATGTTGAAGATTAAATGGACAGATAAAGTAACAAACAAAGAAATTTTTAAAAATGATGAATACCAAATTACAATATAAAGAAATGAAAATAGCAATATTTTGGCCACATATTAAGAAACAGAAAACATGACTTGTTAGAATTAATATTACAAAGTAAAATTATTAGGGCATTTTTATATACTTTGTGAACTAGGCATCCAAAAAAAGTTTAAAAAACATGCGATATATCTTCCAGTAAACACAAATCAATTCTGCAAAAGAAGCGGCATGCATAGCTGAACAGGTTAGCCACAACATAAAGTTTTCCCTACATGCCAAAAAATTTGAAATAAATAATTACAGTCAAAATGTTGAAAATGACACCAAATAGGGGGTATAACCTATCTGTCGCTGTGACATTTAAATAAGATTACAGGCCATTAGATTTGAGGGAGGATGAATTTTTCCCCCTTAAATGGAGTTTTTCTTAAGAGGAAGTAGTACACCATGGTAGGTTAAATTTTTATTTTTATTATATATAAACATATATATATATATATTTATTTATTTTTTTTTATTTATATTTATAATATACTGCTAGAACATTATGTGAATCCAAAATAAATGTTCCAATTGCTATAAAAAAATTGAAAATATCTGTTCTAACAAATATGTTTAACAAGTAATAACATACTGAAGTATCATGTGGTTAAAAAAAAAAAAAAAAAAAAAAAAAAATCACAACAATTTTGTTTGAATATTTAATGATTTTTATAACTTTAACTTCTCAAGGCCATCTTTTGACTATATCTCCTGAAGCCTTTCAAATATCAAATCTCCCTATATGCAAGATAAGTCCATTGAAAATATATGTACTTATTTGTTTGTCCTTTCTGTCCTCTGCTCTCTTTACCAAATGAAATGGACTCACCTTACTAATAGATGATATGCTGCAAGCTGAAGTGGGATCACTGGAGAATGAATAAGATCACAACAGCATTGGACCATTGAGTCAACAGACTCACTATTGTTTTTAGACTCTGATACAAAGAAATACTGTGGCTCTATAAGCATCATTGCTTCACCAAGACTTTCCAGTACTGGTAGATCAATAAGCGAGAGAGTAGATGTTTTTGATACATCTGAAATAAAGATAATATTCAAATGTAAAATCTTTCTCTTTATGCATGTGTTCATGTGTACGTTAGATACAATAAATACACTTTAAATATAAAAATGAAATGGCAACATTAAGTCCAACTTAAAAGTTTTTTTCTTCTTCTTTCTTTCTTTCTTTCTTTCTTTAAATTTAGGAAAATTATCATAGGTAATGCCATGAGTGACTTGGAATTTATTTAGGGGAGTTCCAAGTCATGAGCTGCATTTATAATGGCTATTTAATGAACAAACTACTCCTATACAATTCAACGGCCCTAAATAGTGTGCTCACTCACTCCCTCACTTCGTGAGACATCGGGTATACTCGGCGATGTTCGTCTCTCGAAGTCTAAACTGTCACGAAGAGTACAAAATCAGGAAAAACATTTCTTTATTATATAAGGCCTAAGTAAAATGAACACAATGAACAAATATTCTAATTTTATTTTTACTTACAATTTTCATAGCTCTGAATCACAAACATTTTTAACAAACTGCCAGTGTAAATTTCTTAAAAATCCTGGAGTCAATTAATAATGGCGGACAAAGCTATAATTTATTGATAGTATAACCCTGGAAGTATCGCGGACAATAAAAATCCAAACAAACCACTCCTTTTCCCTTGAAAAATTATATAATTTCTGAAAATTACACTGAATTTATCAAATAAAATTCACATCATATTCATCTGTTAACAAACAGTTGAGAAACAAGACGTATTATCCACCGCTGTCTCGAGAATTACCCACAAGTGTCTACAGTCTAGAAGGCAGTGTTATTATCAGTATTCACAGTTAGCTCTGAAACGGCATAATCGAATCTGAGATCGTTTTCCCAGGCGCTTTCTAATCGTGAAATGTACTCTAAAGCCGGAATTTTAGCCGTTTCATTAATTATTAATGATTTAGTTTATGAATGATTCGAGTGAAACTGTTAATAAATATAATGCTTTAATAATTACTATACTCTTAATTTTTAATTTCTCAATTAATTATCTTGTGCGAAGCCACGGACACCTGTTAGTATGTAACAAATAATTAATAAAATGTATTAAAATTAAATTATTTGAATATCATCTTAGATTGACATTTTAAGTTTACTATTTCATGACATATGAACTATGTGGCTGTTTTTGTGAATAAAACATGATTAGTTAATAAACATCCATTTATTCAAGTATTCTTTGCTGAAATTTAGTATTGAAGATATTTGACACAAAACATAATTATTTATAAAATCACTAATTAGTGTGCCTCACAGTAATGCATATGACATAACTTGTCTGTCAGTGAGGTAGACCATTAAGGGTGCATAATTATTTATATTGTTATAGTCCAGGCGATGCATCGGTAAATACTGTTTCTTGAAATATAGTATTATACAAATATCAATAGATAGAGATGCTCAGCTGGACTATTTGGACAAGTACAATCGAAAGGGGGAGAATGATTAGCTTGTTTCCCGACTGTTGAGGTTGATTACAATTGAAGAGCGTTTTTCCAAAAGCCGATATCTACATGGATGGCTCAGTGCCAGAGGTGACTGAGTGCCATCAAGAAAAGTGCTAATATTTGTGTGTATTGACCAGCAAAGATCGTATTTTATCTACGCCAAACATGACTAGCAGCCATTACTGTGTCTGTAACTGATACAGCAAGGCTGTTTGTCATGTTTGGCTTAGATAGAATACGATCTTTGCTGGTCAATACACACAAATATTAGCACTTTTCTTGATGGCACTTAGTCACCTCTGGCACTGAGCCATCCATGTAGATATCGGCTTTTGAAAAAACGCTCTTCAATTACAATTGATTACAATTATTAAATGCCAACATTACTGAACTATGGAGTATGTTTCCAATAAAATATAATACGGATTTCTCAACAAATGTATGCATAATATTCACTTTATTTGCAGAATAAGTCTTAACATACCAAGACATTAATAGAATGTAATGGATTGTATAAGTAAAAATTACTTTCTTGTGTTGTTTAAAATAACCTGTCAGCTGTGAGATCACTGCCTACTAAATGAACGAGCAATCAATGAATTGAATGAGTTACCAGATTCTAATCAATGCTACCAATAGACATATGAGAAACAGTTAACCTAATTCAGATAAGCTATTATCAGATGAGAATAGAAACTCAATAACTGGCTCGCATCTATTCAAAATTGTGTCTTTAATCAATGCACATATATACTATTTCAATTTACGGATAAGTTAAGTTGTATAAAATAATTTGTTTTTATTTTGCTCATTGGCAGCATGTAATGTATTAATCACTGCATAATTAGAAGTTGTTCTAAAAAATATTGACTCTAACCTTGCCTACACACAACTCAAACCCATGGATTAAAGAAACTGATTCTCACGAGATTATTTTGACTATCAAAGAATTAAACTAGGTATACAAATAATCTATATCGTGCAATACAGATAAACTAAAATACTCACCAGCAAAGGTTCTGAAGGTCGCAATTAAGATGTCATTTACATCGTTAGCAAATACATCTTTCCATTCCACTCTTACTTTCTCTTTAAACTGTTTTACTTTGTTTCTTAACCTTACAGCATCAGAAGAATCCTCTTCAGTGGCAACTGACACGGCTATGTTTGCCATTTTTATATTTGTATCATCACATTCACTGTTCAAGATGAAGTTTGACAAGGCCTTGAACAGACAACAAACTGACACTGCAAATAAGGCTCCACTGTGCTCTTGGGAGAGAGATATTTCCGATTCACTTGATGATTCCTTTTCTACCTCATCTGGTGATGACATAATTCGTGATTCTTTTTTTGTATCGTCGGTTACTGTTTCTTTTGGAGTTACAGGCACTAACGGAGGACCACAATATGATGCAGCTGATAACAACATATTGCGACTATACTTCATAGTCAACATCCATGAAGCAAGTGATACAATAGTAGCGTCCCAGTGAGCAGATGACATCAGCTCTGGACATTTTTCGATTACAGCTGCTAGAAACCTTGCTGCAGCAGCAACTGACTTAACCTGAGGCCAGCGTACTTTGCTAAATAACACAAAATATAATAATAATTAATCATTAAAAGCTTACTTACTTATTCAATGGCAATAGACAATTCCTAAGCAAGCTAAAGGAATATTATCTATTTTATCGAACCCGAAGGTTCATTGCCGCTCTTACCTGAGTCCATCATTCAACCCATCCAATCATCCCTCACAAATCCCACTTCCCTTAAATCCATTCTAAGATTGTCCTCCCACCTACGTCTAGGTCTTCCGCGTGGTCTTTTCCCTTCGGGTCTCCCAGTCAATACTTTTGAGGTATGTCTTTCCTCCCCCATGTCCAGCCCATTTCATCCTTCGTGATTTAATTACCCTTACTATATCCGGTGAAGCGTACAGGTCCTGAAGCTCGTTATGCAATTTTCTCCAGTCCCCATTTTCATCCCTCTTGGGCCCAAATATTTCATTAACAACTAAACATAACAAATATTTATTCCAGGCTTACTGAGAGAATGATTTTGTGTTTCTTGTTAGGTACTGGTAAGGGTAGAGAATGTTACAGCAGCACAACAAGTAGGGTTGTTGCGTTTCTATGACAAAAGTATGGTGGCCTCTGGTATATTCACAGTTATTTGCTAAATATGTATAAATAAATATGTAATGGATAATCCAGTTTCTCTATCATGGGTCTATTCACAGTAAACATAATGAATATTAAAATTACTATGGAAAGAGCACAGTGAAGTGTTGACTTCTATATGAACGGCAATTTTCGCATTTAAATGTCAGCATCAGGGTTAGTAGCCTAAGTATAATACCAGCAAACTCCTGATCATCCATGGGTGGATTATCCAGTTTGCAAGTTAGCCATCCAAGGATATATATTTATAGCCTTTTTAAGTAATTGAGAGCAGAATATGGATTTAACGGGATTCAAGATTTTTAATTTCTTGCACTTCATTTCATCATATAGTGCATAGAAAATGTTACATGCTTCCAGGAAAGACAAGTGACATTCTGTATGCACAAAATGGTGACATGATGTGTGGAAATTAAAAATTAAGTGCTGGAAATTCAAAATATCACGCCTCGTTACATTTATATTCCACTTGCAAAAGTTTAAAATTTATATATTATACTATTATTGCTAATGAAAACACTGAGAATAACTTGCATTTTTGAGAAATTTAGTAGTGTTTAAAGCCTATTAAAATCACATTAGATTATATTATGTGTATACCATAACATTGCCTCAAGCTAGTAACTAATTCTGCATTTGGATTATCTGTGTTTTTCGATTATTCATGCAAGTCATGTTCCCAATTAACACAGATAATAGGATGTTTGCTTGTATGAATGTAACCTGAATTACAAGGGAATCTAAATACTCATATTCTATAGAGTTTTCCTCCCCATTACTTTCCACAATTTTTTAAACAAACATTATCTTTGAACAAGCTGGAACTATTCTTATAATTAAAAATTTTTCATCAGATTGGGGTTTTTAAAGGCAAATTTGACATGACAGATTTGTGATATTTTTACAGTTTCACATCATTTCAGTGGGAGATTAACAAACCTACAACATTTTTTTCAAGCATTTCATGATAATATATGACGTGCATTCAAATTTCACGATCTTCAATTCTTTCCTTGGAATGGAAACACAAACATCTGGTAGATTTAAAAAAAAATTTAAAAAATAAATAAATAAATAAATAAATAAACAAATCAATAAATTAATTTAAAAAAAGATGAATTCTGTGTATTTAGCTGGAAAAAGAGGTAGCATTATTTGGCATGCAAAAGCCATCTAGAAACAACTTCTGTTATCTACATGTGATATTTAATTGTGTACAGTAAAATACCAGTATAACAACACCAGTATAACAAAATTATGTATTGGTCCCTTCTCTTTTCCCTATTTAATACGTGTTAAAACATTTCATTATAACAAATTTAGAACTTTCAGTATAACAAAATAAAATTTCACTTATTTGCCTGTATATAAGTTTATTTTTTCTGGCGTATGCTGTGTAATGTTGCCTTAAGCTGCGTCTCCATTGATATACATTTAGCACGAACATGTCAATATTAACAAGTTGATATTGACATGTATATTGCAATTTCGCGTTCCAATTAACTTGACATGCAAACCCAGCGTGTTGCACTTAACATTTTCAGGTGTTAATTTGTTTTCCGGAGAAAATGGACAGCATGTCAAGTCAATTGACTAGTCGGTCGATATCGGCTTTGTTTCGGGAATTTCCGGGAAACAAAAAGCGATCGCCAGCTGAATCGGCTTTGGTTCGGGAATTTCCGGGTAAACAACAAGCAGTCGACAGCTTCCTCAATATTCCCGGCATCCATTTTGTATTATGTGAGTATTTGGTATATCAGTGTTCTCAATAGTATTGCATCTAATTCTAAAATTATTTTTTTATGGCATACTCCATTGTTGAAAAATGTGATAGTTATTTTGAAAAGATCAAGATATCTGTACATAATTAGTATTTAAGAAAGTCATAGACAGTTAACAAGAAGATAATAACGAGTATATAAAACTACTCTCATTTTACAATGTTGGCTGCCCTCTTCAGAGGCTTTTCTTTTTTTTAATGTTATTCATTTCTGTTCGTAACCTCGCCAACACATGTTAACCTATAATATTGTAGTGGAGACAGTTGTTAATTGGCAAATCGCTTGACTTGTATACATCAACAAGTTGATGAAAAACATTTAACATATGTTAACTGCAACATGTTGGTGTTAAATGTATATCAATGGAGACGCAGCTTTAGGGAGAGATATTAATGCTGCTAATTGGAAATAGCTTAAAGAAGAAATAATAATTGCTAACTGTGTTAGAAAAGCTGGAGTGAAGTGCTAGATGACATAGAAAGAGAAGCATTTGTGTGAAAAGTAAGATGGGCCTGCAAGGGTGAATCTTAATGACTATGTCAGTGTGGACTGCGATGTGATAGTGTAACAAGATATCACAGATGATGGAATTGTGGCAGACATTTTGAGTGATAGAAATCCATGTGATGATGAGGTGGAGAGGAAGGTGTGCAACACAGTGATCAACAGAGTTTGACTTTTGTGCAGGCAATACATGGCACATAATCTTCAATCACTATTATAAAAACAAATTTCACTGAAAATAAATAAAATATAAAAGTAGCTGCCCCCTGGAATATGCCATCCTAATCAAATGTATAGGTTCCCTAGGCCTAAATCTGGCACAGCCCAAGAGGTCACAAGAAGTGAATGGGTAGGGGGCAACTCAATATTATACGTCCCATACTCAGCAAGTGCACAATACACCCTAATCAGGTTGTTGAGTTTATGGACCATTCCTAGTTGCCACTATCACTGATCTCCTTATAATAATTATTAATTATTAATCTATATACAGGTACTTCCGGTTTTATAGGAAGATGGTAAGCATGATATAAGGAAATTACTCACCAATCAAACAAAATATCGTCTTTCTTGTCTTGCTGATACCAACTAAGAACCCAGTCTAGATGTTCAATTATATGTTCTGTCCATTCTACAGGAACTGAACCATTTAGAATTTGTAACCACCAAGCAAATAATGTGAGTCTATCATCCACAGAACTCATGTCATTTCTTATGTCCTCAGTTTTGAAGTAGGGCAGGAAAATCTGAAAAGAAATATGTACTTGAACAATGTATATTGCATATTCATTTGTAGACTTAATAAGGTAGAACTGATATGTCTTCTGCAAGGTATATATCTCCATTTGCTGTTGTCACAGTAAGTTTTGCTTATGCACACAAAGTAAATCTACTGTATTTTTCGGACCATAAGATGTACCTTTTACCTTGAAAACAGAGCCTTGAAAGTTGGGTGCGTCGAATGATCCACAGTAAAATTAAAAAATAAAAAATAATAAAAAATAAAAAAATTACCGGTAATACCATAATTATAAACCAAGTGTTGTAATGGCAGGTTGGGTGCAAATTGTGGCACAGACTGTACATCAGTGCACTTGTCACAATGAAGAGCGTTTTTTCAAAAGCCGATATCTACATGGATGGCTCAGTGCAAGAAGTGACTAAGTGCCATCAAGAAAAGTGCTAATAATTGTGTGTATTGACCAGCAAAGATCGTATTTTATCTACGCCAAACATGACTAGCAGCCATTACTTTGTCTGTAACTGATTCAGCAAGGCTGTTTGTCATGTTTGGCTTAGGTAGAATACGATCTTTGCTGGTCAATACACACAAATATTAGCACTATTCTTGATGGCACTTAGTCATCTCTGGCACTGAGTCAACCATGTAGATATCGGCTTTTGAAAAAACGCTCCTCAATTGTAAAAGAGGTTAGCAGGAAGCCAGATATACTGCAGGAAAAAAAAAAAGGAATGTTGGGTTCTTTCACACAAAAGGAGTTGTCTCCATGGGGTGATCTAAATGAAGGCAATGACCTCTAAACAGCCTGTGATGATGCGGTGACACTGAGCACTGAAAGTCATTTGCATTGTTTCAATTGTTGAAAGTAATGATTTGTGTATGCAATGAAGAAATTAACAATTTTCATTTAAAATCACATTATTATTATTTTTAAAAAATTCTCATCTAAAAATCAAGGTGCATCTTATGCTTTGGAGCGTCTTATAGTCCAAAAAATACAGTAATAATCATTGAAAGAGTACATCTGGATGTGTAAAAATCATCATATTTCCTGCTAAAAGAATTTTTTTCTTTCATCAAACATGACCTTTGACATTCCAGAAGAAATTTAATAACCTTAAAAATGAAAATATAGCCTAAATTATGTGCTACAGGAGTGTTGATAGCCAAAGATGGATTTCACCTGCTGTGGAGATCTGTCATGTGCTCATAAGATTGCCTATTCATGGTTCTTATGCAATGACAATGAGACTCTGCAACATACCTGCTCAGCTGTACAACCCCCAAGAAAAGAAGAGAGAAGTGGAGCAAAAGGGTTTTTATCATTTTGAATATTTCTAGTAATTTCTATCTCTGTTAACAACAGAAGATGAAAATTGTTTTCAATGTTTTACGACTTATGGTCAGCTAGCATATGGATAATCACAGCTCCCATGTTTAACGAACATAGAATTATGAAGCAACTTAGTGGACTTCATGTGATCAGCTAATACCTGGATACATGCGAATGATTTTTCATTAGAGATTCAGAAGATAATTTTATAATTTAACCACCACTGAATATAACTTGTATAGTATTCAAGCTTTGAATAATTTTGTTCTTATTTTCAGATTGTCTTTTAGGTGTTCTACTAGTTTATTACTGTGACAGGTGGATGATGACTAGACTTCGGATTTTAGGTAAAAATCTATTTTAATCCTTAAGTGATATATGGACGAAAACTTGTATATGCATAGATATATAAGCTTTCATGAACCACAGATTATTGTCTCTGTTGGACACTACATGAGAATATTATAGGAGAAAAATTCCTCCGACACTGGGGCTTGAACCCAGGACCATTGGCTATTCGCGCCAATGCTCTACCAACTGAGCTAAGCCGGAGTTCAATTCACAGCGCCAGATGGAACCTCTCTCCTATGACTGATTGCCCTAATGGTCTACCTCACAGACAGACAAGTTATATCATATACAGTACTGTGAGGCACACTAATTAGTGATTTTTGTGACCGGGCTCCCACTGTTATTGTACGGTTAACATTCAAGATAGATATACAGTATAAGCTTTCATGAACCACAGATTATTGTCTCTGTTGGACATTACATGAGAATATTATAGGAGAAAAATTCCTCCGACACTGGGACTTGAACCCAGGACCCAGACACTGGTGGCCCGCAATTGATTCCCAGCCGGGTCGGGGATTTTTCAGTGGTGGAAAATTCCCTTCCTGGGTTCAGGACTGGGTGTTGTGTGACCTTTCATTCCCATCCTGCGAGAGGCAATGGCAAATCTCCACGGTATCACCCTTGCCTGAATCACCTCAGACAAGTTGTGGTCATCACCCCACAGCTTTGTCCCGAGTCTGGACCTGACTTTGGGCAGAACACATCATCATCATCAACGCCTTATAATAGCAAAGGAATTATTAATAATCAATATTAACATGTTGCTTGCCTTTTCAATAACTTCAAGAGGGCTTATCCATTTCTTTATAAACAGATCACGACTCATTTACTGCCAAAAAGTTTCTGGTATTTTCAACTGTTTTCGTAGTGTTTTGTTTTCAACAAATAATTGTTGCCAACCAAAAGAGCCTGAATTCCACTACAAAACGAAATTACCAAAGAGTTTTTCAATTATTATTGTATGCACGAACAAAATGAACTTATTTTTGTTTTAAAATTTACAATTAAAAATAACATAAAATATCACACAATGTTACAAAGAACATGACAGATTTACACAAATAACAAAACCCGTTAGAGCTTGATTTGTTAACTCTGTGCTTGCATATTAAGTTCTACATAATGATCTTACATAGTAAATAACTGTTACAAATGATTAATTTATTGACTATTAAATTTTTAGAGCTCTAATAAATGTTCTCTACATTTACGATAAGGAATTTTTCACACAATCTTTAATTAGCTCTGAGTTGGAATGCTTTGTGTTTGGTGAATGATGCAATTTAAATTATTAACACACAACAAATCATAATGATCAATGCATGGCATCTGTAACAAATTGTGGCTAGTAATTGGAGTCACTTCTGTGATGTTTAATTATTATACATTTTGCCATAAGAATCGTTAGTCGTCGCTTTACTGCCAGAAGGTCATATGTCGGATTTCCACTGAAAATGAGTTTACGAGGTCTGTCTAAAAAGTATCCAACCTTTAATTTTCACGCACGTAATATTAATGCTAGGGTGGCGCCACTGTGCACAATGGAAGAAGAGAGCTTAATGAGCATGCTTGAATTTTTTCTCTGTTTTTGAAAGTGCCAGTCACTGCCTGCTAGCCTCAGACTGAAGTCCCATGATAAGCGCTCAGCGCATTTTGATGTCTCTCAAGATATTTCATCAAATTTTGTCAAAAGCTTGGTGATTCTCAAAGCGAAACAATTCGGAAGATTCAGCATAAGTGTTAGAAGTGTCCAGCAGATCCTGTGCAACCTGAAGGCGGAGTTCTTTCTGTTCCGCTGAAAGCAGCTTTGGCACAAATTTTGCAGTCACTCTGCGCATGTTCAAATCATCATGCAAAATTGCATGTGCGGAATCTTTACTGATCCCAACCTCTTCGGCAATCTCTCGTAAGGTCAAGCGACGATCTCCCATTACCAGATGTTCAACCCTCTCAATGACAGCTGCATTCCGAGCGGTTTGTGGCCTCCCGGAATGCTGGTCACTCTCTGCCGATGTTCAGCCTTTTTTGAATCGGTTGAACCACTCCTTGATTTGTGTTACCCCCAAAGCATCACCTCCAAACTCCTGCTGAATCTTCCGAATTGTTTCGCTTTGAGACTCACCAAGCTTTTGACAAAATTTGATGCAGCTCAACTCGTTCAGTCATCTTGAGAGATATCAAAATGCGCCGAGCGCTTATCATGGGACCTCACTCTGAGGCTAGTAGGCAGTGACTGGCACTTTTGAAGGCAGAGAAAAAATTCAAGCATGTGCATTAAGCTCTCTTCTTCCATTGTGCACAGTGGCGCCACCCTAGCATTAATATTACGTGCGTGAAAATTAAAGATCGGATACTTTTTAGACAGGCCTTGTATGTGCTCATTCACTTCAAACATATGCAAAATATCTTGTACCAAGAGTTTATAAGTTGAAAACCAGTCTTACTTAATTCAGATGTTTATTCTATATGGTTGTATGTTTTTCCCCCAAATAGAAACAAAAGGTTGTGTTGTATATTCAACTTTCTGGCAGAAATGCATCCTTATGGCAGTAAAGTGAAGTAGTGATCCTAAAAAATTCTCTTCATGGGAAACCAGCTAATTTATTCTAAAGTACCTAAAACATTTAGCATACCTGACACACTTCAATAGAGTTGATGCTATTCTCTGCACGAATTATATCTTCATACAATGATTTGCAGTCTGTCTGGTTTAAAACTTCACTATGTAATATATACAAAGCTTGAACCCATAGGTTTCCATACTGGCAAGACCTGAAACCGTAACATAGAATTCAACATTTTTATAGGCAAGGAAATTTTACATTTTTAATTTACATACAACCTCTTTTTCGTTTTATTTGGAATGTAAAGGAGAACAAATTAGTGTCCCATCATAAAAATAATATTTTTCTATTTTGAATACACTCACTTCTTAATTGGCCATTTCCAAACTTTCATAATGGAGGACTTATATGCTTATACTACAACATATGTGGCCAGAACCTAACCAAGATGAAAGCGTGATTCCCTCACACTTGCATCTTGTTGCATGTTTAACCATCAAGCCCTATCCTTGTAGTTTTATAGAATTTTTAATCTAAAAGCAACATACAAATTTATTAATAACTGCAAAGAACTGATATGTGAATGCCTATTTTTGTATTTCTGTCCTTTACCAGCAGTTCACAAATTGATTAATGAGCAGAAATTTATTGTACACAGATGCGCGCTCTTCTGAAAATTTGTTGTAGAATTGGAGATTTCCTTTAACGAAAACTACTTACAGATTTTTAAAGCTCTTTTCCATGCTATGGACATAACAGAAAAGGCATTTTTGTATCCTTTAAACTCAAAAAGGAGGATCTGTACAATATGGAGGACAACTAGCTCAAAGACTTCTAGCTAGCATGCTCTCAGCCAGATGGGAAGTCAAGTCACAGATGATGATGTTAAAAGACAGTTCACAATAAGAGGATTGATACCATGATGGAGGACAGCAGGAAGTCACAATAGATCTAAACTAAGATCATATAAATTGTTTTTATAAAACATTAGCTTAACATTAATATCATGTTATATCAGACAAAATACTAGATGGACATTTAGTCAGCAGCATTGCTGACCCTTAACACATTTTATACTCTTGCATTGGATTTTGAACCCACTGACTATAAGTTCATCTTAAAATGTTTATCTGAATCCACTATACAATTCCCCCGCATATATTGGCTGAATTCCGGGACATTCTTTAATCTTCACTTTGAAAATACTTTTGTGAGCTGTCCAAAATGAATTATTTCAAAGGAACCAACACTGTAAAGTTTGTGAGCTGCTGCTTTAAAGATTAAATAAACACAAAAAATATTAAAAGTTGTTATAAAATTTTGACATTTAATATTCTTTTAACACATAGACAACTGTCTCATTGAAGAGATAATTGAAATTGTTCAATAGAAAACAAAGAAGAAAGAGAGCAAGAAAATAAAACTAACCTTTGTTTTGTAATGCTGATAACGTATTCCAGTGCCTCGGTGTCACACATTTTGGTTAGCATTTTAAAATCCTGCAGTGCTTTTGAATATTTGGAGAACATCTTGTAGTAATAAACAGACTGCAAAGGAATTTTATATATTAGTTGTATTAGAGACAAATTAAATACAGGGCCGGTTTAAGGCCCCAAGGTCAAGGGGAGGCCTTTGTCACCCTCTTGAATAAAAGTTAAAAAGCTACTTAAAATAGCTGAATTTCCTGTTGAATCTATATACATTCCGGTTCAATTGTTACCCTGTTAATGAGTGTTATTAGTTATTCTTCAAACTTGTTGCTGTTGCATTGCTGACAGCTTTTCTAAGCTGAAGATAATACAAAATTATTTGAAAACTACCATGAGAGACTAAGCAGTCTATCTGTAATATCTGTGGAATGGCAGATGGCTGATCTTTAGACACTGAGATGTTAGTGAAAGTGTTTGCTTCCCATAAAGCAAAAAAAGTTCAGATATAAGTGAGCATTTTTTTAAAGAAGTTAGAAAAGGGAAGCTATACTTATTTAAGTTTTTACTATTTAACTTTTGTAAAATAATTAAAATCAGGTTATAATTTGTATTTCAGATTTAACGACACAAGATTACAAAAGAAAGAACAGTATATATTAAAATTAATATATCAAATGGGATTTACATTCTTTCTTATTCAGTCTTCAAATTCTACATGTTGAAATTGTTTTGTAATTTTGTTTTAGTGAGAATAAGTTAGACTTTTCAGGTTTGTTTTATAAAAATTATGTACTATAAATCCTAGGAACAATTAGATTAAGATGTTTTTTGTTGTTGATATTTTTGCATTTTGTTTTGCAGGGTAAATCTATGCCAGTACAGTAAATGTCAATTTATAAAAATGCCGTAGTGTTAATAACTCTAATGTAGTATGTGAAACAAAACTACTGATAGAAATTTAGATAATATCTGACGTAAATAGGTTAGGTTTAATAAATCTGCAATAATCATGAGGGGCACCAACAAAAGTCCAGACCCTAATGATCATGGTGATTGAAATCATGGTTATTGAAAAAAGACAAGTAAAACTTATACTAGCAGAGAATATACTTACACTCCTGTAATTCCTGGCTAATGACTGGCACACTGCTATGGCATAGATGTTGTCAAGAAGGTGCTCCTCAAGAACTTGAATATCCTCTCTTGAAATTTTAGTTACATCCTTCTCTTCAATTGCATCATCCTCTTCTGGATTCCTACTCTCAGATAGCTTAGAATTGAGTCTGGCTGAGAAGAGCAACAGATCTACATACTGCACCATTTCCTCCTCTAAAGGTATATCTTTCTTGGTATGTTTCATTTCAGACTTATTTTCTACTTTAGTTGCAGTGTTGAAAATAAGAGTTCCTTTCAACTGTTCTGTATATAGACAGATTGTGGCAAGATTCCTTTCTTGGTATTTTAAAGTGGGTAACAGGCAGTTGAGGAAAATATTACAGAGTTTGAATAAAGGTGTTGTAGTTTCATTAACTTCAGATGGAAAACATCTAGCAGCCGCATGTAGATATGCAATTACTGTAGATACAACATGATCTAGGGTATCTTCTGACATACTCCCTCTGTAATCAAGAAATGAAGTGATTAGGGTACACATTCTCTTATTAACCTTCGTCAAAAATAGTGAAGGGAAGACAGCCAACCTTGCAATATATAACATAACAAAACAGCGTCTCTAATAACTTGACCTTGGACCACAGAAAATGTGTTGATTAAGACGTAAGGCTTTATAATTCACTTACTAACTCTGGCTAGTATATGTCTGCAGTGTAATTCACCCGAGAAATCTAGAAAAGCTTGCACAATTTATGGGTGCAATAACTATGAGATATAAAGAACTATCAGTCATTTTTTTTCATTTCATGAAGGATAAAAAACTGCAAGTATTGCATTGCTCTCAGAGCAATACAGATGTTGCAATATTTTAAAAAAACCAGCTGTGAAAATAAAAATAATTACAGAATGATCAGATGTATCTGATAAAAATATCGGCTTCTATATTAATAAATGTAATAGAACAATTCTTAAATTTCAGATGTAAGAATATTCAGGAGACTATTTAACAGCCTTGAAAATGAAATAAATGTTGCTATTCAATAATTATCATTGGTAGGTTCATGGTAAAAAAATGAGTTTAAAAACAGATGACTGGGAATTAATGGGCTAATCTTTCAAAGCTGAATTTGTATATTTATATAAGCAATCATCTAGTAAAATCATTACTGGGCTCTTAACTTAGATTCGATGAGGACAATTTCAATAGAAGAGCTGTTTCCAAGAATGACAATTTGTAACAAGAGAATAAAAATCCTCACATTTTAAGTAATGAATCTCTGCTTTATACATTATTCTTATATGACGAATTTATATGTCAGTAGTAGTGAAAAGGCTAAGGCAAAAATATGTCCCTGGAATAGAAATACAGTGCATGGAACTGGAGTTGGACAAGTAGCCAAGGATGGGGACAAGGGTCTTTGAAACATAAGTGGTAAGCGAAGCATAAGTGTCTAAGTTCAACTCAAATTATAATTATTCCAAAATATAGTTATTTACAATGTAAAACTTATATAGTACTTAACAGGCAAGCATGAAGTTAAAATGAGCGCTAGCGAGTTTTGTTATTTATGTGAGCCTGTTAAGTTCTTATAAGAGTCGAACATCGTACGATGTTTTATGTTATTTTCAATTGTGAATTTTAAAAGGAAAATAATTTTTGGTTCCCTTATGCTTAGAATAGTAATCAAAAAAATGTTTGTTAATTTAGTAGGCCTATGTAGCGGAATTCAGGCTCTTTTGGTTGGCAAAAATCTGTTTCAAACAAATCACCGTTTAAAACAATGAAACATTGCAGAAACATTTGCGTAAAGATTGACCTACAACAAACTCCTTATTATCCAAGTTAACTGGGACCCTGACAAGCCCGAATAATAAAAAAAATGGATAATCCAAATTTTAGAATTATTTCTATTCTAGTTTCATGCAATATTGTTATGGACTATATTTTACATCACAATGTTGCATAGAGAATGTTACTTGGCTTCTCTGAAAGCCATTTTACATTCTCTGTACACTGTATGACAAAAGAAAGTGCGGATAATTCAAAATTAAAGGCAAGAAATTAAAAATTAAATGAAAATAGTGAGAGAAATTCGAAATCTCTTACCCTATTATATTCATATTCCTCTCCCAAAAGGTTAAAAAGGGAGGAAAAACTGTATGAAAGGGAAGAGAATGACAGGGACATTTGGTGATATCCTCAATAATTGCTCTAACGTGCCAGCACTGTTTTCTTTACCTTTAATGGGCTCAGCCTGTAAAATGGAACTTTACATAGAAAGACCGAGTTCTGTTGAATAATGATTACGATTGAAAATAACATAAATTATTTTTAATTAATCAAATATATCTGAACAGCCCAAGTATGTCAGTTAAGATTATCTAGACACTAACCTTGATAGAAGTTCCTTTGCCGTAACTTGTGCAAACATCTCAGTCAAAGAGGTAAACTTCTCACTACAATTGCCATGTAAGCGAGCCAAGGCTGTGACTCCAGCACACCAGCCAACGTTTGTTTCCACATTCTTCTTCAGACTTAAATGGAATAGAACAAGAAGCAGTTTCTCTACAGCTTCATTTGAATGGAGAAACTCACTCAGTCTGATGTCTCCATTGAACAGTAACTGCACTACTTCTGTTACAAAACTAATGCAATGGAGATCTTGGGTGGAAGAAAGTAAATGAGCGAACTCCAGAACTATGTCAGAGAAAGTCTCTGAACTGACCAATATACCTGAAACAAATAAAATAAATTTTACCCTATACTAGTATAAAAATATAATTTACATTTTTACAGAATACCACTGAAGGAAAGCAAATGTGAGAATAATATACAGGAAACTCGTCTGTACTGAATTAAGGCTAGTTTTTCATGACAGAACTAGGTTTCGTACCTAAGGTTCGCAACCGTTGCTTGAATTTATGTTTATTGTACTAAGCAGAGATTACAAAAGAATCCACTGGTTCGGACGATCAGCATTATTCCAGTCGACACTTTAATACAAAATAACACATAGCCTAATTTATTTGAGGAGTGTTATTGGCAAAGAAGCTCCACAATCTCCGGATTTAAACCCGATGGATAGTGCTGTGTGGGGTTATGTAAAATCCAAAGTTTACACAGTCAAGATCAGGGACAAAAGCCATATGCGAGAACACAACACAAATGTGTGCCATTCAGTAACACCTGACTTGGTAACCAACATTTTGCAGAATATGGGAAACCATTTTCAATTAAGTTTCAACTTAAAACGGAAACTATATTGATCATATAGATATTCATGTACCATAGATTATTGTCTCTGATGGACATTACAAGATAATATTATAGGAGAAAAATTCTTCTGATACTGGGACTTGAACTCAGGACCTCACCATTAAGGGCAGTCAGTCATAGGAGAGAGGTTCTATCTGGCTCTGTGAATTGAACTCTGGCGTAGCTCAGTTGGTAAGAGCATTGGCACGGATAGCCAAAGGTCCTGGCTTCAAGTCCCAGTGTCAGAGGAATTTTTCTCCTATAATATTATCATATTGTTCATATACTGAAAATATATTGGAATCCCTATGGTGTGGGATTTTTGGGACACTCTGACGAATCAGTCAAATCCGTCTTCTCTGTTAAGAGAATATATTATTATACTATACTTACTTCCATCCTGTGTTTTTGATAAACAACATTTCAAGACATGTTTAGCAACAGAAGAAGCCTTAGAGCTAATATTGTGAACAAGAGATCTAAGAACCTTTCTTAGCTCTTTGCTGTGCAGCCATTTCTGCACACTTGGTTCTGAACGATGTTCAAGAGATGCTTTCACGCACCATTCGAACACTGATCCATTGGAAACCTAGAATAGTAATTCATAATATAATTAGGCAACAAATAAATAATTATATAAACAAATCTATAACTAAAAATGTTTTCATTAAAAGATTTAACTAACAAAATGTTGGCTTGAACATAAATGATTCTTTTTTTACGTGGTCCTTGTATTTTATGAATAACTATCCACTATCATAACCATGTCATAGATTTTAAAGGTGGAGGTGTTCAACCTTGCAAGTAAATTTCAAGCTTTCAGTAATAATACACAGTTGTGTCAGAGAAATGTATGTGTGTCATGTCCAAGACAAATGCATGTGTGTCACAAAAAATTTCAAAATAAAATTTTACATTCTCCCTAAGTCTCTCTACCGAGTATATGACATGAAGTATGGCTTAAAAGTATAATGGAACTTACACAGTGAAACATAGTAACGTTTGTTGAAATAATTTGAGTTCACTAACACACTTACATACACCACCTACCAAGTTATTGGTAGAACGCATTTTGCAGGCCTTGACTTATGAATTAATAAGTAGGTGAAGTTGACAAGTTATCAATAAAAAGCTATTAACATTTTTTTGGAAGATTAATATCTATTTGGAAAAAGTATTCACTTGTGAAATTTGAATATGGTAGGCCTATAGGCAGTTTGATTGACAGCTTTAATTGTACAGAAACATTTGTCTATGTAAAAATGTATGTTGTGAAACTCTGATGGCTTTCTCCTTGAACAAAATAATTGTCACTCCCCAGATTTGGATGTGGAAAACCCCAGAGAATGAATATCTCTATGGTGTATGACCTTCTACGTTATTAATTTGCTTCAACTGATTTCCCTCTTCAGTTTCCCTTCACTCTACTTCTACTTTAAACAATGCAGTAATAATTCTTCTGGAGCTGCATTAGAAGGTCACCATTGTGACAGATTTATTGAATTTTTTTCTAAATTCATTGAACTGTACAAAAGCTTTCAATGATTGTGGAATATAATACTATCTCATACAGTGAAAGGTAGCAAAAATAAGGCAATATGCATAGTAAAAAAATTACAGGAATATTTTACAGTTAAAGACATTACTACTGCCAAAAGATCAAGATAGGTAAATAAATTTGCCAGTGTTCTGATCTGTGGTTCAAATATAAACTTAAATATAAAAAACAAAAAAATCTTCCATGATCTGAAGATGATGTAATATTAATAAAAGCTGGGCATTCTGCAGAAAGGAACCAACCCACATGATTTTTAATCTAAAAATCAGGCATTTTAAGTTAAATAAAAAGCCACCTGAATCTTTTCAGTGTGTTTTTGTTTGCTTCATAGATGGCATATAAATGGATGCAGAGGGTTGGTTAGTTTGCACAACGTAAATATATAGTTCAGTAGCAAAAGTTTTGCATCTATTCTGGTTTTTTAAAATTTCAGGGTTGGTTCCTTTCTGCAGAATGTCGTCCAATTGGTCTGGGGCCTATGCCTAGTGAACACAGTATTAATTTATAGAATAATAAAGCATAATACTTACCTGACATAGGGTCTCCAACACATGTGTTTTTTCTTCAGGTGTTAAGAAAGTCAGCAAAAAGAATGTGATGATAACTACATCTTCTGTGCACATGTTGTCACTTACCAACCACTTATAAAGTAATGTATCATATAATTTCACCAGAGAGTCACTCTCTGTATTCTGGTCTTTCGATAACAGAGCAGAAAACAAGTTTCTAGACTGAAAGGTTCTCATTAACTTTACAAGATACGACAAGAAAACTGGGTTACATGACTGTTCGGCTTGTCGTAAGTAACAGGCACTGATAGTGTGAACTAAAGTTTGTAAACCTTCGTTTACATGTAGATTTTCTTCAGAAATTTCACTAGCTTCAGGAATTTCTAGTTCATCATCAGTGTCTTTATCTTCACAGATGAAATGTACGTTAAGTTTCTGACTGCTTCGTTGTTGACGTGGACTTCTAAGGCAGAAACACATATTCACTTGTCTGTTAAAAAGCCACGAATCAGAAGGAGAATTGTGATCAAGGGCTTCTCCATCAGGAGATAATGCAAACAATTTCATCTGTTCACTACATAATGTTTTCCAAAACACCTCCAGTAATTTGGGATATTCTTCATTGCTACAGTTTTGGCTCCAGTGATGGACGAGCCCCGATACTTGATGAAACAGAGCTGTGGATATGACATGAAGTTTCTGTTCACCGAACATCACCATTATTGCTGCTATTAACTGTAAACAATAACAAAGCATCACTAGGTTTCAAGAAGTAATCTGAACTATTCTGAGAATATTCTCTCATCTTCAGCATACTTTAGCTGAGTGACTCATGCATATTATTTTAATAATTAAGGAATCGCGCACAATGTGCATTATCTTAACCTAAGACTTAACCTACTGACAAACACCCAGTCCTGAACCCGGGGAGGGGATCTTTCACTACTGAAAAATCCCCGACCCGGCCGGGAATCCAACCCGGGCCGCCGGAGTGGAAGGCAGGCGTGCTACCGACTCACCCACGGTGGCGGGGCATAAAAAAAAAAAAATAATGCATATTATTTTGAGAACACTTTATGAACTACTGAAACACATCTTCTTCCATTAGGGTTGCCTTTATGTCCTGAAAAAGCAGGATTGTCTACATTTTGTGTGCCAAGGCAAATAAGTGTCCTGCCAGAAATCTATAAAAATTATTTTAAAATCCCGATTTTAGAGTTTACTGTGAATGGTCAAGAAAAAAAAACTTTACTAAATATTTCAATTTTCCTTATGTCAACAAATCTATACTTAAGTAAAGATTATCTCATAACAACATCCCACATTTCCCTTTCCAACTAAGGGATAATTAATAGAATGACACTTGAACAAGAAAAATGTATATTTTCAAACCTTTAGATTACCGATTAGCCAAATTGAAAATTACAAAATAAGCACGCTGATGCAAGCATTCCTAGCCATAATGCTAATGCGGAATTAAAGCAATCTTGTTATTATAGAATAGCATAAAACATTTCAGTTGTGCATTTTGTGAGTATATTTTGAAAAGCAAGAACCTTCTGAGATGTGTAACGATGTCAGAAAATATGATTGGTATGGTAAATCATGTTAAAAATAAACTTGTTTCTTTATATTTGTACTTATTTTTCCCAACTATTGTCCCGATTTCACTTGTTGTATGGGCTATATTGCAACCTTATCTTCCATGGATATTTTGAAGTACATTAGATGATCCACATTGCCAGTATTCTAGATCAAATGTTACATTTTAAAGTTTTTTTTTTTTAAAGGTATCTGAACCTGTAAATTTGTGTTTGTGTTTGTAAAGCAAACTTGTGTGTATTAGAGAACAGCTCCTGGGCCCTGTTTGAATTAAGCTTAGTGTTTTTTCTTGTCACATTCTTTGACTCCTCCCTAAAAATAATAAAAAATAGTGACACTGTCCTAAAATGAATTATACAAGTGACATTAAAATGCATTAATCAGTAACATTCAAGCAAAGTGATTTGTTTTTCATTATTTATTTAAGTTTTATTTTTAATTGGAGTTTTCACACTTACATGTTTCTTTATTACACATTCACAGAAGGCAGCATCACTGAGTTGAAGCATCACTACATACTGAAGGCATTCAATGTAACCCTGAGCTACAGCATTACTTTCCGACACACTCTGTATAACTGACTTCTGATGCATCCTAAGAACAAATACCAATATCAGAGAAGGTTAAGGACACTAAAAAATTGTATTTTAGGTGCCTAAAAAGGCATCAAAGAAGGAAAAACAGAGCAATAAATGGCAATGAAAGTATATTGCGCAAACAAAATGCTATACATGCAAAATAACTCTTGTAACAGAATTGTACTCGAAAAATTAAATTATAGCTATTTATTAATCAGTATTCATAATCACAGCTGTATTAACCATTCTTTTCCATACAGTTTCTATTTCAGACAGACCAATTTTATCTAATAAGATATCAGTATTGTGTCTTGTGATGAGATGTTAATTTAATGTATATCCCTCTTTTATTTGATTTAATGTATCATTATCGTAATCAGTTTCCACTATATTTAATATAAATGCATATTATATTTTTTCGGTGGAAGAACTATAAATTGGAGTTACCAACAATGCTATTGCTAATATTTTACTATGTTGGCACTCCCAATAAACATCACTTTAGCCAACGAATGTTTTTTAAATTCATCAGTCAACATGAATTCATAAAAAAAAAAAAAGTTGTGATATCGAGCCTTCAGTCAGTGGAATCCATTGCTCTTCAGTCTGATGAATTTAGAATTTCAGTAGGAAAGAATTCTAAAAAACTGGAATCAAATATCTGGAGAAACATACTAAATAGCAGAACATAATTTGTATTATTTTAAAAGATATATTTGATAGGAATAACACCACTCACCCTTGCCGCATGTTGTCAAAGAATCTATCATAAAAATCTTGCTTATTTGAGCAAACATTAGATGGAATTTTGCTGAGTAAAGGCAGAAGATTTGGGAATATAGCAGAAGCATTGCCTTGACCTCCTTCGCGAAGAATATGCCACAATTTTGGTAGTACTAGCTTTTCAAGATTCACATGTTGCCAGCAATCCTGAAAAAAAAATGCATATAGGTATAATATACATGGTATGAATATAAAAGGAAACAGATTTCACTTACATTTCATTATAGCAAGTTCCTAAAACAATACTTGCTCTCTCTCTCTTTCTTCAGCACAACAGAATCCACACACAAATATATACATCATAAATCCTTCCAGTGCATGGCATTCAAGGGGGGCCTGCCCATAGTAAAAACCCTGCACCGTGAATAAAAGCATAGCTGACTGCACTATACGACACACCTGCCACCAGAGTAGAAATCATTTGAAGATGGAGGAAAATGTCTCCAAAACATGTTCTAAGCCAAAGTTATAAAACAATCTTGGTGTAAGTAAATTTTCCATAGTAGCCAAATTTACTAAGAGAGTTAAAAATTCACACCTATTTTGATAGTTAATTTCCCAGAAAATGAGTTAAAATACATATTGTAGTATCGTTAAGCTAGATCAATAAAATAATCAAACTGGATACTTGATACCAGCAACTCAGTATTTTATTTTATGCCTAGGCCTTTCAATGTTTCTCTGTCAACTTCTGGGCATCTTCTTATGCTGGCATAGATGTATTAATAATTAAAACAGCATTGTCTTAAATCAGTCAATTTGATAAAATAATTTTTGAAACTTTTCCAACAATATAGGCTAATTATTTTATCAGATTAACAAGAGAAGACAATGCAGTTTTAATTTTTATTTATTAAAACACTAGCAAGTACCCGTGGCTTCGCCCATGATTATTTACTCAACTGCTAGATGTTTTGTTTAAATTACTTATTTAACAAAAAAATAATTAAAATATTATATTTATTAACACTGACATCGTTTTTACATAAATGTTCCATCCTATTTTGTCTCCTTTTACATGCTCAGGGCCTATGATAAACATCCATATTTCTCAACTAAAAATACGACTACAGCTATGACTAGATAGAATTTTTTACCGACTTCTGATATGGCATACTCGTTGGCACACAGTCAGACTGAAACAACAGAAAATGCTGTCCCTGCAATACGAACTCTTTTATTCTACATCAAAATGTGAAGTGAGAAAATGGTATTCTCTACATCCAGGGAAGAGAAAGTTATGTGACTGCATCACATTGTGCATTATTTTCGTGGATTTCATTATTTACCTACGCCAATGAATTATTTTGATAGCTTCTCTAATTTGTCAAAGTCCTGTGTCATTTATTTCCAAAGCTACCTGTGACCACTGCCAACAATACACTGTTGTCATGTGACTGGGATTTGATCATTCTGTGTAAAAAGGTATTATGTCTCCTCTAAGAATATTTGATTTTTGACACTTAAAATCAAAATTGTCCAAAATCCGTTCTTAGTGGGCACTTACATTATGAAATGAAGGTACTGTCAAAACTCCAAGTTCCTACCTATTATAGTTGATTCTCTGACAGTCAGTCAGGACAAAGCCTCTTAGAGAGAGATATATAACAGCATAAGAAGATGCCCTGAAGATGGTCGAAAAGCCTAGGCATAAAATAAAATTTGGTTCAGTTGCTGGTATCAAGTATCCATTTAAATTATTCCCAGAATATGGTCATTACTAAGCAATATATAATTTTCAGTCTTTGTAAATATCAAACACAATCCTTTACTTACTTCAACTGTGCTGAGAACATGTAGGGCTGCTTCCCATACAGTAGGTAATACTACTGGATCTGTTTCATCCAAGTTCCCAAACACTGAAAGTGCAACATGACTTCCTTCATCTGCCAAAAAATTTGGTGCTTTCTGACATAAAGACACAAGTACAGAGAACCAAGCATTGCGAATTAGTCCGCAATTATGTTTAGATAGCTTCCAAAATTTCTTTGATGCAATAAGCTTTCTGTTAGCCTGTTCAGCAGCCTCTAACTGGTCTCTAGGAAGTTTCTGGAGATACAAGGCATAACCATGTAAACTGCTTATTACTACTCTCTGATATTTTGCTTCCATTTCCTCAGCACTCATCGAGCTGAAAAAAACAATAAATATTTAAAATTGTATCAATTGGCATTGTCGCAGGCCGCACAGAATTGAGTTATCCCTGCTCTACATCAAATGAGGGGATTTTTTTAATAGTGGTACAACTCTATTTTTTTACAAAATTGGAGTTATCCACATACTTGTATTCACACAAGTCATTTCTGTTTATTTTGAAACTGGTATACCTCCAGCATCCTTCTCCTGACCTCAGAGTACACCACAATGCAGACAAGTTAGATAAACGAAGCTCAAGGCCATTAACTTTAAGACTCTTTATCTCAAAATGGAGTTGTACCACAAGTAAAATAATGCTCTAAAATGACATGATACGATACAACAAATCCACAAACATATTACTTCATCGAAAATAATCTAAAAGATCCGAGAGATTTTACAATAAAGATAAAGTTAAAGGTTTCTTAAAAGTACCTTAAATACGTACAGACAATATGGGCTGCTGTAAAACACAGATGTCCTAACCCTTGACAAAACCTCAAGCACTTGTGCTAAGAAGAGGAATACTGACTATTTAGTTATAAGAACGGTTTCTTCCACAGTAATGTGACGAAACGAACAGTACAAATACATATAAATTTAATACTTACTTTGGATTACCCATAGTTTGCGCTGTCTGCACAATCAAATTGTCATAAATGTAATCCAAGATTTCTTGTTGACAAAATATAATGGCTTCAATCACTTTGTTTGGTGGAAAGGCATCCTAAAAAAAGGAAATTGGTCTTTTATGATATTATCATCCAATAATATTTATTTTCACTACAAAATTAATTGAAGTCATTCTGCAGGGTGTCCAAAAAGTAATGCTGAAGAAATTCCCGGCTTATTCCCTGATTTTCATTGATCATTTCAGAAATTCCCGACCAAAATATGATGCTCTTTCTAATAACTGTGTAAGAAAAATTATAGGATTATACATACTTTAAATAAGAAAAACTTTTAGTAACGAAAGTAATTGCAAACAATAATTGCTTGGGCTATAATAGATACAAAATTAGGAACATTAAAATAAATTAAATATACTTTCATATAGGCCTATTCATCATCATCATCAGCTCTACGGTCCTTTAAAGTGGACCATGGCTTCCCGTACAATTGTCCTCCATTCGGTTCTGTTCTCAGCCCTGGCTTTCCAATTTCGTATACCCATATTTCTGAGATCATGTTCAACATCATCAAGCCATCGCTTCTTAGGTCTTCCTCTCCGTCGAACACCACCCATGTTTGTGTTTAAAATCTTCTTTGGAAGTCTCTCTTCATTCATTCTTTGTATGTGGCCCAGCCATCTTATTCTCATTGTTTTTATATGGCTTACAATATTCTCCTCTCTAAGTAATTCTTGCACTTCCTTGTTGGACCTTATCTTCCAATTCCCTCTCACATACACAGACCCATATATTCTACGGATAATCTTCCTTTCAAACACTAGAAGGCGATGTTCATCTGCAACTTTCAGGGTCCATGTCTCGGCACCATATGCGACAACTGGCCTCACTAAAGTTTTATACAGCTTTATTTTTGTCCTTTTAGATAAGAGATTTGATTTAAATAAATTTATGTATGAAAAGTATGCTCGATTTCCTCTCATTAGTCTATTACTTATTTCTTGTTCTATATTATTATCACCCCCAAGATATAGGCCTATTATTGTCTAGAAGTCTTTTTGATCACACTTTGCAATTTTTCGAATTTTCCCGGATATTTTAACAAATTCATTGACTTTTCCTGGATTTTGCCGACCATACGAAATTCCCGGCCTTTTTCCGGATTCCCGGATTTTCCCGACCAGTGGACACCCTGTTCTGTATTTGAATTATTTATATTCTTTAATTTAATAATTTTTTATACTATTTAGATAAGCAATTTAACTATTTACCTGAAAAGCCAGAGATGCAGCAGTAGCTGCTGGAGGGTAAGTATCATACTGGGATGTAAACCAAGGGCCAGCCAACTGACGTAAAAAGGGTGCTATATTACGTTTAGCTTTCAACACAACTGCTCGGTGAGCCTGATGTGCTGCTTCACGTACACGATGTTCTACATCCACTGCTAGAATACAGTATAGCCTGGGCCAGAAAGGCAGAACTGCTTTCACAACCTCTGGCTCAGAATTATTAATTAGCTCAGTAAATTCTTGAAGAGCCTAAAACACAGAAGCATGATAAATTGATCATCTAAGAGAGCTTTTAGTAGTTCTTGGCAGTACAGTGAATGCCGCTTAATGTAATCGCGAATAATGTTATCAGTCAGGAATGTTATCACTGTTATGAAGTCCCATATGGATTAATACTGATATATTGACAAAAATGCTGTTTTTTGTGATCAAAGATTCGGTTTATATTAACACATTTTCATTTTTGTGGCTTTATTCCCAAGTTCTGTACATCATTCAAAATTTCGTTTTTGAGGGTTTTGTTTCTAACTCAAATATATTGTGCTGAATGGCAATACTGTTCCCAGTTCACAGGACGACCAGTTAGAGGGGGTGGCATTACTAACTTTTTCTTTTCAGCAATAAAACATGTTTCACCCCACAGTTAAGTTGCGTCTATAGATTTATGAAAATAACAGTGCTGACATGCAGTGATGGCTCGTGTAAAATGAGAAGACTTGAGCAGGCAGGTGTTAGGTGTTTTGCTACAAGGTGTTCACCACAGATCATTATAGACTTACAAAAACACTCGTAACTCGTAAACTGACTATAGAGTATTGGTTAATGGACTCCTAAAGGAAAATAAAAACAATTAAAAACTTGGCTGTTGGTTGAAAAACTAGTTGTTTGCAGTCTATTACTGTATTAGCCTATGAGTGGTTCAATGATTCACAGTTACATTTTATTTTATGAATAAATAACCTTTATTTAGCACTGATGAATTTCATATTGGTTCAACCTTAACACCCTGGTAAACTTTGTGGAAGCAATCACAATTTATTGTATTACTGGTATAGGCATAGAGTTAAACAATATCAAAACTTTTCTCTCTTGAAAATGTCATAATATAATAATAATATAATCTTTATTGTACATTGAGGTTCTACATAGTAGAGTTCCTATTGAACATTGTCATAAATTTCCAAACAATATGCTTCGCTTCAGGGAAGTTACAAATAGTTGTTTGGAGAGATTAAGTTCAAGTCAATCCCTTGTTCTAACAAGAAGAAAAGCATGTCAAGTTTATCTATTAAAAACTATTAACAGGGTTAAAAATAAAAAATAAATAATATTATTGAAGTATGAAGTTATTTGGATTAAATTCATTCAAGGAATAATATGCATTAGTTACTAGTACATGTCGTATAGTTCTACAGAACTTGATTTCGGACAAATTCTTCACCTCATGGGGAAGCTTATTGAATATTTTGATTCCCATAGCAATGGGACTCATTGCTGTTATTTGAAGATTGTGTCTAGTTATTGCTATATTATTTGCTGTTCTTGTCTCATGGTCATGAATATCTTTATTTTTGTTGATATTTGGTTCATTTGTTTTTATCAGTTTAAGTAACTCATATAAGTACATACCAGTCATAGTGAGGATATTATTGTTTTTAAAGATATTTCTGCATGAATGCCTTCTACTTAATTTAAATATAATTCGAAGGGCTCTTTTTTGTAATTTGAATATGTTTTCGCTTTCACTTGAATTCCCCCAAAAAATTATTCCATAATTTAGATGTGAGTAGAAAATTCCATAGTATATATTAATTAATGATTTAATTGAGACTAGGTCTCTAATATTTCTTAACAGGTAGATGGTAGAGCTTAGTTTTTTACTTAAATGTATGCAATGATCTTTCCAGTTTAGATGAGTGTCAATATGGATACCGAGGAATTTGACTGAGCTTTCTAGCGTAATTTCTAAACTGTGCGGCATGGACTGGAATTATTGAGTCCACTGTAGATGTCTTGGCTTGTCAAGAATAGCACATTAATAACATTTTTGCACTCCTTAACTAATTAGTGGTACTTATGAACGTTGTTGCCGTGAATCGTAAGTTGACATTCCCACACAATCTTGTTGCTATGGGCGTTGCGATGCGGTTAAATTACTTACGGTGCTTGCGCCACATCATAATTCATTACGATACACTTCATAATACAAGCCTTTATGGACAAGGCCCCCAGGACAAACATTCGGTTCCCATAACAACAAACACATGCGAATCACTTTCTGAAATAAACATCTATCTTCAAGAATGTATATACATAATATTTTCAGGTAATATCACAATTAATATAATTAAATTGATATAAATAATCATCATGCAAAAAATAGCATGCAATACACGTGCCGTAAGCGCATTACGGATCTCGGAAAATTTCCTCGATCCGTAATCATGCCTTACAGCACTTGTATCACAATATACTATTTACACATATTCTATACAAATATTAAAATGCTAAAACCTGGCGAAATTTGTTAAAAACAATGAGAAAGTGAATGAATATAAAAATTTTGCCTGAAGATGGCGAAGTCCTCCTGATAAAATTGCTGGGCCTATGTTGATCTTGTAAGACAGCAGTTCCAATACACTGGAGAGCTTTGTGGAATCAAGGTAAACCACGCAAGACAGGAGTTCACCTGATGCAATGCTAGAATAGGCCTAACCAGCAAACCTAACGGAACTGCTCTCTTACAAGATCGACATTGGCCCAGCAATTTTAAGAAAGTGAAATTTGGTAATAAAGAACGAGGGATTTATGTGAGAATAAGACTGATTCTACTCACACCCATCATCCTGGTGATTGGTTGAAGGGTAATTTTAACGTAATCAATGAGATTTTTTGGAAGTGGGCAGAGATATCTCAAGATAATCAGTTTGTTCTTAATTTCGCGCATAAGTTCAGCTTCCGAGACAGAGTTAATTTCTCTTGTGAAAGGCCTATGTGATATTATCTTTAAGATCTTCTAACAGTATATTATTTATGGGGAAACTTGAAAAATAAAGTGTATAGGTCAATTTCCCATACATTACAAGAACTTAAAGACAATATCACAAGAGAAATTAACTCTATCTCGGAAGCTGAACTCATGCGTGTGAAAGAAGGTGCCAGTATTGAGTGAATGCAAGAGGAGAACATTTCCAGCATCTCTTGTGATGAGGTACTTGGTTCTTTTCATTGTAATTTTAACTGTAAATGCAGCCATTTCATAATTACGGGTGGGACATTCTAGCAAATTATAAAAACTATTTTTGTTTATTACATATCTTAAATAATAAAATAGAGTTGGTTCTTCACATTCTGTAAAATTTACAATGCCTTCTCCTCCACACTACATGCAAAGCATTATTTAAAATTTATTTTAAATTTGTTTCTCAAAATCTGTTACGGGTGGGACATAATTTGGACACTGATTTTAATGATGCAAAACAAAAGCTCATTTTCTGTTCTGCTATTACTGTTAGGGTCTTAATGTTGTTATTAATGAAGGTATGAGGGATTAAATACAAATTATAAACTGTTTCCAGGTTGTCAGAACATTTATTTAACTCATCAATAATAATTTAACAAAACTATCACTGTTAGGGGTGGGACAAAAATTCCCTTGTTTGTTATTTTACATAGTAATTAACCACACATATTTTTTGAAGTTAATCTTATACCAAATTGTACCTTAAGATGTATATTTTCTCAAATGAAAATGGACATGGCTGATTACTCTTAACTACTTCGTATTACAGTGTGTTAAAATCATGCTAAAAATGGCCAAAAAAAAAAAAAAAAAAAAAAAAACTCAACGCAATAAATAAGTAAATCGACAGATTTTACACATGAAACCACTTCAGATACACCTAAGTCCTTAATATTCAGAGAATTTGAGGTTTTAAACTTATTTTCTGACCACACAATTACAATAATTTTATAACTTCTCTCTTTGAGGTAAAAATTCCCATATTTTATGAAATGGCTGAATGTGAGAACCTGAATCATTACACCAATAGCGGCTTTATTTGCGTAGATATTTCACCCAATCGCTCGGGAGTTGGAGCTGTGCCTGTCGCGACGCAGAAACCCGCATCACTGGCCAACTCTTGCGTGGGACTCACTGTATATGTTGACAAACTTTGAATTGTTCTCATGGACAATTTCTTTCGTCTATTGGCATGCAGAGTGGTGTGTGGTATATATTCATCAGTAGCACGGCTAGTAGTGATATGTGCTGATGCATGTAGCCTATATGGCTATAGCAGTAAAAGGGTTAATTATGTTTATTTAATCTGAGAATTTTCTTCTAATACCGGTAACTGACTCCCACACACATGGCTTTCTACAAATCCTGAATCCTACAGTTATATTTTACCACCCTTCTGAATATGATGAATTTATTTATTTTTAGTTTACTAACCTTCAACTTTGTAGTAGAGTCCTTCTTTCCCATCTTCTTTAGCACCATTTGGAAATTTGGATTAAGATTTGGATCTAAATCTTCTGTATTTGTCACTGTAAAGCCTGGAACAGCAGGTACAAAGCCTCCATCTTTAACAGCGGTGAAACCAACAAAGGATGGAGTTGTGTTTCCCAGTAATTCAGCGCTTCTGCCACTGCTAGATGGCTAAAAATATAGAAAAACAGTCACATTATGGTAGGCCTATAGTATAGTACAGTTTCATTATAATATAGGCCTAAAGTATTTTTCATATGAGAAGCCTTTTCCTTCACCGCCAATCACGTGTACGGGCTAAAAGACTGCCGCTAGCAGTAAGAGTCTTCCCTCCGTCTCGCCGTCTCTGATTGGACCGCGTATCTATGCAGTTGAAGGACATAGGGCTTGTCATTTGCAAAACACTGTAGTATAGTTTTTCTTCTACAGAAAAACACATTTCATGCGAAGGGTTTGGAAATTTATTTCAAAACTCTTCATTCAAATGTGTCAAGTTATTTGTCTAACGGAACACCACTGTGCAGAAACAGATCTGGAACAATTAAAAATTGATAATTTTTCACTATGTTCAAAATTTTGTAGACATTCCATTAAATGTGGAGGTGTGAGTATATTTATCAAAAGAAACTTACATTTCAGTGATATAGACACAAGTTCCTTCTGTAAAGAACAGGATTTTGAGTGTTGTTCAGCCAGATTGAATTTTGACAATGATACATTTGTAATACTAGCCATTTACAGGGCACCATCAGGTAATTTCAATTATTTTGTAAATCAGTTAGAAAGGGTTCTTAATTCACTGTATAGTACTAATGTAAATATTATCCTGTGTGGGGACTTTAATGTAGATTTCTCAGTTGATAGTGAGAAGAAGATCAGACTGGTATCTTTATTGGGTAGCTATAATCTAGATTTCATAGTAAACTTTCCAACGAGAATTCAGAACGACTCCCAAACAACAATAGATAATAGATTCATAGATATAGAAAAACATTTGAATTTTAAAGTACTTCCAATATTAAATGGATTATCAGATCATGATGCACAAATGTTAGTGCTGAACAATATTAAAGTAAATTCGAACAATAAACATGCTCATAGTAATATGACTAGAGTAATGAATGACGATTCAATTTTAAATTTCAAACAAGATCTTGCGAATGAAAACTGGGAATCTATGTTATCCTATGACAAAGTAGATAGTAAATTAAGTGAATTCCTAAACATAGTGTCACGACATTTTGAGGCAAATTTTCCAAAAAAGAAAACTGCTAATTTACCTAATTCAAGGAATAACACATGGTTAACTGCTGGTATTAAAATATCATGTGCAAACAAAAGAGAGCTCTACCTAAAATATAGAACTAGTAACAACCAAGCTCATAAGGAATACTATAAAAAGTATTGCAACATACTGAAGAAAGTAATTAAAGAAGCAAAAAGTAGGCATTTTTCACAAGTAATTAATAAATCAAATAATAAAGTTAAGACTGTATGGAATATAATAAAAAACGAAACGGGGAGAACAAAGGGAAACAATGATTGTACATCATTAATATACCAAAACATAAAACTAGAGAATTTATCAGACATTACAAATGCTTTTAATAGTCACTTTATAAATATTGCAGAGAAATGTATTCCTATAAATAATATTAACATTAAGGCAGTAGACCTACTAACAAAATCTACAGTTTGGAACCATAGATTTCAATTGAACCTGACTTCCCACATAGAAATTGAAAATATAATCAAGTCTCTCAAAAGTAAAAGCTCGTCTGGATGGGATGAGATAAGTAATAAGTTATTAAAAAGCTGCTCATCGGAACTCAGTAAGCCTCTTAGTCACATATGCAATTGTTCATTAGAAAATGGAATATTTCCAGAAAGACTTAAGCATGCTATTGTTAAGCCCCTCTTTAAAAAAGGTTACAAAAATCTACCATCAAATTACAGACCTATATCACTCTTAACCTCATTTTCAAAAGTTTTTGAAAAAGTCATGTACAACCGCATAATACACTATCTTAATTTGAATGACATTCTTACTTCATCTCAGTTTGGATTTAGAAGTGGCATGTCCACTGAGAATGCTACATTTCAACTTACTACAGAAATATTGGAAGCGTTAGATAAAAAAAAATATGCTCTGGGAATTTTCTGCGACTTAGCTAAAGCATTTGACTGTATAAATCATGAAATATTACTTCAAAAATTGGATCATTATGGGTTCGATAATTTAACACTTAAGTGGTTCAAATCATATCTTTCTGATAGAACTCAAAGGTAATAATAAATGGAAATGAATCTAACCTAGGGATTGTTAAGAATGGGGTACCTCAGGGATCAATACTGGGACCTTTGCTCTTTTTAATTTTCATTAATGACTTGCCCTATAACTTAAGTGACGAATCAAAGGTATTGCTCTTCGCAGATGATACTAGTGTACTTGTAACAGGAACGTCACAAGAACATTTATCAAGAATAGCTACAAAGGCTTTTCACGAGTTAAACACATGGTTTCTAGCTAATAAAATGACACTTAATATTGATAAGACCCATTTTATACAATTTAGGACAAAAAACAGATGTATCTCAAATCTTGAAATTAATTATGGAACACAAATCATACAAGAAATTAGCAATGTAAAATTTTTAGGACTGCAAATTGACCAAAATCTTGACTGGAAAACACACATAGAAATGATAAGTCCAAAACTGAGTTCAGCATGCTTTGCTTTAAGAATTTTGAATAATATATTAAAACAGGATGCATTACTTATGGTATATTTTGCATATTTTCACTCGGTAATGAGGTACGGGATCATTTTCTGGGGCAACTCTACCCATAGGGAGAAAATATTTAGATTTCAAAAGCGGGCAATAAGAATAATATGTGGAAAGAAAAAAAGGGAATCTTGTAAACCGCTGTTTGAAAAATTAAGAGTCCTCACTCTTACAGGGGAGTATATATACTCTGTTATGTGTTTTGTAGTGAATAATATTGATAAATTTCAAACTAATTTTAGTGTACATGGACGTACTACCAGAAACATGAATGATCTACACAGACCAAATAACTCGTTAAAACTCTTTCAGAAGGGTGCGTATTATTCTGCAGTACAGATATATAACAAGCTTCCAAACAACATTAAATTATGTATTCAAAGAAAGATCAAACCTTTCAAAACAGCTGTCAAGGAATTTTTAATAACTCACACCTTCTACAATTTGGAGGAATATTTCCAGCTCGGATAAATTTGGCAGCTTGCAGTTTCTGTAGACCTATATTATTGTTATAACATGCATGTATTTTTTGATCTGACGTGTTCTATATCCTTGAGCCCCGCTCAACACAGGATCTACAGGACGAGATATCTACATCTACATACATCTACATCCTTCTCCTGTCTTCCTGTTCACCATTTATTACAGTTGCTCTGTGGTTACCGGCCAGCAATCCAGTACTGTCATCCACTAGATAGGACTCTTCATTGAAGTTAAGGGCATAGTAGCCAGCAGCCTTAACCACTGCACCACGAGTGATTGTTGAGTAGTGTAGGGAAAATTCATCTATTTAAGTTTAGAGAGCTTCAGTACATTAGAAATAGCCATTTTGGTGCAAGGGTTGTTTATTATAATTGTGAAATATTATGTTGGTTCTGAAATGAGCCGTTTTGGTGCAAGAGTGATTGTACTTTAATTACAATTAATAGCACATGGTGCAGTATAACATGCAGTACAGAGGCGAAAGGTTGCAGACTGCCTTGAGCAGCGAGCAGCTTGCAACGGGATAGGTTGCAGGCCAGGTGAAGTGAAGGCCGACTGGGGGATGGGGGCCTTCGCCATGGAAACCCGCAGCAGAGAGTGGAGTGAGAGCCAGAGTGCCAAGTATTTGGTTTTCGCAGTAGCCTATTTAATTGCTCTCACTGCTGTAACTATTTCTCTCTCACAGCTTCTTCCTGTTGTTTGTATGCCTTCCCTAACCTCAATTATGACATAGTACTGTAGGCAAGCTCTTTCGAGCAACTACCACCTACCGACTTATTGTGGATATGCCTTATAACAGGCTACCTTTGCCAAAAAACATTGTAATTGTCATTGTTTATATTAATTAACTTGTTAATTCTGGGTAACCACCCACTTTATGCCTTTTCAAAAATACTTACTCTTGCATTATTTTTTGTCCTTTGAGCCTGTTTATGCTTACCACCCATTTTTACGGTTTCACATTTGCACTGAAAATTTACTTATCGCTGTTCACAGACCAATGGGATGGATATACAGAACACCACAACATAAAAACATCATCATTTTGTAGCACACGTCACGATCTCTTGCAAATCTCACGAGTACAAAAAATAAAAATATATTCATGTGACATCATGGAAGCCAACTTTCCAGAAACCAGAAAGGTTGGCCACTTCGGTTGGCACTCCCGGAGAAAAGTAATATGCATGAATGATGTTGAATTGGCTATTTGCTTATCTTTGGACTTGCCGTCTTTGGCCATTATTTATTGTGGAATGTGATTTAATAAAATAACATTACGTTCTTTCCTTATCATCTCAGCTATAATTATGTACTAGTAAGTATGGTATTGCTTTTTTACATTAAACCTCATTTTGTCTTATCAGCTCCTGGAGAGAGTCAGTAGACTGATATTTTAATTTCACGTGTAATTGACGTAACGTAATATATAGTTTAATTTTACTTTTAAGGTATTTGACGAGGTTTATTGTATACGTGTAATACTTAATTAATAAAAGGAAGTGCGCATAAACTTGCATAAATAGTAGTTCAGAGGTGTCAATTAATTTTGCTGTATTCCTTCAAGGATTTCACTCGCTTTTAGCACTTTAACCTATAGCCACAGCTGGGGGTGTGATATACCGTGTTCTTGCAAATTTAATACTTAATGACAAATAATAAATATTGGTCATTGTGGTACAGACCCAAGAGTTAGACATGTACCTTGATTATTTCAGGCCAAGTAGCATGTGACCTTACATTACAAGAAAAGTATTATGTAGGACAAGGTTAACAGCTGATTAAAATGTCATGAAATATAGGCTAATATGGTAAGCATAATAGTTCTGGTGCTGTTCTGGTATTTTCTAATTCTTCCTGACTTTACCACAATGCACTTATTTTTTGTAATGGCTAGGGACCAATTAAAAAAACACTATGTATCTACGAGAAATGCCCGTTGATCTGTGCAATTTTTTGAGGTTAGGTTCATTTTAATTCAAATTCTTTATTGATCCAGTATAATCACTTATACAAACAATTATATTATCACATAGTCTGAGCACTCTTTTTAAAGTGAACCTGTAAAGCTTACTTTGCTTTGTTTAGGGGCTGATATTTCTAGTGGTTGTCAATGTTCATTATGGATAGGATCTATATCAGTAGGCCTATACCTCATGAAAGAGTACTCATCAGTTCCAGCTCCAATTGTGCTAAAGTACAGTGATTTTTAGAATACTTAAGAGCTTACAGTACGTACAATCAGAAGTGAGCACTGTAAGCATGATATGCAAGTAGACCGGGCCAGGTTCATTATGTGGGAGAACGATTTGAGGGGTGTGTACAGTTTAGTCTCACTGAGAATCTCATAAGGTGCAGACCTTTCCTTGTGCAGGTGGACAATAGCTTACAATTGAGAATCCCTAAACCACGTGGCTGGGCGTTGGAATGTGCATGAGAAGCAATCTCCATATTTCTCCTGCCTTCCCCTGCGACGCATGTAGTGCTCAGCTCTGATTGTATAAATTGTACTTCTGTAAGATTTGCAACAAACAAAAAAAAAAAAAAGTAATTTATAGCATGTTTATAAGGGATATGGTAAGCTATACCAGATAGTGGTGGAATGCGTGTTGTGATTACCCACCACTTTGTATTTTCTCTATATTACTGATTACTGATAAAAACTAACCCTCTTCCATTTTTCCACTCAGGTTGCACTGGGTTCCAGTACTGTATAGGCTGCACAATAGTCTTTAAGTAATCCACATACATGCCTCTGTTATTATTTTTATTTAGGCTGTTATTATTTTATGTTATGAATTTTCATTTTACAGTTTCTTTTATAGCCGAGTTAGGGAGATTATTTTAGGCTAAATATTCGACCTATGTTCCAAACAAGTTTAAATTATATTTAATTTTTTTTTTATTTCCAGATTTAACTTGTAATGAGGACAAGAGGACAATCTAACGAGGTATGTAGTAATGTTTTAAGTTATCTGCTTAGATATATGGGATGGAACACAAGTATCAGACAATTTTGAAGATAAGCAAATTTCCTTATTAATTCATGAAATTATCCTATTCCTGCAAAGCCTGTGAGTCTTTTAACCATCAAGTAGCCTAATGGCATTGTATTTGGTCATTTTTTTTGTTTTTTGAGTTCAGATTGTGATTTTCATCCAACATGTAACAACTGACACCCGACTCCAATAGCTAATGTAATATTCTAGAATTTTTTTTGTTTACTCCTCACAATTTCAAGTTTTCAACTCTTATTAAAGATATTATAGGTACTATAATGTCAGTGTTGACCATTCAGCATTAATACATGTTCTAAGATCCCTAGAGTTCAAATTCAGAGATACTGCTTTTTGGAACATGTCCCTTATCTGCACGCATGTCCACAAAAGGCAGCATAATTTGAAAACGAAAAATCACATGAAAAAAAAAAATGTGTGTTCCAGTGATAAGACTCGAGTAAATCACTGACTTTCTCCTATACCCATTGACACTCTAAATGGAGTAAAAGTTCTTTGCATTTTCTGATGTAGATGTAGATGTAGATATCTCGTCCTGTAGATCCTGTGTTGAGCGGGGCTCAAGGATATAGACAGTGATGGGAAAATTACAAAAAAATAGTAATTGGGCTGAATTACAATTACTTGAGAAAAATTTTACTTAATTACAATTACAAATTACTTTTTGAAAAGTAATCAGTAAAATTACAATTACAATTACAATTACTTTACAAAATGGCAGTACCTAAAAATTCCTTCTTTTTTGGGGGGCACAAAAAGTAATCAGTAAAATTACAATTACAATTACTTTACAAAATGGCAGTACCGGTACCTAATTTTATTTTATTTTTGGGGGGCACAAGGGCAGAAACTATTGGGCCATTCAGCTAATAAACTTCCTTGGGACGTTACAAAGTCTAAAATATTAATGACCAAACAAACAAAACAGATCAATACCAATATTTCCATACACATTGAGTAAGTTTTGTTAATATTACCTCTAACCTGGATATTAGTTGTGACGACGTTAGCCTGAATAGCAATTGAGAATGAGAAGAAAATTTCAAAATATACTTAAATAAGAAATGTTCTTACTGAAAACATTTTAACTGAAAAAGTTTTGAGAAAAAACAAATATAGGGTGCATTTTTCGTTCTTTTTTAAACCGAATCTGTAAATCGCTTCAGCTTCACTGGGGTTAAAAAGAAGGCCATGACAGTTCATGTAGCAAAACCCATAAAGTGACATTTACAATTGTGAAACCCCGCAACACGCGGCGTAATATTGCAGTATCACAATAGATTAGATTTGATCAAATTAGAAAAAGACAAATACCGGGATCCAAAATCCTACTATCAGAATTATATGTGAATGTAAACCACTGGTCCTCATACAGCATAAATGAATTTTCAATGCCAGAAGCAGTATTTTCAACAGAGCCTCTAATGCTCGGTAATTAACTTTGAAGTTGAGGTTAGTTTGAGCTTAGTTTTATAATGTGGAACACATAACCTTCTTTTCAAAGAAAGGGATATAAATAAATTTTATAGGCTGAGAACAGCAATTTTAATTTCTTGAACACGTCTTGAAATAAATGGAAACCATACAGAAATCTAATTAAATGTAGTATCGCTCCCCGGAAATTGCTCTGACTGTGGTCGCCATTGAAAAAAAACACACACACACAAAATACTTTAGACTTCCGCTCGTCTCAGCTGATGTCGCGTCGCCACGTTTTTCCACAGAAATGCTGACTTGCCATGTCGAATGTCGCGTCACTGCTTTAAATCGCTACAGTTTCGCCGCAGCAAAGTAGTGTAAAAAAGAACGGCTGATAGCCCATGCAGCAAAACCCGTAAAGCCAGATCTGACTTCGCTTCACCACCGCTGCAGCGACCTTACAGCGATGCTGCAACAGCTGTAATGCGCTTTATGTTCGCTTTAAAAAGAACGCAAAATTCACCACCGCTGCAGCGACTGCCAGCGAGTAGAAAAAAGCAACATTGCCAAATTCTCAATTCGATACTTTTCAATTACTAAAATGTAACGATTACTCAAAAGTAACGATTACAATTTTATTTCCAGAAGTAAATTACCAGTAAAAATTACATTTTTTAAAAAGTAACGATTACAAGTAAATGGGACCAAAAAAGGAATCGTTACTGTAATCCGATTACTTTTACTCAATTACTTCCCATCACTGGATATAGAACACGTCAGATCAAAAAATACATGCATGTTATAACAATAATATAGGTCTACAGAAACTGCAAGCTGCCAAATTTATCCAAGCTGGAAATATTCCTCCAAATTGTAGAAGGTGTGAGTTATTAAAAATTCCTTGACAGCTGTTTTGAAAGGTTTGATCTTTCTTTGAATACATAATAATTTAATGTTGTTTGGAAGCTTGTTATATATCTGTACTGCAGAATAATACGCACCCTTCTGAAAGAGTTTTAACGAGTTATTTGGTCTGTGTAGATCATTCATGTTTCTGGTAGTACGTCCATGTACACTAAAATTAGTTTGAAATTTATCAATATTATTCACTACAAAACACATAACAGAGTATATATACTCCCCTGTAAGAGTGAGGACTCTTAATTTTTCAAACAGCGGTTTACAAGATTCCCTTTTTTTCTTTCCACATATTATTCTTATTGCCCGCTTTTGAAATCTAAATATTTTCTCCCTATGGGTAGAGTTGCCCCAGAAAATGATCCCGTACCTCATTACCGAGTGAAAATATGCAAAATATACCATAAGTAATGCATCCTGTTTTAATATATTATTCAAAATTCTTAAAGCAAAGCATGCTGAACTCAGTTTTGGACTTATCATTTCTATGTGTGTTTTCCAGTCAAGATTTTGGTCAATTTGCAGTCCTAAAAATTTTACATTGCTAATTTCTTGTATGATTTGTGTTCCATAATTAATTTCAAGATTTGAGATACATCTGTTTTTTGTCCTAAATTGTATAAAATGGGTCTTATCAATATTAAGTGTCATTTTATTAGCTAGAAACCATGTGTTTAACTCGTGAAAAGCCTTTGTAGCTATTCTTGATAAATGTTCTTGTGACGTTCCTGTTACAAGTACACTAGTATCATCTGCGAAGAGCAATACCTTTGATTCGTCACTTAAGTTATAGGGCAAGTCATTAATGAAAATTAAAAAGAGCAAAGGTCCCAGTATTGATCCCTGAGGTACCCCATTCTTAACAATCCCTAGGTTAGATTCATTTCCATTTATTATTACCTTTTGAGTTCTATCAGAAAGATATGATTTGAACCACTTAAGTGTTAAATTATCGAACCCATAATGATCCAATTTTTGAAGTAATATTTCATGATTTATACAGTCAAATGCTTTAGCTAAGTCGCAGAAAATTCCCAGAGCATATTTTTTTTTATCTAACGCTTCCAATATTTCTGTAGTAAGTTGAAATGTAGCATTCTCAGTGGACATGCCACTTCTAAATCCAAACTGAGATGAAGTAAGAATGTCATTCAAATTAAGATAGTGTATTATGCGGTTGTACATGACTTTTTCAAAAACTTTTGAAAATGAGGTTAAGAGTGATATAGGTCTGTAATTTGATGGTAGATTTTTGTCACCTTTTTTAAAGAGGGGCTTAACAATAGCATGCTTAAGTCTTTCTGGAAATATTCCATTTTCTAATGAACAATTGCATATGTGACTAAGAGGTTTACTGAGTTCCGATGAGCAGCTTTTTAATAACTTATTACTTATCTCATCCCATCCAGACGAGCTTTTACTTTTGAGAGACTTGATTATATTTTCAATTTCTATGTGGGAAGTCAGGTTCAATTGAAATCTATGGTTCCAAACTGTAGATTTTGTTAGTAGGTCTACTGCCCTAATGTTAATATTATTTATAGGAATACATTTCTCTGCAATATTTATAAAGTGACTATTAAAAGCATTTGTAATGTCTGATAAATTGTCTAGTTTTATGTTTTGGTATATTAATGATGTACAATCATTGTTTCCCTTTGTTCTCCCCGTTTCGTTTTTTATTATATCCCATACTGGTTCCAAATGTCTTAATTTTGTATACACAAAGACCTAAACATTTTATATGCAAAAACTTTTTTTTCATATAAATTTTCTGAGGGGCTGGCCCAAAATAATTTTTTACACGGGCAACTAATGGTATTGACACCGCCAGTAGTTTTCACATTCTAGGGTCCTTAACTCATTCTCTTATATATTGCTAATTTCGCAGACTGGTGGTGCTGAATTAATTGCAAATTCCTTTTGTATTCATAAATGGACAAATTGTCTGTTTCTTCCATAACAAGAGCACAGCACATATTTCTTGCAATAGAGAGTGATTTATGCAACCCTGAGAAATCCCGCATTTCGGTATGTCACAAGCAGTGTTACAATGCACTTTAATGCACGGTGCAATACATCGCAGAACCCGCGTCGTTGGCCAACTCTTGTGTGGGACTCAGTGTGTGTGTGTATGTATATATATGTGCGGCTGTAGGAGTGAAAGGGTTAAACACTAGAACTGAAATGGCACACACTTCAATTCATTAATACTTCATCACCCAAATTTGTATTTCATTGGGACTTACAGCTGTAGCCATTTCCTCAAGGTCTCAAACAACATCTCTTTAAGCAGCATCATTGTACATTGTACAGGTACATATTAATGTACTGGTTGTTAAATTTTTAAATAAGGTTTATTTTCATTATATGCACTTTTGCTACATAAAATTAAAACAATTTATAGGCTATCGGGCTGTTTAATATTTGGACAGTTAAGCAAAGTGAGACTTTACCTCATACAGTGCACAGATTTCCCAAGACAAAATATTTCACAACATAATATTATATATTTAGGACACTTTGAATTGACCAGATTAATATAGGCCCACTGTAAATAATTGTAATTTTGGTAAGAAACGAAAGATTTCATATTATAGTGCATAAAAGACATTGCTGGATATTAATACATAAATAGCATAATTTATGTGCTTACAGAAATATGACCAAATTTATTTAGTTTTCTTCCCTCCTTCCAATATCGATAGAGTCTGTAGACTAATGTGAATTTCTCTACCGTACATCTTAAAAATAAATAAAATCAGGTAAACTGATGTAACAATGTGCTAGAATGCTTTTGTTTAATCAGTGATAATTGCAATTATGATATGCAGAAAATAAGTTATTTTTTAAAATCGCTTTCTGAGTTAAGCTCCAGTTTGATTAATTATGCAAGGCTTATGGAAGAACAAAAGTAGTTTTTTCTTTTTTTAAATATCAGATTAAAATCGTCCAGGATCAGCAGAACTATACAGATTTGTGTTATCTTGACAAATGCACACTCACATAAATATACAACACCAAAAGTCAAATTGGCCGGTTACAGAATTTGATTTAGGGACTAGAATGCGAGTCCACGACATTACCATCTTGGCGACCTCGTTCGGTCTAATGGTCTTAGTTTGTTAAGTATATGTGAAGGAATATGTGTTATTTGTAAAAGCTAAATGTTTGCAACTTCCAAAGCCGTATATGAACACCGTAAAACAATATGTTGTTATAGAACTAATTGCATTTGATAAATTCGTTCCAATACACTACCATAAAATAGGTGCTAAATTGGGCATTACTCTGGTACCAGTCAACCGATTTGGTCCAATATCAATAGGCTTTTGCCCAGGGACGTTATAAATGCATATGCCAAGTTTCATGAAAATACAATAAAGCATATTTGAGTTATCACGGACAGACAGGCATTTTCCCATCCCTCCACACAATCTCATAAAGTACCATTCTGGCACTTAATAATATAAGCAGGATTTTTAAAAATAAATGACACAGATGTGAAAATTTGGCTGGGTTATTCTGATTACCCTGCCCAGTGAAAGAAGGATGTGAGGGTTAAGTGTAGACTGAAATAGAGTAAATCTTAACTTTATATCTTTGGTATAATGAAAATAATCTCGATCAATATGCTACTTTAATCACATTGTTACTGGTAAATAAGATACTGTATTTTCATATTTTAATTTTCAGGAAAAACCAGAATTTCCACAGCGAAGAAGACCATTACATGATACCGGAATGGATCCTGAAAACACTAGTCCTAGAAGAAGTCAGCGACATATGGCTCCCGGCATACATAATTCCAGTTTTGGCAGCAATGAGCATTTAGACAATTCAGATAGCGAATCAGATGAGAATGGAAGGCAAAATGAAGACAGAAATGACGAGATTAAATATGGAAGGAGGCGTCTTTCAATTGATGATTCAGCAGAATCTTATGTTGCCTCAGGTGAAAACATAAAAAAAGTGTCACCACGTCCAAAGAAACACAAGAAAACTTCAGGGGATAATATTTTTATATACATAGTCCTATCTATTATGGTAATCCTCCTCGGTATCATTTGCTATAGTCGGTTCAATGGTACATACTCTCTATCAAAACAAGAATTGACAGACGAAATTAAGATAATTCGAGGAGAATTTCCATCACAGGTTCCGAAAGTTTGGATAACATTTTCTGCAGGAATTAAAAGAGTTGATGAAAACCCTTCACGACCTTCTGTATTTTTATTACTACATGACAAAGAAGAAGATACTCCCAGTTGTCTTGCAAGAATAATAGGAAAACTAGCTACAAGATTTCTTAATGCCACTAACCCAAATCCATTAATAATAAAAGGAGAACAACTTGGAAGAAATCAGATATATCTTGATGATTATGGTGAATTCATTAATGATAAAAAATTGGAAGTTGAAGAAAGACGTTCGATGATAGTGTATGATCTTCATAAGATTCCAGCAGAACTAGCTCGATCATTTCAATCATTCTGTGATGTCGAAACACCCCTTGTGAATAAAGCAGTATATTTCTTTACATTAAAAGCTTCTGGGGCTAATGGTGCTGTAGACAGCCCTACTGCGTTGGCAGAAAAAGTACTTACAAAGTTATGGGGGCATACACTTAGTACAGACATTCTACAGCCATTAATTGTAAGAATGACTGATAATGTTGTGGTTATAAAACATGAAAATATACCTGCACCGTCATGTCAAAGATGATATTATTGTTGACAATGTGAGGGAACTTTCAAGAAGTTTGTTTGAAGAGTTGTCATAAAATGACAGAATGAGGGAGAGATCCTGCAGGTTGTGAACTGGTATGCATTATTTATTTCATTCAATAAGTTCTAATCATGTTATTATTGTAATTGAAGATGTGCTCTCAGATTGAAAGCTATTCCAGTATTCTTTACTAGAACTCTATTTTCTGTTACATTATAGAGCTACCAGATCTTAAATGTCTGTTCGGTATTGTTTTGTCTTTTCAGCAGAAGTGTTGAAACTGTTGGAGTGGCATGCAGAGTGATTGGAAGTATAGACAGTAAGAAAACCAATGCACATTTACTTGCCATAAGTAATATAGATTTATTCTAGAAGCTGTATCATAGAAAAGGGGTAATTTTCATTGTCTTTGGATGCAGTTTTCAGTCTTGCTTTTAGATGCACTTAAAGATCCTGTGTCAGTGTTATCAGTACTTTCCACACCAATATATAAGGGTGGGTACAAAGCAGAAAATCCTTGGGTTCATAGAATTATTCCCTAACTTCTTATTTGTGTATGTGCACTGATTGAAGGAATTCCTTGTAAGTGGTACTGTGTTGGGTAACAGAACACTCTAATTTATTGTCTTGTTCTTGAGGTATTTTCTTTTCATCCTCAGCTATGTTCAACAGCTGAATTTCTGTCCCTTTACCCTCAGATGTTGCTGTTGTGGTTTTCCAGTTAGACCCCTAACTTAGTGGAAATGTGATATCAACATTTTTAAGGTGATTCCTGTGTTTTTGTATGTTGGTCTCCTCCCATAGGGTTGAATTGGATTTTTTTTTTTCAATAACTGCTTCTTTAACTATGTTCTTTACCATTTTTGAGTTGTCATACATAATTTATTTTTCTGCCCTGTAAGGGTGTGTTTTTTCTCCGTATCCTTTCCTTTGCTTTGTCAGGAGCTTACTATTTCACAAGAATATGAATTGTAATAATAATATGAATAAACATAATGGATTGTAATATGCTGACTGTATAGTGGTACTGTATAACACATGTTAACATGAGTACAAGTAGGCTGTTTTGCTTGTACCATGCATACCAGTGCTGAGAATTTGATTACAGTGTATTATATTTCTAATTCTCAAATTAAACAGTGGCGTTAAAGATCTGCTAGCATTATATCTACATATAGCTTTTCTATTTATCAAATACTGTACAGTATTTCACATTTGTATAACAATAAAATAGATTAGAGAAATAAATGAATAAAAGTGATTTTTCTTCTGTATGTTAAGTTATAATTCTTAAAGCTGCTTAAGCCTAGCACAGTAACTAAAACTGCAGTATGTACTATGAATGCATAAATCTCTTATTTAAAGATGCCAGTAGTTGAAAATTGTGTATTAATTCTCAAGTTGATGGTTTAATTGGATTAGTTGATAAGGCACTGGCTTTCTGTTCCTACAGTAACTGCTTAGACCCATAATTGGCCAATACCGGTTGGGTAAATTCCATCCACGAGCTCAAGATTTGTACAAATATGGTTCTGAAAATGTTCCATGGAGAAGGAAACTACTATCTGCAGTTCACAGAAATTTGTCTTATCACTGTAAATCAAGTAATAACTGTCTGCATCAATGCACATGTTTATGCTGAGAGACTTCTATGGAGTGTGTACGCACCCATGAGCTTGCGCCACAATGGCTGACAGACCTGAATGAACGAGGTGATTAGGGTAGTTGTCTAAGAATAGGCATGTATCATGAGTGGTACATTTAAGAGTCCTGCAAACTCAGTCTAATATGGACCGAAAGGGCACAGTGTTTCCAAAATACTGTTATCAGGAATAAGAGCTTGAAAATTAAAAATTATACAAATCTTTTCCCAAACTGAGATCTTAAGGTATAAAAAATGTTTGAAGATACAGCAAGAGGAAAACTTGATCAAGAGGTTCATAAAAGCTACACCAGAGGGCACATTGTATTCTACAAGCAAGGATTTTACAGTTGACTATTAGTTGAAAATGTGGGTAAAGCCCATGAAATGTACGTTCTGCAAAAGGGTAAGTAAAAGTGCAGTCTAAAGTGTTTAAATGTCAACCATCTCACTTAATTAACATAGAGATTTTAATACTGGTTTTTACAACTTCCAAAACACTTCCTTTTATGAAAAAAAGAATATGTTGTAACTTTTGTTTTCACAATACAAACTTCCATGACACTTTGAATTGCATAGAATGTTGAGTGCACGATACTTACACTTTCTGTTTCTACCCTGTGCTCCTGATATAATGCTGGTTGAAACCCTTCTCTGAGATTTACTTCTTTACCTTTTGCCAACTCCACAAAATGTTCAGTATAGAGATTTATTTCTGATCTGGTATACTTTTGCTTGAATATGCCTGAAGGAGTGCCTAAAACGATAAAAAACAAGAAATAAGTTTCTCATAGAAGGGGCCTTTAATTATACAATAGTACAGGCTATGTAGGACTGGGGAATAATTGTTATAGGCTATACTTTATTGTCAATTAAAAGCGGGCTAATAAGATTATATTATGATGCAAGGTTTGAAAATCAGTCACAGAAACGAGTGAAGCAAGGTTCTGGATATATCACTTCCAAGTATGTATCATACAATGTTCTTTATACGATTGTGTATTTTCAAAGTAAACTAATACAATCGTATATTAAAAAATATCTGAATGTATGTAAGCAGATTAACCAAAACAGCAATAGGTGGCTGAAGAAACTAAACGCGGAAACTTCACATGCGCACATATTTTCCGGTACACAGAATGCAGTGATTCATTATAGCTCATGCCAAGTAATAGGTTCTACTACTGCTACGTTGTAGGTTAACTAGCAGGTGCCCGCAGCTTCGCCCACGATAATTAATTGAAAAATTAAGAGTATAATAATTATTAAATCATTATATTTATTAACACTTGAATGCGAATCATTCATAAACTAAACCATTAATAATTAATGAAACAGCTAAAATTCCGGCTTTAGAGTACATTCCATGATTAGAAAGCGCCACCTGGTAAAACGATCTCAGATTCGATAATGCAGTTCCAAAGCTACCTGTGAACACATAATACGTATTGTTTCTCAACTGTTTGTTGACAAATGAATATGATGTGAATTTTATTTGATAAATTCATTGTAATTTTCAGAAATTATATAATTTTTCAAGGGAAGAAGTTTTGTTTGAATTTTTATTGTCTGCGATACTTTCAGGGTTAAACTATCAATATAGACCTATTATGGTTGGTGCCTGCGGCTTCACCCGCCATTATTCATTGACTCCAGGATTTTTAAGAAATTTACACTGGCAGTTTATTAAAAATGTTTGTGGTTCAGAGCTATGAAAATTGTAAGTATAAAATTAGAATATTTGTTGTTCATTGTGTTCATTTCACTTAGGCCTTATATAATAAAGAAACGGTTTTCCTAATTTTGTACTTCTCATGAAAGTTTACACTGTGAGAGACAAACATCGCCAAGTATACCCGATGTCTCACAAAGTGAGGGAGTGAGTGAGCACGCTATTTGGGGCCATTGAATTGTATAAGAGTAGATGATGCTGGAGAAGCCGACAGTTGTAAATTGTGCTACTGCAACTTGTTATGAATAAGACAAAATACCGGTAGACTCACGATCATGCACAAGTCTTATTTTTATGAAGTATTAATACTGGTATTAAGTATCAATAATTAGTATTGGTAATTAAGTATTAATACCAGTAAGTCTTGGGCACTTTTTTTTTTTTACCTAAAAAGTAATTCTAATTAAATATGCACTTACAGAGCTTATACATATCATTCTCAGTTTCCATTAGATTTCGGGGAAAACCTCGAGCGCAATCCACACCTGGTATGGGAACGCATACAGTCATTCTTATTTCAACTGGTGGAAGAATGCTTGATAATAACTCTTAACATTTTAGCTGCTTGTTTCTGCAAACATTCTCTACATCTCTTGTGTTCCTGGCTGATTTTCTCTGCTCTGCCATCAGTGAGAGAACTTTGATCATCAAATTAGTCACTTGCAGTGTCCAAACATTCTGAAACAATCGAGAACTAAAATCAGTACCAGGAAACTTGAATGTAATACAAACTGATTTTGTTATCCTTTGTAAAAAATTTCCTCACCTAGTTCATTTGGTTCTTTTAAGTCTGCTACACCGTCATTGTCAGCGTGATGTTGCTCATTCTTCTCTCCAGGATTAAACAAAATCTCAATATACACTTCTCTATTAGTCTAAGTATAATAATAAAAACTCTTACCTGAATGGAGATCATGATTTTTCTTAAACTGAATGAACTGCAATCCCATAAGCTAATCTGAGGTATGATTTTCCTTCATCCGAGTACATAACATTTCTTCAGTGTCCCGATTTGCTCTCCATTAAATCCCGACCCTGGCTGTGTCTTGGTTTACCGTGGATGATTTTAATTTCATTCCACATAGCGTGTACTTCAATTAGTATGGAGTTCTCAAACTCTCGTCCCTTATCAGAGTGCAAGATTATAAAGAATGTGTAAATTCCAATCAGGTTGAAGGCTACTTCTTCTGCACATCTACTCTTTAGGCTTTTAGGGGTTTCAAAACAACGAACTTGAAAAACCATTATAAATCAAAATCCATTGTTTAGTTGAATGCAGGTTTGATTACTGACTTTTTTTTTTTCTTCTTCTTTCTTTCTTTAAATTACTTGACTTTTTCTGGCAGTGTACACAAAGTCATAAGTAAATCATGATACTTTCCGTGGTGGCGTTATGGTTTTTTCCTCCATGGCCTATTGAAGTATGCATTGTATGAAGAATATCAAACAATTCCTCATCTGTTACATAATAAAGTACATTGTCAGTGGTGATTTTCACATGTCTTATTAGTCTCTCCCTTCCACTGATTGTTATAACATATTTTCATACCCTTCTGTAATCCTTTATCAATCTTTCTGCTCCAGAAGTTTTCAAAGTTTCATTAGATTGTTTTACAAGGTTCATTTGTTCATTGTATTCATCTTGAGCAATAAAGGCTTTTTATCTATTTACTTTGTAATATGGTGAACAGAATTTTGTCAAATTTCCCAGCATATCGTCTTCTGTACTACTCACTATACGATGGCACACTATACGATGATCACCATAACACATGAACTAAAAACTCAATAGACCGAAATGTTAGAAACACATGCTTGCTAATGAATGTTACAGCTTTTGCATTGTCGTCGCTTTCTTTCGCGCTCTCAATTTTTGTATTGTTGTCTCTTGCTGCTCACTGTTGCACTGTTATTCAGTTGATCTAACGAAAAATAGCATTCGTTATGACATTGGCCAATGAGACTTGAAAAGTGATGAAATTGCCTGGAGAACATTGTTATTATCAACTACTAGGACATTGTGTTAATAACTGGTCATTGATAGGGACCGTATTTTTGGTAAAAAAAATGGTGTTGGTTTCCTTCTATTTCGTGGGTATTTTGCAAAATAAAATATTTTATACAATTATCCTCATACAGTACACGGTGTTCTTTTTAGAATCAAGAAAAATGGTCATATTTGAGGTTATAATGTTCCTTAAAACCTATAGAATTCATATAAACTCAGATTGTTGCTAAAAAAATTTACAAAATGAAAGAAAAATTGTGAAGTGGGCATTTATATAACCTAAAATGGTCTAATTTATATATGAACAAAAGTGCAAACTACTGTGGACAAAATACAAAATCCGTTGAATCTACATTCTTTGCTGCAATCTAACATAGGTAACCCAAACTTGGAACAGAGGAAGCAGAAAAACTGCATCGTGATCACTGAATAGCGTACATTCCTGCCTTTGCTGTAATCGATCACTTCTAGGCAGCCATAGAAATGAAGGAAAAATCACGCTAAAACAAAATATTACAATTTTGAAAAAAAAAATTTGTACACATTTCTCAATTTATGGATGGAAGAGGATATTTTCTGCTTCGACATTTCACACAATCGAATAAACTTTGCAATATTTTGTGGATTCAATTTGCTTATTTGTATTTTATGCATGTACAAAGCTAAATATAGCTAAGGAAAGCCATTTTGTAAAATTTTGTGCTTCTTGCTGTTGCCAAAAAATACGGTCCCTAGTCATTGACATCACTACCCAATGTACTTCAACAATGACGTTAAAGACATTGAAGATATTTCCCCAACTTACTTCATTGTCTGTAACATCTCTTATCATTCAAAGGCCACTACGAACTCCCAAAATAATCTGGGAGCCAGAAAGATGTAAATAACCAACTATTATTAGCTACATGCTAATGACCATAATGAACAACAAAACGGGAAGCAGAAGCAGTAAAATGTTCAATGCATGGAATACTAATTTCTTTTCCAATTTATTGAAGCAATATATTTTTTGTTTGTATACATTCCTCTCTGATTTAGCACTCTTTTGTTTATTTTACAATTTCAAATTTAAATCTAATGATTTTATGGGAGTACAAACCATTAGTATTACGATAAGAAATATTTGAATTAAAAAATGTTATATGAGGTTGTAACTTGACTAGTTCTGGTTTCAAAGGCATTTACTGAAATAAGATATTTACACTCCCACAATCTTTGTTATTTTTTGACAGTTTTAGAAATTACACATTTAATTTCTTTTTTTCATAAAAATTAGAATCCAAATTTCCTCTTAACATTTCACTTATATTTTAAAAGTTTCTGGCCACTTGTAGACAGTATATTTCACGCAAAGAATATTTCAATGTTTGTAATTTTCATCTTGGAGAGATGAGCCTTCAAAACATTCAAGACATATCACAGATTAATTTATTAAAAAATACAAAAAACATTTTACGATCATATTTCGATAAGCGAGTGTCAACATACTGTGTACAATGAGTAATTATGTAATATATTCACTTAGTCTTCTTGTTAGTAAGAAATAAAGTAGAAACAGTCTTTATCATCAATATTCATGTCAATGTTGTGTCAAAGTTGAGAATTGGTGAATTTTTTCACAACAGTTCCGAAGTTCCTTCGTGTGGATCTAATTTGAAAGATCTAAGAAAGAAAGGGCTAAGCTAATTTTTTTCTTTTCTAATCTCGGAAAAAAAAAAATCTTTACATTCAATATACTTATTTTTGAGGATGAATGAATTTTCAGTAATATACTGTGAAAGAGAAGCATGTAAAAGAAATAGAGAGCTCGCTTCATATAGAAGGAGGGGGGAGGCTGAAACCACAGTAACATAGAACAGAGCACCATTTTCTTTGATCCTTGCTTTTGAACTCCTTTTTCAAAACCACAAAAAGTAATGAACTGCATTAAATAGTGCTGAGAATACTCAGTGAAATAATTCTAGCATACTGCAAAAACAAATAAAAAAAGTCAGCACCTCACCATGTAGAGGATGGTGACTGTTAGGAAGAAGATAATGGACCATGATGATTATATCAACGTACAGGGACCTAATTAAACAGTTTTACCACCAGCTAAAGATACTTCCCTGTCACCACATAACAGAACCTTCTCAAATATTAGAACATAGAAATGAAGATGGAATAAAAACTCTAGAAAAATGTTCTAGCAAATTAGATAAGCTGTGTATTACTAAGCGGAGATCTATTTTTAAGAAATAAAACAGAACTTGCCAAGACTATTTCACATGTTACCCAGTGCAAGTACAGAGAGACTGAACAAGACCAGATGCTATGGATCCAGTTGATGTGAAAAGGAGGGAAAGGCAAGCACATCTTGTTAGTAGATTGCTGTATTTTACAATGTATCAAAAGTTACTGCTGTCATCATTATTTTGATACATAATTTTTCCAACTAATGATTGTAATTTCAAAACTGTTAAATGCTGGTTTTACATCATAGGAAATAATGTTAGGTACAAAATTTGATGCAGCTGCTGAATTTATGTGGAGTGGAAGACAAGTTGTTCAAACTGATAATCTACAATAGCACAAAATGAAATGAAGCAGAAATATATATGCTGGGGATCATACAAGATCAACATCTGGAAAGGTCGGTCAAACTAAAAGGGTAATTTTAATGCTCAGGGACATCCGCAGGTTTTCTACCTCAGTGGGGGTAAAAACTTGGATGCTCATTGAAACCATGGTTCTAGAAAAAAGACAAGTAAGTGAAGTTGAGTTCAAAAACTGACCGCATACTATCATTCTATTTCTCTTAATTACATGATCTTCAAAATCTGTTAGGCCTAATTTACAAATACATAATTATATATTACATGACAATGTAGAAAACGTTAAATAGTAAGGTTATCATATGGCAGTAATTTCTTACAATGTTTACCTACATAAATACATGTCTACGCAAGATGACACTTGCTACTGATGTGCCACCTGTATTGTACCAGGTATAATACTTTGGGCAAATAAATAAACGAGTCTTTAACTGACATTTAAGTAAACCATATAGTAACGTAATCTCTTGGTTTTACTACCACTTTACATAAAGAAAATTTATCATGATTTTCTAAAAAAAAGGCTCAAACAATTTTGTTTACATTTTGTACACAAGGTGCTTTGCTATATTAAGAGCTAATCCATTTATTTTAAAACATTTCCTTACACAATTCTTTGAAGAGTAATTATAAGCCAGCCATTGTTTGTACAAAGTCAGGCTTTAAGTCTTGCATAAACAACTGAATACTTATTCCCTGGAACGAGGTCTCTTATTCTGTATGAGAATTTGAAATGAGGAAGTTGCATTACCTGTACTTAGGCTACATCGATTTTTTCTAGCTACATTTGTGCCTGGATTACTTAAACAAAACCCGAATTCTTCTTTCCAGTAAAAATGTATAATTTTCCAAATGAAGAAATCCTCCTCAGGAAGACAATGTTATTATCCATTTTAAGAGTGCCAGAAATAAAAGTTTAAAAATTCAGTAAAATCTTTTAAAAGAAAGATAATTTTTTTAACAAACCAATGGCCACAGTTCAGGAAAAGTAATGCAGTATTGTAGACAAACGTCAGTACTGTATAGCAAATCTAATATTAAAAATATAATGTAGCTGCCAACTTATGCATATTAACCCTTTTAGTCGCATACCAGAGGTATTCTCCGAGTCAATAATAGCTTCGCCACAGTCCTGCCATTGTTGTGAGGATAGAAATGCCACCCTTAGTATCTTCTAGGCAATTCCTTTCAAGCCAGAGCTTGTAAATACTCATTTTTCAACCTGGAGGAAATTTCCATGACATGAACTTTTTTACTAATTAGAATTTCAGGTCAGATCTTTTTATTACACATATGATATTTGTTATTCTTAGATGTAATGAGATTAACAAAAAAATAAAGACATAACACATTAAATATGTAAGATTAATAAAAAATAAAAACAAACAAGTCACACACTACTGAAAATGGAAATTATTCATAACTGAAATCCCTGGAGATTTCCTCTGTAATGCGATCATTAAAAGTAAACGCATTCATGCGACTATCGAAGGGCTATTTTTAGATGTGATGAGATTAACCAAAATAAAGATATTAAAGACATTTAAATATGCAAGACAAATAAAAACTAACAAGATACACACTGTTGAAAATGGTTATTATTCATTATTGGAACCCCAGGAGATTTCCTCCGTGATGGGATCATTAAAGGTAAACACAGTCATGTGATTATGGAAGGATTAACTGAGATCTGAGCAGAGTCAATTGCCCCTACTCCCCCCCCCCCCCCCATATTCATTAGCACACTGAAATCAGTACTAGACTTAAATTTCTCTAGGCCAAATGACTATTTACATTAAATTTGACAATGAATTCAAATTAAATGGACAAAGCTAACAAAATCAAAATGTTTTGGTTCAGACTTGTCGTATGGTAACCTAAGGCACACGTTAATTAAATAGAACACTTGAAATAAGGGTTGATTGTTCTTCATAAATTGTTGCAATATAATCATATGCTTATTGGTTGTTCTGTCATCTTAAATTACCATTATATAGATTGCAACTCACAAGTTAGTATCAAAACAGCAAGGTTGAAAGAGCTCCACATGAATTCAGCAATTTAGAGGAACACTTTAATGCAATAATTACGCTACATTATTTGGAGTTTTCAAATTAGATGTAAAATGTGGGACACCATTAAACTGGGGTTCCGCTGTACATGACCTGTAAATTAAAGATTCAATGAAGAACTAGGAACTGGGTATAAATCACTTCGAGCAAAGCTCTTATCATTTTTCATCAGTGAAAAGCATTTAGAAAAAGCTCTATACAGAAAATTCCCTTTCCTAGATATTAATAAATAATAATATTTAAAACTGTTTCAATTTTATGGCTAATGCCGTTTTTCCATCAAAATAAATTTTGTGTACTTCAGTTTATTTGACAGAGAAACAAAGACTGAAGGAATGACCAGGGTGCAAAACAAAATCATTATTGTGTTACTAGTTTTGTTGTTAAATCATATCACCGTTGTCATTCACATCTTTTTTTGAAAATGCTTTTCTGTTTTAGCGTTAAGATTGAAATAAACCTCCCCACCAAATGGTGAAATGTAGAAACGTGTCAAAAACTTACTGGGAGCTGGAAAATGCACTAGAGCAAATGTTAATACTGAGAAAACCAGGATTACATGCAAACCACTTCCCCATTTATTGTCCTAATTTCTGAAATTTATTTCTAACTCTTTCAGAGTCACTGTAGAGTAGACTGCAGGTGTTCAAGGTGGTGTAATAACTGAAATAATAGGAGTGCATGGAAACTTAACTACTGCTTATAAAAAAAAAAAATGTGTAAAAACAGTGTTCCATGCAGAACTAAGTTTTTATAACACTGTTGCCAAAGAATGTTTTTTAACTTCACTCATAAGACATTTAAATTTACATTCTAATTTCAGATAGGTTAATATACATGATATTATGGCCCGTATTTTTCCAACAGGAGTTTTAATATACTCATTTATAAAAAAAAAAAAACTTTCAGACAACTAACTGAACTTAGCCCATTCATTTCCTTGATCCTTCACATTTGTTAAGGGAACTAAAACCGCAAAGTGTAACGAGATTAAATCAGTCAAATGCATTAATAAATACAATGTTTCTGTACTAATCTTATTTTATACAATGGATATCCTTTCATTAATTTAAGGTATCCTATATACAGGCAAATATTTGGAGCACCAGATATTTTTCATGAAATGTACAAAGAAATAAGAAAAATAAAAACTTTCATAATCAGTACTGATCTCTTGTTCATGTATGATTCACGTGCCGTGACTAATAATCTAAGTAGATGCCTGCCTCATTTTTATGCTGTTGTTTTGGTCAGTCAGATTATCCTTCAAGTCATGTGCCACAAATTAGTGGTAATTTGGTATTAGCTTAATTGGTGTGTACGTCATTAAGTTGTTCGCATCAAGTCATGTTATTTTTATTTTACATGTTCGTCGAGTGTTTAAGGTACATTGGGAACAAGACCTGTATGAAATCTGTTCGATAGGTTATGGCCATACCAGCCAGGTAATCAATGGAAGATATAGGACGACAAAAATGTTTCTCTCTTACACTGGTTCAACAATGTTAATACAGATATTATTGCTGTCAAAGAGTTTAATATGGTAATATGAAAATCTTTGGATGTGTGCACAGAACTGTCTTCATAAACAGATCTTTAAATGTATACAATGCAGATTTTATACAGGTCTCAAGTTAAGAAAAGAATATATTCTAATTTGCATTTAATTACGAATCTATTCTGAGATTGGGAAGGAGGTAATATAACCTAATATACTGGAAACAAGTTATACCAAGAATCTCAAAATGTTTGCAAGACAAAATTAATCCTAACTAAAATATACCGGTACACAAATCCTGCACTGTCAGTCTAAGTAGAGCAATTTGTCTCAACAATTAATATTTCAAAACTGGAATTCTATCATAATTTGTTTTGGCTTTACATGATTAAAGAAACACAATATTATAATAATTTCAGAAGTGCAGTGAAATTCAGATATAAAATGTTTAGACTGACACATTTCACTTTTTCCAACCATTATTTTAGCAAATCTTTAGTAAATGAAATCAATCAACAGCAGGGGGCAAATATCGTTGCTGTAGCAATATTCAAATGAGACTCACAAGACCTATTATTACCATGATCACTATACAAAATAGTGGCTTCGGACATGGTTTCATCTTAACACTTCTTTTTTCTACTAAGAATGAGCTAATGTTACAAGTATTTCCTGTGTAAAAGTTATCAAGCACTTTCAAAACAATGGAAGCTTGATGAACTTATCAGGAAATATCATAGGCTTGCTAATATTTTTGTTACCTGCAGTTGGCAGGTTAAATAATAATAATAATACACACTTCTTTAAAATGCCGAACAGTAATGGTAACTTTCTGTTACCTCTTGATACTTCGTTTACATAAGAGAAAACTAATATTGAATGTTATTTTTCGAGAAATTTTACCCACGACTACATTTGTTGCACCATAATAATACTGTTCAGTTTTTATGAAAATTATCTGAAGCAGTAAATTTGAAAAATGATTCGTCACTGGGATGTTTAAAGAAATACAAATTTATTTAGAACTATAATTTCAACATAGAGACAGTCACGGTACTAGCCCTATGGACAATTGCATACAAACTTAGTTTTCTCTTATAAGCGACAATATGATATACATTTCGCTTCCTCTTCGTGGGGTAATTTTTGTCTTTCATTGATAAATTAAACTCCTACTTCAGCAGCGATTAGCCCACAGGCATAAAGCGGGCCAATGCTGTGTGACTTGTTCAGAACTGGAAACCACCCATAGGAACACTCTGGTCAGCATTGAACTGATACTGCTGTGCATCTTGATCAACAGAAGGAGCAACTCGCGAGTCTTCCTCTTCACTTCCAAAATAATGCTCAATGATGTCAAATGCCTTCTGATAAATCTCCATATTCTCATGTGACTGCAGAAATTCTATTTTGTCCAAACCTATGATTAGGAAACAAATAATTAAAATATAACTATTTCAAGACCCAAAATTCTCATAATTAAATACTATATTTATTAATTTCCATACTCTTTCTTTGCTTCCTCTGAACAATTAATTAATTATAATGTAAATGTTTAGAAAACCCTCATTAATCCACTAAGAAATGGTACATTGCCTAAAATATGTTTCAAGATTTTCCCATATTCAGCCATGTTATTATATTATAAAAAGTGTTTTAATAAATTAAAAATATTAAATAATTGAATGTTTTAAAAGATTACTTAAAAGCTGAAGACAGATATAAGCGTTTACTTCACATCATGTAAAACTTTGAGCATATAAGCGGAACAGTGAAATAGCATGGCAGACTGGGAAGCGCTGCTAAGTTAGTATCGCTCCTCCTCCCACCGTTACCTAATTAAACTCAGCAACATGCCACAGCAAACTATGTGCATTTTACCCTCATAACCCTTTGCCATCCCTAACGCTCCAGAATACTCTAGATTTAAACCTACCTTCTGAGCTAAGCGCTCCAGAAAGCTCCTCACAACGTGCGCCTTTACTGAATGCATTGAAAGATTTGAAGCTATCACCAGATCTCAGAATGAGTCGCAGACGAACAAACTGTGTTCTGCTTATGCAACAAACATTCAAGCCCGTTTTCCTTATTGGACAAATAATAATAAACACAGTCTTTGTCCATGCAAATGCAAGCATAAAATCCCTCCTCAGTTAGAAATTATTTTAGTTTGAGTGAACGCATGTATTGTAAACAGTTTCATCCCCAACGACCTAAATAACCGGCCAGCCCATACAGCAACTGACAGGTGACCTTCAGACTGAACTTTCAACAGCTGATTGGGGGTTTTTTTTTTACGTCTTTTGAAATACTACCAAAAGCAATATGCGGAAATACAAAACCAAAGCAAGTACAAATAAAAATGTATCGATATCTCAGAATGGGAGTGCAAAAAGAATTATAATATAATTGCATTGCTTAGCTTTGTTTGTTTATTTGTTTTTGTTTTCCAAAATTTAAATACCCAGGTTAAAATACATGGTTACTATGGTCGTGCAGGGGAATTTAAATCACAAGCGGCAAACAACAGTTCACAATTAGTAGAAAATAGCAGAAGAGATATTGCATATTAAAATACTTCCTAAATAACAAAAGGATAAGTTTAATTCCAAAGTAGGCCTATAGCTAATATGAACAATTAATATGAACTAATATGAACAGTGTACCCAGCCTCTATATATAAGTACTAAGAATCTCTTACTGAAGAAAATTCAATATTGCGTAAATTCATACTTAAACCTGATAATCCAAGATGGTTTGGAATCCTATATTTATTCTCTGGCTGTCCTTTAACACACACCTATACTGACAAGTGAGCAGCAGAAAGATAAATATCTTTAACACTCATATTAAAATAATGGTACAAGAAGCAGCTCCCTCATGCTTTCACAGCCCTTGTCTTCCATGGCAGTAAACTCGATATCTGTATGCCACTGTCATCCCCAATATTTACTATTATTGCTTCCTAAATTTCATCCCTATGAACTTCTCTTTTTCCAAGTCTTTTCACAGCCTTTCAGTATGTTGAATAAAGGACGCCCAGTGTCCTACTGTGACATTATCAAGTGCTGCATGCAAAAATCGCTCAACATCAGCCAATTTAGAAGTGTTGTTAAGGATGGCAACTTCACCCTTTGCCCTAGCCAACAGCAATCTACAGGATTATACTGACAATGATATGGTCCCATTTTATTTGCAAGTGTATCTAGTTCATATGTCTTCTCACAACTTTTGTAGGGCTCAACTAATTTCAGAAGCAGTGCTTTTGTTTCTGAAGGGTCATAATGTAATTATTTTTTGTAATAAGCTTTTGTATTTTTACTTGTTTGGATTGTGAATCAGGAACTTTTCTAACAGAGTGGAGTAAAAGCTGGCATTGTCCATAACAATAACTGAGCCCTGTTCCAAAGAATTTAACAACCTGTGTTGAAACCAAAATTTGAAGAAGACATTTCAGAATTGTAATCTGAAATTTGCTTTTTCTGTTCGGAACGAAAACACCATTAGGTGCCCTGAATGCATCCCATCTCATGTTTTCTGAACCTCCATGGGACACTTATTAACCTACTGCTTTTTCCTACAGTGATTTTCAAACCTCCGTTCCCATAACAGTCCTGCCAACTTCCTGGAATGATTCTGATTTACCCACGTTAATCCTTGGTCATTGGTCTTGTGAAGTTCTAAGGTCGTGCATTTCCGTAGTAATGTAATGCAAGTTGCTATAATATCTGCTCTTTCCATAAGAAATTTTCTCTCGTTATTACATTTCCTATGCCTAAATCCTAGATTTTTCAAAATGCTGTACACTGACCAAACAGAGCCCTTATAATTAATGTTCTTCCTCATTAGAATTGTTGAGACCAAACATAATAAAAGGTTAATCAGTACTCACCATAGCATTCTTCAATAAGAACAGCATAAGGATTGATTCCTCCATGGGTTTTGGAATCCTGATCACCTAACCTCAAGATATTTTCTAATCCGTTGAGTGCAACTTGGACAATCTTAGCATCCATTACTGTCAAAAGATCGCATAAAGGTGGGATGCATCCTTGATCAACCAAGTAACGTATCTGTTCAGCTGTTCCTCCTGAAGTGGCATTCGTTATGGCCCATGCTGCTTCTTTGCGTGTTTTAAATTCAGCCTTTCCAAGAATGTCAATTAAGACTGGGAAGATATTAGCATCAATAACCGCCTAAAACAAGAAGTATTTCTTTAGTTATATAAGTTTATAACCGTTCATACTGCATGTATTTATTGATTTATACACAATAAATATGTATAACAGCTTCCTGTTCCTCTGGAACAAATCCTCTAATGTTCTGTTGGGCAGTCTAAATAAAAGACTGGAGAATTAAAGCAGGCTACAGGAAGGATAGTTAACCACCTGCTTTTATCAACTGCAATCTAGGAATCAAAATTCAAGTCCCAGATTTATATTTTTGGCATTAAATCAAACACAGAACCCTTGGTAATATAATATTTAAACAGAAAAATGTGTCTTATACACAGAACATTTTTTGTATTGGGCAGGAACTGAACATGGGTCTAGGACTTGATATGTCCTGCAGGAGCCCAGTGGTTTAGGCATCAGCTTACAAAGCTAGAAAACATAGGCCATCACAAGTTACCAGACACAGACTTCTATACTGGCAATGACTGTTGGTAAAAGCTTACCAGTGGATGAATGTTCATGAAAAGTAATTATATTACGAGACAGATAATAATACTTTTTTATTACAATGGAAAGGTAACATGTTTTTTTTAACCAACGATTTTTGGTGGCAGTGAGCTATTTGGCCACTAGCAAATATTACAAAGTGCCATAATTTCAAGAAAAAGACTATGCATCCACCACCATGGATAAGCTGGTAGCATGCCATCCACTGAGGTGCTCTGGGTTTGATTCCCGGCTGGATTGGGGACTTTTTTAGTGAGAAATCCCTGGGTTCAGGACTGGGCATTGAGTGTTGTATCCTGTTCGTTATCCTATGTGCCTGTCTTGTCCTAAGAGGAAGCCGTGCATTGAGTTTGTCCCTTACCAGGGAGTCCCTCCATGTCCTGTCTAGTATTGATTCAGAGTGACTCCACTCCCCTATAGGCATTGGTGTGTAAGTCCTTCAATGGGGAGTTAAACCCAGGTTGAGGAAAAAAGGAGAAAAAACTAGCCTACTTTCTTCACATCTCAGCATAAAACATATGGCCATATCATGTGTAACTAACCTGAATTTGTTGTCTGTTTCCAGCTGTTATGTTAGAAATTGTCCAACAGGCCTCTTTCCTAACAGATTCTTTTTGGGATGCTAGGAGATGTAATAAGCAAGGTAGTGCTGAACAATTAAGTATTATTTGAGTCTGTACATCATCTCCGGTTACTATATTGCCTACTGCCCTTAAAGCAGCTGACACCACGTTGTGCTGGTTGTGCCTGAAAGAAATTTAGTTTCAGTTTAGAAAAAGACACAATGTATTACAATGTAATACTTTATACTTTAATCAGGTTTTCATATAGTCATCAACTCATCTAATATATAAAATCGAAAATGAGTATGTGGGCATGTATGTTTCCTCTACAATCTATTTCTTGAGCAATTTACACAAAATTTTGCACATGTAGGCCTAACCAGTTCAGCCCGGAAAGTAATGCAGTCAACATTAAAATTCAAACAAACCACTCCTTCCCTTGAAAAATTATATAATTTCTGAGAATATTATACTGAATTATGGTACTCGGAATGCAATTCAGTTTTCATAACAACAATGTACTGTTTTCAGTGTTCACATAAGGCTTTGGAAGTTGCAAGTAACTGGGCTTTGACAAATTAGAGAAGCTATCGATGTAATTCATTGGTGTAAATAATTAATGAAGAATGAAATCCACGAAAATAATGCACAATGTGATGCAGTCACATAACTTTCTCTACCCTGGACATGAAGAATATATTTTTCTCACTTCACATTTTGATGTAGAATAAGAGGTCATATTGCAGGGACTTAATCCAGATGTGTGCCAACAAGTATGCTATATCAGAAGTCGGTAAAAATCCTATCCATTGATACAATATTCATAGATGTAAGCTTTGTACTAATTGAGAAATATGGATGTTTATCATAGGCCCTAAGCAAATAAAAGGAGACAAAATAGGATGGAACATTTTTTAGTCCTATATGTACAGTAAATTATTACATCCCTCATTTCTGGGGAGGAAAATATGAAAGCAATATTGAATTTCTTTTTGATTTCAGCCTCAACACGGTTGTATGGTAACATTAGAGTGAGAATACAATATTCCGTAAAAGACAGTTTATTTTATGTTATCAGAATTTCTATTTCTTCTTATTTCAAACCCTCACAGGCATAGTGTGTAGAACCAATAGGGTGAAAAATTCTAAATCCTCATTGAGCCATAAAAAGTTATATCAAGCATTGTCTGAGGAAATAGTTTGAGTGTCGTAAGTCATTCTTCCTCATTTCAAATTCTACATATCTATATAAGGATCAAGAGTTTGAAAACCAAAAGTCCTCCATAAGTTAATTTCAAATTACAAAACCTGAGCAATGCCAATTTCTGAAAATATTACACTGAATTTATCAAATACAATTCAGTTCTCATGACAACACTATTGTTTACAGTGTTGCTTTCGAAGCTACATGATACTGGCCTTTGACAAATAATTAGAGGGGTTATGAATATAATTCATTTCTATAAAACACTTGAAGCGTTTATTTTTATAAGGATCTAAGTGCCAAAATCATGATTCAGAGAAAACAAGGAAAAAAGAACTGGAACTAAACAAGTAAACAAGAACAAGTTCAATGGATTGAACTATATATAGAAAAGCAAATATGGAGCTGTAATACAGTTACAAAGGTACAAAATTAAAAAGAGATAATTAAAGTAATAGTACTTTAGATTAATGCAGAAGTAGCATAAATTAAACTTACATTAAAAGCTCGACCAATCGTCTACATACTCCTGCATCAATGACAGCTTGAATTTTGTCATTTGGTCCATCGGAAAGATATGAGAGTGCCCAGCAAGCATCAGCCAAAACATCAGCATCTGAATGGAATAGGAGGCGAGACAATACCGGTAAGCATGGACAGACTTTGCTGAATTCAGGCGGAGGATTCTTCCCACGGCATAGATTTGATAATGCCCACACAGCATTTCGTGTCATTGAAAGGCGTGTTGACTTGCTTAAGAGCCTGAAATAAACAAAGAATGGATGAGTGATGTGTATATAGTATAACTAATATAACACGTTACTCCCTGGTAGGAGTACCTCTTTTAAGAAATAATTAGTGAGAGGCAAATATTTAAGGCATTTTAGAATCTTATTTGAGATATTGTAAATTCAGTTCAAACAACAATATCACATACCATAATAAGCTATTCTATGTTGGTTGTTAAAGTTAAGAATTTGTAATGCATAACTCAATTACATTGTCAGCAAAACTGTTGATTTTATAGGTCTTCATCATCATATAGTAGGTCAACCTGCATGATTTTTTAACCTCTTCACTGTGCACACTAGTGGTGCTGAATTAATTCGCAAATTTCTTTTGAAATCATAAATGGACAAACAATCGCAAATAATTTGTCAGTTTTGGCCCAAACAAGAACACAGGTATTTCTTGAAGTTTAGACTGATTTGAGCAACTCTGGACTTGCATGTCACAACACAGCAGAGTTAGATACCATATGTTTCAAGGGATGGTGCACTACATTGCATGAAATATTTATTTCCAGATAGTAGCACAATTAAGATAACAGTGACCTGTGGTGTCATGCAGTAGACAACAGATGACACTATAAGGGCCTTTTCACACTGGGTCACTTGTGATGGTCACTGGTTTTGCAGTGAACACACCTGGGTCACTTGTACAATCACCGCTAGTACTGTCAATAGTAGCTGCATGAGAAAACAATTTGAAATCGCTTTTGACATCCCAAATGGCAGATCGACATCCCACTTCACTTATAAGTCACAAGTGTTCGGAGTAGACACTGCAGCATCACTTGTGTTTGGGTGGGTCACCACAGTGACCCAGTGTGTACGCTCCCATTTAAAACAATGCTTCTTTGCCAGGGGCCGTCACAAGTGACCAAGTGTGAAAAGGCTTTAAGGTGACTCACTTAGAATCTCCTCACTGAAAATATCTTCTGTCTATTGACATGCGAAGTGGCACATCAGATATATCCTACAATATCCAGCAATGATGCACGCTGAAGTATATATATATGACTGTAGCAACGAAAGTGTTAAAATCACAAGAATATACCAATGTTTAGCAAAATGAATGGTACATGTGAAGCAACTAAAAGACACAAAAGATGACCACAGGACCTAAAATAAAAACTTATCTGCAAAGTACGATTGATGAAATTGTGACTCAATAATCTGACATTAATTTCTATAAATCATGAACATGCATGTACTTTCAATAAAAAAGGAACTTGTAAGTGAATTTACAAGAATGAACTCTAGAAAGATTTTTTACTGTGTAAAGTTAAACCTTTTGCCTGTAGACGAAATATAGATGTATGTAATACCAGCTAATAACGCAAAATGAATAAATGCTAATAAATGATTAGTGGTATATGCCCCTGGAGTTGATTTTGATTGACACCGGTACCATTTTCATAATACATCTATTTGACCAAACTGACAAACAAATCGCCATGTGTGTTTTGTTTTAAGCAAACCTGCAGTGGCTATACATTCATTTAAAAAACAAGAATGCTCAACCTTTAGATCTTTTGTTTTAGTTTGGTGTTTTGACACTAGAAGTGCTAGAAGTTTAAATACCATTTTCTGACTGGATTATTTTGGGTGCAAACTAATATTTTTCATAGGAAGGAAATCAAAAGATTGAAAGGAAGGAGTTGTTCTGTGCTTGGTGAGAGCCTGTAGATGCACTTTTTTAAATAACACCTCTGGTTTCTCCTCGCTTTGACCACTGACTCCTATACTACCCGCGCGCCACTTCTTGAGCGCTGGATTTACGGGGAAGTGAGGGTCGGGGGGAACAAAACATAGCTATTCCGCCAGTCTTTCTGCAGTGTTGTCAACCAAAGAAATAACGTTTCAGCAGAATCGCGCGTATGGTAACGCACGTCAACAGCGTCAGTGTGAATGCCGAATTGGATAATTATTTCTGTTGAATCATCCTCGCTATTTTATGTAGTGACTTTAATATACAACGATTTTAAAGCAGTCCAATAATATAACGTGGTGACGGTATTGCGTAACAATTAATTACACGTCATAAGCCTTTGGTTATCAAATAAGTCATCAAATAAAAATATTATGCATAATATAGGCTCAATATTTTTACACTGGATGACTAATTTTAAGCATAAAGAAGAGTCTTAGCAGAACATGCTTCACCATTTCGTGTTTTAAAACGTAAGAGAGGTAAGGCATCTAAAAGTGGAGAAAGCTATATGCCTAATTTTAAACGTATTTAATACAAATTGTGAAAAGTTCGCTCAACTTTCAGTCCATGAAATTGACATCAGAGTTCACGGGATCGTCAGAAATTAGCACATACGGAATTTTTAAAGAGGTGAGGAAAGTGTTGGATGTACAATGAAGTGTTTGTGAAATCAGCAGTTCGAAAGATTGTATTTTTCCCCATAACTCGATGCGTCAGAAAAGATAATGTCAATAAATAAATAAATAAATAAGAATCCTGAGACAGAATGAAAGCTTAGTATTGAAGCCACTAGCGTACTTCGTGTTTCAATGTTGTCAGCTTAACCTACGAAGTTGAACGAAACCTACCGAATGAGGACTAGGGAGCCGAGCGCTCAAGAAATCGCGCGCGGGTAGTAATGACATCTTCAATGAAAAGTAGTAGTTCGTTCAAAACCTCCAAAACCAAATACACCTCATCACAATTAAAACACGGAATAAAATTATTGTTATAGAGTCAAAAATTTTGTGTGAGAACTTACTGTAAAAGTGGAACAAGTATTCCGCTATCAAGCACATGATCTCTACATTCTGGAGAATCTCCAGCTATATTTCCCAAAGCCCATACAGCTTGTTCCTGGACATCTTCATACTCCGATCCCAATAACTGAATGAATATTGGAACAGCACCTGCTTCAATGACCATACGTGTCTGCATAGATGTGCCAGATGCAATGTTGGTTAAAGCCCAAGCAGCTTCAAACTGGAAACAATTCATCATTATACATATTTTGTACAACTTACTTACTTACTCAATGGCAATAGGAAAAAGGCAGTGCTCCAACAACATTGATCCACTGCCTACAACTGAACATCTCATAACTTACCTGAAGTGTGCAGTTTGTGTTATTACGGAGAAATTCCACAAATCTTGGTACAATTCCTGTCTGAATAACTTCATCTATAGGAGGATTTGGTTCTCGAGATAGAAGTTTTCGAAATTTTTGTGTGGCGGTTAACTGATCCTCAACATTATTACTGTACAATGCTTGCACCATGCCTGGAGTAATGCCTGGTGCACTGATGAGGGACAAAATATCCTCCTGGAAAAAATACAGAAATACATTATTAGCAAAGAAGTAAATACTGAACTCAAAAAGAGTCCTTCAATTTCTGACAAACACAATACAAACTTTTCTTGTATTTCCACTAAATAATGCACCCATTTAAGATTTTTTTTGCCGGGACAGTCCCGGTTTTCAGACAAAATCCCAGTGTCCCGGCTGCTTTATTTCATGTCCCGGCAAAAATTAAGTTTGATTTTCTAGATGACCAAAGAAGTCTAAAAAAAAGTCCTAGGCAATGAAAAGTACATGTAAATATTGTTCAAATTTTTATTCCACATTCAAAGTGTTTCTTCTTATTTAAGTAACTTTTAAATATTAGGCCTAACATGTTAGAAATAAAATGTTTAAATTTATATGCTTATGTCATTTATTATTACCTCTGGTTTTAGGTTCCTAATCACTAACCATTTATTCACAGCATTGAAAATAAACTACCCTCTGAAACACTCTAAACACCCACAAAGGGTGTGTACCCTTGAACACCTGCGACGCTGGGGGGCATTCCAGTGTCCCGGTTGAACATTTCAGAAATCTGGCAAGCCTACCTATTATGCATCCTTGCTGAATAGAGAATTCAAAGATCTTTCTTTTGTTAATTTATTTTCAATCATTCAGCATTAAATTGCTATATCAGATTGGTGATGATCACTGGATATTTTTAACAGTATTAAATTCACGCTATAGAGGTGAGTCATGGCCCCCTCATATGGTCATAAACATAATTAAAATACTATATACTGTGGCAAATGAGGTCCAACCGCCCTGCATTATGGGACTTTTGTCCCAGGCCATAATACTATGCCCCTGAAGCATGTTGTAGAGTATTAAGAATTTTTTTTGTTAGGTTAGAAATATGTTCAAGAATATACTCTATACCGAGTTCACTATGTAACTGGTTGTTTCGGATAAACCAAGGAGAGTTCACTGATATTCTTATAACTTTGTTCTGCAATACTTGAAGACGCTGGATTTTTGTTCTTGATTCACCATACTATATTGGACATGCATATAGCAGTAGAGGCCGGAGTATGCTTTTGTAAAGTAAAAAAGTATAATCGATTTTGAGAGACATTTTCCTATTCATAATCGGATATAACTTCATTAATCGGGCATAAGATTTATTTAGTTTTGTGTTTATATAGGTATGCCAAGTCAGTCGTCAATCGAAATGTAGTCCCAGGTATTTAACAACTTTGTCTGAACGAAGCCAGATTGGTACTGATGAATCATACATCTTGACATCAGGGATTACCTCAGGCCTTCTTAGTGTAAAAATTTTCAGTTGACTTTTCTTGGGGTTTAACTGAATGCATCATTTTGATAACCAGTGTAAGAATAGATCTAATGAAGACTGCAATTGTATAGCAGCTGTAAACACATTATGATTGGACGTATAGATCACTGTGTCATCAGCAAATAGAGCTGTATGCACAGAAGGCAACCTAGGATATCAGCAGCATAAATACTGAAAAGAGTATGAGACAAAATGCTTTCTTGTGGACCTCCAGCAAGAATGGGCCACTTTGTAGACTTATGGTTTCCATTCATGTCTATACTACAAATGCTACATTTTTTATCATTGAGCAATGCAGTCAGATGTTTGTTTACTTCGTTGATCTACAGTGAGTCCCACGCAAGAGTTGGCCAATGACGCAGGTTTCTCCGTCGCGGCTGGCACAGCTCCAACCCCCGATCGGGTGAAATATCTATGCAAATAATGCCGCGGTCGGTGTAATGATTCAGGTTCTCACATTTACAGTTAAAAATACAATGAAAATATCCACGTACCTCATCACAAGAGATGTTGGAAATGTTCTCCTCTTGCATCCACACAATACTGGCACCTTTTTAGGAAATTTTCTTTCACGCGCATAAGTTCAGCTTCCGAGATAGAGTTAATTTCTTTTGTGATATTGTCTTTAAGTTCTTCTTATGTATGGCAAATTGACCTATACACTTTATTTTTCAAGTTTCCCCATAAATAATACTTACATACTGTTAGAAGAACTTAAAGACAATATTGCATAGGCCTATCACAAGAAAAAGTAACTCGAAGCTGAACTTATGCGCGTGAAAGAAAATTTCCTAAAAAGATGCCAGTATTGTGTGGATGCAAGAGGAGAACATTTCCAACATCTCTTGTGATGAGGTACGTGGTTATTTTCATTGTAATTTTAACTGTAAATGTGAAAACCTGAATCATTACACCAACCGCGGCATTATTAACGTAGATATTTCACCCGATCGCTCGGGAGTTGGAGCTGTGCCAGCTGCGTCGCAGAAACCCGCGTCATTGGCCAACTCTTGCGTGGGACTCACTGTAGTTGAAATTGAGTACTACATGAATACTGTTATACTGCAACTTGAAATTCTTAAAATGTCAACATTTCACAAAATTCAGTGGCAAATAACTCTGCTAATTATTTTACAGTAATGTACCTTCTGTATATAACAGTATTCATGTAGTACTCAATTTCAACTAGATCAACGAAGTAAACAAACATCTGATTGCATTGCTCTATGATAAAAAATGCAGCATTGTAGTATAGACATGATTTAAAAAGAAAAACATGTGACCTTTAATTAGTTGTTACTCCGGTACCGGTCAACCAATTTGGTCCAAAATAAATAGGCTTCTTGCCATGGACATTATAAATGCGTACACCAAGTTTCATGAAAATTCAATAAAGCGTATTTGAGTTATTGCGCCTTTTGTTATATAATACCATAAAAAGGCATTAAATTGGTCATTATTCCGGTACCGGCCAACCGATAAGAGTATATTTGAGTTATCGCGTGTACAGACACACGACGGGCTTTTCTACTGATGATTTTTCAGCTTGGAAATTTCAAAAAAGTTGTTCATAGTTCTGAAATGTAAAAAAAAGATGTTTAATGATATCTTGATAAACCAGAGTTGTATTTACCTGACCAAAGAGAAGGCTCTTCCTCAAATTCGTCATTAAAAGTAATGGGGTCATTTTATCTTCACAGACAGCTCTGGTACCTGAGGATCAATATTTGTATGTTGTGTAATAGCTTGCACCGAATGTGAAGATTACTACACAGTCATTATTGTCTTCACTTTTTAAATTTCATTGCCATTTTCTGCCATTCTTACACTGGCATTTAAAATTCTGTGACTATAACAATAATGCACAAATTAAAAAGAAATTTAATAATTAATTAATTTAAAAATTTTAGCATGAAATTAAACTTTTATATCGATTTATGTCAATTGTATCAATTGAACAGTTTACTGAATTTTCTCGTGTGATAATTAATATATCTCAGGAGTTAGATGAAATTCAGTTTTATTCTTATGGTTGAAGAGTAATGTTTCAATTATATGTAAGCATGGTACAGGTAAAATTCCTGTTTTTCTAAAGACCTCTTTGGTTGATGTTTATGGGTAAATGAAAAATTGCTTTTAGTATCCCCTTCTTTAATTTACATATTGTCACCTATCTGTCATAACCACTTATGTGCATTTTACTAGTTTTAAGAAAACGCAATTGAAACTTTAGAGCTTAAGCAAAATCACATAATTAAAAAATACGTGAATATTTGTATTGGAATATGTCTTATCAGCAGTTAGAAAGGTAAATACACCATAATGTTAATTTAAATGTGAATACAACGCTTTCCTTGGATTGGTTTTGTCACATTCGTGGTTTTGGCAGAGCATCAAGGTTAACAAATGCACTTTTATTTGCACATAGAATAAAAGCTTAGCTGAAATTACTCTTTATTTTATGTTAAAAAAATCACTTCAAATTAATACAAAATTTAAAAACCAAAAGAGGATCACATGAAAATTATAACAATAGTGCTTCAAAGTACGACACCGCTCGCAATCTATGTTTATTGGTGTTCTCTGAAAGCTACCCTGGTGGGTTTGTGTGTGTTGCTTAGGGCATTGATGCCTTTACAGACCCTTTTCCCCCTTATTGGGAATTCAAGGCCAACAGCTTATTTTCTAGGAATTTTTGTTAGTTTGGTGACATTTATAGACGCTAAATGCTTTGAATAGGGTGGTATTTAGAAACAGAAGCACAACAGTTTTTGCTGCACTTAAAGGACTTTTCTTAGAATAGTAGGCCTATTCAGTACTAATAAGAAATCTTTAAAATGATCTGCATACAACCATACAGTATTATGTACTATAGTTTCTATATTAGTAATTGTAAAAGGTTTGGTGAAAAATATGTTGTTTCCTCTGCTCAATGAAAATCAAAACAAGACTGCACAGTATTGTCTGCCGTCATTGTTATAAACAAAAAATATAATAAAAAAAGGACTTTAGTAGAGTAAAAACAAGTATGCACTTCACTTTCTATCCATTGATAAATGACCATGTTGTATAACCCAATGACCTAAATTATAAAAGCTAACTCCTGAGAAATCAACCCCTTTGTCAACATAAAGATCTCTGTGGCCGGTCGCGTACTTCAGATACATAGATATCAAGGGCCTGTCGTCAATGTGTTCGTGAATGTTGAAACCCATGTCATTAATTTAACCAGATAGGCTATGTACTTCGATTTTAACAAATGTGGTACATAGGCCTACACCGTATCACCTTTCTTCAAGTACTGCGGCTGTTCTGCCAAATTCCCGAATGTGGCACATTCGTGATTATGGCTTAACAAATAAAACAGAACTTGCACTTTCATGGAAATGGAACTAGCTATTACTCGCCAAGGAAAGGAGATACAACATTCACGGTTCTTGCAGTAGATGCAAACCATGCACTTAACTCAAAATCTAATTTTTGCACATTTGTGGTTATGCCAGATAGGTGACGATATGCAATCATCTTTAGGAGACGAGCCCCAGAAGAGGATCCCATATCTCATTACAGATTTAACGCGTGAATAGTAGACTATTCTCAAGACTTGTATGGAGCAGGTATTACACAGAACTTGAAAAGCAAAGGAAAATTCACAGAAATTGTTAAAAATAAAAAAAATTCTTAAGAATCCTCTTATACGGAGGAGATATACGGAGGCATGTCTTACAGTCGGGTAAATATGGAATATTTGTATTTCAAAGTTACTTATTTTAAAACAGTGAATTAAATTTCATCTCACATAGTAACATTCACTACTGAAAAATAATTAAGTGGGAGTTGATGCATACTTCCAAAGGTCTGTCAGAGTTGAGTTGACAAGATAAATTACATAACTTAAAAGCAGTGGCGGACGCAGGGGGGGGGGGATAGGGGGGTTACATCCCCCCCCCCCCCGAAATTTGAAAAAAGTACTCTAAGTGGCCAGTTTTATAAACTAATTGTATATGTAAGTTGATTAATCTTTTTTAGTATTCTTTCTACCTATTCAAATCCCCCCCCCCGAACAAAATTTCTGCGTCCGCCACTGCTTAAAAGCACAATGTAGAGAAATGGAAAAGCATAAACGGAACAAAACAAAATATGTTTCATGCCATTCGTAATCTCTCCAATGTGTTCATACCTAAAACTGGAGCAGTCAAGAGAAAAGGCTGCACTATACACTAACTGAAAACAACATTCTGGAACGATGGATTGAATATGTAGAAGACCTATATCAAAGGAAATTATCTGTGTCAACTGTAAAACAAATCCCATATGAGAAGAAACCTCCTATTCTGGAGAGCTATTAACCGTTTTGGTGCAAGGGTCACTTTCGTAACACTGTGAATTTGTATATTTTTATGCGTATATGAAGAAGGGTACACGGCTTCCTTGATTATCGTGATAGGATAAATCATGTAGCAGAATTAAACTGTTCCCCAAAATATCAAAAATTTCCTTGAAGGAAGCCATGGTACAATAGTGAGGTGTGCATGCAAGACTCGGAAGCAAGGGGAAGCAGCCAGCGGGTGGAGCTTGGCCGTTGCATGGCACATATCTATCTTTTGCCAATTTTATTAAAGATCACTCAGAAGAGAATGAACGAGGTACACTGAACAAGGTGAAGCAGTGAAAGATAGATTTAGGTCACGCACCAGCAAACCTCGCCCAATCCCGCCCGCCGGCTTGCTTCCCCTGCTTTCCATGACTTCCGAGCCAATGCGGGCACTGCTGTCTGGCGGTCATATTGTACAGCGTAGAGTTTTAGACTTGAATGGTATATCATCAACAAGATTACTGAATTAATGCAATGCCAAAACAGCTCTTTTCAGAGCCAATATAATATTTCACGATTATAATAAATGACCCTTGCACCAAAACGGCTATCTATATATATATAAATGAATATATGTATGTGTGTGTGTGTGTGTGTGTCCTTTATGCATTACTACACCATTCATCCGATCGCCATGAAACTTTGGGAAGTTGTTGGGTACATTCCCGGGAAGGTTTCTGTCATACTACATTTTTAATTTTAGCCTTCGTTCGCGAGTTATGAGTGAAAAACGGCAAGAAAACGTGCATTTTTTACGCTTTCGAAGCATCAGTTTTGAGTTATTCATTTCAGTTGTCAAATCAATTGCAGAAGGCTTTGTCTATTATTGTCATACCTTGGAAATAATATCGTCGCGATCGCTATGGAAGGCAATGGATATCTCAGGTTATTATAAAAGCTATAGATGTCGATAAAGTAAAGTAAAGTGATCCCTATACAGGCCATGGAAGCCCAGAGGGTTCCAGGAGGTTGAGGCTCCCAGATTTTGGACATCCGGCACATGAAGGTGGTAAGGTTGTCAGCCTTACGCACCGGCCGCCTTTACCCCCAGGATTGCTCCTGGTACTCATTTCTGTTAGAGGCTGAGTCGACCCCAGGGCCATAGTGCCACCAGAAGCATTAGGCCAATTGAAAAATCTCAACGACCTCATCGGGAATCGAACCCGCGGCCTTCCGGTTTGTAGCGCAGCGCCTCAACCACTACGCTAAGGCATACCCCATAGATGTCGATAAGGTAATGTTAAACATATTTTATTTGACATGGAATATAGTTTACAGAAAATTCCGGGGAAGTTGCTTAGTTCGGGGTCCTGGCTACAACGTTTTTATATGTAATCGTAATTAAAATATCTTATGTAGGGTCGTTAAATCTGCCTGAAATGTAACGGAATTATAAGTCTGGACAAATGAATATAGAAATCACGGCCTCAGTAGGCTTATTCCATTCTTCACTTATATAAATAAAAACTAATGTAGGCCTACTATGTCTGTCTGTCAAATACATTTACGCACTTTTTTTTTTATCGTGAGTAATCTTTCGAATACTGCATGTATTCATTTATTTTCTAATCGTGAAATTCACTTCAAAGCCAGATTTATAGCTGTTTCATTAATTAGGCCTATCAAATGTTTAGTTTACACCTATGAATGTTTCACGTGCAAAGTGTTAATAAATATAATACTTTAATTATTTTGCTCTTAATTGTTAATCTTTCAATTAATTATCTTGGGAGAAGCCGTGGGGATCTGCTATAAGCTATAATAAGCTATAGCCTATCTAGCGTTTTCTGAGGGAATAGTTTGTGTGTGATAAGTCGTTCTTCCCCATTTCAAATTCTTAATACCTATATAAAGACCTTAAAGACCTAGAGTTTGAAAATCGAAAGTCCTTCATAAGTTATTTTCGCATTAACAAAATACAAAACCCGAGCGACGCCGGGCATTTTAAGCTAGTTTCTTATAAATGTATTAAAGCTCTCTAAACTTAAATAGATGAATTTTCCCTTCACTTCTCAGCAATCACTTGTGGCGAAGTGGTTAGGCCTAAGACCATGATGCTAGTGGTCCCACGTTCGTATACAGCCATTCCACGGAAAGTGAGCCTGAAGTGTCCAGACTGTGACAACATTTTAATATTAATTTAAAATATATGTCATCACTGAACAATTATGAAACTAGGCCTAATTCTGAGAATTAGTTCTTCAGTAGACTACCGTAGTACTGTAAATTAATTTCATAATTTTTCAATGATGACATAGCCTAAGTTATAGCCTATTTTAAATTAATATTAAAAGGTTGTTACGGTCTGGACATTTCAGGCTCACTTTCAGTGGAATGCCTGTATACCAGCTGATCCAAAATTTACGGTTAGGAATAGGTCCCAAATAGGTAGGAAGGGTGAGGAGAAGGTGAGAGTAAGAGCGGAAGTGGGTGTAAAAGGTAGAGGGGTCATTCCATGTCAAGTGAACCAATTTTTTGTCAATTTTGAACATGACCATCTCCGATTTTAGTCATACTTGGTTGTCATGAAGTACCACCTGAGATATGTTAAAGTGCAAAATATCAGATTTTTATGTGTTGTAGTTTTCCAGTTATACCCTTCTGAAATATGGAAAAAAACCAAATTTTCTGCATAAGTGCAATCACAAAATGACGCATAAATCAAGCTGGAATTGACATAGATGAGTGGGAAAAGTACCAAAATGTAGCTTATATTATGAGCTTTAATTTGATATGTCACACGAGTACTTTCGAAAAAAAAATATTTTCAAGGTTACCCCCAAAAAATTTGAAAACTGAATTTTTCAAAAACCTATATTTTGAAAATTTTGAAAAAAATCTCACAGAAACATACATATTTCAGCATCATGTCCTACAAGTTTTGTTATGGGATCGAAATGGGATCATATTTTTTTACATTTATAACAAATACTATGCACGCTGGGTAAGAATATATGGCACCGTAATCTTGCACTTAATTCTAAAATTTCATTACAATCAAAAAGAAAAACTTACAGAAAACATGTTACCTTCCCTTCTTCAATGACAAAAACGTGAATTTATTGTCTACAGTAATTTTCTAGAGCCATGGTTGCCGCATCCATCTCTTCCTTCGAGAGGTAATAACTACGGCCAGTGGGACATGTAGGTTGCACAAGGGTGAGGATCTGAGAGAGAGGCACAGTCAGTTTATTTGGACAGTCACTTTTGAAAGTAAATGATGGAGAAGGACCTGCAGGGTGCAGAAACATCAGTTCCACTATCTGTGCTGTCTCATTTTTGTCCACAACTACACCAAGCCACCAATGATTGTTGTTCTCACATGTAACATATCCTTTTACTTCTGCTAGCTTCAGCCTCTGTTGCACACGTGGTCCTAACACTGAAAAAGTGGATGACTGTTCACTTCTTGAAAATACCTTTGTCAACAACACTTTATCTGACAATGGGATGAAACTGTGGAACTTCTGTGTGCCTGGTATTGCTTTTGTAGACAGAAATCTGTCTGCAAGTATTTTTTCCTCTTTGTTGTATTGTGCTTCATTGAAGAAGAAGAACTGCATGGAGTCGATGTTTTCCTCACTCCATGTAAACAGCTGTGCTGGTGTCATGATTTGATGCTCGTATGGCCGCTGTAGGCTTGCCTTTCCTGCAAGTCTTTTCACAGTACCACCCAGACCGTCACATACTCCTTTCCCATGGGCTGTTGCATAGAAATGCCACTCTGCCTCAATTCCAAAATCATGAACATGGTGGCATAAGTTTGAAAAGTTTTTTCTGTTTTTAAATTGCGCAGCTGCACCATCTGAGAAGTAGTAAATTTTTTTCAAATCTCTAATTACTTCCAACTTCAAATGAGAGATAAGCCTTTTCTGGAATAAATGAACAGCAGTGGTGTCATGCTGTAGACATTCAGAGATACATACAATACTTTTGTAGTGTATATTATGATCATTGTAGTAGACTGCTATAGGAAAAATAGTTGCTTGATCATTGTTCCAATGAAAAGACTGGGCTTCATCCTGTAGTACAAACGAATAATTTTCTGCAAAGTCCATACATACCACAGCTTCATTTACTCCAATATTCTGCTTCAAGTGATTATAATATTCTGCCTGTCTTCTTGCAATAAAAGAATGTCTCTTCAAAATCAACAACTGTTCACACAAAGTTTCTATAAACTCATCTGCAGTTTTGATGAAGGTTACTAAATTACATCTGTCAACAGAAACCCACTGCTTGTATGTAATGTTGTCCACCAGTTCATTATCTAGCAGCAACTGTAACTCATCTTTCAAATTATCTACACCTGGACATGAAGGACATTCATTAAGGTGGCATGCTGTGCCTGGCTCTTCACACATTAACTTCGCTAAACAGGAATTATAATTACTTATATCTGTGCCATCATTCAGTGTAATTTGTTTGGATTTCAACACTTGTAGCATTAATTTAACATTCTGATGCACTGTACAAACGCATACTGTGTGGGTACCACTTCCTCCAGCCAAGACGCAATGTTTAGGTCGTAAATCAGCAAATTTCGAAAATCCAATCTTATCAGTAGGATTTTTGTTTTTGAACAGCTCGTACACTTCCTTCAAGTTGCCCATCACTAGCCTCTTCTGTACATGAATTCTACTACTGTCACCCGTTTTCACAGAAACAAAGTCTTTTTTTCCAGGCATAAGACGGCTGACATCATCACTGTTGTAGAACCCTATTACCTTCTCAATCACAGATTCATTTAAAACCTTTCCTGGTTTAGGATTTGGTGTTGCCAGAATACCCTTCGCTTTCACCAATGCTTTAGCTTTTCTTGCCATTCTGTTGCTAACCTGAAATTCATTTTGTATTTCACTGCATGACCAGCTTTTAGGTAGTACTGTTAAAATTTGCAATTTTTCACTAACACTTATATTTTCTTCTTGAAACTTTTCTTTTAGCTGACAAATGACTTCACATGATTCTGATTTATGGTCAACAGTTTTCTCTGTATTTGTACTTGCTGCTGTTAGTACCTTTTCTGTCAAACATTTTTTTATTTTACTGTATTTTTTATCACAGTATGATTTCATTTGCAACTTCCTCTTAGCAACAGGTGACTCCTCTAGAGAGCTTAGAGACTTATTAAGGTACTCTAAGGTAACATCTAAAGCTACAAATGATTCATCAACATTAGTAGGCCTAGTGGTATTGGCTACTGGTACTAAACAGTCATCTGTTGTATCTGTAACCTGTTTCTGCTTTGATAGTTCTTTCCTACAACTGTCACAAATTTTCATACCTACCACAATGGTGTCAAACATGTCACACATCCAGTCAGTAACAGGCCTCACACTTCTTTTCACACCCTGATGTCTGTCTTTCTTGAAAGGGTTGCAGCAGAAAATCTTTGCTGTTTCACTTACTTTTTCAGCCATACTGGGGAAATACACAATGCCTATTTTAATCACTGAACCCACTACTTTACATGCAGCAATACAGTCTTTGTACAGCCTTTGAAGAAAGGAAGCACACTGCATGAGAGTCAAGGCACAACTGAAGCCAGGTCCAACAGGTTACAACTTGCATTCCCTGGCTGACTCACATGCTTGCAGACTGTGTTTACTCATACCCATTTGACCACTTGCACAAGTTGGTATATGCATGTTGGTAAACAACTCCCTGGACAAAGGAATGGATTTTAGAATTAAGTGCAATATTCCTGTGTCATATATTCTTACCCAGCGTGCATAGTATTTGTTATAAATGTAAAAAAATATGATCCCATTGCGATCCCTTATCAAAACTTGTAGGACATGATGCTGAAATATGTATGTTTCTATGAGAATTGTTTCAAAATTTTCAAAATATAGGTTTTTGAAAAATTCAGTTTTCAAATTTTTTTTGGGTAACCTTGAAAATATTTTTTTTCGAAAGTAGTCGTGTGACGTATCAAATTAAAGCTCATAATATAAGCTACATTTTGATACTTTTCCCACTCATCTATGTCAATTCCAGCTTGATTTATGCGTCATTTTGTGATTGCACTTATGCAGAAAATTTGGTTTTTTTCCATATTTCAGAAGGGTATAACTGGAAAACTACAACACATAAAAATCTGATATTTTGTACTTCAACATATCTCAGGTGGTACTTCATGACAACCAAGTATGACTAAAATCGGAGGTGGTCACGTTTTTCCATTGGTTCACTTGACATGGAATGACCCAGAGAAAACACAAAAAAGGAGAAATAAATTATTTATTTTTTCCCAGTTTTCACCTTTTTAACAATAGATGGCGAAGCTAGTAGCGAGACATCTAGTAGGCAACACCTGAAACCGTAAACCCCTCCATCCCAGGTGGGTTGCATTAATGAGTTGGTGGGAAGAGCCTAGTGCGCGACCTGAAACTATTTTTTTCCTGGTGTAGCTACAGACCAAACTCGATTCAAGGTTTTTTTTTTTAAATTTATTATGAAATATTATTTTGGTTTTTATAATTGTGAAATATTATGTTGGCATAATACGGCATTTTTTATAATTGTGAAATATTGTTTGGTGCAAGGGTATTTTTTATTACCGGTATGAACTATTTTGTTTTTATAATTGTGCATTGTGCATTTTTGCATTACCGGCATTGAGTGCGAGGCCAGCTGGCTTTGCTATGGGAAAGGTTGCAGGTAAGCAGGTGGATAGGGGAAGGAAGGGGAAGCAGCTGTCACCTTAGCAACGCACAGCAGAGAGTGGAAGGAGAGAGAGTGCTGCAAGTATTTGCATAGGGACTTGTAGAAAAAGGATTACAATCAGAACTATTGCAAAAACCCGTTCGACTCCTAGGTGACAGTTTAATTTGGCATAAAGACCTGCAGGGAAAGGATTATCAAAACTAGTGGGGAAAAGCCCGTTCTACTCATAGGTGACAGTTTAATAACCTCATTCTACTCACGGGTGACAATTTTGTTTTACATAGGAACTTGTAGGGAAAGGATTATTATAAAAAACACTGCAAAAACTGATTCTACTCACAGGTGACATTTCATAACCCTGTTCTACTCATGGGTGACAGTTTTGATTTACATAGAGACATGATTATTTAAACATCACCTGTGAGTAGAACAGGTTTTTGTACTAGTTTTGGTAATAACCAAGTCCCTATGACGAAATAAAATTGCCACGGGAAAAAATAGTTTTATGCTGCACACTAGGCTCCTCTCTAATGGGGCCCGCCTGGGAAGGTGGGGTTTAGGGTTTCGTCACAAAAGAAATTCAATGTGAGACATATTAAACCTCGTGCTATTCAGTATATTGCTCCTAAACCAACATAAACGTTCCTAACCTAATAAAACGGCGGAGCTTGGCTGGTGCGCAGCATAAATCTATCTTTTGCCATTGCCACCCATGAGTAGGAAGGGGTTATTTAACTGCCACCCGTGAGAACAGGGTTATTAAACTGTCACCCCTGTGAAGAACCTACGTGCTAATTTTTTCAAAACAAGGACTCTGCTCTGAAGTGCCAGAGTAGAAGTACGAACGGCCACCTTTGTGGCTTGTGAATCATATAGGCTGCAGTGGACGACTCACACAGACCTCTTTTTAAATTGTGATTTATTATTAATTACACAACTTATCTCCTATTATGCTGGGGAATGCGTTTCTAGGGTAATGTATTCTGTTTAGTTGTTACCGTATGTTGTTTAGTTCATTGCTTCCCAGATCACAACATTGACTGATAATTGGTAAAATATATGTGAGAGAGTTTTCCAATACATGCAAACCCAAGAGCCAGACATGTACCGTGTTGGTCCCCAACCTTTGAGTCGCATAACCACTCCGAACACCTCGTGTGGAATTACAGTAGAGTGCTATACAGTATTAAACCCAAATATGTTATTGATCGTTCAACATGCATATAGACAGGTAAGTTTAAGGTATGTACAGTGCGTTTCTTTTTAAAGCGGAGCTAAAGCGCTTTACCATCGCTGCATCAAAACCGTTCTTTTTTACATTTTGCTGCAGCTTCGCTTTACCCCCACTCTACTACCCGTGCAGCGAACTCAAATCTCGCTTTACGACTGCTGCATGGTTTCGCTGCACGAACTGTCATGGCGGACTAGGTGATCATCAAAAATTTCCTTGATGGATTTAACATCATTGTTCAAATTCCCGAGTACGAACGTCTTCTTCAGCAGAGTTAGTATCATGTGATTTTACCTGTACATCATATTGTACAATAACTAGGAGGTGCCCGTGGCTTCGCCACGATAATTCTATTAAAAATTAAAAATGAAGAGTATAATAATTATTAAAGCATTATAGCCTATTTATCAACACTTGCACGCGGAATTATTCATAAACTAAACCATTAATAATATTAATGAAACAGCTAAAATTCCGGCTTCAGAGTACATTCTAAGATTAGAAAGTGCCCCCTGGGAAAACTATATCAGAATCGATTATGCAGTTCCAAAGAACCTGTGAACACATAATACGTATTGTTTCTCAGCTGTTTATTGACATGAATATGATGTGAATTTTATTTGATCAATTCAGTGTAATTTTCAGAAATTATATAATGTTTCAAGGGAAGGAATGGTTTGTTTGGATTATTATTATCAGCGATATTTCAAGAGATAAAACCATCAATATTTTACAGCTGTTGCCCACGGCTTCGCCCGCCATTATTCATTGACTCCAGGATTTTTAAGAAAATTACACTGGTAGATTATTAAAAATGTTTGTGGCTCAGAGCTATGAAAATTGCAAGTAAAAATAAAATTAGAATATTTGTTCATTGTGTTCATTTCACTTAGGCCTTATATAATAAAGAAACGGTTTTCCTTCCTAATTTTGTAGTCGTCATGAAAGTTTACACTGCGAGAGACGAACATCGTCGAGTATACCCGATGTCTCACGAAGCGGGCGAGCAAGCATGCTATTTAGGGCCGTTGAATTGTATAAGAGTAGATCCCCGTCCCCCATCCCCGTACCGGTATAAATGTTATTTGCACGTGTCTTAACCGTGTTAAAGAGATGTAAACATTGCCGGTGTCATCCAGCATGCTCTCAGCTGATCGACGTTGCCGTTCTTTTTTGTCTGCAGTGGTCGTAAAGCGATCGTGCATCACTCGTAAAGCGCTTTACAGTTTTGCTTTAAAAAGAAACGCAAGGGTATAATATATGTCAGTCACTTACCTGCATACTTCCTTCTTCATCTGGCAAAGTTGGCATAAAGACATTACGCCTCTTGAATAGCTGCTGCTCACGCTTTTGTTTTCTGAGTTGGACACCTTCTTCTTCACGCCTCCTCCGAAGCTCTTGGGAATCAAGTCCCACGTTTTTATAACGATATTTGTGTGTAGGCCCCGACATCTATGAGAATAAGAATATTAATGTATATTTCTGCCAATCACTGACTAGCTCACTCCTAGTGGGCACTTCCACTTTCTACAGTAGCATTATACAAAGGGTAACTCGTTAGGCCTACTAGGTTTGGATTAAAGCTAGTCAGTAACTTATAAAATCATGTGACGCTTGTAAAACTCACCTAGAACATATGTTCAGAACAATAAGTGAGTAATTTAGTGAGACTAAACACTTTCGCCAAAATGACGGATCACATGAGAAACTGATTTTGTCAATGGAGTAGAGCTGACAATCATTTTTACTATGACGAAAACTTCTTAAACTACTGATTAAAACACCCACACTAAAGTTAACTGATATATTTTCAAGTTGTAATATTATCTTAAAACCGATTTAATGTTTCCTTACCTCTTTTTTGCGTGTTTTTCTTGGATTTTAAATGGAAACTTTCATGGGAACTTCTTTTCTCCCTAGCTTTCAACTTCAAGGCCTGTCGTTTTTAGAGAATGATGGGAAATTATTTTTGGTGACGAGATTTCTCTAAAATGGCCGCGGCCGTGAAAATGGAATGTGAAGATTTTCTTGAATTTCAGGTATTCACAGTAAATATCTTTTCATGTTAAATAAGCGTGAACTACATTTAAAAATGTACCATCTACATCCTTATAATGATAGCACTGCAGTAACACAATTGCATAACTCGGACATAACCTAAAAATTTGAAATTTCTGAAATTTACGTCTAGTATTAAGAATTCGTTGTGTTAGAAATTAAACATCCGGGCACTCCCGTAATTTTATACTTTTGAAGAGATTTGTATGCAAGATGTTTAAACGAGACTCCAATTAAAAAGTTCTTAACGACGCTAGACGGGGCAGTAACAGTGTCGCCATTTTTATGAGTGGGAATTTTAAACTGTAGCAATACGTTTACTAACTTACTTTATACCGAAAAGCTGTCTAGTACCCTCAAGATAATATATGGATTTTTGTCTTTCTCGCTTCGTCTTCCTTTTCTTCAAATAGTTGCTGTAATTTCCCCCTATTTTGACTAATTTTAAGTGGTACTTTAGGCGGTTAATACCAGATTTAAGTCATTGTTTGGCACTGAGCTTGTCCAAATTAATATTTAATGAATTTTGCCAATCATTAAATAATAATATAAAATGTAAACATCATAGGCTTTTGTTTACCCTTTAGATGTAAGCACACACTGATCCATCAGTGCTAGCTCCACCTCATCCACTAGGTAAGGTGAAGGTTGGGTCTGGCAAAACGGTAATTTATGCTGCGCACAGGTTTTCCTTCCACTGAATAATGAAAGACCCCTGCATCAAACATAATATGTTACAACTGTAAACAACAAAATAATATTTCATAATAAAAAGAAAGACCCTTGCACCAAAAATCATATTTCACAATTATAAGAGTAGAAGTTGAGGACTCGTGCATGGCATAAAATACCTTTTTCCCGAAAGCTGTGAGGAAGACAGTGGAATGTTATGATGAGATTGTGACAAGGCATAAGGCTGACAACCGTACCACCTTCATGTGCCGAATGTAAAAACATCTGGAGTCTTCAAATTCCTGGAACCTTAAGGCCTTAACCGCTTTTCTAATGTTGCAGGGTGAAGTATATTGTTCCTCAGATTTCAACAAAAATTACTGCATTGAATGGTTTTAATTAAAGCTTTCTCCTTTCAGGATGCTCTGAAGAAGATGAGAACTTTTGATGACAAAATAGTTTATGCTTTAAATACCACTATTCCCACTGATTCATTTAAGAGTCAAGTGGATCCAACTTCATCTTGTAAAGGCCTGTATGACCAGGTAATAATACTATAACATATATGTATAATCCACATAAAAAATAAATACATTTGTGTTATTGATATACTTTATGTTGTACACCTTTTTGACAATAAAATAATAATCAGACACATTCTAAGTCCCATTCGTAAAACTTCAGGAGCACTCATACAGTGTGTTTCATGTACGAGCTGGTCAATCATGTGGGTTTCTGTGACCACATTTCTAACTCCCGAACGATCGGGTGAAATATCTATGCAAATAAAGCAATGGTCTGATGATTCAGGTTCTCACAAATTAAAGTTAAAATTACAATTAAAATAATCATGTACCACATCATAAGAGATGCTGGAAATGTCCTCCTCTTGCATCCTCACAACACTGGCACCATTATAGAAAATATTCTTTCACACACATAAGTTCAGCTTCCGAGATAGAATTAATTTCTCTTGTAATATTATCTTTAAGTTCTTCTAACAGTATTTATGGGGGACTTGAAAAATAAAATATGTCAATTTCCCATACATTAGAAGAACCTAAAGACAATATCACAAGAGAAACAAACTCTAACTCGGAAGCTGAACTTATGCGCGTGAAGGAAAATTTACTAAAAAAGGTGCCTGTGTTGTGTGGATGCAAGAGGACATTTCCAACATCTCTTGTGATGAGGTACGTAGTTATTTTCATTGTAATTTTTACCTGTCACTGTGAGAACCTGAATCATTACACCGTTAGTGGCTTTATTTGCATAGATATTCCACCCGATCCCTCAGGAGTGGTCGCCGCAATGCAGAAACTCGCATGATTGGCCAATTCGTACGTGAAATTCACTGTAGAAGGTAATTTCACAGTAATGCAATTTTATATTTCAGTGTAGTGCCTCACAGTAAAACAAATATACTCATGAAAGGTATGCCACTCTAACATGATCAGTTAACTGAGTAGGCAGAATGCTAGAATTCATAAAGGAATGTGTTCGAATCCTGTATATTTTAATTCTTTTTATGTAGGCCTAGAATAAATTAGTGTACCAGTACCACTATAATATTAATTTCTTGAGTTTTGTCCATTCTGTAGCGATAATCTTAATGATTTATGTATAGCGTAGAGCTTTATCACTGGTACTCACTACTAAATTGCGGTATTTTTACCTGTTGGAGCGCTTTCAACCGCATGGAGCGGCCATCTTCAGCAACGGAAGTCAGTTGCTGAAGATGGCCGCTTCATGCGGTTGAAAGTGCTCCAACAGGTAAAAATACCGCAATTTAGTAGTGAGTACCAGTGATAAAGCTCTATGCTATACATAAATCATTATTAATTTCTTTTTTTCTTTACTCTTAATTTAAAACATCTCTGCTGATATGGTTTTAAAGTTATTGAAGGTATGTTTGTGTTTTTCAGCATGTTGCTCATATTCACATAAAAATTAGACAATCGTTGAATTGATGAGTTGACTAACCCACTTGACTGTTCTAATCACCAAGATTAGTGTCGGCAGAAAAGTATGTTCAGGATTCATAGAAATTGAAAGCACTAAACTCTTCGGAATTCAAATTCAGAATTTTCAGACATGACAATTCAATAAAAGCAGTTCAGTAAATAAAATTATGGATTTCCTACGCATCATGTCACACATGAAATTCATACTTATGCTTATTGTATATTTTTGTACAATTTGTCGGAATAAAGGCAATCAGTGTAAAATAAATGAAAATGTAAAATGCACCTACAAGCTGTTGTTTATGCTAAACTAAAAACATTGCCTACTATATTGGCATTGTCAATAAACAGAATCAAGTATTACTACTTTACCTTTTGAGATGAGGACTTCCATCCCGATATTAATCATTTAAACTATTTATTAAGATAGGCCTCCTATAACCTATCCTATATATCAGTAAACGTTGAAACATAGTAAGATAGGGAAATGCATATTTGTATTCTGTTACAACAGACATGGGCAAACCCCTATCCATTGACACGCAACCCACAAACTTTTGTCAACTTACACATAGTTCGAAAAGAACGGATAGATGGAGACACAAGCAGACAATAAGTCCAGTGGCGGTTGCTCATTCTTAGGGAAACACTAATTTCACTTTAAAATGTACACTACAAGAAACAAATAATACAAACAATCTTGTATTTTTAATTATTCTTTTACGTGTGCAATTATTTCATTATATAAAGGCTTAGAATGTGTCATAATGCCTTTCCAAACGGAACTGTGTCGCGACCCGTCACTGATTGCATAGAGAGTATGACTCATGAATGGGAATAATCTACCACATAGGCCAACACCGAATGTCCGCAATGCCATCTTGTGTGTTATGTGGGAAGGTCAAGAACCACAAGTGGTTCGCAAACCAGTAAATGCCCATGTATGTGTTACAAGATCAATTGAATATTCTTATAAGAACAAGCAGCTGTATTATATTTCTGACATGAACCAGAAGTTCGTCTCGCTGAGTTTGCAATATTAACAAAGACCCCATTATACTTTAAATAATATTATGTGAAGAAATTTTTTACCAACGCTTAAGAAATGGATCCTAGTGTTTCAAAATCTATTACTTGCGACACGATCGTGATGGTGCAATGATGAAGAACGTGAACTCAGGGAGTGATAAATTATTCAACCCTTTGTTTTACTTGCACCCGTATTATCTTGATTGGTTTCAAATCAGGGAGGAAGGCTGTGTGATGAGAGAATATGTACAGCAATGCACTTGTGTGAAAGAAGCTTGTGAATTTGGATTAACAAGTATAACTGAAATAACTGTAGTCTTCAGTAAACTGTAGGCCTATGACATGGAAGGAAAGCCATTTTATTACCTCTACCTTTCAGCTGTTGGAGTTGGGTGTTTAGTTTAAGAAAACATTATGGTGTGGCGCGCTATCAATGACGAAGACAGAGGTCAGTTATTTAGGAATTAATTCTTTCTGGCAAAAGAGAAGGTTGGAGGAAATACCAACTGAAAATACCAAACGAAGGAAATAAAGTTTATATATGCTTATCATTTAACATGGCTACAAGAAGGAGGGAAAAAATATTACAGTGGTCTGTCCAACATATTTCAGTAGCAGGAGGGGGAACAGTGATGCCACACAAACAACTGTCTATAGCGAGTGAATCTCTGTGTATGGTAGGCGGATAAAGGTGTATGCTTTCTGCATTGATTTAGAAGCCAGGGGTTTCCTGGAAGCAAGAAGGAGGAAAGATTTGTATCGGTCGCTATGGGAAATCTTATATTTTCTCAACTGTACAAGGATACAACCGCTTCATAAACAAACTATGATTAACAGCTTCATTTACAGACTAGTCAACATACCACTGAAGAAAGAAGAATACCTTAGAAACATAATAACAGCAGCAGAACAGAATGAACTGTCAGGATCTAGTAAAAAAGAAACTAGAGGTACAAGAATAAAAAAAACTGGTTGGGAATTACAACACTGTTGTCCTGGAAAAAACAAAAAGATCAGAAAGTTCACCCTTAACTTGACAGAGCAAACTCTGAATCCAGCAAGTTTACGAACTAAGCTGTACCAGTATGACTATTTTCACTTATGAATACAGCATTACCCTCAGTATCAGGTTCAGAGTTTGGGGGCTTTTAAAATATTACGAAAAAAGTCACAACCGGGGATCGAATGCACAACATCTTGTCCCACAGCCCAACATGCTAGCCACACAGCCATGGATGACACTGAAGAACACTGCTTGAATACTACTTAGGCTATGTGAACCATTAAAGTCTTCTCCTATGTCTCACCTCAAGACTTGAAATCATCCCTGTAGGCCTATGAGATGTGTTTCTGTAATATTTATTGTACTGTTCAGTTCGGAAAAGTAGTATCATGATACTGATAACATTATTATCGAGACCCAATTCATCTGAAAATAGAAAAATTAGAAAAAAAATGCTAAATGCCAATCCAGTATCTCGAACACTCCAGTTGGCTGACGGCTGCACATCTTTTGTGCATTGATATTTTCCTTCTGTGGATCTTCAACCATTTGTAAAACTGTTGCTGCATTTTACCAGTACTATGGTAGGTATATGGAAAACTATCCAACTCAACAGCGACGTATTCACTCGTATCTGGGTCTCTAATAATAATACTACTACTAATAATAATGATAATAACAATACTACTACTACTACTACTACTAATAATAATAAATAAATAAATAAATAAATAAATTTGTTCCCTAAACATAATACATATTATGTAATAGAACTCGTCAGTATATAAAAGTATGAAACATGATTCATTGAGGATTAATTTAAATATCTTCTCTCTGAGCTTCCACAAATTCTTGAATTGAATAAAAAGGATTCAACAATAACCACTTATGAAGTCAATCCTTAAGGGAAGACTAGTCAAGGCCATTGGCAGCAGATTGTATAATCTGAGTCCCTCAGTTTTATAACTTATACCGGTATAAAAGTTTTCAGTTGTAAAGCTTTATAGACCACTATACTTCCGAATCTCCAGTAAATAACACTTGTAATACAAATCCATACTTTTATAGGATAGGGCCAAGCTTACTTCGTCCCTAAAGATAGCAGCATGGGTAGCTATTGAAAGCTCTACAGTAGCATAATCAATCCTTTCGCTCAGCTGAAAGTTCACTTACAGTGCTAACTGTCAGCTTTAACTGCTTTTATTTTCTTTATGTCATTATTGTTTCTGTTAAATTTTCCATTTAAATTTTTTTTTAACATTTCTAATTTGTTCTTCCAGCTCAAACAAAACTATGATATTCGAGAATCAGCCATTAAGAAGTGCATTACAGTTTCAGCGGAGAGTGTACGCAGTATAAAACAACAGAGAGAACAAAATAGGGATGATATAAATCTTATGAAAAGTTTAAAAAATGAACAAACCAAGGTAAATATGTTTTTCTGTAATATTTTTGAAGTTTTTTTATATTCTAGTCTAGAGAAGATTGCCAAATTGAAACTCTTAGGCTGAGTATTCCATCCCACCAGAGTTAAGCTGAAGTTAAGCTGAAGATAAGGAAGCTGATCTTCCTTGAAACCGGTCCTGCCTAATATTATGTAAGTGGAGCAACAAGTGTTTTTATTTCTGATTGATTTTAACTTATTGACATGCTCTACTGTATACAAATTGCTTCATTTTGTTTTATTCTCCTGAAAACCACTTACAGAAGGTAGCTGAGGCAGGCTGTAATCAGAATGGTCAGATGTTTCCAAATGTTGCAGCAAGTCTACATATCAATACCAGAGTGCTGGGTAAACATTAGTCCAATAATTAGATAAGCAAAGAAAATTGAGACGGCCATTCATGAACTTTTAGTGAAGAGAAAGTCTTTTCAGCTCTGTAATAAAACTATAAACGCGGGAAGTGATATAACAGTGAAACTAATGAATCTTAAGAGCTGATGGTCAACTTATATACACTTTAAGTTCCACTTACGTAAGTGGAGCTTTAAGTTCCACTTACGTAAGTGGAGCTTAAAGTTTATATAAGTTGACCATCAGCTCTTAAGATCTTTTCAGCTCTCTAATCAAGCAATTAGTTCCTCTAAAATACAAGATGTTTATAAGTAAATTTGTCAAAAGAAAATAAAAAATATTTTTTCTAATAAGCATTTTCCTTAATTAACACTTTATATGCAGGAATCACAGTGAAGTAATCAAATATTACAAAAAAGATTGCTATGGAGCACTCAAATTCACTAATTTACATGTACTTACACATGACGCGTTTCACAAGCATCTTGCTTGTATCCTCAAATGAGGTCCACTCCGAGGTCAGTGGACCTCATTTGAGGATACAAGCAAGATGCTTGTGAAACGCGCCATGTGTAAGTACATGTAAATTAGTGAAGTTGAGTGCTCCATAGCAATATTTTTTGTAAGCATTTTCCTGTTTAACAGGCTGTGCTTGTATTTCACTCTCATAAATTCACTTTGTGCAAAAAGAGAGCGTATTTGATACACAGATGACTGATCTTTGAATATCTTGTGCTTGTATGCTACTTCTTACAGTGGTAAATATTCAGTTACCTTCAGTTGTAGCGATTATGTCCGTGACAGTAACACTTGTAGCTCTCCCAAAAGCATGTTTGGCATTCCTGATTAAGATCATGGGTTTAATTCATGGGAATTTTTAGCTTTCGTCTAGCTTCTTGTAACAACTGTGATTTTGTAGTTAGTTGATTTGATCAGCTTTAGTTTTAAAGACCCGTTTAGCAGCTACATATTCATACTTTTCATAACATAATTGTTATAATATAGCCTTACCTCCTGGGCTTCATCATAAGTCTACTACACTTGTGCAAGTTGAGTGTAAATACCACAAGCAAAAAAAAAGATGCTGCTAAAAAAAAGTAAATAAATGTACATATATAAATATTGAAATGTATTTCACACAATTTTCCTTACTTAAACAGTTGAGACTACTACAAGCAGAGCTAAGTGTAGAAGAAATTATAAAAGAGAGAACAACAAAAGTATACTACGAACGATGTCGATCATTCTACAAGCCACCAGATCTCATGTGTGACTAGAGAAGAGAGAAATAAATATAGTAGCATAAATGATAGGTACAAACATTTGTGTGGGTTGAAAAATGAGAATATTAGGGTGAAATGATAAATGACTGATACATTGTGATAAGGACAATATGAAATAAACATGCTATATTAGAGTCATGTTAAATGTTCGTTTGAACATTACACTTATATCAGGGAAATTTAAGGATTGTATTTTTAAACATTTTTTATAAACTACTGTTAAAGTATTTATATTCAATCTGTTTTTATTGTCTTGCCATAATGCATTTTGTAGAATTATTGTTTATCTGTTCTTTTTCTGAAAGTACTGTTTATAGTGTTTAAAAAATTGTCAACTAATTTCTTCTATAATAAAAGACCATACAACACACAACATAAGTTTTTTTTTTTTTTTTACTTTTGAAGTACTGGTATGAAAATTTATGTACAGATATATTTATGTTTCAATCCCCTCTTAACCTATATAACCTGTTGGATAATAATTTATTTTTCATCTAATAAAACTGTACTGTTCTACTCTCACTTCTTATAGATAGGTAAGTTTAATGTTCTTTGAGGTTCTATATGGTAGAATCCTATTGAACATTTCTCGTGGGTACAAAAATCTTAACAAACCATTAAATTATACTATTCCTCTTTGATGATAAAAGGCACAGGAAATGCTTTATAAGCATGGGTATATAGTAAACCAGTGTTTTAACGTTCCTGCTTTTAAGGAATAAAACTGAATCCCTAAACAATTACCACAGTAATAATTGGTTTTGTCCCTGCCTTTAAAGAAATCTCACTTTTATGAAGTAAATATTTTGACCATTTGCATATATTTAGTCCTTATAATTTTCTAAACTGGTGAAATGAATCAAACTTGATAAACATGCGAAAATAGAAATCACATCCAACCAACTTTGAATACCTGAACAGCAGAGAAGAAATCTTTTATTATCAGTAGCTGGATAAAATTTATTGATATTGGCACCGACTATCTGCACAACAATACAACAACTGATCTTGATCTAATATTTTAGATTCCTTAAATTTTCATCAGTTGTTTCATTGCTGTTTGAGTTGAACCACAGTTTGAATTGTGTTATTGATGCAAAATGTGTTAAACAACATATATTTCTGTTATTCAATGCATTTGTTTGTTCATTTGAGGCAAATCCCCCATTCAAGGGTAAAAAATTCATTTTTCCTCTCCCCAAGTTTTGGTAGAAGGGTTTTACTCTACATATACCCAACATGTTTATGATCCTCAAATTTGTCAGTCCTATATTTATCACTTATCTCTTGCCGACTTGAGAGCTGTAACATTTGTTGTAATGTGTAGAGTCAGTCTAACTTATTTATGTCAAATGGGACTGGCTCAAAACGTTTCTGAGTCGGACTCATTCAGAACTTTTCTGTTCAATGAGTCTGGCCCATGAGTGATCAGAAAAACATACGAACTCAATGGCAATAGACAATTCCTAAGCAAACTAAAGGAATATTATCTATTTAATGGAACCCAGAGGTTCATTGCAGCACTTACATGAGCTCGGCATTCAACCCTATTCTGAGCTAACTCCATCCAACCAACCCTTGCAAATCCTACATCCCTTAAACCTATTCTAATTTTGCCCTACTACCTACGTCTAGGTCTCCCAGTCAATATTTTTGAGATATGTCTTCCTCTCTATGCATGCAACATGTCCAGCCCATTTCATCCACTGTGATTTAATTACTCTTATTATATTGGGCAAAGAGTACAGATTATGAAGCTCGTCATTTTGCAGTTTTCTCCAATCCCAGAAAAACTTAAAAAAAAAAAAAAAATAAAATAATAATAATAATAACAATAATTAGTAACTGGGTCTACTAAACTACCTGTTGTAGATTCAAGCTGTGTCTTCACAGTACAGGATAATTCAGTACAGTATATTGTTTAAAACACTTTATTACTGCAATCTCAAATACAAAAAATCCACATGTCTTTAAAATAAGAGTACTCTTTGTGCTTTCCCTTTATATCTCTATAAATATTTTGCTTTCATTCACATTTTCTTTAAAAGGCTTCATTTTTCATATCCTAGAAAGCATATTATACTATACAAAATTTGCCAGCATTTTGAATGCAGAAATTTTAATTTCAGTAACTATCTACACATAAGTTGAACTTTTCTTATGTGTACTTCAGATATGGGTTTGGCTAATTTCCAGACTGAAGGTTGGATCAACAATGATAGCACTTTTTTTCTGCTTAGCGAGAATGACAAATTCCTTGATGGAGCATTTTTCTGAAAGACACGATTGTAACTTCTCCATAAGTACAATCAAAAAGCTTGTGTGTTGAAGTAAGTCCCTTACCAAACCAGTCATTCCCTAAATCTGGCAATTCTGCATAACTGGTGGAATATTTCCTATTTGAAAATGTTGTGAAAGCTAACATGCAAGTTAAGAACAAGGTTTTGCTTCACTAATTCCATTCAATAGAGAGATCTACAACAGTCTTAGCACTACCTTAAGTTAGTTTATTTACAGAAGTACTAGAATTATATACACATATATACAGTCAATAGCATTTACACTTCTTACCAATAATGGCTATTTCAAGCAAAATTGTTTGTAATAAATTTCTTTAAAAAATCCATTGATCTGTGAAATTATGATCATATAACTGAATAGATCACTCTTAAACAATGCAATCTTTCATTATCTACCAGTCTAAAGCATTGGTTCCCAAACTGTTTTTTTGCATCTCCCCAAAGTTCTTCTGTGATGGCAGATTTTGAGCTAATCATTTTTAGTATTAGCAATTACTATTTCTACAAACCATGAGTTATATAATTTTGTACGCATTAAAAGAAAGGAAAAAAACTCAATGTCCACTGTTCATGTTTAAAACTTGTGTAACATTAAATATAAGAAAATTTTCCTCCCCCCCCCCCCCCCAAGAATTAAAGTAATATGGTTCTGACTTAAAATAATTTTCTATTTTCTGTTTACCCCAATTTGTATAGGCTTAGTTAATTTCTTGCACTATGGTGCAGTTGGCTGAGCCACTGAGGTACAAACCGGAAGGTCACTGGTTCAATCCCCCATGTTGAGATTTTTCAATTGGCCTAATCTTTCTGGTGGCACTATGGCTCTAGGGTCGACTTCTAACAGAAATGAGTACCTGGGGTAAAAAACGGCCAGTGCATATGGCTGACAACCTAACCACCTTCATGTGCCTAATGTCTTCCAGTCTGGGAGCCTCAACCTCCTAGAAGTCTAGGGACCTGTACAGATGCACTTTACTTTCCCTTTTTAGTTAAGTTCTTAAAGAGCCTATTGAGGCATCTTAAAGTAGATTTGACCACAATGTATTTTATTTCAATTAGTATTTAATTTGAAATTAGAAAATCATTTAAGAAGTTAAATTTAAGGATTTCTTGGGTATGGTATATTTAAAAACCATCTTAAAACAGAGATTTACAAGAAACAAGGCATTAGAGTGGAAAGTATTATCAATCAGATCTTCAAAGCTGCCATATCATGTGAAGACAATTGTCTTGTGAGGCAAATAATATATTTTACAAACACCAAAAATCAAGGATTATATTTATAAGGATTTGCTCAACTTAGATCTTTGAGAACAGAAAAATTCTATCATTTTGTCAAATTTGGTAAAAATATGAATTAACCGTAGTATCCAATCTCTAAATTCCATGAATAAGGTACCAGTTATGATAACCGTGAATTAGGCTGCATTAATGTTGTACGCAAATGCTAGTAAGTTCAGGACCTTATACTGGCACTCTCAATAATTTCACTTTTTCCTTATTACTGAGTTTTACCAGCACTGGCTTCTTCCAGTTTTCCTTGCTCCCGCAGTTTTTTAGTATGTTCTAGTCCTATCATTGCAAGATTCTCACCCCTTCCAGCAGCCTGTTTGCCACTGTATACTGCACCCACAGCCAACACAGCTGTTGCGATCATCATGTATATTGCAATCTTGACACGAGCTTTATTCAAAGCACTATCCAATACTGCATGTCTGAAAACAAACCATAATACTGTAAGTCCTGTTCATTATAATTTAATTAAGATAATTTTTTAAAAATTAATTCAGCTTTGTTAATACTTGTATCAAAATTGAGATCCTATCTTGAGTCAGGTTCTTTAGCCATGTAACTATCGATGTGCATCTGTTTGCTACTGTTGATGCGTTATGGCTTGTTAATTTCAACTTATATTTGCTGGGATTGAATCCACAACCTTGGGCACAGAAAGCCAGCATGATACTGACTGTGCCACCCAGGGTGACATTTACAACTGTACGAGTGGAGAAACCATGAAAAATCCCAAGTAAAATTGGCAGGACACAGGGTTTGAACCCAGGACCTCCCAAATGTGATTTCAATGTCTGCCACCTGACTCGTAAGACAATAGTCTTTGATAACTCCTTCAACTACAGCAAACTCCCAATTATCCAAGAGCGGATTATCCAGTTTGCACAGTATCCGTATGCAAAAATTTGAGTTTTCCACACTTAATCTCGAATTTTAAGCAGCAGAGGGCACATCAGGAAATTCCAAACAATGATCTTTTTGTTGATAGCAATTCATGATGTGGATCAATATCCTTGAAACATGTATTACTATATTAAAGTAAATAAAGTAAAGTAGGTAATAATTAGGGGGCGGATTTCTATGACATGTCATATTTTTCCCCTTTGCATTATTTCAGGTTTCTGACTAATTTAAACCCAATTCCAAGTATCCTGGTGAAAATGGAACGGCTTTTATTGTGCATATAACTGCATATTTAGGAAACTTTCAACTATTGTAGCATATTTAGGAAATTTTCAACTATTGTAGCATATTTAGTATGAATATGCATATTTAGGTCATATTTTTGGCATATATATATGCATATTAAAGAAATTTTGAAGTTTCATATCATATTTTGTAAATTTTGCATTATAATGATATTTTTTGAGGATTTACAGATATTTTAAATACTGTAATTAACATTATATTTTAATAAAATGAATTTTAATGAAACTTAAAAAAAATATACACAAGTGGTAAAGTCATATTTTAAATTTTATTGGTCATATTTTAAGGTTTTTTAGGTCATAAATGCTTGTATATATCCTATTTTTTAGGTCATAGAAATCCGCCTCCTAGTAATAATACAAGAGATTACGAGTTTATCGATAGATTCATGTGTGCAAAGCATGAACAAATTTATCTGAGTAGGATTTATTAAGATTATTCCATGAATAAAATGTATCAGATTTATATAAATATAATTACAGTCAAACCTGCCTAAACAGCCACCATTAATTAGTGGTCACCTTAATAAACAACCATTTTTCTGTGGAACTGATTAATTTTCCCATAAATAGTCCATGTGCCAGACCCATCGGTCATTATAATTTGGGGGGACTGAATGAAACTTATACCACACGTTCCTGGGGTCATGTGGAGCAAAAAAGTCGGGGGGGGCCATCATGAGGAGGTAGCTTTCAAACATGGCGGCCATTCAAAATGGCGGACGACTGTGAATTTTTAAATTCAAATATCTCGGGACTGGGTTCATCAATATTGAATTTTGTTTTTTCAAAATGTAGGTTATTCTTCTGGCTACATGTTTGTTCAACATGTATGTGGCCAAAAAACCAATATTTATTGGTCAAAATTCTAAAAATAGGAAATATAGATTTTTTGACATTTACGTTTTGCGGTTTATTACTCTAACCGTTGAGTATATCGAAAAAGTGTCTGAAACAAAAGTTGTAGAGATACATCTCACCTTTAAAACGCAAAAACGAAATCCAAGATCGGATCAATAGAATCCGAGATATCCAGATTCAAAGCGGGCGGAGCGGGGTTGAGCATGTTGACCGAGCGTTCGGTGCAGCCTAGTGAGAGGCGAGACTTGGCGTAAAATCCTGCGTTTTATTTATTTTCAGCCTCAGTAATTGCTTTATTACTAGATAAATTTACATTATCTACTAATATGCACTATTTTAACATGATTATTAAGTACTTTCTCATAAATACAATTAACAACTATATTGTTTATCTGGGAAATGGACGTCAATAATTACCAACTCATATAATATACTGTCAAGGCTTTTATATCCGATTTTTAAGATGAAATCGTTAAAGGAACTTTTTTCCTCTTTTAATTATTTCTATTACAGTTTAGGTATGTATCGGAGACTTTTAACAATACTTTCAGAAATGAGCACAGGATGTAAGCAACTAAGAAATTATTAACAATGTTGAATTAAGTCTTCTTCACTAGAATCACTGAAGTCAGGTATTATAATTATTGCTCTCGTCCTCAACTGCCGTTGCTTCGGCAAACCCCTTGCACCAACAGCTCTCGATTATTCAGATTTGAGTTGCTAAGCACGAGTAACTTTCTGGTGCACAGTTGATCAAAATTCCGGCCTGGTAGTTGGCACGTCTATTGTGTTTTCTCAAGGTGTCTTTACAAAGAGACATTTGGAAACTCTCAATCTGGCCCTCTGAACATCTGGTAGCGCAGCTCATTTCACCTTGCGTTTGGGGGCATACGACTGGAAGACAAATTCTTCTTTGCTGTCATCAACATCATTATACATCATCCAATCTTTGCCTAACTTCCTGAATGCTTTAATAAATCTTTGTTCCTTTTTGCACAAAAGCTTTTAACTTTCCCCTGGCCAGCTAAAGCACTGATTGTGTCGCAGCCAGACCAGCAGTAATACCCAATAAGAGCTGTAAAAAGCTGTTTGCCTAAGGCAGATACTATCTGGGAAACTTGCATATCTGTTAAAACTGGTTTGTTTGTTTCCCGATTCAGAAGTTTTTGCTTTTTATGGTTTTGCAAAAACCTACAGCCAAAACTAATACATCTGTATTGATTGAAAAGCAAAGAACTGATTCAGATGATGTACCGGCGTTCCTTGCATGCAGCATCATTCTGGAATCAGCTTATTCTTGAGTGCAGAACAGCTCAGGAACATTTTTGCTCCTAATATAAATGATCATGAAGCAGATCTCACCAACTGCTACGAAGATTTCTAGGTTTCCAATTATGTTTTCAAATTTCTCCTGTTACAAACTGCAAAAAAATAATTTTGTCATTATATTTTTGCCGTAACTGTTCCTTAGAAGCGTCCTCTAACAAACCACTCTGTGGCCACCCTTGATTTCACTAAATTTGATACCTTCAACTGTTCCGCTTTTTTCCCGCTCCAAAGATTTGATCGAAACCTCTGAATAATATATGTCAACCCTCCGACCTACGTATATTAAAAACCTGCTTGAGAAAATTCGTTGAGAATTCGTAAAACTTTTTTGTTATCCTTTGACGGACTGAAGCACGGCTATTGAATCAATGATTCAGGCCAAATCTTTTTCCGGCAGACTGGCAGGGGTGGTGTATACTTCCAAAAAATTAGATAATACTGATTTGTAGGTTTTCTTCAAAGGCCCATTAACATTCGCCGGTGCCAGAGGATATATGAATCCTTCCATCATGTCAAGTTGTTGGTTTTCTGCAATAAAGGTCATTTTGCTGAATAAATTTCGATTGCACTGGAGGATTACTGCTTTGTTTTCAACCTTGGTTTTTTTGCTCTTCTTTAGTCTACTAATCTTAAGACCCACTTTCTTAATACGTTTATGAAACCCTTCTCCTTTAGCTAGCCGAAACGTGAACTCTTCATAAGCTATTTTCCCCTTGTTTTCCGAATCAATGTGATCAGAAGAACATATATTCCAGTAGGCAAATGTACAATATCTTAAGGGTTGGGATCGAAGGGGATCGTCCACTCGGCTAGAAGGTCAGTGAGAGTTGTCACGTCTTTCTCATCTCTAAGTGTCCTTGGGCTTTGGAGGTCAGGGTGTCACTAATCTGTTTCTCTGGATGATAGAATGCTGAGGAGGTTCTTTAGCTCTACTCAGCATTAACATATTACCATACTACAGCCTACTTTTTCAGACTGAAATCCTTAGTACCTTCAGGAGTTTGGGTGTCTTTGTTTACAGTCTCTTTGATGGCTTGGTCCACTGGAATTCTAGAAAATGGGTTGTTGCTTCTTATTTGTACTGAAAACCTCCTTCTACATAATATTGGTGAACATATGGGCTCTCCTTCTAGTTTAGATGATTCAAGAAAGTGTTATGATAGATAATGTGAGTAGTTCACTCTATCCATCGCAAAAATTCAAGGCACAATTTTTTCAACAGCAGCTAAAAACATTTAAAAAAATGCCTTCTCAATTAGTCCGAAGAAAAACGGAAAGTAGCTCCACTAGGGCGATATATTTCATCCGAAAGGACAGCATTTCTTCATTACTTGTAAGAAGATGTATCAAGTAGAGTGGCTTGAACATGTTCATCTTGAAGTACCGAGTTAAGGGATGTATAGTTCATAATTAGTGATGTTCATTTCCCAGATAAATTGTATAATTGTTAATTGTATTTATTACTCAAATCCGATGCACCGAGAGCTGCGGGTGCAAGGGTGTACCAAAGCAACAGCAGATGAGGAAGAGTGCAATTATAATAACTGATTACAGTGATTCTTGTGAAGAAGACTTATTTCAAGATTGTTCATAATATTATAGGCTATAAGGCATTTTATAGGAATTTTTATTTCTTAGTTGCTTACGTCCTGTGTTCATTTCTGAAAGTATTGTTAAAAGTCTCCGATACATACCTAAATTGTAATACTTTTTCCTTTTTTAAAATTATTTCGACTATTTGAAGTTCCTTTAACGATTTCATCTTAAAAATCGGATATAAAAGTTGACAGTATATTATATGAGTTGGTAACTGTTGATGTCCATTTCCCAGATAAATGATATAATTGTTAATTGTATTTATGAGTAAGTGTTTAATAATCATGTTAAAAATAGTGCATATTAGTAGGTAATGTAAATTTATCTAGTAATAAAGCAATTACTGAGGTTAAAAATAAATAAAGTGCAGGATTTTACGCTAAGTCTCTCCTCTCGCTAGGCTGCACCGAGTGCTCGGTCAACACGCTCAACCCCGCTCCGCTCGCTTTGAATCTGGATATCTCGGATTCTATTGATCCGATCTTGGATTTCATTTTTGCGTTTTAAAGGTGAGATGTGTCTCTACAACGTTTGTTTCAGACACTTTTTCGATATACCCAGCGGTTAGAGTAATAAACCGCAAAACGTAAATGTCAAAAAAATCTATTTTTCCTATTTTTAGAGTTTTGACCAATAAATACTGGTTTTTTGGCCACAGACATGTGGAACAAACATGTAGCCAGAAGAATAACCTACATTTTGAAAAAACAAAATTCAATATTGATGAACCCAGTCCTGAGATATTTGAATTTAAAGATTCACAAGCGTCCGCCATTTTGAATGGCCGCCATTTTTGAAAGCTACCTCCTCATGATGGCCCCCCCGACTTTTTTGCTCCACATGACCCCAGGAACGTGTGGTATAAGTTTCATTCAGTCCCCCCAAATTATAATGACATGGTCGATTTTGGGGGTCTGGCACATGGACTAAAAGCCTTGTGTTAATATCCCCTTTCTTTAATGGCCACCTCACACTGCAGTCAGAGGCCACACAAATGCGAGACTCTATTATTGAATTGGAAGCTTAAAAATAGCATGTTTCAAATAGTATCTGAAACATTCTCTTTATAAAGGTGGATCTTTAATTCCAGTTACTGGTAACATTTTCTATGGAACGTTATGGCATTATCATTGTGAAAGAAAAATAAAGGATAAACTTTAAATCAAGAAGCAATAATTTTATTAATAATGAATTAAACGGCCAGTAATAACCACCAAGAATACTTTGTTCATTCCTGAAATCATCACATAGGTTTGCCAATGATTTTCGAAAGTCAAAATCTGTTAACACAAGTTCAGTTCGACAGTTTGAAGATTGTAAACCATTGCTAGATTCTTAAACTTTTAGAATCCTTTGAAATGTGTGCCGGTAAAAAAGAGAAGCGGAAACAGTACAAACCAACCATACTGGAAGATTTTTTTTAGGAAAAAGTAAATTGTAAAAATGTTTCTCTACAGTAGATTACTGTGATTTAAAATCACCTGCTGCATAATTATTCCTCTGTTCACACAGACATAAAGTACGTAAAATAAATATCGTACAGTATTATATGTATGGTATGTAGATTTTGTTTATTGTACTGTACGTAAATTAAACATGTTAATCACTCTGTGCATAAATATGTTTGTTACTTTTAACAGTATAAGTTACTGTAGTTCCTGCTGTATGTAATCATTTGATGAACCAGACTTCTTTACCATCAACAAGACAGTGAACATTTGGGATATATGTTAAGTAAATTCCAATCTGGCAAGTGGGGAAAACACCAAAAACTCCTCATGCTGAGGAATTTCAAAGAATTTGCCTTTGCAATTGGGGAAAATCATGAAAAATCCACAGTAAGGTTCACTAGCTATGGGATTCGATCCCATGTGAGTGAATGTGAGTTCATAATATTACCACTTCTGCACTTCACTCAGTATGTCCTCTTGTTTTACATTAAAAATGTGGCAACCTTATGTATAGTCTACAGCTAGTCAAATTCAAACAGTGTCACATGTTTTTATGTTCATTCAAAAGGTTTCTTATAACGGATAACAAAGGTTCACTGTAGGCTATACAAAACAATAAAATTATACAGCTATCACAAGCTTATTCAAAATTATCTATTCAAGTTATAATTCCCCTAGAACTTCTCTTGGCCAATAGAATAGCTCAACAATGTAAAATTAGGCCAATGAGAATCATAATACACTGAAAGTAAAACCAGCTATGTAATAGTTTCGCTTCATGCAGCGAAACCCAAGATCTCGTCGCTGCTTTTGAGAATGCAAAGGACTTCATATTGAAGACTATATCTTAAAATTATATACACACAGAATTTTTATTGTATTGTAATTTTTAATAATCTGAAAATGGAATGGATATATATGCATTCATGAACCACACATTATTGTGTCTGTTGGACATGGCATGAGAATATTATAGGAGAAAAATTCCTATGGCACTGGGATTTGAACCCAAGACCTTTGGCTATCCATGCCACTGCTCTACCAACTGAATTAAGCCAGAGTTCACTTCACAGCGCCAAATGGAAACTCTCTTCCAGTGTCAGAGGAATTTTTCTCCTATAATATTCTCAAAATGGAATTATTTTTCTTTACGTAGAACTATCTAGCCGAATACCACTTGTGTTGAGTTTTACTTTGGAAATTTAATTGAGCTTGCAAATGTTATCATGATTATTTTGTGTCATGCTAATCTGTGAACCAAAGATGATATAATGCAATGAATTCATTTTGGAAATCAGACATCTTACTCGTATATTCATATCTTTATTGTATTATTTTATTTACTTTGAAAGAATCTCAAGATGAACTTGTTTTTCTTGATGTGAATAACACTTGTGTGATTTTTGCTTGAATAATTTAATTTTGCTTTTGAAGTCATTTTTCTTCCACGACAAAAAAATTGTTATGCTCAATTAAATTACCAGTAAAACTATTAGCATTCATGGTATTACTGTAGATAATGCATCATGATATAAAGTGATTAAACTCAATTCCAGTATTTCATTATGAGTGACTTGCAGAAGGGTAATATTACATCAGTTTTATAGCAAGCTTGACAGCTTGGCTGAAACATCATACAGCTATAACCGTTGTTTCTACTTATCAACAAATTCTTAATCTACTGAAAAGTATGTAATACTTACGGAAGCTTTTCTGGTATCTCAGCCCTGGTTTTGAACCTACCAGTCCATACTAATGCATACTTGTGGATAGGCTTCACTATATGTGTAACACCTGTAGAACAGAATAAGTTAATTTTATTATGTACAAAATATCAGTATTTTGCTTTAAAGCTGTATTAACTTCACCCCTATAAATTTGATTTCACATATTCAACATAAATACACCTATCGAGATCCCTTATTTTCAGAAAAATGTCTGTGTGTGTGTGTGTGTGAATACCCTAGCTCGAGAACAAAAAATTGTACAGAAACAACATTTTGTATTTTTTGGGGAAGATATCATCTGGGGATGTGACATGAAGACTGAAGATGACATTCTCTTATTTTTAATGCTACTTTACATGAAGAAAATTTCATATTTCACGATTTTTTTCTAAAATGGCTCTAACAATTTTATTTAAATTTTGCACACAGGATGCTTTACTAAGAGTTCAAACTTTTATTTGAAACTGTTTTTCAAAATTCTCTGAGGAGCTACCTCTTGTAGAACCAGTCTTGCAAGGTGAACAATAAATCTTTGCATCAGGTTGAAACAACTAAATGTGCACTCCTTGCAATACAACATTTCATTCTATATCAGAATGCAAAGTAAGAAAGATGTATTGCACGCTTAGCATAAAGAAAGTTATGTGAATGCATTACATAAGATTTTGTTTGGGTTGTGTATTTTTGGGGATATGATTTAAAATGTGGCAACGACTTTGTCTTCATTTTTACAGACACTAAATAAAGAGAATGTCATTTTTGTTTGTATTCTCAAAAAGGGCTGTAGTGATTTTTAATAAATTTTCTACATTAATTCTATAATTTATTACGTATTATGGTATAATATGTATTATGCTCTTAGCATAATATGTGGTATATATTATGCTAAGAGCTAAAACTTTTATTTGGGTAGAGGAAGTTATGTGTTTCACATCAAATCTTTTTATTGAAAATCTTTTAATGTCCCCAAATAGAAAACCAACTTTTCATTAAAACTCACAAGTTAACTTCTACAAATTTGAAACTTAGCAACTATGATCAGTAAAAGAATGTGTGAAAAGTGAAATAATGTAAGGAACTGAAAATAATATAAGGTAAAAGAACTTCAAGAAAGAAATTGACATTAGTAAAAAACAGATATATGGTAGCCCGAATAAATTCTCATAAAATATTTTAGGAGAATTTCAGATAATCATGTTCATATGTAAGGAAAGTTTATATCTAACAAAGGGAACTTCCTTTTGCTTAGTTGGCATCACTGGTTTTAAGAAAAAAGAGGTATAGTTAGTTTAAACCTCAGTCTTTTATAAATGTGTCCTACAGTTTATTGCCATGCTAATTACAGTATAGCAGACAGAACGAAATGGATTTAAAGTTTTGAACGTTATCATTACTTATTTAAATGTATATTTCACTCCAAAAACCACTGTTGACTTTCTTAATGAACGCATCGAAAAGTTAGTAATTCATTTTAAAAAATGTAAGAATTATAAGATCCTAATACTGGGTGACATAAACCATGATGTAAGAGTAATGACCCCCAAAAACAACATCTTCTTAGACACCCTACGGACACACAATCTTTACTGCTTGAATGAGAATCCAACCAGACTAAATGCATGCCTTGATAACGTAATATCAAACATTCATAGAAATGAAGTTAAGCTGGACATTATCAACCCCCACATTTCCGACCACTATGGAATCCTCATTCGAATACCCATTGAAACAAAATCCCTGGAAAAGGAAAGTGAAACTAAACTGATTAGGAAAATCGGTCCTAAACAAATTGAAACATTAAGAAATGCATTAATGGCATCTGAAGTAGTGAATGTAGCATATCAACACAGTAACCTGATAACAGCATTCAACAGTTTTAATGACACACTAGTTAAAGTATATAATAAATTCTGCCCCATTATAAAAGTGGAAATAAATGCAGTCCCCCATAAACCAATAAAGCTCTCTCCAGAGGCACAGCAATTAAAAATCTTAATGTCGGTAGCCTATGATAAGTATAAACAAAAGGATGTATATAAGGACATCTATACCAAACTAAGAAAAATGTACAAAAAGCAAGTAAAATCAGACAAAATAAAAGCAAATGACTCTCTCTTGACCAACTCTGCAAATAAATGCAAAACTGCATGGAAAATCATAAAAAAAGAAGCAAATATGACAAATAAAAATTATACTATACCTCTGACTCCTTCCGAGTTGAATAGAAATTTCATAAACATTTCCAAATCCCAAAAGGCAACAGTGAATCCTAGTGAGAGTGTAGACAATCTATTGACCCACTGCACAGTTAACGTGAATACAATCCCCAACTTTCAGTGGCTACTTATTAATCCTAATGATGTAATCCTGACAGTAATGAAACTTAGCGCCTCAAAGTCAGAAGATTATTATGGACTATCCAATTATGTAATTAAACACATCATTGACATTGTATGTTACCCAATCTGCTACCTAATTAACTGGATGCTTATTGAAGGAGTATTCCCAGATAACCTTAAACTAACAATAACCAAACCTATCTACAAAAAAGGAGACAGGAATGATGCAAAAAACTATCGACCAATTTCCCTGGTACCAATAATCTCAAAAATTGTTGAAAGCATAGTACAAAAACAACTTGTTAATTACTTCGAAGTAAACAAATTACTGAATGACTGCCAGTTTGGATTCAGAAATGGCCTCTCGACGACTAAGGCTGTAGAAGAAGCAGTATCGTTCGTCTTAAATAGTTTTGAATCTAAAGAATATGTTTGTGCCACTCTTATTGACTTAAGTAAAGCTTTTGACAGCATCCCACATTCCATTCTAATAAAAAAATTACAATATTATGGTATAAAAGATAAAGAACTAACATTTTTACAGTCCTACTTAACAAACAGACAACAAATGGTAACGATAGAAAGAGATCAAAAGTCGGAATTCTTAATGGTAGAGAATGGAGTCCCACAGGGCTCTATTCTCGGACCTCTCTTATTCATAATCTACATAAACGATCTACCTTACTATCTATCCTCCAAAACAATCATCTATGCAGACGACACTACCTTTCTTACATCTAATCTTGACTTAAACGTATTAAATATATTAAATAAAGACAATTTTGAAAGATCAACAAAGTGGTTTCAGTCAAACCAATTACAGTTAAATGAAAGTAAAACTGAACAACTATACTTCACGCTAAGTAATACAAAAAGGATAGAAGGCGACAATAAGTCTGTGAAACTGCTAGGCATATATCTCGATGAGAGGTTAAATTGGAATGAACATACACAAAAAACCTGTTCTAAACTCACAAGAGCCCTCTATGTACTCAAAAAGCTCAAAACATGTATAAGTAGCAATCTCCTCCTGATGACATATTATGCTATCTTTCATTCTCATATACAATACGGAATACTACTATGGGGAAATTCAGTGGGAGCCAGACAAGTGTTCGTATGGCAAAAGAAAGCAGTCAGATGTATTAAGAACCTCGAACAGTCTGCATCGTGCAAACCTCATTTTATTGACTTAGGCATCCTAACAGTAACTAGTTTGTACATACTAAGTGCGCTTTTATATATTAAAGGAAATATAAAGAACCTTAACCTGAGAAATGACTATCACGAACATAATACCAGGCTTAAAGACGCTCTGGATATTCCCTCTTACAGATTAACTACAACACAAAAACACTACACCTATACTGGCATAACCTTATATAACAAACTACCAATCAAATTAAAAACTATGAACAATAAAACATTTAAAAAAGTAGTTACCAAATGGCTTAAAAAGAAAGCATTCTATGACATCACAGAGTTCCTTGAATGCAGTACAGATGATATTTGAAACAATAGGAAACAATAAACTGTAAATATTTGTTAACCGTATGCATTACCTTATCTATTATCATGTATTTGTTATGATAGTTTGTAAGTAGACTTAGAATAGCATTTATACTGACGAAACCAACATCTTTATGTAAAGATCTAATGGTGAATAAAGCTTATTCTTATTCTTATTCTTATTCTTATTAATTTCTTTTTAGTCTGAAATTGCTGTAACTAGTTAACTTTTCTTAGAGCCTATTTTTGGATGTGAAATGTGCCTATACATTTTAGTGCTTTTAACACCCAAGGTCTAATTGTGACAAATATCAGATAATTTTTCTCAGACTGAAACCTTTGATTGTCTTGTATCACATCTTTTTCATCATTATCGCTTCCTGGATATCAAGAAAGAGCTACCTTAAGCATTCATTCCACAGTATACGCACACATTTAAATGGTTTCTTCAAGGCAGTTTTGGATGATGTTCTTTATTCCTGTGAGGACATGGTACTCTAAAAAGGATCAACATGAGGGTGAATGTTTAAACAAAGAGCTGCATACTTCGGTTACTATAACTGTTGCTTTTGATTAGCTCAATTCAGATGACAAAAGAATTTCTGATAAATTCATAGAATGTGATCTTGTTTGTGGCATCTGCCAAAATTAAGTTTTGACATGATCATTACTTCAAAGTTATACTTATTGTTCGAACAGAAGTTTAAGGGATTTTTAAAAGAAATATTACCTACATAGAGGTAAACAGTGATGGGAAAAGTACAAAAAGAAAGTAATTGGGCTGAATTACAATTAGCCTACCTGAGAGACATTTTACTTAATTACTATTACAAATTACTTTTTCAAAAAATAATCAGTAAAATTACAATTACATTTACAATTACTTTACAAAATGGCAGTACCTAAAAATTCCTTGTTTTTGGTTTGTTTTGGGCACAGGCCCAAATTATTAATGAACAAGCAAACAAAAACATATCAATGAGAATATTTTCGGAAACATCGAGTAACTTTTTGTTAATATTATCTCTAATTTGGATATTAGTTGCAAAAACAGTAATGATGACGATATAGCAAGTGAGAATGATACTAATACTAACGACTATAAAAGTATTGATTACAAGTAAATGAGACCAAAAAAGGAATTGTTCCTGTCATCCGATTACTTTTACTCAATTACTTCCCATCACTGGAAGTAAATACGATTAATTTTAAAATTTACTTGCATATTTTGGAGGATTCTTTAATAAATAGGCTTATGGTGTTGTTAATAATCCAATTAACAATATTTTTACTTATACTTATACATATGCACAGTTTGTTTCACATAAGAGTTGGCCAATCGTGGGGGTTTCTGCGTCGCAGCAGCCACAGATTTAACTCCCGAGTGATCAGGTGAAATATCTATGCAAATAAAGCCACTAACGGTGTCATGATTCAGGATCTCATAATTACAGTTAAAATTACAATGAAAATAACCACGTACCTCATCACAAGAGATGTTGGAAATGTCCTCCTGCGTCCACACAACACTGGCACCTTTTTAGGAAATTTTCTTTCACACACATAAGTTCAGCTTCCACGATAGAGTTAATTTCTCTTGTGATATTGTCTTTAAGTTCTTCTAACAATATATGACTATTATTTACGGGAAAAATTGAAAAATAAAGTGTCAAGTTTAAACCTCCATACATTAAAAGAACTTGACAATACTACAAGAGAAATTATCTCGAAAGCTGACTTATGCACGTGAAACGAAATTTCCTGAAAAGGTGCCAGTGTTGTGTGGATGCAAGAGGATATTTCCTACCTCTCTTGTGATGAGGTACATGGTTGATTTCATTGTAATTTTAACTGTAGGCCTAATCATGAGAACCTGAATCATTACACCGTTAGCAGCTTTATTTCCATAGATATCAGGAGTTAGAGCTGTGGGCTGCTGTGACGCAGAAACCCGCATGATTGGCCAACCCTTACATGAAATTTACTGTACTTCTTCATGATTAAATTGAAACGGCGGACTATGTTATGTCCAATGTATTCCACTTTCACTGAATTATGTATGTGCAGGGGTTACGGAGCTAGACCCTTAAAATAAGGTAGTTGAGGGGCTTATCCTCTCAAATAATAGGAAGAAAACAAATGATTTCAGAACAAGAGTCTTGTGAAGTTATGTAATATAATCACAGTTGGTAATAATTAAAGTCAACTACGAATCAAATTGAAAACTTCAGTACACATATAGTATACATTTTGTTGTTAGTCTCAAGGAGTTCTTAGCTCAGTGGATAGATCATTGGAGTGGTTAATCCGATGGTTCACGGATTGCAAGATAAGTTTAATAAGTGCCAATGCATCACCTGTAATAGCAGAGGTAGTAGAAGTACTAGGAAAAAACATGTACAAGAAAAAAGAAGTTAGAAGTGAAACGAGAAGAAGATACAGGATTGATAAAATAAAAGAACAGAGTGAGGATTTATTTTCAAGACTATGTTCGAAGTCAATGGCACCACCTGAACGTTGACATCACAAACATGACCATATTCTATGGAATTATTGAATTTTCATACCCTGCAGGAAGCTTTGCTTAGTACTTACTCTATTGTGCATTTATATGACAGTATGGAATGAAAGATTTTTCCAGTCTGTCCTATTACACTACTTTATTCAGTAACAGGTCCAGCACTTACCTGAGACTGCATTCGCTGCATCCACATTAGGTGCAGATCCTGCTGTCACCGATACTGAAGGTTTTTCTTGCCTTGGAATACTTCTTGAAAAGTTCTTGTGCTGAGCAAAGGTATACCTAACTGGCCGTTGACTTCCATACCATATTGTTTTCAATAAGTTAGACATCTCACCTGTAGAAAATATAATTGAGACTAAGCATATTTCATTTACTCATGATACTAAGGCCCTGTCCAAAAACTGAAGTCGTTAACTAAAACGCTATACAGACTAGCAATGACTAGTAATTACCAGTATACTGGTACTGTAAATCATAATTTTCTCAGAATGAAACCTTGAATAAAGAGAACACAAATGTAAGCACTCTACAGTGATGCAAATGTGGAGGGGAGTCTGATGGGAGTTGAAAGAAGCAAGTTACCCTCATGACTTGTTCACAGAAAATCTTCCTGTTGCATGAAAGTTTATTTTTTCTGTATGTACAGTGGTCATTTCACCTGCTGTCAAGGGCTGGTGGGTCGGATGCAATGTCCTCCCAAGCGATTTGGGTTCTTGCTGTTCCAGTTGCAATAAAAGTAAGCAATTAGGCTAGGTCTACCAGTGTTCTCTATCTTATCCAGACATAGCAATTTTGCAAACTGCTTTCTTACTTACTGTGCAAACAATTCTGGCTTCTTTTATGGGAAATTTCTAGTCACATAGAGTTAATTTTCAGATATTTAGTTAATTTCTTGTTTATTCCCGTAAAATTTTCCTTTATTTGTAAATTCCCCCATAAATAAGAGTCACTTTATCAAGAGATCACTTCGGTTTTCTCGATCTATTGGGAAACAACATCAACAAGCTTGTAAAAAATACAACTGGACTTGAACCACACTGTGCAAAGTGAGTAAGCGAAGCAGTTTACAGAATTGTTATGTCTGAATAAGGCTGGGAGTACTGGTAGCCTACTTACTTATCATATTGTTCCTAAACTGAAAAAGCCTTGACTGCCATCTCACCTGGGTCGCACCAATTGGGACCAAGTATACAATGTCACCAATATAAAAAACATGACTCACGCAAACTGAACTCAGTAGATGGTCGAATAGTCTATGGGTTATGAACTCCATTGTGTTAGTTCTATGGGGTAATACAATGGTATATACAGAATGGCAAATAACACCAGTGTTAGTAGAAGTTACTTTAGAAAATTACTGGAAACAAAGATATTGGACTTCTTAGTGTAACCAAGTTTTACAAAAGGTGTGGAAGGGTAATAAAGCTGCTTCATTAAGGTAGGCTAAGTAGTGGCAGGTAGATTCTAGGCCAGTGACAAGAGTGTCAGTGATAGGTTATGTTAAGTTTGGGGAGTTAACTTACATTAGTTTAGCAGCAGCATATTGCATAGTGCATATTTCATTACCGGTATGTGACTATAGAATCTCTTCCTGTGTAGGGAAATTTAAGCAAACTTCAACATGCGACAATCATTCCTCTTTTCTTTTTGATGCCTCTTAGCGGCATGGGTATTAGTAGTGGCACTTGTGCAGATATGTTCCCTTATTTTCATTGCATAACAGCAAGAACCCAAATCACTTGTGAGAACACTGCGAAGACTACCGTACCCTTCTGTCCTTCCTGGAACTACTAATCAATCTGCACCCACTGTGACCTGACGGCTGAATACACTGTATTAATTTTAGAAGAACTTTAGACGATCTGCAAGGTCACAAGTTAGTAACACTGAAAATATATTTCAAGAAAAGTGTGTTTCACATCAATTCTAGCCTCAAATTCAATACAGGGACTGAACATTTATGGAGTTACCTGGTATTAGAATTAATCTCATAATTACTGGTGACTCTTGGTTAATATGGTGACTCTTGGTTAATATGGTGACTCTTGGTTAATATAAAATGATAAATTTTACCAACCAACCTAACCAAACCTAAATTATTATCATTATGCCATTGAAAATGATGACACCGTAAATGTTTTGCTATTAACGTAGACAATTACAGAAATAAGTTAATAACAATATTGCTGTTCATTGAAATCAATAGATAAACAAGATTGGGTAAACAAACAAAATTATTTTCACAAGATATCAAAAAACGTAAATAACGATATCCCTTTACTAGCGGTAGTATAATTCCAACACTTGTACTATTTAAGAGTTAAAATACGTGCGATAATAGCTTACGTACCTTAACGTGTGTAACGTAGCACTGCAGTAACAACAATGACGATGGCAGCTTACTGCTGTCACTTAAATAACCTCTAACAGAGGAAACACAGAGGAAGTACAGTCACAGTGATTATGCTTATTATGATTCGTCTAACAGCTGATGTTGTGTACTGTCATCTGTCTCGCTCACTCCGCCTGGTCCTGCACCTCACCTCCCTCCTTACCATTCGCCTATGTTGCCACTTTGTCGACAGCGCGAAGTTTAAAACTCACAAACACTCATATGCAAATCTAGTTAACGTCTTTACTACCCATTTTATTTATGCATCAATAATTTTCTCCTACTTTTGTTTCCTTGCAAAGTCTTTGATCCGATCTTCATAGTCAGTCTTATGTAACACATCTAAGAAGATTTTTACATTTTAATCTAGAAAATGAACGCTCAACTGAGCAGTTTGTGTAGCTCTCATCTGGGAGCACAGTGTACTTTATTTTGCAGGATAAACGTGATGACAAGAGAGAACGCTTCTTAAAAAGAACTTATTAATTTTTCATTGGATTTTGAATTTGGCTATAAACTTAATCAATTTAATAATTTAAACAATAAATTCGGCTATGAAAAATTTCTCTGGTGCCCCTTTCTCTATAGGGTTAATCCAGCACTGAGTGAAGGGATATTTTACAAAAGCAAGATGAAGCGGTATATGTCATGTAACGTAAATAATAACTAAAACTAAACTCCGTGGCGCTACATCCCTGGAGGGACTTGGCCTACCACCCGACCGCTGCGTCATCTCCCGTAGGCAGATGGCAGGATTGGGGGGCATGTGGTCAGCATGCCGACACCCACGGCCGTTATTGGTGGTTTTCTTGACCGGAGCCGCTACTTCTCTATCAAGTAGCTACTCAATTGGAATCACGAGGCTGAGTGCACCCCTACCAGACCTCCCTACCTCAGAAAAATCCGAGGAGGTACCGGGAATCGAACCCGGGCCGACGGATCTGTAGTCAGCGACGCTAACCACAAGACCACGCCGGCGGACCGTAAATAATAACAGTCCTATATTATTATCTCGTAAATAACTTGAAACTACAATATATTGTATGTTATTCAGTAATAAGTGCTCTTTACGCATGCATGTGTTCTGAAAGTTGTTTATTAGAAGTTATTTTTAAATAGTTTAAAAATCCCGTAGAAACCGAAAGATTAGACAAAGAACCTCTATAATATAATGTGAAAACAGGACTCTAACTATTGATAGATTGCATAATACATGTAAATATTCGGCCAATATCTATTATGCAAAGAATAGAATTTGTCTGAAATATCGTTCTGAACAATTTTTGCACATAACATTTAAGTGAAATTAATATAAGCAAGACGTTTTCAGTTTCTTTGTCTCTTGCAACTCCCCTTATCACTTAATACCATACAAACGGATGACACTATAAAAGCAAATTTAGAATACTGACTTCCATTAATTTACGCGCAGCCGTTTCGACGTAACTGAGAAGGTGACAAATAGACGCGAAATTTGAGAATCCAATATGCATGTCCTTACATTTCTTTATTACGCATAATGTATTAAGTAATATTTAATATGTATAAGTTATCAGAACAAATTCAAATAGGCTACAGTAGATAGTACAAGTAAACTAAAATGCATATACAAATATAATTTTAGATATAGGAACTTCTTATTGATATACGGAGGAGGGAATGTATGCTAAATAGCAAAGAAACAAAGATAAGTAGGTTATTTTTGTTCCGTTATATTCATATTCTCTATAAATAAGTACAGTTTTCATAACATAAAATATAAATACTGGACTGCATTAATAAAAAATCTTTTGAATAATTATTATCGCACCACAAAGTTTCTCTAACCGCGATTACTTGAACTGGATAGTTTTACAACTGCTGGATGTAGGTACAGTGATAATTTTGGTCCAAGGCTATACATTAGTGTCACTGGTATCCTCCTTAAGTCAGTTGAAACAGGTAATTTTTCATATTCATATCCATTTTCCTTAGACAAAGGCTTTATATAACTTGCATTAATTAAATACGCTTTTGGATTGTAAGTAATGTATTCAATACATATTTCTTTCTCTGTTAATTTTTCTAAACTGCCGAACCCTTTTGAACACGAGCTTGCTCTTACCAAATTTTCCTACAGTCATTAATTATACTACCTTTTAACATTCTATTGATCATGAAATTGTTTTTATCTATCCTACTATCAATAGAGTTTTATTATTATTATTATTATTATTATCAGTGAAATCTTTGTACAACGATTACCGATGTAACGATAATACTCTGTGCAACGTTAAAATATTATAGTCCCGGCACTTAATCAATTAAAGTAATGTAAAATTCCCCTCAATTTTACGATAGGCTACTCTTAATAACGATAAATCTCTCCAATACGATTAGGTTCAGAATTCCTGTAATATACTTTTCTCCGGTACAACAATAAAATAAGTCGCGAAAAGTGTAAATCAGAACAAACAAGCGGAAGAAGAAAAGGAAGAAGAACAAAGTGTGAATCTACCAACCTTAACCACATTAGAAGCCATTGGCCCTTGCGAAGCTCCACAGAAATTTCTGTCAATTGCCCCGTGTGTTCCAGTTTGTCATTAAGTGACCCTCGACGCAATTATGTATTTCTGAGTTCTCCTCCGGGAAAAATGTGAAACAGACCATCATATTCGACTTTTTCAAAGAGAGGCAAAAGTAAAATGTATCTCATTTGTTCACGCTTCCTTTGCTGATAGGCTACTGTAATGTAAAATATGTTTGCTCAAAATGAACAAAACGTGAGTGGGGAGTAGTGTAATGTATTAATTTAAGTTCATATGCTATAATTAAGTTAGTTTTTCTTAAATAGTTAAAACAATTTCAGTTAGTCTGCGAGAGTGCTTCCCTATATACCATCACAATTAGAACACTTTTTATAAATTTTCTATACAACAATAATACCCTCTACAACAATACTTTTGTCTGGTTCTTGCAAAATCGTTCTACCGAGATCACTGTATTATTATGATGATTATTATTATTACTATTGTTGTTGTTGTTCTTGTTGTTATGCACTTTATTGTATTGTAGAAAAGTTGCTTGAAAAATAAAAAAATAAAAAAATCATAATGACGCAAATAGAGTACAGTAGTACAGCACCTGTTTAAGACAATATTGCACAGGATAAAAAAATATTGTAGTATTTTATGGATGTAAATGCCAATTGGCAACACTGTATCACTATACACACTGGTGTAGGTCTTACGAGAGTTGAATCACGTTGACTTGCGTGTACCAAATTGTAGCGCGCTCGTCCTCCGTCCTCTCTATACAACCAGTTTTTTTTTTTTACTTTCACTCCCAGTTCAGAGCTTAATAAATGGGCGTAAGGGAGTATAAACGTGCGAGAAGTCACGTCGGCCTAACCAACAGCTATAATTCACTTCGAGAACATACTACAATAGATGCCCAGGCTCTCGTTTGGTCATAGTAGGTCTATTTACAATGTAATAATGTTGTCCGTTATTTGCATTATAGAGATTCCTTGTGTTCCCAAATTTTAATTTCGGCCGCAAAACGGTTCCTGTTCTGCAGGGCTGTCCTATTGATTTGCGGGCCTTTGGGGGGGGTGCAGTTTCAGCATGAATAATTTTGCACAGCTTTTACTTTTATAATAATAATAATAATAATAATAATAATAATAATAATAATAATAATAATAATAATAACGATAAAATCAGGTAAACTGATGAAAATGTAACAAAGAGCCAGAATACTTTTGTTTAATCAGTAATAATTGCAATTATGATATGCAGAAAATAAGTTCGATTTATTAAGCAGGGCTTACGGAAGGCCAAAGGTCTAGTTTGATAAGGTTCATTCTAAAAAAAAAATGCCGTTTTGGTGTCACAGGTCTGAAAAAGACCATACTAGTTTAAATATCAAGCATTTTTTTAATTTTTTTAAAATTTCTTTTTAATTTATTTTAGATTTCGCCCCTGGACCTATGGGAGTTTCTGCGCCACCCTAAATAATTTGTATGTATACATCGCGCAACGTAATGTTCCTGTTTATGTCAAAAAACTTGGGAAAAAGTAAGGGTTATGACTGTCACAACCCATATTCTGCATTCATTGATTTCTTGACATGAAAAGGCCCAAAATGTTTCGTCATTCGCTGATGAATGTTAACTCAACATCCTAATGAAACTGTCTAGAGAATGTTTCAGAATTAAAAAATCCCTTTAGGCAGGCCTACAGGCGGAGGTAGATTTCGAAGTGCTTTTGGTTTAATTTATTGTCGCTGCATAGCACTCTTCTTCTTTAGCCTTGGCATGGTAAACCTGCAGTAATAAGAACTGAATTCGGTAAAGAGGAAGAGCCTAAAATCATTTGTTTTGACAACAAGAATAGGATATAAAATTCTGGGAGGCCGTGCGCAAGATCAGCAATGAATAAAATTAGCAAAGCCGCTAAACAAGACAAAATTATGATATTATAATAATCCTTTTAAGTGTTATTATTTTCAAACATTAAAATCTCACGTCATATGAGAGCTATCAAGAAACTATTTATTGATTTGTAGAGTACTCATCAAGAGCTTTTCAACGATACCCCACAAGACGTGGTTTCAAAAGTTTCGAATTTTCATCCCCAACCCCCACCCCCACCCTCACTCGAACCCCCGAATCGTTGGTGTCACTGTGAACTCCATAGGGAGTACTCTAATTTATTCAAACAAAGTTTCCCTCTATACTTCATAGAGGCCGAGATATACATTTTTAAAAATTTCAACCCCCTCCCCCGACCACCCCCTTGGGCCAATTTTGCTCATTAACGAACTTGTCCGAACTATTGGGCCTAGAAATAACATGTTAAAATTTGGTTCAAATATCTTCAAAATTACGGCCGCTATCGTGTAAAGATATATATCTCTATATATATAAGAGGCTTTGTCCTGACTGAATGAATGACTGACTGACTGACTGAATGACAGGAATCAACGTACAGCCTAAACTATAACAGGTAGAGACTTGGAATTTTGATAGTACCTTCGTTTCCTAATGTAGATGCTCACTAAGAAAGGATTTTGAAAAATTCTGATTCTAAATGCCAAAAATGAGTGAAAAACGGGCAGAAAACGTGCATTTTTTTGGGTTTTCGAAGCGTAATATATTTCAATGTCAAATCAATTACAGCTGGCTTTGGCTATTTTTGTCAAACCTTGGAAATGAAACTTTCGCGATCGCTCGAATGTTGTAGCTCACGCTGGTCGATTCATTTGTTTTTAATGTCAAGGCACGCATAGCCTACATATGAAATTTTCAACCTAATCCCGAAGAGGATTCTTCTTCTTCTTCTTCTTCTTCTTCTTCTTCTTCTTATTATTATTATTATTATTATTATTATTATAAGTGGGATAATCAATATAGGCCTAAATATGGTCAAACGTTGTTCGATTTGGACGAAACTCATTATACAGGGGTTTTCTGGGCCAAGGACCTCGAATCTGAGGTCGCTTTTACCAGGCGACGCTATCTAATTGTGGTATGTAGTCCACGTAATTTAGGTGTTAATAAATATAATGATTTATAAATAATATAATAATAATAATGATATAAATTAAATGTTTTTGAAAATACTTAACCCCTTTTTGCACAGATTTATCAAAACAAATTCTCAGAACGTATTGTTACCAATGGTATCAGGTGGGCTTGGATTACATGAAATGGATGTTTGACAAATTAGAGAAGGTATCATTATAATTCATATTATCTATATTAATAAAAGGAATTGTCCTCGATGTCCAGCGAAATCTACTGAACGCAGAGATCTGAAATTTTAAATATAGGTGGGCTGAAGGGTCGGAAAATGCACCTCGAAGCCGGAATTTTAATTTTAGTTTTCGTTCGTGAGTTATGAGTGAAAAACGGGTAAATAAACGTGCATTTTTTGCGTTTTCAAAACATAAGTTTTCAGTTATACATTTCAATGTCAAATCAATTACAGTTGGCTTTGGCTATTTTTGTCATATCTTGAAAATAAAACTTTCGCGATCGCTTGAATGTTGTAAACCCTAAATATGGTCAAACGTTGTTTTATTTGGACGAATCTCACTAGACAGAGGTTTTCTGGGCCAAGAAACTCGAATCTGAGGACGCTTTTACCAGGCGATGCTATCTAATCGTGGTATGTAGTCCACGTGATTTAGGAGTTAATAAATATAATGATATAACTATTATGCTCTTGATTTTTAATTTTTGAAATAATTATCGCGGGCGAAGCCGCGGGCACATGCTAGTATATATATAAATATCACAATTTTTTTTTTGAACGGGCGGTGGTTTCGTACTTAGGGGAGCGTGAAACGTAAAGATATGAAAGAATTTTTCGAAAATCATGACATGGTATCCATTGCAATAGGTAGATTTCTCTTCGAAAAGAATTAAGGGGTGGGGAGGAGGGTATGTAGAGGGGATGAATTATTGCGTCATCTTTTCCCCCCTACGGTCAACTTCCGACCAGACATCGGGGAGGGAGGACAGCAAGAAAAGTGAAAATAAGATTGAGGAAATTTTTTGAGTAACACTTCTTACTTAAATTGCTGTGTCACGTCTTTTGTAAACCATTTTCATTCGTCTCCAGTATTTCAAGACAAAGGTATTGCTACCTTACAACAGCTCAGTCCATTTCTAATGAGCACTAAATTGGGCATTACTCCGGTACCGGTCAACAATTTGGTCCAATATCAATAGGCTTCTTCCCATGGACGTTATAAATGCATAAAGTTTAATGAAAATCCTATAAAGCGTATTTGAGTTATCGCGCGTACAGACACACGGACAGACAGACAGACGGAGAGACATTTTCCCGTCCCCCCAGACAATCTCATAAAGCAGACCTACCATTCTGGCACTTAATAACAATAATAAATTACCATAATACGAAATAACAGAAGAAATCAAGTACCATGAGTTGATGAACTTTGCTGATACGTCTTGCGTCAATGTTGTTAAACACTGTTTGCTCAGAAATGTTTAAAATGTAAATGGAAATGTTGATCCAACTAAGTTCAAAGAACATCATTGGATGAAAGAACTCTTCAATATTGCACGTAATCGAAAACCTACGAAGATTATAGATAGTAAATAGGGACCACTGTTTGACTGTTGTCTCAGCTATGTGCCGTAAAAGATTTTCCACTGATAGTGTATTTTGTAAATATTTTCAAATAGGCTACAGTAGATAGTACAAGTAAACTAAAATGCATATACAAAGATAATTTTTGATATAGGAACTTCTTATTGATTAAACTTGAAGAAATAACTCGGGGATTTTAATTCCGGATTGGCACATTAATTTCTCTTCGCGATAGTTACGGTAACTGAATAGAAGAGTTCTGTTAACAGAAATATTAAATTAAGTGAATAACGGAGTACTGTAAGCCGTACCGGTAGTTGAAGTCTCTTGCAAATTTAGGGAAATATCGACACTGTTTCACTGGATCATCTTTCGCATATTAGTGCTAAAAATGATATCTGTTCTAATAGTCAAGGGTCAAATAAATAAGGTTTTATCAACTTATAGGATCGTTGGGTAAAGGCATAATGAATAGAATGAGAAAGTGTGATGACTTCGCCGCTAATACAATGGTAGGTATAGGGAGAGCGGCGGTCCACCGAAACACTGGCAGCACCTTCGTTTGCGTTTCAACTTCTCAATGCTGCGTCATGATAGTTTGGCATCTTATGATTAAACTCGCAATCTTTAATTAACACTTGGTCCTATTTCTGTGAAATTTGTGCAGAAATAATCTGCACAACACAGTCCTTCTGATGGTTAAAACAGAGACTTAAAAAATGCGGACATAAATGTTTTTATTTCATTACTAGCTGAAAAGGCCCGGCGTCGCCCGGGCTTTGTATTTTTTAATTTGAAATTAACTTATGAAGGACTTTATGTATGTAGAACTTGAAATAAAGAAAAAGATTTATCACACTCAAACTATTCCATCAGAAAACGCTGGATATAGCTTTTTATGGCTCATAGAGGATGTGGAATGCTGCATTCCGTTGCTTCTACACATCATGCTTGGGAGGGGTTGAAATAAGAAGAAACACAAATTACATAAGATTGTACTGACTTGACGGAAAATTTTATTTCTCATTCTCATGTTACTATACAATCGTTTCGGAGCTGAAATAAAAGAGAAATGCAGTATCACTTTCATACTTTCCTCCCCTAGAACCCGGGACATAATATACTGCGAGCATAGGACTCAAAATGTTCCATCCCATGCTTAGGGCCTATGATAAACATCCCTATTTCTCAACTAATACAAAGCCTACAGGTATGGATAACTTATCAGCGGAAAGGATTATTTACAGACTTTTGATATAGCATACTCACACACTTAAGTTGTCCCTCGTATTCTACATCAAAATTTGAAGTGAGTAAATATTTCTTATGTCGAGGGTAGAGAAAGTTATGTGACTACATCACACTGTGCTTTATTTTCGTGGATTTCATTTTCAGTCATTATTTTCGCCAATATATTACATCGATGGAATCATAATTCGTTAAAGCATTAGGCTATATACTTGCCAAGGCCCTATGTAATCATAGTAAACAATTTACTGTTGCCATGTGAACTAAACAGCAATTCATTTTTTCAGTATAAAATTCTCAGAAATTATATAATTTTCAAGGGAAGGAGTATTTTGTTTGAATTTTAATGTCGACAGCTATACTTCCCGGGCTTAACTGGGTATGTGTGCAAAATGTCGTGTAAATTGGTAAAGAAATGTAGATTTGTATAAGGAACAAACATACATACATACATACATACACACTTTCGATTTTATATATTAGACTAGCTGAAAAGGCCCGGCGTCGCCCGGGCTTTGTATTTTTTAATTTGAAATTAACTTATGGAGGACTTTCGATTTTGAAACTCTAGGTCCTTATATAATATGTATGTAGAACTTGAAATGAAGAAAAAGATTTATCACATTCAAACTATTCCATCAGAAAACGCTAGATAGGCCTATAGCTTTTTATGGCTCCTAGAGGATACTATAACATCATAGTTCAAAGTTAAAAATATTATTGGGTAATGGTCTGAGACTGGTGATTAATGTGGTAGCAAGAGCACATTCATTTGTTATAACAGAATGTCAAGGCCATCTGCAATTTCAATTACTAATTACATACTTCAAAGCGATACGGTGACACATGGAAGATAATTTTTCAATCTACACGTTTTCATGAAGAGTAAAAATTAATGATTACACTACAATCTCAATCCATTACAATCCACACTTTCATTTAATTTTCGATACAGAGAATCCACAGAATGGGGCTCAATGAAACGTTCGCGCCGCATAAGCGAAGAGCAGTGTACTGAAATCGATCTGAATCTCTTTTTCACAAACATTAAAAACGATAAAAGTATCGTCACCCAGGCTGAGATACCAGAAAAGACTCTCCCTGCAATACGACCTCTTTTTCTAAATCAAAGTATGATAAACATACCTATTTATCAACTAATACAAAGCCTACAGTTATGAATAACGTATCAGATAATTGAAAATGTAATGGTAGCTATATAGAAAGAAAACCTAATCGCATTGCATCATTTACGTAATAGCATACTCGTTGGCACACACTTAAGCTATCCCTGCAATATGATTTCTTATTCTACATCAAAGTGTGAAGTGAGAAAACGATATTTACCATGTAGAGGGTAGAGACAGTTATGTGACTATCACATTGTGCTTCATTTTCGTATATTTCATTATTCATTAATTATATTCACCAATGTATTACATCTATAGCATCAGAATTTGTTATAGCTCAGTATTATTAGGCCCAAAGCCCTCAATGAACTGTGTAAACAATACACTGTTGTCTTGACAACTGAATGGGACTTCATTTCTTTTGCAAAATATTCGCAGAAATTATATAATTTTCAAGGGAAGGACTGATTTGTTTCAATTTTAATGTTGACAGCTATACTTCCCGGGCTTAACTGGGTATGTGTGCAAAATGTCGTGTAAATTGGTAAAGAAATGTAGATTTGTATAAGGAACAAACATACATACATACATACATACACACTTTCGATTTTATATATTAGACTAGCTGAAAAGGCCCGGCGTCGCCCGGGCTTTGTATTTTTTAATTTGAAATTAACTTATGAAGGACTTTATGTATGTAGAACTTGAAATGAAGAAAAAGATTTATCACACTCAAACTATTCCATCAGAAAACGCTGGATATAGCTTTTTATGGCTCATAGAGGATGTGGAATGCTGCATTCCGTTGCTTCTACACATCATGCTTGGGAGGGGTTGAAGTAAGAAGAAACACAAATTACATAAGATTGTACTGACTTGACGGAAAATTTTATTTCTCATTCTCATCTAATGTTACTATACAATCGTTTCGGAGCTGAAATAAAAGAGAAATGCAGTATCACTTTCATACTTTCCTCCCCTAGAACCCGGGACATAATATACTGCGAGCATAGGACTCAAAATGTTCCATCCCATGCTTAGGGCCTATGATAAACATCCCTATTTCTCAACTAATACAAAGCCTACAGCGGAAAGGATTATTTATAGACTTTTGATATAGCATACTCACTCACTTAAGTTGTCCCTCTTATTCTACATCAAAATGTGAAGTGAGTAAATATTTCTTATGTCGAGGGTAGAGAAAGTTATGTGACTACATCACACTGTGCTTTATTTTCGTGGATTTCATTTTCAGTCATTATTTTCGCCAATATATTACATCGATGGAATCATAATTCGTTAAAGCATTAGGCTATATACTTGCCAAGGCCCTATGTAATCATAGTAAACAATTTACTGTTGCCATGTGAACTAAACAGCAATTCATTTTTTCAGTATAAAATTCTCAGAAATTATATAATTTTCAAGGGAAGGAGTATTTTGTTTGAATTTTAATGTCGACAGCTATACTTCCCGGGCTTAACTGGGTATGTGTGCAAAATGTCGTGTAAATTGGTAAAGAAATGTAGATTTGTATAAGGAACAAACATACATACATACATACATACACACTTTCGATTTTATATATTAGACTAGCTGAATAGGCCCGGCGTCGCCCGGGCTTTGTATTTTTTAATTTGAAATTAACTTATGAAGGACTTTATGTACAGTATGTAGAACTTGAAATGAAGGAAAAGATTTATCACACTCAAACTGTTCCATCAGAAAATGCTAGATATAGCTTTTTATGGCTCATAGAGGATGTCGAAAGCTGCATTCCGTTGCTTCTACACATCATGCTTGGGAGGGGTTGAAATAAGAAGAAACATAAATTAAATAAGATTGTATTGACTTGACGGAAAATTTTATTTCTCATTCTCATGTTATCATACAACCGTTTCGGGCTGAAATAAAAGAGAAATGCAGTACCACTTTCATACGTTCCTCCCCTAAAACCCGGGACATAATATACTGCGAGCGTAGGACTCAAAATGTTCCACCCCATGCTTAGGGCCTATGATAAACATCCCTATTTCTCAACTAATACAAAGCCTACAGCTATGGATAAGGTATAAGGGGAAAGGATTATTTACAGACTTCTGACGTTGCTTCTACACATCATGCTTGGGAGGGGTTGAAATAAGAAGAAACACAAATTACATAAGATTGTACTGACTGGACGGAAAATTTTATTTCTCATTCTCATGTTACTATACAATCGTTTCGGAGCTGAAATAAAAGAGAAATGCAGTATCACTTTCATACTTTCCTCCCCTAGAACCCGGGACATAATATACTGCGAGCATAGGACTCAAAATGTTCCATCCCATGCTTAGGGCCTATGATAAACATCCCTATTTCTCAACTAATACAAAGCCTACAGGTATGGATAACTTATCAGCGGAAAGGATTATTTACATACTTTTGATATAGCATACTCACACACTTAAGTTGTCCCTCTTATTCTACATTAAAATGTGAAGTGAGTAAATATTTCTTATGTCGAGGGTAGAGAAAGTTACGTGACTACATCACACTGTGCTTTATTTTCGTGGATTTCATTTTCAGTAATTATTTTCGCCAATATATTACATCGATGGAATCATAATTCGTTAAAGCATTAGGCTATATACTTGCCAAGGCCCTATGTAATCATAGTAAACAATTTACTGTTGCCATGTGAACTAAACAGCAATTCATTTTTTCAGTATAAAATTCTCAGAAATTATATAATTTTCAAGGGAAGGAGTATTTTGTTTGAATTTTAATGTCGACAGCTATACTTCCCGGGCTTAACTGGGTATGTGTGCAAAATGTCGTGTAAATTGGTAAAGAAATGTAGATTTGTATAAGGAACAAACATACATACATACATACATACACACTTTCGATTTTATATATTAGATATAAGCATCACCAATTACACAAAATTCATGGAGGGTGAAACGGAATTTGACTATGCGACAATTTTTTTCATTTTTGTGTCCCGTAAAAACTTCAAGCGAGAAAGTTTTAGGGGAATATTTCAACTTTATTTTAATTTCACCACCACCTTTATATCTTGAATGGTTTACGAGTAATTGAGTGGTAATTATTCCGGGCGCTCAGCTCTCTGAATGATGTGAGACGATCGTGAAATGTTGAGGATGAAGCAAATTTGACTATGCGACATTTATTATTTTATTTTTGTGTCCAGAAAGAGATTAAGGGTGTAAGGTTTAGTGAAATATTTGGATCTTATTATAAATTGAGTACCACCTATATATCTATAATGGTTAACGAGTAATAGTAATTACTCTAAAGCTAAAGCTATCAGAATGGTATTGAGGTATTAGCAGGCATCTTTTCCATAAAATACCAGCAATAACGTAAAAAAATTTACATAATTTATTCGTGGTCTCAATAATAATACTATATTAACTGACTACTTGTACCCATACTGCAAGATTGACCCGCTGAGGAAAAGGAATGAATGAAGCTTTTTTCTAACTTAGTAAGTCTGCACTACTTTTATTTATGCATTTATTGGATTATTTATTTATCATATTTTCTGTTCACTTATGTTAGTAATTTTTATGTATAATTATCATAGCAAATGTCTTATTAGTTTAATATCTTGTTCCTTTTTTAATAATATAATTTAACAACATAGGCCTAAGACGTACATCAGTTACAGCGAACGTGAATGGTCGAGGGTTTGAGCAAATAGCGGGCTGTAGTTAAGGCAAGAGGGTTTAATTTTTTTATGAAAAAATCAGGGAAAATGCTTTGAAATATTGTGTGATGTATGCAGAATGCGTTGCATCACAATTTTTGCGTATGTGCGTCTTTATCGGATGTTGAAATGCCAATTTTAAAGATCACGCGCCCTATTTTTGTAGTGCTGCTTATGAAATTTTCCGTGCCCTGCAATTCACAAATCATCCCTTAGTTTATATTATCTCTGTTCACATAATTTGTACACATATCTACACTTTTGACCGTGTTTCACCTACATAACTTACCCCATACAGCCAGGAGAAAATTAATATTATTATAAATAATATTACTATTAATACAATAATAATTCAAATTAATACTCAGTAATATTCTATACAATGTAATATTAATATTAATTTATAAAATATCCCTTAGCTGTTTTCTACCCTAATTATACGTTGTTATTTCTATACAAATGTACATTCTTTAACAAATTCTCATCAAATTATACTAACATACCATCTACCCTATTTTCTAGGCAACAAAATATTAGATCAAATCACCCCTTAGCTGTTTCATACCTATATTATATAATTGTTCATTGCTTGTGAACATCTTCAATTTTTTTAAAGATGTGGAACGAAATGTTACGGTCAAGCTTCTTGGAATCTGAGAAATTACTGTTACACACGGCCACGTTTATTTATGGAGATGAGATCTTCCAAGACGTGTAAAGCAGCCCGAAAATTGTCAGAAGTATCTAACAATTCAATTTAGATAAGGTGAGTCATTTTGAAATAGATTAATGTATTATTTTGTTTAATAATGTTTGCAATTTTTCCTATACCGCCCGTAGTAATCTTGCTCCCGCGAATCTCAAGCAGAGTAACTGCTACCTAGCGGCGGAACCAGTGAACTACCTCAGTCATCACACTTTCTCCTCTATTCATTATGGTAAAGGTAAAGTGATCCCTGCATTGGCCCTCAAATGTTACTACTAAGCTATCAAGGGTTATTTTTTTACTACGAAAGCTAAAGCCTCAGTTAGTCAAGATTTATGTTAATAACAGCTTATTTTCATTTTTTCATCCACATATTCTATATGGCATCCGGTTATGGGGCAGTAGCTCAGGGTCAATAAAGGTGTTCCAATGTCAGAAGAAAGCCATAAGAATTTTAGCAGGAGGGAATGCACAAGAATGTACACGTGAAAGAAATCCTACAGCAATTCTCACAACATTTTGATGTACACGACCACAGAACTAGAAACAATTTGAAATTAGATTTTCCGTCATTCAGATTAAATAAATGCATAGTCATCTATATAAGTAATATATATTTTTTAATAAGTTGTCCAGTTCTGCTATGGAAGTACCTACTAACAAATTTAATTAAGTCCTAAAAAGCTGGCTCATATCAAAATCATTTTATAATGTAAATGATTATCTAAACATGGGATGCTGTGGCGTACAGTTTTAACTATGCCAGATTAATATTTATAAGTAGATTGATATTTCATTAATCACTGACGTAACATAATATATTGTTTAATTAAACTTTTAGTTTTAAGGGTTTTTGACGAAGTCTATTGCATACTTGTAATACCTAATGACAAATAATAAATCTTGAATCTCGAATTTTGACCCGTACGGTTTCCGGGAGGTTGAGGCTCCCAAATTGAGATATCAGCTCAGGAAGGTGCTAAAGTTGTCAGCATACGCGCCAGTCGCGTTTTATCCCCAGGAATACTCCTGGTACTCATTTCTGTTACAGGCTGAGTCGACCCCAGGATTAAGCCAATGGAAAAAATCCCACCGACCCTATCGGGAATCGAATCCGCGACCTCCCGGTTTATAGCACAGTGCCTCAACCACTACGCCACGGCGTACCCTTTATAAGTCGATGCCGTCGGCGTTGTTATTCCGTAGGTAGTAAAGTTCTCGCACGATATCTGTGCCGATGAGACAGTTACTCGCTAGAGAGAGACATGCTATTGTGCGAGAGAGAGAGATAGCTTGGCCTTTACAAATAAAAAGGAAGGTATTGTTGTGCGAGAGAGAGAGGTAGCTTGGCCTTTACAAATAAAAAGGAAGGTATTGTTGTGCGAGAGAGATAGGTATCAGGCCAATCGACGCTACAGTCCCCATGAAAACATAATGCAATGATTTAGGCAATCGGCACAGATTTCGTGCGGGATCTTTACTCATATAGTATCCGGTACTCATTAATGCCGCGGGCAATATAACGCGAAGTGGTATATTTTAGCTTCGGAGTTTCACAGTTGGTAATAGTGACCTAATTTTGTTTATGTCATGGCGTGTTTAGTTAGAATTTTATAACTTGTATACATTGAACATGTATTATTGTATTTAATTATGTGTAATATGTATGTACTCCTTGTAAGATTAATAATTATAAAAAATGGGTAATTGTTGTCACCCATTTGGCTTACGAAATGATCCGTCCAATAAGCGCCAAAAGTAAGTTCTATATCTTGCGTTTTGACATTCCTTTCCATGAAAAATTATGACATGCCCTTATTGTGTTAGATTTTATATTATGTACAATTTTTTTTCTCTTGCAGAAAAGTCGTGTTGTTGTTAGTTGGTCTGGACAATGCTGGGAAGACAACTGCAGCAAAAAATCTAATCGGCGGTAAGTTAAAATAGCTATGTCTCTTTTTGTTAATATGATCACATTTTGTCATCAATTTTTACTTTATTATTTTTTCTTTCTGCTTTTAATTTTTTTCAGAGCCAACTGATGTAGTTGTGCCTACTGTTGGATTCTCGACAGTATCGTTAAAACATCAAGGCTACAGTGTAACAATATATGATCTGGGAGGAGGCCCACAGATCAGAGGGATATGGCATCGGTATTTTGTTGATGTAAGTATAGATGCATGTGATAGGAATGGAATTTCATACCACTTCCTTAATATAACTATCTTCATTTTTATGAATGAACTTTAAAAAAATGAGTAGGCCTACTAGTATTTTGTTATTGGTAAATAAAAGGAGTACGGCATCGAACCTGCATAATAATCTACAGGGTTGTTAATGACAATTTATTGTGACCTTGGAATTTACTAAATAGTGAGGTAACTGTTGAGGGTTAAATCAATTTAAATAAATAAAATATTTGGGTCTTTTTTTAGCACTCTGCATGGAATTCATCAGATGTTGCTGCATAGGTTATGTGGGCCATAAATTGTTCCCAAAGACTCTGATATTGGCCTGCTATGATCATTGGATTTATTTCAATTGCATAGGACAATGCTGCCAGTAGCTACACTGTTTCGCAATAAGACTGATTCTGCACACCGTTTCTCCTGTCATGACCACCTGCTGTAACCAGTACAAATTTCGCCACTATATTTTCAAATTTTAAGAACAAACTGAGTTTGTATATGAGTCCTGTAGGTTCCAAATAACATTACAACCGGAACCTCAAATATGACAATCTTTCATGTTTCTAAGAAAATAAATTACAGATTGCATAGTGCCAAAGAATCCCCAGTTATATTTAGTATGTTATCTAGAGCATGAAGTTAGTAAGAAAAAGCGAAGTAAACAGAATATTGTTGATAAAAATGGAGAAGTTACAGTGAGAGTTACTGTTATCTGCATATTGTATAAGTTATTGGAGAAAATAATTATTTAAGTGACTATTACAACATTATGAGTCGTAAATATTATGAATGTGACAGTAAAGACTATGAATGCTACATACACATTTAAATAATTTGTGAATTTTCTTCATTACCTTTTTTTTCTGAATTTGTTTAAGTGTGACATTTATCTGCGTGATAGACTAGCATTTTATATATTTCTGTGATCCTTAGGCACAATGTTATTTAAGTGTTTTTTATTTTTTACACACATACAAAATTTGCTATAATATTAAAATGACTTTTTGTGTGTCTTAATTTGTATAATTGATAAATTATTTATTATAGGTACATGGTATAATTTTTGTGGTGGATGCAAGTGATGTAACAAGGTTGGAGGAAGGCCGTGAAGTGTTGAAAAATCTTCTTACACATGAGAAACTAGCAGGGAAGCCAATGCTGGTGTGAGTAGAATAAAACAGAAATTTTTATTAAATTGTTTTTCTACAGTACAGACAATAATCAAGGCCTTGAAATGTTTCTCTTAACTGAAAAATGGTCAGAAGATATTAATGTTTAGATATTTAGTACTTTGTTGTACAGTATACGTGTTGTACAAGTGTTTCAAGCTAGGTTTGTGTTAGTTTTAGTTTTTTGTTCCTATAGGTGATCAGGTGATAAGTGTGTGTGTTTTTTTTCTTAAAGAAACAGCCAGAAAGGAATTTTATATAAGCTACGTAGGCTACTAAGAAAATATTGGTTTAATAATGTAATTGAATAGAATAATAATGAAACTACCACCACCTGTTATTAATAGGACAAGCATTTAATGGCCATTAGTAAAAATTAAAAAATGCATTTATGTTCCAGAAATGTAGTAAAAAATGACACAAAATGAAAAAATACCAATAAATGATCCATTATTTCCTGTAATTAGTCTTTTAGAAAAAATGAGTTGACTTTATATAGGCCTATCTATTTAATGGATACCACTGCATTATATTTAAATTTACAACATAAAACACTCTTATTTTATTTCTAACAAAGTAAGTAAATTAACGCTATTTGGACACTCTTTATGAGAAAAAAAAACTATTATTTCATAACTGGCATGCCCTTCAAAATACCTCTAGCAAATATTTTTTGTCAGTTTTTACATATGAAAGTTTAAAGATAGCATAAATGTGCATACCGTATTTCTCAGACCATAAGACGCACTTTTTACCTTGAAAGTTGGGTGCGTCTAATGGTTTGAAGTAAACAAAAAGAAAATTAAAAGTATGGTAAATATTGCCAGCAATAGACAATAGCAATAACAATAGCAATAAACAATAGCAAAATACAGGCAGTAGAAATGAGGTTTTTAACATGAAACAAACCAGAGAATTAATTATTAATAAAACAAAATTTGTTGTAGAAAACTGAATTGTTTGAACTACTCCTATCGTCTTGTCTGTAATATCTGACAGAATTATTAGAATTAATTTTTCTTTGCAGACTAGCAAATAAGCAGGATCGTGAAGGAGCATTAGATGAAGTGGATATTGTGGAAAGGCTCAATCTGGAGGTATTGGTGAACCAGCAGAGATGCCCGACATTGGTAGAAATGTGTTCAGCAACAGCTGCGAAAAATGCAAGAAGGAAAATAGATCCAGCTATTTATAATGGGTTCAGGTAGAGAGTTCTTAACGAATTGTGTTTGAAGTAACAATATTGAAGACGATTTGGTACTAATTAGCATATTTGCTTGTGGAATATCTACACCCTAATTTTAAGGATATATACATATATATATATACACATACACAATTTATATATGTACGATTTAACTGTCACATATAGCCGAAACAGATTAAAGGAGAGTAATGTTGAAATTTCTTCCATCTTGTATTCAATGTGCATGTTGAAGACTGAATTTAACTGAATACATATTGTATTTTATTATTCACAATTTCACTATAATTTTACATGCCTACTTATTTTCAAGAATTATTGTTACTGGAAAATCAATAAAAATTCATTTCATAACACACTGAATTTCTAAAACTTAATTTTCCAGTATGTTCCATCCAGAATTTCAACAAGATGCTAAATTTTAATGTTAACATTGCTATATAAAGCTATATTTTATTTTTAAAATCCTACCGGTAAGTCTTTAATTTTTAGTTGCCATCCCTACAGTTCAATTGTGATATGAAAATATAATTCTACATTTATAAATTAAAAAGGAAGAGAAAGGGAAAGAACAAATTGTAGCCTACATGAGGCAGTTTTGGCAGTTAGTTTCTGGTGTTCTGAAAACAGTTATGAAATTGTAAGTCAAAGTGAGTCAGATGAAAATCAGGTAAAATTAGACATTGAATAAACACAACAACATAAAGATTTGTCTGAAATTAGTGTTCAGTATGAAATGAGACGTGAAATTTACAGATACTTTGAAGAAGAAAGTGAGAATTATTAAGACAGTTCGACTTATAGACAAATCATCACTTACTCACTAATACAGTACTAATAACACCTGTCTGGGCTTTTTTGACATCATTTGCAAGACACACTGGTATCAAGAGGTTATAAATAGCGTTCTAGCCATCATACAGAAAAGTGATTTTTGTGTCGCTATTCTCTCAGTGACACCTTTCTTGAATTTTAGGCAAGAAAAACTGACATTTTAGGCACCTAAAATAGGTTGCAAAGTGATGTAATTAGGCACTGCTCTTTAATTTTAGGCCACAAATTTTTAGGCTAAGAATTTTTATTTTTATTTCCAGTATCTAAAATGGGCCACAAAACAATTGGTTATACATGAAAGCTATTTTTATATTTTTAGGTGTATGACTATGAGCATCACAGGTTATATATTATCAAGATTTTTTCCAAATTTTCAACAGTTTATTAAAATCATTTTGAAGGCTGAAAATGACCTTCCCACTGATACAGATGTTATAGGAGCAAACTTATTATTATTTTTGTTTACATTATGATGGCCATGATGAGCACTAATCCATAAACACAGGGAAGAAAACTAGAAATTTAATTTAAGCTATGTATTGAGCATTGTCATTGATGCGTTCAAAACAGTTGGTAGTTAAATTGTTAATCAGAAAGTTGGCGGCCAGCTATAAATAGTAAACCTTTTACTGCTGACACAAATTCATCTGTAATCTTCATACAACAACATGGTGTCATTCCATGCATGAGGCAAATGTTAAGATAAATAAATAACATTAAAACTTAGAACTTATTGAAAGTCTTTTAAAAAACTGTAAAATGACTTGTTTAGGCATTTTTAGACACAAAAATGACGATATACGCACTGACCACCATATTAGGTCATTTTAGGCACTATAAAACTGCTTCCAATGAGTATAATTTTCCATAAATTTCAAACATCTGCAATTATTTTTCACATTTTTCTAAAGAAATTAAATAGGCATTTGCCTAAAATTACGCACTCTAGTAATAACATAAATAGGTGTTTTGGAACCGGACAGGACCTTGAAGATATCCATGCATGAACTATAAGTTTTATCCATAAAATGGGAATGTCTTAACAGAAGAATGTTGAAGTAGGATTTTACTGTAACTTAAAATTATGCCCATTTATTTAAGTTTTATTGCAGGTGGTTGATGAATTGCGTCATCAGGGATTATAAAAATATCAATAAACGGGTACAAGAGGATGTAACTATTCAGAAAAAGATCAATGAGCAAGAAAAGAAGGAACGACTTGAGAGAATATTAAAAGCACGGGAAGAGAGAGGAGAAACTGCAATTGAAAATGGAAATTGCAATCAAGGAATCCATGAAGACAGTGATAGTGATGTGGTGATTGGAGATCCTTTTAAGCCAATAACGGTATGGTAGTATGTTTCATAGTTGATGAACTTCATGTTTGATCCAATGAGGATAGAATTAATTGTATCGTATTATTTTAACTTATGATCCACCTTATATGATCATAAAAATTTAAAGAAAAACAAGCAAGAAGAAGAATATGCATAGCTTACAAATTTATTATTTATTTATGAATTATGCTCTGTACATAAATACATATTAAATAACTGTTGATGTAGGCCTATTAATCAACCTATTAGGTCTTGTCTTTAAGATAATACTAGGTACATTTAAAAATTACGTATATATATATATATATATATATATATATACATAAGTAGCTTTTACCTTCAGTAGATTCTAGTTTTTGTGGTGAAATCTGGTAAACATTGTTACTCTTCTTCATTCTGTGTTTTCCTGTATTTGTTGGAGATGCATGCTACTTCTATGCATCATTATTTAATGCACGTAGTACAATCTTAAAGACAGGAATTAATAATTCAATTAATAGGCTTATATCAGAATAGGCTTACAGAGCAGAAATTATAAATAAATAATAAATTTGTAAGCTACACATATTCTTCTTCTTGCTGGCTTTTCTTAAATTTTCATGCCGGTTTAAGGTGGAACATAAATACAATACAATGTATGTTCCATATTGTTTATAAAAATTAAGATAACAGTAATGGCATAATTATACTTCCTGATATTTTATTCTTAAGTTTTTTAAAACAATACCAACAACTTGAAAAGGATATTATTCTGATTTTAAAGAAATCCCTCCTCTCAATCTGAACAAAGGGGAGGACACTTCCAAGCAAAAAAGAGATGTTTGCTCACTACTACTGTAGAGGCCCTTTAAGATCCTTCAGAATATAGGGATTTCTTTATGTGCTTAAATCCTGTAAGAGTAAATTACAAGCTTTTACTTTTCTTCTACTACCAGTACTCAAGAATGTGGATTTTGGTATTGGACTCGTGGGATAATACACAAGAGTGCGGACTGCCCAATAATGTTATTTAACTGAAAGCCTGTAATTTAATATCGTGGAGAAAATTCAAATCGTCAATTGAATTTAATGGAGTTATGCTTTTGAAAAAATTAGGGCTCCACTCCATTACTGTCCTTTTCCATGCTTCTTTTAAGATACAAGAACTGTTACTAGAGCACATGGAATAGTACTTGCTTGTTTTAACGCTCTACAAAATGGACAACAAAGCACGTGCTTTCTTTATTCCACCATGAGGAACTGAAATTTTTTCATCTTCTACTGCATCGTCATTCTTTGATTGTTCAATCAAACCTTAAGATCTCAAAATTATAATTTCATTAATTTGTTTAATGACACCAACTGTTATTTCTGGTTGTCCTTATTTGGAAACCTCACATATTTCCGTGAGTGTATCAGTCATCATATTTCCCTAAGGTTGTGGCAATCTTTCCATTCTATGTCAATAAAAATATGACTTAAGCTCATACCAAATTTAAAACACCTCTGTGTTCCAACTCGCCATCCTCTACTTTCACTTTAGGTTTATTATCAATCGATCAATTTATTATTATTAGATGTGCTTTCACTAATGGAAATAGACTCGTATGATGCAGTAAGCCTAAGTCAGATTTCACTTTAGATAGTAATCACTGATGGCACAAGTACAGAGTCTTGGTGACTTTTGTTCTATGCTAAAACCAGAGTGAAAATGGACACTTAGATCCTAATGCTTAGATTGCATGCAAACTGGGGTGAGAGAATCTGTTGTTGGCCTACATAAGTCTCACTGTGTGTTGAAAAACATGCTGATAGCGATAGATCCCTAATCTCCTTATTGGATCCCAAATTTTGTTAATAATAACTATACCAGGCCTGTCCAAATTTAGAGGAACTGGGGGCCAAATGTATTTAGAGATGTCATTTTTAGGGCAGGTTCGTTGCCAGAATTTTATTAGGGAGCAAACTGAACATAATTCCAAACACAACGATTCTTATTCATTAGGCTAAATTATACAGTAATCTATAATAAGAAGAAATAATTTACTTTCGTGAACAATTAGTGGTATTACGACAGTAATCTAAATAAGTGTACTGCGAGCTAATTCCTAATATAAATTAATCACGTACAAGTGATACGAATGATAGGCTATATTATTACGACCGACTGAAAATCCATTTCGGACTTTAATTTCAAATGATCAGGTTAAATAAATTATTATTCTCAGTTTCCCGGTCCGTAGTTTTCAACCCCAGCTGAATTCGATGAGGCGGAAAATTATCAGACTACATTCTTTTTAGCAACAGCCTTGGTGACAGATTGTTGTAAATAGACTGAGGCAGTTATAATCGTAGTAAATTAATACTTGCTAAACTCGTTAAATATAGTTATATATTTTTTATTTTGTGTGTATATATATATGTATTTTTATATGTCCTGTATATATGGTCAAATTTTGTTTTTCTTTGACTCTATAATTATGTGCACATTTGTTCATGTGTTTCCCATATGGTGGTTTATAAGCAGGGTTAGGATTTTTAGGTGCAATTTCTGTAAGGAAAATGGAAGGGGAAAAGTGCTAAAAATAAGGCAAAGTTGGGGACAAAACTCAGTATCTAACAACAAACAGCAGGCTACTGACTAATTCCAGTGAAATTAAAAAGAAAGGTGGAATATTTAGTAATTATTTTTCATTGTGGTAGGTGTGCCTTCAGTGTCATGTTTGCTTAAAACAAACACGTTCATTATTCCCATATCCACTGCAAGATAAAAATTCCATTGAAAGTTACTTAAAAATCTTATTTTTTGGAACGAAACTGAGATAATTATACGATAAGAAAACAATTAAACTCAATAGCTATAGGCTATAAATGATGAATTAGAAATTTATTAAAAAGCTGCAGTAAAATACAAATAAGGGGGTAAAAGGGGTTTGTGGGCTTAGTGAAAAAATAAGGTATAAAGACCCTAAAAAAGGAAAAAAGGAGCTAGAAAATTCCCTTGATTCTCAACTAGAGACAACGTATCATACTGTGGTTTCTTTCACAGGAGCTCTAATTTGCCCTACAAAAAAAGGTGTGCACCTAAAAATCCTAACCCTATTATAAGTATCTGAAACAGCCATGGTTTGTCATTTTATAGTTTGCATATTTCATATTTACAGGAACATGTTAAAAAACCATCTCCTGTGCCATTAGAACCATATCTAGAAAACAAAATCATATTAGTGAAGGAATCCCCGAACAAAGTAATGCCAGGCACTGATGAAACAGATTCTACAGATAATAAAGCTACATTGAACACAAAAGTTTTACCAGATATCAGTGGTGAAGAATTAATTCTGGAGGCCAGAGCTGAGAGCAGACAGAGTCTTCGGTCAGGTAGTGGGGACAACAAGAAATTGTTTGGAAGTGCAGTTAGTATATCGAATTTACCAAGTCCTGCCCATAGTATTACAGGAGTCATCAAAGGTATGTTACAAATAATAATAATATTTTTAACATAGTGTGATATTTGAATTTGCTAATCGTATAAAAGGCAGATATATTTTTTAAGTCTTATTTGTTAGATAATGTTTCATTACCTTTTGACTTCTTGACAGAATTTATTCGACTTGAGTTGTCAGTCAAGTGCTGGCTTTTGGTTCCCAAGTTCATGGTTTGCTCCTGGCTTAGGTTGATGGCATTTGTGTGTGTATGTAAATATGACAATTCCATGTAGATTTACAGGCATAAGAACTCCTTCATGATAAAATTATGGCCCACCGAAGATGTTACAACTGCAGTGAAATAACTTGAAAAAGAAACAAATGCAGTTTAATTTAAAAAATATAAATGTGAAATCTAGATTTGCTTGTTCGTCTAGAGTTCCACCCCATAGTTGGGATATATGGGGGTACTGGTTAAGATTCTAGGTCACTGTGAAATTTTTAAGCTTAAGATCTGTATGAACCATTTTACTGGAAGCCGAAACAAAATACTGGAAACCCATGCAATATTGGGTACTTTAAGCCATGGGCGTACGGTGAAATTCTGTTTGGAGGGGGTTGAATATAATGTTATCTCAACTCGTTGTGCTTGCACACATTGTAACATAATACACTATTTTTAGTAACTAAACAGTTTTATTGTGGTCAGTGCTCTTTTTTTTTACCCCCGTAAAAAATATTTAAGGAGTACTCTCGCTTTTGACTTGATGGAAAATTGCCAGACTTACCCACATATTTAGAATGAAAGTGGAATCACATGATATGCATAATGTTATACGAATTTAAGTCCTCTGGTTTCAGTTCCTACACATTTATTCTCCCCGTAAGCTGCAATTTAATCTACGATACGATCACAGAGTTTCTTATACCTCTCAGCAGAACCCACTAAATTTGAAATGAAAAGTAGCCTCTATTTTTGAGAGCTGGGGCCTGAAATGTTTGTGACCAACCTCGGAGTACTGTGGGATACTGCTGATCGTCTGACATGTGTATAAGCGGAATCATTTTCACAAGGGCACATATAAATTAACACATCAAAAACAACTGCAGAATAGCCAGGGACAGAATGACATGTGCAACAACATTAATTCATTCAATCATTAATTAGAAATTAACATTTACAAAAGTTATTTTAATATTGCTGTGTTGTGTAAGAAAATATAATAACCAAACCAGTGTTTTTATTTGTAAGATTTGAGGCTTTCCTGGCGAATCTTATGTAGAAAATCTTCTCGGGTTTGCAGCCAGGTGAGAAGTTTGTTGTGGTCCAACGTTTCCGAGGCTGACGCTGCCTCCATCCTCAGGGAATCTGAAGTGTCGAGTTTTGACATGTAGGGGATATATATACCAACCCGAGTTGGGCGGAGTCGACCAATCAGGGAGCAGCTGTTCTGTTTTCGGTCCTTTTCCGGGCCAAAATGTTCCTTTTAGCTTTCAGGTCCTGAATGCATTTGTTCCAGGCCTGGTTGATAGTAAAACCTTCATCCCTGTTGAAGTTTGTGTCTTCCAGTCTAATTTCAATTGCCTCTCTGATGATCTGGTCCCAATAGCGTGTTGTCTTGGCGAGTACTTTCGTGTTTTTAAATTCTATTCTGTGGCCCGGTCCAGAATTAATGGTGTGGTCTGCAACTGCTGATTTGTCCGGGTAGAAGAGTCTAATGCATGTGTTTTTATTTATTAATTTATTTCATAACATTATGTTATAATCCTTAAAAAAAACCGCAAATATTTCTGGAGGGGTTTCAACCTCCTCAACCCTCCCCCGCCATATGCCCATGCTTTAAGCTAATTAGCAATAAATGACAAATTATTTTAAAAAAATATGTGAATGATAAGCCATACAGTAAAGCTGTACTCAAAAAGTTTAAAATCATTATTAATAAAAAATTAGTTGCAGAAGTTTTACAGAGTTTTGTAAATATAAACCTGAATTACTAACTGCCATTGTAAATATTTTTTTCGGCCGTGGTAGTGTAGATATAACTTCCCGCCTCTAGATCCAAAGGTCACGGGATCAAATTTGACTGTGGTTGATGGATTTTTCAAGACGTAAAAATCCTGGGCATGGAGTCCTCTGGGAGAGGCTTTAAGGTGAGAGGCACATAAAAAACTCCAAGCCTAAATTATGGCCTCTGGTCAAAATTCCTCACCCCTTTGATGTCCAAGTAATATCTTAGTTTTAGGAGGGAGGTTTGTGAGGCAATGGGCTTACCACCTGTCCTTTCTCGGAAAATAGGCGTAACAAAATTAATCTAGGTAACTGAATTGGAGGCACTATGCCCCACTGTAGGGGTTACAAGAAAGTCAGTCAGACATTGTAGGCCTAAGTATTTAACAATAAATACATTTTTGTTATCTTTTCAGATCAGCTAGGGTTAACAGCCACAAAACACAATAAGCGTACCCTGCTACACAGAACAAATAAGACAGCTCCTGCACCATTAGGACCGTCTGACCAACAGAATATAATAAAAGAGGACATTCACCAAGTGGGAGAATTACAAACAAAGAAGAAACCAGGACCTCCAGTTCTTAGAAAACAAGCCTTTGTTGAACACACAAGTCCACTGAAAGAAGAACAGATATCCCCTTTATCTCATGGAGTTCTTGAAAAGCAGATGTCAGTTGACAAAACAAACATATTCTGCGTCCGCACTGCTGAAACAAGTTACGATCAGGATGAAAATCTTGATTCTGCAGTGGAGATATATATGACAAGTTCAGCAGATTCTAGGCCAAGGAAGAAGCCTCTCATGGGTAGATTAAGCTTAGTAAATTCTAAAGTACAACCCATTTCTGCTGAAACAAGTTTGTCTAATAGCTTTAATGCAGATAATTTCCTGACTTCAGTTGAATCAGACCAGGTTACAGTTGTAAAACATATGTCTTCTGACTCTGCCAGTTTGACTGACAGCCAGAAGGATGTACATCCAAGATCACCTGCCCCCATAAAGCAGTGGGACATAGACAAGTTCAGCTTGCAAAATGATAGCGATCAAAATTCTGAGAATACAAGAGAAACCTTGAATGGACCAAGTGATGAAGTAAAAGGGACAGAGGCATGTGCCTTAGCTTCTAGTAGGCCTACAAGTGCCAGAAGAAATTCAGCACAGCAGAGAAATCTCAGGAAGCAGAAATCAGCTGATGCAGCCAGTATAGGGAGTGCAAGGAGCACAAAGAGTAGAGAAAACTCAGGGCAGTTAAGTGACTCGGGATTTGTTAGTCCTAAGACTGTTCTGCCACCTATAAGACCTCTCAGCTCTGTTGAAAGGCCTCCTTGGATTTTACCTCCTCTTTCCTCGAGATCAAAGCAATCTAGTCAAGGTGAGTTATAGAATCTTATGTAAAATTAATCTTCTGTTTCTTAATTTTTTTTCATAGAGTACAGTCGGTCAAATAAAAAACGTCGGGCGGTATTTGATTAAGTATCACGAACGAGCATATGCGCATGTACAGGAAGACTTAAGGTTAGGTTCACACACGCCTATTGTCTATCCAAGTATTTTCTTGATTATTTAGTCAGTTTTGTTCCAAAACAAACATGTATAGAAGGCTGTGGCTATATGCCTCAAATCCGCCATATTCTTGGTTGCAAATTTTTATAATATTAATAATCAATAGATTCGCGAGGAATATGTTTATTCAAGGAGCATTTTTTTTAGATTTTATTTTATAATACCGGTACTTCTAGTGCAAAATCAATAACTTACGCTCAACTTCTGCAACCAATCTTAGCATCGAAATACGCGTCCGGCCAGATCAACGTTTGCTATGAAAACTTCCGGTCGCATTATAGTCAAGTTCCCTCCTCTGAGCTGCTCTTTCATAAATATGGAACCTTCTCGCTGCTTCAGAGACCGAAAAATGCAGGTCAATTACAGCCCTAACTACACTTTCTCTCACGTTAGCATTTGTATGTGGCGATGACACAAAGCAAAATGAATTATGACAATGCATTAAGTTGAATATCGTGTGTTGCGCTTTCCGCGATTTTCATTTTTTCCCTCCTTGTTCATATTTTCCCTCCTGCCGCATGGCCTCATATGTTCCGAAAATGACCTATATTTTGTGTTTTTTATAGGAAACTTGTGAACTAATGCGTCAAAACTTTAATTTTAACAGCATACGAGTCCCGACGTTTTTTATTTGACCGACTGTACAATGTTAACAACATCTTTCTGTGTGCTTTAAGTTTTATTTTTCTCCTCCGTTTGTCTCTCTCGCTCCAGTCCATTCCTTGTAGTTCTCTTTCTTTCATTCCTGTTCTGATCTCCTTCATCCACGAGTTCCGAGGCCTGCCTCTAGTTCTTCTTCTAGATGGACACCATTCCCATACCCTCCTTGGTAGCCTTTCTTCTTCCATTCTTCTTATATATCCATACCAATTTAATTATTTATATCTTACAAAGTCCAAAATTGAATTCTTAATATTAATTTTTTCCCTTATATCTGTATTTCTTATTTTTTATAATTTTGAATGTCTTTCTGACCGCCGTAAGAAAGCCATTTCCATTGATAACAATTTTCTAAATATTTATTAAATTTTCATGTTTCAGCTCCTTATATAAAAGTACTTTTCATTATTGAGTTGTATATTTGTATTTTACTTCTTTAGTTCTATTTTCATCCCATAAAATACTGTTTTTTATTGCTATTGTTACTCTACCTTTATTAATCCTGTTCTTAAAATCGTTATCTCGTCTGTTTTTAATCCATGTTGGGTGGTATTAATCAAAAGCTTATTTCAGATACAGAATGTAGTATTTTGTAATTATAAAATATTTTATTTGCATTACTAAAATGTCCAATTTCTTGACCTTTTGCAGCAACCTTTATGTTAGCTTTTTATAATTAAGTTTATACAGCTTCTTCAGCAAGCATATCTACTCTTATACAATTCAACGGCCCTAAATAGCGTGCTTGCTCGCTCGCCCGCTTCGTGAGACATCGGTATACTCGGCGATGTTCGTCTCTCGCAGTGTAAACTTTCATGACGACTACAAAATTAGTAAAACCGTTTCTTTATTATATAAGGCCTAAGTGAAATGAACACAATGAACAAATATTCTAATTTTATTTTTTCTTACAATTTTCATAGCTCTGAACCACAAACATTTTTAATACACTGCCAGTGTAAATTTCTTTAAAATCCTGGAGTCAATTAATAATGGCGGGTGAAGCCGCGGGCATCAGGTGTAATATATTGATAGTTTAATCCTTGAAGTATCGCGGACAGTAAAAATCCAAATCAATCACTCCTTCTCTTGAAAAATTATATAATTTCTGAAAATTACACTGAATTTATCAAATAAAATTCACATCACATTCATCTGTCAACAAACAGTTGAGAAACGATACGTATTATCCACCGCCATATCGAGAATTATGCACGAGAATTATACAGTTTAGAAGGCAGTGGTTCACAGTTATCTTTGGAACTGCATAATCGAATCTGAGATCGTTTTCCCAGGTGGCGATTTCTAATCGTGGAATGTACTCTAAAGCCAGAATTTTAGCTGTTTCATTAATTATTAATGGTTTAGTTTAAGAATGTATTGCGTGCAAGTGTTAATAAATATAATGCTTTAATAATTATTATACTATTAATTTTTAATTTTTCAATTAATTATCGTGGGCGAAGCCGCAGGCACCTCCTAGTATTTCTACAATTAGACAGTATGTTTTATGCTCTCTTGTGTAGATAGAAATATACTCTCATATTTTTCTGAAAGCAACAGCTGCATAATAATATTCAAATGTCTTAATATTTTAATCACCAAAACTGTGGGAACTGGTAACGTATCAAAATTTATTGTTTGGAAATATTTATGATGATCACATTCTAATTCCAGAGTATTTATCACCAGACTTGTGCAATCCTCACAGTTGACTCTCTTGTTGGTTTAGGAAGAGATAAAACTACATATAATTATGTAATGTAATCCTGATGAAACAATTTTTCTATATAGATATATATAGCATTCATGAACCACAGATTATTGTCTCTGTTGGACATTACATCAGAATATTATAGGAGAAAAATTCCTCCGACACTGGGACTTGAACCCAGGACCTTTGGCTATTCGCGCCAATGCTCTACCAACTGAGCTAAGCCGGATTTCATAGGAGAGAGGTTCCATCTGGCGCTATGAATTGAACTCCGGCTTAGCTCAGTTGGTAGAGCATTGGCGCGAATAGCCTAAGGTCCTGGGTTCAAGTCACAGTGTCAGAGGAATTTTTCTCCTATAATATTATCAATTTTTCTATGCTAGATTAGCCTATTATATATTATTTTTAATATTAACCCATAATAATATTATATGCTTCGATTCTTCCTGCCAATTACCTATAAAAAACAAAATTATATTCCAGATATGTGTATTAACCATTTGAATATTTTTTTTTACAATTATCTGTTAGGGTTTTAAAGCTTTTATTATTTTGTCCTCTTTAGCCTTCTCCTTCTTGTGTAGTTTTTAAGGATTTTTTCTCTCTTTCCTTTGCATATTCGCTTCTTGCCAGGGGTTCTGAGTGTTTAGATGTGGAATTAGACCTAATAGGAAAGTATATTTTGAATTCTAGATACCACATCCTTTTGCAGAACAGGGTTTTTTCATTTAATTTCCATCTTGTTTTCATCTACATCCAGAAATGCCTTTGTATACTTTAAATCTTTCTAATGGCAGTATTAATTTGAAGGGAAAAAGAATCTAACTTAAAGTGAACAGAATATTTTACTCTTGCTGTTAACTGATTTGAAAATGGTTGAATTTTCAGATTCGTTTTCAGGGGATTCTGAAGCGAAAACCTTAAGTGGAGCAACGAATGTAAACAATGAAGGAAAGCCTAAACAGTCTCAAGGAGAAGGTAATTAGTGAGGACGTAACATGGACCAGTGTTTTACCTAGTCAATATTTTTATGGTGGTAATGTTATTTGATATTCTGTTTACGTGTTACTATGCACATTGTTGTTACCTGATTAATAATTATGTGGACTCAGAGAGTAGTTGCAGAAACAGCATAATATTCACTTTGCATTTAACTGTATTAGGGAATCTAATGAATATTAATTTATATAGGAAGTCGGTAAAAGTTTGTTAGTAGTAGTAGTAAATCCTCCTCACTCCCCATGGAAGAAAAGGGCCTTAATGAAGACTTACTAGCGAGTTCTGTTCCTTGCCAGCAGCTTGATCTTATTCCGACTCTACCCCGAACATTTTAGTAGCCAATTCTAGTATCGTGTTTCGTGGCCAAGGTCATCAACTTTGTATCCTTCCTGCTAATCTTCGTTTCAGTTTCTTTGATAAGAAAGTTTAAAAAGTGCCTACGGCATCCGATTCCGGTGACAAGGCTGCCATCTGGCATCTGGACCTGCCTTCTCTGATCTTGAGGCAGAGTATGGGCATTTCCTCCCATAGTCAATAGTCTGGTTTTCCCGCTAGTACTCGGAATGGCTAATTGTAGTGGATTCCCACTGGACGGTGGGGTTGCCACATCCATACGCCAAAGTTTTTGTTGATAATATAATAATGGGTCGGGATTTAAGTGAAGTAAGTTTTACAAATCTGACTCATTATTATATTATTAATCTAGTGAAAGATTATAAAGTCTAATGCTTATGTTTTAAGATCTGGATTTCTAAACACTATAGTACAGTATAAATAACACCGTAGAGTGCATACATGTTAGAGTAAGGGTATAGTGTGCTGCTCTATTAGAGATAAAAGAAGTTCTAATTAACACTGAGGTGACCACGTTAAAATAAAGAGAAAAGCATCATTAATGATAAAGACAACAAGAATAATGTAAACCAGTGGTATTGAAGCCCACTCACACTGATTCATAGATCAAAGCCAATAGTTTCAGTCCAACATCATATAAACAAACTGTACTAAGTATCTCGTGCAAAGACTGGTAAACATCCCACTAGCAATTCAGAATATAGCCTGGAATATAACACAGTCATCTCCACTTCAGAATACATGGGTTCAGCAGAAAACCAATTGAGAAAAAATAAAAAAATGCAAAAAAAAAATTAACCAGAGAAATAACCACCTTGAAACCAATAGAAGAAAACTTGTAGTACAAGAAAATTTCATTCTACCCTTGGGCTGACACAAAATTAAGAAAAGTCTTCAAGAATCATGGCATCACTACAGCACCTGTAAATAGACACTCAGCAAAACTTATTGAAATCTACAAATTTAGAGAACTCCCACCACAGTAAAAAAAAAAAAAAAAAAAAAAAAAAATCTGGCATCTACCAATTCAAAGGTAATGACTGAAAAATTTTACATAGGAAAAACCAAGCTAGGACATCAGAATAAGGTGACCATATTTTAAAAATGAAAAAAAGGGACACTCAGGTGCATCATGCAGATTATGGAGAAAACAGAACTCATAATTAGGCAAATTTTATAAATATTCTATTTAATTCTTTTGATTTTAATTTAAACCAATAAAGTGAACAGTTCCTAACTTTAAACTACATCATCACTACAGTCACTGTCAAATGTATTCTAAAAATATATGCGGCATTCCAAAAATACTTTTACCGTATGAAATCCTTCCCTAAGTCTTAGCTTAATTGAAGTTTCTTAGGCAAAATCTTATTTACAATGCATCTGGGATATGATCCAGTCTTTCTTTCATATTTCTGTGAGTTCAGTATTTCCTGCAAAAGTTTTGGGTGTTCTAACAGAAATTTATAGAAAATTGTGCAAGATACATCCCGGAAATGAGTTCTAACCATAACCATAGCCTTAACAGTTTCAACATTAAACCTATTCTCCTCATCTGACCATACAGAAAAAGAAAATGTAAACGGGACATAAAAAAATGAATTTAAAAAAAAAGGGACATTTTTCATCCCGTTAAAGTTTTATTGAGACAACGGGACCAGTGTTTAAAAAAAGGACAATCCCATTCAAGATGGGACGTTTGATCATCCTACATCTAATAAAACTCATCAAATACCTATACACTGACAAATCAGCAGTAACGGTCCACTTTTGGGATCAGGGCATGAAGTTGAGGGATCCAGAACTATTAAAATGTGTCTGCAGCCACAAGGAGCTTATGGTGTGGGAGATGATTTTTGTTCATAAGAAGAGGAACCAACTCATGAACTTCTTCATCTTAACAGATGATGACCTCATCTCAAAATTCGTTCAACATCCACAGGAGGGAGCTATGGCAGTTGAAGTGTAGCTGTTGAAAATGGTAGCAATGGCACCGAACTAGTACTAGATAAACTATACCATAAGTGAAGTTTAGTATGAATTTAAACTCCCTATATAATTACTGGGGTACGCCATAGCGTAGTGGTCAAGGCACTGCACTACAAACCAGAAGGTCGCGGGTCCGATTCCCGATGAGGTCGGAGTTTTTCAACTGGCCTAATCCTTCTGGTCGCACTATGGCCCTGAGGTCGACTCAGCCTCTAACAGAAATGAGTACCAGGAGTAATCCTGAGAATAGAGGCGGCCGGTGAGTAAGGCTGACAACCTTACCACCTTCACTTGCCGAATGTCCAAAATCTGGGAGGCTTAACCTCCTGGAACCCTCTGGGCCTCCATGGCCAGTATAGGGATCACTTTATATAATTACTATGTTATATTATAATTCACTGTGTTAAATTCCCCTATAATTTAGTATAAACCAGTATGATATTAGGAATAACATGTGAAGTCGCAACATAGTAATGTTAAAATCGCACACAAAACTTCACTTGAGGATTACAACCGTAGAACATGTTTCAAGAACTGTTGCTCTCATCCTCAGTTGATCTTGACAGTCGAACTACCGTAGGACATGTTTCAAGAGCAACAGTTCTTGAGACATATTGCTCTTGAAACATGTCCTAAGGTTATATAAGCATTCATGAGCCACAGATTATTGTCTCTGTTGGACACTACATGAGAATATTATAGGAGAAAAATTCCTCCGGCACTGGGACTTGAACCCAGGACCTTTGGCTATTCGCGCCAATGCTCTACCAACTGAGCTAAGCCGGAGCTCAATTCACAGCGCCAGATGGAACTTCTCTCCTATGACTGATTGCCCTAATGGTCTACCTCACAGACAGACAAGTTATGTCATATGCAGTACTGTGAGGCACACTAAGTAGTGATTTTTGTGACCGGGCTCCCACTGTTATTGTACAGTTAACATTCAAGATAGATATATAAGCATTCATGAGCCACAGATTATTGTCTCTGTTGGACACTACATGAGAATATTATAGGAGAAAAATTCCTCCGGCATTGGGACTTGAACCCAGGACCTTTGGCTATTCGCGCCAATGCTCTACCAACTGAGCTAAGCCGGAGCTCAATTCACAGCGCCAGATGGAACTTCTCTCCTATGACTGATTGCCCTAATGGTCTACCTCACAGACAGACAAGTTATGTCATATGCAGTACTGTGAGGCACACTAAGTAGTGATTTTTGTGACCGGGCTCCCACTGTTATTGTACAGTTAACATTCAAGATAGATATATAAGCATTCATGAGCCACAGATTATTGTCTCTGTTGGACACTACATGAGAATATTATAGGAGAAAAATTCCTCCGGCACTGGGATTTGAACCCAGGACCTTTGGCTATTCGCGCCAATGCTCTACCAACTGAGCTAAGCCGGAGCTCAATTCACAGCGCCAGATGGAACTTCTCTCCTATGACTGATTGCCCTAATGGTCTACCTCACAGACAGACAAGTTATGTCATATGCAGTACTGCATATGACATGCTTATGACTGTGGCTATGCAGTACTGCATATGACATAACTTGTCTGTCTGTGAGGTAGACCATTAGGGCAATCAGTCATAGGAGAGAAGTTCCATCTGGCGCTGTGAATTGAGCTCCGGCTTAGCTCAGTTGGTAGAGCATTGGCGCGAATAGCCAAAGGTCCTGGGTTCAAGTCCCAGTGCCGGAGGAATTTTTCTCCTATAATATTCTCATGTAGTGTCCAACAGAGACAATAATCTGTGGCTCATGAATGCTTATATATCTATCTTGAATGTTAACTGTACAATAACAGTGGGAGCCCGGTCACAAAAATCACTACTTAGTGTGCCTCACAGTACTGCATATGACATAACTTGTCTGTCTGTGAGGTAGACCATTAGGGCAATCAGTCATAGGAGAGAAGTTCCATCTGGCGCTGTGAATTGAGCTCCGGCTTAGCTCAGTTGGTAGAGCATTGGCGCGAATAGCCAAAGGTCCTGGGTTCAAGTCCCAGTGCCGGAGGAATTTTTCTCCTATAATATTCTCATGTCCTAAGGTTGTTATCCTGAAATGAAGTTAAGTTTTTTTTTTTATTTTTTTTTATTTTTTTAAACAAAGTATGAGGGAGAATCAAATGAAAACCGCAATTAATTTTTTTCCACTATTTTACTGCAGGAAGAATGTTTGCTTGTACATTATTTTTCTACATAGTCCCCTCCCAGTTCAATGCATTTATGCCATCAGATAGGAAGTGCTTCGATACCGCATGAAAAAAATTATTCTGGTTGACACTGTAGGCACTGAAGGCACCGCTGATTGGATGTGTTCATCAGACTTGAACTTCTGCCCTCCAAGGTGCTCCTTTAATGGACTAAAGATGTGGAAATCTGATGGTGCCAAGCATGGCAGATGTGGGAGGCACTTGAAGCATATGTTGTCGATGGTTTTCATGGTTGCATGATCAGCATGAGGACAGGCGTTATCATGTTGAAGCAAAACACCTGCTCTCGGCAACCCTCTTAACTTTTTCACCATCAGATTTCCAAATCTTTGGTCCGTTAAAGGATCTCCTTGGAGGGCAGAAGTTCAAATCTGATGAAGACGTCCAATCGATGGTGCAGGAGTGGCTACAGCGTCAACCAAAATAATTTTTCTCATGTGTTATCAAATCTCTTCCTATTCAATGGCGTAAGTGCATTGAACTGGGAGGGGACTATGTAGAAAATAATGTGCAAGCAAGCATTCTTCCTGCAGTAAAATAGTGGAAAAAAATGAATTGCGGTTTTCATTTGATTCTCCCTCAAATTTCGCTACTTCACTGTTATTCTCAGTATCAATTGAGATCAGTTGAGGATGAGAACAATAACTCTTGAAACATTTTCTAAGGTACCAGTAATCATCCGTGAGTGAAGTTTTGTAATCGTGTGTATTTCTTTAACAATAACTGTTTTGACTATCTTACAAGAACAACAAATTATAATAAGGCAACTGGATATCACAGTATTCTTAAGACTGATTTTATGCAACATGTTATACAAACGTGAGAAGACATATTATTGTTATGATCATTCTGTAGATACCCCAAATATGGTTATTTCAAAAGTCTTCTGAAATTAAAAACGGTAGTTAGCATAATACTGTATGTAGCCTACTTATTGATTTTGTGTAATTTCTATTTTGTGTTTTGGTAGGCTATCATAACTTTTATACCATAAATTCATTGGATTGCTGCTGTTTCTGTTACTATTTTCTGTCCCATTTGCTGTTAAGTGACCTTCAGACTGTTCTGCGGTATCTGTATAATTAATACATTGTCAAAAATTAGAATTCTATGTTAAGAGTGACTTGACTTGGCAATATTAAGTGATAAATGTATTATGTGCCTTGGCCATTGGTATTGATGAAAACTGAAGATAGTGCCTGCTGCTCATAACTAATATTATAATTTTTAGCTCGATTTACAGCAGTTCTCAATTTTCGTATAAAATGTACCACAGAATCCATGTTACGCTGTATCCATGACTGTTCATCTGTATTATTTATATTTTGTTATAATGTGAAATGTTAAGTAAAGAGTCTTGTGAGTAGGTCTCAGAAAAAGTGTTCTTGATAGGTTATGGAAGTGCTTATACAAAAATCTGGTTTCGGCCTGTGAATGTGTGTACACTCAATTTGGTATAAATATCTTATATGTACAATGTGATGTAAATTTTTTAATGTTTTTTATGCTATAAATGTACTGACATTGCGTAGATTGGCGTTAAGTTAAATATTTTCAGTTTACCTATCGCACTTAAGATTACAATAGCAAGTTTACTGAAACCTTGTGAAAAATCCCTTTCCCAGGTTCAGGGCTTGATGTTTGTGTTGCCTTTAGTTTTAAGTGTTAAGTCAGGGACTGGCGCACCCTGGAAGCAAATACACTGAGAATCCTCTTACAAGACCACTAGGGGTTGCTTGCAACCTGGTGGACTACACACACACATAAAGAACTTAAAAATATTATAAAATATGGTAATTTAAAAATATAATGGCCATATTTAATCAAAGTTACAACATTACGGGTTTATATTTTGACATCTGTGTGTTTCAAAAATGTTGACAACTTTACAAAAATGACATGACAGTTTTCTAGATTTGTATGACAATTTTATGAATTGTCATCCTATAAAACGTTGGTGTTGACAGGTAAAAATCTAATAAATCCATCAAATTTTGGGATACTTACCATTTAAGTTAAAAAAACTTTTTTTTTTCATTTTGTTTACAAATTTATAAAAAATTAGAACTGTCACTATAGAAGTGGCAGGCAATCTTTCATATCAGTAGGTTATGTAAATGTGTATATAACTCTGCAAATTGTTTTCACTAATATTAGACCTATGCAGGACATGTACGCTATTTGGACAGTCTGATATGAGGGGCGCATTTTCTACGAAATTTAATGACGAAAAAAATGCTAATCAACAAGTATAGTACATTCTTTTTCAATCTTGTTACATGAGTAAAGTTATTATTAAATTAATTTTATCATATCTCTGATATTCATATTTGAAGGAAACTTTCAAAATTTTAATTTTAATATGTCAGTAATGTATGCGTACATGTATTTATGTGTTGATAGCTATCAAAGAGATTAAACCTATTTTCATTACCTTGTTGGGCTATTTAATTTACTTAATACACCAAAATACAAAAATTTGATTCTAAAATTATTTTCATATACCGGTATAGGTGATTATTGTCATATGTATTTTCGTATGTAGGCGATGTTATTATGTGATAAAATGAATATTGTCATCATAAAAATTATTTTCTTGAGGGAAATTGCCCGACTGACCATCCCCCCCTTCCGATGGTATTTAAGAGGGGGCTCCAAAAAGTCGTGGGCCTAGGAGTGTTCAAACTTTAAATCCCGGTCCTGGATCCATATAATCTAAACTTAAACTTTCTTGTTGATAATGAATACTTGTAGTAGTAATATTAGCAGTAATCCTATCCAAATTACTTGACATTCCATCAAATTTGCTAAAATTGTGTGTAGAATGTATGCTGCCAAATTTCTTTCAAATATTTAATTTATTGCTTATGCAGTTATGCATCACATTTAATGTTGAGATAGATTATCACATGCATATATGGGAACCAGCAACGGTATGATAAAGTAAAGTAAAGCGACATAAAATTGCCGCATTAATTGTAAATTAATTTACCTGTCATGTAAGGAGAGCTTTTAATATTTATGAAACGTACAATCATCATGATACATTGAAAAATTTGTTTGTCAAATTTGTCACACCTGTCGAGTTTTATGAATTACGGCCCAGATATGTTATTTTTATCAAGTATTTAATTGAAATAATATTAAGTTCAACAAGAGAATCAGAATAGACAGGTTAGTCTCAAGTCAATTTTTGTGCATTAGTCATTTCTCCTGTTTTGTCTCATCTTCATGAAAGCAGAAAGGTCACCTTTCGCTTTATGAACTAAAATATGCCCTAATACTAGGACCAGCCAAGTTGGTTGGTTTTAGTGGAACTTGGCCGTAAGGCACTGGCTTTTCATTTCCAAGATTGTGGTTTGCCCCCATCCTAGTTTGATGGTATATTACCATGGTTAAGTCTACTGTCTAAAGATAGAAGTTTTGGAGGATAAGATTCAAGCATGTCTATAATATTTATTAGTACTCTTGAAGTCAGCAACACCAATAATAATTACATTAATAATAATAATAATAATAATAATAATAATAATTATTATTATTATTATTATTATTATTATTATTATTATTATTATTATTATTATTATAATAATCATAATATCATAAAAACCATCAAAGTTCTTAAAAAAAAATGGACCTAGGATTAGCAGTTCATTGTGGTGAATGAAAACGATTCATACAATCTAATTATATCTAGTTAAAATATACATTTACTTATATATCAAGTGCATAATGGGCCTATCATTCCAAACATTGTACATTTTGATAGTGTTTATTACAGAGCTTCACTGAAAGGTACAGTAAACTGACTGTAGGTGGGCTTTTAAAGCAAACATGGTTGGCAAATAACATGAGCTCCAGTTGGTCAGTTTTTCTCTGAACCTGTAGCATCATTTGCCAAAGATCCTGTACGTATGAAAAATTTAAATGAAAGAACATCCAAAGTTTTACTAGCCAGCATTTTTATAATACATATCATATTGCAAAAAAATATTCATCAATGAGATCAACTATATATATATTTTCATAATATTATTCTTCTATATTGTGAGTTTACACCAAATGTTATGACTATCAGTACTTCCAAAATACTTCACTATACTCGGTAGGCTATTTACTTTCTTAATATCTAATCTTTCCTTCTTATTTGATTTGGTAGTCTGGTGTAATGAGCCATAGTTGTGTTAGTATGCTCTATTATTATAAAAAAAAAAGAAGCCATAACTTAAAAATTTATAGAAGAGAGTCTCTCTGGCTTCCAGTCTGATGAATGGATTTGAGGAGCGTCAATTCAAAACGTGATTAGTCCATAAATCATTATTTTTCAGGAATTACAAAAAGCTGTTTGTGGCAAAACTATTAAACAAACTTGCAAATTCTTTATGTGATTAGAATAAGTAATTAATATAGAGTAAATATGCCGGATATACAATTTTTTTTTTTTACATTTTTTATTGATGGTGAAAGTTGAAACTAGTGGACTTGTTTTTTTTTTTTTGTTATGAAACTATAATAAAAAAAGTGTTTAAACATGCCAAAATCCTGCCTGAAGTAAAAAATGAATGTCCCCGCAAAGGAAATATCATATGTACCTCCTCCATGGAATCTGGCAATTTCTTTAAAAGTCAGAATAAAAGTACATGAGCATAAGCATGAGCATTCCTCCATGCATCCATGCATCCATCGCAGAAAAGCTGTAAAGTTATTTTTTGTTCATTCATTCATTCAAGTAATGAGTCGATGCAGAAGTCATTTCAACCGCTCGTTGACCAGCATGCTTTCTGTCCAATAGAAGGAATGAGGAGACTTATTATCTACCAGTATATCATTAATACATAATATATAAAAGGACAGTTGCCTTGAGTAATATGGCTCACCAATAGGAAGCATGGGCAAAGGTTGAAGATATTATCCTCTGTTATTGCAACAAAAATAGTAAATTGCTTTATAATATGCAGCGATTTGTGACCTATGTTTGTTGTTCTTGTGCGTGTAATATTGACTGCTAATATAACATCTATTTCGAAGTCTGGATTTTTCCAATAATAGACGTTTCGAAGTTCACGGCACCTCCTATTCTGCACGTGGTCACATCCAAAAGATGAACACATTACGTTATGTTACAAACCAACTGCTGGACTGATGGGGCGTTAAATTTAAACCCACATTTTAGGCTCAATTTAAGCCTTGAAAGGTTATGATTAGGAACAAAAATGTCTTGTAGTATCGCACAGAACACCTCAGAGAGTGTGAATCTGCTTCCAACTAAATTATGATCACAGGTGGACTAATCATGTTTTTGAATCAACGCTCCCCTTTTATTAACTCTGAGCTTTCGGCTGCTACTAGCTCTGCAGCCATCTTCTGAAGAGGCCTTTAAGATCTGGTGAATGCAGAGCTAAGAGCAGCTGGAAGCTTGGTTTTTAATAAATCCATTCACTTGACTGAAAGCCTGAGAGAGACTCATCCATTATTATCGTCAGGAAAGTCTCAAGTCATAAAACATTTATGGTTGATGAACAAAATGTACAAATTGTCGATACTTGTTCCTTATTGGGATACTTTTTTCTGGGCCTACTTGTGACCAATGTGTAATTTGTCTCCTTTTCTGTATACTGTACATTATATTTCTTCTGTTTTGTGAAGAGTGAACATGAAGTCTTTGTCATTTTAAAAATGCATAATAAAAATTAATATAGTTTTCTCTATTTTTAAAAATATTTCTTCCTTTTCCCAAATGAACAAGAAGGGTAATTTCCTTATTGGTATGTAAACTGTTTATTATTATTATTATTATTATTATTATTATTATTATTATTATTATTATATTAATATAAATAATATTATTATTTCCTTAGTGGTATGTAAGCTGTTTAATAATAATAATAATAATAATAATAATAATAATATTAATAATAGTAATAACAGTAATAATTCATTGCATCAAGTGTATGAATACACTGATTATGGACATGTAATTTCAAGCACTTGCCCTTGAAGCAGTTGGGACAAGGACAATCAGTCAGTTATCAAGGTAATTGTTTGATTCCGTTATCTGGTGTAGACAAGTCAGTATTATTAAAACGATTATTACTTTTTGGTAAAAACTGATGCTATTTAAAATTAAAAGTTATAGTTTCAGACAAATCTTATTAAATGTTTGAAAACCTCCACTTAGAGGTTGCAGTCAGTCAGTTACCATTTGTTTATAATGTTTTACTTTACTGTCTGAAATGAAATGAATTTGACTTAATGTATGATTGTGATACCTCAGGTATACTAACATTATTAGAAAAGTTAAAAATGTACTTTGACTTCCAGAAGTACTTCGAGGAAATGCTATTAACTGTCAGTTACCTGCGGAATTGCCCTGTAAGCACAAAAACCTGAGGTATCACCCTATTTGAAATAACCGGGGATATACTTGTGTTGCTAGTGCTGAACATTCCCAGTAGAGAGCAGGAGCAGTCGATATAGACTGCTGCTGTCATCTGCTAGTTGCAAGGAACACTACTTACTCAAGGTATCGGTTGCATTTCTGCTGCCACCATGGCGCATGAAAATACTAAAGTAAATTCTAGCATTTTTCGTAGAGATGAGAACCAGTTACTTTTTTGTAACGATAAGTTACTGTTCCAGTTACACGAAAGTAACTGTTATTTATAACCGTTACCTGTTACTTTTTTATATTACGTACAGCTAATCGCCAGATAACTTCCACTCCCCCCCTGCCCGGTTAGGGACGTAGGGCTGGAGCTCGAGGGACCCCCGAAATAAAATAAAAGTTGTAATTAAGCTTTCAATTTCAGTTAATATCCTTTTTTCACAATTTTTTGCAACAGTAAAAAGTGTGGTATAGTATGTATTTTTAAAAAAGGCTATTTTGTTTGTAACCGAAAAAAGACGTTAAAATGACATTTGAAGGCTTAATTTACCAAAAAAAATCGGGGGTCCCTCCCGAACCAAACTCTGGCTACGTCACTGCTCCTGGTTGCACTACATACTTGGACAAGACTTCTTACATAATTTTGGGCTTGGTCAAAAACCTGTACGGTGCTGTCCATTTGTATTAATGTATTATTAAGTGCCACCATGGTACTTTATGAGATCGTGTGGGGGACGGGAAAATGTCTGTTTGTCTGTCCGTGTGTCTATAAGCGCGATAACTCAAAAACGCTTTATCGGATTTTAATGAAACTTGGTATACGCAGTTGTAATGTCCATGAGAAGAAGCCTATTGATATTGGACCAAATAGGTTGACCGGTATCGGAGTAATGCCCAATTTAGTGCCCATTAAGAAAGAATTTATGAAATGCAAATCAGTTATCATGACACATATTGTTTTACTGTGATCATATACGGCTTTGGAAATTGCAATACAGTTAGCTATGACAAATAAAACTATTCCTTTACATATGCTTATCAAACTAGACCGTTTAACTGAGCGAGTTTGTCCAGATGGTAATAACTTGGATTTACATTCTGGAGGTCCTTGGTTCTAATCCCGAAACTGTCCATTTTTATTTATTTTTTGTATTTTTAAGTGAGTGTGCGATTGGTAAGATATCAGAAATCTGTATAGTTCAGCTGGTGCTGAACGATTTAAATCTGATTTAAATCTGATTAAAAAAACTGGACCTTTGTTCTTCCGTAAGCCCTACTTAATGAATCAATCTGGAGCTTAACTGGGAAATCAATTTAAAAAAATACTTTTTTTCTGCATATCATAATTACAATTATAACTGATTAAACAAAAGCATTCTGGCACTTTGTTACAATAGTTTACCTTATTTTTTTTTATTGTAAAGCCGTGCTCTTCGTTAACAGAACGGAAATAGATAATCTGTAATTCTGGAACGCTCAAAGTTATTGCTCAATTTCTAGAAAGTTATTCGCACATACAGAGTGCTCAAAAATTCATTTTTCAAACTGCTAAGGGTAATAATTAGTAGAGGGGACTAAAACAAATGTATTTTGTTACAGAATCATGGGTCAGAAACTCATATTGATGGGTACTGAATATGTGTAGATTGTACGAGATTAGAGGAAGTTATTGTGTGACTAAGATTAAAGGAATGAGACTTTTTTTTTTTATTGTGAACAGTGTTCAGCTACAATAAATGTTCAAAGTGACCACAATAAACCTCATTGCAGAACCGACAACGGCGTTTTAGATAGCAACTCGTGCAGTCATTTTCGTTAGGCCTAATTAGAAATTACGGTTTTTATTGCTATTAATTATGTAACTTATCTTTGAATCATGACTGCTGATAACACATCCGGTTATTTAATGAAATGAAATGAGAAAGGTTATTTAATGTAATTATAGTCTAATTCACTTCGTTAGAACTTATTATTATTAGTATTAGTATTAGCATTATTATTATCATCATGATGTTATTGTTATTATTATTATTATTGTTTTATTATTACTATTATTAGGCCTACAATGCACAAAATTTACTTACAGTAGCTGTATTTTTGGATACAAAGAAAAAAATTTGAATGAAAGTTTCTACCCCCTTACAATTTCACAGGTACTATTCATATAAAATGCGATATTTCCATTGTCTTACCTTCATTACAATAAAATGATAGGCTAGAAATGGTTTCAAGTTTAGTGGAAATAATTATTCCTACATGCTCAAATCTGAGTTACTGAGTAGTTACAACTCATTTCTGTCCAAATAACTCCAACTATACTATGTGGACACTTAAGCCTCATTTCACATCAGTTGTTTAAATCATTTAGTTGAGAAATTTATGTGTAAACATAAATTCCAAGGGGGGGGGCAGCGGCCCTAAACTGCCCCTCCTTCCGGACGCCCATGTTTACAGCATAGTCTATTTGGTTAAGTGAGTATTTGAAAACAGACTTTACAGTCATTGACGGTACATAGCCCAGTGTTTTCGGAATTGATTGTACAATATTAAATTTACAAAATTTGTTGCTTTGAACTTGTTCTTAACGAATTTTGTAATGCTTCTCTCCTTTCCGATTTACAATGTAAATCAGCAAACACGAGAATGTCAAGTGTTAAAATTTACTTAAATAACAGAGCATAATTAATTGGTTTCAACTTTTACAAGTTTTAGAGCAAATTTGCATGCATATTTCGTCTTCCGATGTCACAAGATAAATTACATAAGAGCACAGATATAGAATTAATAGAGTAATGATTTATGTTAAAATATGAAGAATTATATCGACGTGTTAGGATTAATGAAAATCAGCTATTCTATTAGGCCTAACATGATTTCAAACTTATAAACTCACTGATATCACTTGATGAATTCTTATACTGTATTAGTAAAATCAGGCAAACTGGTGTCAGAATGCTTTTGTTTAATCAGTAACGATTGCAATTATGATATGCAGAAAATAAGTAATTTTTGTAATCCATCTCGGAGTTAAGCTCCAGATCTATTCATTAAGCAGGGCTTGCGGAACAACAAAGGTATAAAGTTTAATACTTAACCTTAATTCATACTCGTATACACTGATATGAGAAATTCTTAAAATATGTGAATATTTCTCAAAACTCACTGGCAAAGAACTCCGCTTAATGTACGTGGGCCTAATTATTTCACAGTAATATACCTTCTGTACATAACAGTGTTCATGTAGTACCACTGCCTTCTATATCTTAAAAAAGAAATAAAGAAGGCAGTGGTAGTACTCATTTCAACTTGATCAACGGAATAAAAAAAACATCTGACTGCATTGGAGTCAAGACCCTCAATGATTAGAAACGCGGCATTGTAGTATAGTCATGATTTCCCAATTAAAAATCATGTGACTTTTAATTAGGTGTTACTCCGGTACCGGTCAACCGATTTTGTCAAAAATAAATAGGCATCTTGCCATGGACATTATAAATGCGTATACCAAGTTTCATGAAAATTCAATAAAGCGTATTTGAGTTATCGCGCGTACATACACCGATTTTATCCTCGATCCATACTTAACACTAGACTCACGTGAACATCGGAAGACACGGCATTCTAACCATGGTCGCAATTTCTATTGTTTTATTGGAAAAATACTAAGTTGGGGTTAAGCAAAAGCTGAAACGAAAGCATGTCTGTCCTTAGTGTGGGATTTAAAGCGTCAAGGCTCTGTACCTAGGACTAGATAACGGTATGTAGATGCATATTCATGGTATAGACAACCAGGGCCGCCACATCTCGGGGTCGGGCCCAGGACCAGTACTGGTCGCGGGCCCCTCACTGACCGCCGACCATCCTCATTTAGTTGTCTCTTTCCTTGTCCGTGGAGCTTCCTTCTCGTTACTCGTGTAACAGAACATTTTATCAAACTATTCCAGTTTTCCATAAAAGTATACCACATCACCAGGATCCAGCGGGGCCCTTCGAGGACCGGGCCCGGGTCCCTGGGTCCGGCAGCCCCCCCCCCCATGTGGCGGCCCTGTAGACAACTAAAAGTTACCGAAACTTTTGAGAAGCACAGAAAATGTAGGTAAATCACCACTCCTCGTGGGGCCGTTTTGTCACTCTCACAGGACCAGGAGGCCCACAGATTGGGAACAGCTGTTTTGATTCAATACCAAATTTCTTGGGATTAAACTGGAGATAAATGCGGAAAAGTTAATGTGATGAATATTTCGAAAAATGAAGAAATGTTAAGGTGATTCGTGTATAAACAGTGCAAGAGAATGTACCTCAATTTCGATATTTAGAAAATAGCCACTGCACGAAAGAAATTAGAGAAAGGATAACAATGACCAAAAGTGCTTTCACAGAAAGAGGGTTCTGTTAATCGGAAAACTAATTTGCAACTAAGGAAGAAGTTATGAAATACTACATTAATGAGTGATGCTTTATATAAGCGTTTCCCAATTTTTCTGATGTCGCGGACCCCAATAGCGACTGACAATTTTCCGTGGCCCCCATGAATAAAAATTATTTTAAAAAACATATTTTAGATATGATAAAAATGAAGTGATAAATTAAAATTTTACAACACTAAATCTGTTATTTATGATAATGCAATTCTGTTATAAATGGATATATTATTTTAAAAAATACGACCATAGCAGTTAGGCCAAATACAGTATTATGAATTCAACACTCACCTAATGTGATGGCTGATCCTGATTCTCAACAAACTGAAAATAAGAATTTTCGTTGTGAACTTAATCATATGATCAAAAACAGAAAACACTCACTAATTGTATAATACTATAAAAATTCCCTTTAGGCAGGCCTACAGGCTAAGGTAGATTTCGAAGTGCTAAATCTCGCCTTATATGAGAGCTATCGAGAAACCAGTTATTGATTTGTAGAGTACTCATCAAGAGCTTTTCAACGATACCACACAAAACATGGTTTCAAAAATTTCGAATTTCCATCCCCCACCAACCACCCCCACTCGTACCCCCCAAACCCCCGAATCGTTGGTGTCACTGTGAACTCCATAGGGAGTACTCTAATTTATTCAAACAAAGTTTCCCTCTAAACTTCATAGGGGCCGAGATATAAATTTTTCAAAATTTCAACCCCCTCCCCGACCCTCCCCTTGGGGCAATTTTGCTCATTAACGAACTTGTCCGAACTATTGGGCCTAGAAATAACATAAAATTTGGTTCAAATATCTTCAAAATTACGCCCGCTAGCGTGTAAATATATATATATATCACAAAAAATGAACGGACGGTGGTTTCGTACTTAGGGAGGCATGAAACATAAAGATATGAAAGAATTTTTCGAAAGTCATGACATGGTATCGATTGCAATAGGTAGATTTTTCTTCGAAATCTGCCTAAAAAATCACTCCAAAGTAAAATTAAAGAAACACAGGTTGTTCACTCTGCTCTCGTCCATTTAAGTGAATAATAAACATGGTTAGTGGACCCAACTCCACTTGAAATAAAGAGGGATCTGTTTGGAGGCGTATAAGAAAAACAACGATCCACCCTGACACAGGCGATTTAAGATAGAATTGACCAGTCAGAAGAAAATGTATTTGACAAAACCTGTACGAAAGATCGGAAATTCACCTCTAATTACAAAGGCAAGCAGTAATGGATCATTCACATATAAAATTAACCGTAAACTTACGAACAGAAAACTTTTACGCAAACTTTAGTACGGTATTTCACACTCACAACGAAAGCTTAACGCTGGTAACAACCAATCACAAATGAGAACGTGAAATGTTGATAAAGTGGCTGGCATAGACGAAAGTTGTTTTTATGTGTCTATTAAACACATGTATAGAAATTGAAATCATTCAAGTGTACGTAGACAAAAATTGAACAGTACCGGTATATCATATGGATTGTATTTACTACTGTAGTTCATTTCTTGAGAAATTAATGTCAAGTTTATTAAAAATAAAATGTTAGGTCCGTGAACCAAAGGTTGGAAAACGTTACTTTATAAGGAGCCGAAAATGGAGGCTTCCATTCTACTGTACACACTATATAAAAATGTTAGCTGTAAGAATTCTGCAATCTTTGTAAAATGACTGTTAAACATTGAACTTTGTAAATAATAATTAATAACTAATCTACTTTCGTGTTTCACTTCCAGTGCCCGGTTAACTAAATTATAAATGTCTACTTAGTTTTATTGCATGCAACTGATCATAATATGGTTTGGGATATGTCAACGAATATTTCCACACAAATACAAACTTACTTACTCCTGAGCATTATGGTCCTTTTGAGAACCTAGCATCCTTCATAATAGTTGCCCAGTCACTTCTGTCTTCCGCCTTTTTTCTCCACCTCTTTACTTTCCAATTTTTGTATGTCACTTTCCATTTCATCTATCCATATTGATCTAGGCCGTCGTCTAATCCTTAATCCTTCCATTTTACTATGTAAGATAAATAAAATAAATAAAATGAAATAGTTACAATTGTATTGAAAAAACGCAGATTACATAATATAAGCTTAATTGGTAATTATAAATATATAAAATACTATAAGGTGAGGAGAAAACAGTGACAGTAAATGTTAAACAAACAAAAACAGAAGAAATGAGTCAAACTACTCATGGATATTATCTAAAATTTGAGAACATTAACGCTGGCAAAAATAAATAAATAAATAGAAATAAGCATTGATGTCATAATAAGAAGAGAGATGATGTAATAATTCTTTCATTGATACTCTGAAATGTTCAGTTTCTAAATTTTTAATATGCTTTGGCAATATATAACATAATTTAATACCTAATTCATTGAAGCTATGTTCGGTGAAGATGTTTCTTTATAAATTTAATTTTAAACTATCCACATATACTCATGTGTGGTATTATATAGCTAAAACATGCCCATGCTATCTTTAATACAATGAAATCACAATTGGATTTTTTTTTATTCAAGCCTTACATTGTGCTTTACTTCCATATTGCGCATTATTCTGAAATACTTTTTTTTTTATAAAGGTATTAATATTCTCTTTACAATTCGGCTTATTACACCAAACATTATGAAGTTTAAGTAGTAACAATGCTTGCTACAACACAACAAAGATAACCATTTCACATAACTAGAACATACAGATATACATAGCCTAGCAACGTAAATTTTATGACGGAGCTCGATGCCATGATTCAGAGGGAAGGAAAACATTACTGGAGCGAATAGATGAGAATGTACGAAAATAACAGGCAAGAATGTGAAATAATTATTGTGCTTTTCTTTAATTTAGAATCGTTTATCAGATGCCACTATAATACACTTGCGACCACAGGTTGTCCAAGGTTAAGGAAACAGTGCATGTTATAATGAGCTATCACCTCACGTGTACCGACTCCCACATTGCGCTGGCTTTCTGTGCCCAAGATTGCGGGTTCGATCCCGGCCCAGGTCGATGTCAATTATGTGTGCATAAATGAGACAGATCCATGTCTGTATATTTAATTCATGTAAAAGAACTCCTGCGGGACAAAATTTCAGCACATCGGTGACGGTCAGAGGCACATATTGCAATACATCCCCGTCTTTAGATAAGCACAAAATCAATCAACCCTTTCGAAATGGAAAGTTCCCTGATTTCGCGAACATCATTTAATGTCACTTACGTGATAAACTAATATAAAAAATGACAAAATTATATTTATTATAACTATTCAGCGTAATCCGTGGAACGGTCTACTTTGTTTTTACTGCTTCCATAAAGCGTTTTCCTGTTTTCTTAACTCTGGATGATCTAAAGAAATGTACAATCCTTTTAATTTGTTAACTGTGTTAGTGAATTTCATTGTTTTCCATTAAGTGCGGAAACAAATGTTAAAATCTTGATGAAAAATAGAATCACAAGTTTGTATCCTTACCTTTGTCTTGTTTGGGTCCAGTTTCACACTTCACTCTTCAGTATACATAAATAAAATATTACACATAAACACATTAAAAACAATACTAGCAATTCTTTACCCAGGGGACCTTACGAGTATTTAGGCTGAGAATTTGACACCGAATTCCAGGCCGAATGCAATAGCCCTGCTACCTCTCCATACAAAACTTATGGTACAAGCAGAGAAAGAAAAATCAAGTTAACATTTAAAATTAATATCATTGATATTATTATGCTAATATCATCTTAACATTCTAGTTATATTTATGCGTTCATAACTTTAGAGAAACAAAACAAAGATCTTGGCTTTTTTTTTCTACCACCTATAATTGAAGAGCATTTAGCAAAAACAACCTAAGTCCAAAAATTAGAAAATTGAGTTTTCTGTGTCATTGGGTGCTACAACCTACTGGTCATTGTTTAAACTACATAATATGGCAAAATCTGCAATAGTCCCTCAAATATAGGATTACAAATTTTACCAATTTTTGCAAATACCTAGTGAATTTGCTGATAGAAGTTGTCTATCATGCAGAAATCTGTTTCTTAGAATCAGCTATTTCATAGTTGTGTAAAGCATTGTCTCCTCTGATGATAACAGCAGTGGAATCAAGGATACATAAACATCCTAGCTCATACAATAGCTAATATTGATATCTTTCAATAACATTAATAGTGTGAATTAATAATTTGAAACATTTTTATTGTTTATTATTTGATTTTATATTGTTTCTTTGCATTATTAAAAATCTTTAGATAGTGGATTAAAATTTGTTGGCAAAAACAGCCATAGTCCATGTCTCTTCAGCTTTCAGGTCTGGTTTCAGGGCACTGAAGGGCACTAAAGGAAAATTATTATATCAAAATATTTCTATATAATTATGTTTACTTAAATATACAATAAATTTTAAATTCATGAAGTAATAACTGCCAAAGGGAGAAAGTTTTTTGTTTCTACTGAAAAATTTGGTTTTTGGACTATTGTTGTTTTTTGCTAAAAGCTCTTCAATTATAATAACTGGAAGTTGCACGTATAATTTCAGCAATACAACTATTCTCTTTTTTTCGTTTTCACTTGTTAGGCCTGTTTATTTTTCCAAGCTTACGTAACGATTGGTGAGCCAATCCAAGATCGATCATGGGATGCTGACTAGTCGGAATCCTAGAAGATAAAAAGAATCGCACCATTGCGGGCTGACGCCTATTGAAACTATTATGACTAGGGGCGGATTTCTATGACCTATAAAATAGAATATATGCATGCATTTATGACCTAAAAACATTAAAATATGACCAATAAAATTTAAAATATGACTTTACCACTTACATATATTACTGTATTTTTTTTCAAATTTCATTACAATACGTTTTATTATAATATAGTGTTAATTATTTAAAATATCTGTAAATTCTCAAAAAGTATCATTATAATGCAAAATTTACAAAATATGACATGAAACTTCAAAATCTCTTTAATATGCACACAAATATGCCAAACATATGAACTAAATATGCATATTCATACTAAATATGCTACAATAGTTGAAAATTTCCTAAATATGCAGTTATATGCACAATAAAAGCCGTTCCATTTTCACCAGGATGCTTGGAATCGGGTTTAAATTAGTAGGAAACCTGAAATAATGCAAAGGGGGGAAATATGACATGTCATAGAAATCCGCCCCCTAATTATGACCTTAGCCGGAACCTACAGCTTAAAGACTCTATGCTGGGCCTCCCGTGGTCATGATTTGTTACAGGCGAAGGCAGCGGTCAACCATCCGAGTTCTGACTAGACCCAGCACTCAACATTTTAATTTTTTCATGCTATTTGTTAAGAAACAAATATTGTATCTGCATGTGACAAAACAAACAACGATTTCTGAATAATAGACTTCATCCACCATTCCTGCCCGGTAGCGCTTTTTCTCACGAAAACAGGAGGAATGTTCAGTATTTACCCATTAGACCACTCTGTTCAATGTCACTTGATTGCTTGAGGAGATGTGACCTACCGCTGGTCATCTATTTCGTGTTATATTTTCATTGGCAAGTGAACTACATTACAAATGTCTACTTAGATTTATTGCATCCAACTTGTCACAATATCGTACGGGATCTATCAATACACAAAATAATAAAAAAATCTTATGTGAAACACATAACTTAATCTGCCCAAATAAAAGTTTTGCCTCTTAATATAATATATTATTATGTATGACATTCTCTTAATGTAAGTACGTTATACAAATGAAGAAAATGTTGTTACCACATAGCATCGCATCCCGAAGAATTGAAAACTCAAATGAAACCTGACTTTATCCTTTAACTGTCTTTACCCTGAGCAAGGGAAATACGTTTATCTCACTGCACATTCCTATGTAGAATAAGAGGCTATATTACAACGAGCGCATATTCAGTTGTTTCAACCTGATCAAACCAGGCAATACTGATTATAAGTGAATGGCACATGGCTTAAAACTGCCCTTCATATAATTTTTATGAATAAAAGTTTCAAGTAAAAGTTTTAGCTCTTGGTATAAGCAATTACCAAAATTAGCTATTAAATTCAATGATCACTCGTCGGGTTCAACCCGTATATTTGTTCTTAAAAATCTAATCTGCTTTTCAAATACAACATAGGAAAAGTCAATAAAATATTGTACGATCTCCCCGATCTCATGTTTGCTCCTAAAAGTCCGATCAGTTAGCCCAATACAATATGGGATAAGCAATTAAAATGGATGATCGACCTTGCGATTGAACTCTCATGTATGCTCTTAAAAAATCTGATCTGAATTCCATATACAACATAGGATAAGTCATTAAAATTGTACGATCTCACCAATAATTGAACTCTCATATTTGCTCCAAAAAGGCCGATCAGTTAGGCAAACACAACGTGGGATGAACAACTAAAATGGAAGATCACCCTTGGGATTGAACCCGTATGTATGCTCTTAAAAATCTGATCTGCTTTCTATAGGATAAGTCATTAAAATTGTAGATCTCCCTTAGGATTCAACTCTCATGTTTGCTTCTAAAAGGCCGATCAGTTAGCCAAATACAACATGGGTTGAACAATTAAAAGGGATGATCACCCTTGTGATTGAACTCTCATGTGTGCTCTAAAAATGCAGACCATGACACCAAATAAAACGTAGGATAAACTATTAAAAGTGAATGATCACCCAAGAGGGTTGAACCCGTATGTATGCTCTTAAAAATCTGATCTGCTTTCTATAGGATAAGTCATTAAAATTGTAGATCTCCCTTAGTTTTCAACTCTCATGTTTGCTTCTAAAAGGCCGATCAGTTAGCCAAATACAACATGGGTTGAACAATTAAAAGGGATGATCACCCTTGTGATTAAACTCTCATGTGTGCTCTGAAAATGCAGACCATGACACCAAATACAAGGTAGGATAAACTATTAAAATTGAATGATCACCCAAAAGGGTTGAACCCGTATGTATGCTCTTAAAAATCTGATCTGCTTTCTATAGGATAAGTCATTAAAATTGTAGATCTCCCTTAGGATTCAACTCTCATGTTTGCTTCTAAAAGGCCGATCAGTTAGCCAAATACAACATGGGTTGAACAATTAAAAGGGATGATCACTCTAGTGATTGAACTCTCATGTGTGCTCTAAAAATGCAGACCATGACACCAAATACAAGGTAGGATAAACTATTAAAATTGATTGATCACCCAAGAGGGTTGAACCCATATGTATCTCTTAAAATCCCATCTGCTTTCCATATAAACTTACGATAAGTCATTAAAACTGAATGATGTCCCCTAGTTGAACTCTGTTTACTCGTAAAAGGCCGGTCAACAAGCAAAATACAACAAGGGATAAAAAAAGTAGAATGGGTGATTACCCTTGGGATTAAACTCTCACGTGTGCTTTTAAAATGCAGACCATGTCACCAAATACAACGTAGGAGGATAAACTATTAAAATTGAATGATCACCCAAGAGGGTTGAACCCGTATGTATCACTTAAAATCTTATCTGCTTTCCATATACAACTTACGATAAGTCATTGAAATTGTACGATCTCCCCTAGGTTGAACTGTCATGTTTGCTCCCAATAGGCCGATCAGTAAGCGAAATGCAACATGGGTTGAACAATTAAAACGGATGATCACCCTTGTGATTGAACTCTCATGTGTGCTCTAAAAATGCAGACCATGACACCAAATACAAGGTAGGATAAACTATTAAAATTGAATGATCACCCAAGAGGGTTGAACCCGTATGTATGCTCTTAGAAATCTGATCTGCATTCTATAGGATAAGTCATTAAAATTGTAGATCTCCCTTAGGATTCAACTCTCATGTTTGCTTCTAAAAGGCCGATCAGTTAGCCAAATACAACATGGGTTGAACAATTCAAAGGGATGATCACCCTTGTGATTGAACTCTCATGTGTGTTCTAAAAATGCAGACCATGACACCAAATACAACGTAGGATAAACTATTAAAAGTGAATGATCACCCAAGAGGGTTGAACCCGTATGTATGCTCTTAAAAATCTGATCTGCTTTCTATAGGATAAGTCATTAAAATTGTAGATCTCCCTTAGGATTCAACTCTCATGTTTGCTTCTAAAAGGCCGATCAGTTAGCCAAATACAACACGGGTTGAACAATTAAAAGGGATGATCACCCTTGTGATTGAACTCTCATGTGTGCTCTAAAAATGCAGACCATGACACCAAATACAAGGTAGGATAAACTATTAAAAGTGAATGATCACCCAAGAGGGTTGAACCCATATGGATCTCTTAAAATCTCATCTGCTTTCCATATACAACTTACGATAAGTCATTAAACTGAATGATCTCCCCTAGTTGAACTCTCATGTTTACTCGTAAAAGGCCGATCAGTAAGCGAAATACAACAAGGGATAAAAAAAAATAGAATGGATGATTACCCTTGGGATTAAACTCTCATGTGTGCTTTTAAAATGCAGACCATGTCACCAAATACAACGTAGGAGGATATACTATTAGAATAGAATGATCACCCAAGAGGGTTGAACCCGTATCTCTTAAAATCTCATCTGCTTTCCATATACAACTTACGATAGGTCATTGAAATTGTACGATCTATCCTAGGTTGAACTGTCATGTTTGCTCACAATAGGCCGATCAGTAAGCGAAATGCAACATGGGTTGAACAATTAAAAGGGATGATCACCCTTGTGATTGAACTCTCATGTGTGCTCTAAAAATGCAGACCATGACACCAAATACAAGGTAGGATAAACTATTAAAATAGAATGATCACCCAAGAGGGTTGAACCCGTATGTATGCTCTTAAAAATCTGATCTTCTTTCTATAGGATAAGTCATTAAAATTGTAGATCTCCCTTAGGATTCAACTTTAATGTTTGCTTCTAAAATGCCGATCAGTTAGCCAAATACAACATGGGTTGAACAATTAAAAGGGATGATCACCCTTGTGATTGAACTCTCATGTGTGCTCTAAAAATGCAGATCATGACACCAAATACAACGTAGGATAAACTATTAAAATTGAATGATCACCCAAGAGGGTTGAACCCGTATGTATCACTTAAAATCTTATCCATATTCAACTTACGACAAGTCATTGAAATTGTACGATCTCTCCTAGGTTGAGCTGTCAAGTTTGCTCCCAATAGGCCGATCAGTAAGCGAAATACAACAAAGGATAAATAAATAGAATGGATGATTACCCTTGGGATTAAACTCTCATGTGTGCTTTTAAAATGCAGACAATGTCACCAAATACAACGTAGGATAAACTAATAAAATTGAATGATCACCCAAGGGGGTTGAACCCGTATGTACCTCTTGAAATCTTATCTACTTTCCATATAAAACTTCCGATAAGTCATTGAAATTGTACGATCTCCCCTAGGTTGAACTCTCATGTTTGCTCCCAAAAGGCCGATCAGCAAGCGAAATGCAACATGGGTTGAACAATTAAAAGGGATGATCACCCTTCTGATTGAACTCTCATGTGTGCTCTAAAAATGCAGACCATGACACCAAATACAACGTAGGATAAACTATTAAAATTGAATGATCACCCAAGAGGGTTGAACCCGTATGTACCTCTTAAAATCCTATCTGCTTTCCATATAAAACTTACGATAAATCATTGAAATTGTACGATCTCCCCTAGGTTGAACTCTCATGTTTGCTCCCAAAAGGTCGATCAGTAAGCGAAATGCAACATGGGATAAACAATTAAAAGTGATGATTACCCTTGGGATTAAACTCTCATGTGTGCTTTTAAAATGCAGACCATGACACCAAATACAACTTAGGATAAACTATTAAAATTGAATGATCACCAAGAGGGTTGAACCCATATGGATCTCTTAAAATCTCATCTGCTTTCCATATACAACTTACGATAAGTCATTAAACTGAATGATCTCCCCTAGTTGAACTCTCATGTTTACTCGTAAAAGGCCGATCAGTAAGCGAAATACAACAAGGGATAAAAAAAATAGAATGGATGATTACCCTTGGGATTAAACTCTCATGTGTGCTTTTAAAATGCAGACCATGTCACCAAATACAACGTAGGAGGATATACTATTAGAATTGAATGATCACCCAAGAGGGTTGAACCCGTATGTATCTCTTAAAATCTTATCTGTTTTCCATATACAACTTACGATAGGTCATTGAAATTGTACGATCTCTCCTAGGTTGAACTGTCATGTTTGCTCCCAATAGGCCGATCAGTAAGCGAAATGCAACATGGGTTGAACAATTAAAAGGGATGATCACCCTTGTGATTGAACTCTCATGTGTGCTCTAAAAATGCAGACCATGACACCAAATACAAGGTAGGATGAACTATTAAAATAGAATGATCAGTATGTATGCTCTTAAAAATCTGATCTGCTTTCTATAGGATAAGTCATTAAAATTGTAGATCTCACTTAGGATTCAACTTTCATGTTTGCTTCTATCATGCCGATCAGTTAGCCAAATACAACATGGGTTGAACAATTAAAAGGGATGATCACCCTTGTGATTGAACTCTCATGTGTGCTCTAAAAATGCACACCATGACACCAAATACAACGTAGGATAAACTATTAAAAGTGAATGATCACCCAAGAGGGTTGAACCCGTATGTATGCTCTTAAAAATCTGATCTGCCTTCTATAGGGTAAGTCATTAAAATTGTAGATCTCCCTTAGGATTCAAATCTCATGTTTGCTTCTAAAAGGCCGATCAGCTATCGAAATGCAACATGGGTTGAACAATTTAAAGGGATGATCACCCTTGTGATTGAACTCTCATGTGTGCTCTAAAAATGCAGACCATGACACCAAATACAAGGTAGGATAAACTATTAAAATAGAATGATCACCCAAGAGGGTTGAACCCATATGTATCTCTTAAAATCTCATCTGCTTTCTATATACAACTTACGATAAGTCATTAAAACTGAATGATCCCCCCTAGGTTGAACTCTCATGTTTACTCGTAAAAGGCCGATCAGTAAGCGAAATACAACAAGGGATAAATAAATAGAATGGATGATTACCCTTGGAATTAAACTCTCATGTGTGCTTTTAAAATGCAGACAATGTCACCAAATACAACGTAGGATAAACTAATAAAATTGAATGATCACCCAAGAGGGTTGAACCCGTATGTACCTCTTAAAATCCTATCTGCTTTCCATATAAAACGTACGACAAGTCATTGAAATTGTACGATCTCCCCTAGGTTGAACTCTCATGTTTGCTCCCAATAGGCCGATCAGTAAGCGAAATGCAACATGGGATAAACAATTAAAAGTGATGATTACCCTTGGGATTAAACTCTCATGTGTGCTTTTAAAATGCAGACCATGACACCAAATACAACGTAGGATAAACTAATAAAATTGAATGATCACCCAAGAGGGTTGAACCCGTATGTACCTCTTAAAATCCTATCTGCTTTCCATATAAAACGTACGATAAGTCATTGAAATTGTACGATCTCCCCTAGGTTGAACTCACATGTTTGCTCCTAAAAGGCCGATCAGTTAGCCAAATACAACATGGGATGAACAATTAAAATGGATGATCACCCTTGGGATTGAACTCTCATGTTTGCTCTTTAAATGCAGACCTTCAGGTCAAATACAGCATAGGCTAAACTATTAAAATTGAATAATCACCCGTATGTTTGCTCTTAAAATCCGATCTGCTTTCCATATACAACTTACGATAAGTCATTAAAATTGAACGAGCTCCCCTAGGCTGAACTCTCATGTTTGCCCCTAAAAGGCCGATTAGTTAGCCAAATACAACCTGGGATAAACAACTATAACGGATGATCACCCTTGGGGTTGATCTCTCATGTTTTCTCTGAAAATGCAGACCTTCAGGCCAAATACAACATAGGATAAGCTATTAAAATTTAATGATCACCCCTAGGGTTGGACCCTCATGTTTACTCCTAAGAGGCCGAATAGGAATTGGGGCTTCAATCTTAATATAGAATTCATATACCCGTCGTGTAGTGCGCAAATTAATATGGGAAAAAAGAAAACATCAAACACATCCTGATCCAACTGCTTGTACGTTGTAATAATGATGATTTTATAATGATAATGATGATGATAATAATAATAATAATAATAATAATAATAATCATCATCATCATCATCATAATCTTAATCATCCTCACATCGAATCTCTTCGGAGGCTTACATTGGAATACTTGATGCGAATCTACATGGGCAAATATAATATATTACGCTCTGTTGGATTAGTTATCACTACATTCCAGAAACACCCTTCGCGGTTTCATCCGGCCTAGCGCCCCTCGGTCGGGCCGTTGGCCTTCCCCCCACGGCTCTGTCCCGGGGTGGGACCGGCCTCCGGAGCGATCACTTCTTGATCTTCATCATCATCTCATTCCAGAATAACGCACACGACATTCAAACATGCCGTCCAGATGTCGTTGTGAAGGCACACTCAAACAAATTATGTTTTATATATATTCTAATATTTCCTTATTTACCATTCAGGTTCTATTTTTGTTGTATTTGTTTTATTTTCGACTCTGTTCGGCACAGCTGGGCTCACTAGTGTGACCAATGTTCATGAACTTGCATTTTGGAAATCGACATCTTCGCAATCTACGAGGGTCGTCCAGAAAGTAAACAACGATTTGGCATAACTAAATAAGAACGAAAGATATCAACACTACTTTGTTTACAAAGAAACAGTACCTAAATATATTTCTCAACGTAATCGCCATTGCTGTCAATGGTGCCAGTTTTTCAATGCCGATGTTATATTCTTCTGCCGCCAAAGACCGGAGCCAGGATGCCACTCCCGCAATGAGGTCTTCATCGGTTGGGAACCCTTTTCCACCCGAAAAGTCCTTTAGTTTCGGAAACAAGTGAAAATCGCTGGGTGCCAGCTCAGGGCTGTAAGGAGGATGTCCAAAAATGTTCCACTTAAAACGTTGAAGTTGCGCCTGTGTTTGAGCACTCGCATGAGGCCGAGCGTTGTCGTGACCAAAAACACCTTTTCAGACAACTTACCTTGTCTCTTGTTTTGGATAGCGCGATGTAGTCGTTTAAGAATTGCACAATAGGCCTCTGCGTTTATTGCTTGTCTTCCTGGCAGAAACTCCAGGCTCAGGACTGTGGTGGTAGAAGAGTAATAACATCGGCATGGAAAAGCTGGTACCACGTTATAATAAAATCTTTACAGCAATGGCGATTACGTTGAGAAATAGAGTAAGGTACTGTATCTTCAGGCCCGACGAGAGGGAGGGGCAGCCGGGGCTGTAGCCCCGGGGCTCGGGCACCGAAAGGGGCCCCGGCAGATAGGGTTTTATTTTTTATCTTCTAAATTTACTCTAAAACAAAATTTGTTATAAGTCAATAAGCAGCTTGTTATGTATTATTAAGGCGGCTGAAATCTTTCGTTTGAAACCTAAAACGGGCTATTTCACGAAAATAAAAGGCTAAAGCGTATTTGAGTTATCCAGCTCGTAGACACACGGACAGACGGACATATTTTCCCGTCTACCACACATTCTCATAAAGTACCGGTACCATTCTGGCACTTAATAATTATGTAAGATCATTACATATTCTTTTTGTTGTGTACATTATAAAGGGCGAGGTTGGGTTTCAGTGGTGAATTTAATATTTGTAGGGGGCCCGGGAAAATTTGTCCCTGGGCCCCCTGCTTTCTCTCCACGGCCCTGTGTATCTTTGTAAATAAAGTTTTGTGTTGATATCTTTCGTTTATTATTTAGTTATGCCAAATCGTTCTTCACTTTCTGGACGACCCTTGTATATTCTAATTTAAGATTTCAATAAAATATTATTTTACTATTATATTTGCCCCCATATTTTACCGGTATTGTAGCTTTATACAACAGTACGAAAGTACCGGCATTGGACGTATTTATAATACCGTTTCCACAATATTATGGTTATATAGAGGTATGTGTATTTTGTAATACCGGTATTCTATCCTAACCTAAATTATTCCGGTATTCGATCATGGTTTCCACCATAAAATCTGATTGCGCGGAACCTTTCACGAGCCAAATGAACTATGCGTGTGTATTCTATGCGTGACACTTTGTGAACGCTACCATTTTATTTATTGTTTTAAAATAACTTTGTCGCTGTTAGATTGCAGCAAAATCTAATTCACATTTTTGTGGTGTTTTATTATTATTATTATTAGAATTCCTTCCAATTAATGTTTCCCTCGCTCCCTCCATCCATCCATACAGAAATAAATCCCTCTGGCAAATAAATTTTTCATTCATTTGGCTTCAAGAACAACAAAAATAATAGATTTAGGCTAATCCATATCCTAAGAATCGATAATTTTGGATACATCGTTTAAAAAGCCGACCATGACACCATAAAGTATTTCAGGATCGGCCACAAAAATTGGGATCCCTCCTAAGGGAGGGTCGAACCCATTAGTACTTAAACTAACTTATGACTAAGATAATAGTGATGGGTAGTTCGCAAACGATTAGTTCGAATCGAACTAATCGACAAGGCGAACTAGACGAACTAATCTGCAATTTCTGAAAGAGTAGTTCGCGAACTAAATGAATCGTTTGAACCGAATAACAATAGTAAAAGTAATATTAATACCCAACTAGAATACATCATTTTCAAATAAATTATTCTTATCTTGCAAAACAAACGGCGTAAGCAGTGAAATCAACAGTTGGTCTCCACGCCTATGGGATGCGCAGACGCGAAGTATTGTTCGCCTTTGTATCTTTGCATCACCTTCTCTCTCTAGCGCGAGCGAACTATTTGAGCTGCAATACTCTTCGCTCCTGCTTTGCTTCTCCTTCTCTATTCGAACGAACTACTCTTCACCCCTGCTTGGCGTTGTTTGTCTTTGCGTCTCCTTCTCTATCTATTCGAACGAACTACTCTTCACCCCTGCTTGGCGTTGTTTGTTCTTTGCGTCTCCTTCTCTCTCTCTATTCGTGCGAACTAAACGAACTACTCTCCTCTGATTTTGATTCTTTAGCTCCTTTCGAATAATGCTGACTCAAGCGTATTGCAAACTGCAGGCTATGTCTGTTTGGATATTGTTTTCCGGTTTATTTTATAACATCTGTATTTTGTGCTCCTACACGTACGACACCCAAAAGTTCAGTATACAGTGTTGTCACGTCTAATTGTTACTTCCTTACTTCGCTTCATTACGGCATGCAAAATGACACATTCTGTTGTTAAAAAATATCAGAATAGCCGGTAAATCGTTCGAACAAGTGCAGAAATCCAAATATCTGGGAGCAATAAGTACAGACACAAATAATATTAAGGCAGAAATTAAGCGTAGACTCAAATCAGGAAATGCTTGTTTTTATGCAGTTCAGAAACTCTTTGTCTTCTCGTCTTCTGTCCAGAAATCTAAAAATAAAGATTTATAAGACTATTATCCTGCCGGTTGTATTATATGGATGTGAGACATGGTTGCTTACATAATCTGAGTATGTCCGAAAACGGGGGGCTTAGGAAAATAATTGGGCCTAAGAGAGATGAAAATGGGGACTGGAGAAAACTGCATAACGACGAGCTTCATGGCCTGTACTCTTCACCTGATACAGTCAGGGCCGTGGAAAGAAAGCAAGGGCCCCAGGGACAAATTTTCCCGGGCCCCTCTCAAATTTTAAATTCACTACCGAACTCGCCCTTTAATGTATGCAACAAAACGATTATGTAATTATATTACATAATTAAGTGCCAGAATGGTACAGATGCTTTATGAGACTGTTTGGTAGACAGGAAAATGTATGTCCGTCTGTCTGTCCGTGTGTCTGTAAGCGCGATAACTCAAATACGCTTTATCGGGTTTTCATAAAACTTGGTATACCATTTATAACGCCCATGGGACGAAGCCTATTGATTTTGGACCAAATCACTTAACTGATGCCGGGCACGAAACAGAAAATACATTAAAATGTTATAATTAGGAACAATTTTATCTGTGTATACCAGTTTAATCTTTTGAAAATTGCGATTTTAAATGACGAACATTACTGTTGAGTCCAAAAGGATTTCTGCTTCTACTTTTCAAATACAGCAATTTTTCTTAAAAAAATAATCCGATTCATATTAACTGATTAATTCCGTGTCACAGTTATACGATAGGACAATGCAGATAAAATTAAGACATAAAATATAACTTAAGCTTTTTATTTACTTATAAGTTATAACCAATTTTATTATAGAGTAACTTTAGAAAGTAAAAAAAAAACCTGGTCGGCTGGGCCCCCTTTTGGGCCCGGGCCCCGGGGCTGCAGCTGCCCCTCCCTCTCGTCGGGCCTGGATACAGTAAGGGTAATTAAATCACGGAGGATGAAATGGGCTGGACATGTTGCGCGCATGGGGGATGAAAAACATATCTCGACTGGGAGAACCGAAGGGAAAAGACCACTTGGAAGACCTAGACGTAGATGGGAGGACAATATTAGGATGGGTTTAAGGGAAGTAGGATTTGCGAGGGATGGTTGGATGGAGTTAGCACAGAATAGGGCTGAATGGCGGGCTCAGGTAAGCGCGGGTTCCATAAAATAGATAATATTCCTTTAGCTTGCTTAGGAATTTTCTATTGCCATTGAGTTAGTAAGTAAATGTACACTTCTCTACCCTACTCCAACCCCACTTCAGGGATGTAGCGCCACGGAGTTAGTTAGTTATGTGTTTTACGGGGTCTTCATCACATTAAAACCAGCAAGTGAAAAACAAAATTAAGACCTGCATCATATTAAAATCAGCAAGTGTCATTTTCTATCAAATAGACGTTTTCATAAGAAGTGAGCAGCATTATGTGTGTTTACTAAGCTTATTCCCATTTCTAGGTAAATTAAATCTAGTGCAATCATCTGTGAAATTTTAAATAATTGTATAGTGTGTTGTTAGTTAGGGCTTACATCTCATTAAAACGAAAGTGTCAAACATGTTTTCAAACACAATAAGTTAGTTTATAAAATCTGATCTGTTCTTTGACCACGCTTATTCCCACTTCTGTGTAAAGTAAATCTAGTAGGCCTATAACAATCTGGGACATGTTATAATAATTTTGTAGTGTTATTAACTTATTATTTAGGGTGTAGGTAAATTTAAAAGTTAATTAATGAAAACAAAAGCAAAACTATGAATGAAAGAATAAAATTAAAATTAATAAATAAATACTGGAAGGAATCATCTTGTGTGAAATTATCTTGGAAGAGCAAAGGGTACATGTATTATGTAAACTCAGTTTAATTACCACGCCTATAGGACGCGCGAAATTGTAAATAATTAATATTCTGCTGCAACGTGCAGTATTCTTTCGTCTGTGGTTGTATCTTTGAATCTCTAGCTCGGGCGAACTAAATGAACGAAACGAACTAAATGAGTAATAGCCTGCAGTACTCTTCACCCTCTTGTTGTTGCATCTTCAGCTCGCGAACTAAATGAACGAAATGAACTACTCTTCAGAACTAATCTTAGTCGCGAACTAGATTATATCGAACGAATCTTTAAATTGAACTACATTTCCCACCACTATAAGATAACCTCTCCAGACCAAATAAGCTAACTGAGATCAGAGCATTGCGGGCGAAGCCCGCAATGCGATGATCTCGGCTCCGATTCCATACCTGCATACGAAATGCATTGCTGGAAATGAAAACGGGTTCCTATCCTATAACTTAAATTTGCTTACGCTAACGGTGTTTTGCATAGGACTTGAACCTATGCAGGGCAACTGCAATGACTTAGGGGTTCGGGCCGTGGCCCTTTTTTGTTTAAGTTCCGGTATTCACCTTACAACCAGGGAAAACCACGGAAAACCCTGGTCGGAACTAGCAACCATGAAATACTATTTAAGCCAAGTTAGGGGGGAATCCAGTAGAGGGCATGCGCATGATTTGTTATTTAACAATTTACTTATGAAAGTTTCGAAAATAACAGATAATTTTTCTTAAAAAATGATTTATTTTGTTCCTTTTCTTGCACAAAGAATTTGTTCTACGAGGAGGTTAACAGCAGAACAGATACTAAATATTACTGAATTTTTAATTGCTTTCTACTGCCATCTCTTGTTAAACATAGAACTACCAAAGAACCTAAATATCAGCATATTCCTGGTCCAGTGGCAATCAATCTCTATGACGTAACAATACAGTGGGAAAACAAAACTTCTGCATCCTTGCTATAATGCTGCTATCACAGTAATAATATTGGTGTTCTGTGATCACAGTGACTGAAAATGATAAGAGTAATACCTACGGTAATCATAATCTTAATAATTTTATTTACCAAAAGAATTTTTACAAATTCATAGCTTCGTCACTTAAATCGGGATAACAAATCAAACAGTAAGTATAATGAAATTAATTAAAATTATAATTATAATATAGGCCTAACCTATCCTCGTATACACAGTACAGAATCGGAATTTTTCTATTAACCTTTTCACTGCTATTGAACATATGCGTCGCAAAAATAAATGCTTAAAGGCTGCGATATTAGCTTAATACATTAATGTTTAACTCAAAATAATAGGCCCATATTTATTCACATGTAAAAATTGTTATACTGTATATGGAAACAATCTATTCCACTAAAATTTTCGTAGTTGACATCGATCTTGTAAGATTTTACTTGATGAATGCTTATATTAAAATATAAGTTCAGTTCTGGAAGGATTAAATACATAGATAAAAACAATAATTACCTAAATTATCTATTACAAATATAAATTTCAATTTCATTCTTGTGACCGACTTTGGCGATGTATAGTAAAATCATTGAATTAAAAATACCTTTTAAAACGCACTGTATTTACCTCGGAAAACTTCTTGATGGCTGTTTAGTAGGTGGTGCCCCTGCATCTTCAGCAGAGTGTTAACTGAGTCTTATGGAAATCATTGGTGTTTACATGGCTTAAAACATAGTATTTACTATATTATTTATATGCATAGGTCTAATATCTTCACATCTAGTAAAAAAAGGTAAAGTAAAGTTATCCCTATACAGGCCATGAATGCCCAGAGGGTTCCAGGAGGCTCCCAGATTTTGGACGTTCGGCAAATGACGGTAGTAAGATTGTCAGCCTTACGCACCGACCGCCTTTACCCCCAGGATTGCTCCTGGTAGGCTACTCATTTCTGTTAGAGGGCGAGTCAACCCCAGGGCCATAGTACCACCAGAAGTATTAGTCCAATTGAAAAATCTCGACGACCTCATCGGGAATCGAACCCGCGACCTTACGGTTTGTAGCGCAGTGCCTCAACCACTAGGGTGGTTAGGGTTGCGTCGCACCATAGTTTTATCAGCTATATTTGGAAATATGATAGTGATTTTTCAGGACGTGTTGAAAATAGTATCATAACTGTTTCAAGTTGAGGTGCCAAATCGTCAATTTCTTTGAATTAGGCAATGACGACGATCTAGCAAGCGAGAATAAGTTTCAAATCTTTATAAAAAATTTCCTATTGAAAACATTTAATTGGAAACAGTTATAAATGGAAGGAAAAAGGTATAGAACTTGTGGCGAGAGTGAGCGTCCTGTCCTGTACGCGATGCTTTCCACGCGTTCCTTTTTAAATCGCCGCTGCAGCAACCGCATGCGAGTAGAAGAAAACAACATTGCCAAATTCTCAATTCGATACATGTTGATTACTACCATGTAACAATTATTAAATTGTAACGATTACAATTTTATTTCCTAAAGAAAATTACAATTAAAAAATTACATTTTTCAAAAAGAAGCGATTACAAGGAAATTGGATCAAAAATTCCTTGTAATCCGATTACTTCTACTCAATTACTTCCTATCACTGCTTGTTATACGCGTGTGTTCGGAAAACATTTCACAACTAAGTCAGTTAAAGTAATGTAATATGGCATAATAGATTAAAATGGAAATAATTCTTCATGAATCGTTTTTGAATCTCTTTACGGGTCATAGCATAAATGCCGTTATAGTAATAAAAAATGAATATCAAATACTATTTCTATTATCATGCACCACTTGCATTGAGACGAGTGGTCCATGTGATACCCGCCCTTCTGTGCAAGATCAGAGGGGCTTAATGCAGCTTATATCTTGAACTCAGATGTACCCAATATAAGGTTATTTTAGTTTTATAAAATAATTACTTTGTAAGCGATATTATTAGTAAGTTAATTTGAATATGTGTATATATGTATGTACGAGGGCTGTTTTTTTTTTCAACCTCCGATGGGGCATAAAATGAAAACCACAGTGAAAATCAAAACTGTTTTATTTGGAACATTTAGGTACACCTCTAGCTACTTCTGCACATAGTTTCGTTCCGATTGAAACATTTGTCGTAGCGTGGTACCATTTTTCCAATACCCTCTTCATAGAAGCTTGCCGCCAGCGTATTGAGAAGGGTCCTCACGGCATTTTGAAGTGTTTTGAAGTTCTTCGTTGGTGTGGAAGCTCTGTCCTTCCAGATCTTTCTTCAGCTGCCGAAAAAAATGAAAGTCACTCGGCACGGGAACAAGTTTTTGAAATCCATCGTGACAGGGGATGAAACGTGGATTCGTTACGACAACCCAGAATCCAAAAAACAATCCAAACAATGGATGCACACAAATTTCCCGAACAAACCTAAGATCTGGCTTCCACACCAACGAAGAAATTAAAAAATACTTCAAAATGCCGTGAGGACCCTTCTCAATACGCTGGCGGCAAGCTTTTATGAAGAGGGTATTGGAAAGTTGGTACCACGCTACGATAAATGTCTCAATCGGAACGAAACTACGTACAGAAGTAGCTAGAAGGTGTACCTAAATGTTCCAAATAAAAAAGTTTTGATTTTCACTGTGGTTTTCATTTTATGCCCCATCGGAGGTTGAAAAAAAAAACAGCCCTCGTATTATATTGTCTCACTGTAAAGAGTTTCAATAGTAAAATAATGGGTACATGTGATTGCACAAGATATAAGCTGGGGGATAACTCCGCCTGCTTGAGGTGCAACTTTTAAGAAAGGGACATCGCCAGGATTTTGGTTCGTTAATTGGCCACCGATGTGTCTGGGGGGTATTCCCCCATTTTTTTAATTTTTTTTTTAAATGAAGCCAATCGTTTTTTCAGTTACAAACAAAATAGCTTTTTTAAAAAATACATGCTTACCACATTTTTTACTGATCCAAAAATAATAATATTGCACTTTTGCAAGTTGTATTTTCATTTTGGAGGGGTTCTGAGCCAGGCAGACCCATTTCTGGGGTGCTATAATACAGTGTGAACCAAAGATGAAACCATCAAACTCCTATCGTTCACAGTAAGAGGCTGTCACCAGGCATAGGACGACCATTCACCATAAGTTTTAGCTGCTGACAAAGATTCAAATAAGGGAACATCTAAACGATATTCAGTATTTAATTCACCTTTCTTAAAGCAGATATTTGAAAATGCTCTTTCCCTCTGAGCTATACTTATTTGATAATGCTATACAAAATTCTGGAACACTCTTTGAAACTCTACTTCGGATATTTCACGGAATCTTATTCACTGAAGGAATTGGGAAATAAACAGATGTTATCCCAAGATTTTTCCCTATCATACCTCAATTTGAAAAAAATCATAATCCTTCCACACAACATATTATGTGAAATATGAATATTCTATACACTCAGTGGTGATTTTAATTAATTTCTTCCCTGAGTAACAAACCCAACTTTACAAACGATCTCCAAGCAGGAACGCAAAATCAAGAAGATAATTCATTGACAGAGTTTTATCTTTTCAAAAAGAATATTTTAAAAGTATTTAAGACCTATTTAAATAATACAGAAGTTGCATTATTTTGTAACCGAGAAATATTTTAAAAAGCAGTATAGTCATTAGGATGCGAAAAAAGGCCATCATAAGTTACTTTCTATACTAGCACAGTCTCCCGGTGAAAGTATACCTGTGGATGAATGATCATGAAGAGCAAATTATATTACGATGCAAACAGATAATAGAACCTGCTCTATGCTATAAAAGGGAACATCAATTTTTTCAGGATGCACTAATTTCCAGTGACGGCATGCAATCTGACTATTGAAGCCAGGGCTGGAATGCCAGTAGGCCTTTGAAACAAACTCACTTCCGTACATGACCTTACTAATTTATTCTTCCAGAATGTACACGTTATTACAGTAGCCTACATTTTTTTTTTAGAATCTCCACAGATAAATGCTACAAACACTCAAATCTGGAGACCGAGATGGCCATAATTTTGTTATCAAACACTGTAGACAAAGCAGTCATTGAATGATTGCCATACGGGTTGGTACCTCCCTCTTGCTGAAAGTATGTAGGCCTATACTACCTCTCTTTATCAATAATAATTATAGTGAAAAATGGGGCAGTATTTCTCTCACATAGGCCTAACATTGCTTATTTATTAAGTCATCGCGATATATTGATCTTATGATTTAACAAGCTATAACCGACGCAGCACTTCTACTTTTTCATCAAGGAAAGAAAGGAACTTATTATTACTCATCTTTCATTTTCATAACATAACCAATAACACATGTTTTTCATTAAGTAGTTGCATACAGTCACGGAAGTTAAGACATTAGGATACTGAAACCCCCATGTTCTACACCAGGGTTTCTCAACCTATGGTCCGCGAGGATGGTGCAGATGGTCCTCAGACATAATTAAAGAAATATCATAAAGTAAGTGAAAAGTAAAGAAGTAAAACTTGTAATATATTTCGTTATAATGACCTAAAATTCATACCCTAAATATTAAGAATATAGGCCTTCTTCTAAAAATGGTATGTAAAATTAGGGGTCCGTAATTTTTTTTAGACATTTTAGAGGTCCTCGGGGTTCAAAAAGGTTGAGAAACGCTGCTCTACACCATTCGTGACAGCAAAAAATTCTCAGGTAACAGTCTTCCTATGCCTGGTGATGGCCATAAGCAATGCAAGATTAAAGTTCGGTGGCATTACCTTCGGTTTGCACTGTATTCATTAGATGATTAATTTTACACTAAATGCTTGTACATTTTTAAACTAAAACCACGCACCTCAAGTTGCCGGTCCCAAGCCCGGATAAAGGAGGAGGGTCTCAATATTTATAAAAGGAAAGTACAGCATGTACAGGCAAATGAAGTTCATCACTCCATAATCATCATTATTAATAGTATCATGATATCAATATCATATAAAATCTTATTTAATCACTTCATTATCTTCACTGCTACAACCTACAGCCTCCCTCTCTTGGAATATTTATACCTAGACACGGGATCATTTCTTGCTGTAGGTGTGTAATCCTTGATCTAGAGCAGTTTTCCCCAATCATAGGCGAAAGATGTGATGTGAACTTTTAACATATTATCCTATTAATGGAAATTAGTAAGTACGGACAGGTTGCAGTGAAATTTTATGTATTAATATCAGGCCTCACTTATCATTGTACTACTTTTGGATATTTAATGTTCTAAATAAGCAATTACATAAATGAAATTAACAAAATATCTTAATTAAATAGAACAATTAACAAAAAATAAACTGAAAATAAATATGTATAGTAGAACTATGTACATTTTAGAAGCATTTTATTCACTAGACAAGTATAGGCTACTGATTCTCAACGTTTTAAATATTTGATCATTTGCTTGGTTAAATTTGTTTAGTCTGACTCATCTGAACTTGCCTATGACCCGTATGTAGTGCTGAACGTAAAGTTATATTACTATAATTTGAATTTAGTAGTTTTACTCATCTAGTGGTAGGCCTAATTAATATAAGTTATTTTTAACACATCGATAAGATGCTTTCCTGGATTCAAAATACTAATATACGATATGACATAAATATTCATATTGTCTGCTGATCTGCACCTCACTTCTTTGGAATCCAGGAAAACTCTTGTTGTTGTTGGCCTATACACTTTATTTTTCAAGTTCCCCCATAAATAATAGTCACATACTGTTAGAAGTACTTAAAGACAATATCACAAACGAAATTAACTCTATCTTGGAAGCTGAACTTATGCGATTGAAAGAACATTTCCTAAAAAGGTGCCAGTGTTGTGGGGACGCAAGAGGATGACATTTCCAGCACCTCTTGTGAGAACCTGAATCATTACACCTTAGCGGCTTTATTTGCATAGATATTTCATCCGATCGCTCGGGAGTTAGAGAGCTGTGGCCGCCGCGACGCAGAAACCCGCATGATTAATCAACTCATAACTTACATGAAAATTCCAGTAACTAACCAGACCATGTCAGTCAGGGGAACCTTATATAAATATAAATATAATCTTATATAACTTTATTTAGATAAGATACAATTTTCGTTTGCCGGATCGGAAATCGAACCCGAAACCTCGCCACTGGAAGTAAGAAGCTCTGAGCACTACATCCTGACATGGATCAACAACGGGGTGGTGTAAAACCAGTGTGACGTGGTTTATTAAGAAAATCCACTAAATATACAAAGATTCATTAATATTTAGAAAACTTAAACAATAACCAGTAAATTGTTTGAAATTTTAAGTATGAAAGAAAATAGCTAAAAACTGTGTTTATAATGATATATTTTATTATTAATAGTGTAGTTATTAATATTATTATTTCTAATAGTTTACTATAATTATTGAATTCATATTTCATACTATACCGGTATATCCATATTCTAAGTTTAAATTCTCCAGTAAATAGTCCAGTCACCAGGTACTTTTGCCTGGAAAAAGGTCCGAAGTTAATGATTTTTTAATATGTTGTATGTGGGTATTCTGTGGTGTAGAATCCAAGAAGTTTTCCAATTCGAGAACCCTGTGCGAAATTCAGGGCAGCCGAAAACCCCGAAATTTTGGGGCTTTTTCAGTGTTTTCCTTATCACTCCTGAAAGATACATTTTAGCCTGAAACACTCCATTACAAAAGTTAAAGATCATAACATTTCCTATCATTTTCACTAATTGCACGTTTTCTAAAACCAAATATGTACCGAGATATGGCGCTTCAAAGTTTTGAAAAAATTTCAAAATATCGAAAAACTGCGAAAAATGCAGCATTTTCCCTAGTAACTTTCATTTTTAAACATTACTGCATGAATAACGTTCAATAACCTACACAATAGAAATCCCATTCTTAATGAGATATTCATTTAAGAATAAAGTACACGGTTTTGACGTCTGTGCGCTGATGTTATTAATACAGTGCGTACGCAACAGAGGGCAGCAGTAGTTATTATTGATTGCTCCTGCCCTCTTCTGGGAATTAAGGCGGCAAATGAGCGATATTTTACGGAGATGACGGGGGAAGGGGTTAATTTAAAGGACGACTGACCTGCCTGTTGTTTAAATAATGTAAAAAAATAATTAAAAATGTAAAAAAAACTACGGTGTAGGATTAAAGGGGAAGAAAACTTTTTTTTTACCTTCAATTTTGTATAAGACCCTTTAAAGAAGCAGGAAGAAAAGTAGCAGTGTAGACTGTAAATTAAATTTCAATTTTAAAAATTGTATAACAACTTAAAAGAACTTACTTTAATTGAATGGCCTACGTCGACCTCTGCACTTAGTGTGCTGCTCTGCTTGATGTTAGATTATCTCCAAGCACAGATTTGCTGCCTACCAGGGACGAGTGGGATGAAAATTCGGTCCAGGAATTATTTAAAGAAATCTGCCTATAACAACAACAATAATAGTAACAGTGTTAATAAGAATAAAATATAAAAATAATGAGATGGATTGCAACACACTACCTTCACTAAAATTGCCATTAACTGCAATCGAAACTGGTCTTCGAAACTGCAGTCCAGGTTAGTATCAGTTTTACTTTCAATTATTTCACTGTATAGACTTCCTAAATAGTATGAACAAGAATAATACTTGTTTCTACAGTGGATTTTAACAGTCATCCACTGTACATAGCTTATTGCAGGTCATTGAATTAACTGTGCAGAAACTGTTGCAAATCTACCAGAAACAAACCATCATACACAATCACTAGAGCTGGATTTTCTTATGTAGCTTCATTTTGAAAATATGTGCAGAAATATGTAGTGAAAAATTAGGGAATTTGCTGAAAAATATTTAAATTCATAAAAATATATATGCCTAATATCACATACTTCATACAGAAAGAACCTCTCATTTAAGAACATCGAAGGGGCAAGACAATCTGTTTGCATGTGCGGGTCTCCTTTATTGGGACGGATGCTGCCCAATCTAACAGTAAACTTATAACATGCTTATAGACTACAGTAAATTCTCTTCGAACCAGACGATACTAAAAGGGAAAATAAGGTGTCATATAATTTTATTGTAGGTTTAAAGTTATGCAATAGTATACAATAATTTAGTTTTCATAATGTTGTGCTTAAGTAAGTCATTTTCTGTTGCGAAAGGGTGCTTATTTGTGTCTTTCCTATACAAAATTTATCTGCTAAAACATGAACACTGCTTTTGGTTTTTACCACACATATTTTTGCGGATTGTAATTGTAAAAAAAATATTTACATTTAGACGTCATGTCTCTCGAGATAGAATAACTGAGTGAGGTGAAGAGAAAAATAAACCTCTGTTTCCTGTGTAAGAAAACAATTTCGTGGAAACCTTAAAACCATCAGACAGGCAAAGTTTTATGAGTGTTTATCCACCAGTTTCCAGCTAACAGTACAATATTTAGAAGGATTAGGAGCTGGGCTAGCAGGTGGTACAAAGCCCTTATAGTCTTTTTCATGTTAAGACATTTCTATAGCACATTTCTGTAAGGTTCTCGAACTAAATTTTCCATTTTCGTAAGATGTTATGTGTTGAAATCCAAGTTTTGTTCTTAGTCAGGTGGTAAAGCAAGCTTTTGAACTGTCAAAACAGCTTCTGTGTATAAATGAAAGTTGAATTTATAAAAAATCTGTATATGTTGTACGAGGAGCTTCCATATCTTTGGGGGTGTCCTTAAGGAGAGGTTTCACTGTACCTCATATTTCTTATGTTTAAGAGGCAATCATGTGTTAAATTTTTCAGCATAGTGAACAACTGCACATTTTCTAAATTCTCTGTGTCATTGGTCTAGAAGGAATGTTCTTATAAGCACAAAATGACCCTTCAATATCACAAGATATATGAAGGCAAATTTTAGGGGGATTTTTTTTTTTTACGAAACCCCCTGGGGAGAATCAATAAAGCCTCCTTTTAGAATTTGACACACACTGTGAAATTTGAATAATCAGGGTTTTGTTTAAACCCCTCTTAAAAAGCTATCAGTCATCTTAATTCACCTACACTGGCAAGTGATAAGAAGCAGTTCAGTTGAACTTCCTCCTTTTTTCTGTAGAGTTTTACCTTCCCCCTTATAAGGGTGTTTAGGCAGCCCATATCACCCTGGCCTTTCAGGACTGCAACCTGTCAGGGTTGATAAAAGAAACCAGTATATACCATTCAAAAATTTATGTACAACTGCCAGGTTAGATAGATTCAAGGATCTTACATATTTTTCCTATAATATCCTTCTTACAGCATCACATATAAAAAGGTAAAATGATGCCTGCATGGGCCATGGAGACCCATAAAGTTCTGGGAGGTTCAGGTACCCAAATTAAGACATTCATCACATGAAGGTGGCAAGAATGTTAGCCCTATGCTCCAGCTGCTTTTTACCCCCAAGAATGCTCCTAGTACTCATTTCTGTTAGAGGCTGAGTTAACCCCAGGGCCATAGTGCCACCAGGACATACTGCATCCATATTTCCTGTTTGTGAAAAACTTCCATAAAAGAAACAATAGGCCTAACTTCTTGCTATAAGTAGGCTATATAACAAAGATTTTTATTATGCAGGCTAGTCCATCCAAGTTCCATCCAAGAAATTTACCAGGCCTGTAACTACAACAAATTGACCATCGCTTATGTGTACAAATACAGTAAAATAAATTTCTAAAATGAATTCCCTAAAGAAAGTGCAAAATGTAATTATACAGAAAATAAATAAGGCCCCAAAAGATTGAATAGGGAAGAAATTATGGATATTTTTTCTAAATAGTAATTGCAAATATAACAATATACAATTTTTGTTGATTCTAAAAGTAGGTCATGTGATGAAAATGATTGCTTAGTGTAAATATCGGGTACCATAGATCTGTGAATAGTAGTGTACAGGTGATTCCAATAAACACTGCACGAGGATTTGGAAATAATAGTGATAATAGCAATCCAGCTGCCAATGTTAATGTAAATAGCGAGAGAGCGGTTATGTAAATTGACCCTGAGCATCAAGTTGTTGGAATTAAACTATTTTTGTAAGACAAAATATAATAATATATAATACCATACTGAAGAACAGTTTGACAGGTGATTTCAAAGGTAAATAGGAGTCATCTCACACACGTATTAGTATTGTAAATCAGATTGAATGTCAGATTCTCAGAAATAACATAAGCACATCTTGAGTATGCACCTAACAGGAATCTATTTCTATTCATGAATATTGTAACATAAAAAGGAAATATCTAACTCGTCAAGGGCCAGGTACATTGCAGGTAGTCATACTAAGAGATTCCCTCTAATCAACCACAGGTAAGCGAATGGGTTAAAAATGCTGCCTTAAAGAACGCCATGCACCCTCGATGGTATTTGTACAGGCCACTCCAGTGTTGGGTTCAACAAAGTGAAAATAATGGGTGACAGTGATTTGCTGAAAATCCTGGGCATTCAACTCAGCATACCCCCCTCCAGCAATCTGTCACAGTAAAATTGCTGTCTGGGCTGCCATGCACTTCCTGATTAATCCAATGTAGTTATAATTATCTCGAGAATCTGAAGAACTGCACCATCACGATTAGAGTACGAACTAGCAGTGGTGGTTTCTCCTATAGTGCTGCAGTGCTACAGCACACAGCTTGTTTTCTGCTCGTCGTATAATGTTATTTTCAAATGCAATACTATATTTTCTTTTACTTAGATTTTGAACTTGGCGCGTCCACGTGAGAATTCCTTAGCTGTTATGTTGGAGAATCAAAGTCGGTAACGTGAATATTATCTTTTCTGCCTCGTGAATGCATTTTGCGAACAGCACATCTCTCGTAGGGTGTGACGTCATGCTCAAGCTTGACTTTATGGCATGTAAGCTGGTTTCAACATGCACCTTGGGCTGCCGTTAAAGTGTATTCACGAGATTTCGAGGCTAGTAGTAGTAATTACTTCACGTCTCACTGGCGCACTGTAAAATCTTGCTGACACAAAACGACACTTGCCGTGACATCTGTTGGAATATAGATGAAACTGTAGTTCTGGTTTTAGCCACTAGAAGCATTACGGTGTCTTGTGTTTACACATGTGCTTGAATGTTTGTGGAAGTATGAATTCGGTGGACAGCTTGCTAAGGACGCCATTTCCTTCCAGGCAATTGGAGGAAAAAGTAGTCATAAAAAACTACCTACTCTTATGAAATGGTATTTGCAGCACACTCTCGTTTTGAGCCATGAGCCACTACTGCGAACTAGCCGGGGAGACGTTCTATATAGAAGACATCAGGCTGCAAATACTACTGTATACTGGACCATCTAGAGAACCACTGGAAGCAAGAAAAACAAGAGGAACCAAATCATTGCCAAGGGTGCTATGCTGGATAAGAATTACCGTAAACAGAATCAGGTTCAAAGACATGTCATAATGAGACATACACATGGCTTCCATTATAAAATATGTCAAACCAAAAGATATCATGAAGCTAGCGAAGAATATCCATATCAGTGGTCAATATGAACAATATCACCTGTTGAAGAGCCAAAAGAATCTAAGGTATTTGAATGACTACAGTAAAGAGTCAAATTTATCAACCCTAATGTCCCCTTAGGTGATCCTTTTAACTGTTATTATTATAATTATTACAGTGAAGCACTTATACAAGAACCATTCACCAGTGGCATTGAAAGAAAGTACTAGCCTTTGCTGTCAGCACATTCCTGCCTGGTCCGCTCATATGAGTCTTTCTGTGAAAAGGCATATGTCAGGTCCAAGACTCTTGATGATGGACAGCTTGGTACCAGAGAAAAACGTGTTATTAAATCCCAGTAATAGAAAATGGGCCATACACCTCATGGCCAGCAACAGTCCGGTTGCATTGGGAGCGCCCAAATCTACATCCAGCTCCTATAAAAATTATAAACAGTACCAGGAATCCTAACCTATGATTCCTCTGTTCTATGTTAAGTATAAAAATTACCTGTATGATAGGAAAATGTTGTGACTGCACAAGGGATACACCATCTCTCTATGTAGAAGACCTACATCAAGACACCACTCCCTTCCCTGTCTTTCAAAATGGCAAGCCCAGACCAATTCCTGGGAATTAAAGGGTCGAGCAGGCTCCTGCATTACATGCAGATTGTGATTGCATGCAACTGTTGCCCAGCCTGTGAAATAAGGATCAATGAGATGAAATTCATCTGTAGTGCCCAACCTATGGCCCGCATAATTGCATTGACCACCTCGGTAGAAACCCATCTAAGCGCTATAGTGAACCCAGGTTGTCACAATGCCACCAGCATCATGTCATCAATGTTTAATTCAATAAATATTTTTTAAATACAAAAATAGAATTTTAGGTTTTTATTTTTAAAAGTCCAGACCCCCTGGACCCCTCTTTCCTGATCCACTGTGGATTCTGCTTCCATGTTGTCGATTTGGTAAAACTTCTGCAAAACTTTTGATGTCTCTACTGACTTTTAAATAATTGTCTTTAAAGTAAAATACCTGACTATAATTGAGCCGCTTGGGGGAACAAAATGGTAAGTGCCAAATGGGGTGTGTTGAAAAGGAGAACATATAAATTTCTCATTAACCTAGATATCTGAATAACTTTATTTTTAGCTCAATTTTGTACTCAATATATTTGAACATATAGAGATCAATATCTTTCATCTACCATTCTGTTACACCAAACAAGCTGGAAAGTCAAAAATTAATTGTTTCATGGCAGTGGCAGTTACCATTTTGTTCCCCCGAGCAGCTCAATTATTAATGTACATTTAGTCCTTTTCCTGAGAGCTAGGGGGGCCACGGCCCCCCCCCCTTGCCACCGGGTATGGGCGTCCTTGGGGGAAAAGATTAGTTCATCACAACAGTACAATTTGTGAAATTATTTAAATTATTTCTGACATAGAGGAAAGAGGCCAGGATAAACATTGATTGTAGGCTGAGACTGTTTCAGTAAGACATCGTTGACAATATTTCCGTGCCAGAACTCCACACATAATCCTCAGCCCCAAGCTCTCTACTGCAATACAAAAAGTTTATTAGAAGAGACATAGTTCCCACATAATATTGTTCTATAACTCTAATGGCTACAGCCTACTGTAGAGTCCCAATGATCCAGACCTCAGTTGTCCAGAAATCTGGTTAATCCTCAGTTGGTTAGAAGAAAATCAATAAACAATCAATACATTTTGAATTTTTATCACAAAGATGATTTGTTAATCCTACATCAGTTCATAGGTTAAAAACTAAGAACTACATTTACAGTAGTATTAAAAATACCTAGGTAAAATTAAGTTTTAGGAAAAATTATATTTGTGGAAAAAATATTGACTTTTATAGTTTTACCCATCTAAAAATTATATTACGTGAATACAATGTGTGTGTATGTGAATTTGAAGGCCAATTCCGTTTAATCTGGAAGTGATTCAGACAGGGTCTGGTTCCATCTAGTCTTGAATTAGCAGAACACTTCTATATATAAATGAGTAATAAACTGTAATACTTAAGTATATGCTGTAACGCTGACTTATCAGCTAGATAATTTGTATGTGCATTCCATCTAGGTCTCTTTCAAGAAGAAAGAAAAATAAAGATTAAGAAATGGAAAGAGAAAAAGAAAAACAAGGAATAGAAAGAAAAAGGAAAAGGAAAAGAAAAAAGTAGAAGAATGAAAAAGTAAAATAAATTTAAAAGTCAAAGAAAGAAAATGAATAGAAAAATAATAAAAAGAAAAGGAAAGATAATGGAAAATAAAAATTAAAAAAGAAAGAGAAACAGAAAAAGAAAAGGAAATAAAAAATAGAAAAAAGAAAGAAAGAAGACAGAAAAGAAACAAAGTTGAAAAAAATTCTTAATGTATGGTCAGTCAAAACAAAATTTGACCAAAGTTACAAAAATCGTCAGTTGTGAACTTTTTTGATCAGGAGAGGCAGTTTTGTCTGATGGAAAGTTACATTCTGACAGTGTGTATACATAATAAAATAATTGAAATAATATCCAATTCAATTTCTTATTTGTTTTCAACAAGCCACAAGCCTTCCATAAACATTACTCCTGAGATCAAGACTTCTAGTTTGTGAACTGATAATGCTCCAAGAACATAAAATAAAGGTACTGGTGAAACTTACTTAAATGCCCTTTTCTATAAAATGTAGGTAAATTATTATCCAATGGACATAATTTACACAAGTATAACTTATTGTATTTCTACAAACAGTTACACATGGGTAGGTTAGTTCCAAAATCTTCCACTAGAGCACTAATGGTTTAGCCAGAAAAACCGTGCTTGGAATAAAAATAAATAATAATTAATAACCAACACTATAATAATATTATAACAACCTAATAATATAAGAACAAAAATAACAATAATATAATACAAATAAAATATTAATAACAATATAATAACAACTGTCAGTTAACTCTAGACCATACAGATATATCTACAGTAGAGCCCCCAATTACCCAGATTAATTGGTACCAAACCTGATCCGGATAATCAAATATCCAGATAATTGGATAAATCATGAAAAAAGGTAATTTCTTTTAAAAAAAAAGCTAAATTGTACAGTAGGCCCCTTACATAAAGCATCACATCTTCAACTTATCGGTCAAAGTCTATTGTTTTGCTGACAGCTTAAAGTTTTGCTTTCTGCAAATAATCAGCCCTGAAAGAGGATTTCCCAATGTTCGCTGCTGAAAAAAACCACTTCAATACAGCTTCAAAGTGACCCGGATAATTGGTGATCCAGATAGTTGGATTATGTTTTTCGAATGGGAAGCGATTTGGCCTTCGCCTATCTTTGATATGCAGGCCAATCAAAGCTGTGCAGTGTTGTCGAACTGTATCCCCACAGTGCCGCCATGCAGGGAGAATTCAGACTCCGAAATACGGTTTTGTTACAAGTAAATAATGTAACTTCACTTCAGAGTCTCTGAAAAATTGGGAAAAAAGAGGGCATATTTCTGCATACGTGGGTCCTAACAATACATGTAAAACCTATGGTATGCATAGAGGAAGCAAGAAGATATAAGGTCCAAGCAGTGAAATAAAAAAAAATATAGGCCTATATATACCATAGAATGTTTTTACATTTTTAAAATAATATGAAAGCCCCTCCCAAAAAAAGTCCATATTAGGGACTGAACCCTTCACCTTGCAAACCACAGTCTAGCTCACTGGTAGTGAGCTATGGAGGACATTGACTACTGTCTTGATTAATACAGATTTAAGTATCGTATTTACTCGAATCTAATGCACACCTTTTTTGTCCATTTGTAGCATTAGAAATTTGGGTGTGCATTAGATTCAATGGCAAGTTAGATTTGAATGCAAATCCGTTCTGTAGTTCGGTGGTAACTTTGATCACCTGTGTAAACATACGTTGCTGTAATTCTTGATTTTGTTATATTTATCATTGGCCTCAGTATAAACAAATGTTAAAGTTAACATTAACGCTTAAGATCAAAACCAAATATGTTGAAAGGCGACGGGGTTCAATGCCGAAGTATCTATTGTTCCATATCCCCTCTTCTATCCCACCTAAACCATTATACTGACCTTTATTCATCAACATTCACAAACCCATTGTTACTTTAAAATTCAAATAAAATATCCTACCATTGATGCACATTACATTTGCAAAAAAAACTCTTTTTTGATGATTCAAAATTGGAGTGCGCATTAGATTCAAGTAAATATGGTAATTATTTATTTCTTCCTATGCTTTCATATTGCTGGTCAATTATATGTGTTTTTGGAATAATTCATTATGTTAAATTAATAATTGAAGCGTTTACTTTTATGTCAAAACCATGATTTTTCAGCTGATAATTTTAAATTGATCTATGTACCCAGACCAATGCATTTCAGAAGGATCCAAGGTCCAGGGAAAGCCACATTAGTAGCAATAAATTCCAACATATAGTGCTGGGACTATCTCCGCCTCATCTTTCTATGGGTCTATATCTTGTTTTCTACACAATCATGATTGTGGCACTTAGACCCTTATAAAAGTAAACGCTTCAATTATTTAATTCCTTTTAACAAAAATGATTGGACCAAGATTGATATAGGATAGTTCTAAATAATAAGTATCATCTTCCTATGAATATCATTATTATCGAGAATTAATGCGCGGGAAAATGAGAAATAAGAGATTAATTTGCAATATTTGCAAACTCAATTTCAACAAAAAATTTGGCAAATATAGTCATTAACCGAAAATATAAGGCATATAAAAATAAAAAATCTGATGTGAAATTCACGTAACTTCCTCTGTCCAAATAAAAGTTAGACTCTTAGTATAATATAATTATTGTGTATGCCATTCTCTTCATGTAATTTATTGTAAAAATAAGAGAATGTCATTACCACATCACATCTTATCCCCGATGGATACATAACCCAAATAAAATCTGATTAATGTACTCTTGTAACTTTCATGTACAGTCCCCTTAAAAATAAGAGAAAGTCATCACCAATCTTTGTGTCACATCCCCGAAAGTTCCTAACCCAAATAAAAATTTTGTTTCCTTACAATTTTCTGTTACAAGAGGCCATATTGCAAAGAGTATAATATATTCAGATTGGGTGGATCATAACTATTCAGAGAATTTTTGCGAAAAATTGTTTCAAATAAAAGTTTTAGCTCTTGATATAAGCAACCCATGTGCAAAATTTAAACAAAATCGTTGAGAGCCATTTTCAAGAAAATCGCGAAAAAATGAAAAATTCTTCATGTAAAGTCCCCTTAAATATAAGAGAAAGTTGTTGCCAATTTTTGTATCACATGGTCAGAAGGTACCTTTACCAAATAAAACATTTTGTTTTCATACGATTTTTCATTCTGCAGCTAGGCTGTTCAGACACATAGACAAACACACACAGACAGGATTCTGAAAATAGTATTTTTGGTTTCATGAAACCTCAAAAAGTGTATTTATGTTAAAAACTCAACTTCGAATTTGGGGTCTAAAGCATTACTACCTATAGTACAGTCGGTCAAATAAAAGACGTCGGGCGGTATTTGATGAAGTATCACGAACGAGCATATGCGCATGTACAGGAAGATTTAAGGTTAGGTTCACACACGCCTCTTGTCTATCCATGTATTTCCTTGATTATTTAGTCAGTTTTGTTCCAAAACAAACATGTATAGAAGGCTGTGGCTATATGCCTCAAATCCGCCATATTCTTGGTTGCAAATTTTTATAATATTAATAATTAATAGATTCGCGAGGAATATGTTTATTCAAGGAGCATTTTTTAAAGATTTTATTTTATAATACTGGTACTTCTAGTGCAAAATCAATTACTTACGCTCAACTTCTGCAACCAATCTAGAATCGAAATACGCGGCCTTCCGCAGATCCACGCTTCCTATGAAAAATTCCGGTCGCATTATAGTAAAGTTCCCACCACTGAGCTGCTCTTTCATAAATATGGAACTTTCTCGCTGCTTCAGAGGCCGAAAAATGCAGGTCAATTACAGCTCTAACTACACTTTCTCTCACTTTAGCATTTGTATGTGGCGATGACACAAAGCAAAATGAATTATGACAATACATTAAGTTGAATATCGTGTGTTGACCTTTCCGAGTTGTTCATTTTTTCCCTCCTGTCGCATGGCCTCATATGTTCCGAAAATGACCTGTATTTTATGTTTTTTATAGGAAACTTGTGAACTAATGCGTTAAAACTTTAATTTTAACTGCATACGAGTCCCGACGTTTTTTTATTTGACTGACTGTACCTAAGGTACGGGCAGAGGAAGTAAAAAAGTATAAGCCTAATAATTCTATCCCACCACGGAGAAATCAAGTCAAACAACATAACACAACCAACACAAAGTAATATCCTCATACAATGCTATCAGCTGTGTATGTCGGCCATATTTATCCGAGTAGAAGCTATACATTTATTCAGCCACTGATGAAAGGATAAACTTATCCAGTGATTTACCCTTGGAAAGAACAATCCTGAGTTTGTAGAAACACTTTTGCTGTCATTTCCATATTTGTCCAGAGGTCAAATGTTTTACCAGTGTTATAGTTATATAGAAACCACCTAATACAGTGAAAAGTGGACAAGTATGAAATAGTATATAATTACACAAGCTTTTGATGTTTTTATTAATCATTATTTTCAAAACATATACACCAGTTAATGATCAGCCTTTTGGACAATTGAAGACTGAGAAATCCAGACATTTTATTGCCATAGAGGTTGTCATCTTATAGAAGAATTTTCACGAAACGCTTACACCTTATTCTCAATGTGAAAAAGGAAATACATCTTCTAAAATATTAGATTCTTAAGTAAACAAAGTGGCATTATGCCCTTGACTGTTTGTATATACTATGTCCTGATGAAAATTTTATTTTGCCCCTGTTAAGTACATTAAATAAACCCCAATTGCCCAGACATATTGCCAAGGGGTTAGTATACAATTCTATTTGCATTACTTACACAATATCTATTTTTACTCTACCATAGTCTGTCATTTTTTTTTCATTTCCCCTGTATCTACTTTTATATGTTAGGAAAGCAACTATTGCGTTATGAGATTTCGAACTGTTTGGAGGTAAGAGAAATCTACCTTTTTTATTTACATGAAAATTGTTCAGCATTGCTCAATTTAAAACATTCCTACTCCCAAAAACTTTTCAAGTTCCTCTACAATATTTGGAACATTAAAATCACATAAAACATACTAATTAACATTGGTCTATGATTGCATTTCTTCCAAAGCTACCAGTTTTAGTTAGCAAAAGTATGTCATTTTACTTCCTACCGACCAAATAAACAAAGAACACACCAATTAAATTAAGGTTATAATGCTTATAAAAACTGGGCACACTGATACACTGTTATAGTTAAAATGAGCTTACACTTAAGTTTCTGTAATACATATAATAATTAGCTCAACACACACCCTGTATCAACAAGTCATATAGGGTGTTTTTTTCACATGGCATCCAACTTAAATATAAATGGCACATACTTCATACTGCTGACCCGAAAATCTTTTGTCCTTTTGTAGCATTTAAAACTATCATTCCATTTAAATAATGTGCTTAGTGCAGGGGAAACTCCTGAAATGCTTGAGTAAAATTTTACTAGAATAACGAGTAACATAAGCATGGCAAGAACTAAAAAAACCCACATCATTTTCACAATGTGATTGACTTACAGCTAAAGAAAAGTACTAGAAAAGGCCCAAAATAAGTACAACTAGAGGTCTTATTTTGAATGAGTAGTGTCAAAATTATGTTATATACATGCTTTATCATTATATAAGTAGGCTAAACTAACTTTTGAATCAAGCATTGGACGGTCTAGAATACTGACTAACATAAAAAAGCGCAGTATACCGGCACCTTTAATAAATAAATTGTTCCCATTTGTAAACATACCAGATAACTCAACAAATTATATTTGCTAAAACAAAACATAATTATATACTAAAAAAATATTTAAAATGGTTACTGTTAGATATTTGTGCAGCTATATATTTCTCTATAAATGGAATGTTCAACGTGGAATGGATTGTTCACATGACAGATTGCTCTTTCTATCACTCGTGTTTTGTCAGAATGTCCCTTCAGTATGGAAGAAAGTTGACTGTCAGGGTGGAATGGCTGTAAATGTAAAATACCACAATTAAATACACCAATTTTTCGCTTCTTAGAATCACCGTTAACGAAACCCAGGGTGGCTTTAGGAACACACATTCATGTAATAACCTAAATACTTGAAACATTAATTGAGGTTCCAAAATATCTTATTTCCAAAGCTTATAATGAGAAGACATTACTGACACGTTTACGGACAATTATCACACAAAACTCCAGAAAACAAAAATATACAGAGCCAAGACACTCTGTTGTAATACCTACCACTGACAGGAACAAAATGAACATGATAAGCACTACGAACACAGGTGAACTAGCATTTTCATTCTCTCATATTCTTGACACTAGATTATCTCTAGCGACATCATCTACAAGTGTGCTTAGGAATCATGTGATCTGATCTGTAGTGCATATTATGAAGCGGTTGATTATAAGTATTACCATTAATATTAGTGTTATGAGTCGTCCCATAGTTCTCTCTCTTGTTCCTGTCGCAGCTGCTACAAACGATGCTCTATGCCACAAAAACAGTGCAAACAGTGTGTTATGTAATTAATAAAATTCCTTGTGTCGGATTGTTCTTTTGTCTCTGAAGCCATAAATGATACAGTTAATAAAGATGTCCCCCCTCTAAGGAAGGTTAGAAGGAACTCCTCTTCTCCCACTGTAGGAGTCACCTCCAATCAGACAAGGTAAGTTGGAGTTCTGCAATAAAAGAAATACAGGGTTTTTCATAAGCAACTGATCACTCGGAAGACTGATTAATGAATTTAATTGTGTGGTTGAACAAAGGACAAGTGCCACATTCCCCAGTTAGTGTTTATCCCACTGTTTGACTAAGTGGGCTGTCACACTGGATCGATCGAGGTACAGCGTCCGACTGACTGGTATAATGAACCTATAGACAGCAGTGGTACCAGTCACATAGCATCGATCGCCAGCGATCAACAACGAGGGTGAGAGATCATCTGGTCTGTGAAATCAAACCTGTCCGTTTTTCAATCCCCAGTCGATGGCAAACTTCATACCCACCTGAATTTCAGAATTGATGCTGGAAGATTTAACTTACACAATAATATCGTTTTAAACTTATATCTGAATGAAATATAATTGCACGAATCATTTAAGGCATTTAAAACGATATCTTCTTATGTAATTTAATTTTAAAAACACAAAAATAGATCGAGTTGTAAGCACCTAGCGGTGGGCGATCGAACTACAACAAACAACAAACCTCTTTGCTCGGCCGACTGATGGAAGCTTGAAGTAAACGATGTAGCCTGAGATAGTAGGCATAATATTAAACCTCACATCCCAACACATGTAGTATGATAATGTGCAGGAAATAGGCATTCGTATTCCTAATAAGGTAATATACTTTACCTCTAATATACAGTGATGAGTAGACCTAGTAAAATCATATAGGTACATAACCTATAATATTTTCGTTGATCGATGACGCTCGATGCAGTGTGACAAGGAACAGAAATTTAGTCGAGAGCGCAAGATGGCAGTCGGCTGGTCTTGATCCATCGAAGCTCAGTGTGACAGGCCGCTAATAGTCTGAATCGTGCAGCCAAATAATGGAACAAGTGCCACAGTCCCCAGTTAGTGTTTACTCCATTGTTTGGTTAATGGTCTGAACTGTGAAGCTAAACAATGGGATAAGTGCCACAGTTCTCAACTGGCTCTTGTCCTGTTGCTCACTCACATAATTCAATTTGTACGAGTGGGAGTCTGAAAATAAGTTTCCCCTGATGACTGCGTACAAAGGTGTGGATGAAAGACAAAAAATAATGAGACATTAAAGATAAGACGTACCTTTATTTTTCCACATAATTACCATGTACAATGAGACATTTGTCATACCGCTTTAGAAGCTTCAAAAATACCTCCAGGAAAAAATCAGGGCTCTGCATATGGAAATTGTCGAAACTGGAAATTGTCAAAATTGAAGGAGGCGATTCGGAAAAAGCAGTCTGGACTTCTCCAATCTAGCATTCTGTTGTTGGATGACAATGTGAGAACCACACTCGGCGACGGCAATGCAAAACCACATTACAACTCTTGGCTAGGAGCGCCTAGCCCATCTGCCATACAGTCCTGATCTTGCACCCAGTGACTTCCATCTGTTTCCGGCTTTGAAGAAGACTCTCGGCAGAAGGTGGTTTGAGAGTACTGCTGACATCACACGAGCCGTTCGATGCTTCTTCCGTATGCAGAGCCCTGATTTTTTCCTGGAGGGCTTTTTGAAGCTTCTAAAGCAGTATGGCAAATGTCTCAATGTACAAGGTAATTATGTGAAAAAAATAAAGGTACATCTTATCTTTAATGTCTCATTATATTTTTTGTCTTTCATCCACACCTCTGTACGCAGTCGCCAGGGGAATCTTATTTTCAGACCCATCCTCGTACATCTCTGCTAGTATGAGCCTTTCCAAATGCTTTACACTTTCACTCACTTACATACACCCACAGATACACTCCCTCTCTTTCATTCAATGTCTCTCTCACAGGTCTCTGTTACAGCTAGACAGACCTCGTCGGTGGCACGAGCCAACCGAGAGGAAGAGTGTATAGGAGCTGTTATGTGCAGCAAGAAACGTTCTTACTAGCTGAGAAGTACAACACAGCCAAAATCATACAAATTTATCAATTTTATGAGTAATCAATTACTTAAGGAAGACACTGTACGTTTATTTAAGATCATAAGCAAACACACAAGGCAGAAAATAGAACACATATTAGTGCAAAGAGATTGATTGTTAGGAATCAGCAGAGACAGCAACTTCAGTAGGGTAGAGTGCTCCCAGCGAGTGGCAACAACAGGATTAGTGAAAGCAGGCGATGAAACAGCAGCTTGTCAGTGAATTCGGCATTTGGAAGCCACATGCAGGAGGTCCTGGTCATGCAAAGCCTGTACTTGAACCTAAGTAAATACAAAACTGTATACATAAAACATTAGCAAATAAAAAAGGTAATATTAAGGGAAAGAATAAACAACATGCAATGAACTAATGCTGAAGTGTAAGATCACAAACTGTATACACAATACAGGACTTTTATTTTATGAGAAAACCTTATTAAGCGTAACTCTGGCTCACACTTTCCCATGTGCTGTGCTTGCACTGGCAAGGAGCAGATTCTGTTACTGCGAGCAAATAAGACTTACTTCTAAGTACGTTTGAATATCCCCAAGTTTATCTTCGGTTAAAATGTGTCTTTTCCCCTTCCTTGCTATATCACAAATTAAACCTTTTGTACGCCACTTTTTCATCAACTTTGAAATGCAACAATTTGTAGGAATACAAGAGGCAGGATATTTTAAGAGCAGATCTCTGAATGAATCATCTACAGTTATTTTATTTGAAGTAACATTGTAATAAATAAATTTGCTCTTAAACCATATATTTCATTTTCCAATACCCAAGCAATACACACACACACGCTTGAGTGCAATTCTCAGAAGCAAATAACTGCTGGGATATTTTGTAGCGCAGGAAGAGTCGACCAGTGGTAGAATGACAAGTAGTTTCTTTTTGTAAAATTTAAGCAATGTATAAAATACTAGTAAACCAATGTGAAGTTTTCACACTTCTGCTCTTTCTGATAAGTACCCATGAAAACTTAACAATTAGTTCAGAAATTAAATTTACTTTTATACTGTCACATATGAAACAGGCTACTTAAAACATGCGACCATACAGCAACGTATAAAGTTTACGTACCTCTCTATCATGTAATATGTATTACTGCAATTGTAAAGATAATTATCTTAGGGCCTGTACTACCACCTACCAGTAAACCTTTGAGTTAACTAGTTTTCACATTTATCTTGAAATTAGATTCAAAATATGTAGTACAACCTTCCTATAAATGCTATCTGAAAAAACATACTCCAATTTGGCCATCGGCAGAGTGGAGTACCTGTTAAACCATCAACTGCCAGGTAGGCAGACTTGATGGATACAAAATGGCACCCCCATTGGAGCACCACATCCACCTGAATTTCAGAGTTGATGTTGGTACTTTTAACCCTTTGCGTGCAGAATATGAATATTATCAGGTGCCAGATTTTGAATTTCCTGTACTTAATTAACTTTTAATTTCTTTCACTTTATTTCATCATATTATCCATACAAAATATTATGTGGCTTCCAGATAAGCCATGTAACATTCTCTATGAACAAAAAAAAAAAAATTGTGGGAAATTAAAAATCTCACATCTGGTTACATCTATCTGCTTGCAAAGGGTTAACTTACACAATAATATAGATATAAGATAAGAGATAGCCTACATCCCTTCACGGCAAAGCCTCCTACTCTAGGTAGGATAGCTCAGTGCAAACTTCCAAGGTGAGCCAGTAGGTGAGAGAAAATATAGATGTATTAAAAAAATTAATAATTGTCTATCTCATCTCATATAATCTACACCTACAGAAGTGTGCGTGTACATATATATATATTCTTAATTCAAAAGTTACCTGACTAACAATATCAAGCACATTCCTACTGAGGATACTGTATTTTTCAGACCATAAGACACACTTTTTTACCTTGAAAATAGAGTGTTGAAAGTTGGGTGCATCTAATGTACTGAACTAAAAAATAAAAATAAATAAATAAAATAAAAATTACAGTAAATATTGCCTGCAATATGGAGAAGGTGTTGTAAGGATAAGTTAGCAGCAAATTTTGGCACAGATTGTACATCAGTGCTCTTATCAGGATTGGTAAAATGAGGGTAGTGGGAAGCCAGGTATAAAAGGTGAAAAGAAAGGAATGTTGGGTTCTTTCTACAAAAGATTTGTCTCTGTAGGGTGGTCTAAATGAAGACAATGACCTCTAAACAGCCTGACATTGACCACTGAAAGCAATCTGCACTGAATTCATTGTAGAAAGTCAGGATCTGTGTATGCAATAAAGTATATTATACCCTTAAAATTTTTTGTTTAGAATCATAATTTTTTCCCTTAAATTTCCATCCTAAAAATCAAGGTGCATTTTATGGTACAGAGCATCTTGTAGTACGAAAAATGCAGTAATTACCGCTCTCCATGTCCACAAACAACTAAGCAACTATAACAAACTGTATGCATTAAAATCTCCACTGCTTATTCCATATGTTACCAAGCAAAAAAAAAATAAAAGCATGTATATAACAAAATACTCAAACGTGGCAAGAACTAAAATAATAAAAAAGCATGTAAATCAGATCAGTAGTTCTTTAGTAGTAAGCGGACTAATATGATTAATGGATAGGCAAGCAGACAGCGAGACGAATTCTATAATATGCAGGGATAATATGAAGGAATTAGACCCAAACATATTGCAAAAAGTGTTACCACAAATAGGAAATTATACACTTACAGCATATACACTTACCGAAGACACCAATATAAGTTTTTTCAGAATACATGCATATTTGTTTTTTTAAATGTTGGTACTTCATACGATTACTTAATTAGTAATTACTAATGATAATTTATTAAATGCATGTGCTGCTGCATATAACGCACAATACTGTTCGAAGTGTTGGGGTGCAAAATTGTTTTCCTTACACAAAATTATGAGATATCTATATAACAAATCAAAATTATTAAAAAGAACAAAAGGGGGCAATAAAAGCATCATTCACTACATGCTTTGTTGAAAGTTGAAATTTTTTATTACAATTAGCAGTGTACCAGTATATACCTTGAAATCCCAAGAAATGAGTGACACATCACCTTATTTTCTGAATACTTGGATCAATGCAATGCAGAAAAGTGTGTGGTAAACCTTAAGACAACCGAAAATTGAGATTACCTGTTATTGGTCGCATTTCTGATGGGAGGTATAGAAGATAGTTTTAGAAATCTAGTGGTTGATCAGCACTGCCTTCTATATCTTGCTCCGTATCGTCGTCCTCATCATCATTATCACTGTTGTCACTATCAGAGCCAGCACTTGAGGCTTTGCTGGGCTTTACCAAGAAGTTTTCTTAAACACAAAAAAAAATATTAAGGTAACATAACTAAAAAGTAATTTTTTTCCATTTTATCGGCATTACAAGTTGTTCAGCCATGAACAAAAAATAATAGTGACACAAGAATTGAAAACACAGTTGCAAAATACATAGCCCAGTAGCCAATATTTGCATAGCACAACAAATTAATTAATTAATTAGTTAAATTGTAGACCAAATAATATTGATCTAATATAATTGATCAAATATTTCTGTTTCTGTAAGGTTACAAGTTTTTGTCCCACTGTTTAGGAGATTCACTGCATATGAACTAGGGTGGTTTGTTAAGACGACTCTGGTATTTTATAATTTCCAATTTTACTGTTGGTATTTTAGGATCTTGATAATGTGATGAAGGATTGATAATAAATAAATAAAAAAATTAAAAAAACAGGATCTTGATAAATATATTTGTTATTATAGAACAGAACATTTTGTCTATGGTTCAAATTGTTCTGAATTGGAGACCTTCTAGAATTTCTATGTTACAGCTGCTTGCTTTACCTCAAAGTTAATTTCCACAAGTCCTGTTTACATTTATACATTTATAAATTACAAGTTTGTTTGTAGTTGGTAATTCTGATTTAGGTCCTAGGAGCCAGTACATTTTGCTGAATTTTATATTTAGTTGTCTACATTAGTGCGGATTCTCTAGATTCAAAACCCCCTAAATGACATTAATAAAATAATAGAGGTGTTTTTGAAGTTTACAACAGTGGGATAGAGGGCTTTTCGAATTTAACTCTGATTTTCAACATGGGACTGAATAGTACTTCAGGGGGTTTGAACCTCACATATAGATAAACTAAAAGAAGCCATCCATACAAATCTGGTGAAGTATATAAGTGAGAAAATATAATTTGGCATTTAGGGGGTTTGGAATTATATACTGTTCATGACAATCAAATATTTAACTTCTTCACTTTGAGGTAGAGTCTTACCATTGACCATTACTGGAAGGCAAGAACCTCGATTTAGCGAAAAAGTTATATGTAATCTCTTACCTTCATTAATTTTGATTCTCTGTTTTTAAACCAAATAATCTCCAGTTGAAGTAGATAGTCTTGTATACATTGTGTTGCAATTTATTAAATCTTCATGGACTGCTAAGATTGCCATCACCATCAAAAGTGGCTATTTATTGTCAGAGCACTTACATGCAGATCTACAGTAATATAGAGTACTGATATATGCAACATATGTCCAAGAACACCTCTTTATGGATTTCCCAAGTTGATCTGGTAGAGATCCAGTAGGCTGTCTTCAAATGTAAGTTGAAAGAATATTTTGTCTAGGTACAATTGCAGTATAGTGTAAAAAAGAATGAGGCTCCAGATTCCTTTGCTGAATGTTACTAATAATTTAGAAAATTTGCAAGAAAAGGCTAACTACCACTAAAATTTTAAAACTAGCTACGTTAACTTATCAATGTATGCAGCAACTGTCACAAGACTGGAATAACCATAAAAATTAAAATATTTAGGAAAATCAAGTTGAGGGAAAACCAATATTTAGGAAAAATGAACAGGAATATATACTGTGAGTGTCGAATGCCAGGTGGTGAAGTGTGGTCCATTTTCGAGTTATGCGGCACTACAGCAGGCCACATTACATGGTGATGTGTAACCAGAAGAAGTGCAAAGTGTGAAGAGATGAATGTGTGTGGTGTTTGTGTGGTATAGTGTAGGGTATGAGCGATGATGTTGAGGCGAGGAAGGATGGAGGGGAAACCCGGTGCTGGCATTACCCTACTCTTGTGGAAAGACATCAAGAGGACTGCTAGTTTAACATCTCCATCTGACAGTGAATCATTTTCAACAGTGACATATGCCTTCATGTCACATGCACTGCTGAGAGGTTTGGGATTGAACCAGGTATATCTGGTGCATAGAGTAGCGATTAGAAGCAAGCAATGCACCACCTGTCCCAAATCCAGCCATTAGGGGGTGGAAGGCGGATCAACTGCCAACTGCACTACAGCAGCGGATTATGAACAGGAATATTACATTAAGAAGAAAAAGGTTTATGAAATATTGTTCGGAAAAAGTACTATTAGGAATTTTACATTAGGAAATATGAGGGCTTTAGATGGAAGAGCACCTGTGAAATTATAATAAACTTTTACTGTATATGTAGTTCTGTATGTCCACTTTAAGATTTCACACAAGAAGCAAGAATAAGTAAGTTATGTGAAATATGAATTGCGTTGATTTATTTCATGCTTGAGAGATAACATACACCAGTTTGTATATTACTAAATTATTACTAGTTTAATTAATTAAAATAATCTTACCACAATTTGGTTTCCCACGTGTGCGAGAATTTGCCATCTCTACTCCGTGTTTATCGACACACCAGCACATTCCTACTGAGGTATGACACTGAGTAGGACGGTAGTAGCCTTCGTCATCACAATCAGGGATGTACACCCCTTAAAACAATGAACACAAGATATTTATAAGCCATGATTATTATGTACATAATATACAACATATTACATACAACATGCCTATAAACCATTGAAACAAGTGGAGAAAGACACATATAGATAATATTAAGACAGAAGTTAGCGTGTTGAGTAAAATCAAGAAAATCAGAAATTTTTTCCTCTCGTCTTCTGTCCAGAAATGTAAAAATAAAAATTTATAAGACAATTATCCTGCTGGTTATATTATATGGATCTGAAACATGGGAAGAACATGATCTGAGTGTGTCAAAAACCGGAAGCTTATGAAAATAATCAAACCTTAAGAAAGATGAAAACAGGGACTGGAGAGAAGTGCATAATGACAAGCTTCATAACTGTTCACTTAATATATGGGCTGGACTTGTTGTGTGCATGGGGGAGGAAAGACATATCTAAAAAATATTGAGTGCGAGACCAAAAGGAAAGAGACCACTTGGAAGATCTAGATGTAGGTGGGAGGGTAATATTAGGATAGATTAAAGGGAAGCAGGATTTGCAATGGGCAGCTGGATGGAGTTAGCACAGAATAGGGTTAAATGGAGGACTCATGTAAGTGCGGCAATGAATCTCCAGGTTCCATAAAATAGAAGTAATTATTATATGCATATACTTATAACACAGTCATATTAATACGGGAGTAATAGAAAGAGAAATGTGAATTGAGACAAACAGTGTTCCCTTTATAAGTAAGAATGTTCTAAAAAAAAAAAATTGGATAAGAAAAATATGGTGAACTTTTTTTTTTTTTGTGGAGATACCTTAAAGTTTTTTATTGTTAGAGAGTTATTACTAGGCCAGAAAATAGAATTCCTTAGTAGGGTAGGAATTACTATTACGTATATTAGCTCCATTCTGGTTTCAGCATTCTATTAGGAATAGTTAAAGGGTCATTTCTACAATGCACAAAAAATACAATGGAAAAAGAGTAACACAGTGTAGGCTACAACATGGAGAAAGTACATTCCACCTTACTGATAATTACTTTTTTATGTAAATCATGTTCTTCCAATTTTGTATCTTCAAGATACAAGATAAAATAACATGCAACAAATTGTCAAACTCCATTCACATTTGCAGAGAAATGAGCAAAACGATATCCAGTGTTCTGATGTTTCCTTTACGGCAGATTCATCTAGATTACTAATCTAAGGAAAAATAAAATTATGAAAGATTCTGTAGCTTCCTGCAGTTTGCATGATTATATTGGACAACACAATGTCAAATGTTTTATGATAATGTACGGTAATGTTTATTCAAAATGAACTGACATTATGACCATACACAATCAAAATACTATCTTAGTATCCTAATAATCAGGAAGTTTACACAGTGAAGTATTTATTAATTAGAATTAATAATGAGATGGATAGTACACCGACTTCACTAAAATGGCCCACGAGAGGATGCTCATTTTGATCAACAAACAGAGGAGCATACAGGTGGAATCTAGCTGAGGATGTTTAGGGATGCCTAAACGAAACTGCAGTCCAGGTTACAGTAATTTTCAAATGGGAAGCGTTTTCCTTCAGCGCCAATCACGTGTACGAGCTAAAGGAGTACCGCTATCAGGAAGGGTCTTCCTTCCGTCTCGCCGTCTCTGATTGGACCGCGTATCTAAGCAAGAGGAAGAGCAAAACGCTTCCCATTTGAAAAATACTGTAGTGGCAATTTTAGTGAAGTCAGTGTACTATCCATCTCATTATTAATTCTAACTATCTTAATGTTAATTTGACCTTATACTAACCTAGAAGGTCCGGACTTATCCTTCTCTTGACAGCTGCACAGGGCCGATCAGTTTTCTCGAAGCAGCGACACCATTCATGAGGAGACACGAAAATGTCATGATCAGCATCACAAGCATCAAGGAAAGGCTTGATGCATTTCTCGCTTTGGTCATGCTCCAAGTCGTACAGCTCCTGTAGAGACAGCTGGTCATCAGCATCCAGATCAAGGTGCTGGAACATCCATCGCACCTCTCCCTTGCAGGAGCCAGGGAAATGAGCTGCCGAGACAAATCAAGACATTACAATATTATCAGATTTGGTATAGAAATATTCTGCCTTTTCAGAAGTCCTTGTAAAATTTCTTGTGCTTTCTTGGACTGCAAAAATGGTGAGGAACTTCAATAATGTTAGTTCCCGCTTAACACTGATGTATTTTGATAGGCATAACCACATTATTTCATAAAGCCATTACAATAAGCTGTGACACTACAGTATTCTGAAATTTTATGAACACTTAAAGATAGGCTTGCCAGGTTTCTGAAACGTTCAACCAGGACACCGGAAAGCCCCCCAGCATTGTGGGTATTCAAGGGTACACACCCTTGGTGGGTTTTTAGAGTGTTTTAGAGGGTAGTTTATTCTCAATGCTATGAATAAATGGTTACTGATTAGGAACCTAAACCAGGGGTAATAATAAATGACATAAGCATATAAATTTAAACATTTTATTTCTAACATGTTAATATTTAAAAGTTACTTAAGTAAGAAGAAAGACTTTGAATGAGGAACAAAAATTTGAACAATATTTACATGTACTTTTCATTGGCTAGGACATTTTTTAGAAAGTCTTTTTTGGTTTTAATCTTGTTGTAAAAATCTTCACAAGCTCTCACATTGCGCATGGTCACAATTGGCAAGACAAGACAATACGATGACAATATTATTTATTAGCAGAGCATCACTTTTCTATAGTTTCCACTTTTCGTACAGTACAGAAATAAATGACAAAGTAATTATCCTAAATAATCCTTCACAGTTATTTTTAGACTTTTTTGATCATCTAGAACATCAAATTTAATTTTTACTGGGACGTGAAGTAAACCGGCCGGAACACTGGGATTTTGCGTGAAAACCGGGACTGTCCCAGTCAAACTGGGACGTCTGGCAAGCCTACTTAAAGAGCAAATACTAGTAATTAGGTCCATATTTATAATCACATAATAAAATGCTTAAAAATATATGCCGATTTTACAGAATATTCTGGAAATTAACAATGTTAGCACTGTATATGATTTACTGAACATGTAGGTTATACTGTAGCTTTAGCATAGCCATACAGGTTATAATAAGAGAGCACAGTAAAACCACTTTCAAGCTGTAAACTATCTGTCTGCAAATTCATTAATACTAGCATGTAAATAAACATGGGGTGTTTAAAATGAAATGTAGGCTACTCATATTAAAGTTGAATGTAGTTTTAACATAAATTTTAGCTTCAAAGTTGATTGCTAGCATCTATAATTTATTTAACTGTTAAGAACTTTTCACTGAATGAATCCTATAGGGCTTTGAATTGTTCGGTTTGACTTTATAATATTTTTAAATTAATATTTTAGCTAAAATACTTGTTGAAACTTAACAATATGCAAATTAGTCAAACTGGAGTGAAAAAATCTTTAAATTGATGCCTCACAAATACATAATGACCCAATATTCACTTTGGAAAGTGTAATTCATTTACTTGGTATGTGGCAGTTCAACTGTTGATTGGCCGAGAGCCAATCAAATGCTTGAGGCCTTTGAACATTGCAAAATGTAATATACAGGGTGTTACTAAATAACACCGAAAAATTTACCTGCATATAGAGGCGACTTAGACAAGCAACTTTTATTAGGAGATTTTTGCTCTACGATGTAAAATGTGTATGCTACAGGGCATTAAAGTCATTAAAATTTGGTGCTCATAACTCAATAATGTAGCGAAATAGGGTTAAAATGTTCATTAAATTGACTTCATGCCTTCCTAGTGATCGATAAAAACCTGACTCTTAATCATTCGTCAACAGTGTTTACATAATCTGCAATATTCACAGACTAATCACATGACTGGTCGCCACTGCATTAGTCTTTTTTTTATTCACAACTACTGACTACAGTGTTAACAACGAAGTTCCTTTGTTTTGCATTTTTTTCTAATGTCAGAAGTCAGTGGCGGCCAAGCCCTGGGAGATTTTATGCTGTAACAGGAAAAATTGAATCCACAGAGCAAAAATCTCTTAATAAAAGTTGCTTGTCTATGTCCCCTCTATATACAGGTAAAATATTTCGGTGTTATTCATTAACACCCTGTGGAACACTGTGTGGGAAATAGTAAGCCTATGAAATGGCTTCGTTCTTCCTTAAAACAAAAGAAACAAAAGAAAACAGGAAACCTGAGCAACATGAAGTATTTAAGGCATTTAGGCTAGTTTTCAAATAAATACCAAGTAGATGTATACAGTTAACAGACTTGAAGATTTCCCCTCCCATCTCAGTACAGTGTACTTTGGTGTGAACAGCCTTTAGCATATCCAGAAACCTTAAGTAACCTTCTAAGTAATCCAATAGAGACCCAAGACATTGCTAAGGTTTCTCATCCCTTCACTTGCACTGACGGTGAAGATCCTTCAACAAAATATCGGATCTTGTCCTCATTTTGCTTGCTCAACAAGTTAAAGATAAAACAATTCTCATCACATAGCTATTCTTGGAAATTGTCTGATTAACTGTAGAGAACACTTCAGATTGGAATTTATTAATAACATATTATCTAAATTACTGTGAAGTTGGAGATATTTAGGCTCTAAAAAAATTAGTTTTAGGCACCTAAAATAGGCTTTTAAAACAAGTAAATAGGCTTTTAAAAGAGAAAATAAGCACTTAAAATATACTTTAAAAATGTATAAATAGATAGAAAATAGACTATAAAATATTACAATATACACTTAAACTGTAACATGGTCTTTTTTTTACTGTAAGAAAAGTGGTATATCTATTCTTAACAGAATTAACTGCAAAATTAGGCATCACGAACTATATTCACTTAAAAAGATGTTCTTTCACTGGTGACTTGACACAGTAGTCCTTCCCCCTTAATCCTTCCCCTCCCCTGTCAGTCAGCATCCCATTAGCGACAATTGTTTGGAATAATCAAGTTTCTGTGAAAAACCCACCTATGCTGTTCTGCTTTTCATTGAGGTATGTCCACTATAAGATTTTAAAAATTACAGAAGTTGAATTTTATTTTAAATGAACAAAATAGGCATTTTAGGCACCAAAATAGTGAAATAGGATCTAAAGGTCCAAATAGGCATTTTAGGGCACTATAAAACTCTATAAATGTAAGTGATTAATCATGAAACATCCACATATTTAAAAAATTTCATGTTATTTCATAAGGAACAAAATAGGCATTTGCCTTAAAATCCCAGGTCTAGTGATAACTGATAAGGGGCAAGAAGCATGAAATTTCATGATATAAATTTAGGTTCTTGTAGAAATTTCTAGAAACAAGGAATTCAACTTTAGAATGCCTTTTGTTTGGGGACAAAGCACATTGTTTAGTCAGGGAAATAACAATAAGTCCTTCTGATATCATGTTTCAACGATATCGGAGTTACAACGTAGGTTGTGACCGAATAATATTGCTTCAATGTTCATTTGTTCATGATGGAGGAAGGAAAATCATGGACTCTTTCAACATGGCTAGCAAGGGAAATGGACGTATTTATCTATACCACAGTCATTGTCTGCAGTCAACTGAAAAGAATAGTTAAAATGACCAAAATCCCCTTGATGAGGTATGTTTGCAGATATATGCAATATGAGTCGTAAGTTTATTTGCTTTAATGGGCAATAACGCCAAAGTGGTATTCTTTTTTATGCAAAATAACACCAAAATTAACTTTACTTTTATAATGAAATTTAACATTTTTATTTATTTATTTATTTATTTAACATCCATTACACCTTATATTGATTGATTGGTTGATTGATTCAATATGCTAATCAGTTATTAATTTAAATGGGAAGCAAATTTTGAGTGTTACATTTTCTTCCATTTTCAATAGAAGCCTGACACGGAACAACCATATCCTCAATACTGTGTTTTACACATTAGGAATCTATTCAACACAATCAACAGAGTTCTGTATATACAACACAATCAACAGAGTTCTGTATATGCAGAGTGCTTCAGAAAAATGTATACACACTTTGAAGTGACATAGAACATCTATTTTCCGTTCTATAAGGTTAAATTTCTGGAAATGGAAAGCTTAAAGTCCAATTTGAAAAATAAATGACTTTCTGATGAAAGGTGATTAATGTTCAAATGTTCAAAATGGTGGCCTTCAACATCAGTACATTTCTGAGTATGAGTCACCACTAATTCCGTACATCGTACCAAAGTGTCCAAAGAGATTTCTGCGCACACCGCTTGAATCTCGTTCCAAAGTGTGTCTAGGTTACGTGGTTTACGTTTGTACTCCTAATCTTTTACTGTGTCCCATAAAAAGAAATCCAGTGGCTTAAGGTCTGGAGAGCATGTCGGATACTCGATTGGCCCCCCTGCATCCTATCCACTGCCTTGGCAAATTTCGGTCCAGGTATGCTCGTACATACCTATGATAGTGGGGCAGGGCGCCATCTTGTTGGTAATAAAACCGTAATAATGCACGAATGGCAGGGAATATGGAATCAGCAAGCATTGTTAGATACTTTTCATTGTTGGATGATTATGGCACGTTTGTTGGACGGTTGTTGAATCTATTCTGCTGCCATCTGTTGAAGATATAACATTACTTTCTCCCAGAAATTTAATCTTGTAGAATGGGAAATAAATTTTCTATGGCAGTTCAAAGTGTGTATACATTTTTTTGAAGCATTCTGTATTTGCTACTCTACTCCCATTTTTAATTATTCAATTTGTTCAGGGAGACAAACCTTTGCCCTTGTTGTGGGTGCGACGGCGCTTAGCTTCAGCCATCACAACAGAGAACCAGTCCAGCAGACGATTGCCCATGGCCTGGAGAGCAGACGGAGGACAGTCCTTGCTCCAGCTGTTGGATGAGATGTGGTTGATGGATGGCTTTGTGTCGAGCACTTCATTGTAGCCTCTCTGCCGGTCCTTGTCGTCTGAGTAAGGAGGGTTTGTGGCGGCATACAGGTCCTATTAAAAAGCACAGTATATACATTACCATTATATTTTAGAAATTGGATACTTAAATCAATTTCAGCATTTCACTTTTATGAGGTCAGAAAAGGTGTTGCAAAGCTATAGCCAGGGGTAGGATTCGTTATGTACTAAGAAGTGGCTTTTTCTACAAAGTATTGTGTGTGAGCTTCGAAGCTCCACTCCTCAGCATGGTCACTGTGACAGCAGCCAATGTAGGTCCAATGCAACTGGTAGGAGGAAGGAAAGAGCTTTTTAATCTCACAAAATAAAAGTAATAGGTAAGAAAATTGTGCTAATTTTGAAAAGGGATACGTAGAAGTGTTGTCCTCCATTGCCACATTTCAAGAAATTTATGACACTTTCGTAAACATTTAGGAGTACATTTAAACCTATGCACATAAAAAATTTTCCATGAATCCTGTCTAAATTGATTCTGATGCTGAATATCTCATCCATTACATCAATCTTCTTCAAAAGCCTTTATAGTACAGACATATTTCAGAAAAATTGATAGTTGAAAAGGACATGGAAAAAATAATATCCTGGTATTCCAATCCCAGATAGCACTCTATATAAACTTGTGATTAATTTTAAGGAATAAGGTTATATGTCGAGTAAATAACCATGAAAATATCCACCTGTGCCATTCAAAAGATTAATAAATAATTACTTATTAATAATCTTTTACCTTTTTATCTTGAATTAATTTTGAATGTGTCATCTGGTCCATCACCCGAAAACAGTTGGACCACTCTGCTCTATATAAAAGGCATAATGACGTAATGGTAGGTCAGATGAACTTTCAATGGGTATGTATTTTAATAAATTCCATGTGCACTGACGAGGGAATGTTGATTGAGAGAGGGCTTGGTAGATAGAGAATGCTGAACATCCCTTGCTCGAACTTTATTGAGCTCCACCTCATATGTGGGGAGGGGAAAACAGTGAGCTTATAATATGATCTCAGCACGGCAGTCAAGAGCCTCTCACTACTCATTGTCAGCCAGATTCTAACAATTTATAATACATAAGAGGGACGGTTTAATTGATTACTAATTGCAACAAGATTTGGTACGAAACTCATATTGTTTTAATTTTATATGGCGCGCACATTAAAGACTGCTTGCAATTAGATCCATGCAGCATCAAAGTAAAGTTGAACAAAATGAGAGAAATAATTCCATGTCTGAAAAACAAGCAACCTCCATATTATGTCTTAGGCCACTGGGATATTTATATATACAATTTTTTGTTCACAGAAATTGTTGTTTATGTAATCTATCTATCAATTTAAAATCTTAAGTAGCCACAAAATAAAAACTAAATGTCAGGTACTAAATAATTCTTCTATCAACAAATAGTGAAAATTTTGTGTTTTAATAATACATAGTTTGAAGCAATCAGGCTGCAAGTTTTTAGTAATTTTTTCCTGTGAAATGTAAACAATAGGCCTATCCCTTCAGTTCCCAACCGCATAATCAGTTCTATCGATGAATGCAAACATGCTATTTAAAAAAGCACATTATCAAAATTGGTCATTACTTCAGTAATGGTTCATCGATTTGGTCCAAAATCAATAAGATTCTTCCTATGGGCTTTATAAGTGTCTATACTAAGTTTCATGAAAATCTAATAAAACGTATATAAGTTATAGTGTGTTTAGACACACGGATGGACAGACATTCATTTTTCCGGTTTACCAAGACAATTTCAGATATTACCATTCTTGCATTTAATAAATAAATAAATACCCTCCACTGCACCACTGAATACGTGGACATCCCACTAGAGGGATAACAATAATTACTGAACTTAATACAGTAGTTGAGACCTTCACATTTATCTAGAATCTGAACCACAATAGGCTTCCTGGGTGCCTAACTTAACAGAAAATGTCAATGGTGAAATCAGAAACCTATCCAAGTTCTGTTCCGACTTCCGAGCAACCTGGGTGAACAGCTTGAAAGTAACATGACAACTAGAATACAGGGGATCTTCTGATTTTATCAAAGTACCGTAAATGCGTTACCTAACACTGAATTGGCCTAACCCTTTCTCTTTCCAGGATTTTAAAAACTGGCTAAAAGAATTAATAAAATCAATTAAACTGATGTAACAAAGTGCCAGAATGCATTTGTTTAATCAGTGATAAGTGCAATTATGATATGCAGAAAATAAGTTATTTTTTAATCAATTTCTGAGTTAAGCTCCAGATCGATTCATTAAGCTGGGCTTACGGAAGAACAAAGATCAAGTTTGATAAGCATATGTGAAGGAATATGTGGGTAGTGTTATTTGTCAAAGCTACCTGTATTGCAACTTCAAAGCCTTATATGAACACTGTAGAACAATATGTTGCCATGAGAACTGATTTGCATTTGATACGTTCTTTGTAATATATTACCATAAAATAGGCACTAAATTGGGCATTACTCCGGTACCGGTCAACCGATTTGGTATAATACCAATAGGCTTTATCCCATGGACGTTATAAATATGTATATCAAGTTTCATGAAAATCCGATAAAGCATATTTGAGTTACCGTGCATACAAACTCACAGACAGACAGACGGACAGACATTTTCCCGTCCCCCACACAATTTCGTAAAGTACCATTCAGGTACTTAATAAAATCAGGTAAACTGATATAACAAAGTGCCAGATGGAGTTAACAGGCCACATTTAAAAAATTATTGAATATTATACCACAGATTCTTGAGAAAATGTGATCAGGATATGTGAAGGATTAAGTGGGAGAACAAGAATATTAACAGACGAATTTACAACAATTACTCACATCAAAAATATTCCTTTATTTTTGCAAAAACATCTGAAGGCATAAAAATATGCAGTCAAAAGCTTTCAAAGTTTTTTTAATGGTAAAAAATTAAACAGTAGAACTTTCTAGAATTTTCCATCTGTTTCAGGCTAGCTGATAGCAAATTTCAAGTTTCTAGCGCATGTGAAGTGAGTAAAAATCTATGTTAATGAGTGGATGATTTAGACTGTCATAGCTTGGAATGACGTCATGGTTATCCAGCCAGTTTTCCATACTTAGAGGATAGCTAGGGACACCAAATTTTGTATGCTTATGACAATTGGATATGCCAAATTGTTACCAAATTTCAGGACTCCAGCTGTTCTATAATTGTATGTATGTATGTATGTATGTATTTATTCACACTGCAATTGGGCTTTGCCCGGTGGCAGTGGTATCAATTACATTTACATTACAAGAAAACATTAAAAATTAAGAACATATTAAAAATTATTACAGATATCCATTTTAATAACTAATAACCTAATATTCCTAACAAATTATGGAATTAAATAATAAATTAAATAAAGAAATTAAATATGAGTTAATGAAGAAAAATACTTAAATACATGTCAAATTAAATATAAAAAAAATTATATAAATATACTACATATCAAGTATAATAATCATACACTTCTAACTAAACAGATACAAGTTAAAATAATTGATTATATAGCTTAGACAGAAATAAAAGAGCAGAGAGACTCATATTAAACAAAGTGGCTACACGGAATCTAAATTACACATTTTAACTTTCTTTTGAAGGTTCCTAAGGAAGGACAGGCCGTGAAAACCTCTGCAGGAAGTTCATTCCAATCATTTATTGTTCTGTTTAGGAAAGAGAATTTACCTACATCTGTTCTTTGCTGTACGGTTTTAATTTTGAACTCATGATCGTTTCTTCCGTAATAGGTTGGATTTTTTTTTCGGGTTGTTATATCAGCCTATGCTTTTTGTCCCGTATATGCCCTGTACAAGGAGCATAACCTGGCTTGCTTGCGCCTTGTTTCTAATTTTTCCCATCCTAATTCTGTCACAAGTTCTTCGCCATGGTCTCTTTTTCCTTTAACAAATTTAGCCGCCCTGCGCTGGATCATTTCAAGCGATTTGATTTGATTTATTCTGTAGGGGTCCCAGCAGGCTGCACCATATTCCATTAATGGCCGTTGTGTCAAACATTACATAATGTGAGGAAAATATGCAAAATCGACTTAGGATAAAAAAAAGCAATGGAGATACGACAAAAAGACATAGGACTAAACTTGTAGATCTCCCAAAATCCGTTACTGCTGGTGCAATCGGTTTTTGATATGACTTACCGTTTAGCTTCTATAAGCCTCCAGAGAAGGTCTATACAGACCTTAAAATTGCGCCCGCCATTTTAAATGTTTTTCGGGGGTAAAAAGTTAAAAATCGAAACATGTTGGAATATTCCCTATGAGTTGTAATAAGTTGTGTTTTAGGCTAAAACGCGTTGTTTAGGAGTTATAAGGAAAAGACTACAAAAAAAAACCAAAGTTCGAGGTTTTTCGGCTGCCCCGAAGTTCGCACAGGGTTCTCGAATTGGAAACCTAGGATTCTACGCCACAGAATACCCACATACAACATATTAAAAAATCATTAACTTCGGACCTTTTTCCAGGTAAAAGTACCTTGGTGACTGGACTATGGCTGCATGGGCTGTGGCAGAAGCTTGTTGGCGTCTGTTACTTTTCTAAGAAAGGGGGCAAGATTATATTCACATATCTGGGGGCGTCAATTGTTGCCTCGTAAAAAATGGGCCCTATAATTCGTTGCTCATGGATCACCATAGGTCTAAACCAATTCTTTCGTCAAGGAGTACTTCATGAACAGGGCCCGGATTCTAATGACATGTCATCTTTTTATTGATGCTTCTTTGACACTGCTAACTTGCAGATAAATCCTAATCATGGCCTCTAGATTATAGAAATGCATTTTTATTAGGCCATTTTTTGTCATTTTATGGAATTTTATATTTTTAGGGCTTTTTTTCAATTTTACGTCATTATTTTGTCATTTTCTTGCATTTACATTGATATATTAACTTTTTTCGTCTAGCTAGCATCGTCGCCAGCGGTGTTGCCTTTGAAGTGTTGTATGTTTAATGCAAGAAGGACACACTCGGTGTTGAAGTGTTGGCATGTCTCAGTCAGAAACGAGAATCAAAGAAACGCCAAAATTCTGTATTATATTACTGTTGTTATTAGATTGACATGGCACCAGAGTCTACCACCTGCTTGGATTTGAGAGTGCAGACTACTGTTTACCCTCAATAAACAATAATATAATCCGGCAGACCGGAAAAGGAAATGCCGAAATTTGACTCGCCACTCGCCAGTGCCTCAGTGCCAGTATAAATTTACTTGAGGAGAGAACGTTCACAACAGTATTAGTTAGCAGAGTGATTTTATTTTTTACTTTTTACCATATTTATTTTCAAGTATGGACCCTTTTTTTTTGGCGGATGTGGAGAGGAGCTTCTCCATGAATAAATGTATCCTTTCAGACAATCGGAGTTCATTTACCTTCGATAATCTCCGTATGCTGACAGTGATTTACCGAAATCCTGATTATGGTAGGGTTTAAAAGTTTTTTTTTTCCATATGGGTAATATTTAAATAAATTACTAGGTTACTATAATGCAACATTTATGTAGGATCTACTTTAAAAATAGTTTTCTTACTTTTCTTCTCAGATGCTACAATCAAGAACAAAGAACAAAGTTTTTAGACCTACAACATCCTTTCTGCATTTACAGTTTTTACAATTATAAATTAATTAGTCTGTAACATTGTGTGTACAATAATAATTTTTATAAATAAAATATAAGTTATTAGGCCATTCTTTATAATTATAAAGTCATTTTCTTTCAAATTCAGGGTCATTTTATAGGTCATTTTTCAAACAATTTTAGGTCATCAAAATTCAGGCCCTATTCATGAACAACATTAGTTTTGCAAGAGCTCCAATAACGATTATTTTTTGTACACAATATCCATGAAGGTGGAACCAGGCATCGTCCGAGCGTAGCATGACCTTGATTTACAGCCTAATGAAAAAAACACCGCGCAGCTGGTTCACAGTTCATTGGGTCTCCCTGTATTACTCCCCTCCTGCACATAAATGAATTGCTTTTTATCCCTTACAAATTGCACTTTCCGCTTACTACAGAACATGAGCACATTTAGCTTCATGTTGAAATTGTTACCTTTGCAAGCATGTATAACTCACATTGGATATGAGATCTAGATTGCACAGGCATTGAGAAGATGTCGATAAATCGATATGACACAAATGATTGGAGCTGCATATTATGAAGTAGGAAATGGAAGTAGTAATGCGATTTTAATGAAGCGCTCGCTTCCTCCCTGAGGAACTAAGAATTGGAATGAGATGAATCAATTGGATAGAGAGAAGATAGAGTAACTGGTTGAAGGAAACATGTCAAGAATTGGCAAGTTCGCTAAAAAGAACTCAGTAACAACAATGAATAAGAAATACTATGACCACATTAAACAATCTTATACTTACCTCTTTGTGTATAAAACACCAAGAAGATTTTGTATTTAATGCGTTACTTAATTTACAGTATATTCTAGATCATGAACTAGTTATAATTTCTAAGAACTGTAGGCTACAAAATACATTCATCAAGTAGGCCTATAGTACAAATTATTTCTTTTCCGCTAACGAAACTATGATTCCTTGGTCCACCCAATGAGGCTTTTCTTTTAACACGAAAATGTGTTTCTAAATGAATATGAAAAGCTCTAAACATATAGGCAGGAGAGCTGATATAAACACGCTACAGCAAACGTAGGCCTATACTCATCATTTCACACCAATTTTTCCTAATTAAGCAACCTATGTGGTTAAGATTACTAAAAAAAACACAATCACCAGTCTTGCAACCTAACGCTACTTAGGGAGAAGTCTCTGAAATTTGGGCAAAATCTTTGGATTTTGCTAAAGTAAAAAATAAATAAATAAAAGACATATTACCGAAAAGAGACTCTCGCAATATTAGGTAAAACAACTCAATATTGGTCACAGCATTAGGAAGAACAGTACACTTGGTATATTAAACCGGTTTGGCTTGTTGAACCAAGTATATAAATGTGAATTAATCTATATCACACCTCTTGCTGTCTAACTCTTAATTTTTAGAATAATACGAGTATTTTGAAAGCTTTTCATAAATTATGAATGTATTAATTTAATAATTTTTAATTGTGAAATATCAACATAAAAGCAGAGTTTTTAATCATTTCAACAATAGATTTAAGCCTGTGGAAATTGGGATGGGAATTGCTGCTTTCGTTATTTCTTAAGCTAATCAAAATGGCTTCTCAGAGTGCACCGAAGTCTGGTTAAAATGAGTTGCGATATTTGGTCCAGTACCGGTTGCCACATAGAATTTTTGGTTCAACCGGGACGCCCTTCTACTAAGAAACTCGTAAAGAAATATATAGGCTACAAAGAAAGCTCGTGCGTTCTTTTTATGGCTGGGCCGGAGATGCGTGCTCGGCGCCCTGTCGTCTACACCAGGCGGTTTTCCGTTCATTCAACTCCCGCGTAACTTACTCATGTATAGCAGTAAAAAGCACGCAATAAAAACTACTTTTATGATGAGTTATTAGCCTTTTTATAAGTGATTCTGTATTGACACATTAGGACGTTTCTTTTTCGCTTCTTGAGTTTAGCAACGTAGTGCAGTTGACCTTAACTTATTAACCAGACATCTACAGTATTTTTCAAATGAGAAGCCATTTCCTTCACCGCCAATCACGTGTACGAGCTAACGACGTGCCGCTAGCAGTAAGATTTTTTCCTTCCGTTTTGCCGTCTCTGATTGGACCGCGTATCTAAGCAGGAGGACAAACGGCTTATCATCTGCAAAACACTTTAACAGTTTCTACACCTGGAACTAGAATGCCAATAAATTTCTCCTGAAATTGTCTATACATGTGTGTACATAAGTTTTTACATAAATATTATTCGTTCAAGCGTGAATATTTAGGTAGGCATTTCAATGAACTAATAACAAAAGAAGAACAGGAATAAAAATAATAAAAAAGTGTTGCCCAGAGGATTCCAGAGTTTAGACATTCGGCACGTGAAGGTGGTAAGGTTGTCAGCCTTAAGCACCGGCCATCTTTACCCCCAAGGGTTGTTCCTGGTACTCATTTCTGTTAGAGGCTGAGTCGACCCCAGGGCCATAGTGCCACCAGAAGGATTAGACCAATTGAAAAACTCCAATGACCTCATCAGGGATCGAACCCGCGACCTTCCGGTTTGTAGCGCAGCTCCTCAACCACTACGCTACGGCGTACCCCCTAATAATAATAATAATAATAATAATAATAATAATAATAATAATAATAATGTAATATACCGTAATTCACACAGAACACATATATTTTAATGAATGTTCACGTTTGAGAAGCACAACTTAGTTTTCAAATACAACTGACAGCTGACATAGCTTAGCATAGACGCGATTTCCGGCCCGGCCATAAAACGGACGCACTGTATATTAAGTAGACTTCGGACTTTTAGGTCGCTAAAAATGCTGTTTTAGGTACCTAAAATAGGCTCTAAAAATTGGAAAATAGGTTCTAAAAATCGTAAAATAATCTCTTATAAAATCGATAAGTTGCCAATTTTCTGAAATATCTCAATTGCAATGCAGAATATTATATTTATTGAAGTCACCGTTAATCAATAATCATGACAAAACACAGATATAGGCCTATGGTACACAGAATTATATAGACCTAGTACTAGGGCCTGTATTACTACCATAAAAGTGAAAACTAATCCCTGCGAGCAGAAGCTACATACGCTAGTATCCCTCAGTGATTCAGAGAACTACTCGTACTTTTTTTGTTTTGTTTGTTTGTTTGTTTGTTACTGGATGGGAGTCGGGAGAAAAACTACATTTTCTTGGGAATTCCTAGGAATTTTTCTACTGAAGACGAAACCTTCCCTACTATTTAACCACGTCACAAATGTGTCATGTACTGCACATTCCGAGCTAAAAATTTAGTACGAACTGAAAATAAATGCTAGAATTTATAACAAAATAATAACTTATTTTGAACTTTAGAGGAAAAACAAGCAAAAAGGCAATATTAGGCTATAACGTAAAAATAGGCCGTTTTAGGTGCTATAGAAGTATCAGTTTTAGGCACAGTCACTTATAAAATATGCATATACAAGTTTTCGTCCATATATCACTTAAGGATTAAAATAGGTTTTTACCTAAAATCCGAAGCCTAATAATGACCAACTTTGAAAACACATCAGTGTAATTCCAGTATTCCCTTGGTAGCAGAAGGATAATATGGGGATGTATTGTGAAAATGATGACGTTTCTTACCTTATTGTATTTTGTGTACTTTATGTACTTGTAGTGCTTGTTTTCGTACTTGAAGTCCTCTGGAGTAAATGTATATTTGTCTTGTGGCATTCTCAGCGATTTGTTGCTGATGTTCTTATTGAACTGCTGTTGTTGCTGTTGCTTCTTCTCTTTTTCAGCAGTCATCTTATATTTATTCATAAGATTATTCAATCTCTCAGACTGTCGCTGTTTCTTTCGCAGGTGGAGTTCGCCATCTGGATCACAAATATAACTCTCAGAATGCACATTTCTATATTGCTATGGAACTATTTTTATATAGACACACTAAAGGATTATTTGAAATATATCATTTACCGAATTCCAAGCGTGTCAAATTTAAGAAATCTTAAATGGACAGACATAAATGGAAATTTAAGAAGTAAATGATTTACCATCTTTGTCAACATTTCCACTGATACTGTCCAAACACTCTTCCTAATTTATTAAAAATTTAATACCCAAAATAGCTATTTCACGTACAAATTTCAATTTTATCTTAGCTTAGCCGTTCATCTACCCAATGCTTAACAAACGCACTCTAATATACATTATGAATACTTTAAAGTCATGATGGAATAAGGTTGCCTACTCAAATGGCAAACCATGAATATGAAAACTTGTTTAATTTTCATTTTATACCTATTGAGAAATGGGAAGGAAAACTGTTTAATAGCAAACACGTTAAGAGTTTCACTTCTGATGCCTTCAGCAAATGACGCAGAATTAATATCTGCAATAATTCCACTTAAGACTATTTCCTTCTATTCTTACACATTGATAAAATAAAACAGTTCTTACTGAATCACTGGGCGGCATTAATATAGTATAGATCCCGCAAGTAATCTGTGCCGATTACCTACGACATTGCATTATGTTTTCGTGGGGACTGTGGCGTCGACTGGCCTGCTACCTATCTCTCTCGCACAACAGCACCTCCCTTTCTATTTGTAAAGGCCAAGCTACCTCTCTCTCTCTCGCACAATAGCATGCCTCCTTCTAGCGAGTAACGGTCGTCATCGGCACAGATTTCGTGCGAGATCTTTAACCTGACAGTATATTGACGAACAGCGGAACCAATGCCATTCCATACAAAATAGTCGGTTAAATAACACTTTCAAACCCTTTCTAATTTTTAAATACGTTATTATACATAAACATGGCTTGAGAGTACTTTTATACATTTTTCAATGAAAATTCAGTTTCTATAAGCATATAAATTATTCTGTTCATAGAGAATGCACTCATATTCATTAATTTTTCTTATTAAAAATGGAACTATTTGTTTTCAAGCGGAAATATATAATGGAACATATTTTTTTTTATGTCTGCCATCTGTTCTTGTTGATGTAGGGGAATTTCGCCTAGTACCGATCACCTAGTTTTTTTTTCGAAATCAGAAGAAAATAAAAAGGTCAATGGTAAATCTACTGAAGTTAAAAGAAGTGCCAAATACCATTATAAAATCTATCTTGAAGGGAGTTTAACTGCCAAAAAATGTAATTCACCCAAAAAATAACTGTTTCCCAGTAGGCCTACCGGACAGGTATAGAAAATTACATTTATTTTTTAAATGAGAGACATTTTCAATTCTAGAGATATTGTGATAACTTCATTTAGTATTTTTGGAGAAGTTAACAATAGCAACATGCACATTTAAATTTGACAATGTTAAATTAAACATATTACTCTCTTAAATCTTGATCACCAAATATAACTTCTTAAAGAAATATAACTTATTGAAATATTGTTTTAAGACTTCTTTCAATTTTGTCACGCGCCATTGAAAGTCCGGTATTATTTTTTACACTGATATGTGTAGATATAATTTTATTACGACGAAGCAAGTAGAATTAGTAACATGTTTAATTTAAAGGGACATTATCAAGACAAGTGTCTGATATTTCCCCATTCTTAGATGCCAAGCCACGACCTTTATTTTATACAGTTCAACGATATTATTGTTATTAATGTAATATAAATTAATTAAAAAAACGAAGTTTGCCGTCCAGAAACATAGAATTTTGCACTGATTACCCACCGACAATTACATCAGCAGCTCATTAAAAAACCCTAAATCTACTCTTAAGCTAAAGAATTTTTTCCCCATGTCATGTATCATGTTCATGAAAGGAACTTACCTTTGCAGGGGCAGAATCCTTTGCAGGCAACACGGATAGCCGTATGGTGAATACAATTGTGGTAGTCCAGTCGGCACAGAGAGCTGTATGTCCTGTTATCTGTACCACAGAGGAAAGTCGGCTTCACCACAGGGCAAGGGTTGCATCTCCTGCAAAAAAAGGAAATAATATTTAATACTTAAAAAGGTATTTATCAGAGCATGATGTATTTCACTGAATCACTGACTAAAAAAAGAGGCTTATATAAAAAAGAAGTGACAACTTTAAAGACCATTCGCTTCATCTCTGTCCACAATTATGGACAAGTTAGATATTGTGTTATCGACATCTTTAATTGACAAAAGAAAAGTTTCGATAAATTTAGATTCTGGCGTTTCAAATGAAATTCAAATTTTACGTCAACAGTAGAAACATAATTTACTTTGTTAGGGCCCCAAATCTTGTTCCTTTTCTTTTTTCAATTGTATACACACGCATATCGCAAATCATTTTTCTTATGTTCTCTACCCTTATCTTAGGGCACCATAGACGAAGTATTGTATTCGATTGTAAAATTCTGTGTCGAATTTTCATCTAAAATACACCTCCGAGAATGCAACTTCCAGAAATATAGGCCTATATTATAAGTAGGGCAAGGCATTTGATGATTTTTGCATCTTTTTTATATGAAAGTTAAAAGATAGCTCGAATATACATAAATGTGCATAATGAAATAATTGATTAAATAAGGGCAATTTGTTTTTGCATTATTTTGCTTCATTTTGCATTTTTCGTCATTTTCAAGATATAGGTCTTTTTTGGCAATTTTTAGGTCATTTTCAGGATTTTTAGGTCATTCTCGGCATTTTAGGTCATGTTTCAGTGGAGGTAGAGAGGAGCTTTTCCATGTACAAATCGTTACTTTTAGACAACAGACAATCGTTTTTATTTGAGAATCTCCGCCAAGTGTTCATAGTTCATTTTAATTCAGGTTTATTGTAAACACCATAGCAGTTTGTCTTGTAGCAATAGATATTTTTTCTTTCTTTTTAAATGGCACATATTTGCTAGGGGCAATTTGATGGGCATGCCAGTTCAGAAAGAATTTCTTTTTCGCTAAGGATGTCCAAGTAGTATAAATTTACTCACTTCTTTGGTAACAAAATAAGTTTGTTTTATAATGTAAATTTTGTATAATGCACTGTCATAAATTGTTTTAGCAATTTATTACTTAAAAACTAATTACAAGTAATAACGGTAAATGTATTGGTCTTTTTTAAATTTCGCGTCATTTTTTCACTATTTTTAGGTCATAAATGCATTATTTTTATTTTGCATTTTTTTTTTTTACTATTTTATGGTCATTAAATACCTTGCCCTAATAATGAGTTTTCGCATAGCTTTATAACATCATCTAAGTAGGGATCATCTAAGAAAATACTGTCTTTCACTCTTATTAACACTTTTTTAACTTCCGCTTAGCATGAAGGTGTCATGTGACTATATTTTACTATTGCGCTGCTGACTACAGATGAAGAGATCCTGTAATAAAAAGTAAGTTTAATGAGTTTCTTTAGGGTTCAGTCTCAAATATTTTAACCTATCACGTAATAAACCCAAACAATTGTTTATTCAAAGACTGGAATACCAGGCATACCTGACGGTAGGCAAACTATCAACGATACTAAATACAGAGTCTTGACATGAAATGCGGCTGTGTACTCTCTGGGCTCATAATAAAGGTGGGTGTTTCCATAACGTAGTTTGCGGGAAGTTAAGTACAATGTAACGGAATATAATACATCCAAGTACCTTCCAGGCAGCCCCATCTCTGGCTAACTCATTACTTAATCAACAACAAGTCGATCCATATACAGTATACCTAGGCTCCTACGCCGGTAATGAAGCTGCTTCTTTACATGGCTGTGTAATACAATCCTATAACAACGTGTAAATTGACTAATGTCCATCTAGAATTTTCTTTGACGAAAATCTCAACTGGAACGTTCAGATAACTAACATTATTTCTTTCTTTCTTTCTTTCTTTCATGCTTTTTCTTTCTTTCCTTCTTTCTTTCATTCATTATTTCTTTCATTCATTCATTCATTCATTCATTCAGTCTTCCTTTCTCCCTCTTTCTTTTTTCTTTCTTTCTTTCTTTCTTCTTTCTTTCTTTATCGTAGTTTTACCTCTCCCTTTTAGGATTTAAGCGACCCAAGCCGCCTGGGCGTTACAGGGCCGTTACCTGTCGGGAGAGGTATTATCTTTGGATCACATACATACTTTTTTGACCAGACAAGGACATGGAGGGCCTCCCCGGATGAGTGATCAGCCCAATGCCAGGGCCACCTCCGAGACAACACGAACACATAGGACGAGACACACTATTCACACACTCACTCTAAACAAGGCGAGGATGGGATGAAGATGATAATAACGGCCAGATGATTTCTGGGGACCACAAGGGCCTAAAGTTACCCGACATTTGTCTCACAGGTGAGGGAAAACCCCGGGAAAAAAACCCCACCTAGGTAACTTGTCCCGATCAGGAATCAAACCCGGGCCTGCTGCGTGAGAGGAGCGGTGGACCTGGAATGTTCTAAAATAATTAAATAATTGCTTCTGAAATTCTTAATTCTTCAGGACGAGGAGGAAGGTTTTATATAATGACTGTAAAAAAGCTACTTCCATTATAAACACAGACTTATTAATAGTATAAACAAAATATCTACGAGTATATATTTATCAGAGATGTTAGAATGACAACTACATTTAATTCTTCGCAAAATAAATTTATACTTTTTTATTCAAAGCAGTCTGATTCTGAACTTCTGCTTACATTAGGTTAGACATTATCAGTAAGACCGAAGAAGGGGTAGTGAATAGGGTATGTTATCATGGGGAGTGTATCTATGACATAGCTGTTGGCAGTTATGAGAGCAGAGCTTCTCAAGTAGGCTTTCCTTTGTGCCCAGCTGATAAAGTCTAACGTAAATGTCGACTGCCAGGACATTTCAGAACGACGACGACGACCTCTTTTAACATCAGATACGAGGATACAAAATCACTTCAGAAACCAGATGTCCAAACAATTTTATTTCTCATAGTGAAGACTTGGAAAAGCAGTTGATATTGGGATGACAGTTTTAATGGAGTTTACTTTCTGCCTCTCTTCTGAAAATATCTAAATTTTACCTCTTAGTTACATCTATTTAATATATTACATTTGCCAATAAATTAATCTTCTTAAAGAAAATGCATTTTTTAATTTATTTTTTAAAATGTTCATGAAATTTTAATTACAATTTAAAAATTATCTAATTATTACAAATTACAAAAAATACAAATTATTACAAATATAAATAATACAAACACAATTATTACAATTACAAAAGAGTATTATTTACCCCGCATGAGCATAGCTCGTGTTCGGGGTCAGTTCAGTCATACTAAAATTATATTACAAACATTATATAAAAAGCAAACATATTACAGGTTTAGGCAAAAACAATAAGATTGCTCATATGAAATAAATACATGGATAATGATACGAAAAAAAAACAATTTAATATCAGCCTTTCCAAAACTGACTTATATATCCCCGTTTTTCTAATCAGAGCTATCCAGCGATATGGCTAAGGCGATAGCATATTGAGGCTCGTATCTGGGAGGAAATGGGTTCAAATACCGTGTCCGGCTATTTTAATTGAAGTCTGCCTTTTTTTCTCATTTACCAGCAAATTCTGAGATGGAATTTCTCCACTTCATTTCATTTTCACTTTCACTGTCACTTCATTTCATGTCGTCGACATCACTTTTTGCAAGACCTATATTACAACATTGCATCACGAAATTCCAACTTTAAAAGAAAAATGAGAGATAGTAGCCTATACTGGAAAAACTATGACACTGTGTAATTGAGCATCGTAAACGTGCAAGACATCTAGTATAAATTTACTGTAAACATCACAGAATGTTTCTCTTCTTAAAAAACCACGACGAAATGATTTGAAACAGGAAGTTCGAGTAACATGAAACGGAAATTAAATTTCTCTCTGCTGACGTAAAAATCATTACAATGAATGTCACCGTGTCTCTGACGATCGAAACCTACTTCATTTCTAAAAGAAGGGAAATAAACTCTGTTCACTTTTCCACGTTAACATGCTTCTGAGGCGAGAATTTAATTTAGAAGAAATAAAATCGCTTACATTTCTACCCTACAGTTTATGACCCTCATAAAGTTCCCTGCCTCGTATCTCCTGCTCCACTGTATTCAAAATCGATTAAAATCTACAATGTGTACTTATTTACTTTCGTATATTACGTAACACGCATTTAATATCCAACATTTTATATTTTTCTCAAGTAGTCCTATTTTTTATATGGTTTTGACATTGGAACTTTATGATCAATCATATATAGAAGTGAATAAAAATCTGTAAATAACTCTGCATGCTCTTCCCTTATTCACTAGCTAAATCGTGAAGATACACTATGTTAATCTTGATGTAATATTTGAATATAATACGAGGGATGGAGTGTAAGTCATGGCAACTACTATTTTTTTTTCTGAAAGTAAGGCAATGGCATAATGGGATGTATGTCATGGGAGAGTGTGGCATCTCTAGTATATGGACATTTGGTAGCATTGTCATGTAGGTTATACTTATAGAGGAGATGGTAATTTAGTTGAGTTAGCCGTCGTGCAGAATGGATATGACAGATGTGAAAAACATTTTGAAGTCAAAATATTCACTACCCGAGAGAGGAGTGCCAGATAGCACCACAAAGAGCAGATGGAAGCTTTGGGGAATAATGCCCATCCGTACCGAAAGGGATCATGGGGTGTTTTCATGCTTCCAACTACAACAATGCATTAGAGTGGCACGATGCAGTCGCGTATGGATGTTTATGGGTGTCTGTTTTCTTGACTGCCCTACATATTATCAGTTATCCCGTACATAAGAACAGAACTTGTACATGGAATTATTAAAATACATGTCCAATACTGTTGAGCTCGATCAATGAAATAAAATCAATAAATGTGTTAATGTAAAATAAATGCGATACCAGTTGCTCAACTATGATTTATTTTGTAATTCACCGCCTAGGCCTTTCGGTGTGCTTGGACCATCTTCAGGGCATCTTTTTGCTGGCTTGAAGTTCCAATAAATAATTAAAATCAAAATTGCATTTTGTCACATTTGTAAAATAAGATAAAATGTGACAAAATGCAGTTTTGATTTTAATTACTGGAACTTTAAGCCAGCAAAAAGATGCCCTGAAGATGATGCAAGCGCACCGAAAGGCCTATGCGGCGAATTACAAAATAAATCATAGTTAAGCAACTGGTATCACATTTATTTTAATGTATGGAGGTTTTGCAGTAGACAATGCAAGAAAGTACTATCTGCATTATACATACATTCCATTTGTATATTACAAAATTTTAAAGTGATCCAAATTTTCAAAATAAAAATAGTTATGGCTTGGGCTCCATCCCTCGTATATATAGGATGTTCAAAAATTCCACATCCACATCCAAACTGCTAGGGACGATATATGAGACTACAAGAAATATGTTTATAAAGTCATGGGTAGGGAACTCATATTTTGAGTCGCTCTCTAATACGTCCATACCGGCGCCGCAACGAAGTAAGGTGATCACTTTGAATATTTAGCCTATTGTAATTGAACATTTTTACTGACTAAAGTAATGAAAAACACTTCACTCTCAATCACACTCTCATCTCGTAAAACCTGTAATTGTTCGATGCTCAATCGATACGACTTCCGACCAGTGCTTCTTTAACAATACGTTTGTTTTAGCTTGGGTATTAGAGTTGTGAACACACTGTGTATGACAATCTGAAATGTGGCACAGTTAATGTATTCAGAACTTTCGATAAGTTTTTTTTTTTTCCCCCAAATTAATTTAGTATTTACGAGTATACTCCTTTGCGCATCGAGGCCATATAAGGAGCCTATACTGTTGGTCATGCTACTACTGACTGTCAGCTATTTTCTATTGTTGGTGTACTTTATATCAGTAAATTTCAACTGATATTAATTTAAATGCATATGATACAGGATGACATAGCGAGGAAGAGTCAAGTAATTATTCAATTCGGCATTTGCCTTTTCGGCTGGGAAAACCATGAAAAAACCCTTGTCAAATTGGCTTGTCACAGGATTTGAACCTGGGATCTCCCGAAAGGGAATCCAAGATTTTACCATTGATAAGTTTGTTGTACCTAATTTTTTTTAACAATACTTCATATTTCTTAAACTTACTTGCTAAGGATGAAGATTATCCTACAAGCATTCATTGGTTGCTTTGCAGAATTACTTACATTAGATAATTTATAAGATCCGTAGATGACGGCCACTAGGTCAGATTAGCAACAAATTAGATAGTCCTATACGCTATTCGTCTTCTTGATGTGGCTAGCTGACTGAAACCGAAAGTTCGGTAAGTTGGATCACCCGGAAGTTTGGTGTGGGAATTACACAAGCTCCAGGCCTTTGCAGTGGACAAGTGGATCCTTCCGGTCTGGAAGAGCAGGAAACCCCAAGTGTGGGGGCCATCAATACTCCTGCTCTACAGGATAATAGAAACCACCTCATTCAAATTCCGCAGATCGCAGCAACCTTAATATAATTTCATAGTTTTAGCTAGGTTATTTGATGAAAATTGAATCTTAAGTGGTTTCGATGACCTATTAGGATTATTAATGAAACTACAATATTGTTAAAATTCACTTTAAAATTGACAACAAGGGCTGAAAAAACTGAGACATAACCACATTCAGTTCAAAAGGATATACAAGTAGTTTTTGGTTTGTTTGTTTTTTAAATAAGTAATAGGCTATGGGTAGGTACGCTATAGCCTAAGTACTACTGAATTTGTTAGAAGAGGCAACGAACGATACTAAACGTGAGGCTTAGAATATGATGTAATGTTGAAATCAAAAGCATATTTTGAGTGAGATCAGATGTACAGGTAGGGAAAAAAAAAACGGACCGACTAAAATATCTAAGTTGCCGATATGAGCCACTGCGCATGCCTAGCGGCATTCACAGGATAGCAAGGAATGTATTTAAATTTGTTCTACAGCGATAAGATGCTTGAATTGAGAAATAATTTCACGTAATTTGCATTGCTTGTGAAAACAAACGTTTCCGTTACACCTCTTACATTTATTTACGTATCACAAGGCTCTGAAATCAGCTACAAGAGTCGGTCCGCTTTTTTTTCCCTACCTGTACATAATTATGACATCATAGTTTCGACATAGTGACAGTGACCTACAGCTTAACGTAGGTGGGTACCCTCTATGCTTCACTTAACGAGACATGTCAGTGGTGATGGTTGCGGTCACCCATCAAGTTCTGGACACAGCCAGCGTTGCTTACTGAAACTACCAGTAGACGAAAGAAGGCCTTTGAACAATTTAAGACTCTTATGAAAACGTATTTAATTATATGTAACTTCGAACGAAGCGAGCAGAATGTATACAAAACAAAAACTCTTCAATTATGAGACCACCAACAGATGGCAGTCATGACTAGGGCCCGAATATTTAGGTTTTTATAAACCCTATAAACCCTGTCATATAGAAGGCAAATTCTACATACGGAATGATATTTTTACATGTATTCATCTTAAATAAATAAATAAACGAAAATGTATTATTTGGTTAAACTATTCCGGGCTTTGTGGCCATGTTCTATCGGTTAAGATACCGGACGTTTGACCTGCGTCTACGGCAAGAACCCTCAGCGTCGTGGTCTCAAGCGAAGTCTCCTCGGAGAGATCTCATTGACTGTACTAGTTTTTTTTTCACATTAAAATAGTTTTATTCTACTTTTTACCATTTCAAGACAAGTTTGCTTCAGTTTCACTTTAATCAATACAATAAACACATTGAAATAATATATTTATTAATTTTATTTTTCCTTAGTACTCCATGGGTCTGAATTATAAAACTATAGGGAACTTTTTGCTTAATTTTCAGCAGTTATAGTTTATACAACACAATTAATTTTAGAATTACCCCTGTTATATCCAACTTCACATTTATCAAGAATGTTTTTTGAATTATTCAATCAATTTTTAGAATACTTTACTTCCGGCATTTTGCTGGTGCTAACATTGTGAACAAAATGCAAGTTTCTTAAGAATGAATTCAATTTGTTTCTAAAGAAGCAGGAGATTTCGGTTCATTAACGATTTTCTTTACCGGGACAATGGGGTGCAAAATGAGTAAATTACAAAATGCATTACTATATTTTCTCTTACAAATGTACTGGCAACAATGAGGAAGGCAAAATGCGGACAGATGTTTAAAAATAATTTTAGACGAACAATAATTACATTAATTACATTTATTGGTTTGTTAAGTATTTTATCTTATTTTAATAATTTAAAAACAGATTTAGTCACATTTAGTTTTTAACGTATTATTTAACCATTTTAGGTTAAGATTGAAACAGAAAATAAAGCTAGTGTACATGAATTTAAAAACCTACTTAGGCAATTTAACTTTAACTGCAGTAACTTTAAGCCTACCAGAGGATCAGCTTGTCTGGATAACATATTTACTAATGTAAATACAACTCAACGCTGTGATGTCATTTGTTTTCCTCATTCAGATCATGATTCTGTAGTACTTGAAATTGATAATGTTAACTTACAAGTCTGTACACAGGGTACGGCTAAAGTAGCTATTACTAGGCCAGTAAATGAAAACAAATTACTTAATTTTAGGACATCTCTATATTCTTTTAATTGGGCTGACTTATTTAGTAGGAGCGAATACTGCTCAGCCGATGTTATCTTCGAAGCATTTTTTTCAACTTTCATGAGTATTTTTGAAAGATCTTTTCCTCTGAAAAAATGTGTAGTTAATCTTCAGTCTTAGAGAAATAAAGTTAGTAGGAATAGAACTGAATGGTATACTCCTCAGTTAGCCTACTTAAAAAATAGAGTACTGTTGTATTATAACTTAAGTAAGAAGTTAACTACTGAATCATCTAAGGCAGTTTATCTAGGAGCTAGGAAAGAATATAAAGTAGCCATTAATGAAGCCAAAAGACTGTACAATATTAGGAACATAGAGGCATCACAAAATAAATGTAAGGAGGCCTGGAGAGTAATTAACTCAGTTGCAGAAAATAGATAAGGGGAAGCAGTAACAGTCTCTCCAGATGAATTTAATACCTTCTGTGTGCAATCTGTTCAGGATATCCATAGCAAAATTGGCAAACCTGCTGAAACCGCGATAGATATAATGCAAAACTGTATTTCAAGATGTAGTTCAACATGTCTTTCCTTTTTTGAAGTAACACAAACAGATGTTATAAATGTTGTAAATAGGTTAAGGTCCTCAAATACTGTTGATATTTTTGGTGTTTCTTGCCTTATGCTGAAAAAAGTAATTGATTGCATAGCTTGTCCGTTAACTTTTGCCATAAATAAGTGTCTAGTTCAGGGGATATTTCCTAATATACTTAAGTTGTCTAAAGTAGTGCCGGTATACGAGAAAGGTGATAAAAAATCTCCCTCCAGTTATCGTCCCATTTCTCTGACTCCAGTTTTCTCTAAAGTCTTAGAGACTATAATATGTAACCAAATGTATAACCATCTAGATCAAAATAGGATTATCTGTGACGAGCAGTTTGGATTCAGAAAAAATAGGTCTACCACTAATGCTATTGACTCCCTGATCAAGAAGGTTTTCATGGTATTTGAAGGGAATAGCTATGCTCAGGTTACCTTTTGTGACCTGAGCAAAGCTTTTGACTGTGTGAATCATGAGTTGTTGTTAGCCAAATTGAGTATTTTGGGCTTCCATGATACTAGCTTGTATATGCTTAGATCGTATTTAGTAAATAGAAAACAAATTACGTGTGTAAACAATAACAGGTCTAATGTAGCTAACATTAGATGTGGTGTGCCACAGGGATCGGTGCTAGGGCCGCTGCTTTTCTTACTTATGATGTAAGACTCAGTCAATGGTATTTAGCCTAAGAGACACATCTATGTTTGATAGTCCAGATAGTGTTAAGTTTTTAGGTATTTATCTAGATGGAAAGCTTTCTTGGGAACCTCACATCAAATATTTAACTATAGATTATCCAGGGTGATCTACTTGCTGAAGAATTTGAAACATCATATAGCAGACACCTACATTAAATCAGCGTATTTTGCTTTCTTTCATAGCATAATTTCTTATGGTGTCCTACTATGGGGTAATTGTAGCCATGTTCAAGATATTCTGTTACTCCAAAAGAGAGCTATTAGAATAATTACTGATGCACATAAACTTGAACACTGTAAGCCTTTGTTTATTAAATCAAAAGTTATGACCGTTATAAATTTATACATATACAATGTGTTATTGTATACCAGGAATAATCTACCAAGTCAACAACTTAGACAGGCCGTACATTCACACAACACGAGAAATAGAAACTTTATTGATGTACCTTTTTACAGGCTATCTAAGTCACTCAAAAGTTATCATGTAGTGGGAATGAAATGTTATAATATGCTATCAATAAGTGTGCTTAATTACCCAGCTGACAAGTTTAAACATAAGCTATATGACTGGTTAGTTGGTCATCCATTTTATTCCCTAGACGAGTTCTTTGAATTTAGTACTAAATCAATTATCTTTTGATATTTTAACTCTTGGTTGTTTGTAAATTATTTTGTTTATAGTACTATTATGTATATATATACACATATATATATATGTAGGCATGTATTTTAAATGTAAAACTGACTTTGTCTATTGCTTCTTTGTAAGCTTAATGACAATAGAATATTATTATTATTATTATTATTATGTAACTACCATGACTATGAAAAGGATAATTATGTTAAAATGTCACAGTTAGCTAAAAATAGTTTAAAACCAAGAATCCGGGCCCTAGTCATTAACTATAAATTAACAAATCTGTTTTCTCTATTGAACAATCTTCACAGCGCCCGAATGTGAACTTTTGTTGTTAGCTTCAGATCGTAGGAATATGAGAACGTTGTATACTGCGAAGCCATATTAGAGAAATAAAATATAGATGAGCCAATCATATATCACAAGCGGGGCATCGTACAACAAGACAATGATTGTGTTAGCGTACCACAAGCCAAGTAATCCTGTTTGCAAACAGCAGCGAGGTTTGGTTCGGTCAATTTAGCTATTAGCCCGTCGCATTTGTTTTAAATCCTTAACAAGCTACTGCCGCATAGTTATGCCGTGTACTCCTCACCCCCACTCCAAAATCTGCATTGGACCTCGCAATGCATGGAAATCAAGAAACATCAAAGCCCTTCGTATCAATGGCGTAGCCAGAAAATAATTTCGCGGAGGGTCGAAAGTGCTGGGGGGTTTGGGGGCTCACCCCCGGAAAATGTTTAAATATTGAACTAATAAAAGTCACATTTTATGCTATTTTAGCATTGAAAATTAATTAGCAAATTAGTTTACTATGTCTGAGATATGCCAAATTACACAAGAAATCGTCACCTATGTTATAACACTTATTACTATTTATAAGAAAAGTTAAATAACACATGGATTAGCGGAAATAACAGGTCTACATTCACAAGTTCAGTATTATTAAATAAAATAATTAAATATTTGACAAAAAATATTAAATTAATAGTTGCAGCTTTTGTTCTTTCAAGTGCAGTACTTTCACAATAAAATGCCGCTGGGTGATTTTCATTAAAAACCCATTACCCGGTCTTCTTCGTAACCGGATCATACCAATTCCCAATAGTTCGGTTGACCGGAGTTCTACTGTACACAATGAAATTATATTACACATTTTAGGTACATGAAATACCTACGGCACAACTGAATTGACTATAACAAACGTTATATTTTTAGCAAGTCAAGCACAAGTATTTAAGATTCTTTATAGAGGAATAGCCTATTATTTTAAGAAGGAGCATGCATATGGATTATAATAATTTATAAATTTGTAAAATAGCGATTCGATTCACCAAGTGGGGAAATAATGATTTGCTTTAGTCCAGTATGATTTAATAGGCTTGACGAAGTATCTCTAAACCTATGTTAAACAGAACATTAAATTTATTCCACAATCGAATTATTAAGACTAGCTTTCTTAATATTATCAGCTACCCAACAAACCATGTGTTCACAGATTCCAATGTGTTGGGAATAAGAAAAATGTATTATAATATTATGTTCATAAAAATGATATAATTTGAATGTATTTATACGTAACTATCGCACCAAATGCACTGACAACATTAATTGAACCAAGAAGCCTCGCAAGTGCTAGACAAGGAAATAGGGGTAATTTTAGATAAGGCTAAATCATTGAAAAGTATATTATCAATCTTGAATCTACAAATGTTTTTCAAATTAAGCTTTTCATGTTATTTTTTTCTATCGGGAGCTTGCTGTTTCGGGAGGGGGGATGTAGAGAAATAATAATAATAATAATAATAATAATAATAATAATAATAATAATAATAATTTAACCAAAGTACATTATTTTGTAATTTCTAGTTATTACCTATGATAAGAATTAGTTTGTATCTATACTACTACTACTAATAAAGTTATTATTACTCTGTAGCAATGATAAAACCATTATAATAAAGCAATGTTGGCATGCACGCGTAGAAGAACTTGGATAATTCGAACGTTTTTAATTCGAAAAATACTTCGAACTTTAGCAAGGTCCATAAAGCAATAAATGTTATTCATTCGAAAACGTGATTAATTAGATTTTTTGTTGGTCCATTATCCAAGTTGGACTGTATATACAAAGTACAGTAGCACTCAAGTGTGGTGACATAGTATTTTATAGTTAGAGTATCTCAAATGTCACGACTCACGCCGTCGGAAGTGTAGTCCTAAGTTTAGTAGTGGAAGAGAAAAGCCCATAAACGGTGGATCAATATTATGATCTTGTGACCAGAATCTGATCATTTTCAAAGCCAGGTGCAAATTGTTTGATGTAGTCTGAGCACGTTCTTCTAGGTTGAGAATTTTCCCGAGCACAAACTTCTCAAGGCGTGATGGACTTCTTCCTCTTAAAGTTGAGGCATTTCTTTACGATACCCATGCCCATTATTAAGAAATTAGTTTTTCCTTACGAAGTAGGCATTAATGTCGCTAAAACTTCAACGGCATTAACACTTCCTCAACTTGTTAAACACAAAAACACACACACACACACACATAGGCTATATATATACACGCACATATCCATTATCCAAAGGAACCAGTAGATCACATTGAAATAAATATAAACCTATTTTGATTTTCTAAAAATTAAGTTTATGGTTTATAACAGAACAGCAGATCGCCAATTTTATCTGGACCTCTTTCAGGCCGGTATTCAAGTGGTTTACAGCAGCAGTGAGCATTGGGAAACCCTCTTTCAGGGCCGATTATTTGCGAAAAAGCAAAACTTTTAGCCGACAAAATCGACAGTTTTTCCGATAAACAACTGACTCTGATCGAAATGTTCAAGATGTGACACTTATGTAAATACAGTACTGTTCAATTTAGTTTTCTTGAAAGAAATTACCTTTCTTAATTATTTATCCAATTATTCGGATGTTTAATTATCCGGATCGGAAGAGGTCCAAATTAATCCGGATAGTTGGAGTTCTACTGTAATAATAATAATAATAATAATAATAATAATAATAATAATAATAATAGTAAAGTAAAGTAAAGTGATCCCTGTTACAGGCCATGGAGGCCCAGAGGGTTCCAGGAGGTTGAGGCTCCCAGATTTTGGACATTCGGCACGTGAAGGTGGTAAGGTTGTCAGCCTTACGCACCGGCCGCCTTTACTCATTTCTGTTAGAGGCTGAGTCGACCCCATAGGATAGTGCCATAGTGCCACCAGAAGGATTAGGCAAGTTGAAAAACTCCGACCTCATCGGGAATCGAACCCGCGACCTTCCGGTTTGTAGCGCAGCGCCTCAACCAATACGCTACGGCGTACCCCCAATAATAATAATAATAATAATAATAATAATAATAATAATAATAATAAATAATAATAACAATAATAATGTTTTTCTACCTAGCAGAAGTAAGGCCGTAACAAAAACCAGGACAAAAAATGAAATAGGTCTACATATAACATACACATCTATTATAATAAGGGGAAGTGTAAAGTCTGTGTACGATATCCAACCACATCTAGGGAACGCAGAGATCTGAGATTTTTAACATAGATGCGCCCGAATGCATCTCGAAGCCAGATTTTTTATTTTCGCTTTAGTTCGCGTGTTATGAGTGAAAAACTGGCACAATACTTAAACACGAAGTGTAGGGATTACAAAAAAAATGATTAAAATTCAAGAACGATACCAAACTAGTTCGAGAAATTTAGTTTTAAAATCTGACAACAGAAACAATCTGACAAAAGCACTGTCACGACTCGCAATTCATTTACTACAAGGATTATTGCCTAGAAACGGCTATGTTTACTTTAGTTGTGACAAATGTAGCAGGGAATTATAAACGAGAATCAAAGGGGGAGATGCAACAATATAGTTCGCAAGCATTTACAAAGGCAGACATGGCAGAACGCGCGTAATGTGACTGCTGTTACTCGATTTGCATAAACTCTCATTCCACACAATCATTTGTTTCCTCCCTCTTGCCAACCATTTTAAATAACGATCGACCTGTCGTTCAACATGGAATATTCTCTATTTTGAGCGTATCAGGCCGACAGACAGGTTTTTCATATCACTCCATAATGCTTCCTTTGTGTCCAACAAAATGAAAAGCTATTCGATGTGAAGATGACGCATGACTGGATTATGAAGCAGTGTTTCGACGTGAATTGACGTTCTCCTCAAGTTATTTTAACGGTTTTGTAAACTCTGAGGAAGAGAATATGATGCTTTAATACAATAGAGATTTATATTATGCCCATTGTGCTCTTCTTTGTTGCGGTTTTAGCATGAAGACACAATGCATAAATAATACTGAATTACGTTATTATCATACTTTGAACAGAGATTTAATAAATGTGTTTTGTTTTTAAAATGTATCAGAACGGACGATGAAGTATGTGTGCGCATTTATGTTCCACTGTAGGCTATTAGGCCTATACTACTTTTTTTTTTGTCGGAAAAAGCTCTTAAGCTCCTTGTACACGATATATTTTTTCTTTAAAATCAAGATTTCCCAATCTACAATAGTTTACAATATCTGAAGAGACCTGACCCGATTTGAGAACACTTGGCAAGATTTGCTAGGATTAAATAATGACATTTGTAATAACGAGGGCCCGGGTTCTAATGACATGTCATCTTTTTATTGATGCTGCATAGACATTGCCAACTTGTGGATAAATCCAAATCATGACCTCTAGTCTAGATTATAGAAATACATTTTTATTAGGTCATTTTTTGTCATTTTATGCTATTTATATTTTTAGGGTATTTATTTCAATTTTAAGTCATTATTTTGTCATTTTCATGTCATTTGCCTCCTTATTTAGTCATTTTCATGTATTTACATTAGAAAGCACATCAAGAATGAACTAGCAAAAATTACGTCTATATTGTTGATGTATTTGATTTTATAGCATTTTTAAACTTCATATTACATTCCTGAAAAAAAAGTTGAAGAGTGGATTTTGATTGTTTTTCCTGTAGGCCTACCCTTCATATAAAACGGAGGAAAATCAAGAGGCTGCAAGTTATTCAAGAATGACGAAAATATAAATACGCCTAAATCAAGAAATACACGTTTACCACCAGATTAAGTACTGCATGTTACAAATCGTTAAACCTGTTAAGTCCTACCGCTATAATGATACACGGTTAGGTGTATTTGCTATAATGTTAATAAAGGATTTTCAAATAGAAAAATCTTCGAAAAGTATAATGAGTGGAGGAATATCCTCATTTAAAAGGTTTTAATCAGGTAAAATTCTGGCACAATGTGGAAACAAATTTGCAGTCATTCTCGTCCTATAGGCAGAGACAATATCAACATGACCCGCTCAGTTATTGAAGTCGGTTTTACTAATAACATTAACTTCGCAATTTAATTTAAAATTATACATTCAAAAGGGGGTCAAAACTCATGGAATGGAAAATACTGTATAATATTCTGCACGATTGACTGTTGTATCCATTAATATGTCCAAGTCATGTATGTAAAAGGCGCTATGCCGCCATCTTTCTGACAATACAGCATGGCGAGTTAACTTTCCAATCTTATTGGTCAGTTGTTCCAAAGACATGAAAATTGTTTTTATGATTTAGGGCGTGTTTAATTAACTTTCAACAGCATCGAAGATTTTACAGAATTTTCAAAGTATTGAAAGCTGTTTGATACGCAAATTTTCAAACTTTAAGTTTGATTTTAAGTTTGAAGGCTGAGAAGTTTTTAATAACACGTTTCGGCCTATTGTCCTTCCAGGGCGACTTCGTGTTCAGATTTTTACGTTTAAAAAATTCCTGGATCTCGGCAGGGATTGAACCCGCAATTTTTTTATTCAGAGGCGGGCACACTAACCATGGAATATATAATCGCTTGCCAGGTACAGCAACGTACCCACACCTAGCTGGTAAACCCCTAGAGGTCTGCTCTAGGATGCAATCTATAAAGCCCTGCCACCAGCATGGGGATTTTACAGTGATATGGCAATTTCGAAGATAAATGACGTCAGACTAAAATGACTACATCATAATGTCCAACAAACGACATGGAAAAGGTCAATATAAGTTTTCACTGCTTGCATATTTTTTAAATATTAAGAGGAATACTAAACATTTTCTTAACAAAATTTTCTAGTGTTATTATTATAAGTGACCACCTTAATTGTAATTAGCGTAAGGAGGTTGTATTATTCAAAGTGGAAGTTGGAAATAGTAATATGTCATGACGGATTATCTTCTGCCAACCCCCTTTTTCGCATTTAGCAAAGATCGTAGAAAACACCACATGTTCAAGGAGCCAGCAGGAACAGCTCTGCTTCAAATGACAGTTAGGCCGGGCGCAAGTTGAGACGCAGTTTGGTGACGTGAGGTGAGGTGACTCACCTTGAGTTTTGTGAAACACACAGATAAATGCAACAGCGAATGTCCGCACGCAGGGTGAGGTGACGCAATATCAGCGCGTCCGTGAGCTGCGAAGGTTTGTGACCATGCGGGCTGTGCGCAAGTTGAGACGCAGTATGGTGAGGTGAGGTGAGGTGTCTCACCGTGAGTTTCTGTGAAACACAGGATTAAATACAACAGCGAAGGTTCGCACGCAGGGTGAAGTGAAGCAGTTTCATCGCGTCCGTGTGCTGCGGAAGTTTGTGATCGTGCCACAGTTTCTCACTAGTGACTTTTCACTGCGCGTGAGAAGTTGTTTGTCCACCATGGAGGAGAAATTAATTAAGACAGGTCGAGAGAGAAAAAATTGTACGACACGTCAAATTATAATTTCAGATTTGAGAAGAAATTGCGAAGGGCATTGGAAAGAAATGTGATCAGTTGTTTATATATATTTTTTTACTTAAATAAGATTAATTTATTTGAAGGGAACAAGGGAAGAGCGGTAGTAGTCTCAGTTTATACGGACTTGGAGATAATAGTGCCTTCTAGTAGTGAATTTGGAATTTGGTATAGGCAGAAAGCGGTAATATTATAGGGGAAAAAGGATCGTACTCCATGCAGTTTGAAAGATTGATGTCCGCTCTGAAAGTAAACAAACCTCTTCTCTTTATATTTATTGTTTATCAGTTTGTTACTATGCTCTTTTCAGTCAAAAGTGTTTCTTGAATTAATTTCTATACAATGTGTTCAATTTGTTCTCCCATAAATTCCTTTATATTTTCCGCTGTACCCTTCATTTGTTTTAAATAACTTTTTATATGCAGTAGATTTTCGACGAAAAGAAAAAGTTGCATAAGAAGGTATAAATGTGTAATTTTCTATACAGATGTATATCATAACTAGTATAAACTATAAGAATATATGACAAGAATTAATTAGTTGGGATGTTTCAGATTTGTAATTAAAAATAAAATGAAGGAGTCATCTTGAAATTTATTTTCAATTTACTTTCATAAATGTTTTATAATTATGTAGGCCTACAGTAAAATTGCTCCATGCTCCGTAGCAAACGTTTCTGAAATGAAACATTTTCTCAAAATGATTTTACCAATTAGTTACCTTTCGCTTTATAATATTTTCCCGTTCAGAGTTAAACTTAGTATCTCACCGGAATTTGAAAAGTAACCTTAATTTAAATTGCATTGAATGATTGAGTGTTATAGTGTCATTAAAAATAAGAAACTAAAACGTATTATATTTATTAAAAATGATATATTAATTATGTCTTACAGAAGAATTTTCATATCATAATTATTAATTATATATGTATATATGATCACTGATTGTAAATATTCGCAACATAACATTAAAAAATTTAAATTTGTAGGAAATTAATACATTCCTCCCAGTGTCGACTCGTAGCTAAAATTAGTGTGGGTGTTGCTCCAGAAAATGTTTAGCCCTCGTTTTAAATATTGTGCAAAAGGAAACATACATATTTAAAAAGAAAATTTATTCAGCAACTTGAAAAGACCCTAAAAAACAAAATCAATCGTTTTTACTTACTGTAATTTAAATTGTTACAGCTCAAGCTTGATCTATTCGTTTAAAAATTAAATCGATTATTCTTGTTTTAATTTCCGCGAAATGATCAATAATTTTCTCCTTGATCTGCCATGTTTCAAGTTTTCTGTTTATTTCTGCCGAAATAAATGAATCAAATAGAATAGCCGGAAACAAGATAATTATCTAATTCTACGCTTTATCACATTCAAGAATATGGTACATGGTTTTTAAGCCCAACACAAGATCACTGTGGAAGTGACAGTGCTCTCTCTCTCGCAGCCTGCGCGCAAGCCCCTTCCTATGTGGGCATGCGCACAACAGTCGAATACCACGCCGCTTGAACTTTGGAGCGCACTGGGGAATGCTACTGTCATTAAGCTGAAGGATTATATATTCTACAACTATAAAGAAGAATTAAAGAAAAAAGGACTCATTTCTTTTCTTTAAACAACGCTTTTCGGAATCTATGTTGAATTATTTGTCCTTAGAGTTCATCTGACTATGATTCCGAACTTTGTAAAGATTCTATGTACATGGCAGTCATTGTGCACATTGCTCACTACCTCATACACACGCAGTCGTGATAGAACTGCCTCTCAACTTTCGCTCTCCCTGCGCGCAGTTGATTGAATTCTGCTTCCGTGCGTCACTCTGCGTCACCTCACGTCACCAAACTGCGTCTCAACTTGCGCCCGGCCTTATAGGCGAGGTTTGGGACGTAGCAGTCCTTTATAAATTATTTTCCAGATAGGTGGCAGAGGACGCTTACCTGGCAGCGGTTTACAGATACGGCGGTAAATTTGCACCACTGCGGTCAACATTTCAAGATAAGGGTGAGCATAAATGTACTTTGTTCAGTTTATACTCGTTTGTGAAGTGGCACGGCGTGGATAGTCTGAACGCGTCCTATGGCCGGTCATAGATCAATAAAGTGAAAATTCTACCATTATTATTCGCATTATTCGTGGTTCTCTCTCAAGTTATGGGTGAGTAGAAATCAGCTTTTGCAGTTTATAACGCACCCATCACTTATTCATTCGAGGCCATAGCGGGGTGAAAGTGTTGTGTTGGGCCTTCATGTCACGTCACTCACACGACAAGTGCACTTCATCGTGTGCGGGCATAACAATGGAACTCCACCCCCGCTCTCATGCCACTGTAAGATAACCAGGAATAAAATCAAAGTATTTTCTTTTCGTTCACACAGGCTGCCATGTCATGCACGAGCAGATGATAAATAATGAATACATTATCTGCATAAAGCCTACGCCTGCTGACAGCGTATTACACACTTGTGTATTCCTCTCTTTGAAAGTAAAACAGGACCTTATGCTTCAAGCTAGATGATGCCGTAGTATAGTGACCTTCCTATATGCGTTTTTCTTACTACCCGATCATGTACACCCGTATTAAACTGTCGAAACTGGGGGTTAGTTTCCCATTCTACTGGATTCGTTAATTTTTTCTTTGCACACGAAAAACTGCAAAATTTCATGTTTTATTATTCTCCAGAAGTTTTAGAATCCATATATAGGCACATTTTGTTTCTAAGAATATTTTAAATATGGGTAAAATCGGTAAGAAGTTCACAAAAAACTAACCTAAAATGGCGCTCAGAATCACAATAATACAGAATCAGCTGCTAGAGACAGCGCAGTGCATGCTGGGAAGAATCCGATGGGTCACGTGGTGCTGGAATCAACTGCCAACATGATAAGGGTCAGACAAATCTCCGGAAGATATTATATGCCACATTTTCGAAACCGACAAAAAGTGTATCGTACATTATTCGAAAATGCAAGGGCGCTTCGCTTCGGCTGCCGCCTCCGCTCGCGCACTTAACTAATGTGGTTAGTGTTTTGCATTATTTAGCTTTATGTGGAGGTTGCAGGACCGTATGGAACAGACCAATGACATGCAAGGTCGTTGGCAGCCAATGGGAGTGTTGGTCTGCAAGCCAGAGCCCGCATACCAACGCCGAACATCGCGTGTGGAAATCCAGTAGAGTGGGAAACTAAACCCAAACTGTCTGTTATGGTTATTTAACGACTAGGGAATTCTATAGCTGGTACTGCGGGTTTTTCTTTTCTTCAACGAAAAATAGCCAAATATGTTACATTATTCTTGAAAAAATTCACATTTTTCTTGTAGCTCGATTCTATATATAAGTAAAATCACGAAGAAGTTGACACAAAAATAAGTTAAAATGACGATATTATTGATTCGTACTTCTGCAGTGGAGTCTACGAGGCAATGAAAACAGAGGAAAGTAACTTTACCTTTTTGTAACCATCATTTGTTTGATATACAATGAAGATAAAAAGAAATAAATATATTTCTCTATAAAAGTTTGTGTCGCCAGAAATTTGATTCCGCAGGAGTTATTTTAATGCCTGTTCTATGACCGACGCCGGTAAACAGAATTTTACTCCGCAAGAGTTTTCTTATATGTCTGAACATAATTATGCAGTAATAAGACTGTTGAATTTACGCATACATAAATGTCGTTTTCTATTAGCAGTAGTAGTTATTTTGAAATTTGTATTTGTTCTGCTTTACTTTGCTTGTAAAGTATCTGTATTTGTATAAATAAATATAAATATAAAATATATTCCCTAATTTGCGGGTTTGATCCTGGCTCAGGTAGGAGGTAATTATGTGTGCGATTATGTATATATATATATATGTATATATGTATGTATGTGTATATATATGTATGTGTGTGTGTATATATATATATGTATATATGTATGTATGTGTGTGTGTATATATATATATACCCATACATACATACACACAGTGCTGTAGTGCTGTAGTCCCAAAATTTGCTCAGAGTATACTAAAAGTTTCGGGGACATTTTAGTGGAAATCATGTATTTGAATTCTTGGACTGTTTATTTAATTTACACAAAAATGCAAAATATCTCACTGATTTCAAACCGAGGCAGGAGCCACGCACTTATACCCATAATTTGAAAAAAAAAAAAAAAAAAAAAAAGACATATCAGGATAGAGATGGAGTTTTGAGATTTCAAAAGAGGTAAACATTTAAATCGATTACTTTTTTTTCACAAGGGCTATTAGAACAATAATTAATTTGAAATCTCCACTAATTTGACAAAAAGATAAAATCTTCATGGTTTGGTTCCGGCTACGAGTATATAATTAAAAATACTCAACAGAACATCTTTTGATGCGTTAAAGGTTACTCTCAGACTGGTTTCGCAAATCAATGGCTTAATTGTCAAATACGCAAATGAGTAAATAAATCGTAGCTAAAGCAGAAGATATACGCGATAAAACAAAATGTATACGCTCACAAGTAAGGTTACGCTGCATACCCTCACCATAACCTTATTCTATATACGAGTACTTGTATATACTTGCGTGTGTATATAAATTTTATATATATATTGTATATAAATTACATATATATACACATATATATTTACATATATATACACATATATATATGTATATATATATATATATATATATATACAAATAGCTGAAGAGCCTCGGACCACTTTAGCGGTTTTAAAAGTGTAAAAGTAAAGTACTCTTTACACACATTGTCATAAACACACTAAGGATTCCAGGAGGCTGGAGGTTGAGCCAAAAGGATTTTAGTAACTCGGCACATGAAGTTGGTAAAGTGGTAAGCACTACGATTCGAGTGCCCTAACCCCGAGGACTGCTCATGTTATTCAAAAGGCTGAGTCAACCCCAGGAGCAAAGAGCCATCAGAGGTAATTTGAAAACTTCCATTGACCCCATCAAAAATCGAACCGTGACTTTCTGATTTGTAGCCAGTGCCTTAACCAACTCCACTATAGCGTAGCACCACTTTTAGAAGTAACGTTAATAAATTCTTCACATAGATATCTGAATGTTCACAAGTATGACATATCCCACAGTAAATACTTAATAATCTTCATTAGTGATAGCCTAGTGCTGAGATGTTGTCATTAAAATGAAAGAACAGTCTGCTTAATGTCGTTTTGCATACTTTGCACTGTGAAAGAGTGCAGGTTAATGGAAAACCATGTTTTACAGAAGATAGACAAATTTCCTTTCGCTAGATTTAATTCCGTAATTACAAGGAACATTTAAGAATTCGGTATGCCAAGCAAACGAATTTATGATCAGTAACATTTTGCAGCAACTCTGTTTTTATCATCCAAGCTTCTGGATATGGTAGCAATTTCCATTCATTTTATAGTTACGCATCACCATCCTCTCGATTCGAAACAAGGAGAGGCAGAGGAGAGGCGTAAAAACCACGATTTATGTACAGCTCCATTGCTATCTCACAACATAAACGAAAGAGATCCCCTTTTCCTCAAGAGACTGACAAAGGAAACATCTCGTGAAATGATGGGTTTATTTGAGAGAACCTGTCTCTCCTGTCCATTCCTGACCTAATTCCAATAGCTGCAAAGTTCTTTAGTTGTTACACGCTCCATATAACACTAATGGATTCCCAGTGAAAGAATTTCAACTTTAAACTTGCATTAAAAACAAAATGCCTGCAGAAAAGTTATTCTAGATGAATAAAACTTTATGCTTAAGTTCATTTTATAAGCTCAAATCGTACACTTCTTCACTTATGCCCGTGAATAATAGTTATTAGGCTACTTATTAGCACATAGCCTATGGTACGTGCTTTTTTCATTGCTTGGAAAGTTATACAGGCGCATAAAATTTACGAATACTTACTTTACTTACTCAATGGCAATAGACAATTATTCCTAAGTAGGCTAAAGGTATATTGCCTATTTTATGGAACCTGAGGTTCATTGCCGCTCTTACATGAGCCCGCCATTCACCCCTAATCAGTCCTAACTCTCGCAAATCCTACTTCCCTTAAATATATTCTAATACTGGCTTCCCATCTACGTCTAGGTCTTCCAAGTGGTCTTTTCCCTTCGGTTTTCCCAATCAATAATTCTGACATATGTCTTTCCTCCACCATGCGCGCAACATGTCCAGCCCCTTTCACCCTCCGTGATTTAATTGCCCTTATTATATTCGGTGAAGAGCTCGTCATTATGCAGTTTTCTCCAGTACCCATTTTCAGCTCTCTTAGGTCCGAATATTTTCTTAAGCACCCAGAATGTTTATGAATATCAATTCTAAAATTGAAGTAATTTTCACATTATATCTATTTCTATAAGTCATAATATTTAACCTCGTGACGATTCGAATGACGCTCCTCTGTTAGTTCAAAGGTTTATTGATGCATGCAGTTCAGCGTTCAAATCCATGAATCCATGAATATCGGAACGGCTAGATATTACGAAAGGAATATATGAGTTGCAGGGGTACAACATGGCATAGTTGGCAATCTACGAGCTCTTAAGATTTTGGATCTAAGGATTTACGAATACGAATGCTGGCGATACCATAACTAAATTAACAGCCAATAAAGCCTATTGCAATGGACTGCTAGTGTCATACAGGGGACCTACTTGATTTCGAAAGAAGAAATACGAGTCAAATCCCATTAAGTCAATCTAAAAGGGAAATAAAATGTACCAGCGACGACTGCAATACTGTCTTAAAGTGAACAAAGAGACCTGTTTATTTGAAATTAGGTTTCTTAATTGCTAAAGAAGGATCTTCTCCAATTCTGTAGATTTTCTGCAACATGAATCAATATAATAATAATAATAATAATAAACAAAATATAATAATAATGCTGAAATTGTTTTAAAATAATGCAATAAATCTGTGGTTGTGTCTGCTTTTTATTTCTTCACTTCTACCTTGAGTGTAGTACGGAGAGGTCTAACTTCGCTGCCAAGTAGTTATTGGCAATCCCTTTTTCTCCGACCCTTTATATCACATTCCAGAAAGGTTTCTATACACATGGCAGTAATTCATCCTCTTGACATCTTATTTTCCTCTTCTCAACTGCATCTTCCACAATTGTTATTTCAATCACCATTATTCCCCGAATCTCGCCGAGATTTATTTTCTTCATATCGCTGTTTCTTAGCTGACTTCTCCAAAATCCCATTTCAAATGTTTCTATCCTGTTAAGATGCTTTCTGAAACATCATCTATACTTCACGCTACAATTGATTAATCTCTGTGTATTGTAACGATACACAATGCATGATTTTAACACATCCATTACATCCTGACCCCCTATTCCTTGCTAGTTCCTATGTACGAGGTTATATATGTACATATGTACGAGTATATATATAACCTCGTACATAGGAACTAGCAAAGAATATATATATAGAATGGAAGTAAATAGAAGTAATGGATCCAAGTGAAGAAAAGTAATAATTTTACTGATTTCCTCTATCGAGGTATAGTCGACTGCAAAAAGGATGGGCCACCTAAAGTCTAAACATTTCAAATATATGATATTACGCATGCTCGTAGCGGCATCGCATGCATACACAAGATAATACGTAAGTAAACCATTAAAATTGTTGTATTGTGTTTAAGGGTTTGATATTTGTTTTTAACCGAATGGAGAGTCGATTCTGGATATATATATATATATTTAGTATGGAAGTAAATAGAAGTAATGGACCCAAGTGAAGAAAAGTAATCATTTTACTGATTTCCTCTATCGAGGTACAGTCGACTGCAGAAAGGATGGGCCACCTAAACATTTCAAATACAAGATATTGCGCATGCTCGTCGCTTCATCGCCTGCATACACAATGCAATGAGTAAGTAAAGCATTAAAATTGGCTGTATTGTGTTTAAGGGTTTGATATTTGTTTTTAACCGAATGGAGAGTCGATTCTGGATGCACTAGGATATCTGAACAATTAAATAAGGATACGGCTGAGCGACTTAAAATTCAAGTGTTATGGATGTGCTGTACCAGCAAGCAAAGCGGCTACTGTCGTTAAATTGCTGACCTGCGAAACGAGTCAGCAATACTATTCTACAATCGAAACTTAAACGATCCTTAATTATTTTAATTGCAAGGTTCTGTTCACACATCTAGCAAGCGTACAAAATTGGCCAAAGCGTACAAAATCCCAACCACAGGCCTTTTTTGCGTTGCTCACGGCAACTGCTTGTTTTTTTTGTTTAAGGAAATAACATTTTCTAAATTCATTTAAGTTTTATTCATGAAGTTCGCTCTTTTAAAGCCTATTATAGCTACTTAAAAGACTAGCATAGCATTGTTGAATAACGAATAAACGGGAAGCGAACTCACAACCTTTACTGACTATAGAGAACAGAGACGTTCTGCGCGGGGCACACCTCACAAAGTTAAATACTGTGAACGCCGCTTAATGTAATTGCGGATAATGTTATCAGTCGGGAATGTTACCACTTTTATGAAGTCTCGTACAGATTAATACTGATAAATTTAAAAAAAATGCTGTTTATTGTGATCAAAGATTCGATTTATGTTATCACATTTTCCTTTTTGCAGCTTTATTTACAAGTACATTATTCAAAGTTTCGTTTCAAACTCAACTGTATTGTGTTGTACTGGCAATACTGTCCCCAACTTACAGGATGACCAGTTCGAGGGGACGGCATTACGTCTTTCTCTTTTAAGTAATAAAATATGTTTCACCCCACAGTTAAGCTGCAGCGTTTGATTTATGAAGATAACAGTGCTAAAATGCAGTGACGGCTAGTGTAAAATAAAAAGACTTGAACAGACAGACGTTAGATGTTTTGCTACGCGCTGATCACCACAAATCAGTATAGATTTCCAAAAACACTCGTGACTCGTAACTGAGTATGGAGTATTGGTCAATGGACTCCTAAAGGAAAGTAAAAACATTTAAAAACTTTGATACCGTACTGGTTAAAAAATAGTGGCTTGCAGTCTATAACTGTATTAGTCTACGAGTGGTTCAGTGATTCACAGTTACGGATATTTTATGAATAAATATTTTTAAGTCTGTTTTGTAGTGCATTATCTTATATGTGAATAAATAAGCTCCATTTAATTCCTTCGGCTACTGTTACCAATCGGTTAATATTATCAGATTAGCTTCGTCCCGAAGTGATCACAATAAGCTACGTGCTCTGTGCATTGACGATAATCAACTGCCACTGAACAAACAACATATCAATGGCGGTAAGTTTTCGTTTTCACTCGTGAACCGTTTCACAGAACTTTACTTTCTAACGCACATGAGTCTTTCTGCAGCCGGCTCAGTTTACAAATAATTCGTCTTCTATCATTTTGCTTGGCGATAATCGTAGCCTATCTTGCCTGATTTTCTTTAAAGATAAAAAAAATCAACCAAGCAGTAACGAACTGTCAAATCACTCTAACAAACTGTCGGAGTTAATCAAATTGGTGTATCTGTGTGGTTCGAACTTATATTGCACATAATGATGGACAAGTATTTCTTGTCATACAAGGGGAAAAATAGGAAGTTCGGACGGGGACTGTAGCCATTCTACAGGCATTTTGTGCTTACCACAAACTAATATGATATGGAAGTACCCTACGATGACACACGGATAAGATAAGGCAACCCAAAAATCCCCCAGAGGTACTACTGACGGATGTGGATTAAACACACGGCATACACTACAACCTAGGTCTGTGACCGTCCCCGTGTGCCGGAATTCTTTCCCGGCAGGAGTTCTTTTACATGTCTGTATATCTACAGATTTGGGCCTGGCACATTTAAACATAAGTGCCATCGTCCTGGCCCGGGATCGAACCCGCAACCTTGGGCAAAGAAAGCCAGCCAGATAATGACTACGACACCCAGGCAGATGCAGACTGCAGTAGCTGAAAGCACACAGTTAATAGTTGGTTGTATATTTTATACCAGATTGTAAAGCGAGAAAATCCTAAAACTGAAGAATGTAAGTCCTGTGAGAAAAAGGTTAAACAATGGGAACTATGGGAAAGACATTGTTTGCTGGCTTGGGGCTGTAGCTTGAATCGATACTGGAAGTTCCTCATCTCATCACAACCTCCATGACATGCTGCAGGAAGAACAAGAAGGCAACTGTCGCCGCTTCAAAGAAACAAGCAGCGTTCACAAAATCAACTTTACAGTGAAAGTTATTAAACCACATGTCTAGCTGACATATCTTCCCCCCCCCAAAAAAAAACATAAAAGTGACAGCCGTTCCCCGTCATCTAGTCTATATAACTTTCAAGAACTTTTTATAATGTTAATCAAACTACCTTCATATAAGTGTAGAATGGTATGTGTCGAGATGAAATTGTAAAAAGTGTGTTTTTTATGGCAATACTGTATTTGTTCTTATTTCGTTAAGAAATTCTCTTAGTGGCTTTTATTATGGGAGAACTCTAATTGCATGCGGGATAAGTCAGGTGGAAAAAGTACACAACCGAATTTCATGCGGGAACTTTAATATGCACACAGGAATAGCAATGCTGGCGTGCCCTTGGACATCTCAAAATAATCTGGTAGGAACCAGCCTACGAATCACGTAATGAAAGTACCTAATGGATTCTTCAATACAGTAACAGAACAAGGCGAGTGATACAATGTACGTAATTGTAACTACTATAATTTTCAGTAATAGGGCTAACCATAGGAAGTCATTACTTTGAGTATAATTATTTCCTTTTTCCTTTTTTTCACATATACAACTAAATTCAAAGTAACGCTTACTTGTCGTAACCTTAACTAATCCCACATGAGGATTTTATTTACATTTATACACTTTTTACCAATATTAGAGAATCCTAGTCGATAACTATATTTATTATAATACTGTTTAAGCTTAGTTAAGTATTGAAACATGTCAACAACAGTTTACGAAAATAACAATTATTTTAACTTATAGTACATCCTACTTAAAGAAACTTGTTCTATTTAGGTGCGTCAACCAAGTAGATCTCATTTTTGCAAGAAATTGATATTAGCCCTTTTAGAACCAAGTCACAGATATGGCGTGAAAGACTCCACAAAATTATATTCTCCTTAAGTATGGACCTTAACTTTGTCTCGCTTCTCATATCAACATACAATAATTAACGGCATTGCTGCAGAACATGCTCACGTACACCCACGTTGTTCGTTTGACAGGACTTAATTTCCCGATTATGGAAAAAACGGCTCTCGAAAATTTTCTAAGAAAAAAGTTTTCGATCACATCTTTAGGTCTTACTACAGAAAAGTTAGTGTATTTGAAGAAAATTACAATAAAAAAAGAATAATAATAATAATAGTAATAATAATAATAATAATAATAATAATAATAATAATAATAATAATAATTTTCTTCTTGTGGAGTGGTAGTTAGAATAAGAGAAATTCATCGCATATTTCGTGTCATATCTTCGGAAGGGAAGATACTTACTCACTCAATAGGAATAGATTAGTCCTAAGCCAGCTAAAGGAATATTAGGCTATCTATTTTATGGAACCCGGGGGTTCATTGCCGTGCTTATATGACCCAGCCATTCAACCTCATTTTGTGCTAACTCCATCCAACCATCCCTCACAAATCCTACTTCCCTTCAAGCTATTCTAATATTGTCCTCCCACAGGTCTTCCAGACTCCCAGTCAATATTTTTTTTCCTCCTCCGTGCACGCAATATGGCCAGCCCACTTCATCCGCTGTGAATTTATTATCCTTATTATATTTGGTGAAGAGTACAGGCCAAGAAGATCTTTGGAAGATATCGGACTCTAATATAAAATTTCGTTTCGATATACCTTGGCAAGTTTGTCGTCGAAGGCTTCATACATTTTTCTTTAAAATAGTATCTGGATTCAAGGATTGATATATTAATGCCAAAAATCACGTCACAGAAGTTTATTTCAGGATCGAATAACACTTCATAAAACCATAGTACAATACCTACGGCAGGAGTAGAGGAAGCAATATAACAAATGGATTCGCCTTTTGTTTGCACAAATATTCTCTAAATATTCTCTCGTATAGCCTACGGGGTGGAAATAAAATGGCGGAACAAATTTCCATAGCAGCTGTCATATGATACAAAATTTACCTCCATTTCGGTTCGCAGTAATGGCATTGTATTTCTCTGGGAACTACAGCATCCACTCGATGTAAAAATACGATTTTAACTTTCCTCCTTGCTTTTTTCATCTTTCGGCGATTTCAATTTGTTATTATTTTACAAAGGTTCGTGTACCAGCTCTCCTGTGGACTGGGGGGTCATACTCCTAGGTGAGTTGAACAACGCTACCTCGGAATATAACTTGGTTGAGTGCTTACTGCCTTCACCCGTAAGAATACATGTTAATTGAAGCATGGAGGGTGCTCACTGTGGTTCGGATTCCGTGTAAAGAGTAGGGACCGACTGCTGTAATAAAAATATCAGTAGTCGTTGACCCACAATAGTGGGGTCTTTTTTATCCCATTTAAAGACAAGTTATCTGCTAAGTACCACCTGAGACTTTCAAAGTAAAGCTCTATCATCGTACTATGTACCTAAAGGTTTTAGCGTATCTTCTACTATAATCGAAATAGTTGAGAAAATTGAAAAAAGGATATCGGGGAAAACCCTGTTTAGTCATTTTATTAATATATATAACTTATATATATTGTTACTGGCACTTAGTAGTTTTACAAGTAGGCTATTTTTAACAAAAACTTCAAGAGAATTTAAAGTCTTATAATACTGGAATATTGACTGTTTTATTAAATCGTGTGCGATATATATTTTTTGGAAAATAACAAATAGATTTAAAAATACAAAGTAGGCTTACTCTTTCTATTTCCCGATTTTCATTCAAACTTCATTTTTTAAAGAGTAAAATTAGTTTTGAAGACCATTTTAAAGAACTTGTACACGAGTAATCGTAAATAGGGCTCATAGGACGCCATGATAATGTGGTAATACGTTTTAGGCCTACAAAGAGAGGAAAAGAAAGAAGATCGTCTAATGTGTTAAAAAAAGCAAAACCTTGTACAATTTTCATGTCTTTATTGTACCAAAAGACCAGAATAAATAACGAAATAAAATAAAATAAAATAACCCAATATTCTCTGATTGCAGATGTTTGTCACGAAGCTGAGGGTACCCCGTCCCAGAAAAATCCGAGGTGGTACCGTGAATAGAACCTAGACCTGCGGATCCGTAGTCAGCAAAGCGAACCATTAGACCACACAGGCGATCATAAAGTACTAATTATCCACATTAAGTATGTCTGGGGTAAACAAAAGATATCAGACAAGTAACGTGCAATTCTGCAGCAGGGAACTTGTGAGGGTTAATTATTATCTGTAGCCTACATAGCACCTACGTGCTATAAAAGGTTACATACACACAAAAATGAGAAACAGGACGTCGATGCAAGACAAAGTTCACTAACTAGTAAAAAGTTAATCGTAACTTCTGTTTCAAGTTACTATATATATATATATATATATATATATATATATATATATACATGCATAGGCGTAACCAGGCCGACCATATGGGGGGGTTATAACATCCAGGGGGTCTGGGGGGTATGGAATACCCCCGGAAAATTTTTAAAATCAAGATGCACAATAACGAGTTTTAAGCTTCCCACGCTTTATACTCGTATTAAGTAATTTTTAAGCAGACTTAAAAAAATTGTACAATTTTCCTTTTTTTAATCAATGGGGGGGGGGGGGGTTCAAACCCCAAACCCCCCCTCGTTACGCCTCTGTATATATGTAGTCAGTGATGGGAAAAGTACAAAAATAAAGTAATTGGGCTGAATTACAAACAACCTGAGAGACATTTTACTTAATTACAATTATAAATTACTTTTTCAAAAAGTAATCAGTAAAATTACTACTACTTTACAAAATGGCAGTACCTAAAAATTCCTTGTTTTTGGTTTGTTTTGGGCACAAGCCCAAATTATTAATGAACAAACAAAAAACGCATCAATGAGAATACTTTCGGAAACATAGAGTAATTTTTTATTAATATTAACTCTAATTTGGATATTAGTTGCAAAAACAGTAGTGATGACGATATAGCAAGCAAGAATGAGACTACTTACAATTTTATTTCCAGAAGTAAATTACAAGTAGAAATTACATAAAAAAAAGCATCGATTACAAGTAAATGGGACCAAAAAAGGAATTGTTACTGTAGTCCGATTACCTTTACTCAATTACTTCCCATCACTGTATATAGTGAATTTTGAAGTATGCATTTTGCAATTTCTATCACAGCAAATCAATACAGTGGCTTGCGTAGTCACTTGTAGATTGATAAATCGATATATCAGGGCCGCCTGGTTCCTCTTGAGGAGAGGACTTTTCTGCTGAACACTTCAAAACGGACAGCGTGAAACATCTTCAAGAACCTCTTCAGGCCTGCAAGCCTGATGACTGCTAACAAAGCGCAGGGCACACTCTGACACATTTATCTTCTTTTGCTGTCAAATGTAACATTTCATTGAGAGATAGGTAATATAATTCGGATAAGTAAAATAATGATAAGGCTAATGATAATGAGGTAATGCCAACAGAGGATCGGTTCACACACCGGAAGGATAATGATTAAATTTGTGAGAACATCAGTTAAATCATTGGGTAATCTTTCTGATGTCACTAGTAGCCATGGGCTTCACTCAACTTGTAAACAGAAAATAAATGTCAGAGTTATCAATAGAAAAAGATTGTGGGTGCATAGAGGTGACAAATTTACCTATCACGTGATTAATAATAATAATAATAATAATAATAATAATAATAATAACAACAACAACAACACCAGAATGACGTTCACAAGAACTGGTACCGAACAAGTGCCTTCATATCTAAGGCATTTGACAACACAAAAATTAATTAAAGCCATATCTGAAACAGCTTCACAAAAAATCCAATATCTCGTAATATTTCGTAAAATATAACTTCTGTCTCCAAACTTTCATTTGATACAAAACTGGAATCCACTGACTAAGCAAAGTAAATTAGAATGAAAAAATCTACTATATATTCTCAATATTCTTCATAGCCAACAGTATCAGTCTATTCTTGTAGGATGAGAGGTTCATGAATAACCAGTACATGAAATTACTTTGTAAAACTGCAAGCAACATCAAAACTTCAGCTACATTTGTAATTACGAGAAAATATAACAATTTTAAAAATAAAATATATATATCTGAAAATTTCTGTAAAAAAAAAAAAATCTGAAAGTGGATAAAACAGCTACAACAAATTATAAATGCACTATACCACAACCTAAGGCATAAGAAACATTTTTATCGTGTCTTAAATTTGCATTTTAGAATTAATTTAAAATTTATGTATCCGAAACTAAAGGTCTAATTGGGTTAAAATTATATATAGGCTACTAATACTGTTTAGATTAGTCGATATCACAGAAATAAAAAAAATTCCAATAAAAAATACTATGACATTTTCAAAACTCAGTCGCAGTGTGCCAAACTTATCCTCATCCTCATCCTCAAGGACATCTGGCTTAGCAATATCCTTTGTGATATCAATTATAATGTTGAAAAGCGGTACTTAGGTTTATTATTTCGAAATATGTAACCCACATATCTGTATAATCACAATCTCTTGTTTATGAATATACGCAGAGATAGTCCTCAGGCTATGGCGAAACAGCACATTACTTCAACAATTTCCATAAAACGATAAAGTTATTTTAGTAGATCTGGAGCCTTAGGCTACGAAAATACTGCTGTGTTGCAGGAATTATGCAAACATAAACGTGAATTTTCTCTTAATCTCTAGTGTCGGAATTGTACGGTGTGTGTATATAAACTGGTAATTAAGTGGAAAGACCATCTCCCTGCAACCCTGCAAGTAAGATAAGAGGTCGTCCTATTCTTAATACGATAGAGATCTCTTAACCGCTATTGGGAACGTTCATGTACAGGGTGATTTTAAAAGGTGTTTTCACTGTACTGCAGGAAAGTAATGCAGTATACCTGAACAGAAAAAATATAATAATAAAATAAAATAAAAAAAAATTCGAAGAGTCATACGACTGTGAGACGTGATCTTGTTTAAAATATATATTCGACTGTTGCGCATCTAATATAATATTAAACTCGTGTTTCCGTGTACATCCAAATCCACCTATTAACAAGGCCGTATTTAATTTGAAATTAATTTAAGGTGGTCTTGATCGATTTGCCATAGCACCCAGGAAAAAATGAGCATCGTTGAAATCGATTTCTTAATATAATCGATCCCTTCGATTTTGTTAACTCTCTCATGAAAGCATGCCTAAATGGGAAAAATTTGAATGATTTGGACAAAATTCACTATGCGGGCTTTTTTTTGGGGGGGGGCTAGGGAACTTGAATCTGAGATTGTTTTTGTTTATGCATGATTTGGGAATGAATCGTAAATCTGTGGTTAGTTTTGAACGTTTCATTTCGAATCTGTATGCCCATATGGCAGCACAAGATTCGTTTCATTCGTTTAATTGTTTATGTTTACTACATAAAACAACATAATTAAGAATATAATTATTTATTCGTGTAATTTTTGGAATAAATGTTTTACACAAAGTTTCAATTATTTTTCTATTAAATAAATTACTTAAATAAAACATCTAGCGGTTTAGTAAATAATCGCAGGCGAAGCCGAAGGCACCTGCTAGTTTATCTATAAATCAGATTGAAAATGCACTCTGCAATCAACCTTTAAACTAAGGCCGGAAGAGTATTATGTGAACTGTTTAGCTATTTAGGGCAAAATTATAGCTTCTAATGCATTTTCTTGAAATCTAGTACATAAGACAGTCTCCTTGATGGTTTGAATACTTTTATTTTTATTCTATTTCAGGAAAATTAAGCTCATCCTGAAAACTTATACCGCTCCTTTAATAAAAGGTTCTTAGACAGTAGCTACTGAACTTGAAATGGTATTTGTTCAAGAATAACGTTTCAAACTAGCTCAATTTAATGCCATTTATTATTGTAAATAATATTACAATTAAACACAAGTCACTATAAGATCGTCATTTAACAAGAATTTATACAAAACTGCCATGGTAAAAGCCTACAATAAAATGTTTCTTATATTATATAATACAGAATATAAAGGACAATAAGAGTTGATACTGCAATATATAATATAATTTACTAAAAGTAATGTTCATTGTTGATTTAATAGAATTATATTCAACTAACTGATTTACACAATGCTTATGTTAAATTATAAGATTACACAATAAAATTAATAATCATTGAGTAAGGCAGAAAACGAATTTGAAAATAGGGCAAAAAGAAGATAGTTGCAACTAAAATGGCATGTTCTAATGTACTTGGATGAAACATTTAGATGCTTTCTTCTCGTAATGTTCTCACATAATGTTCAAAAGGAACAATATTTTTGGTTTCATTAATATAATCTGGAACTATAGTACATCTCATCTTGGAAATATCGTCAGAAGCAAACCTCCTGCATATATCATCAGTAGACCTGGGATTTTAGGCTCTAAAAAAAAATTAGTTTTAGGCACCTAAAATAGGCTTTTAAATAAAGTAAATAGGCTTTTAAAAGAGAAAATAGGCACTTAATATATGCTTTAAAAATGTGTAAATAGATATATACAATATTACAATATTACAATATACACTTAAACTGTAACATGGTCTTTTTTCTGCAAGAAACGTGGTATACATATTCTTAACAGAATTGACTGTAAAATTAGGCATTACGAACTATATTCACTTAAACAGACGTTCTTTCCCTGGTGACTTGACACAGTAGTCCTTCCTCCTTAATCCTCCCCCTCCCCCGTTAGCTAGCATTCCTTTCGCGACAATTGTTTGGAATAATCAAGTTTCTGTGAAAAACCCCACCTCTGCTGTTCTGCTTTTCAATGAGGCATCCATTATAAGATTGTAAAAATTACAGAAGTTGAATTTTATTTAAAATGAACAAAATAGGCATTTTAGGCACTAAAATAGTAAACTAGGCTCTAAAGGTCCAAATAGGAATTTTAGGGCACTATACAACTCTATAGATGTAAGTGATTTATCATAAAACGTCCCCATATTTAACAATTTTCATGTTATTTCATAAGGAACAAAATAGGCATTTGCCTTAAAATCCCAGGTCTAATCATCAGCCAATAGCGAAGACTGTATTGTTGACACTTCTACATAGCATTGTCATACACGGTACAACTGACAACGATGTTCTTTCAGGATATGATATCTTATTCATTTTATCTAAATTCCAAGAGGGTATTTTAAATTATTGATGAATTTAATTCCGTTCATGGTAGAGTATTTTCTTAGATAGAGGATGTTCATCTTATACCAATGAACTATTACCACTACATCAAGAAGAAAATGTACTTTAGGAAATCTATGCAAAGGGTCGGTTATTCACCTCTACTTCACAAAGGGAAGCAGTAACGTAACAACATTCGTATTAAATTTTACTTAATTTAACCATGGGCCTCGGGAGCCTGAAATGTATATAACAAGTATCCCAGCTGTGGGCAACATAATAAAGAGAATTTAAATGAGAATAAAATGTTCCCGCGGGCCACAGATTGGGAAACGCTGCTCTGTAGTATTGCTACGCATGACACATCGCTACATTAACTGAGAGTGGAGCAGTTGTCATATCATAGTAGTATCTATGACGGTGCAGAATTATTGAAATAAAAAGTGCAGAAGTTTCAAGGGAAGGAAAAAATGTACTGTGCCATAGATAGTGGACTCACACTGGGTGGTACTACATCAGTGGACTACACTGCAGTGATGGTTCAGCTTGTTCATCAATCTCTTTCTTCCTGCATCTGCACTGCTGCCCACATCGTTATTGGCCATTTGCCATATCGCGATCCATACTTTCTACACCATGCGATTGTCGCATTCTCTACTGTCAGAACACATTTTAAAAGAACTATTACAACAGAGTTATTAGGGCGATATAAACTGGTAAAGCGAAATATATACCTGGTGTTTCAATCACTTATTTTATTAGAGCAACTATACAGCTTAAAAACATGCATAAACGTACACCTATGGTCGTTACTTTAATTCCAATTGTAATAGTTATGATCAGGGCCCGGATTCTAATGACATGTCAGCTTTTTATTAATGCTGCTTAGACATTGCCAACTTGTAGATAAATCCTAATCATGGCCTCTAAATTATATAAATGAAGTTTTACTAAGCCATTTTTTGTCATTTTATGCAATTTTATATTTTTAGGGCATTTATTTCAATTTTACATAATTATTTTGTAATTTTCGTGTCATTTCCCTCCTTATTTAGTCATTTTCATATATTTACATTGAGTATAGGCCTATTAACTTTTTTGTCATTTTTCTTATAAGATAATATTTAAACAAATTACTAGGTTAGTATAATGCAACATTTTTTGCAGGACCTATTTTTAAAACTACTTTCTTACTTTTCTTCTCAAATGCTCCAATCAAGAACAAAGAACAAAGTTTTTAGACCTACAACAGCCTTTCTGCGTTCAAAGTTTTACAATTATGTACAAATTAGTCTATAACTTTGTGTACAATAACATTTTTTTTATAAATAAAATATCAGCTTTTAGATCAATCTTTACAATTATTAAGTTATTTTCTTTAAAATTTAGGGTCATTTCATAGGTAATTTTTCAAACAATTTTAGGTCATCAGAATCTGGGTCCTGGTTATGAAACTTAGAAATGTAAACATTGTAGCAGTATAGCCTTGCAAAGTTAACAAAAATACGCATACAGGATAACGACATCCCACTATACAATATCCGTGATAATTATCTCCTTCACAATCACATGCTGCAATTTTCGGATAACTATAAATTCCTTAATCTTTTACAGCATTTACTCTATTGCATTGCAATAATTTTTTTTTCGGGAAAATTATATTATCCAAATAGAAGCTAATATCTTTCAAAAGCCTTTAGCTTGTTTACTTAAATTTGCCTCGATATGAATATAAGTCCATAAAGAAATTCTGCTTCCCCCCCCCCCTTCATTACAAAACTCTGACTTTGGCAAAGAAATAGGAACCAAATGTTTTAAAGAACGAACAATGAAAATTAAAGCCAGAAAGAAAGCACACATTAATGTTTCAAAATAATGGTCCCGAACGCCACTTGGATGGGTAATCTCTGTATTTACCTACTTAGTAATTAACACATAATAATGAGATCATCCTACCAGCCAGGAGTGTATCCAGACACCCTGTACATAATTATCCTACTTCGAATATGAGCTTATAACAGACGAATTTGTGCGACTACTGTATCATCAAAATTGTATTCTTACTCGTTAGACAACTTAAATTAAAAACAGAACTTCTGACACAAGACACACGAAGTAAGTTGGACATTATCGCAATTATAACATTAAAAATGTTACGCCTTTAAAAAGGTTACATTTTTCATGGTGGTCGAAAAATCACAGGAAATAAGCCTATCTATCAGCAATTGCAATAATTGTATCATGAACATAACAACCAAGAATACACAAAGAAAACATACGTATCAATTTGACTTGGATTTTTTTATGGTTTCTCCCGTCATCAAGGCAAATGCTGAAATGGATATTTACTTACCACTATTTCTTCCTAAATCACACTCATTAAAAATTTAACATAAGTTGAAATTAATACACGCCATAAACACATCAACAATAGAAAAAGATGGAACATCAATAGTTATATGAACATGGTCTACTGTTATACACACATAACCTGACTTCTGATTATATCCTCGATGTCCAAACGAGTATAAATAAAGGTGAATTAAATATTTAAATCTTTATTATTTCACAAATATTAAAGGCTGTCTAAAAGCTAGTGTATAGTACACATAGTACAATAACTATTTTGCTCATAGGATTGCTTCAATCGCCCTTATGGACTTCTTCGCAAACATACTACTCGCAAAATAAAATCCCTCTTTTACTACTTGTATCATGAATAACTATTATGAGATTCCATTCTGTCAGTTGCTTAAATAGAAATCATCATAAATTTTGCTAACACATAGGTGTACAGAAAGCTAACATCCCTGATTAGTGCTAGTTAGGAAGTCAGCACAGTTAGGACAGGTTGAGTTAGTGAAAGAGAAGGTGTTAAAATGCTTGTGGTATGTAAAATGTCTGTAACGCTGTGTAAAGTTCCCGTTCTAGCACAAGTTGTGGCCAGATGGAATCGATGGCGGTCGTGACCTGGAGTCTAATGTGCGCCAGCATGCAATATGTTACAAACTTGCAATTTCAAAACTTATGAGAACTTCCTTATATGATCACTCACAACTCATACGCCCGTGCTCGCCGCCAAGTTTTGTTCTATTTTCTCTGTAAATACGATAAATTCAAACACACGAACCCCAAATACAGAGGAAGATATAGAGTGGGGGAATTTTCAGTTGAATTTCGAACTGACTTAAGGATATTGCTTCAAGAGAACTGTGCAAGACTTGAAACCACCAAGGGTAGTAGCCGATAAAAAAAAGTATATAAAAAACGTTCGCAGTTTATAATAATTCTCTGTGAAAGCGGAAATCCATGTATTCCTTGCATGTTAGTACAACTGGCTGGTATAGTTCAGTTACTCATTGCATGGCCAGTCGGCTTCAAAGGTTTCGGTGTTTCTTTATGTTAATTGATCTGACTAAATCGGTCTTGGGCTTCCGCTTTCCAAAACAAAAGCAACGTTGCAATATTCTCTCATTGTTATCACTGACCTCAGTTCTTCCTTCGCTTTATTCAATTCACACGTGTTATTGTTTACTGTAACTTGATCTTGCAACGGCGCATTTCACTCCACGCGGAGTAGACGAGTAGCTGTCAAAATCGCAACAGGACATTCTTAGATTTTGATTGGCTGGGGTAACTAGGTGATTGGTGCGGTAAAAACAAAGAACATGGGTTTAGGTGTCGGCAGACTTTTCATCCTAACGAAAGGAAGCCGCCTGGCCATGCAATGAATAACTGGACTATAAGAAGTCTGCTAACGGAAAAATCAGCGATATAATGCTATATTGTGGGTGCGCCACTTATTAAAAACTTTTTTCCAAGAAAATCCCCTACCTGCTGCCACCCTAATCCTCTTCGACCTGTCAATCAGTGAGTATAAAGGTAATTAGGCGTATTCACACTTGTCTGCCGTCCAGTACAATGTGGCCAAATACATACCACAGCACGTTTATTTCACTTAAGAAGTGGTGAATGACAGCAGTAACACCGGGGAAACCCACGCGATTACAAGGGCACCTGCTTTTTGTCAATGTCGATGCAGATTTTCGGATTAGGGAACAGTGCTATTACATTATTTTGTAGATGTACGATGGTTTGAGACGAGGCCTTCTTAAAATGGCAAGAACAGTATTTTAAATTTATTACTGATAATTTATTCATGCTTCATCGGTTTATTGCTCACATATAAAAATCTCAATTATGATTAAGTTATATGTATAATATTAAAATAATGTACTGGAAGTATAAGGTAATCAAATATAATGTGGTCATCCCAGCTTAAACTAATAAACCCGATGTGAAATGCCTTCCCACTCAACAACACGAAACGCCTGCAGCGTGTGTTTAGACTACCACGCACAACAAACCGAATGCTGGCTTGAGGGTATTCAGAGTATCACAGCGGCGATGAATAATGGTAAATAAAATATCCTGTTCGGCATTTGCCTTTAAGTTTAACGTCCGGACCAGATTTGTTGTTGGTTTGTTATGGTTATCTAGCCACCACCGTAACTTGTTACTTAAGCCTGAAGTTCAGGATTCATGTTTAACGATATCTGACCGATAACATAGACTAGGCTTGCCAGACGTCCCGGTTTTCAGAAAAAATCCCGGTGTCCCGGCCGGTTTACTTCACGTCCCGGTAAAAATTAAATTTGATTTTCTAGATGACCAACAAATTCTAAAATTAATTAACTGTGAAGGATTATTTAGGATAATTATTTTGTCATTTATTTCTGTACTGTATGAAAAGTGAAACGAATTTCTAAAAAAGTCCTAGCCAATGAAAAGTACATGAAAATATTGTTCAAATTTGTATTCCTCATTCAAAGTGTTTCTTCTTACTTAAGTAAATTTTAAATATTAACATGTTAGAAATAAAATGTTTAAATTGCTTATGTAATTTATTATTATTACAGTAACCATTTATTATTATTAGGGGGCGGATTTCTATGACATGTCATATTTTTCCCCTTTGCATTATTTCAGGTTTCCGACTAATTTAAACCCGATTCCAAGCATCCTGGTGAAAATGGAACGGCTTTTATTGTGCATACAACTGCATATTTAGGAAATGTTCAACTAGTATAAATATGCATATTTAGGTCATATTTTTGGCATATTTCTGTGCATATTAAATAAATAAAGTTTTATATCGTATTTTGTAAATTTTACATTATAATGATGCTTTTTGAGAATTTACAGATATTTTAAATAATTAACATTATATTTTAATAAAATGAATTGTAATGAAACTTAAAAAAATATACACAATGTGTAAGTGGTAAAGTCATCATTTAAATTTTATTGGTCATATTTTAATGTTTTTTAGGTCTTAAATGCATGCATATATCCTATTTTTTAGGTCATAGAAATCCGCCCCCTAATTATTATTATTATTACAGTAACCGTTTATTCATAGCACTGTGAATAAACTACCCTCTAAAACACTCTAAAAACCTGCCAAGAGTGTGTACCCTTGAATACCCGCGACGCTGGGGGGCATTCCGGTGTCCCGGTTGAACATTTTAGAAATCTGGCAAGCCTAGTTATGGGCAATATGGAGTGAGTTCGAGATATAAGATCTACAGTAGGCTACACATGAACAACAGCGGCACTTCATCTTTTAGAGGGGAGAAGTTGGATGAAGCCGCCAAAGGTGAAAAAACTCCCCTTCATCCACCCTCATTATTACGTCAGCGCCAGAAGACTCAGATCGTCGGCAACGAGTGGGGACTTCATAGATAAAAGCGTCTGGTTCCTCATTAAAGCATTAATTAAGACAGAGATTAATTGTATTCCTTAATTATATTCTAGAAATATAGTAGCAATATTACTAAAGATAATACTTCGCCAAGTTCTGAGAATCTGATAAAGAAGGGATCTTAGTAGCACAAAATTAGAATTAATGTCTTTAAAACGACAGATCATTTCAGGCAGAGTCAAGCTAATGGATTCAAAAGTGAATGTTTACAAATTAATATTCTTCTTTACGATAGCAAATTTAGAATTCACTAGTCTAGAAAATATCCAATTAAATTGTAAATATACATTATCCCTAACAATGGCAAATGATATAATTAGATATGTAAAATAAGTCCAATTATGTAGGCCTAAGTTATAGGTCTATTATTACACAACTATTTATTGGAAGATGTAAACTATAATGTAAAATTGTTATAGCTTTGACGTTCCATGTACCGTATTTTTTGGACTATAAGACGCTCCCGACTATATCACGGACCCTGATTTTAGCATAGAAATTTAAGGGAAAAAATGTAATGTGATTCTAAACGAAAATTTGTGAAAGACTGAATACTTTTACACCCTCTCACAATCAATACAGCATACGGTAAGTGTAATGGAACAAGGTTGTTTAGAAACCATATGGACACATCCTTGCATATGAAAGAACCCAACATTACTTTCTTTTCGCGTTGTATACCAGGTTTCCGACTACTCTCATTTTATGATTGTCCCAATTACACCGATTGCAGGTAGGGGGGAAGCGGACCGATTAAAATATCTAAGTTGCCGATATGAGCCAGGGAATATATTGAAATTTATTCTAGTGTCGACTATTGACTTAGCCCATTTCGAAACCCATTAGAACATAAGCTAGTAAAATTCATTTTCAGGGAATAATGCCGCTAGGCATGCGCAGTGGCTCATATCGGCAACTTAGATATTTTAGTCGGTCCGCTTTCCCCCCCCCCCTACCTGTACAGTCTGTGCCGCAACTTGCAACTTACTTAATGTATTGTACAACGACCTGTTTATTTTTATGGTATTTACCGGCAATTGGACTATTTACCGTAATTTTATTGTATTAATTTTTTTTAGTTTACCTCGGATCATTAGACGCACTAAACTTTCAACGTTCTGTTTTCAAGTAAAGAAGTGCGCCTTATGGTCCGAAAAATACGGTAATTAGAAAATACGAAAATACATTATTAGTTTTCGAACAGTATATCTCATGTCAAAAAGAAATCTAAGATCTGCGCTTCATCGTAGTCATCGCCTGCAGTCCAGTACAATGTTGCCAAACACGTACGACAGCACGTTTACTTCACTTGATAAGCACTGAATGACAGCGGTAACACTGGGGAAATCCACGCTACTACAAGAGCACCTGTTCTTTGTCGGTGTCGGTGACGGTGTTCTTTCGGATTAGGGAACAACGGTATTATATTCTTTTGTAGATAGACGATAGTTTGGGATGAGGTCTTCTTAAAATGGCACGAACATTAAACAGTATTGTCACTTCCTTTGTTCCTTGACGTTAAGTTCAACAGTATTGAAAGATATAGCCTAATTCGTACAAATATGAGAGTGATAAAGAGAGGGAGGGAGAGAGGAGGTAGACAGGTGGGAAAAAGGAGGGAGAGGGGGAGAGAAAAACAGGGAGAGAAACCTTCATTATCACAGCTCCTATGGAGGTCAATGATGTTTTCAGTAAGATCCTTCGTTACTTAGGAGCTTTGCATTGTTATATCAAATATCGATTGAAAAGTGAGTGCTTTTGGTTTAGTATGCATTAAATTATGCGGAGTTCGTTGCCGCGTAGAGTGGTTGTACGGCCATAAGCTTAACTGCTGCGGAAAGTTTCAGACAGTAATAAAGACGCGGGTGTTGGTGATATTGCTTAATAACGCCGAGCTTGGTCGTTTTTGCTGGAGTTTAGTACATGAAAACGGTCCTTACGATATCAGTTAATGTAGCTACACCTGACTCTCTTTCCCGTACAATATCTATATTGTAATTTCTTATTCTTTGTCATAGGATTAACGCATCTGATTCTTCGTATTTATTTAACTGGATCTGCTCTCAAAGGAGACTACCATAAGGCCAGGTATAATGAAGGAATGCAATTCATCCGCTGATGTCTGACTCCTCCCAATTATTCACCTTGTAGAAGGACACGCAAAACCACAGCGATTAGGCCTATTACCTACTTACTCAATGGCAACAGACAATTCCTAAGCAAGCTAAAGGATTATTATCTATTTTATGGAACCCGAAGATTCATTGCCGCGTTTACCTGAGCCCAACATTCAACCCTATTCTGTGCTAACTCCATCCAACCATCCCTCTCAAACCCTACTTAAATCTTTCCTAATATTGTCCTCCCACCTACGTCTATAGGTCTTCCAAGTGGTCTTTTCCCTTTGGTTCTCCCAGTCAATATTTTTGAGATATGTCTTTCTTCCCCCATGCGCGCAACCTGTCCAGCCCATTTCATTCTCCGTGATTTAATTACCCTTACTATATCCGGTGACGAGTACAGGTCAACGAACCACCAATGTAGTGAAATTCCTCTGCAATGGTATTAATAAAAATAATTTGATTGGTAACGGGTACTTCTTCACCAGTACACGTTTTATAGAAGGGCATTGTTTAGAACGAGAAATAATAATTATATTGAGGCAATAGTTTGGAAGAAGAAATATTTGCATTTGCATTTGGGGTTGATTTCAGTAAATATTCAGAATATGGCACATTAAGGCCTGGGACAACAAGTTTACGGACGTTGTAAGATGGGTAAGGAGAGTTAGAAACGTTAGTCGATTTCTAATGGAAACGGTATACACGAGACATAGTATCTCTATAATACTATTGTAGAGTTATTTACATGAACGTCACTTCGGATATTCATTAAGTGCCATTGTACTTCAATTGATCAAACATTCTTATTTCTCATGGGAACTGAAACATTAATTACTGCAGCAAGAAAAAACGGCAGGTGATAAACGACACAGTAGGTGAAGAACACAAATACAAACATTAAAAATAACAGCACGGATGGAGGTTTCAATCGTTTTATTTGATAACTGCCAACAAACTTGACAAAGTCCAATCACTGATTTGTAATTAAACTGTTCATGTTTCCGTTGATATTGATACGTGCAAACTTAACACCCGCTGCAGTTAAAAAAGAGAATACTCAGCGCACTGACTCAAACACTCATGTGACTAGATATCCATCATCCAATCAAAATAACGTACAGTATTACATACAAGCGTAAGAAGACACAAATCAATAGCAGCGTAAAATAGTGAAACGTACGGGCCTATAACTGCACACAAATATAAAAAAAGTTGAATTTCATATCGTACTTGATATTTCAATGCTCATGTTTATATTATTCAATAAAAAATATGGTTGTTTTGTTTTGCTGTGTCGAGTATGAAAAACATAAATTCATATAGACCATCTCTGTGGCCGATGAAGCATATAAATGTTGATAAAGTTCACATAAAATCGTTCAATAAACAAAAAAATGTTAAATATAGAGTATATATGTAAAGCCTTCGAGTTGCACACTTCAACAATAATTGCCTACGTCATGCCACGCAAATCAACGTTACGAGCAGCTTTGTTTGAACGGCTACTTGTTAATTTCTGAAGAAAAAAAAAGAATTTATTTATTTAAACACATATTTTTGCTTTCTGTGAAAATAATTAACACATACTCGAGAATGTTCAAATACGAGTAATTGAAATTATCACCTTTTGTAATGAAAGCTTCAGCGATTTTAAAGTACTATTCAATTACAACTCTATTTTGAATTCATTGAAAAAAAAATCGAATTCAAATTATAGAACTTGATGCAGACAGTTCTTGTGCAAAATTTAAACAAAATCCTAAAGAAGTTGTCTCACTGGTCTACAAAAAAATTAAAGTTGTCTCTATCCTCCACAAAGAAATAGTCCATTCTAACCAAAATGGAGTCATAGAACAAGATTATGATACCTCTGGTTGGATGTTCCCATTGGACTCTTACCTATTCACTAAAGCGTTTCCGTTTCTGTAGTTTTCGTTTGTACCAAAATTGTTTGGAAAGAAGTAAAGATGTGCAAAAATGTACGAGGGTCATCCAGAAAGTAAGTTTTGATCGCCGATAAAGAAAACAAAAACATAGAAAAGGAAAACATATTTACTTCTCTACATAGTGGCCTCCGTTATCGAGGTATTTATCGTACCTCTGCATCAACATTTGTATGCCCGTGACCTAGGACTATGCCGCCAACGTCTGGAGTCAAGAAATCACTGCCGTCGTTGTGGAAACGTTTTTCTGCTAGAAATCTCTTCATGAGACAGAAGAGACGGAAGTCACTTGGCACGAGGTCGGGGCTGTAGGGTGGATGGTCGAAGATCTCCCATCCAAACTGAAGCAACTGATTCCGTGTGGCGTTGGCTGCATTGTCGTGCAATAGCGTAATGCCTCTTGTCAGCATTCCGCGTCTCCTGTTTTGGATCGCCCTCCTCAGAGTTTTCACCCATGTTTCATCCCCAGTGACAATATTTTAGAGAAACTCATCACTTTTCTCTGCGTACCGCTGGCGGCAGTGTCCTACGACACGGGCATACAATTGTTGGTACATCGCTAAGATAAATGCCTCGATAACGGTGCCGACTATGTAGAGAAGTAGCCAATGAATACTACAATAAATATTTCTTACTTATTAATGTTTGTGTTCTTTTTATCGGCGATCGGAACTTACATTCTGGATGACCCTCGTGTCTTCAGCGACATGCCTGTATCATTTTTACATTTTTTACTTTAGATTTACATCACATGCTCGTTAAAGCCTACTCTTGGTATGTCCTCAGAAGTTCAATAACAGCTAGATTGAAATTTTCAGCTCTTTGATTTCCCAAGAAATTGTGAACAACAGTTTTGAAGGCTTCCCAAGCTGCTGTCTCTTTCACTTCAATGATTCTATTAAAGGTTCTCGAACTTGCGGGGCAACAAAGATTTACTCTTTGATCTTAGCATCACTGAGATGTGGGAATTTTGTCTTTAAATACTTTGCAAGCTTCTCCTTCTTGATTCATCGCTGTCACAGAATTCTTCATAAGTCTTAGCTCACGGGCAAATAAGGAAGTGCACTGAATATTCTTTTTTTCAGGCTCCACCATTTTCTTTTCAGGACAGATTTTTCTTTTCTTCAAGATTAAAATTAAATGATTATCCAAGTTTTTATGTAGTCGCAATGCCTGTATCATCTTTACTTCAGGTTTACATCATACTGACTTTGCTCTGATGGTTGGAGAGGTCATTTGGAACTGGAGTAAATGTGTTTTGACTGTGTTATGGTGTACAGGGAGACAAATCGATGGCCAGTGGTGGTATTCATCACATGCTCGTTACAGGACGGAAACAGCTGTTCACTGTCGCGCGCCATGTTACTGTGAGGTCTGGGATTTGCAATCAATTATCAAGATTACAGGAATCCATTTCCCATCTTAAATATGCATCACGCACCGCTGCACTCTGCGGTTATCTCAGACATTCACTCAAGGTCTGGTTGCAATAGTAGACTATAACACTTCATGATTCAAATGGGCTTCTATTTAAATAAAGAATGGAAGTACGTTTTCAGAAACCACAGATTATTTTATTACAAGAGAATATTCCTACACTGTTCTACAAAACAAAACTGATTTTAATTTCCAGGGATAAAATTATACTTTTCCAGACCAACTTTTCAAGTAGATTATGGATATACCTTTCTTGTTCTCATACCACGTACAGATTTTACATTACACATAATACATTAACATGATAGAAATAAATTTACATTTAAGTAAGTTAGATGCGTTCTCGATTCTCCAAGCCATGCATGAATTCTAGAGTGATAGGGAAAAAAGCGAATAAGTCAAAATACCAAAGTTTTAGGAGAGACAAATAACAATTGATTTCCACAGCATTGTTACAATATTTAGTTCAGTTCACCAGATATTTTTACTATATATGTAAAAATATCTGGGTGGGCTGATCTAAATAGTGTAACAATGCTGTGGAAATCAATTGTCTTTTGTCTCTCCTAAAACTTTAGTATTTTGAATTATTCCCTTTTTTCCCTATCACTCTAGAATTCACCTATTGCTTCCCTTACAAATATGCTATGCGGGTTTTCTAGTCGTAAGTTGCAGGCGTTCTCGATTCCCCATGCCATGCACGATTTCATCTTCTGCTTTACCTTTACAAATAAGTTATGCGGCTTTTCTAGTCGTAAGTTTCAGGCGTTATCTGGCTGGAAGACGCAATGCTAAGGTTGGAAAGAGTACTCTGTGAATCAACAAGACAGAGCGAATAATAAATAGATAACGGATAAACAGAAAACTATATGTGTTAGGAGAAGAGTGAAAACCGATTTCAAATTAGCACATCTACCTCACTGCACAATTCGTTCCATTGACGAAAATTCATTGTTGACCCGTGTTATAGGAGAAGGATTCTTCTGACACTGGGACTCTAACCCGAGCCGCTGCTCTACCCTGTTCAATTCACAGACACTAAAGTGATTTTGTGAGGGTTTCCACTGTTATTGTACGATAACATTTAAGACGGAAATACGTATTCAGAAACCATAGAATATTGTCTCTGTTGGACATTACAGGGGCACGGAAAGCCGAAGGTCATGGTAGAAATAAACTCGTTTTATGCAGTTTGCACAATTTTTACAATTTATGAACCTGTTTTGTGCTCTCTGGTCCACATTCATGATCCTTACTGCTTATTTTGTACATGATACTCAATAATGCACTGTGTTTAACATGGCGGTTCTCGTGGGAATGCTTCGCATTATTATACACACAAACAGATTTAATAATCCTCTGTGTCAACTGGACTCGGGTTTAGCTTCCCTACCAATCCTATTTTCTCTATAGGCTACATTCAAATCGTCCAATTACAACGCATCTCCCACTATGAAAATTTTATGGCTTTCAAAGTGTTTCCGGTTAAACATTGTGGTATTATTAATATTCGTTTCCATGGTTACGATCCGGAGGGAAAAAGACGACAAGCATGCAGGACACGTATGGATGTTGCTTCTGTTTTCAAAACAAGGGAACGTTATTGATTTACATTTAGCAACACCACTGTTTGGTGCTGTCCCATTATCCTTTTTATACACTCTTTGTAACAAAAAGTGTTATTAAAAGACCATCATATGGAAATAGATATGAGCCGAATAACGGCTCAGGAACTCTTTCGAGAGCACCGTCAGAACTTTATTGTAACAGATAAACTGCACAGAAATAAAATCATAACAATTCGCTCTTACTTTATTCATTCTCAAAAATATGTTGAACAATTATCCAGTAGGGAATGAATGATCAGTTTTGGTATTTTTAGCCTCCTCTCTCTCTCTGTGCCTGAATCCTCATAATGATTGCACGTATATTAAATAAATTTCATACCCAAACGTTCACCACTCGGGAAGGTTAAGGCAAATATTTCGCTTGTATAACAATAGCAAATACAATGGGCAAAGTACATCCCGCGGGCCAGATGCAGCCCTCGACAGGTTCAATGCGGCCCACGATAGGAAAGGAGGAGGGAAATAGATTACTTACTCAATTGGTTTTCCTTCTATTGCATGACTTCATGGTGAATTTTAACCTGAAGCTGGTGAATAAACGCCGAAACTCGTCATGAAGACTCTATATATAGGCTATATAAAATGCATACACACAAACATACCCATATATAAACACACACACATATATAGGCTATAATTACGCATTATGTGTGTGGTCTCCCGCAAGATGCCTGTGGCAAGGTCTTAATTTTTGTACAAGTAGATGGAGAATTTAATTTTTAAAATATTTGCTCTTTTTTAAACACCGTCTAAATTAAATATAAAAAGTGTTATTCTATTACTGCATCACCAAATCTGTTGTTGTTTTCATCTAATCTATTAAAAAACTAAGAAAATTATCGAAAAAATGGAAAGAAATAACTAACGGTTAGATAGGACTTCTATTTTGCCTATTTTTGTTTACTTCGGCATAAGATGGTGTAAGGCGCTTTTTCGAACTAAAGAAGCATGCTGCAATATGTAGGCCTACAGTTATATGCTGTACTTCAATTCTATAAATTATAAACATAATACTCTCAAATTTTACGTAAACAATGAGATATAATGCAAAGCTATCAAATGCGGTACCGCATTACAGCCTTAATCCCATTAAGTACTTTGTAGAATCGCTTGATTCTTAATCAGCCAGAAGCCTCACTGCCCCTTAGGGAGCTTACAGAGGACTTCCACTAAGAACGGAGAAATCAATTAAAATCCTAATCAGTAGCAAGCTAAGGATGTGCCAAGGTCTTATTGGCTGCACAGGAAAGCCTTACAATCTAACACTTCCAGAGAACATGAAACTGAACCAGCGTTGTTGAAAATTTAGCAATTTTTTCGTTTTATGAGAATTCGATGTCTTGCTAAAGACTTCAATATGAAACACACATGAATTTTTCTATTTTCGGCATAGATAATAAAATTTTATCATTTCACATTCCGACAGAGAGAAGTGGCTACGGGAGTCCGAATTCATACAAAGCCATATTGTTCACGAGGCAAGTCTTTGAGCCTGACTGTGGAAGAGATGACTAACTTATAATTACTCTTAAAAGAGCTTGAACAACATTTTAAAACGACAGTTTTCGGTCTTAGTACAAGCTGTTAGTACACAGAATTAAAGGAAATAGTCAGACCCTTTTATGAAAAATTGCTAAAAATAAAATCGTCTTCACGTAAAATGATAGTAGGAGCAAACGAAAGTCGTCAGCATGCTGAATTTCACATCCCCGGCAGGTATTTTATCTTTTTATAATAGTTTTGTTTTTCTAGCTATGATGACCGCCAGCGTGGTCTTGTGGTTAGCGTTCCTGACTATGTAGATCCGCCGGCCCGGGTTCGATCCCCGGTACCTCCTCGGATTTTTCTGAGGTAGGGAGGTCTGGTAGGGGTGCAATCAGCCTCGTGATTCAAATTGAGCTACTTGATAGAGAAGTAGCGGTTCCGGTCATGGAAACCACCATTAACGGCCGTGGGTGTCGGCATGCTGACCACATGTCCCCCAAACCTGCCATCTGCCTGAGGTAGATGACGCAGCGGTCGGTAGGCCTTGTCCCCTCAGGGATGTAGCGCAACGGAGTTTAGTTTAGTTTCTAGCCATGATGTTTACAGATAGAAAACTCGGCATCGAATTTTAAGTCGACAGTCCTTTAATGAGCTCAAAAATACGATTTACTGAAGAATGTCCGACGTTTATCTGTGCGTTTGTTTATGAATAATATAATTCGAAAACGAAAAATCTTATAAAGTTACTTTCTTGGAGTAAGTACAGTTCAGTGATGTGATAGAGTTTCGATGCCTATCATTTTACATCCACTTTCTGTTTTTCACAACTTTCTCGAAAACTGCGTTAGTGATTTCAAATGTAATACTGCAAGTTAATGCATGTAATATTACGTTGTAATGGGGCATGCAGTTAATAAATAAATAAATTTAAAAAAAAAACGGTAGTTATACGCTAGCCATCGTTCCCACAAACTCGGGCTTTAAATATTTTACTGTCTTAGTTTGAGTCATCTGAATGTGCATTTTCTTAATGCGGCCACCATTTCTGACAGAATCTGAAACACGAAAGTCGCATTTTCTACGCCTTGAGTAGAAAGTTTTGCGAGTGCACCACACTACGTTTACAAATATCCAAGTAGATCTTTAACTAATTTCACGAGACGGAGAGCACATCAAATCAGAATTCTCTACTTGGAAAAGGCGTCAGGTGATTTTAATCAATGTAATTAAGAAATGTAAATAAAGCAGGCTTATATTTATCTCCAGAAGGATCCTTCAAACTTATTTCTGGTTGTGATGAACGTAGGTAGATTGAGCCAATTTATTGCGAAGACTTCGACGTTATTTGAGCGAACCATAACACAAGATGGTTTACGAGCTAAATGCATAAGTAATCACCGGAATGACGTCAGCGAAACAATTACTAAGTTTCGCTTAGCGGTGATCAGTCTCGTTTATAATGAAGGAAACTGCTGTTTAATGTTGATAATAGGTTTGTTCGCAAAGCAGTCAGAAACCAGGAACATATCGTTCGCGCATGCGCTCTTTCTCCACACGCGTTCGCAAAGCGAGAATCCGTGATTCTGATTTCAATCTTCTGTTCGCAAAGCTCTCACGGACAGTTTCTGTACTATAAGAAAAGTTTGCAGGCTCTAGCATGAATTGTTATCAGAGACATGCGCAGTAACCTATTTTCACGCGCCTGACTCCTCCCTCCTATAACATTGCGCCAGATTTATAAACATAGGCTACTTATATGTATGAATAATGGAAGATAATTAAAAGTTTCCCAAAATATAGATTATATTGTCGATGTATATTGCATTTATAACATGTCAAAGGGAAATATATATTTTATTTGCATATCATATCGATTAAACGCAGAAACTATCGATTCCAAATTCTTGTAACCGTTCGCAAAGTGCAAATCACGGGTAAGTTACAGACTGGACATGCGCAGTACAACAAATTCTCAAGCGGTCACGGATTTGCTTTGCGAACAAACCTATTCTTTGCTTTAACTAAGCAGTAATCGGCCATTTCTGCGTGGTCGTAAGAGATACGAGACTCGGCGATTCGTGCAAAAACAGTTCAGGCCCAACATTAAATGCTCTAAGTACGCTGGAGGAAACCTATTGTTCTCTTAATGTTACTCAGTTTATTTTGCGATAAACTCGCTTTCATCCGATAAAATATCCCGCAAAACATATTCTTACACAGCCTCCATTTTTCATTGTGCTTTACAAAATACACGGAAATGAAAATAATAATAATAATAATAATAATAATAAAGGAAATAACATAAGATAAAAATGTGATAGTACTTAAGACAAGTACTTTAATACTTAAGACAAGTACTTCAAAACAATATATCTCTTAAATGTAAGCCCAGATTTAAGGTTCTTTCCACCCTGGGAAAAGCTTTGTATAACTGCCCCCCTTTTTTTACTACCAACAACCCAAACTTGTTTTACCAAGTACAGCCGAACCAATACCGTTCCGATAGCATTTTATTATTGCGAGTACTCAAATCACAACCTAGACTATTCAACAAAAAATATTTTTCAAAAAATTAAAGTAATTGCTTTTTGGCGAAAATTCATTATATATATTGTAGGCCTATTTCATTTACCAAAAAAATGCCTAAAATCTCGAAAGATTTGTAATATGTAATGTGGTGAATTTTTTAAATTTTAGAATATTTAACAGATTTGGTCATTTTAAACATGCTACATTATATTTAATTATGTTCATTAAAAATATATATTACAGGTTTATTAAAACCAATATTTTTAGAACAGAGAAACGTTTCATTGCCTTCTTTCTACTTTGCAATGAAAATCGAAAACTTAGTCTGCATGGCTGTTTCGCCATCATTGTAAAGATACAACATTTTGTTGTATAATACATTTTTTAATATTATAAAAGAAATTCCTAACAAAATTTGCGCCCTTTCTAGGTTTGCCACCCTGGGAAAATGCCCAGTCTGCCTACATATAAAGCAGGGTCTGCTTAAATGAACTGCCTTATAAATATAATATCACTTGCATTTTAGGTAAGGTCATAGAGAGCTTTACCATCCCCTGCACGTAGAGCTTACACTGCAAGGAAGTTTTGAACATATAAAACCGCATGAGTGTAGGGCAGTGGTTCTCAAAGTGGGGTCCGCGATGGTGTTTCAGGGGTCCGCAGGCAGTTTAAGAAGAAATAGGATATCCCGTAATTTTGAAGTGCTTAACTGTGTTCCCCACTATTTATCTAAGTGAAACAGCATTCTCCCACCTCACGTACTTGAAATCAAAGTTGAGAAATAAACATGAAGTTGAAAGTGACTTAATATTGAAATTATCAGACATTAAACCTAACATTGCAGAGCTAATTAATCAAAAGCAGCTTCACTGTTCACATTAAGGAGTAAACTCTGTTTGTTACCATTGATATTGTTATTTTGTCTGTTGAATTTAATACATTTGAATCAAAGTATTTATTTAGTTTTTTATTTCAAAAACCCAGAGGGGGTCCTCAAAATTTTAATTTTTTTCAAGGGGTCCGTGGACTGAAAAGTTTGGGAACCACTGGTGTAGGGTATACTGCAAATTGGCTTATGCATCTAACCCACAAGATGCAGTATCACTTAATGCAGCCTACAATAAGAAAACCCTGGGATAATACATATAGGCCTATGCTAGTATTAACTATAAATGAAGAAAGTAGCCTTTCGGATACAGTTTTAAACTTTGTGTATGAAAAAAAAAAGGCAAAGAAATTTAGATTTTAAATTATACAATTTTATACAAGAAAATAATACACAATAGGACTAATCGTTGCTGTTGTTGTTGTTGTTGTTTTTTTGTGGTCCGACATAGTTTGACAAACTGTGTGAGAATTAAGTATCGCCAAATTGAGGGTTAAGCAAAATATTGATGCTATTTACGATTCTGTTAACTAAATTTTCTACATACAAGGTTTTCGAAGATTGCCAGAGTTGCACCGGGAGCAGCAAATCATGAGCTTCAGCTATGCTCCACCAGAACATTCTTATATTCTATTTGATACTCTATTGTTTTATGTATCCTGGATGATGCTACACAGTTTTGCTGAGTGTGGCTGTGTCTGCTTTATGAAATTCTTCATGCCAGCTGACGCCGACTTATCGATCCTATGGCATCAGTTTTATTACATCCAGATCTGAGATGTCCATCCTAACAATCTTTGCCATATCTGTATCTAAACGTCTTCTATATCTACATCTAAATGAAAGCCTTCGGGTTTGAATGTTTGCTTGCAGTCATCCCGGATCTGTTCTACCAGCTCAGGATTTTGTTACACCACTCGAGAAACTGTGGTTTCGGAATTTGGAAATTGCAAATGGTGCCAGGGTATTATTTTCTAAAAATAAATGTATAATGAATGTACAACTATTTTAAAGTCTTATTGTTAGTTTGGTTAATGAAAGATTAAAGATCTCAGCATATTATAAACCAATAGGTTGAGAAAATACCACAAATTGGTAAAATACATTTTTTGTTCAGAAATATTCTGGAAAAAGTTTTCAAGTGATATAATGAACATGGCCCAGATTTTGATCACCTGGAAATACTTAAAAATGAGCAATAAAATAACTACAAAGATAAGCAAAAACCTTAAAATTTAAAAAAAGGCCCAAAATTTGTATGGAAATACTAGTTTATTCATCAGATTTGTGTATATTCTACATTTATCGTATGTTGCTGACTCAGTCATAGGCTTGAAATTAGTTTATTACATACGGTTAAATGCAAACAGCAAACACCGTATTCTTCTATCCAAATTAAAATTATAATTTATTTATGCTTATTTAGAGTTCCATTAATATTCGCATATGCACAAAACTCTACAGAATACAAGAAACAACACAAATGAGAAAATAATGACTTTAAATTAAAAAAACCTAAAAATATTAAATTAATAAAAATACCATAAAATAGTTAAAAAATTACAAAATAATGAAATTTTATTTTTAAAAATGACCTAAACATAGAGGTGTGGGAAAATGAGCAAAAATGACTGAAAATCACAATTTTTACAATCTAGAAGTCATTATAAGAATATCTGCACTAGTGGGTAACGTCCATGCTTTACCAGGTAAAAGATGACGTCCCTGATAATGACTATTTAGCTATTTTAGCTCAAGAATCAGTGACCGAATCAGTATAAAAATATGTAGAATTGATATGGATATTTAGCGAGTTTGAAAACTGTAGCAAGCTTATATAAAACATGTATTTGCATGGGAATCCTGCCTTCACTTATAATATATCACTGGCGTAATTTTTTTACATAAATTACGTATATTTACGTAATGATGGAATCTATTACTGGTCTAAAAACACGAGGTACAATGAAATAAAGGTAAAGTGTTCTCATAGGTCTAAAATTTACCTTTTGCTTTCACGTAAAATTCATATGATTCAGTTCTTTTGCGGAGGAATTCTTTTATCACACTTGTCATGAGTGGAACACTTCCTTTAGAGAGTAATTCACAGAATGGAAGGTACTTACCACAAGTGAAACTAGCTAAAGTGCGTTTCTCAAAATGTACAAAGCTTTCGCACTGACATTTCTCAGTCTCTTTTAAACCGGCACTTCAAAGGGTTGTGAAAAAATGGGGTTTCAAACAATAATAATAACCATCAGTCAATTGTATAAACAGAGTGTAATCAAGAAATGGAACAGTTTATAGAATAGTTTGGATCCATATTATACAGAGTGTTAATTAATAACACCGATATATTTTACCTGTGTATAAAGGGGACCTAGACAAGCCACTTTCATTAGGAGAATTTTGCTCTATAGGTTCAATTTTTCCTGTTACGGCATAAGATCTCCCAGGACATGGCCACCACTGGCTTCTAACATTAGAAAAAAACATGCAAACAAAGGAACTTCGTTGTTAACACTGTAGACAGTAGTTATGAATAAAAGAAGACTAATGCAGTGGTGGCCAGTCATGTGATTAGTCTGTAAATTTTGCAGATTATGAAATCTCTAAATTATGATAGCCTATAGCTGTGGAGGAATGATTAAGAATCAGGTTTTTATCGATCACTAGGAAGGCATGAGGTCGATTTATGAAAATTGTAACCCTATTCGCGTAATTATTGACTTATGAGCACCAAATTATAATGACTTTAATGCCCTGTAGTATACACATTTTACGTCATAGAGCAAAAATCTGCTAATACAAGTTGCTTGTCTATGTCCCCTCTATTATACAGGTAAAATATTTCGGTGAATTCATTAACACTCTGTATGTGGAATAATATGGCAGGCTGAAAACTAAGATATCCGGCAATTTCCTTAGAAGATGGGGTACAGACATTGAAAGTTTCTAATAGATTGGGATGGTGATTTTCCTTATTTGGCAATTATAAATGTTGCGTTATGTAGCATTTAGGCAATTACTGTACAAATTTTATAGCGTTTAACACAAAACATTGGTTGGCGCTTAATCCAGGAAAGTTGATCCAGTTTAAATAGAACAAATATCGGTATCTAGGTTAATATAACACGTTAATGAAAAGAGAACAAAACCCTATCAACGACATCCTCATCCGTATCATTTTTCGTATCATCAACATTCTCATAATCACAATAATAATACTGACAACGTAATTTAATTTTAATCGATAATAATAAGAGGAAGAATTAGTCTGTTTGCTGTCTGTGCTGCGATGCCCAGCGAAATCTACTGTAGGCCTACGCAGATCTGAAAATTTAAACATAGAAGGTGGCCGAGTGTTTCTCGAAGCCAGGCTTTTAATTTTAGCTTTCGTTCGCGCGTTATGAGCAAAAAACTGAATTTTGGCAGTGGATTTCGCTATACCGTACATTACATACCGTGTCAATTGTTTATGATAACTTGAAGACATAATAAAACATTATTGTTATCATTACTACTACTATCCCCCACACATGCACACGCACGCGCACACACACACACACACATATATATATAAATATATGTGTATATATATATATACATATTGTGAGAAACAAAAATCCAATCCGGTAATTACCTTGGCCGGTTCGAACCTGTTACTTCCGGAATGCGAGTAAACGATGCTCTATATATATATAACTGTAAATCTTCAATTAATATATTCACTGATGCAGCATTACAGACTCTAGTTTTCAAGAGGGTAATACGCGCTAATTTAATTGGCATGAAGTTAACTAACCGTTCATTTATTACATTCACGGTGGTGAAGTTAATCCAGAGAGGCCTGCATTCTGCTACGAATTGGCATCTGTCAGGTCATGCAATGCTGATACTAGAGTTAAGCTGCACTCATGCTTTCCAGCCAGGCTAGCGAGGTTCAAATCCTGGTTGCGCTGAGTTGGAAACTGTGGTGCATTCTGAAATAATCTCGTTATTAGCTCATTATTCCACCAATATCCTCTCTCACTTTATCCTTATCATCATCTATTACGCTAAACGGACAGTTAAGGTATGATTGCGCATGTGCAATACACCACATCATTAGTAATCTGGTTTGTGCACTCCACCACAAGGCTACTTCAACCGTAATTCTGTAGCATTACATGAAAGGACTTATACTATGGGCATTCTGAAGTATGGCGATGGCTATCAAAGCATATATTTCATTTTTGTCATATTTTTATCCTGAACTCCGTTCTCGCCGCAAACACAAATTAAACACGAATTGCACGCTTGTTATCCTAATCGGACCGTGTTTATTTTGCATATAAAGTCATATTTTGGCCTTTTTTGTGGTCTTGGTCATATTTTGGCCATATTTGTAATTTAAAGTCATATTTCAATGATAAATTCGATAAAAGAGCACAATTATACAGTGTACGTACTACATGGACGAGTTAAATTTGAAATCTATTTAATTAATTTATGTTTATGCCAAATTAATAGGTAACTTAAAATGTAAAATTAATCTATTTGGTCATATTTTATAGTGACACGCAAGGTCTACAAAATATTACGAATATTTGGAGCTGATAACGCGAGCAAACAGGAGAAAATTCTTTAAAAATAGAAGTTCATTACAAGTAAAACTGTAAATCACCTGTAAAATTGATAAAAAAGTGATTATTGGATTGAATTCATGTGATGTGAGAATTTAATTTCTTTAACGTTTTAAATTGGAACATTGATTTTTGAAAATACGTTATTTTATCCTGTAATATTTAGGATTTTTGGGTCATATTTCGTTATTTTTAAGGGCATATTTTCAGTCATATTTTCCACTTTTTTATTTTCAGTCACATTTTCCACTTTTTTAAGTCATAAACATCCGAACGTTACTCAATACGTATGTTTGTAATATTGTACTACGCTGGAAATAGGGTTGCAGCTTCTATAATTTTCTGTTAGCCATGTGCAATAGAACACTTTACTTGATCGTGTAACAACGTTGTAAGCACTTAAAACGTTGTTATATGGGATACGTCTTCCATCTTGCTTCATACTATCATCTCTCCTTTGTTGGAATATAATAATATTGTTACGAGTAGAAAGTAACACTGTCATACCAATTTTTTTCCTCGCAAATACAGGATATATTTTACCCTCTTATTAATTTTTTCTCAATGCAAATGTTTGCAAATATCGCTTACAACCCTGATAGGGCTCGGTTTCAATCCATGTTTGCACTTTATGAATTTTTTGCACGACGTAACTAATTAGTGGTAGCCTACTTACGAATATTGTTGCCGTGTATCGTAACTTGACATTCCCACACGCAATCTGGTTACTATGAAAACAAAAGAAATCTTAGTGCTGTAAAAATTACAAAAAGCACTAGTGCCGTAAATAATACAAGTAATACAAGCCTTTATCGAAAGCCGGAACCAAGGCCCCCAGTTTGTGGCGGCTTTAACAGGACAAATATTGCGTCGCCATAACAACAAACACATGCGAATCACTTTCTAAAATATAACATCTATCTTCAATAATGTCTCAATTAATATAATTATATTGATATAAATAATAATCGTGCAAAAAATAGCATGCAATACTCGTTCCGTAAGCGCATAACGGATCTCGGAAATTGAAAAAACGAGCTTTTTTCAAACTCTTTCCTCGATCCGTATGCACCGCTTACGGAACTAGTATCGCAATATACTATTGTGAAACAGAGACTCAAAATAATTTTTCTTCAATGGACCAATGTCTTTTTAGCTCATACGCCTTTCTTTTGATTTGGACCAATCTATATTAATAAAAATGAATTTACAAAAGGCTTGTTGCCGCATCACTTGAGAACGGCTCGATCGATTTGGCTGATTCTTTTTTTGTTGTGTTCGTAATAATTGTCACGACAAGGTTTGTGTGAAAGAAAATTTTCGAAAAATCCACGGGAAAAGTCGGAAATGTGAAATGAGGGAAAGTTAGAGAGTTCTGATGTCAATTGTTTACATAACGAAAGTATTGTTTACGATGTTTACATAGGGCTTTGGATACTATATTATAATACTGGGCTTTAACAAATGCTGATACTATCGAAGTATTTAATACATAATTGTGAAAATAATTCTTGACGAATAAAGTCCACGAAAATAAAGCAGTCACATAACTTTCTCTACCCTCGACATGGAAAATATTATTTTCTCACTTCACATTTTGATGTAGAATAAGCGATCGTATTGCAGGGACAACTTAAGTGTGTGCCAGTGAGTATGCTATATCGGAAGTCGGTAACAAATCATATCCACTGATACGTCACTCATAGCTGCAGGCTTTGTTTTAGTTGAGAAATAGGCCTAGGTTTGTTTATCAGAGGCCCTAAGCATCTAAAAGAAGACAAAATGGGATGGAACATTTTCAGTCCTACGTCCCAGGTTTTTGAGAAGGAAAGTATGAAAGTGATATTGATTTTTTTTTTACTTCAGCCCAGAAACGGTTGTATGGTAATATGAGAGTGAGAAATACAATTTTCTGTCAAGACAATACAATCTTATGTAACCGGAATTTTTTTTCCAATGGAATGCAACATTCGACATCCTCCATGAGCCATAAAAAGCTATATCTAGCGTTTTCTGAGGGAATAGTCTGAGTGCCATATGTCGTTCTTCCTCATTTAGAATTCTACATACCTCTATGAGGACATAGAGTTTCAACATCGAAAGTCCTCCATATGTTAATTTCATATTACAAAATACAAAACCCGGGCGACGCCGGGCCATTTAAGCTAGTAAAATATAAGAACGAACCTTAAACACAGACCTGACCCACTCAGTCTTTATCGAATTTGCTTTATCACCTCCTACAAAAATACACCTTTTTTCTTTATATTCTAATCAGGTCGGATAATCTCTAGCAGTGACTTATGCAAACCTCACCATTGATATGGTTAAGATTTATTCTGGAAATAAGTTGATTACGCTTACATCGGTTCAGGAATGAGCATTATAACATTTTACGGGAAATGTATTCCATAGTTCAGCAAAGTTGGCATTTAATTGCAATCGCACAAGACATAACCTCAACAGCATGAATTAGGTATAATCTGTTCCTACGATCGTGTTTCTATAGGAGAAAACAGCCACATTGATTCTATGTAATGAAAGAGTTTCAATACCTCGATCTAACGTGTTATTCAAATACTTCAATTTTAATATATTTTATTGATTATTAAGTGCCAGTATGGTACTTTATGAGATTGTGTGTGGGGGACGGAAAAATGTATGTCCGTCTGTCTGTCTGTCGGTCTGTCTGTGTGTCTGTACGCGCCATAACTCAAATATGCTTTATCGGATTTTCATGAAACTTGGTATACGCATTTATACTGTCCATGGGAAGAACCCTATTGATATTGAACCAAATCGGTCACTGCTACCGGCGTCAAACCCAATTTAGTGTTTTTATTTAAAAGCGCCGTAACTCAAATACGCTTTATCGGATTTTCATGAAACTTGATATACACATTTATAATGTCCATGGGAAGACGTCTGTTGATATTGGACCCAATCGGTTGGCCAGTACCGGTATAATGCCCAATTTAGTGCATTTTTAAGGTATTATATAACAAAAGGCTCCATAACTCAAATATGCTTTGTCGGTTTTTCATGAAACTTGGTATAAGAATTTATAACGCCCATGGTAAGAAGCCTATTAATTTTGGACCTAATCGGTTGACCGGTACCAGCGTAACAACTAATTAAAGGTCACATTTTTTAAATTTTTGTCTACCGGTATAATTTGACAGTTAACACTATTCCTTCACATATGCTTATCAAACAACACCGTCAAACTGACTGAGTTGGCCTAATGGTAACGTCTTGGACTCGTATTCTGGAGGTCCCCAGATCAAATCCCGGAGCCGGCCGATTTGACATGGATTTATTTTATTTTATTTTTATGTGCGTGATTGTCAAGGTATCACAATCTGTAGTTCTGCTGACGCTGGTCGATTTTAATCCGATTGGAAAAACTTATTTTTTTTATATCATAATTGCAAATATAATTGATCCAACAAAAACATACTGGCACTTTGTTATATCAGTTTACCTGATTTTTTATTTAGTACATATTATTAATTAAATAGTTCAAACCTTCTGTAAATGCAACTCGTGAGTTGGAACTTCTATAGATAAGTTCCCTCAAGACTTACTCGCTCGTGAATCACTAGTGACATTAACTATAATAGTGTTATAGCAATTAATTGATAACACGTTAATATGGATTCTGCATGTTTTCGAACTGGAGCAGTACAATCGAATGAATTCAAACACAAAATTATAAATTATGTGTAAAAATAAAAAAGGTGACAAATGAGAGAAATAGTCCATATATTCAACAAGATTAGACCTATGCTCTGCAGTGCTTATGTCAGTCAAAAACTAAATCTCAAAGGAAGAGCATTAGTATGGAAGAAAGAAGTGTGGAATCGAGTAGTCTGCCTGTCGATATTGATATTGGACACGAAACAAGTGTGATATAGCTGCTTGAACTGAAGTGTAACGTTCTATCAGACTTCTCAGTGTAGCGCGATATATTTCAAGATATACAGTTCTGTGTTCACTGAAGCAGAAAATAAAAATCATACACATTGGACTATATATCAGTTACCCGTCCCTTATCTTACCCATGACGGCTTAAGTTAATACCTTATGCCAACAGTGCCAGTGACATTGTATTTCATGTTGATATAGCGCATAAAGTCGTCATGGCAGAAAAAAACTGTATGATATATTTCTTACAGACTGAAACCGAAGCTGCCATTTTACTTTCCCCCACGAGGTAGTCTTGTTTCTGGGGGGAAATCGATGTTGAGCGTTAACCAGAATTAGACCAACATGTTCCTGAAATAGAGGAAGCAATTAGGTCTACAGTAGGCCTATAGCAATTCTGTTTGTCTGTGTCTGCTTGTCTGTCTGTCAATGCGTTCGTCTGTCTTAGTGCTTTTTTGCTTCTTTTTATGATAGCCCTACGAGTAAATTTACAGGCGAAACTCATTGATGGATAGATTACTTAGCTTTCTCTGGTCCGTATTCGTAGCAAAACTCAGCATTTATCCATTCTTGTGAATACAAAATGTCAAAGTTCCTATAAAAAAAATGTTCAACCTCCAACAGTTTAAGCGAATCTGAGACAACAACACACAGTCATATACGAAAGTCGAAAAACCCAGAATGGTGATAAACAGGTTTAGGAAATTTAGGTGCGCACCTTTTTCCGTAGGGCAAATTAGAGATATTGTGAAAGAAACCACGCTGTCTCTAGTTGAGAATGGAGGCAATTTTCTAGCACTTTTCTCTCCCATTTTAGGAACCTTATCCCTTTTTTCTTCACCGTGCCCACAATTCCCATTTTTATATTTTAATGCAGGATTTAATAATTTTCTAAGGCATAATTAATCGGTTATAGCCTAAAATTTTTAAGTTAAATAGCTCTTGTATTGTATTATAATTATCTTGGTTATTGTTACAATGTCTAAGATCTTAAGGAACATTCAATGAATTTTTCATCAGCTTGCAGTCAACGTGGAAGTAGTGAGCCTGAGTGCTTTCAGTTTACGAAGGATTGCAACAATGAAAAATGAACATGTGTTCTATTCATTTCCCTTTAATTTTACTAGAACCATTAGCCTGTACATCTGCAAGAATGGAATATGTAATTATTTGTATAGTACATCTTTTTTTTAATTTCATATTTGGTGATATATTTGCTCCACATGGATAGGCTACTTATTTTTTGTTCAACCATCTTATAATACACTTAATACGTGTGAGAATTAGGGATGGGTCGATACCAGATTTTCTCGATACTCGATACCGATACATGATTTTTTCCTCGATACCCGATACTTCGATACTCGATACCGTCAACATTTCCACTTTCAATAAATAGATACATTAAAAATTAAAAGTTGAGTGAACTGTGTAAAACCACCTAAATTAATTAAGTGTGCATATTTAATGAGAGAAAATTTAATATCATCAATAGCCAATAATTATTTTCAAACTCTACATTAAAACTAAACGTTTGACAGGAAACGAAACAATTATTAAGAATCTCTTCTGTTTGGATTTTAAAAATCGGAAAGTCTTTATTTATGGCTGGGCAAAAGTCACAGAGTAGTTTTCTCCATTTCAAGGAGAAATAGAAGTATTTACTATATTTAGTAGACTACTTAAAGCAGAAAGAGATACCGCATTTCCTTAAATTGCAGAATTACCAAAGTATCGAAAAAGTACCGAGCGAGTTTTCTGAAGTATCGCTCGATGCGGATACTACCATGCAAGTATCGAGAGTTTCGAAGTATCGAGGACCCATCCCCAGTGAGAATCTAATTTGGAAACCGATTTCCTTTATGACATCGGTGTGGTATCGATTATTACCGATCAGTATCGAAACGATATTGAGACCTTGAGAGTAGAAGCTGAAAACTGCGTAATACATAAACTGTATTTAAAATAAAACCAATACAGTCCGTGTTAATTTATTATCGTACTAAAATGAATTCATTTCGTGTTGTCAAAATCCGTTGATTTCAAAGGAAATTTCTATTTGACCGACGCCTTAAGCTGCCAGCTGTCGTAGAAGGCATCGTGGGCTCGTGGCAGTTTGTTTGAGTGAATCTAAAATCTCAAAATGTAAACACTCGCTTTGCTCGTTTCATAAACATACTCGTATCTTAATACATGCCATTATAGGCTTGCTGCATAATGCACTATAATCATTTATCACAGCGTTTCTCCACCTATGGTCCGCGGACCACTGGTGGTCCCCGAAGATTGTGCAGATGGTCCGCAGACATAATTTAAAAATATCATAAAGCAAGTGGAAAGTAAAGAAGCAAAACTCAAGTTTTAATATTTTTCCGATTCAATAACTGTGTTTCCGTCAAATTAAAAAAAGTATTTAGATTTATTTCGTTATAATGATCTAAAATTAATGCCCCAAATATTAAGAATATAGGCATACATATAGACTACTTTTAAAAATGGGATTAAAATTAGGGATCCGTAAATTTTTTTAGACATTTTAGAAGTCCTTGGGTTCAAAAAGGTTGAGAAACGCTGATTTATCAAAACAGCCAAATAAATGAACATATTATTTTGTATCTAAAAAGAATAAGGAAGGAAGTGCTGTACTTACGAAACTGCGTCGCTGCTGTCATCGTCGTCTTCCTGATCGTCCTCGCTATCATAGAAAACATCGTCGTCTCCATCATCGTCTTCGTCGCTGTCTGCTGCTGCCGCTGCCGCCGCCGCTGCCTTCCGCTTAGCCTCTTCCTCCGCCAGGAATTTCGACTTGGGAATCACGATATCGCTGCAAATCACGGAAACCCATCGTTAAGTCAAGTTGAACTTGTGTAAGCACTCATTGTACAATACGGTTACACGAACCCATTCTAATCACATCCGTCATTACTAGGGGGCGGATTTCTATGACTTAAAAAATAGGATATATGCATGCATTTATGACCTAAAAAACATTAAAATACGACCAATAAATTTTTAAAATATGACTTTACCACTTACGCATTGTGTATATTTTTTTAAGTTTCGTTACAACACATTTTATTAAAATATAGTGTTAATTATTTAAAATTTTTGTAAATTCAAAAAAATTCTCAAAAAGTATCATTATAATGCAAAATCTACAAAATATATGAAACTTCAAAATTTCTTTAATATGCACACAAATATGCCAAAAATATGACCTAAATATGCTACAATAGTTGATAATTTCCTAAATATGCAGTTATATGCACAATAAAAGCCGTTCCATTTTCACCAGGATGCTTGGAATCGGGTTTAAATTAGTCGGAAACCTGAAATAATGCAAAGGGGAAAAATATGACATGTCATAGAAATCCGCCCCTTCTCATTACCTACTGTAGCATACATTAATTCAGACAGAATTATTACCTTGAAAAAGGTCAGGAATAAAGATTACAATGATCAATGACTAAAGTCAACACAGACTGAGAACAACGAAACTGACAATAAAACAGACAGACACATGCCAAACACTTTAATTTGGTTAAAAATTAATTGTGAATCTCGTAAATTTGAAGTATTGAGTAGCCTCACATACCTGTCGGTGGGAGGGGATCGAGACCTGAGTACGCCGGTGCGTCAGCTGTCAAGGATTCCGCTTCTCGAGGCCTACTGTAGTTAGCCTTATCTCTCCCTTTCCTTATCGCAATAATATTGGTGTTATTGATATGATAGCGAATAATATTATATTAATGAACAATAACTAGACCTGGGATTTTAGGTTCTAAAAAAATTAGTTTTAGGCATCTAAAATTGGCTTTTAAAATTAGGCGTTTCAAAGAGAAAATAGGCACTTAAAATATGCTTTAAAATGTGTAAATAGAAAATAGACTTTAAAATACTACAATATGCTCTTCAACTGTAATTTAATCTTTTTTTACTGTAAAAAACGTGGTATACCTATTCTCAACGGAAATAATTGCAAAATTAAGACAAAAATAAAAATACATTTATCAAAAACAGTTTTGGATTATACGAAAAATTGACACAGTATGTCCCTATACTATATCGTATACCTGCTACTCGTTTTGAACGAATTCTCCCCCGTCAGTCAGCATTCCTTTGGCGACAATTGTTTGGGAAAATCAAGTTTCTGTGAAAAACCCACCCTCTGCTGTTCTGCTCTTCATTCAGGGATGCCCACTAAATGATTGTAGTAAAAGTTAAAGAAGTTGAATTTTATTTTAAATGTACAAAATAGGCATTTTAGGCACTATAGTAAAAATAGGCACCAAAGATCCAAATAGACATTTTAGGGCACTATAAAACTCTATAAATATAAGTGATTTATCATGAAATGTCAACATTTAGAAATGTTCATGTTATTTCATAAGAAACAAAATAGGCAATTACCCTTAAAATCCCAGGTCTAATAATAACCTCTCCTCACACACATGTTTGTATTCCAATAGGTCTCGTGAAGTAATCTTTAATAAGTGTTTAAGATTAGCAAAGTGAATATCGTGTGCTGTTTAAGTTGGTTCAATTAATATTTTACTTTGGCCTATCATACGTAGTATGATAGTCCGAGTTCTTAATACTTGAATAGTTTTGTCTGGACAAGAAAAATGTCAACATTAAAAACAAGCTGAAGAAGCGTTAGTATTTTGATTCGCTGTGCATGGCGAAACATCTGTTTTAAGTAGGGATGGGTCGATACCAGATTTTCTCGATACTCGATACTCGATACCGATACATGATTTTTTCCTCGATACTCGATACTTCGATACTCGATACCTTCAACATTTCCAGTTTCAATAAATAGGTACATTAAAAATTAAAATTTGACAGAACTGTGTAATACCAACTAAATTAATTAAGTCTGCATATTTAATGAGACAAAATTTAATATCATCAGTCAAGATCAGTAAACTATAAGATTTTCTAGACTGAGTAAAAACTGAAAATTGCGAGATCTGGAATCTTGTGACGTCACACACTCGCCTGCTCGCCGCAACCCCCTGTCCTATAAACTCGCCGGAATACGCTACCTCTGTAGTTTACAAGCCTTGATCATCAGTAGCCTATAATTATTTTTAAACTCTACATTAAAATTAAAATTAGTTTTTTAAACAGTCCACTTACAAGTTTTTGTTAAAAATACTATCTTTCTCACTTAATTGCAGAATTGCAGAGTTACAAAAGTATCGAAAAAGTATCGAGCGAGTTTACTGAAGTATCGTTCGATGCCGATACCATGCAAGTATCGAGAGTATCGAGGTATCGAAAGTATCGAGGACACATCCCTAGTTTTAAGTAAATTTGGTGGTTACACTTCTAAAACACCCACACACACTAATAATCATAACCAACCCCTCAATATCTGCATAGATGATGTAATTTCAAACTGTTGGAACGATAAGAAATTATCTAAAAATTATCTAGTGAAATACATTCAACGAGTAACAACAAGGTATCTCCTCCCCTCTTTCGCTCATCTCGCTGTAGATAGAACTCAGCATGCGGGTTACTCATGCGAGCTCTTGAAGTGTCCGCCGTTGTATCCTTATGGAGCAAAACAAACACGTTTTCACCCACTTACAGTTCTTATGACCTATTCCGAACAGAGTTCAGAAAAAATACAGATTTTTAAACTTAAAAACAGGAGAAATTAAAAAGACGTGTATAAAGACACAACAATTAGTATAAATATTGGAAATGGAAAATATAGTGAAGAAATTCCAATTAATCAAGGTGTAAGGCAAGGTTGTAGTTTGTCTCCTACGTTGTTTTTAATTTATATAGATGATTTAGTGAGAGAGTGGAATCACAAAATTAATGGAGGAATTTATATAGCTCCTAATTTTATATTTAAGACGATGCTGTTCGCTGACGATCAAATTTTAGTAAGCAAAGCGGAAAATGAATTGCAGAGAGCAGTGTATGAATTGCAGAAAGTGTGCGAGAAATACAATTTTAAAATTTCTATAAATAAAACCAAGACAATGGCTTTTCAAGGCAAATACAGCGTAAGGACAAAAATTGTTTTAAATGACACTCCTCTAGAACAAGTAACAAGTTTTAAATATCTAGGCACTCACCTCACGTACAAACATGAAAGTGATTGTAAATATAAACTCCCTATGTTTCAGCATATGTGCGGCACAATAAGTAGAAATCTGAAAAGGAAGGCAAGAAAAGAAACACAAATTAAATTTTATAAAGTAATGACCGTACCATCTTTGCTATTTGGATCGGAAACATGGACGATGACTGCAGCCGATAGTAAAAGATTGCAGGCCGCTGAAATGAAGTTTTTAAGGTCAGTTAAAGGATGTAATTTATCAGATAAAATAAGGAATGATCAAATAAGAGAAGAACTGAAAATATTTTCCCTAGAAGAAAAAATCGCAAATTATAGAAATCAATGGGCAGAACATGTTAATAGAATGACATTAGAAAGGATCCCAAGAAGAATTATGTATTACAAACCTAAAGGGAGAAGACATCCGGGAAGACCCAAGAAACGTTGGACTGATGCACTGTGAAGCCGGAACAGGCATATTGCCTAATCCTTGATTTGAAGAAGAAGATTAAAAAGACGTTCGTGAAAAAACGATTCCTCTGCATATATCCATCTATAATGAAGACCTATCGACATGCCAAATTTGAGGGTTGGCTTCGACATGAAAACCCGTACGGTTCCCTTGTGAGCTGAGCTCCCACCCTAGCGTTTTTGGTTTTATTGTTACGTAGAAGCTAGGCCCGCTAGCTTATTCATCCCTTTCGTAGTCATTCAAAGAACTGCACTTTATTTTTTTTTTACTGGTTAACGAAGTTGAAACCAAAATAATTGATTTCCCCGGAAAGTCCAAGGAATTATTTTCATGAAGACAAGATATTGCTTGCTGTTTTTAGACATACCATTAAGCATGGCATGTACTGTACAATCTGAGTTAAAAGTTCAATATGAACTGAAAATGAATTGTATAGATTATAACAAAAATGTAGAAAAAGAACTTATTTGGAACTTGAAGAGGAAAACATGCAAAAAAGGCAATATTGGGCTCTAACAATAAAACATGCTTTTTAAGCCCTAAAAGCATCAGTTTCAGGCATAGCCACCTATGAAACTGGAATAAACAAGTTTTTGTGTATACAGTACAGTCCCGCTATTCCGAAAATCTGCCTATTCCGAACAGAGTTCAGAAAAAATACAGATTTTTTAAACTTAAAAACAGGAGAAATTAAAAAGACGTTCGTGAAAAAATGTACATTTATTGTTATACAAAGAAGTTAAATAGAGACATATATAGAGCCTAAGCTTGTTGAAAACGCCTGAAACCAAATTGGAATGAAAGCTGGCACTTAATTTACCCCAAGTCAATACACAATATTATTCATGAAACCCGCCCATTCCGAATTCCCGCTAAACCGAACGGTGTTCGGTCCCAAGTAGTTCGGAATAGCGGGACTCTACTGTATATGTCTTTCAAGGAATAAAATAGGATTTTACCTAAAACCCGAAGCCTAGTCATGATAGGAGCACATATATATTGATGAAGATAAACAGAATGGATAGACAGCACATTTGTTCAACGAACAGTACATTGATTCTACATGAGTTCTTTCGCCCATGGGGGCATTCTGGTTTAACAGAAGGACATCGATTCCTCTCTGTCACTTCTCTTACCGCTCTTAGCGTTTCAACTGTCTTTCAGAATAGAACTCTAGAGGAAACTTTCCGTTAAAACAAAAGTTTGAAAAGACATGCGGGGGATTTTTTAAGAGTCTGGTTTGAGGTGTCTTTGCTGCTTATTTGTCGTGCACATGACAAAGCAGGAGATGCGATCCGTGGAGATGTGTAACAAGAAGATAAAGTTTGATGAGACTGAAAGGGATTTCATAGAAGAGTGGCAGTTCATTTTCTTTTTTCTACTGAGAATGAACAGAGATTTTTCTATCTTATACCTGGGTGTTAGATCCAGTAGCGTAGGCCTATATCCAATACATCTTATAATAATTTATTGTACAGAGTGATTCACGAATTCTACGTTAACTGCGGGAAATGACTGCTGACACTATTTCTATTTAAATCAACACGAGTACTATTTGCAGGTGTTAGAGCGACGGGTGACATAGAGTATTAATATAATATTAAATCTACGTAATATTGCATTTAAATCGACCTTTATTACCAAATTTCAATAATCCATATAACGCGGGTGCGCGAGCAAAGAGAGTTAAGTTCACCATCCTAAAAAAATTGAGATGTGTCCATAGAGTTATAGATAAAAATGTTCTCTACATTTGTGTTAAGTCCAGTAAGTCATATTCAAAATTGTACGGTAGAAACGGATGTGTGCCTCATAGGTTTATCCATCTCTAAAGCTACGTTGGGCTGGTATAGTGTGTTAAGACACTCTAATTCTCAGTAACAAGAAAGTGGACTTAACTCTCTTTGCCCGCGCAACCCGGATTTTATTTATTATATCCAAATTAATAACCTCTCACTCCACTCACAAAGGAACTTGCCTTCAAATTTCGCAGACAGCACCTGCATCCAATAGGAAGTTCATATACCAAAATTTCCTCCCTTTTAAAATTGGAAGTTCCCGAAAAGTGAGTTGGGCAGCCCTGACTACTGTACGAGGGAGCAGTAGATGCTTTGCCTGGCGATATTGCAGCCTCGAATGTGAACCCTCCATTTATTATTATTATTATTATTATTACTACTGGAAAAAGAAGAAGAGGGAAGCCCAAAGAATGCTGGATGGATGGCGTGAAAAGGAGTATGGAGAGGAAGTGAAGAAGATGCTATGAACAGGGACTTATGGAGGCAAAAGATTATTGTGGGATGAAGGAAAACCATTGTATTGTGGAATATTTCTTAATAAAAAAAATGATTATTATTATGTATTATTATTATTATTATTATTATTATTATTATTATTTTTAATATATATGGGCTTCCTGTAGGATACAGATTCTGTCAGCGGACCTATCTTCATGATCCCAATAATAGTTCCCTTGTCATTTGTGCGGAACCTTGTATTTTTAAAGATGCAATTCACTTTGATCCCCAAGTCGTCTTTCCCATCACTCTGTTGCTATACGGTTAAGGTCCGAAGTCAAATTGCGCCAACTGCCCAGGGCTTTTCATTAGCGCGTGATTAGATTTTCTGCAGCCCAGAGACGCTTCATTCGAAACGCCCTTCAATATGTATTTTTAAACAAGCACAAGATTAATTTATTGTTGCAAGATGAATTTATTATTTGTCTTGAACAAACTATCATATTAAAACTAAATATCTGTAGAAGCAATTTAAAGTTACTGTAATTCAATATTCTCATTTTTACACTTCTTTCTTGAAAAAATGTTTTCTGAAGTTACATACAAAACTTGTGAATCGCTCTGTATATAAGTCTGCATCCGAAGTAATATGAGCCTAGATTGCACAATATATTGCTATTATTTTCCTTCTCATCTTCTGCTACTCTATAGATTTTTAATCTGTTCTAGTCTCTATAGGCCTACTTTATTATGAATGGCATCTCCAGAACATCCAATGTTCCTTTTGCAGAACATCAGACCTATAGGCCTATATACATAAAGCCTATAATATCTGTTTAGAAACGAAGGTGAAAACTTAAATTTGGAAATTTGAGATTTCGCATGCTTGTGACTGTAACAAGTGACCCAGTGTGAAAGATCTTTATAGTAACTTATAATAACACTTCAACACTAGTTTATAAATACCAGATGTATAAATATTATTCTTTGTCCTCAGGCAGCATCAATGGTAAGAAGAATTCAGTAAAGAAGAATCTAAAAAAATGTAAACCTAACACTGTATGCATAAATTCCATTCTTATGCCTACAATATAATCAACATTCATCAGTTGTTACCACAGAAACGGGATCCTCCCATAGACTACTTTTCACGCAGTATGAACACAACCAGGGCAATTTGCCGTTTGTAAATAGTAGCCAGAACAAAAGCAAATATAATCGGCACCTCTCTTCATTATGCAATGTTAATTGCTTGTATCGGCCTGCCAGGATGACTGTTTTATGCGGTGAACTTCCACTCCCAGGACAAACCAACATTGCTCAATACATCGCGATTACATTACACACGTGTAAACGCCTCCGCTACCACCAAATTCAATCAAAACCAATGGGTTAGTTAGATGATACCCCAATTATGCATTCTTTATATGGAACCCTACTTGATCTCCATTTCTTGGAGGGTGTAAATTTATCTGTAACCCCAAATGATGAATCGAGTCAAGTATTCAGTTTATTTAGCTTAAGGGATAATAGATGTGTTGGTTGAGCCATTTTGGTAAAGGAAAATGCTATTTTTGGATTTTAATGTCAAAAAATGTGTCGTACGCATTAAACTGCCAGTGCATGCGAACTTTAATCGCACATATACAAACTTTGGAATACCTACAATATAAGTTATAAAAAATCCATGAAGAGTATTTTTTTAATTTTCTTTTACATTAGAAATATAAAAAAATTAACTATTAACGATAAATCAATAATTCTAGATAGTGTTATTCATATATTAACAAATAAAGTAAAGTAAAGTGATCCCTACACAGGCCATGGAGGCCCAGAGGGTTCCAGGAGGTTGAGGCTCCCAGATTTTGGACATTCGACACATGAAGGTGGTAAGGTTGTCAGCCTTACGCACCGGCCGCCTTTACCCCCAGGATTGCTCCTATTACTCATTTCTGTTAGAGACTGAGTCGACCCCAGGGCTATAGTGCCACCAGAAGGATTAGGCCAAATGAAAAATTTCAACGACCCCATCGGGAATCCAACCAGCGACCTTCCGGTTTGTAGCGCAGCGCCTCAACCACTACGCTACGCCGTACCCCTTGATATTAACAAATAGATAGAAAAAAGTCACTCGGAAATATTGATATTTGTGGAAATATCACGTAATGTCATTTCAGTGCACGAAATATGGCTGCCATTTTGTAACGATAATTTTATTACCCGGGAGTGTAATAATTTGATTAATTCTGAAAATATAATGTAGTCAATATAGAGCATGTCAGATTACAAGGTTACAGAACAATTTATTGCTGAGAGGAAATAATGAATTTCACCCATTTTTACCCAAACCTCTACGCCTCCTCTTAAATTCCACAAAAAAAAAAAAAATGTGGCTTGGTACTATCTTTAAAAACTTACATTTTAGAAATTTTCCTACCAAAAATACCATGTATCATTTTGTGTAGACACGATGAGAAGAAATTCGAGCCACGAAATTATATTATTCTCTAAGCCCGTGAGCTGTATAGCAGTGTTCTATATCTTTTCAGCGTTTGGAAAGATGAACTACATCATACATCTCCTCTAACTGAATTAACTTGGTCATGGAGAAGATTCACCGGCTTCATTTGATCCTCTTCTTCGAGTTCTCCCTTCTCCCTGCTTCTCTCCATTTATTGACGTGCTTTGAGTAATACGAAGCTCCTCTCAAGCGCTAAGAAGTTCAGTTGTATTCTACAATATCACAGAAGTAGTAAAGGCTGATGAATGAATATTACATAAGCAAAACATCTTGGATAAATAACGTGCTTTAAAAAAATTAAAGGAAGTTCCTCAAGCTACTTTCTGAACCAATATCGTTAAGATATTTCAGGTATAACAGAATAAGTCCAGGTGCATACACATTAGCATACATTATTATAGTGGAAGAATAGATATCTTCTAGCAAAATAAAATATAATAGACTACCGGTATACCTTCAGTAGCTAAACTTCAGTTCTATTTATTATACACGAGACGATAACTTGGAAAAGTATCTCTAATGAACTTACGAGGAAATCTCTATAACGTCTTACAAAGAATATGCATTTGTAATTCAATGCAGTTGAAATTTAACTATAAACTTTACACAAAAGATAGGACGATCGTGGTGGTTTGTTTTATATTTTATATTTCCTTGTCAAATAAAAGAGTGTTAATGCTGACTATTCCACTCATACGCCGCGTGTTTGATATTGTCCAATAACGTTTAGCAATTCCTCGGATATAGACCAATCACGGCCGTTTATCTTACTATATTCCTGTAGGTATCGCGAGGATGCCATTTTATCGGGTAAAACCGTCTACTCGTTACTGGACACGTAAGCATCAGTGTGCAGTGATTAATACGTCATACGCTGCCATTAAGCAGCACGAAAACAGATTATTTTATACAACATGACTTGTTTGCAATTAAATAAAGATGTGTATATTGATTAAAAACACAATTTCGATTCGGTGCAAGCCAGTTCGTGTGCTTTTATTCTGTTCTGCTGTTAGCTTACCTGAATGAAGATAACTATGTCTTAAATGCACCAATGGTAGCACTGGTTATACAAGGTAACTCGAATCGATTTATGGATGGTTGATCCATAGTATGCCGTGGTCTCGCAGCTGTTAGTTTTGTTTTTATACAATAAAGCACGAAAGAAATTATTATTTGTATAATCCGTTACATATTTATTCATGGAATAGTCTTAATAAATCCAAATAGAGTTGACGAGTTTCGATAAACTCGTCAACTCTCGTGGTATTACCTATGATAAAACCGATATCATAAAAGTTCTACAATAAACAAGTGATGTGGACCTTTTAAATAAGGTAACAATAATCTGTAAAACATTGAAAGGATAATTTTTTAAAATTACTTAATTATTTCTTTATTTATTTTGTGCTAATATTACATTAAATATACAAATTAAAATATGCCATAACTAAACTAAAACTAAACTGAAAACTATTTTCTTCAATTATCTTGTACATAGATATCACACGTATCCAGAAATTAAATTATTATATTCTGTTTTTCTTAAAGGGCTGCTTTCAGTTATGAATAAGATTTTGTTTATGGGGTGCGAGAGAGAAATAGAGAGAGGGATAACGCGTGAGTAGTATAGTGAGAGAAGGGGGATTGTAAATGGGAGTGGTAGGATTTCCTTATGATCTTATACGTGACAGAAATAATACGATGAAGTGGATTGATAACAGAAATTGAATTAGTTGTGTCGTTATGTATGCATGAAACTCTTGATGGAGCTTTCCCTGATAACGTGAAGGGAAAGCGAGAGAGAAAGAGCAGATATTACAGCTAATACACGGATATTAATACAGTCTTCGGTGCAGATAATACGAGTACATCCAACGACAGCAAGGTTCATGGAATATTACATTTATTCCAAGTTATTAAATATCCTAGAGACCTACTTACAGATACGAGGGTCAGATGCTATTTCATAGCAACCAATTTACGTGGGCAAGAACCTTCTCGTCTTCTGTCCAGAAATCTAAAAATGAAGATGAATAAGAATATTATCCTGCCGGTTGTATTATACGGATGTGAGACATGGCCGCTTACTGATCGGGAAGAACATAGTCTGAGAGTATTCGAAAACAGGGTGCTTAGGAAAATATTTGGGTCCAAGAGGGATGAAAATGGGGACTGGAGAAAATTGCACAACGACGAGCTTCATGACCTGTACGCTTCACCGAATGTAGTAAGGGTAATAAAATCGCGAAGGATGAAATGGGCTGGACATGTTGCACGCACGGGGGAGGAAAGACATATCTCAAAAGTATTGACTGGGAGACCCGAAGGGAAAAGACCATGCGGAAGACCTAGACGTAGGACAATCTTAAAATGGATTTAAGGGAAGTAGGATTTGCTAGGGATGATTGGATGGAGTTAGCACAGAATAGGGTTGAATGGCGGTCTCAGGTAAGTGCGGCAATGAATCTTCGGGACTCATAAGATAGATAATATTCCATTAGCTTGCTGAGGAATAAATTGTCCAGAACATTGAAAGTAAGAACGTTGCCTAATGAAATTTCAAAATATAAATATTAAAGACAATGGAGTACTCTACCAATTATGTCGTTTGATGAGTTGCTGCTGACGGAAATAGTGCAAAAAGTAAGTACATAAATAAGTAAAAACAGAACTGCAACTGTCGTTTCATTTATTCCTCCGTGAATTGAAACGGCGAATGACATCCTTTACACGAAGGCAGGCAACGGACGACTAATTGCCTCGTAGTTTACTTGCAAAGAATATAATAAAGGAAAAATTACTAGAATATGGAAAGTTAAAAAAAAAAACAGAAAATTGATAAAATTATGCTGTTTTTACAATAACTGCAGCCACTTAATACTACACAAGTACTGAACCATTACGGTAAATCTAAAATTAATAGTAAAGTAGTAGTAGTAGTAATAATAATAATAATAATAATAATAATAATAATAATTTCAAGCTATAGCAGACAAACTAACAACAATGACTCCTTTGTTTTAATGTTCTCTACTGTTCTTTTCACTTCAGGCATATAAATATCTATGAGCACTTACTGAATGTTGAATGGTACTCTCCTTACATACATTAGGTCATTAAGTTATGTATAGATATATATACTGTGTGTGTGTATATATATATATATATATATATATATATATATATATATATATATTATTTTAATGAAGGTAGTTCAAAATGCGCTAAAAGGGCCGGAACTCACATCATATCCACCTAAAATAAAACTACCATAATGTAATACCGAAACGTTAATACATTTAGTACATGTAATATTATTCTTGCTTATTTGTATCTATATATACTTGCTTGCTGTAAAATATGACAGCGAGAAGGAATTTTCTGCTTATTACAAGTGTGAAAAATATTATAAAGCATTTTCAAAATAAATGTTGTATTCTGGAATTCAAACACATTTACAGCTGCAAAACCACGCATTGCGACGTTCCATTTCCTGTGAAAATATCTCGACAATCCGTATGATGGTTATTTTATTTCATGTGGGGCTGCTTGCTAGCAATGAACAAATAAATACAAAATTCAGAGAATGCTATGAAACTCTGTTGAACAGTGGCCACTCCCTATGGCGAGTAAGCAATCACTAGTATTGAAAGAGAAAATGCAGCACATGGTAAAGGTTTATATCCTGCAGACCTACCAATTTCTCTGGTACATTCCGTCCTGGTGCCTTGCGGCACTTTGAGTTGAAAAGGGTTGCCCACTTTGAGACAAAATAAAACTAACTCGTGTTTTCTCCTCAATCTATAGGCTGTATTTTAAAAATCAAAATGCAGTATTGGATTGGATGTGAGTATTATTGTTGGAGTACTATCAGCGAGATAAATTATAAAGGAATTTAATTTGACAGATATCTAGGCTAGATTAATTTATTTTTACAACATTCGCGCGTTGTGAAGAATGTATTCTTTTAAGTAATTTCTTGGAAGCTACAAGTGTAATAAAATAATTTTAGAAACATGATTATAAATATTAGGTATAAAATTCCAGTACTGAATTTTTCGTAACGTACCTTTTCTTTAAGTCCAAGTAGCCCCTACAATGAGGTCACTAACATTAAAGATAAAAGTGTTTTCATAAAATAGAATAAGTAGCTGTAAATGTTCTTGCGATGGATTGCATCAAAATAACGCTTTTAAAAGATGTAAACAGAGTAAAACTGTTTTAACTTATAATGAAAATAAAGGTCAAAATAGCCGCACATATGGACACAATAGTTACCAAGAACCATGGTTATTGTCTTGGGTATTTAACTATTCTCTATATTATGAGTACCACAGAGAATTGCAATAAATCAAAAGAAGAAAAAAAAAGATCAGTAGTCTTCAATGCAAGACTAGTTATTCAAACAAAAAAATTGACGAAAAACTACACAAGTTAATTGAAGCTTACTTGGTATCATGTTCAAAGCACTTCAAGCAACATGAAAAAGGCGCTTATGAAATTATAATTTCCATAGTTCTATTTGAAATTTGTTCCAGCAATCTGAACACATACAGGATTGACAATATCTTTACTTTTTAATAACAAACATGCAGGCATGTAAGCAGCTTATATTATCGATATAGATTTTGTACAAGTATATGTAATTTAAGAATTGAAACCCCTCTTCGAATTGATCCTCTAAAGCAAATACAGTCAACCCTTGATATAATGCCACCATCCGTTCTCTAACATTTAATGGCACAATACGAGGGTGGCACTAAAACGAAATTTAATTTTTAAAATAAAAATGGCATAATACAGTACTGTAAAATAAAAATTAAACAAAAGTCAAATAAGGTAACTTTAGCACAAAATAAAATACTGTACAGTAACTCAATTTATTGCAGCATATGTACAGTGTTACAGTACACAAAGGGGTTGAAAATCATGTAGGTCCATGTAAGTGAAACTGAGTAACTGTAGTGTAACTGTAGTTTGGAATGTCTCATTGTATGAAGGGCTCTTTCTACCTCCTCCACCCGCACGCAGGCTGTCTGCCTGACTTCTTAACATAGCTTCCTCATTCCACCACAGTTCTTGGAAATACAGTACATAATAAATAATCTTCCTAACATTCACGCCAGTTTTAAAAGAATTCTGCAACTGAAAAAATCACTGCAAGCTATATTTTGTAAAGATCTTGTCTTATATTCACTGGAACTAAATGAATTGGCACAGTAACGTGGTTTCCTATGTATTTTACATGGGAGAAGATCCGTTCACTTGCATTTATTGGCGCAGTGGGAGGGTGGTATTGTAAAGAGGGGCATTATATCGAGGTTTGACTGTATTGACAATTTAGTAAAAAATAACCGTTGAACCAAGAATATCAATCCTTTCGTGGTCATTTAATTACAATATTAAGCTAAACCTCAACTGTAATATTCTGGTATTAAGTTTCATAAAAATAGGTCTATTCAAATACCGGCCCATAAGAGCCTAACGAACGGAAAAAGACCTTATCTAAAATGCTTCAAATCTCATGTAGACCTACTTGCAGCATTTTGTTCACCGCCTATAGACAAATAATGATTGTAAAGCTGCAACTGCATACCTAATTCATACCTTGTTTAGCAGGTTTATTATAGCAGACTCCGCATGAAAGCTCATTTAAAAGTAAAAACTGTTAAAAAAAATGACCAAACTTACCAAAAGAGTTCACTAAAGCCGTTTGACTAGATGGACAGATACAAAATGACCTCAAGCATAATGTACGCATTTTGTTGGAGTCAGTAGCTGCTGATGTCCAGGGTTTTTATCAGCTTTTTATTTATTTCATCGGTTTAATGCACTGGTCTGTGGCAGTCAGATTTCCATTGATCTATTATTACCGTAGTAGGAAGGCTGACATAACCAACTTCTCTATGATGTTATGTTGCAGAATATTATAAAATAAATAGGCCACTATCATTCGGAAAAGATAAAATCAACTTTGAATTAAAAGACTGACACAGGAGGTCTATTCATTAAAATTAGCAAGCATGGGTGTGTGGGAAACAGTATTTTGATCTATACAAGTGCCCATGTGGTGTGAATGAGCGATGGGTTTGTTTTATTTACTTATTTGTTTATGTCTTTAGTCATAGGCGTAACCAGGCCGACCATATGGGGGGGGGTTATAACATCCGGGAGAGGGGGGTCCGGGGGTCCTCCCCCGGAAAATTTTAAACATCTAGATGCAAAATAACGAGTTTTTCCGCTTCCGGGGGTTCCCCGGAAAATTTTTAAAATTAAGACGCAAAATAACGAGTTTTTCGCTTCCGGGGGTTGTGCCCCCGGAAATTTTAAAAATTAAGACGCAAAATAACGAGTTTTAAGCTTCCCACGCTTTATACTTGCATGAAGTAATTTATGGGCAGACTAAAAAAAATTATACAATTTTCCTTTTTTTAATCAATGGGGGGGGGGGGGGTTCAAACCCCCAAAACCTCCCCCTCGGTACGCCTATGTCTTTAGTCATTGCTTTGATATTGGCACTATCCTTGATTCCTACGCAGCCTCTACATCAATAATTGAAGCGTTTAGTTTTATAAGGGTCTAAGTGCCAAAATCATGATTGTGTAGAAAACAAGACATAGACCACAGAAAGACGTGCCGGAAATAGACCCAGAGCTAAATCTTGGAATTTATTGCTACTAACGTGGCTTTCCCTGGACCTTGGACCCTTCTGAAATGCATTGGTCTGGGTACATAGATCCATTTAAAATTACGCTTAGCCTATCAGCTGAAAAATCATTATTTTGGCACTTAGACCCTTATAAAACCAAACGCTTCAATAAGGTTTCATTTTTCACCTAATGTACACAGTAACAACTTACTGTGATCGGTTATGTGTTATTATTACAATATCTGTTACATTTTATTCATGGAATAGTCTTAATAAATCCTAGTCGAGATTACGAGCATCATCAGATAAATTTGCTCGAATTTCGTTCTCGCAAATACATCGATAAACTTGTAATATCTCGATTACCTACGATAAAAAATCCATTTCGCCTATCTGCTCTGTTTAGACTACCAAGCACAACAAGGTTTTTCAGGTAGTCTAAACAGTTCAGCCAGGAGAAATGCAACTTTTATGTTAAAAGAAGCTTGATTTATTAGTGAAATAAATGATTTTGGTGTTAACTTTATCCTATTTTGGTAGAGATTTCGCTAAATAAGTTATTTTATACTATATTTTGTTATTATTAATTTTACCCTTTTTTCGCTTTAATAATATTTCAGGTACAGCTGTGAGAAGTATAACCAAAATTATTATAAAACATTACTGGGCAATGAAAATAAAAGTTAGGCTCAGAGTTGAAAGATAAAACAGTATTTATTGCAGTATTTTACGTAGAGATATTTTCTATTTTTGGATATTTATAATCATTCTGTGACACTTCAATTTTCATTTTAACCCAAGTTCTAAGGCTTGTGTCACTTTGTCTATGTGTCAGCCCCAAATGAGAGGAATTTCGTTTCTAAAAATAGCCATTCAGAAGCACAAGCGTAATCACATTCCCTGAAATGTGGAGATAGGCAGCATAGGCAGATGGCAGCATTGGGGGGCATGTGGTCAGCATGTGGCCGACGTTATCATCTCTGCCACCTGGGTCAGTTTAACGGTCTAGTTGGATAAGCGCGTGTAAAGCAATAGTGTTTTTTGTCATAGCTAACTTTATTTTAATTTCCAAAGCCATATAAAATCACAGTAAAACAATAGGGTATGTTGTCAAGATAACTGATTTTCATTTTTTATTATAAATTCTTTCGAATACGTATATTACCATAAAATAGGCACTAAATTGAGCATTACTCCGAAACAGGTTAACCGATTTCATCCAAAATCAATAGATGTCTTCCCATGGACATTATAAATGTGTATACCAAGTTTCATAAAAATCCGATAAAGCGCATTTGAGTTATTGCGCCTTTAAAGTATACACTAAATTGGGTTTTACTCCGGTAGCGGTCAACAGATTAGGTTTAAATTCAATAGGGCACTTCTCATGGACGTCATAAAGCCGTATACCAAGTTTCTATTAGAAAGGCGCCATAATCTATTAAAATAGGCACTAAATTGGGCATTACTCCGGTACCGGTGAACCGATTTGGTTCAATATCAACAGGGTTCTTTCCATGGACATTATAAATGTGTTTTCCAAGTTTCATGAAAATCCGAAAAAGCGTATTTGACTTATGGCGCGTACAGTCACACGGACGGACAGACATTTTTCGTCCCACACACAATCTCATAAAGTACCATACTGGCACTTAATAACTAAGGATAGCTGTTTTGTAAAATTTCGTGCTTATCGCTGTTACCAAAATATACGGTAGCTACGTATACTAATAGGCTTTTATATTGATTTAAATTATGCTACTAATTGGTTATTAATAGGCCTATAGCCTACTTGGGAACACAGCAATACATGCATTTATATATACCGTATATAATTTTGAAGCTCGATTTTTATAAAGGACTTAAAACTACAGACAACTCACGACTTCTAAGAAAATCGTATCCAGCGTTGTAAGAAACTGGCTTTAGAAAAATCTATCCGTAACCAGTGTTAAGATTATATGGAAATGTTTACAAAAATCTGGTCCCACGCAATGAGTTAATCAATTACAGAGTTAAGAAACCGGAGTGACCTACACGACAATGGCAGCATAATCATAACGCTGATCGCTGTAATCAGAATAGTAACCGCAAATTCGTGACGTGTGCTCAGTATTTATAGCGTAGTAAAAGACTCACGTTTTGATTGATTGCTGCAGGCTACATGAAATTCAATGGCGTTTCTTAATTTTCAAGTCTCAGTACGGTAAAAGCTATATTCCTGGCATACGGCACAGCAATAACCATAATATTGGTACAGCACACTTGACACAAAGGTTCCATGCCCAAAACTGTCTTGCAATTTTGGTAACAAAACAAAGATGCTATATTAAAATCATATGGAGGAAGATAGACAACCATTTTACACCGAAAGGCTCACAAATTCAGGTAGAAACTCACTTGTCGGTGAACCATAATGCCGGTTGTCGACCAAGAGCTAAGCTAAGTTAGTTTAGCTTAGCTCACATACAGTGCGGGATTTCATATGTAGTTGTGCCGACAAAACTACATATGAAATCCGGCACAACTATATATGAAATGCCTCACTGTATGTGAGCTGAGCTAGGCTAAGTTAGCTTAGCTCTTGGTCGACAACCGGCATAAAGCTTTGCATCAGGTTGGAACAACTGAATACACGCTCTTTGCAATACGGGCTATTATTCTGTACCCGAATGCGAAGTGAGAAATGTGAATTGCCCATTTGTATGGTAAAGGAGCTTAGGTGAGTGCATTAATCAGATTTTATTTGAGTTGTGTATTTTTCGGGGATGCAATGTGATGTGTAGTGAAACATTGTCATTTTCACAATTGAAGCGTTTACTTTTATAAGGGTCTAAGTCCCAAAATCATGACTGTGTAGAAAACAAGACATATACCCACAGAAAGACCCGGCGATAGACCCAGCACTATATCTTGGAACTTATTGCTACTAACGTTGCTTTCTCTGGACCTTGGACCCTTCTGAAATGCATTGGTATGAGTACATAAATCCATTTAAAATTATGAGCTGAAAAATGATTTCTTTGGCACTTAGACCCTTATAAAAGTAAACGCTTCAATTACATGAAGAGAATGTCATATAATATATTGCACAAAGAGCGAAACTTTTATTTGGGAAAAGGAAGTTATGTGTATCACATTAGATTCTTTTAACGTTACATCTCGCATAATAATGACCAAACCGATTAATTTCCAATTAGTAATGAATACAATTTCTGTCATTCTTTCAGCTAACTGATAAAACCCGGTATACCATCCTTATTAAAAATATCACTAAAGCACAGAGCATATTAAGGAAGATCTCTAAATACGAGTATAATTTGAACCCCTGTCAAAACCCTTGATATGAGTTTGTACAAATATACAATATTTTGTTTCGTGAGCCGTAAGCTATTTTAATTTAATGTGAAAATTCTGAAACCATGCTTTTTTTATTGTGCAGTAATTTCATAATTAACATAACTTTTATATCGAACTTTGACATATCTATACCTATCACAGACTTCATTTTTATACCATTGAGGGAAGTTTAATGTATTTTTACTAGATAAAAGCCTCCTTATATCCTGAATATATTATTTTACTTTGATTCTCTTAAAGAAAAAAAAAAACTAGTCGCTGCCAATATTATAGGTTGTATTTTTTTTATTTTTTTTATTTTTTGGAGATACAGTTTACAATTTTACAATATATGTTATTATTTTTTGCTAATAAGCCTTAAAAAAGTTTAAAACAACAGTGTTTTTTTTAACTTTTAACTCTCTTAAACTTTTATACTTAGCTATAAAAAACATAACAAACAACATAAGCCTATTAGCAAAAAATAATAACATATATTGTAAAATTGTAAACTGTATCTCCCCCCCCCAAAAAAACCAGAACCTGTAATATTGGCAGCGACTAGTTTTTTTTTTCTTTAAGAGTATCAAAGTAAAATAATATATTGAGGGAATAAGGAGGTTTTTTTTTATCTAGTAAAAATACATTATATGTACAGAATGTGATAATCAACATAGATACGGTACTTGATTTGAATGCTACTTGGGAATGAAAGGTCTCTCAGCACATGTCCCATTTCGATAACTTCTTGACATCTTCTCCTCTTACTTCTGCTGTTTGTTACTTACTTACATTTCTAACTCCCATTAAAATGTCGTTTGTTTCTCAAGTTCTCGTATGTCTCACTTTTCATACTTTGAACATTTGTTCGGCTAGAGTTAAGCTAACATACAGAGTGTTCAAAAACTTCTTAAAAAAGAAAAACTTTATAGACTTCTGCAACTAACCGTTTGATACTGAAGTTTTTAGATTGAAGAATAAATCAATTTAACCAGGTTCCAAGTGGGACATTTAAAAAAGAGTGAAATACTTCCCGATCAATAAATATTTATTTTTACATTCAGATGATAAACCAAGTGCTTGAATAAGGCTTGGAAGAAATTGAAAAATATGTTTTGATATTCATAATAGGCTATGCCTTTGGTGGCGACATGATTTCTTTTTGCACGCGCAGGTAGTTGTGATTATTTTTTTATTGCGTGTCCGTCGCCTTGGGTTCAATTCCCGGGGATTTTTCAACAGTGAAAAATCCCATTCCAGGGTTCAGCACTTAGTGTATGTGTCGTCCTTAGGTTTAGTGTTGGGTAGGAGACTGGCGCACCCCAGAAACAAATCCGTTGAGAATATCCTCTTACGGGATCACAAGGTTTGTTCTCGACCTGATGGAACTTCCATTCCAACATATTGCCTAATCCACTACGCACACTTAGGTGATTTTAAGGATTATGAAACACTGCTTACTTAATATAGGACCATTAACCATTAGGAATGAAACTAAAAAAAACTGCTTAAAAAAATTGCCGTATAGTCAATCAATATAACTAATCAGTAATCAATCAATATAGCGTACTGTTAGTTTGTTATGATTATTAGAATACAGTTGTCCATGGCAAAAATTTTGTTCCTTAGGAATTAGTTTACAGGAGTATTAATCTAAAACCTGCGGGCGCCCAGATAAAAGCCATCGGTTTGGGCCAGGTTCAAACCTGCGAAATGCGGAACAGAGTACCGGTTCTTTACAGACTTTTCCACCCTGATCGATTCAGTAATTCTTTTCTCCTTGGCCGCAATAGCTGAGACATGCAGCCTCGGAGCAGTGGTGAAAGAGGCTACGGGGTCGAGTCTCACCTCTGGCATAGGAGTTTGTGTATAAGTAAGAAAAACAATATCAGAAAAACGAGGTAAAAGAAAAAAACTAGAGAAAAATATTCATCCGGACAATTAGTGAGAGGCCGGCTAAAATTTAAAAGAAACTGTATACTTATAGCAGGCGGCTCTTGGAAGTTAATATTGCGGCCAACAAAATAAAATAGAAAAAAATTAAATAAATAATATACTATACTAGGCCTATCAACTTAAAACAGCGCCTGTTGAGGTAAAATTTAGAAAAAAATCCGCATATTTTCTCATGTTTTCAAGTGTCGTCCGACGAAATAGATGTGGATTATTTTAATTTGTGAGGATATTAAAATGGTTATTCAAGAATTTTCTTTAAGATATTCTGCTTTTAAAGATATAAAGGACAAACTGTCTCTTTTTTAACGATCCGTTGAAAGTGCACATTGAGGATCAACTATCAAAGTATCAACTTAAACTATGGGATTTTCAAGCTGATCTATTTATTCAAAACAGAACAGATAACGATACAACTTTTTCAGACTTCTTTCAGATGGTAAGCTTTTCAGCTGAGAGACTTTGGTATATGTTTGGAAGCACAGGACTTTGTGAAAGCTCATTTCCGAACACGAAATTTATCAATATACGACTCAATGACTGTCCTCTGTTACAATTAGGCTATGTTTAGGATCTACTAATTCTCGCAGGTGAACCTACTTTTCTTTCAATAAATTGTATTACATTTATGTCAATTATATAGTGAACTGGTGTGAGAAAAACTATATTTAAAAAAAATTCTCCGAATGTTTCCTACTACTTTAAAACTGCTTAAATATTTACCATTGAATCATTGATGACTAGGCCTGCAATAGGTTTCATGCATGCTCTGTATGAGTGATAAGTAGACCTGGGATCTTAGGCCCTAAAAAATTAGTTTTACGCACTAAAATAGGCTTTTAAAACAAGCAAATAGGCTTTTAAAAGAGAAAATAGGCACTTAAAATATGTATTAAAAACGTGTAAATAGACAGAAAATAGACTTTAAAATACTACAATATGCTCAACAACTGTAACGTGATTTTTTTTACTGTAAAAAACGTGGTATACCTATTCTCGACAGAAATAATTGCAAAATTAAGACAGAATTTAAAATACATTTATCGAAAACAGTTTTGGATTATATGAAAAACTGACACAGTATGTCCCTTCTTACTATATACTATATCGTATACCTGCCACCTGTTTTGTGCGAATCCTCCCCCGTCAGTCAGCATCTCTTTGGCGACAATTGTTTGGGAAAATCAAGTTTCTGTGAAAAACCCACCCTCTGCTATTCTGCTCTTCATTCAGGGATGCCCATTAAATGATTGTAAAAATTAAAGAAGTTGAATTTTATTTTAAATGTACAAATTAGGCATTTTGTGCACTAAAATAGTAAAAATAGGCACCAAAGGTCCAAATAGACATTTTAGGGCACTATAAAACTCTATAAATATAAGTGATTTATCATGAAATGTCAACATATTTAGAAATTTTCACGTTATTTCACAAGGAACAAAATATGCATTTGCCTTAAAATCCCAGGTCTAGTGATCATACTGAGGGAGTACTCACTCTGTACAAGCCTGCTTGAAGCTGAATGGTTTTTTTTCTTTCTTCAGATAACTTACCTGGAAGAAAGAAAACCACAATTCAGTTCATTCTTAAATTAATTGGGAACCTTCAATCACTATTGTTATTTCATTATTTAATTCATTAGCATAACCATTAGGATTATCTAGAAAATCAAGATTCATACGGAGCAAGACAATATCCTGAAACTTCTTAAGACTCAGAAGAGATAACTCTGGGGAAAGAAAAGGAGAACCTGGGTTTCTTCGCTTCCAGTTCATTCTTCTCTTCCCACTTTTGTTCGCTTCAAATGATTAATTTCATTCTCCTGTTGTCCACGTACTAGCCTGGAAATGTAAGGCATTCTTATCGGAAAGATGCCTTCTCCAGTGTATGTATGAAGATTGAAACTCTACTTCCAGCGGAGATATTGACCCGAACGAGAAATGGCACACCCAACAACTCACAGCAACAAAGTTTTAAAAATACATGTAACTTCAGTTTCCATGTTCAATTTCAGGACAGTTATATTTACGGTAATATGACTGTAATATAAGAAACTGTTCGTTATTTCCCACCTTAGAGGACTGGATTGTTTCAATGAATTGTACGACTAAATTCACTGTTAATAGGCTACTTCCAGAAAGAACTTATTTGACTCAGTATAGTGTATCATAATTACATCGGTTACATTATAGAATGCATTACATATTTTAGATTTATATTAATGAATTATCTCTCTCTACAAAGAATAACAGGCCTACAACTACGAAATTAATGAGTCCATCCACCGCTGTGGCGTAGGGGATCGTGCGCCCTCTTCACGAAGCGTACCTGGATTCGATTTCTGGCGGCACAAGATTCCTAGGTGGGGTTTTTCTCACCTGAGAGACGAATGTCGGGAAACTTTGGGTCTTTGTGGTCCCCTGACATCATCTGGCATCATTATCGCCTTCATCTCATCCGCGCCTTATTTGGAATGATTGTGTGCGTATGGCTGGTGTGTCTCGTCCTATGTAGTCATGTTGTCTTGGAAGTGGTCCCAGCATTGGTCTGATCACCCATGCGGGGAGGCCCTCCATGTCCGTGTCTGGTCAAAAGGCAATCCCCCTCCCTTCAGGTCGCGGTCCTTACAACACCCCTTTAATTTTAGTCTCAATATTAGTCATTGGTCTCATATAAATTACTTTGCTACTTATGTAAATGTAACATTGCATATACGAGGGTCATTTCAGAAGTCAATGGCAACTATTATTTATCAGTCAATAAAGCTGCAAGACGTCCACACATCTTTGCCAACGATGAGGAAGGCGCTGATTACCATCAGCTATGTGTGATGCGTCTCGTATAAGTGTGTCAAAAACTACAGAATGTGAGGAAAGTATAAACAATTACTTAGAACACAAAAAAAAATCTTGGGGATTATTTTAAGGTTGTTAGCTCGTAAGAGTACGAGTATTACGCGTACTGTTTTGTGCATATGTAATACGAATAAAACAATGACATCTATTTACGCATCTTTCAATGTCCCTTACCCCTAGCGCCCATAGTGCCTTGTATCCGGATCCCAATTTAGTACTAGCATTGCGAAGAACGTTCCAACGACTTTCAATCGTATATCCTGATTTTTGATTCCTGCAGCTTTATTGACTGATAAATAATAGTTGCCATGACTTCTGAAATGACCCTCGTATTTTAACCTGGATGGTGGAAGAGTAGGAGGATGTGATTTTTCCTAAATGTTAGCAACTATATTGCTCGTAAATTTAGAGCTCAAAGTACTCTTCGTAACAGTTTTCGGGGAAGAATAATTACGTAGTTTCCTTCTATGGTAATTATTCTCCGAATCTGGCTATCTTATGAAAGGTGAGTAGGCGGTAATATTGTCGAGATCTCCAACAGAGTGAGCAAACGAGAACCCTAATAACGTCCTATTTTACTTTAAGCTGTTTCCGAAAATAGAGTCAAGTGACAGGAGTTCGGAGAACCAGTAGGCTTATATGAAAATGTAATTGGTGAAAATTCTAAGTAGGGTATTGAGCTGTTCACTATTACCTACCGTTAATAAAGAATCGATTTAGCAATTCCCATGAGTAAACATACCTCGCTAGAAAGCAATATTGGCGCTGCATTATGAAGGGTGTGGTTAAAAATCTTTATCAATAGGGTTCATAGCTTTATCATTATCATCTACATCAAGATAGGCCAAATTGGCCTGTTCCGGCTCAGAAGTCACCTTCCCATCGTCGTCGAGGTCTTCCTATGTCTCTAGTTCCTATGGGTTTATATAGCATTGCCTGTTTTGCCGGTCTATTGTTCTGCATCCTCAGAATATGATCGTGCCAACATTGCTTGTAATTCATAATCTTATCATTTAAATTATATATGTTCAACTGTTCTCTTATAGCTTCATTTCTCATATGGTCTGTGAGGGAATATGCAGCAACATATCTAAGAAATTTCATTTCTGCTGTTTCTATCATTCTTCTATCTTTCCTGTTCATAGCCCAGTTCTCTGAGCCATAAGTCAAAACCGGAACTGCCGTAGTCTTATAGAATTTTAGCATTGTTTCTTTATTGTGTTTTATTTTTTAACGTTCTCTTTATCGTCCCACATATATTTTGAAATTTGTAAATTTTGTTTTTCAAATCTTCTTCATAATGAAATGTTACATCGCAACCCAAATAATTGAAATGTTGTACCTGTTCTATTGTTTTATTATCAATCATTATTTTAGACCTTCTTGGGTATTTTCCCTGTGCTGTCATTACTTTCGTTTTCGTTACCGATATGTTTAAATTATATGTTTTCATTGTTTTCTCCAGCTGAAATGTGGCAACTTGTAGCTTCATAGCTTTATATATCATTAAATAAAAATTCTGATGTGAGACACTCACATGACTTTCTGTAACCTATTACGGATCTTTGAGTTTAATTGCTTCGTATTCTTGCAAAAGACCTACAGCAAACAGCTGTTTAACAGGAGCGAACATTAACACCTTTGGAATAATTCTTTCACACTGGCTGTGTGTAGGCTAAGATGGAAAGGTAGTGCCAGACTGAAAAATTCAATGCGTCTGTCAGCTATGGAAGTTGGTCAAGGAATTAATACATTCTGTTATTCTTCCTATAAAATAAATAAAACCCTCTGCTGGGTTTTACAGAACCTTGATGAACCATACCGAGGAATTACTATAGTTCGCTTTTGTCCCAGTTCACAGAGTAGTGTAACCGCAGAAGTACTTAAAAGCAATGCACGACATTCTGTAGGAAGCGGAACACATTCTTGAAGAGGAAATTAATGCGAGCGTGCCCAACAAGGTTTTGATGGCACTTGAGTTAATTGATACTTGAGCCATGTCGTGCTGAAGTGCGTGCGGTATGTCGTTATTACATAGTAATTGCTACGAGATCAGTTCTTTCGGTCACACATTAAATTTGTGTCGTACCTTTATGCTAATAGTAATAACAATCTCTATATATATAAAAGGCTTTGTCCTGACTGACTGAATGAATGACTGACTGAATGACGGGAATCAACGTACAGCCTAAACTATAACATGTAGAGACTTGGAATTTTGACAGTACCTTCGTTTCATAATGTAGGTGCTCACTAAGAAAGGATTTTGAAAAATTCTGATTCTAAATGCCAAAAATTAAATGTTTTTGATAATACTTAATCCCTTTTTACATAGAATTATCAATTCCAAATCACAGAATATATTGTTGCCAAATTTTATATGATGGGCTTGGAAAAAACAATTGAAATGCACTTTTGACAAATAAGAGAAGTTATCAAAATAATTCATGTTATAAATAAATATTACAGAATGAAATCCACTAAAATAATGGAATCAAATAACTTTCTCTACCCTGGACATAGAGAAAACAAAACGAGGTATGGTAATGTGTATATTATTATATTATATCGCAGGTTTTTGGAGAGAAAAGTATGAAAGTGATAATGCTTTCTGTTTAATTTCATCCCCAAAACGACTTTATGGTAACATAAGAGTGGGAAATTTCCCGCCTCGATATTACAATTTTATGTTACAGGAATTTCTGTTTCTTCTTATTTAAACATCTACCAGGCTTGCTGTGCACTGTACAAGCGATGGGATGCAAAATTCTAGATCCTCTATGAGCCATAAAAAACTATATCAAGCGTTTTATGAGGGAATAGTTTGAGTGTAATAAGTCGTTCTTCCTATTTCAAATTATAAATGCCTATATAAGGACCTAGAATTTAAAATTGAAAATCCCTCATAAGTTAATTTCCAATTACAAAATACAAAACCCGGGCGACGCCGGGTCTTTTAAGCTAGTAGTAATATAATACAAAATTTTGGCGATTCTTTGATTCTCATTTCCGACGGAGACATGACAACACTTTAACGCCGGTTTTTCCTTCTTGCCTTAAACAAACAACACTTTAAAGACAGCACCGCTAGCGACGAAAAAGAAGTTAATACACTCAATGTAAATACATGAAAATGACAAAATAATGGCCTAAAATTGAAATAAATGCCCTAAAAATATAAAATTGCATAAAATGACAAAAAATGACCTAATAAAAATGCATTTTTATTATCTAGAGGCCATGATTAGGATTTATCTACAAGTTGGCAATGTCTATGCAGCATCAATAAAAATATGACATGTCATTAGAATCCGGGCCCTGCTAATAAGCTTGAGAAAACATTATATATAGATATATCTGACCAATAGTACGAACATTTTTATTTGTTCATAATATAACTAAGTTCAGTCAATGTCCTCACATTTTTATTTTTAATTATTATTTTAAATATTTTGTTACACAACCTACTTATACTGTCAATATTCGCTAGCCGAAGCACACAACATACACCTATATGACTTCTTATTAGTTACCTATATATTCTTACGTTAGAATATTACATTCACATTTATAAATTATTATTAGATTCATTAAAACAATTTAATAATATTTACTTTTCAAAATACTTATTTTGAATAAATGCTTCACATGAATGATTATTTTACAATGTTTCCACATTATTTTTTCATGACACCACCGAAATGAACATGTCTATGGTTCTATGCAGCTGACATTTAATCATAAGCGATTGGTGCCTGATTTTAATCGTAGCAAAGGACGGGAAGATAATTATAATTATATTTTGTTAATGTTATTATTATTATTATTATTATTATCATCAGAAGCAGCAGCAGCATGGTTCATTATCCATCGTTATTTGAAAGAAGTTTGAAATACAGTAAAGGATATTTTCTTACTAAACTTTATTAACGCTAGCTACATAACGTTATATTTTAAAAGTTTAAAAGTACAAACACTGAAGCTAAATTTAATTAAAATTAATTAACGTCCGTGAAAAGTAGCCAGGCCTATTAACTTGACGAAAGCGAAATGCAGAAAATATCTGCTGCATCGTTTTATTTACATAATTTCTGGCAAGAAGGAAGGAGGTGGTGAGGAGAACCACAACAATCTGGGTACTATATTTTAATTACCATCTTTCTCTTAATCTAGAAAATGCATAATGGATGGCTTCCCTACACCCTAGCGGCACAAACCACAATCTCCCTCTTCCATTATAATTACTAAGAATACGGCGTCAACATTTAGAATGGTATTACTTTTGTCACAGATATAAAAAGTCTTAAAATCTGATGATTTTTTACCACTTCAGTACAATAAAATTGCGACTGATACAAAGCATGTTTTAATGCTGCAGCAATTATTATTATTATTATCATCATCATCATCATCATCAGGGCCCGGATTCTGATGACCTAAAATTGTTTGAAAAAGACATATAAAATTACCCTGTATTTTAAAGAAAATGACTTTATAATTATAAAGAATTACCTAAAAACTTATATTGTATTTATAAAAAAAAATTTATTGTACACACAAGTTATAGACTAATTAATTTATAGGTGTAAAAACTGTAAATGCAGAAAGGATGTTGCAGGTCTAAAAACTTTAAAGAAGCAAATAACATGAACATAACTATATAATGAAGCAAAATTAAAATAAATGCCCTAAAAATATAAAATTCCATAAAATGACAAAAAATGACCTAATAAAAATGGATTTCTTTAATCTAGAGGCCATGATTAGGATTTATCTATAAGTTGGGAATGTCTAAGAAGCATCAATAAAAAGATGACATGTCATTAGAATCCGGGCCCTGATTATTAATAATCGAGTTCCAAAGAAAATATAAACTATTCTACCTTACTGTAGGCCTACGCGGCCATCATCGTTTAAGTTTGACGTCTTAGTGTCGATTAATAGAAGACAAGGAGGAGGAACGCAAAACCCAACAACCTTTTTGACAGCTGATGGCATACGGTCAAATAAAAACTTGTTCTTGGCCGTTTCATGAAACGAGCGGATTTTTACAACATGAAATGAACTCAATTTAGCATAATATTGAAATTGACGTGAACATTTTTAAAAAAATACAGATTGTTTATTAACGCCGTTTCATTTGCTGCTCTCAAGATTGCAAGATCGTTCCGTATTCGATAATAATCGATACCATAAAAATGATTTAATGGAAATCTGTACTTTAATAGATACCATTAAGATTCTGTCACGTCACATATAATAAGTAGGGCAAGACATTTGATGATTTTGTATCTTTTTTGTACGAAAGTAAAAAGATAGCTCATATATATATATATATAAATGTGTATCATGAAATAATTGGTTAAATAAGGGCAATTTGTTTTTGCATTTTTTGCTTTATTTTGCATTTTTCGTCATTTTCAAGAGAGAGGTCACTTTTTGGCAATTTTTAGGTAATTTTCGGCATTTTAAGATCATTTTCGGCATTTTAGGTGATATTTCAGTGGAGGCAGAGAGGAGCTTTGCTATGTATGAATTGTTACTTACAGAAAACAGACAATAGTTTTTCTTTGAAAATCACCGCCAAGTGTTCATAGTTCATTTTAATTCAGGTTTATTGTAAACACCATAACAGTTTGTATTGTATCATTAAAGAATTATTTTTTATTTCTTTTAAATGGCACATATTTCCTAGGGACAATTTGATGGGCATGTCAGTTCAGGAAGAATTTCTTTTCCGCTAAGGGTATCCAAATAGTACAAATTTACTTACTTCTTTAGTAATAAAATAAGTGTTTTATAGTGTAAATTCATATATAATGCACTGTCATCCATTAAATTGCTTTTAGCAATTCATTACTTTAGAAAAACTAAATATCAGTAATAATGGAAAATTTATTGGTATTTTTTTTTAACTTCGTGTCATCTTTCACTATTTTTAGGTCATAAATGCATTTTTTATTTTGAATTTTTTCACTATTTTGTGGTCATTGCTCTATATATTGATATATTTTCATAACTACATATGCGTATCTACTGTTCTCTTCTCCATAAATGTGTCATTATTTTCTATCTATGGTTCTTACAGTGGAACTTCCGAAACCACTACGTCCATCCTGGAGTACATTATTCGCAGGGGAATATGGCACCACATCACATTGTGACATTCTCTAGAGCCCCATGGGAAAAATCTACTCGGTCTTGCCGTAATGAACAAACCCACAGACTAGTTAACTAATGCTAGGGGCTTCTATATACACCGAGAGGAACATCTAGTTCTGTGGTTTCAGATGGGTTATGTCAGATAATGAGTGAAACTCTCACGGAAACCATGCAAGGTGCAGTAACCCGGGCAGGGAAACGGGGATCTATTCACACGTTATTCCACAAACGGCCTATTTATGGACTTTGATTCCTACACACACACTTTCGGGAGTATTCGGAGAAGCTGATTCAACAGCAATAGGGTATTTTGTTTCAGTCTAGTAAATACAGTTCGTTCCATGGGTGAAATATGTATGAAATACTCATGAAATCTGATCGATTAACCGCTGATCGGTTGAAGATGTAACGCTACAATTCTGGGTTCGCATCCCATCTCTATTTAAGTTTTGTTGTTATAAAAATGAATGTTTAATGTATTTACTATAACGAAACACGAATTGAACCATACCCTTCAGAATGATGCTGTCCTGCCAAATAAATATGTATAATTTCCCTGTAACGAATAAGAAAAGAGACTACCACGAAAACGAAATAGAATATGGTGCTTTAAATAGCCTAGTAGTAACGGATAAAATATACTACAACTGTCTTATAAAAAGGTTGATGTAGGATATGACTTCACAAAGCGTAACTGGTAGATAATCTATTTTATGAAAGAGAAAAATTTTAATTTTCTATTATAAGAATTAGCAATCAATATTATTCTGTTCAGCCGAACCCGCTTAATAGGAGTAGAAAACGTGATATCGTTTAGGAAAGAATAATAACAATAATTAATAATAGTAATAAAACAATATAGGCCTAAGCATACATTAATTGAAAAATAATTATACTAATTTTAAAATAATTATAAAGTTAACAGACAGAATAAATATAATTAGGTGCAGAACGTTAGGTACTTACAAAGTTCAAGGCAGGCTAAAGGTACTAGAATCTTGAAAGTACGACCTGAAGTAGGTACTTTTTCAAATAAATATAATCCCGAGGCTGTCAAAGAAAAAAAAAAAGGCATTTTACGATAATTTAGGTCTATGTAATACGCAATATTTGCAGAGGAAGAATTCACTGCATTTTACAAATTTGCTACCAAATCTCTATTATGTACTGTATTTATTTACTCACCTCTGGTGTCGCTATGGCCTCAAACCTTCTCTACTATTAACTAGGGGTGGATAAGTACAAACATAACAAAAAATATAATTTAAGAATAAATAAGCGAAACATTTTATATATATATATATATATACATGGGCGTACGGTAAGGGGGGGTTCAGGGGGTTGAAACCCCTCCCGAAATATCTGCAATATTTCGAAGATTATAAATCATGGAACGAAATAAAATAAAAAAACCATGCTTCGGTTGTTACATATTTTACAATTTCGTACATATCAAAGCATTATTTAAGATTTATCGTAATTTATTTAAGATTCAAATTTCAAAACCTCGTGGTGTTGATATTTTTTCAGCTTAATAACTGATATATTACTAGTAAAGAAAAATCCCTTCGGAATCTATCAAACGACAACTCGAATACTCCCGCCGAAATACATCAACCTGTTTGTAAAGCCAACAGTAATCAAGAGCTCATCACAAAATTATCTTGAAGTAATCGGCATTAATCGGGTTTTTCCACAGATGACATTAAAAACGTGCCCTAAACATCATACAGTAGTATGATAACTTTTCAAAAGAATTTTTTTATTTATAGACTCTAGCTTAAACGAGAAATGGATAGAAATCTCAAGAAAAACAGTTTCAAAGACTGAGCTGATATGAAATGAAATTTTATTCTTCGTATACGAGTGAAGAAATAGAGAGAAAGTATATAAAAAAGATCTTCAATCTCTTCAGATGCACAGCCTGATATTCACATGTGTTTTAAGTTGAATAAAAGAAATCGATCATCATCAATGGCGCTTTATTAAGTTTTTATTAAGCACTTTTAAAATTACATGTAAGAATATGATGAGTAATGGAATTTTTTCTTTAGTTACAATATATGCATATAAGTATAATAGATAAATCATTTAAATATATCGGGCTAGTATCCAATTATAAATACTCCGCAGGAAGAATACAAAACTGATTTCAAACAAAAGGATATTAACATGGGTTACGAGCAGGGCCCGGATTCTGATGACCTAAAATAGTTTGAAAAATGACCCTAAATTTTAATGAAAATGCTTAATAATTACAAATAATGACCTAAAAACTGATATTTTATTTATAAAAATTATTATTGTGCACACAAAGATATAGACTAATTTGTACATAATTCTAAAAACTGTAAGTGTAGAAAGGATACTGTAGGTCTAAAAACTTTGTTCTTGATTGGAACCTTTAAGAAGAAAAATAAGAAAATTGTTTTTAAAGTAGATTCTACAAAAAGGTTGCATTATAGTAACCTAGTAATTTATTTAACGTAAATGCATTTAAAAAATGACAAAATAAGGAAGAAAATGACATGAAAATGACAAAATAATGACGTAAAATTGAAATAAATGCCCTAAAAATATAAAATTGCATAAAATGACAAAAAATGACCTAATAAAAATGCATATCTATAATCTAGAGGCCATGATTAGGATTTATCTACAAGTTGGCAATGTCTAGGCAGCATCAATAAAAGGATGACATGTCATTATAGTCCTTTCACATTCGCCAGAGGTTTCAAGGCCAAACGTAGCACGCCTATGATACCCCCACTTACCGTGCTCATATGACATCATACCCCTCCAATGCCAGTCACATGACAAGCCAGTAGGGAGTTCCCCCTTGGTGTCGTATGAGTGTGTGCGACAGCGCAGCTCCTCTGCGCAAAGGGGAATACTGTTGACTGCTATCAGTGGGGGCATATTAGACGTGAGAAGTTGTGGCCTTGAAACCTCTGGCGAATGTGAAAACACTATAGAATTTGGGCCCTGGTTATGAGAGTATAGCTAACTTACAATATGTTTATGTTTAACACAGAAGAAGAGTATTTTCTTATTCGAAAATAAACTACAGAGAAAAAGCTCGGCATCCATTTTGCAACAAGGGAGCGATAAAACAAAAGGCACGTGACAATGATGAATGGAAATACAATTGCCACGATAACATTCCCGTTGTTTAAATGTTAATGAAAGTGTGGGATTACTCACGCGCATTTCAATTTCATGAAAACGTAGTTTTTCCATAACTTCCATGTTGTAAGAGTGGAGAGATCCATTTATAGCCCTCTCGTAATAGGTTGTCATGGAAACGTATTAAGGGCGTGTGCGCGCTTTGACTGAGAGTTGCAGGCTTTTTGTTCTACAGAAAAACATTCATATTCGGCTAATTCGTGATAGAAACTCCGTATAAATTACCACACTGCTCAAAATATTCAACTAACAATTCATACATCAAACAAAGAACTACATTCTAAGCTCTTTCATTATACCAGCTTAAGCCTTCTAAATATTAGACTTCAGAATCTGAAATAATCTAAGCTAAGCTGGTAAGAATTGTTGATAATTATGTTAAACAGTTTCCAAATTCCCACTCCATGTAGATCTACTTATTGTATTGATGTTCTTCAATAAGCTAAAATCTGATGTGATACACATGGGCGTCCGCAAAAATTTTGCCAGGGGGGGCAAATGAACAAATTACTGTTACCACCACCACCACCATCACTATGCTATTACTACTACAAACACTTTATTATTATTATTATTATTATTATTATTATTATTATTATTATCATCATCATCCACAACCTTGATTTACTGTAGTTGGATCTATGACTATGGATAGGCCTACAAAGTAAAAGTCTAATGTAGTACACTCACATGACTTTTTCTACCCCTTACAATTTCACAGATAGGCCTTCTATTCACATAAAATGGAATAGACTACATCCATCGCTTTACCTCCATTACAATAAATTGCTTGGCTGGACATGATTTCAAGTTTAGTGGAATTAATTATTCCTACACGCTTATAGTAATTTAGTTTACAGATTTATGTGTAAACAAAATTTCCAGAGGGGGTCAGCGGCCATACCTGACCTGAAATCTATGTTTGTATATGGAATAAGTAGCTTGAAACTAACCCTCAGAAAAGTTATTGTCTTTTTAACTAATACTTTTAGGCCTAGCTCTTAGTATATGTTATTGTTATAATAATACACGTATGTTATATATTATGGATATCATACAAATTTAAACAAAATCATTAAAGCAGTTTTAGAGAAAATCAAGCAAAATGTAAAGAGGTTGTAAAAATGAATCGCATCCCCGAAGGATGCACAATCCAAATAAAATCTTATACAATGCACTCACATAACTTTCATTACCCTATTCTATTCTATTCTATTTTGTGCCCCTTAAGGCGGGGAGGCGGGGTGGGAACGCCCCTAAGCACCGCAGCCGTTGCCGACTTATTGTACCTACCTCCGGGATGGGATGAGCTGCGTGCCCACAGGCCGCTCCGGACCTCAAAGCCCCCCGTGAGCCCCCACGGAACTCCCCTACATCCAACAAAGCCTAGTACCATACCACGTGTGCGCCACCCCCTGCGGTACCTCCAACCGGGAGCCCCGACAGGTTCGTGACACACACCACCAACAACCTCTTGACCACAAGCAGCGGGGAGAACGGGAGAGGCCCCCAAAGGGCTCCGACTGCCGAAGCAGACCCGATGCCAGAAGTGGAAACGGGATGAGGATGAAAAGGGGGAATGGTGAGATGAAGTGGAGAGTGTTGGTGGAATGAAAGGGGGAAACGGGAGAACCCCGAGAAAAACCCCCTAAAGCACGGCTTCGTCCACCACGAATGACACACCCGCCGGCCCCGAGATTTGAACTCAGGACCGCAAGCATGCCAGGCTCACGCGCTACAGCATGAGCCACCGCGCCGGCTTCATTACCCTAAGTATGAGCAATACACCTTTCTTACATCACTGTGATATAGAACAAGAGGCCGTGTTGCATATGAAATTTCGGTAAGATAGTTTTACTTCCTCTGCCCGTACAATAGATACTATAGTTTGAGGAAGTATTGTTTTCAATCCCCAAATTCGAAGTTGAGTTTTTTACATCATTTCACGTCCCCTGAATCCAAAAATATTATTTTCAGAAACGTGTGTGTCTGTGAACAGCCTAGCTCCAGAACAGAAAATCGTACGAAAACAAAATTTTGTATTTGGGATGTGACACGAAGATTGGCGACGACTTTCTCTTATTTTAAAGGGACTTTACATAAAGAAAAATTTGTTTTTCGCGATTTTCTTTAAAGTTTGTATATGGTGTTCTTATAACAAGAGCTGAAACTTGTAATTGAAACATTTTCCCCCCAAAATTATCGGAAGGGTAGTTATAAGCCAGCCACTGTTTATAGAAACTCGGTCTTGCCTGGTGAACAATTAGGCTTGCATCAGGTTGAAACAACTGAATACGCGCTCTTGCACGGCCTCTTATTCTATATATCAAAATGTAAAGTGAGAAAGATGTATTGTTGGCCATGCTTAGAGTAAAGAAAGTTACGTGAGTGCATTAATCATATTTTATTTGGGTATGTATCTTTCGGGGATGCGATACGATGTGGTAACGACATTCTCTTCATTTTTATACCAAATTTACATGAAGGTAATATCATAAATAATATATTATACCAAGTGGCAAATTTTATTTGGGCAGAGGAAGTTATGTGAGTTTCACGTCAGATTTTTTTATTCTCACTCTGGAATGTTTGTACAGAAACCAACAGATACGGATTGAAACGGGTTCTTTTCATATTTAGGTTACTTCAAAGCACATGACAACCAGACTTTGAATTTCAGATTGAATCTCAAATATAATACCTGTAGTATGGGGAAAAAAAAGTAAAAACTAATGCGTATCTTCCAGAAAGTTTTATAATTTAATACTGCTGGACATCTACAGTAAAACCATTATCGATTAGCTTCTTTTAATTTCATAGTTACAGCAGTTCAGTAACAATTATCTCGAAAACTTTGTCTTTCCATTAAACTTAATAGGATCGTAGTATCACAGAATACTGTCTTTTCATTCTTTTCAAGGAACTTGTCACGATGTAAAGGGAAGCTTTAACTAACGAGAATTTGAGGGTTTTGAACTTAGGAGTTCATCAACATGTACAATCTCATTAGTGAGAGCACTACACATCCCAGTAAGTGGTCAGCATAGAGTGCGGTCGGAGACTACAGGGAGGACATTTCCAGTCCTTGGGGTTAAACTAGCAGGGGCGCTGTCCTGCATAGGATGGCATAATGTGCTTAATAATATATGACTTGCATATTTACCTCTGTCAACACGATTCCCTCTACGGACCAGTATTACTGGCCGAACGTCTATCTGACATAGCATTGAAGATATTAATCCCAGTCCAGCATCCAGCAATTATACAGTGCCGGATTATTCCTGTGGGGGTGTGACTAGGCAGTAAAAATTCCTAAATAATAATACTCTAAAAATAATCACATTAATAAGTGACATTTTAAGTAAATTCTAATCACATTTAATTTTAAACCGATTTAATTATTCAATATGGAGATTACAGACTAGAAGAACGTACGATAAGAAGAGACTGATTTTACTGTACAAAATAAACGCAATCTATGCTGATTTCTTATTCCTTGTATTAATATAATATGCGATTTAAGAAACAATTGTATGCACTTTTAATAAGTTGTTTGTTAAGTATGCAAAAATAAGCAATTTAGCATAATAAATTTTGTTGTTCGTCTACCGCTGTGGATCAGGGGATGCGTTCGCTCCTCTCACGCAGCGGGCCCGGGTACGATTCCTGGTCGGGACAAGTTACCTAGGTGGGGGTTTTCCGGGTTTTTTCCTCACCTGTGAGACAAATGCCAGGTAACTATAGGCCCTTGTGGTCCCCGGATATCATTTGGCCGTCATTATCATCTTCATCCCATCCTCGCCTTTTTCGGAGTGTGTGTGTGTGTGTGTGTGTGAGAATGGTGTGTCTCGTCCGATGTGTTTGTGTTGTCTCGGAGGTGGCCCCGGCATTGGGCTGATCACCCATCCGGTGAGGCCCTCCATGTTCTTGTCTGATCAAAAAAAGTATGTCTGTGTAGTGATCCATAGTTCATTCCTCTCCCGACAGGTCGAGGGCCGGTAAGGCCCGGGCGGCACGGATCGCATAAAGGGAGAGGTAAAACTACGAAAGAGAAAAAAAAGTTGTGAAATTCTCTCTAATTAGCTATTAGTGTAGTAAATTCACTCCTCTTGTATTATTTTTTAATACTTGGAAGTACTAAACATTTTTTTATATTTTTCGTCAAGAACAAATTATTTGTATCTACTATATATCGGAATGTGAAGTTACAACATTGAAAGATGCAAGATGGTGTGACTTACCTCAAATTGTTATTACCCTTCAATAATGAAATAATGCATTAGGCCTATACTTGTATGAGGGTTTCTCCAAAAACTGTTACAGCCTCAAGTTAACATATGAAGCAAACTAAAACCTCCTATAATGCAATAATATATCTCAGTAACTTGAGTTTGAAACGCATGCACTAGGCAACTTCATGGTAAAGCGTGAGGAAGCGTTTTTGGGGAAGAAAAGTCTTATGGGGAAGAGTGCAGTTAGGAAACGACCAAAGTTACTCCATTGCCTCCAGAGTACGATAAAAACTTGCCATCTCGGAACGGGAAAGAAAAGCAGTTCATACCGTGTATAGGCCCTGAAGACAGCACTACCAACTCTACAGAAAACCTTTTACAATAATATTATTAGACTTCCAAAATGCGGACTTTGAAGCATTCTTTCTAACAATTAAATGTATCAGACCGATTTCTCCAACGTTATATTAATTTAAGTGTTTGTTAACTATAGATTTAAGTAAGACTTAGGCTTGCAGAAGACATGATGATAATTCAAGAAAGAGAAAATGAGCTTACGGCCTAAACATTTCGGTCGAGAAATCAAAAGTTATGTCGTTAAGAGGAAATCAAATTACAAGATCAAAGATAGTCTTAAACGATAAAGTATTAGAGCAAGCTGGAAACTAACTATCTAGGATGCAATATAACATATAAAACAAATAACGAGGAAATAAACAATAAAATGAGTAAATTCCAACACATCTGTGGAATAATAGCAAATACTTTGAAAATAAAAACCCGAAAAGTAACTAATTTAAAATTTTACAAGACTACGGCAGTTCCATGTCTATTATACGGTTCGGAGACATGGACTATAAGAAAGAGGGATTGGAATCAAATACAAGCGGCAGAAATGAAATATCTCCGAACAGTAAAAGGCTTTACAAGATTGGATCTAATTAGAAACTGAGCATATTTTCGCTAAATGAAAAGATATTAATAAATAGAAGAATGGAAGAATCACATTTATAAAGAATGGTTAATACCCGCATTCCATTTCAAACATAAGTACAAGCCATCAGGCTACAGAAATATAGAAAGGAAGGGAAATATGAGGCCGGAACAGGAGATTATCTTCTAAACCGTGACGTGTTGATAATGATGATGATTACTTAGGCTTAGCTATGCCACGTTTCATCAAGCATTTACAGAGTGATAAGCGAGCTAAAAAAACACAAAGTTAAGGACTCTATGATGACTTAGGCTTAGCTATGCCGCGTTTCATCATGCATTTAATGAGTGATAAGCGAGCTAAAAAAACACTAAAAATTAAAAACTCTATTAAGGGGGGCCTAGTAATATAATGCAAAATGAACCGAAAGTGAAAGTTTGGTTTTTCATTAGGCTACCAAATATTACGAGGGATGGAATATAAGTCATGACAACTATTTTCTCAAAATAAGGTGATGGTACAACGATATGTTGTATGTCGCCGGAAAGTGTGGCATGGACACATCATTTGGTAGCATTGTGACGGACGGTTATACGAATAGAGGCGATGGTAATTTAGTTGCGAGTCAGCCACCGTTCATAATGAATAACAAGATGTGAACAGCGTTCTTACGTCAAAACAATCACAGTCCGAGGGAGAAATGCCCGAGAATACCACAAGGAACCGATGGAAGCTTTGGGGAATAATATCCATCCGGATCGAACTTTAAGGGGTCATGGAAAGGATATGTGTGCTTTCATGCTTCCGATTACCGCAATACATTAGAGTGGCACGATTCAATGAAGTTTGAAATTTATTGTTACATACATTATTACATTTCATTATTTACATTATTTCAACACTAGTACAGGCAAAAACAAACAAAAAACCAACAGAAAATACTATAAAAATATAAGGTATGCCCCTAGATGAGCAAAGCACCTTTTTAGGGATATAACAGATTAGTATAAATCTAACTGCCACTTGGTGGCTGAAAAGCGTTGTCACTCCATCCCGTATGTTGGCAGCCATGCACTAGAAAATAAATAGCCACTATCTGCGCAAGTGCATACCAGGTGTAAGAGTTGAAAAGCTCCCAAAATGGCTGCACGGTACGCAACAAAATTATTTCACAAATATTAACGGCTGTGTAAAAAATGATACACATGGTAAAATGATTTTATTTTGCTCTTAGGATTCTTCACTCACCCTTACGAGCTCGTTTCGCAAACATACCTACTCGTGGAATAAAATATTGTCTTCACCACTTGTTTCATAAATAACTATTATTAACAGCAGGGCCTGCGTCTTGAATATACTTTACGCCAGGATGAGGGGATGAATAAATCAGCGATACTGAAGTAGTTCTACAATTTTTCTTCATACCGGTAAGTAGCGAAAAGTTCTGTGTCCTACGGTAAACTCCTTATCCAATGAGAAGTACATTTCAAATTATTGGTTCGAATACAATTTCCATGTGCACGGTAGCCTATGTTTAAGTAGAAGTGAAAATGTCAATGAGGTGGAGATCACTGGAACAACCACAGGGAACAACATGCATGTCACACCCAAGTTGGTGACATGGAGAGAATGCAGAAAGTAACACGCTTCAATGGAAATTGTGATAAGCTTAATAAAAACAGCCCTTAGCGACGATATATCGATCTAGCAGCCACTGTCTGTCTACTTTGTACTATAATAACACTGTTTCATCATGTACCATCTCCTGACTCCCTTTCACAAGTACCCACATAAAGTGCTCAAGAACTGTAACTTATAGTCAATTTCATTAATCTTCCGCATATTAGTTCAGTCAAAAACTCGTTGAATTAACATGTTTTACTTGTCGGTCCTCAGATATTTCAGAAAGAAAACGTTAATTTCACTTACATAACGTTGCTGCCATTGATCCCTAAACTATTACGCTGCTTCTGCCTGTTTTTAGAGGCACCTAGAATTCCAGTTTTCATTAGCTTGCAACTTATTTATTTTACTCCACATCTGATATCTAAATTTGGATCTAAGGATATTATTTTTAATGCCATCCTTAAACAGAATTTTTTTTTTCGAAAAGTTGTGGCCAAATTTTTAAACGTAATAAATTTAAATCACAGGTATCTTGAGTGTTTATCACAATGCTTTTATTAGCTGCACAAAAAGGTGGATGGGACAGAAAATTTGGTTTTCATTGAAGGTACAATGGATCAAGATCTATGATGCGAAAATATTTCGATACACTTTAAAAGTAACAGCAGAGACATTTTATCCAAATTCACTTGGAGGTTTCTTCAGTCATTAGAAATATCCCAAGAACTTCTCCGTACCATCCTTTGGGGATTATACAGGACTCCCTTCGTATTCTCCACAGAGATCTATACTCTACTTAATACTTCTGTGCTTATGATTATTCCCCCAAGAGAAGAGAGCAGCTGGAATCCTTGTCTATGATGTATATTTTATATTGCTTACATTGTAACCGTCGAGGCATACAATAACCATATTTAGGGCACCTGTTGTCAATCATATTTAAATGATCTGATGTTATTTTGATGGATGCCATTCAGAATACTGTAGAAACGAAGTATTGGCACTGCATACGCATCTTTGTGTAGTATTTTTTTTTATAAAGTTCTCACAAAAGTATTTTATTTTTTTTACTTTTGCAACACAAATGAATTATATGCTATATCAACGCAAACTGGGATAACTATTAAAAAAATTAAACTGATTGATGACAGATATCCTATATATTAAAGCTTAATACAGAATGCAAGTTACATTCCTTCTGCCAAGAAAGATGATAGTCTTTAAGTTAATTATTATCTTCCTAATATTTTAATGTTGGATTATCGACTTGGAAGACGAAAGTTTAAATTCTGAAGAATTAACAAAAGGTGATACTGATCGTTTTTAGTCGTCAACCAGAACTGTCCTTTTCGTTAAAATGTAGCAATTTTCCTGCCATTAAGTAGTAAACTTTTGTGATTTATGTTAAATGTTGGTTTATTGTATGCTTCCTACTACCCGAATGTATTTCCAAATACTGTAGTGTTTTACAACAATTCTGTCAGTCTAATTATGTGTTTTTATACGCACCAGAATGACTGAATGTTTTTTTTATTTGCTAGACCTATACATTATTTTTACCAAACTGATCTGAATTTCCTTTTCGCAAAACTATTCAATTACACGGATACAATTATAGAAATACTCGTAGTAATAATATTTTAAAATAAAATGAAATATTCATTTTTAATTACAACGAAGTGATTTTCATCGTCATTAACCGTATGTTGATTTCCTATTAACTTTCTTTTCACTGAAATATTTCAAAATTCTCCACAAGTTAGACTATAGTGTTCATAACACACATACTATTGGTTTAGGTAAATGTTTTACACGCAGTGGAAATTCTTCATTCGCTTGGCACTCATACAGTAATCCGCAATGCAAAAAATAAATAAAATTGACACATCTAAGATAACGCGATTTGTTGAGGAAATTCGCGACTGTGAATAAAAATCCTCGGAATCTATTTTACAGGTTAACCGTATAAAACGAGTCAAAATCTCCGACTTCATATTTGTATTTGAATTGTACGGAGGATGATAGATGGAAGCTAGTGGAAAAAAAGAAAATGTACAAATGTTGACACAAGGCGAATAAAAGAGTGAAATAACTTCACGAAGAAAGAACGTGCAATTTGTTATTGAAAAATGCTAAAGGATAAAAATCAAATATAGAAGACAAATACCATGAAATCACACATTTCTTTTCGTTGTGAACTTCCAGTGACTTCCTAGGGTGCTGAATATTCATTTTCTAAGAGTGTTTTTGTTGTACAGGTCTGGATGGCAGATAGTCGACTGGTTTTTTCAGTTTACAAGCACTGCAGAGTTCAGATTTTTATGTAATATTATCATAAAATTAGCCTACTAAATGAATATGGAACAAAAAACTGAAAATGTGTTCTGAAAATGAAACTTTTGAAAATACTGTACAACCATCATACAGTAAAATGTACTATATACGAATATGAGGAACTTTTCTAAACACAGTGTCAAGTTTGACATGTATTGATATATAAAAACATTATTTCAACTGTGGGAAAACCATTCTTTATATTGTAGTTGTCAACAAACCTAGTTTTGCACTTAAATTGAGACTGGAGCCATACCGGTCAACTCAAGTGACATATTGCTCCAAAATTCAGATACTACTGTTAAATATGAAAACGTATAAAAAGCCCTGAATGATGCCATCTCCAATGTAGTTTGCACCCCATTATGTCAGGTATAATACAGTTTTTTTGTTTTGTTTTGTTTAATTACGCTCAAATATTAACAATTACCTTTTCGAGGCGTGTAATTAAAGAACATTTATACCCTTAGCAACCAGGGAAGGCGGTTGAGGCCAGGTAGGTTCCTTCACCCGCATGGACCCTCACATTTACAAGGGCAGGAGATTTAGGACCAACCGTAATTTTCTCCCCATGAGTCACCTAGTCTACCTCAATTAATCAATCTTAGATTTTTTTAATATGTCATTTTATCTTAAAATGTTTGTTATATATCAATTCTACACATAATTACAAGAAAAATGACACCAAACAATGCATAATTTACTTTAATAGGAATATAGGACTTGAAAGCAGTTTTCTCGTAACTTTTATTTATGTATTTGTTAGAAATGTTCCTATTAAAGTAAATTATACATTGTTTGGTGTCATTTTTCTTGTAATTATGTGTAGAATTTATATATAACAAACATTTTAAGATAAAATGACATATTAAAAAATCTACGATTGATTGATTGACTGAAGTAGTCTAGGTGACTCATGGGGAGGAAATTACAGTTGGCCCTAAATCTCCTGCCCTTGTTAATGTGAGGGTGCATGCGAGTGAAGGAACCTACCTGGCCTCAACCGCCTTCCCTGGTTGCTAAGGGTATAGAATAGGTTTGATTGTTCGTAAAATATGTAATTTTTTAATAATATGCATTCTAGCAGGCCTACTATGCAAAATGTGGAAAATATGTAGTGTTAAAAATAAGTTTGATGATCTCATCAACCTACTAAACATTTTGAGTTATGAAACACACACACACATATATAGATGTTCCATTTCCTTCATCAATACCTTAAGTCTCTCATTCTCAGTTCCGCGATTAGTTTTGGGGCAATAATAAGAACGTGCAGTTTTCCATGAATGAAAATTTTGTGAGAACTTATAAATCTTGCAACTCACCTTTATGAAGATTATCACCTACACCTGCGTTATGTATAGTAGAGTTTTTCATTACATAGCCAGGCGGCTTCAAAGGAATAAACCATTAGTCGGTGTTTCCTTACGTTAATTGATCTGAACAATTCGGTCTTGGTTTCCGCTTTCCATAACACAAGCAACGTTGCAATATTCTCTCATTGTTCTCAATGACCTCAATTCTTCCTTAGCTTTACTTAATCAATTCACACGTGTTATTTTTCACTGTAACTAGATCTTGCGTTTCGCTCCACACAGAGTAGACGAGTAGCTGTCACAGCCTTCACAGGACAGTCTTAGATTTTGATTGGCTGAGGTAACTAACTGAATGGTGTGGTAAAAATAAAGAGCATGGGTTGAGCTGTCAGCCAATGTTTCCTCCTAACAACAGGAAGCTGCTTGGCCATGCAATGAATAAATTGGACTATATAAACAATAACACAGCTCTGATTAATGGCTAACTTTACAAATCAGCAAAGGCTCTACTTACCCATTCTTGTGAAGTTCCTTTTTGCTGACGCAAACGGCGGTGAAGGCATCCTCCAAGAGACAAAGTTCCTTCTTCTTGCAGTTCAGTGGATGACACAAATCGCCTGTAACAATTATTTTAACGCATTAATATACTGCCACATGTTGACATCTATTTTCTAATTAAAAATATTCATTTTTAGCATGAGGTATTAAAACCTTCTTCTTTATTCCCTACATCAGCATCCTGGGAGTTGTAGTCTGCTTAGTTTATTTCGAAAAAAATAGAAAAGTATGTATACTGTAAGTAATAGCGATGATTGCTGTAGTAGCTACATTTGCGACTTTTTCGAAAGTGAAAGGAAAAAAGTTTTAAATCATTGATTTTTAAATTTACATCTAGATTCACCTGTCTGGGTGTAAAAACAGTAATCCCGTTAACTGGGAATGGTAAAAGTAAAGTGTTCTTAGTACTTAGGCCTGCAATCGTCGCGAATTTTGTTCCACAGTTCTTTTATGTATCTACAGACATGGTATTATTGCATTTACCACACATAAATGTAGTCGACCTATTCGGGACTGAACCCTGGACTGAACCCGCGAACCTAGGAACACAAAGCTAGTGCGTAAGTTAAGAGCTGATTTTAAAAAAAACCAGTCAAGTCCAAAAACTGATTTTCTTCATATAAATAAAAATTCTACTTCTTCGCGGACAACTCTTTGCAGGGAAACTACTTCTGTCTCCAAATGACAGACAGTTCCACTTATATACTCATGTGAAATATTGGAGGTTCTACAAAAGCAAGACAAGTCCATCTTGTCTGCTATTTGGATAATGTAACGGTAGATTACGCTAATGTGCTTTCCCAATAACTGCTAAAATATGCTGTTAACCTGATACAAGAAGCAAGGAAGTATCTTAACACCATTTAACTTCAAGATAATGACTCACGAAGATTTCTTCAATGTGAAGAATGTTGTAGAACCTTTGTTCTTGAAAACACCAAAGCCCCCTATTATACTGTCAATAGTTAGGATGATGAAATTCAGCAAAGATGATCAACACATTAACCTCGGCGATCATACAGGTACTTAGGGCTGTGGGAAAGACACACTATGAGAAGCAACATCTACCGAGAAGACATTAGCTATCTTAATCTTCCAGCTCTATGAGCATTGCATTGCAGCCTGATAAGAAAAGGGACTTGTTGAACCTCACAGAGTACCTTGAGGGCCCTGAAGATCGCAACTACTATGAGTCTTTATTGGAGGAGTTATTATACTCGCACAGAAAAAATCAACCAGCAGAGGGAAATGTTAACAACGATGAAAATTCTTATGATTATGAAGATAATTTATTATATTAATGTTTAACATTAAATAATAATTTGCAATCTGTCAATATTTCTACAATAAATATTCATACTTGAGGATTAAGTATTTTTAATTGTTTCATGTTAATAAGAATTCTACAAAAACCAAACAAGTCCAAAGAATTTTTGTTCATATTTTCTCAACTATCCCGTTAAAATATATTAATTTTATTTGCAATGCAAAGTTGAGCAAACATAAATTTTCCCCCGCATTCAGCACAAATGAAGCTACGCTGTTTTCTTTTAAGTTTTTGACAATTTTACTTTTTGGACTTGTCTGGTTCTTGAAACCTGCCCTTCTTACTGCTTCATCCAGGCCGACGCGACGGTTAAGAGATTCAGAATGTTGCGAACTGACTTAAAAAAAAAAGTTGTTCCGTTACAACAGTGTTCAAAATCCGCTGAAATACGCTAAATTAAATTAATTAAACTTCAACTAGCTGAAAGCACTTTCAACTTTTGCATTTAACCATGGCATCAATAAAAGCATAAGGACATTTCTGAAATTTCTATGAAAGGATTAAAACCATTTGCATATAGATTCTCATTTCATTTTAAAATTCACTTATATTTTACTTTGTTTATCCGTTCCACAGTTTCAACCACTGAAAGTTTATTTCTGTCAGTGCGTCGTCTGGAAACCTAATCTGTTTAGTCGATGGTATTATTGGAAATTTCATCGAATTTAATAAAGAAAATTTAAAATATGGCATTATATTAGATTTTTTTAATATTCCGTCAAAGCAAAATATCCACTAAAGACTCCGCTATCTGCCAAAACCATGTTTTTTCCCGCTGAAAAAGTTAAAAATCCACCAAATTTAAAGGGAACTCCTCTAAGTTGGCAACGCTGTATCAGAAAATTCTCAACTCGCAGAGACTGGTGTGGAGCGAGGGTAGTGATAACCTGTATCAGCTGAAGTGGAATGCGATATTTTTTTGCCAGATACTGTATGAAGTGCAGAATTCAAGGGTCGACTTGGCGCCTGTATTTATCATCTGACAAGTGAGCAGCACAGACAGAATAATACAGTGGAACTACACGAGATAATAAATCGCTGTAGCAGCGACAAAATACTGCGCTGAGCTGTCGTGTTACATTGCATTACTTAGTGTGTTAACACAATCACCTAGTTGTTACAATATCACACTAGATACTGTTGAATACTCAATCCTAGCCCAGCATAAACTGATGGGGAAATACACTGAAGACTGTACTGTACTTTCCCTTGTAATATATAACCTGTGCTTAAGCTCTTTTTTTTCGGACCAAGAAATGTTTTTAAAAAAGAAGACCGGGGAAAATTCTTTGGGGGTGACTAATAAATAAGTTCCGGATTTTTAAGCTTTTATAAAATATATTTTAGCCTTTTATTTTCGTAAAATAGCCCTTTTTAGGCTTTTTAAACAAACGATTTTAGCCGTCTTAGTAAAACATAATAATGGACAGTGATATAATACCGAAAATTGTATTATAATTTTGACAGAGTTATTCTAGTTTTTTTTTTTACAAAATAACAAGTAACTATTCCTTGTATCGGCACTCAAAAAATAACATAAACAATTGAGGCATTTACCCTTTGATGAAACAATAATTATTCAATACCCACTCAATTCACTTCCTATGTACAAAAATAAGTAGACTGAATTTGTTCCTTTAATATACTTCTTTGTCACTGGTCGGCAAATTGTTATTTTAAAGTTGAAACGACAATGGATTAGTTCCAGATTTCAAAGTATTGCAAGACTGCTCAAATTCCATTTCCTGCGATGGCGATGCGGCACATTTTCGTGTTACAAAGACAAGCAGCAAAGCAACATATATACAGTTAATTTCAGTGCGTTATATAAATTTATTTGTACAATGTCTTCTTAAAATGCACTAATTTACATTTATTTTCCTTTGTATTAATTGGAAAATCAATTTAAAAATAGTGTTTTTCTGCAAAAGGCCTTTTTAGCCCCTAGTTTTCAGTAAAAGTACTCTTTAGCCCCTCTCAGGCCTTTCGTCCGATTTAGCCCTTTTTAAGTTCTATATTAAGATTCATTTATTCGGAAGCAAGGGGCGTGAAACGGAAAAATATGTTAAAATGTTCTAATTAAGAAGCTGAGGAAAAAATAGGTTAAAACCTTCAAATCCGGGCCCTACTGATAAATTTAGCAGCAATAACTGGCATGCAAAATCCATCTGTAATCAGTACAGCCCGGAACATTTACGAAAAATGTTTTTAATGATGCACTCTGATGCACTGCCTATTGAAGGCAGTAATTTTCTTCTCAAAACTATGCAAAATGGAATATATTAATTCGCAAATTTCATTAGTGTATATTCACAATGGACTTAATTACACGGGCTTACTTACTAACTCAATGGTAATAGACAATTCCTAAGCAAGCTAAAGGAATACACACACCAACAGCCATTTTGGTGCCTTAGAATTTATACTTATTCTTGGGTATATTTAGGTCGCTGATGCTAAATGTGCCATTAGTTTTGCCCTATCAGCTTTAGTTCTGTGAGTTATGGTATTACCGTTATGCATATTATCCCATTTTACGTTTGATATAAATAAAAAAAGTGCCTATTTTTAGCTTCTAAATCATGTGAAGAAAAAAGCAACACACTAACATTACATTTACATTACAATAACAATATAACTTGGGGTGTTTTAAAAAATTGATATTATCACATATTGTAAGGTCGTTTATGACTTATGAGTAGGGCCCGGGGGTTTAGCCACAAAAACATTACATCAGGTTAGTGGTGACTGGGATATAGCCGTATGTAAACAAGAGGGAAGGAGTGACTCGCTTTCAGTGGCGCACTTTAATACGAACTAATAATGGTTCAAGGGCAGTGCAGCTAGTCTAGTGAAATGATAGACACAGCGTCATAGAATAGTTTGCACATTTAATCGTAAATCACAGAAACAAAATATATTTCCTAGTAAAACGAACATAAATATACACAGCCAATGCTTTAATATTTGTTAACAATATTCACAGTGAAAATTAAAATGCAATTTATACATTATGTCTGTGCATACGCTTTGTTGCAGTGAATGGCAATATACATTTTGAAGTTTTCAAAAGAAAAATATCTTCTATTTTCCTCCAAAGAAGATCTTTAATGGTAAAAACTTCTCTCTACGTCTCATGACGTGACGGGGGGATGAGATATTAGTGTTTCCCTTGTGTGGGTACACATTATGGTCTTCTGTAGAACCTTCCAGTGCACCTCGAAAGGTAAAAATAGTAGAAAAATCTTGCATTTTTCTGGAGAATTTTTCTTTTTATTTCTGCTGCACCTGTAGAAGTAGCCTATTCCATCTTCAGGTTGACTCTTACCTATGAATAATTCCTCCACGAGTCTGATCGCTTGTGCCATTTACATATTTTGTCTCTCTAGAAGAGTGATACATCTAGACAGTTGCCGAAATTATTTGCAATGAACTTGATATTACTTAGTAGCTTTTCTAAACAAATGGCTAAACGAGAATATTATGTCCAACAGAGACAATAATCTGTGGCTCATGAATGCTTATATATCTAAAATGGCTAAACATTTTCTGGAGCAGCACCCCCACTCATTTTAGCTATGATCCGCCACTGGTTGTCAAGAACGCACAACACACAACGTCGTCAACAGAACACTAAACTGCCACATGCAGTGCAAGTTGTTTACTAACTCAGAAAGCTTTCTATGCCTTGTGCATCACTAACTTGACGAATTATTGGCTAAACCCCCGGGCCCTACTTATGAGCTGTCAACTTAAGGGCCAAAAAAATCCAGCTTTTAGTACTTCGTACACTTTTCGTCCTACGTGTCCAAAGTATGGTGAAGAACCTTCACTAGCTATATTATCAAGCAAGATTTTGTTTCGCTAGACTAAGAGTTCACGAATAAAATATAATAAAAGTAGAGCTGGTAGTTTACATATTTGGAATAAGCACACTAAGTATAGCCAAAATCTGGCAAAACATCTGGGACACCGAACAAAAAGTTATTTTTTGTTGGGCTGTATTATCTATTTTATGCAACCCGGAGGATCACTGCCGCGCTTTCATGAGCCCGCCAATCAACCCTTTCGTGCTAATTCCATCCAACGACCCCTCGAAAGTCCTACTTCCCTTAAATAAATTTTAATGTTGTTCTATCCCTACTTCTACGTCTTCCAAGTGATATTATCCCTTCGGATTTCCCAGTCAATATATTTGAGATATTATTTCCTTCCCCATGTGTGAAACATGTCTAGCCCAGTTTATCCTCCCTGATTAAATTACCCTTATTATATTCGGTTCTCCTTGAAAGATCGAGTTCGGAACGTGGATGTCAGGAAGAAAATAGGCACAAAAGACTGCATTCAGACGGCGAACCAACTGAAATGGAAGTGGGGAGGCCATGTAGCACGACAGAACGCTGTATGGGACCTCAGAATAGGCAAGAGGAGTGTGGGCCGTCCTAGAACCCGGTGGTCAACTTTAATGGTAGAAACAGCTGGAAAACAGTGGACAAGAATCGCCAGAGACAGGAGAAGGTGGAAACAGGAAAGACAATAACAAATAAAAAAACTGTAATATGTAAGGTTGTTCAAAACGGTGTACTACTTCCTTTGTATTAGTTTACAGTCCCTGTCTACGGTTCAGGTTATAATGTGTTTTGAGTAGTCTACAATGAGTACTTTTCGTTATTTTAGTTGAGAGTCACTATCTACTGCTCAGGTTATAATATGTTTTGATTAGTCTCCAATGATGGAAATATGTAATTAGTAGGAAAATATTAATTCGTTAGACCTAGCTCACCTATCGAGTAACGCTCCGAGGTAACCTTGCTATTGGCGGGAGGCCTTTGCCCTTATGGGATTAATGAGGCTTATTTATTTATTTATTTATTATATTCGGTAAATAGAACAGGTTATGAAGCTCGTAGTTAGGCAGTTTTACCTTAAAAAACGCAACAAGTACGTTCACTCAACTACGTACGTATGTATAAAAGTTCACTCAACTAAATCCATTTTACATATCTGTTTACATTATTATTCCTATCACATACCGTAATTCTGATCTACATGACAAAGGTACGTCTCATTATTTAATAATAACATTATTGCCTTTGCTGCAGTAAAACGTTAGACATGCGAATAAACAATGGAGAACTCTAATGTACATTAAAGAATATCATTATAGCCACACATACTTTTAAAATTAGTTCCTGGCTGTAAACAAAGTTTTTGGAATGCAAAGAACATGCTACATAGAAATGAATTTTTTGTAGCAGTCTGTCTCGGAGGTAGAGCAGAGTACTTCATTTATTATTCATCATGAAGCGCTTTGTTCATACTCATTCGCAATGTCTTAGTTCTACTCCTGGAAAACAAGACTCAAAAGTGCGGTACGAAGGCAAAGGAACAACTGACAAAATAACCTTCAAAATGGGGAAAATGGAAATAAAGGAAGAAAACACGAGATATAAGTAAAAAATAAATAGAATGAGAAAGCAAAGTAGAAAGCACGATAAAATATAAAGGAGGGCAGAGTGTGAGAAGGGGGAATATATATATATTAGGGATGGGTCGATACCAGATTTTCTCGATACTCGATACCGATACATGAATTTTTCTTCGATACTCGATACCGTCAACATTTCCAGTTTCCATAAATAGGTACATTGAAAATTAAAATTTGAGAGAACTGTATAATTCTAACTAAATTAATTAAGTGTGCATATTTAATGAGACAAAATTTAATATCATCAGTAGCCTATAATTATTTTGAAACTCTACATTATTTAAAACATAAATTAGTTTTTGAAACAGTCCCCTTACAAGTTTTTGTTAAACAATTACTATATTTAGTGAACTACTAAAAGCAGAAAGAGATACCGCATTTCCTTAAATTGCAGGATTACCAAAGTATCGAAAAAGTACCGAGCGAATTTTCTGAAGTATCGCTCGATGCCGATACCAAGCAAGTATCGAAAGTATCGAGGACCCATCCCTAATATATATATACACTGTATATATATATAAAGTAAACTCCGTGGCGCTATCCCTTGAAGGACTAGACCTACTATCCGACAGCTGCGTCAATATCATAGGCAGATGGCAGGATTGGAGGCATATGGTCAGTATGCCGACAGCCAAGGTCGATAATGGTTTTCGTGACCGGAGCCTCTAAGTAACCCCTCCGTTTGTATCACGAGGCTGAGAGCACCCCGTTCCAGATCTCCCTACCCCAGAAAGATTCGAGTTACTGGGACTCGAACCCGAACTTGCGTATCCGCAGCTAGCGATACTAACTACGAGATTAAGCAGGCGATCCCTAAAATGTATATACTATATAACATTTTTATGTAAAATAGTTCAATACATATCAGTGATAGTGACATAGGCCCAAGTAGGCCTAATAGGCCTGTATATTTCTATGAACTGTATGTGCGTGTTGTTTGATAATGATCAGTGATGAGTGGGAATACTGATAACTATAATTCTATAATATAAGAGAAATATTTAAGAAAACTGGCAACTTAAATAAAATGAACGATTTTGTAATAGAGCCTATTTCCCGATTTTTATAGTTTATTTCTTAAAATTTAGGACCTATTTTAGGCACCTAAGTTTAATTTTAGCGATCTAAAAGTTCGAAGTCTAGTTATAAGCTACCCACTCTGAGTACGCGCTCTTTGTAATATGGCCTCTTGTTCTATATCAGAATGTGAAGTGAGAAAAATGTATTACCCATGCTTAGAGTAAAAAAAAAAAAAAGTTACGTGAGTTTCACATCAGATTTTTATATATACTACTTTCTTCTCTTAGGTTATTAAAGTCCAGTAATTTTATTTAATTTGTTCTTTCCACACTACTTCCTTGGTTCCAGGATTGTAATATTGTATAATAACTTTGCACAATTCTTTACACTTCGGAGGAATTATACGTTCCGCCTTCTACTGGTTCTGGTTTTTTTAATTATTTTGTGATTATTCTGATTGATAATAACATCCCTCTTTCCATTGTTCCAATTATAAACAAAATATGATTTTCAAGCAAACAAAAACATTGAAAACAGTGATGACTTAACATGCCATTTCATCTTTCTTTTTCTGAAAATTTATTGTATTCCTCATATTAATGTATTCCCAATTTATAATTCCAAGAGAGTATAAAATGTCCGATATCGGACCATAACTCAAAATGCGTTCACTTGTTACATATATGAATGCTAACTACCTGCCTAAAATTCTAAGCTATACAAGTTGATAAAATAGGCCACGTTCAATAGATTAAAACAATAATGCCACCATCCGTTCTCTAACATTTAGTGGCACAAAGCAAGGGTGGCACTAAAACGAAATTTAATTTTCAAAATAAAAACGGCATATACTGTACAATTTATTACAGTCTATGTCCAGTGCTACAGCACACACAAAGAGGTTGAAAATCATGTGGGTCCATGTAAGTCATGTAACTTAGTGTAATTATTGTAGTGTAGTGTTTAACAGCTGAATGGACACTGGACTGAAAGAAGTGAAAGTTTGGTATGTCTCTTTGTATGAAGGACTCTTTCTACCTGCTCCAACATCATGCAGGCTGTCTGTCCGACTTCTTAGCATTCCACCGCACTACATTTACAGTTAGTGGCAGGGGAACACACACTTCTTGAAAATACAGTACAGTATGTTACATAAATAATCTTCCAAACATTCACGCCAGTTTTAAAAGAATTCTGCAACTGAAAAAAGTCAATGCAAGCTATATTTTGTAAAAATATTGTCTTATATTCACTGTCACTAAATGAATTGGCACAGTAGCGAGGTTTCTTATGTATTTTATATGGGAGAAGATCCGTTCACTTGCATTTATTTTCGCAGTGCGAGGATGGCACTGTGAGGGTGCTGTTGACTGTATTAGGTTTATACTTATAAGTTTATTGTTGCTCTTAGTTGCCTCGTTTCTTGTGTGCTAATTGATATTTAAAACGTCCTGCATAGTGTTTCATTAGGCCGGTTAATGTACATTTTATTCATGAAATAGCCATTATAGAAGCTGCTCATGCTTTGAACCTCCCTTTAGATATTTATCGGTATCTACAAGTATTAGCTACTACCTATGATGCTTTGAATCCTTGGTCTCATTTTAGAAAACATCGTTAGTAGTGGTATTAAATGTTAAGTAGGAAATACTGCAACAATGTGAGGTACATGGACGTCGTGCAGTGACCACACAATCTGGCTAAACCCATAACATAATGAAGACTAGGCTACGCCGAGTGCTGCGATGTTCCATTTCTGTTCAGATTCATTTAAATAGGTGGCTTTGCTAGGGTATAGCTGTTAATGGAATGAAGGTCTAATCCCGTTCAACTCGGGACATCGTCAATAAGCATGAAAGCGAGTGCTTCGTGAAGGTACAATGTAGATAAAGTACTTGCAGAGTTTGCTTCCATTCAAAATACAACAGACCTAATCAAAACTACATTAAGGATTCCTAGTCTGTTAAAATGTAATTAAATTGTATTTCAGTAGATTAAGATAAGGCACAAGCTCGAGTTCCTTTTATAAGGACACGGCGAAGGAGTATAAAAGAAGCTTGTTAATGGAATTGCTGTTTTTAAATCAGCCCGCTTGCTTGCCAATCTTGGCATTTTCGATAAAAGTTTTAACACTATCAAATCCAATGCCTCCTTCGTTAAATTGTGAGCACTTGTCCTTCTATGACGAGAAGGTACAGTATCAAGCTAATTCAAGTTATTTATTTATTTATTTATTATAACAAGTGCCGTGAAACCTTCTGTTATCAATCATATTAATATAATAATTCAACTTTCAATATTCTTGAGCTCTTAGGCACAAACTTCTTTAAATTGACTATAAAACTCACAAATAACACTAGCCAGAATTATTAAAATATTTTTTGGCAAATGGTGTGAAAGGTGATCTAAACTAATTTTGGGTCGCTGAACACGAATCTGTTGTCCTCTAAGTATCACGTCATGTTTTTTTTTTTTTTTTTTATTTTTGCAATAGGTACCGTACATCAAAATGAGATACACATTGCATATATGATAAAAGTAATGGAAAAATTACGATAAGTTTGTTAACAGTTACAGAGAAAAATTAAATAATATTTTTAAACAGTCCAAGACATATGTATTCCATTATTTTTTGTAAACACGAGCCAAATAAAGTCAGGTAAACTGATGTAACAAAGATACAGATGTAGTTAATAGGCCATATTTAAGAAATTATAGAGTTTTAGACCACCGTTACTTGAGAAAATTTGATAACCATATGTACGAGAGAATAAGTGGAATTACTAGAATATTAACAGAACGAATTTACAGCAAATTCCTCACGTCAACCATAGGTCTATTCCTTCGTTTTTATCAAAGCATCTGAAGTCGTAAAAATACGCAATAATTTTTTTTAAATTCAAAGTTTATTTTGGAGGGTAAAAATACAGAATTTGAACTTTTGGATGTTCACCATTAGTTATAGCCTAAAGGCTGACTGCCAAATTTCAAGTTTCTAGCTCATCTGGAAGTCAGAAAACATCAATGTTAATAAGTGCATGATTAGACTGTCGTAGATGTGAATGACGCCACGGCTATCCAGCCAGTTTTTCCACACTTCTGGGGCAGCAAGAAACACCAAATTTTGCACTCTTATGGCTTTTGTGTGTGACAATATTTCTGCTATTCTGTAAATATTCAATCTGTCCTATGTGTGTCAAAAATTACATGTGAGGAAAATAGACAACATTTAGTTAAAATAAAAAATCTAACTCAATCTAAGGTATAACCGATGAAAATACGACAAAAAGTCAAAGGCTAAGAACAAACTTGTAGATTCTCAAAATCCGTTACTGCTACTGCAATCGGTTTTTTGATACAACTTACCGTTTAGCTACCATCCGCCATAATCGCCAGATAAAAATATTTAATTACGCAGACTTTCTCGACCGGAGTCTTGCAGGTTAACATGGTCTTCCGGGCTGTTGGGCCGTAGTCTTAGGTTTTCCGAACCTGACATTTCGCTTGTGTCTGTGGCTCCTTCAGAGGTTTACCAGTAGGTTCAGAAAACCTAAGACCACGGCCTAACAAAACGGAAGGCCATGTTAACCTCCATAAAAATATGCACTTAAAATTACTCTAAGGAAGTAGGCTTAAATTCGTAGAGAATTCCGAAAAAGAATATGACCAATACTGCTGAAAACTCCATGTACATTTACAATATTTCTTACCATGAGGCCTATGTCCAATACCCATTTTTAGTTTTTACCATTTGCGATTCACATCAACCCTTTTGTCCAAATTCCACCACCGCATCTCACTTATCTACACCCTCAACCAAGCTGAGCACAAAAGAGTCTCTCGGACGTGCTACGGAACATCCGTTCCTCTTATCTACACTGCAAACGTCGATTCGCCCGTAGTTAATATGCATGCGAAAACATGGCAGTATTTTTTTTTTTTTTGCTACTCGATGTGCTTTACGAACACTGCAGATCAATAACTAATTTCCGCATTATTCGGAAGGTGAGTTCAGGACACATCAAAATATTTAAGTCACCTGATATTATAGAGACTGGCAACCCGCTTGTTTTTCTCTATGTAAATAATAATAATATTAATAATAATGCATAGGCTATGATAGTTGCGTGTTAAACTAAATTCAATTACCATAGCCTAAAAATGATTTTTTGTATGAATATCATATTTGTCTAGGTCTTCCCAAATGAGTATAATACTGTATTATAATGTAGAGTATCTAGAATAACGTAATCAGACTTACAGAAAAGTCACTTAAGTAATAAACTGAATAAAATTACAAAGCAGGAACGTCTGGTAATCATGGAACTTTTATTACTAGAAATAACCTCCCAAAGTAGGACAATGCAATTACGAATCGTTTTTAAAATACCTGTTTATTGCTGGTTTTCTGTATGCCTACCCGGGTAATGATTAAAGGTATCGACATGAAATACTGAATTTGTGATTTGTTTTTGAGTTTGCCAAGAGCTGACAACTTTTGTGTAAAATTGAATTAACGTATCGAAAAAAAAAGCACTTCGCTGAGGGGGGGAGGCAATACATTCCGAGAGATATAAAATTACCGCTGCATGTACACGCTTTCAAATCTAGCGACTAAATTACTTTAGTTAAGGCTAGGTTTGGTTGGTGGAACAGGCAGTTCCACCTAAATTTAATGCTAAATTGAATTGATTTGACTCCTTTGAGGGTAGGTAAGAGGTCTAAAATACAGCTTTAATTTTGCCGGATTATTCAATTCAATTGTTAAAAATATCCCTTAACTAATTAATTTGTACAATTATAATTTAAGGTAACAGTTAAGTTTATTATTTAAACATTTTATTCTTCACATTTCCCAGGTTCCATTTCCTTCCTATTATTGTAAATTATTGTATTTAATTATATTTTTACATTATTGTGTTTATATTTATGTTATTTCTTCCCCGAGAACGAGCATCTGCTCATTCGGATGGCGCTTAGCAAAATAAAAACTTGTTTAAAATCACTGGCAAATAAAATAAAATTTAAAATATTTGCATTATAACTGTTTGATAAAATTTGTCCATCTGTTTAAAATCATACTGCACTCACAATGTACAGTAATTCATAATGTACTAGTAATTGTTTTGAAGTAGTTTACTTTTAAATTAGAGAAGAAGACCAAATAAAGTTTATTAAATATCCTATTAAAATATAGCTTACGTAAAAACCGTAACATGTATTGGTTGTAACTAGACTTCGGATTTTCGGTAAAAACCTCTTTTAATCCTTAAGTGATATACGGACGGAAACTTGTATATGCATGTTTCATAAGTGACTATGCCTAAAGCATACTTTTATAGGATATAAAACAGCCTATTTAAACGTTATAGCCTAATATTGACTTTTTGCTTGTTTTCCTCTAAAGTTCAAAATATGTTACTTTTTTTGGAATAAATTCTAGCATTTATTTTCAGTTCGTACTAAATTTTTAGCTCGGAATGTGCAGTACATGACACATTTGTGATTAGGTTAAATAGCAAGGAATGTTTCGTCTTCAGTAGAAAAATTCCTTGGAATTCCCAAGAAAATGTAGTGCTTTTCTCCCAACTCCCACATCCAGTAAAAAAAAAATAATAATAATAATAAATAATAATAATAATAATAATAATAATAATAATAATAATTATTATTATTATTATTATTATTATTATTATTATTATTATTAGTATTATTATCTGAATCACTGAGGGATACAAGGGGTTGAATATGCTAGCGTGCGTAGCTCCTGGGCGCAGGAATTATGTTTTCACTGTTATGGTAGTAATACAGGTCCCAGTAGGCCTAATAGGTCTATATAATTCTGTGTACCATAGGCCTATATCTGTATTTTATCATGATTATTGATTAATGGTGACTTCAGTAAATATAATATTCTTAGCATTGCAATTGAGATATTTCAGAAAACTGGCAACTTAACGATTTTATAAGAGAGTATTTTACGATTTTTAGAACCTATTTTTTCAATTTTTAGAGCCTATTTTAGGTACCCAAAACAGCATTTTTATCTATCTAAAAGTCCGAAGTCTAGTTATAACTTATAATCCAGAATCCGTTTTGGAAATACAATCTGCGACACATACAAGTTGGTTTGGGACATAACGCATTTAATTCCACTGGTAATGACGAACCGCTGATGAAGCTTCATTCAACTGAATTTTTTAAAAGATAACAGAGCAAACAATTGGGATTCAAATTACATAAACCCTAGAAAATACAGAACAATTTCCATGACATTACGGATGCTTTATTACCAGTCGATGTAACCAAGTTACAAACCCGATGGATACTTTGAAATTCGTTCGATTTGTTGTTGATTACTCTGGATGTTCGAGTATGGTACACGCTTATTGGTTTTAACTTGATGAGATTTTCTTTTCGAGTAAGCTAATGTACCATATCAGGGAAACAAGAGTTCACAGAACCATGAAATAGAAATACAAGCATTTTTTATTTGATGTAGACTAAGGAAAACTCACATGTTCAATTTAATTTAATTTAATTTAACCCAACAGACTCTGAGTATCGGTACTACAGATAATTTCAACTTCATGTTAAATTAAATAACCGGGTAAATGACGAAGGACTTAAGACGACCTATTCAGGTCGATATGTATAGGCCTTATATCCATTTTATCGAGAGTGAAAAGATACGGTACATAGACACGCAAGATTTTAACAATGTGATTTTGTTGAAAGAGATGTAGCCTAAAGGCTTGTAAATGTAATATTTTAATTAATTGACGAGTTTATCGAACTATTTTAGGAAATGTTTTGTTTTATATTATTTGGTTTTACAACTCTTTGTAAATGAAGTTCTAACATATTTTTATATGATGTAAAAAAACAATACTTTTAGACCTCCTATATAAGGGTACCTCAAAAAAAGGAAGTTGCGGGTATAAGACGGATATAAGTATTATACAAATTTTAATTAACTCACGGTTTGAGTGCAAGAAATGTTAAAAGCCGGAGATCGGATTTCTCATTCCCAGTGGAAATACGCAGCAACTGCTTCAAAAATATACAAATTAGAATATGGCCTACGGAATTTGAAGAAAGGTAGTGAACTCGCAGTGTTAGTGCAGAAAAAGCGGAAATGCCTATGGAAAATACGTAGGTAAATACGATTAGTAAAAAAGTGAAGCTGATTTCTTATTTACTAACATATTATGAAATAAATAAGATACCAGTTGCTCAACAAATATATATTTTTTGTGATCAGTGGACTAGGCCTTTCGGTGTCTCTACACCATCATTAGGACATCCTTTGCTGGCTTGGAGCTCCAATAATTAAAATGAAACTACATTTCGTCACCATTATAAAATAAGATAAAATTTATAAAATCTCATGGTCAACGGACACGCGGCGAGGAACCCCCAGAAGATAGTTCCGTAAAAGTGGTTTTATGAGATTTTATAAATTTTCTTATTTTATAATGGTGAAGAAATGTAGTTTTATTTTAACAATTGGAGCTCCAAGTCATCAACAGATGCCCTGAAGATGGCGTAGAGACACCGAAAGGTCTAGGCGACTGATCACAAAAATATATATATATGTATTTGTTGAGCAACTGGTAACTTATTTATTTTATTACATTGATCGAACTCAACGGTGTTGAACATGTAGTTTAATAAATTTTTTGAAAGTAATGAAAAACACATCAAACCCCACACGGGGTGCCCGTTTCTTTGACGTTTCAAATGTCCAAAATTTGACTCGATGTAAAAATCGACCGTGTGTCCCAGCCTCAGCCCGGATTTAGCTCCATGATACTTTCTTTGTTCCTTTGAATAGCTGCTGGGCCATTGTTTTGGTTATTACTACTTATTCTAGAGAAGGTGGCGATTATTCTGAAAAACATTAGCTTACATGCAGGATTCTAATCGATCTGATTACGTTCCCCGTATCGAGATCATCGCGTAAACGTGGGCTGAGTCCGTAATGAATTTTGGATATGGAGGATCAGACTAGATTGAGTTCGAATTAAATTCTATGTGAACCTTTGCGAACTCAATCCTTGCAAACACTAGCATGCTCGATCATCATTTCTTTTGTCAGCTGTTTCGTCAATTTGAAACCAAGTTTATTTGTTCGACCATACTATAGCCTAATACGCGTATTATATGTGACGTAACAGTTTCTTAATAATAGCCATTAAATTAAGATTTTCATTAAAACACTGGTGTGGTATCGATTACTATTGAACGTGGAATGATCTTGAAGCTTTGAAAGCAGCAAATGAAACTGCAAAATAAAAAACCTGTATTTACAATAAAATAAATTTTGTTCGTGTTAATTTTAATATTATACTGAATTAAAATACTAAATTGAATTTATTTCGTGTTGTAAAAATCCGATGGTTTTATGAAAAAAACGGCCAAGAAGAAAATTCGACTTGACCGCACGCCATCAGCTGCCATCTATCGCAGAAGATAATAACTGCGAGAACTCGCTAACTGCTGACTGCGAAGGGCAGCCGCGAGCCGTCTCCGTTTGTCTGATAAACAAGTTTCATTGGATATCAGTAGGAGCCTGATTTTTTAACGAAGCAAAATGGTTGTTTTCAGTATTACCTCCTATTTCGGTGGATATTTTGCGAAATAAAATATTTTGTAGTCTAGGCCTACTGCATTTGACACTGAAAAATTTACTCATGTATGAGGCCTACATTAATGCTCAAATATAGCGTAGAAAAATAGCACCAAAATTGTTATAAGGCGTTATTTGGCAATGAAAATAAATTTGAGTTTCAGTGTTGAAAGATAAAACATAATCAAATTTTACAGTTGCCTTATGTAGGTCCATGTGGCAGCCTCTGATGGACGTTTTTGGTAACAGAAAACAATCATTTACAAACAGAGGTGTCAACCACATTCCATGGAATATGGAATCTGTTGAATACTGTAGTGTAAACCAGTCACTGCTGTAATCTGTCGTAAGTATTTATTATTACAGCTCGGCATTCAGAGAGACAGCATAAACCGAAAACATGCTAAGAGAATGAAAAATAAATATCAAACTCTGCCAAATTTTAAATGATATTTTCGTACACATTTCTCAAAATTCGTTCTGGAGGGGGAGTATTCCGCACTTATTTTCACGTAACGCGAAATCCAACATATTTCGCGACATTTCGCGGATATAATTTGTTTAATCGGGATATTGTAAGCACCTATAAAGCAAATATGACTAAGGTAGTCTGTTTTGTAAAATTTCTCGCTTATCTTTGTTATTAAAAAATATGGTCCCTAGTTATCACATAAGAATAGCCCTAAGTAACGAAAACAGCCAACGGTTCGAAAATCTGAATACACTCTAAGAACACTCCATGTAAGCAGGGAAATAAATTAATAGTAATAGTAATAGAAATAAAGTAATAAATTTGGATCGGATTCGGTTTGAATTAAATAGACATGTAAACATGGTGCATGTCTAAAGCCAGTTTCCAGCTATGTTCTAAAACTGGTAGGCAAATTCGTTGATGCAGAGGCTCACAATTCGATAGAGACTAGTAAGAAAAATATCATTACCATTTGACTTTCCTTATTAGACTTTGCTAGAGAAAAAATCACTCTTTTTTAGTAGTCCTTGAATAAGCAGTAACTTAGCGTCGACGATTTATTACAGACTTCTTGATACGACAGATACCGGTACTTCGCGAAATCAAGTAGAAAATCTAGATTTTTGTTCTTTCACAATAGTTGGCACTATTTGTTTTATAATTCAAAATTTTACTATTAAAAATAAGAAACAAAACAGAAACATTTCTGAGTGCCAAACTCAACATTTCCATAAGATAGAGATTCATTAAATTCTGCACAATGAAAAAGTGTTTTACTCGCGAACCAAGATTATAAAGGCAATAAAGGGAGCGTCATGATGAAATAATTAAATTAAGATAAGTTTCAGTGGCGTAGTGGAATCTACTCTTGAAGATTCGGCGTTGTAGCAGGGTTTAAGAAACCGTAAACAGCTTTCAAAGGATTACCAGCTACATGACCTAGATCAGACATGCACTGAGCGAAGATACATGTAGCAAGACTATATCCTTCACACCAGTTCAAGCAGAAAATACGTCTTATGATTCCCAGAGCGTCAGTAAACTGCACAACTGGCAGTAAAGCCTGCTTATAGAAAGCTACATAAAATCTACTGCAACCAGCACTGATTTGTTAGACATCGATTTAAGATATCTAAATAAATAAAACTATGAAGGTTCTCTCGACGAATACTGTTCTCATGTTTCCAGTCGGGTAGTCGTTGGCGAAGATGAGACGCAGACAGTCCCCGAAAGCTTAGAATATAAGTCTCTCACTATCCGACTGGAAACCCGAGCACAGTTACTATATCTAAATAAATGTTAAAAAATAAGAAAAGAATCCATCTTTACGTTTTGTATAGGAGAACCACTCAACAGAGGCTATGTCCATGACATGGTAAAACAGTATCCTTCTTACACCACCAAGTATAATAAATTGAAGAAATGTTTGACCAAACCAGTACTCACTGAAACTGGAAATCAGTACTCACTGAAGGACATCAGGTTGAATTATAAGGACTGAAGATGGCATAAATGTCCATGCCGAAATGCATTTCCAATAAACATTAATTGCAGAAATCAAAACTGATAAAGGACGAACTACCTCATACATTGAAAAAAAATGTAGCTGCGAGAATTTGTACCTGCAACTTCATTAATTTCTTCACATCCAGCATTTTGTAAACACAAACAATGCATAACCAATGCTTGTATATGACGAGGCTATAAGAACAATTTATTGGCCAAGACTCAAATTAATTTTAAAATTATGTAAGATCTTATAATTTTATCTCGCTTTTTAACAATCTGGCAACAAATGTGAATAGAATAATAGTATTGTACATAATTTTAAATTAGTAACATCATCTACAAATCCACAATTATTGTAATATATACTTAGAACTGTGCAGAATAATTTGTATGTATTCCGGGCCCTAATGCCTAAGATGAAGTTTTTTAATATAATAATTATTGTTTTTTGAATTGTTGATACATTTTATAATACAAGCTAATTTAAATTTGGATGTTTTCCTCTCTTTTATATTTACGTTAGTAGTTAACCTTGCATCAAACATTTCTGAAATTTAATATACTTTGTGGTATAAGGTGGATACTGTTTTACCATATTATATTTCACCACAAACGGTATAGAGTTCATCAAATATGTCCATGAGTTAACCCTTCACAAAATTTGGTTCTGTTCTAGTATTCTTTTAATATCATTTGATCACGAATGAAATGTGTTTCTTTCATTCAAGCTAGCAGCATAGCGCCTGCTAACTTTAGGTATGCAAAACGCACAACTCAGCTAGCTATACGAACCACTTCGATGAAGCCCGTAAAAGGGTACCTTCTATTCCAGGGGAAGACAGAAGGTTGCTCTGTGACGTCACTGCTTTCTGCTCTCACTGCTCGCGTTGTACCTCTGCGAGGAGTATGTGAAATATAGGCATCAGTGAACAGGGGGGAAGAGAGGGGTATTAGTATTGCGGGCAGGGGGAATTTAGGGGGTTAGAACTTACGTAATACGTGTTTCCGAGTTAATGAAACATCAATCGATTTTCTTGATAGTTTATCGGTTAATTACAGCACAGTAGTTTAACATATTATAAATGATTCTATTTTTCTATTCTGTGAGAACAATTGCCTTTCCACAAAATCTATGTTCTTTGACAAAAATAGACGATACTATAATTTGAATTAACATAATTCACTACTATAAAAATAATTAAAAAAATGAACTGAATTAATTACCATACAAGCTCGTCTGCACCTTAGATGATACAAGATTACAGTAACAATTTTCTGACTTTCCTGTCTCTTTTTTCTTTAACAAGTTTATCAATGTTGGGACGTAATGTTTGAGCAATATTTAATCGAAGACTACATTTAGGTTGTGATTTGACAATGTACTTCTTGATTTGAGCTTTGCACATTTCATTAGTGAAAAAAATTGTTCGGCCACATATGTCGATCCAAAATTACATAATATTCGTGCGGCAAGTTTCGGGAATCTGGTTTCAGAGAAATTTCTGTAAAAGTTACCCAAGACCACTTTACGTTCGTATTTGTCCTTTAACAGATCGTCGCATTGTAAGTTTAGCAGTTCCAACTGATACGGGCAAGGAACGTCTTTGACATTAACTAAATATGGGGTAGCAAAAAGTTTAAATATTGGAGAAAGGTTTTCCACATCCTGAAACCTCGATTCGAACTGAAGAAGAATGTTTTGCAGAACTAACACATGTTCTGCAGAGAGAACACTATCAGGATCGCATCTTGCATTAACTTTGAAAAATGCTCCGTATTTCCAACCAGACGTTGTTCTACCCACAGAGCTAAAGTGAATAGGTCCTCTAGTACCTAAATCTAGCGTACTCTAAACACCCCTACTACCGTGCGCTCTTGCTGACGTCACACACATGGGATCCGCATGCTCTTGCTCCACAAACGTCATCACAAGACGTAGTTGACTTCCCCTGTTTCTATTCGGTAAGATGTTAATACATCTGATAATTACTAGGGCCAGGCATTTAATGAGCATAAAATAATGGAAAAATTCAAAATAAAAAATGCATTTATGCTCTTAGTAAAAAAGACAATTTTTTAAATAACCAATAAACTATCCACTATTACTTATATAGGTTTTAGGAAGTAACAAGTTGATTTTAGAGACCAATTTAATTAATGGCAGTGTGTTATATTTAAATTTACAATATAAAACACTCTTATTTTGCTACTAACGAAGAAAGTTAAATAATAAGTTACTAATGGGACACCCTTTGCGGAACAGGGTGTCCACCAAGTAATGCTGAAGAAATTCCCGGCTTATTCCCTGATTTTTATTGATCATTTCAGAAATTCCCGACCAAAATATGAAGCCCTTTCTAATAACTGTGTAAGAAAAATTATAGGATTATAGATAATTTAAATAAGAAAACTTTTAGTATCAAAAGTAATTGCAAACAATAATTACTTAGGCTATAACAGATACAAAAATTAGGAACAATAAAATAATTTAAATATACTTTCATATAGGCCTATTATTGTCTAGAAGTCTTTTTGATCACACTTTGCAATTTTTCGTATTTCCCCGGATATTTTAAGAAATTCATAGACTTTTCCCGGATTTTCCCGACCATACGAAATTCCCGGCCTTTCCCCAGATTCCCGACCAGTGGGCACCCTGTATTAATTCTCATAACTGTCAGAGAGTACTTAAAAATCTTTCCTCTGCTCAAATAAAACTTTTGCCTATTGGTATAATATTTTATTTATGATATTCATTCTGTATAAATTGGTTGTAAAAATGAAGAGAATGTCGTTACCACATCCCATGGAATCTCCGAAGGATATAAAACCCAAAAATCTGATTAATGCAATCACGTAATTTTCTTCAACCTAAGCATGAGAAATATACATCCCTGAAGGGACAAGGCCTACCACCCGACCGCTGCGTCATCTACCATAGGCAGATGGCAGGAATGAGGGCATGTGGTCAGCATGCAGACACCCACGGCCGTTAATGGTGGTTTCTATGATCAGAGCCGCTACTTCTCTATCAAGTAGCTCCTCAGTTTGTATCATTAGGCTGAGTGCACCACGTTCCAGGCATCCCTACCTCAGATAAATCCGAGGAGGTACCGGGGATCGAACCCGGGCCGACGGATCTGTAGTCATCAACGCTAACCACAAGACCACGCCGGCGGTTATTTAGTCAATGCCTAATTGTTTATTTAAATTATTTATTTAACAAAAAAATTATTAAAACATATTTAATAACACTGATGTTATTTATTTAATATTATGTTTTCATATAAATAGCATGGAATACATAATTTTATTCTTAATTATATTGTTTAACGTTAAAAAGATAAATAATTAAATGAACAAAATGAATCACTTGCTGCCATATGCACATACAAATTCGAAATTAAGCGATTAATACATACTACAGATGCATGAACCTTACTCAAAAACAATAAAGAATATTCAAAATTAATACAAATCCATCCATTTAATACAAATTTAAGACAAACACTATTTCTTGTAGGATACATTATGAACTGAACGGTTAACTGAAAAAGAAAAATGTTTTCATACGATTTTTCCCTTCGAACTACGCTGTATACGGTCACAGAGACATTAGACTCAGGGAACCTCAAAACGTGTATTAATGATGGAAACTAGTTAATGAAATTCAAGTTCTAATATCTACTCTACCTAAGGCAGAGGGGAAAAAAATGCTAGGAACGCTAAGGACGGCCGGCTTCGAAGTGCATTTCAAAATTAAAGTGCACCGCCATTAGAGAAACTAAGATCTGAAGATTCCAGTTCCCCATTTAAAAAAAAAAACCCTGCATAGTGAGTTTCGTCCAAATCATTCAGTAGGCATGCATTCATGATCCCCTTCTGTCCACCTATGTAAAAGAATTCAGATCTCTGCAAGTCGTAAACAAATGAATCAAGATAGCAAACCAAGCAAGGCCGCCTTCAATTAAGATCACAATTAAATACTCTCTTGCGTTGGATGCGCACGAAAAAGAGTTCAAATATTATATCTGTTAGAATAGTAGCTATAGCTGATGAAAATTCAAGATTAGGAAAGGAAGAAAAGGAGCGCTCAGAGAACCACTGCCATCTCTACATCACTGCACAGCCCCTTGCAGGCGCGACCACTTCTCCTCCATCCGAGTAGTGCGTGTAGTCTAGTTGCTAGTATTCAGGCGCTAACTTTCTTACGCCCGCTAATAGCCTACTCTCCATATTTTCAGTTTCCATGACAATCATATTTAAATATTGAAAGAGCATAATAGGGTGAAGTTAGATAATTTGGTGATAATTCTTGTAAGTCTTGCCATCAGATAAGGTACATATTTTATGACATGGATCGCAGTGCACAAGTTGCCTCCTTCATTCGCACACCTCTCTCAGGGTGTCCACCAAGTAATGCTGAAGAAATTCCCGGTTTATTCCCTGATTTTCATTGATCATTTCAGAAATTCCCGACCAAAATATGAAGCACCTTCTAATAACTGTGTAAGAAAAATTATAGGATTATACATACTTTAAATAAGAAAAACTTTTAGTAACAAAAGTAATTGCAAACAATAATTACTTAGGCTATAACAGATGCAAGAATTAGGAACAATAAAATAAATTAAATATACTTTCATATAGGCCTATTATTGTCTAGAAGTCTTTTTGATCACACTTTGCAATTTTTCGAATTTTCCCGGATATTTTAAGAAATTCATTGACTTTTCCCGGATTTTCCCGACCATACGAAATTCCCGGCCTTTTTCCGGATTCCCGGATTTTCCCGACCAGTGGACACCCTGCGGAAATATTACTTCTGAACTAGCATGCCCAACAAATTGCCCCTAACAAATCGCTCACTCAACTTATATACACAAATGAATGACACAGTGAAAGTTCTTCTGATATACACTGAAAGTCTGCGTTGTTTCCTGCTGACGATACTTGCTTATAAACTTATAATAGACAAGTATTAAAAACAGAAATAATGAAAAATTTAAAATGCACTTTGGAATGATAATTCTTTCACACTGACACGTGAAGTCAGAATGCAAAATTCAATGCCATAGCCGGCTATGGCATTGAATTTTTCATTCTGACTTCACGTGTCCAATCTAACACTTTATTTTAAAAATATATTTAAAATACCGAAAATGACCAAGAAAATCCCCCCAAAAATTACACGTCTCTTGAAAATGACGGAAAACGCAAAAAAAATCCCTTTAGGCAGGCCTACAGGCTGAGGTAGATTTCAAAGTGCTTTTGGTTTAATTTATTATCGCTGCGCAGCACTCTTCTTTTTTAGCCTTGGCATGGCAAACCCGCAGTAATAAGAACTGAATTCGGTAAAGAGGAAGAGCCTACAATCATTTGTTTTGACAACAAGAATAGGATATAATATTCTGGGAGGCCGTGCGCAAGATCAGCAATGAATAAAATTAGCAAAGCCGCAAAACAAGACAAAATTATGATATTATAATAATTCTTTTAAGTGTTATTATTTTCAAACATTAAAATCTGAGAGCTATCAAGAAACTATTTATTGATTTGTAGAGTACTCATCAAGAGCTTTTCAACGATACCCCACAAGACGTGGTTTGAAAAGTTTCAAAGTTTCGAATTTTCATCCCCCACCCCCACCCTCACTCGAACCCCCGAATCGTTGGTGTCACTGTGAACTCCATAGGGAGTACTCTAATTTATTCAAACAAAGTTTCCCTCTATACTTCACAGGGGCCGAGATATACATTTTTAAAAATTTCAACCCCCTACCCCGACCACCCCCTTGGGCCAATTTTGCCCATTAACGAACTTGTCCGAACTATTGGGCCTAGAAATAACGTGATAAAATTTGGTTCAAATATCTTCAAAATTACGGCCGCTATCGTGTAAAGATATATATATATAAATATCACAAATTTTTTTTTTGAACGGGCGGTGGTTTTGTACTTAGGGGAGCATGAAACGTAAAGATATGAAAGAATTTTTCGAAAATCATGACATGGTATCCATTGCAATAGGTAGATTTTTCTTCGAAATCTACCTAAAAAATGAAAAGACAAATTGCCCTTATTTAACTAAGGGTTCAGAGCCATAGTGGGCCATCTCCAATTATTATTACTGTTCACTTTTCTTCTTCTTCTTCTTTTGTTTAAGCTTTCGCTTGTTCGTCTTCACGCTGAATCCGATGGAGATGATAAACATCCTTCCTTCCATCTCTTCTTTGGACGACCTCTTTCTCTTTTTCCTTTTGATACAAGATCTCTTGCCGCTTTAATCAATCTATTTCTCTTGTTCACTTTTATTATTACTTAATATTATTCCCTACTATTTTCTTCATTTTCCTTTCTAATTGTAATGCTACTATTTACAATGCTACAATTTACAATTTTACTGGTCCTTAATCGATTTTGCTTAGTTCTTCCAAATCTACTTTATTTACAAATCTTATAAAGCTTGCTTTGTGTCTTTTAAATATTTCTTCTTTACTTATTGGCCATGGCAGCCCACTTCTTGCCACAATTGTCTTAAATGGTTGTCGCTGTGTTTTTAATTTAGGACACTCAAAAATCAAGTAGTCCACTATTCTGAATTCTACAGCAGGATTATCTGTCACTGTAGCTCTTGTATTCTGAATTCTACAGCAGGATTAACTGACACTGTAGCTCTTGTATACTGATTTCTACAGCACGATTAACTGTTACTGTAGCTCTTGTATTCTAAATTCTACAACAGGATTGTGTCTGAAAAATCAGGAATGGAATGGAGAATAAACAACCTAATGCTATTCAGCAAGAGCATTCTGAACAGTTTCCTGGTGGTGGTAATGGTTGTCTGGTGATATCAGGGAACTTCCCTCATTAAACTGGATGCATAAAATACAGCAAGTTAAGATAAGGTTCACTTACTATTGGGGTCGTGTATCCACCTCTTCTTCTCCCCTGCCTTCGGTCCCGTGCTGCCACTGTTGCTGCTGGGGCTGCTGCTTCCTGTGCTCCTCGATTCATCCTGCAACAGCCATCACATTCTCTAATTTAAACGAGTCCATTTCAATTACCGTACTAGAGCATACGCAGGAAATTAAATTCTTTATGTATGCACACAGAAATAATAAAATGTTACGAGATATATCTGCACTCTCTGAACATTTCGATTTTGTTCTTAATGGAATTTCAGTTTTTAAACAGATGTACTCGTTCAGGAGTCTACCAAAACCATACTTAAAATATCAGTGGATATATAGTTCTCGGGTTAAGGTCAGTGGTTTAGGGAAGGCAAATCCAGGGGTCTGTACCCCCTCGAAACCAAAACCTAAAATTTTATTCAAGTTATTTAAGCTCATTTTGTCAAATTTTTAATTCTTTTATTTAATAATAAAATATTGAACTTGTAAATGTAGGCCTGTTACTTCCACTGTTCCATGTCCGTTATTTAACTTATAACTTTTTATTTTTATTTATTTTATTTTATTTAAAATACATTTACAAACTTATGTACAAATACAAATACAAAAATACACAAATAAACAAAAAACATTTACAAATTTCAAAATTAAAGTACATTATTTTTTAAGAAAAGAAAAAGAAAGAAAAGAACCAAATATTTATTTAGAAATACACCCGAATGAGCAAACTGCTCGTGCTCGGGTGTAGATTCAGAACATCAGAGTGGAGAAAGAGGAGAAACAAAAAACAAAGTGAGAAAGAAAGACACACTTATAAAAAATAGGTGAAAAATGTTAAACAGAGCTAGAAAAAGAAAAGACAAATTTATAAAAAGGAGACAAAAAATATTAAACACAAATACATACAATAAATAATAATAAAAATAAATGACTTAAAAATAATAAAATTACAAAAAATGTTTTCATACTTATTATTTACATTATTTAATTACTTAGGTAATTATTTCTTGTTTAAGTTGGCATGTCTTATAGTAGTAATAAGCAAATTTTCTAACTAGTTTTTCAGTGCTAAAATAGCGTAAAATGTGAGTTTCATTAGTTCAATATTTAAAAATGTTCCGTGGTCCACCCCCGTACCCTCTCTCTCTTGGGGTGTATTCCATACCCCCAAACCCCCCGGCACTTTCGACCCTCCCCGATATTATTTTCTGGCTGCGCCACTGGTTAAGGTTGGATAATGTAACGATTAATTAAACCGGTACACTCAATTTGGTTTGTGGTATTATTTAGCCATACCTTCTGGTACATTCGTTACAAGAAAGTTTAAAACCTCCATCTTCATTTTTCTATTTCAGAATGGGGTCACGGATTCTAGTGATTTCTTTCTCGACCAACATCGATTGCATGCCTTTCAATCCTGTTTCAAGAATTCTGTAATTTTCTTCGCCCCCTTCACGAGTGAGAAATACGTACAGTAGCTACAAGAAAACAAGATAAGACCTCGATTGTCAGAAAAGTATCAGGTCTATCGCGAAATTCTCACTTGCGCTCTAATCCAGAACATCAATGCGGCAAAAAACCTAGAACTCCATTAATTTTAACTTTGGCAGCAGTAACAGAACTATGTGGGAATGTTGTGATTCTACAATGTTGCCATTTAATCCGGTATTAAATGAGCATTATATCTGTGGTAAAGATAAACATAGCAATTTCACAAAAACAAATACTGCGTTGAATGTTAAAAGGTTGACATGGATATGAAATTTAATGTAAACATCCGATCTCAGCCAGTAATGTAAACGCCATGTGTTGCGTTCTAAATAATGTTGATGGCTGACAAAAATTATTTCAGTTATGAAATCTGGAATAGTAGTGGCTTCATTTTGTACAATATTGAAGAAAATACTAAAGATATACGAACAATAGCAAATATGTAGAGTATGTTAATATAAGTTGTGAAACTTTGGAAGCAAGCAAGAGCAGAACTGGAAACTTTTAATTAAGAAATGACGATACAACATTGATTCCAGGGTGAACCATGGTATTTTCAGCTCAGTTTCGTTGTTCGAGATTCTGCTTGTCCAGTTATACTCTAGGGTAAGGTGGTACATTTTCGAACATGGTACAATTCTGAACGGACTAAGATTTTTATCCACTTTTGGGTTTCAAATGTTAGCCAACCAGTTTTTAATTATATAGCGTCCATACTGATTGTTTTGTTAACCTGTATCCGCGAGAATGATGTTTTAAGTTGTTTCATTCGGCCATAAAGTATTATTTTCCAATCAAAGGTAAGAACTCCATGCTTGAAAAATGGCACGTTATAAAATTGCTTATAATTCCACGTTGTGTTACTGGAATATATCGTTGAGGACCAATTTTTAACTCATACCAACAAATAGCGTAGTCTTTAATACCTAAGTCATTGGCACAACAATGGTCATTCGTGAGTGGAATTTGCAACTATGTATAATTTACAAAAACTTGCTCGAGGTACAAATACGAACAAATTTTAGGTACAATTTCGAACAGTACTTTAACCCGCGATCTCCTGCATGGAAAAGCTGATTTGCCATCACAGCATTCTGTATGTTTATTATTATTAACTGTGCCAGTCAAAAATAAAACGACGGCATTCACACAGCTTTCAACAGTGGTATTATTTCAACGAAGATTTATGAACTGCACTTCCTCTGGATTGTTATTACATCTCAGCAATTATGCAATACGGAATAGCAAACAGAAATCGTTCTGGAGTTGTTAAGTATTTTTATTATTGCTCTTGATGTTATGACAGACCCGCCTGCATGGTCTAGTGGTTGCTGACTACGGACCAGCAAGTCTGGGTTCGATCCCCGGTACCTCCTCGGATTTTTCTGAGGTAGGGCGATTTGGAACGGGGTGCATTCAGCCTCCTGACACCAACCTCAGAGTTAATTCATAAAGAAGTAGCGGCTCCGCTTCAGTAAGCCATCAATAACTGACGTAGGAGTCGGCATACTGACCACTTGCCCCAAACCTGTCATCTGCCTATTCAAAACGTGACACTTCATTATTACGCTCATATTATTGATAAATAATAATAATAAAATATAATATTTGGAAGAAAGCAGTTCGTTCGTTGAAAATGCCACTGTTCGAAATAGTACCCACTGGTGTTTAGAATTGTACCTACTGTGGTACATTTTCGAACGATTTTCTGGAAATGAAAGATTGATTGCCATGACCAATTTTACAGCTGTTTGACTTCCATATTTTTTTGAAGGGTCAACTACATTGCCAACTTTATGATTACGATACAGGTGAACTTGTTTTATGTTTATTGTGTTCATAAAATAAGAATATTTGTTAAGTGTTCGAAAATGTACCACCTTACCCTATATTTATTCCAGAATTTTTTTATCCATTTTTCCTTTTCTAACAATAAACCCCATTCTACCGTACTAAGGAATCTATAGATTGTCTGCTAATCTATCGTATTTTGTTCAATCTAGGGGTAGTATCATATTATGCTTAAGCATTCTATCTTAAATTATTTACTTCTACAAACCGACTGCACAAAAAATAACTGACGCAAGCTGAAATTCGAAGAAAGATTTTTACATTGGGGTGAATAAGCAAGTTTCTCCCCCCCCCCCCCCAATCAGCTAGGCTAGATTGAGTAGGTACCAATATTCTGGGCTATTTAACTTTGAATACCCGTTCTGAATATTTAAAAAAAGTTCATAGGCTACCTGAAGTAAATCTACAAATGTGTCTAAAAAATATATATATATTTTTTTTTAGTACAGATAAACTGATTTTGGTTTTCTGTAACTTCGCCTTCTGAGGCACATTCACTCAACAGTGTTACGACTTTATGCCAGTTGCACCCTTGTGGATTAACGTTATTCTATGTTTAAGAATTCCTATAGTGACGGTATACAGTGAACGATGTCGGTTCAAATGTAAAAGATATTGATGTTACGGGTGATTTAAGAAAAACGTCGCTTGCTTTACAGCGTATGGGCGGGTGTAAAATTTCAAAAAAGAGAAAATAAGTTAATGCTTTGAGTCACAGTCACATTTACTTTTTATCCTACGTGATTTTTCGTTTTCTGGCTACATAGCCTATACCATAATGTTCCCGAAAATTATATTTTTGATTCAGAGGACCTCAAAACGTGTATTAAATCTGAAAAGACGATTTCGAGTTTCAGGTCGAACAGAAAAGTAGGCCTAATGTAAGAGATTATGAAATAATAGTAGCCATATATGAATGAATTAACGTACGGGAAATTTATCCCAGCTCCATATTTAAGGTACATATAGATCGCCAGCTTTTCTTTCGAGTTTCGAGAAGTTACGGCTTTTTACCATGATTTCATCACCATTATTATTATTATTATTATTATTATAATTATTATCATCATCATCATCATCATCATCATCATCATTATTATTTTATTATTATTATTATTATTATTATAATTATTATTATTATTATTATTATTATTATTATCATCATCATCACAATCATCATTTCACAGTATTTTACAGGTTACTGACAAAAGATTAAGATAAATGTTAATAACTTGAATCTTTTTGTGTAACCGTAACCCTTTATAAGTAATACTCGCTTCGCTCCTTGGGGGCTCCGCTCCCAAACCCCCACTGAGGTTCTCGGGAAAGATTTTTTAAAAGATCTATGGGAGATAGAGTGCGTGTATTTAGTCTGCTGTATTGGCTATTACCTTTCAGAGCCCTATGTGAATACTGTTTGATAATACCGTTGCCATGGAAACCGAGCCCTGTTTCGGGGGTGTTTAGGGCTAAAAATTAAAATAATAAACTTTTTGGAATTTTCCTGTGGTTTACAGCCTAAAAGCTATACAGTATGTGTACAAAATTTCAAGTTTCTAACTCACCTGGAAGTGGGCAAACATTAATGCCAGTGAGTGAGTGAGTGAGTCAGCCATGTGGCTTTATATAATAGGGAAGTCAGCCATGTGGCTTTATATCATAGGGATGAAGCGCGATGAGACATTAAAATGATTCATCTGGGTAGTTTAACCAAAACTTAGTTTCAACTGGATAACAGAAGCGCAACCAAACTACCAGTGATTTTTTTCTTTCAATTTTGGTGAATAACACAGCAAACAAAAAAAAAAAAAAAAAAAAAAAAAACTTTTTGTTTGGTGTCTCAGATGTTTTACCGGATTTTGGCTATACTTAGTGTGTTTATTCCAAATATTCGTGAACTCTTGTCTAACGAAACAAAATCTTGCATAATAATATAGCTAGTGAAGGTCCTTGACCATACTTTGGACACGTAGGACGAAAACTGTACGAAGTACATAAAAACTAAAAGCTGGTTTATTTCTTGGCCCTCAAATTGACAGCTCATAAGTCATAAACGACCATACAATATGAGATAATATCATTTTTTTGAAAGACCCCATGTTATATTGTTATTGTAATGTTAATGTAATGTTAGTGTGTTACTTTTTTCTTCATATGATTTAGAAGCTAAAAATAGGCACTGTTTTTATTTATATCAAACGTAAAATGGGATAATATGCATAATGGTAATGCCATATCTCACAAACTAAAGCTGATAGGGAAAAACTAACGGGACATTTGGCATCAGCGACCTAAATATACCCAAGAATAAGTATAAATTCTAAGGCACCAAAATGGCTGTTGGTCTGTGATATACTGAAGTCGGAAATCCTAAGCATACAGTAAAATATGTATTGTAATTTAGTATTTCACAAAACAACATATAAATTATGACTCGTTAATATTAGAAATCTATCACATTCACATAATGATGTACTATAGAATACAAAACAAGAAAGAAATGAAGCGAATGAAATTGATCGAAATGCATCAACGGGGGAGGGGGGAACGAGGGTTCGAATAAAATATGCGATATATTTGTTGGTGCAGCGATCATATGGAAACTATAGTCTGAAGCTATTTGTCTCGCTGCAAAAATAACAAATGGCTAGACTTGGCGACCTCTATGGCCAACATGGCGCCAAGATACCATGCACCACAAACCCGACTGAATCCTGCGTAATGATTATTTTATATTGTCCCCTACGCTATCTTTTTCCCTCTCACTCTTTTCATATCATCTGCGGCAAACAGAATGAATAAAACACTATCTCTGTGGCCGCTTGTGATTCTTTGCATTTTTTTTCCCCCAACTAGCTACTTAAAAGAGATGCCTCTGCCTAAACCAGTAGGCAGTAAGTAAATCCTATAGTGTCTAGAAGTCTGGTCTTTCAACCATTGTATCCATTTTGGTTGTAATGAATTCTTGACTTTTCTTGTCTCAGTACTTTAGCTTTCTTATTTTATTTTACTCATCATCAGCGCCTTCACAGGATAGGATTAAAGAGTCTGTTCCGGTTTCTACATTATTGAATTTTTAAAATTGATTTATCCAGCGGTTAGCTGGGGGTCCAATGTTTCTCTTTCCTTTGAATTTGTATTTTAGACCTAGTCTTAGTAACGGATTTTTTCCCAGTCTTTGTACAACTCTGTTGCTACTCCTTTATTCTATCGTTTAAGTTAAATATAGGCCTAATAATAATAGTAATAATAATAATAATAATAATAATAATAATAATAATAATATTTTAAAATACATTATTTAATTATTTACAGAAAAAAGACATCTTAGTAATAATTCTTAAATGTAATTACAAGGATATAAGGATAAACAAATCACTATTTTAAAGTAAAGTAATAACTTATAACTAAAAAATAATAATAATAGAATTAAAAATAAAGCTAAGCATTTTCAATATTAGAAAAATAATTTTGTAATTTAGATTTGAACGATGATATAACTTAGTCCTACAGGCTCTGATGTGTGAGAGGCCGTTCCATTGTCGAGAGGTGGTGATGGTGAAGGATAACGACTGCAGGGTTGATTATTGCTTATAGGCCTATACCAATATAAATTAAGCTCTGAAAGGATAAAAACCATAGTTCTTGTTTTTCATATAGTACGTCTCAAAACTATTTTAAGAGACAAAAGGCATAGTATGTTGAAAATTCTGATAAAATCTTTATAATACAATGTGCTGCTAATCAGGAAAGCAAATAGGCCTAACATGTAATGCTTATAGTCATACACATAAAATTAAAAATACTCACTTTCGTGTATAATTAATCGTTTTGTGGTGCATTTTAGATACCAGAAATAAAAAAAAAAGCTTCCCTAAAATTAAAGAATAGTGCCTAATTGCACCATTTCGTAACCGTTTTAGGTCCCTAAAATGTCAATTTTCATGCCTGCAATTCCGAGGTCTAATAAAATCAGGTAAACTGATGTAAAAAAGTGCCAGTATGTTTTTTTAATCAGTTATGACTGCAATTATGATATGCAGAATATGTTTTTTTAATTGATTTACAAGTTAAGCTCCAGATTTATTCATTAAGCAGGGCTTAAGGAAGAACAAAGGTCTAATTTTCTTTTTAATCAGATTAAAATCTTCCAGCATCAGCTGAACTCTACAGATTTTTGATATCTTGACAATCGCACACTCACATAAAAATACGAAAAAGAAAGTGAAATTGGCTGGTTTCGGGATTTGAACCATGGAACTCCATAACGTGAGGCCAAAACGTTACCATCTCGGTCACCTGGGTCAATTTAACGGTCTAGTTGTAAGTTATAAGCGCATGTAAAACAATAGTGTTTTTGGTCATAGCTATCTCTATTTTAATTTCCAAAGCCGTAAAATATCACAGTAAAACAATTGACTATGTTGTCATGATAAATGATTTGCTTTTTTTTTTTATATAAATTCTTTCGAATACGTATATTATCATAAAATAGGCACCAAATTAAGCATTACTCCGAAACAGGTGAACCGATTTCATCCAGTATCAGTAGACCTCTTCCCATGAACACTATAAATGTGTATACCAAATTCCATAAAAATCCGGTAATGCGTATTTGAGTTACCGCGTTTTTAAAATAGACACTAAATTGGGTTTTACTCCGGTACCGGACAACCGATTTGGTCCAATATCGGTAGACGTCTTCCCATGTACATTATAAATGGGTATACAAAGTTTCAGGAAAATCCAATAAAGCATATTTGAGTTATCGCGACTTCTCATATATTAACATAAAAGGCAATAAATTGGGCATCATTCCGGTACTGGCCAACCGATTTGGTTGAACATCAACAGACGTCTTTCCATGGATAGTATAAATGCGTATACGAAGTTTCATAAATATCCGATAAGGCGTATTTGAGCTATTGCGCCTTTAAAATATACACTAAATTGGGTTTTACTCCGGTACCGGTCAACAGATTAGGTTCAAATTTAACAGAGTACTTTTCATGGATGTCATAAATGCGTATACCAAGTTTAATGGAAATCCGATACAGCGTATTTGAATTATGGCGCCTTTCTATTAGAAAGGCGCCATAATCTATTAAAATAGGCACTAAATTGGGCATTACTCCGGTACCGGTGAACCGATTTGGTTCAATATCAATAGGGTTCTTCCCATTGACATTATAAATGTGTTTTCCAAGTTTCATGAAAATCCGAAAAAGCGTATTTGAGTTAGAGCGCGTACAGACACACGGACGGACGGACAGACAGACAGACAGACAGACGGACAGACATTTTTCGTCCCCCACACAATCTCATAAAGTACCATACTGGCACTTAATAATAACTAAGATAACTGATTTTTGAAATTTGTTTTCCTCGTCAATTAAAACTTGATTGTCTGCATAAAGCAGAATTTATTTAATTTTTTTTAATTACTTCTAGAATAATTTTGCACTTGAAAGTACAATTGTTTCATACTAGTATCTGAAAATGAAGGACATGGCCAAGTAGATGGTAGTTTCTCAGTCCGAAATTCTGGATTTGTTATGGAATCCTAAGCCTATAGACTTAACCAGGGTTGCCAGATCAGAAACGTAGAACAGTCGTACCAATATTCGAAAATAGTCGTATGCTTGTTAAAACTGTCGTATACGTTGTGATTTTTCAGTGTAATGAACTTATTGCGTTAATAATAATAATAATAATAATAATAATAATAATAATAATAATAATAATGGTGATGATGATAATAATTAATAGTCGTTGGAGAGCTTTCTGGGGACTGAAATTCATCCTGATGGACAGATCATTAAACAAAAAACTAAAATTAGCGGCACTAGAATCCTGCATCTTCCCTTCACTTCTGTATGGATGCCAGACATGGAGTTTGACATCAGCTCAGAAGAATAGCATAAAAACTTGCCAACGGAAGATGGAACGGAGGATAATGGGGATATCCCTCAGAGACAGAATTTCAACAGAAAGACTGAGAAAGATGTCAGGACTAACCGACGTGGCCCAGCGCGCATGCAGCCTGAAGTGGAAGTGGGGTGGTCATGTAGCGAGACTTCCAGGTACCAGATGGGGAAACATCTCTACTGTATGGGACCCTAGGATCGGCAAAAGGGAGAGAGGAAGACCAAGAACGAGGTGGGTAGATTTCTTCAGAAGGCGTGCCGGGGTACACTGGTCCAGCGTAGCAAAGAACAGAGATGTCTGGAGAAGCCTACACACCGAGTTGCTGGAAGAAGTTTAGTGAAAGTGAAGTGTTTACCAAGCTCATATGGACCAGCTCACCATATGAGATTCTAACCGAGCTACCCCCTCATCAGAGGGAGGCCCTAGCCCTGAATGGGACACATGTGGCTCATTCATTCATTCATTCATTCACTATACACCTTACATATATCATGTAATTGTTAATAAATAATCTTATTTGTAAATGATTAGGCGTGTTTCATTATCTTCCGATGTACTAAATTTGGTAAAATACAATAACATTAAATAAACAGTAATTGCAACAGTGTTGTTATTATTAGCAACATGCTTAAAACAAAATCCATGAGAAAACAAAGAGCTGAAAAATATATCTAAATTCAAAATTCTTCAGAGGATTGGTTAAATAAATATGAAACGCTATGTTAAAAATAGTCGTACAAATAGGCGTACGACTCATGTTTGCGTCGTACGTCGTACAAATCTATGAAATAGTCGTATGTGTACGATGGCAACCCTGCCACTTAACAGACTACGATAAAAATTTGTCACATTTTGTCTCATTCTTAGCCAAATATATCATGGAGCGATAAGTTTACTTCCAGTCACAGTGATTTCTTAGTGCCCCATATGTGGATTCAAATTAATGTTGCTCTGCAGGGTAGCCTTCATAACGTTTTAGTGGGGTTTATGAAATTGCAATTTTCGTATTTATTTTTCCTAGGAAATATTTTGAAGCAACATTATATTAAAAAAGCATGATTGAAATAATGATTTCAGTTTCAAGACCATCTGTTCGTTTCGCACATTAAAATTACAATAAGAAAATAGGTCCAGATGCAAAATGAAATAATTTCAATATCCATTCACATAGACTTATACTTGAGTTTCAATACAGTGGCGTAACGAGAGGGGATTTTGATTAAAAAAAGGAAAATTGTACAATTTCTTAAAGTCTGCTTATAAATTACTTAATACGAGTATAAAGCGTCGGAAGCTTAAAATTCGTTATTGTGCATCTTGATTTTTAAAATTTTCCGGGGGAGGACCCCTCTCCCATATCCATCAGACCCCCTCTCCCATATCCCCAGACCCCCTCTCCCATACCCCCCCAGATGTTATAACCCCCCCATATGGTCGGTCTGGTTACGCCTATGTTTCAATATAAGCTTATCAGCTCCCTAGGAAATCTACTTGGGGAAAGTTATACATTATAAATCCATAAATTTGTAATATTTAAAGTAAAGTACGCATAATTCTGTAAAATAATGCTTACGGTAGAATGGTTCACTAGAGTATTTTAATATTGCTTTGTGAATATAAAGCAATTTTTATATACCATAGTATCTTGAAAAAACGTTTAAAAATCTTACTTGTGGACAAACTGAAAAAAAAAGTTCATAGAATTTAACTGTAACTTACACATAGCCTAATACTATCATAATATTAACACAGCTGGCAGGCTATCAGATGTTCGGTGTTGTATTACAATGTTGTTTAAAAATTAATCTATATTGTTTAAATCATTTTATTAGGATGAAAACGTATAATTACATAACTGGTTTGTGCGAAATAATTTCTACAGCAAAAAACCTTAAATAATTAGGTCTTAATAGACCACTGATCTATACCACTGACTATACTGTACTTGTAAACAGTTGTGGACTAAAATACATTTTTATATTAATAATCCTCTAAACTAAACTCCATGGAGCTACACCCCTTTGAGGAACTAGCCCAGCCATCCGACCTCTGCGTCAGATAGATGGCATGATTGGTGGGCATATGGTAAGCATGCCGACTCCCAAGACCGTTATTGAAGGCTTACTGAACCGGAGCCGCTACTTCTTTATCGAGTAGCTCCCCAGTTTGTATCACGAGGCTGAGTGCATCCCGTTCCAGACCTCCCTGCCTCAAAAAATTCGAGGTACAGGGGATCGAACCCCAGATCTTCGAATCGTTAGTGAGCAACGGTAACCACTAGACCACGCGGACGATCATTTGTAATACTTTACAGATAAGAAATTAATTAATAATGATTCAAAGTTAGTGAATACATTTCAACGAAAGTAGGAAAGAGATAGAATCCATAGTATTGCCTCGTATCAGAAGTATAGGCTAATGGTTGGACCTAGTTTAAAAAACCCAATTCACCACAACAAACATTCGGAACTCGTGCGCTAATTCCCTATACCACAAGACTAAGCAAACTATGATTTAAAAACTGATACGGTGAATGGAGGATTGTAAATCTGAAGTTTATGTAACAAAAAGCGCTGTAACAACAGTTGGTGGAGAAAGGAAAACATGCCGCTAGCAGAGCGAAAGTGCTCCCCTGCTAATTAGCTCTATAAAACAGCGTGATAATAAAGGGACCATCTTCCCATATAAATGGGAGCGAACCCTTCTGTTGACTGCTGGGCTATAACAAATGAGCAGTTTTCCGGGCGGAAAAAAAACACCAAGCAAAGTGGTGGGGGTAGAAAGAAAACATACTGACTGAACTGTCAACCACCATGTATGCGTACAGGAACTAAAATTAGTATCTGTTAGAAATGATGAACGAAGTATTCATGAGGTTCTTTGGCTCCGGCATTTGAAAGATAACACTGTATGTAGGCCTACCAGTAGATGAAACAGCGGCCTAACTGAATCACTACCAGGAACTGTAATGAGGAATAATTCACAAGTAAATACGTATGGGCTCCCAATATAGACTTACTTTTTCCTGTAACCCCCACGGAGGGTCATAGTGCGAAAGGTGTCAGTACCCCGATTAATTCTCTGAGAAGACAGAGGGGTAGACGGTTAGCCCCATGGGGGTGCCACTTGGCCATGTTTTCAAACTTTCTCCAGTCGCGCGGTTTTTTCTTGTGACGTCACTACGTTGGCAGACCATCCCTCACCCGTAAGGAGTGAATGGAAAACAGCTGATTTAAAAAAATTAATATTAATATTTAAGTATCTCGTGTTGTAATATGTCAACCTCAAGTATAACAACTGTTCTATTAGGCCATGTGGGAGAAATTGTAAAAGTCTATACGGTCTGGTTTAAAAATTGATCTTTTGAAGCTGTTTTAGGTATTTTAAGAACCTTGGGTTAGCCCTTGCCTCACAAACCCCTCTCCGGAAAGTAAGGTATCACTTGGATATGACAATGCCGAGCAATCTTCTACAGAGGCTCTAAATTAGGCTAGGAGTTCTTTTACGTGCCGTAAATCTATGACACCCCCTCCCCAATTTTAAGTCCCTCCATGCCCAGGATTTTAACGTCCTAAAATACATAATGAGGGTTTTGATCCCGTGATCTAGAGGCGGCCGTGCTACCTCTACACCACCGTGGCCGACCTCCCAACAATACAGAATGGTTAGTATTTATCAATCTACCATAGTCATTATCCAATACTCAATTAGGGAGCTGGCCACGTAGGAAGACGTTTGAGGGCGCATGCAAAAAGAATAGGTTAAAACTTTAAAAAATTGGGCCCTATATATGACTTACGGCTAAATTCTTAAATTTACAACAATTATGAAACTTCAAGAGGTAGCCTAAATTTTCCCAGCCAGAAGGCCTACTATGAGGAACTTCATAGTAATTCTCCACTGGATTGTGGAGAATATCTGCAGAAATTAAATTCAGTGTGGCAAATTAAATTAAATTAAATTAAATGTAGCCGTGTTTACAGCTTCTCCGTACAGGATTCTACGCAACTATTTCTGAATGCTGCGAACAAGATATATTTCCCCTAAGAATATACCACTCTTGTTGGAATGAGCACAGCGTGAGGTTTCCCAGTTGCGTTAGCTTTGGGGTGCATAAGTGCAGCATTTCAGAAGTGGAGGTATTAAGTCTCCCTATCCTCATTCCTTATGACTTATGACTGTGAGTCACTTGGTATACTCATGTTCAAAGGCATGCTAGAATGTAATAGGGTAGCATTAGCTGAAATTACGATGCAGAAACTAAATTTATGTTAAGCCCGACTTGGAATGGAAAAGCTGATATTCTTCTCCATGCAGTTCATAAGGCAGGTAATAGATAATATCTCGGGGTTTATGTAGTTCATATCTGAGTATTTTTCTTTTTTCTTTACGAAAACAGCCAAATTTCATGTTATTTTGTTCTTCAAAACCTGCTGAATCCCAATATAAACACCTTTTTCTTGTAGGAATTTTCTAAATATAAAATCGCTAAGAAATTCACACAAAATTAACCTAAAATAGCACTATGGCGTGATGCGTATTCACAAGAATCGTCTGCTCAGCTGTGGTAAGGGAATCATTGCATTGGTTCACTTTTTAATATTGGGTTTTTGGACTTTTTTAAATTTTGGATTTTTTAAATTTTTTATCTTTTAATTTTTTTAATTTTGGAATTTTGGATTTTTTAATTTTGAATTTTTTAAATGTTAGATCTTTGAATTTTTTATTTTTTGGATTTTTAATTTTCGATGTTTTATTTTTTATTTTTTAAAATTTTTAATTTTATAAATTTTGGATACTAAGATTTTTTAATTTTGGATTTTTTATTTTTAAATTTTGGATTTTTGAACTTTTTAAATTTTGGATCTTTGAATTTTTTAATTTTGGAATTTTTAATTTTGGATTTTTTACATTTTGAATTTTTCTATTTTGAATTTACCAATTTTTAATTTTGAATGTTAGGATTTTTTAAATTTTGAATTTTCGATTTTTAATTTTCAATTTTTGGATTTTATAAATTTTGGATAAGTCTAATCATTGTGTTGATTGTTTTCTGTGCAGTCCGTTCCGTCACACCTCACTAATTTCGTGACGATTTTGAGCGTTACACAAGATCTCGATTTACCCCTACCATGGCTAAAGAAGTTTCACTTCAAAAAACCTTGTACAAACAAATGAATTGATCATAAATATTAATAAAAATTCTTAAAACAGTTTTCGAAATGTGCTTAAAGTCCATGGTACAATAAAAGTCTTGTAGTAAAATGCAGATGTTGTCTTCTACGCGTTTCGACGCTAATAGGCCTACGTCATCTTCAGGCAATTTCTGCAAGAATTGTACGACTAAAGGCTGACCATCCAGCCCAAAACGCAACAGATGTGTACAATTCATGCAGAAATTACCTGAAGATGAAGTTTTAGCGTCGAAACACGTAGAAGACATCTGCATTTTAGTACAAAACTTTTATTGTATAGATTTAAGCACATTTTTTAAACCGTTTTAATAATTTTTAGTAATATTTATGACTAATTCATTTGTTGGTACAAGGTTTTTTTATATTTCTAGACTAGTAGCTTATGCTACTTATATTTGTTACCTATAATAAGATAAGTTATATTTTATAAAGTATGTTACATTTCTACTGTTTTTTTAAATATTCAACATGGGTGGAAATTGTTAATTAAAAACAAATAAAGCTCAGTAGGAAAATGAAAATAATATAAGTAGCGCTGTAAACTTTATGATGGCCTGTGGTGAACTTCACTAATATCACTGCCCACAACCTAACTGCCACCAACTCCCAACAATGTGTGCAAAGTGGGAAAGAGTTTATTTTGGTCACCTGATTTGAAGTCGCACACGCAAGCCTTGACGTCTGAATATTGTTCCTTCGCAAGCAAGAGCATTAAATATATCGAAATTGTTCGCCTATAGGCCTAATAACCTGTATCTGAATATATTATCTGAAACAGATAATCCTGTATACGACACTTGTTGCGATTCAGAAATGCGGAAGATAGATACATACCTGGTTTATAGTTCGGTATGAAATGGGGCAGTAGGCTGGTTTCTCATATTAGCATTAACTTGCGGTTTCAGAGAATGCTGAGGGTTCCTCGCATAGTTTGCGAATAATACCGCAAATAATTGCACTACAAATGGGAATAGTTTAAACTATGCAGCGCATTCTGTAGATTTTAACCAACGTCAATCAAATAACGTGTACCCTTATTAGTAACAGTTACAGCTTGTGGTTATTGACTTCTTGCATCTTACTTTATAACAAAACGCATACTGAAAAATGTATCTAAAATATGTTGGGCTAAAAGTTGTCATCGAAGTCGCTTCATCAATCGCAAACTTGGATATAAAGTGAGTTATGCAGGGCTGACACAGGGACAGGTTGCATTTATAATTTCTCGTGATTTCGGATCTCACAAGTCAGATCACAATAAATTTTACGTCATAAGTTCAGTTTGGTTCTACTGATTATCCAGGAATTAACCGTTGTCGTTTTTGAACGTATATTACCATAACAAAATCTCTTAGTCTATATGAAATAGCAATGGCAGACTTGATTTAAGAAATTTTAAGGGTATATGTACGTGAACTACCACAAAAATATAAAAAAAATGCAGGTTCTAAAATATTAAAATTTTACAATAAAATGAACTCAAAAGTGGACTAAAATTACAGGATCCTATAAGAAGGCTTACTAGAACATAACTAGCTGATAAAAGTATAAAAAATTGACCAAGTTATTTTTAAATTACATGTTTTATAGGAGCATGAAAAAAAATAATTCAGATGCACTTATCACTTCCTGTAGAGATAGCATTTTTCTGGTTTCTCTGACACCTTTTATTTTTTTAATGCATATAATGAACATATTTTTCTACAAGGTAGACTACTTTTATACAGCTAAAGTTAATATTTTTAATGCAGTTAATTTTTATATATATCGCATATAAATATATTGAAATTTGATCAATATTTCATGACACATTTTCTTTAATTTTATACCTATGGGCATCATTGTAGTCTACGTTATGCATATATGCATGTAAAATTAGTGTAAAAAATTCCAGCCTTCTACCTCTAATGGTTGTGGAGCTATCTAACAATATGTGTGAAAAATAAGAGTTACCGGGAAATTCAATTTTAAGTTCATAGTGAATAGTAGCTCAGAGCACGTAAACATTTTTAAATGTCCATTTAAATGGCACCAATAATTTCTAAACCTATATAAACTATATACCAATGGATGCAGAAAATTCAGCACAATTTTTTAGTGCTATAAACAAAAAAACATGAATTTCAAAATAATTCACGTACATATACCCTTAAGCCAAATATTATTGGCAAATTTGAACGTTTAATATTATTATTAGTCTATTATTTCGTAAATTTCCATCAACAATATGTATTTTGTTAAAGCTATTCAATCAAAGTGTCTAAATTAAAAAAAAAAAAAAAAAAAAAAAAAAAAAAACTAATCCAGACGGCTTAAATGGATATCTGCAATTCAAAGAGTAAATTTTATACCTTCAGATTACTCATTGTAAGTAAACACATGTTAACGATAAATATTTGTCAGTATTTTGTTCTTAAACCCATACGGTGGTAGTAATTGTGTTTATAGGTGGAATTGTGAATATAGTTTTGAAGGGTATTTCTTTACATTACTGTTAATGAATTGCTTACTAAACGTATTATTATAATATTTAAATAGGATAGTCCTATACTGTTAATAATAAACATTTATGTTTTAGATAGGCCTATGTAACAATTAATAGTAAAAACTCTGTGTCACGTATATCAGAAGCTTCTGAAATATGGCCTATTAACTACATCTGGCCTATTAACTTTGTTATTACAGTGTACCTGATATTATTTATTTATAAGTTGGTAGTTTTGTCACAATGGTAAAATTTAAAAAAATACATAAAAGCATTAATGACAAAATTACATTTTTATAATTCAATTAAGTAGGAAAAAACGAAATAAATTAGAGACGGGGTTCAGAAAAAATATGCATACAAAAGTTTAAGATGATTGACAGCGATCGACAGCTGAAACACTCCTGACCAAATCATCACTATAATAATCAGGGCCCGGATTCTGATGACCTAAAATTGTTTGAAAATGACCTATAAAATGACTCTAAATTTTAAAGAAAATGACTTAATAATTATAAAAAATCACCTAAAAACTGATATTTTATTTATAAAAAAATTATTATTGTACACACAAAGTTATAGACTAGTTTGTACACAATTGTAAAAACTGTAAATAACTGTAATATTGTGAATGTTCTTTTCTCACGGAAATTTATACTGACCCTAAGGCACTGGCGAGCCAAAATTCGGCATTTCCTTTTGTGGTCTGCCGGATTATATTGTTGATTATTGAGGGTAAACAGTAGTTTGCACTCTCAAATCCAAGCAGGTGGCAGACTCTGGTGCCAAGTCAATCTAATAACAATAGTAATATAATACAAAATTTTGGCGTTACTTTGATTCTCATTTACGGCAGAGACATGACAACACTTTAACGCCTAATTTTTCCTTCTTGCATTAAACAAACAACACTTCAACGAAGTGACGAAAAAAGTTAATACACTCAATGTAAATACATGAAAATGACTAAATAAGGAAGCAAATGACAAGAAAATGACAAAATAATGACCTAAAATTGAAATAAATGCCCTAAAAATATAAAATGACAAAAAATGACCTAATAAAAATGTATTTCTGTAATCTAGAGGCCATGATTAGCATTTATCTACAAGTTGGCAATGTCTATTTAGCATCGATAAAAATATGAAATGTCACTAGAATCCGGGCCCTGATGATAATCATCATCATTGCCGCCTTGTGTTGCAAATAGCCTAAGTTTTGTCCACGACTACGAACCCAACAAAAATGCGTACTTTTTACGTGATTAATGAGAGTAATCAGTTTAGAAACAGTCTTGAGAACCGTCATGACTTCTCTAGGGGTGACTCAGTGCTGGAAATGAAAGTGATACATCGTCTCTCTCACACTGATGCATACAGACTAGCTTGAAATCACTGCGCGTGAAATGTAATGGATATCACGTGATTTGTTAGCGAATTTCATTCCTGGTCGAGGGTAAGTTGGCAAACACATTGGCTTGGAAAATCAATATGTGGGAATCTGACCTCACATTTAGAACAGAGAACCTTTCATAAACGATATACATTTTATCGGTTGAAAGAAATCTTACTAGGCTATCATCCACCTATATAACGAATTGAGTAATTCGATGTCGTATATTTTTACTTTGTCTGAAAGTACCATAGGTACTATAGGTAAAGGAAGTACTGTGTTCGATTCCCACATTCGAAGTCGAGTTTATAACATAAATAGCCTACACATTTTGAAGTCCCCTGAATCCAAAAAGTAATATTTCCAAAAACGCGCGCGTGTGTGTGTGTGTGTGTGAGCAGCCTAGCCCCGGAATGTAAAATCGTAACAAAACAAAATTTTGTATTTGGTTTAGGTAGCTTCTGAGGATGTGACGCGAAGATTGGCGACGGCTTTCTCTACCTTTTAGGCACTTTATATTAAGAAAATTTAGTACGGTATTTCGCAATTTTTTGAAAACGGCTCTAACGATTTTGTTTAAATTTTGTACATGGGGTGCTTATACAAAGAGCTGAAACTTTTATTTGAAACTTTTTTCGAAAAGTTCTCTGAAGGGTAGTTATAAACCACCCACTCTTTAGTGAGCAATAAAGTTTTGCATCAGGTTGAAAGAACTGAATACGCGCTCTTTGCAATATGACCTCTGTGAATGTGAAGTGATAAGATGTATTGGCCATAAAGAAAGTTACGTGATTTCATTGATCAGATTTTATTTGGGTTATGTAATATGTATCCTTCGGGGATGCGATACGATATGGTTAACGACATTCTCTTCGTTTTTACATGAAAATAATTTGTCAAACATAATATATTATACCAACAGACAAAATTTATATGGGCAGAGGAAGTTATGTGAATTTCACATCAGATTTTTTTAAAATGAAAAACGATGCGATTTATTATATTGTCGCAAGTGATGTCACGAGTGAGTTTTATCGTGTTGACAATTTTCATCACACTTCACTCGTTGTTGTGAAATCGCCCGAAAATTATGAAATATTCACATTCGATAATATCGTATTTGCTCAACATTTTTTGTTTACTAAAGCTTCTCTCCAATAAATTAGTTACAACAAATTCCAATGCAATGTACAATACACCCTCTTTATTATTACATAATGGATAAACTCGTTTTCCAATGTTTCCTTTTTTGTTTTCAGATCCCAAGGCGCCACTATATTAACCCTATTCATTCTTCCTTATTGTTATTTAATAGGTACGTTTCTTCTCTCCAATATTGTTTCATTTCTCTATAATCTTCAAGTGATTTAAACTCCCTTAGCTCACTGTACAAATCTTGTTTAAGCTATTTTATTAATTCATGATCTTTATGGTTATCCTCAATACCGGGCGGATGTTTTAGGAAATAGGAAAAGTAAGATAAAATTGTTGATATCTTAATGCTTTACTACCGAAAGTTGACAAGCTCAACATTGAATTTTCAATTTGAACCTTTTTTCCGCTCTTCGTAAAACTGAAAACTCTCTCTCTCCCCCCCCTCTCTCTCTCTCTCTCTCTCTTTCTCCCTTTCTTCTCTCTCTCTTGAGAACTCGCTACCGATTATATTGTACACTATCTCAACCACAAGAACGGTATAGAAAGTAAATAACAATAATAATAATTCAATTCAATTCAATTCAATTATTTATTTAAAGAAGCTACAAACAATTTTTACAAATTTTAGACAGTAGGCTTCTAATGATGTATGATGAATTGATGAATTGATGAATTGTTGCTTATGATTATGTGTATGATAATGATAGTGATATTATTAGTGATATACAACCGGAATTACATATTAATGCATAATTAAACATCTGACTGTCAGTCTGCAGTTTTAACCTAATTGAGTGTGTGGTCATAGCATTTCTGGTTAGCTTGCATAAGTCTGCTATGTCAATGGCATGAACACTGTGTAGTCAGCACATTCAAGAGTTGTTATTTCATTGCAGACACAGAAAGTTTGTTTGTACTTGAAAAGCAGGTCATATTTTGTAATTATATGATTTTGCCATTTCTTATTAGCAACATATGACTGTGTTACCAAAAAAAAATTAATGAACCCTTGTCAGTCTTGTGTGAATATAATAATAATAATAATAGTAATAATAATAACAATAATACCAATTAATAATAAAAATAATAATAATAATCACTGCTTGTGGAATATATCAGAATTTTTAAATAAGGCATTGCAAGCAATAGCCATTCTGTTGACAGGGATTGCATACGGTTGTTGTACCGCAAAAATAGTACGATTTCTTGTTCCTCGTGTAAGGGGTACAGATAGCCCTATGCTATCTAAAATTGATTTGCAATGTATTTCCCCACGAAAGACTTTAGCTATGAAATTAGCATCTGCAGAAACACGCCTATTATATAATGTTTCCAAATTTAATAACTTAAGTATATCATCATAGTCCAAATTTCTGTTAAACTTATTACGTATAAGGGAAACAAATTTTCTTTGTATTCGTTCCAGCTTATTACTGTCAGATATTGTAATGCTGTTATAAGCAACACTACAATATTCTAAGCCACTGCGAATTAAAAATTTGTAAAGAGTAAGTAATGACTCTATGCTTTTTAAATTTTGAGAAATTAAACGAACTAATCCAAGAGTTTTTAAAGCCTGTGTGAAAATATGGTCAATATGGACATGAAAATATAATTTTGAGTCAAGATAAACTCCAAGGTATTTTATATTTTCTGAACGTGCTATTATGTTTTGGCCAAGACGATAATTGTATATTATTTGGTTAGTTTTTCTACTAAATATCATGCTCTGGGTCTTACTGGTGTTAATTATCATTAAATTTGATTTACACCACTGGTGTATGTAATCGATATTCCTTTGCAGTAATTTGCAGTCCGAAGCCGTCGATATTTTATTCCATATACATAGGTCGTCTGCGTATGCTATTTTCTTACATGTTAGCATATTAGATATGTCGTTAATAAAAACTAAGAACAAGAAAGGACCCAACACTGACCCCTGGGGTACACCATCTGGTATGTAAAAAGGCTCTGAAAAATAGTTAGATATTCTAACTCGAGCAGATCTGTTTCTTAAATAACTTGAAAACCAATTGACATACTTGTTATGTAGACCTAAATTACTCAATTTTTTAACAAGAAGATCGTGATTTACTACATCAAATGCTCTGCTCAGGTCAAAAAATATGGCATCTGATTGCGATTGTGAGCAATTTTCTTTAAGTATGTCATTGAGAAAAGTGATAATATTGGTTGCTGTGGACATGTCCTTGGTAAAACCATGCTGGAAATCATTTAATTTATTTTTACTGAAAAATGAAATATGTTTATGAATGATGGTTTCAAAAATTTTTGAAAATGTATTTAATATGGCTATGGGCCTAAAATTTGCCAATTCTTTGCTTTTGCCTTTCTTATGTACCGGTCTGATAGCAGAAATTTTCCAAATTGAAGGAAAAGTTTCTGTTTCCAGCGAAAGGTTATACACATATGTAAGTACAGGTGTCAGTATTGGGGCACACCCCTTAACAATAAAGCTTGGTATCTGGTCGAGTCCCGAACTCTTAGATGGTTTCAAGTGTCGAATAGCTACCAAGACATCGGAATCTACGATAGTTGGAACATGTAGGCATTCAGATGTGACAGTTTGAGCATAGGGCCCAGGTACTTCATTAGTGGGCGTATTTATAATCTGAAAATGCTCTGCGAAAATATTCACTAGCTTTGATGGTTCTGAAACAATGGTATTGTTAATTTTAACATGCAATACGGGATCGTTTTTATTTCGTAACTTCGAAACATAACTCCAAAATTTAGCAGGGTTTGACTTTAAATCTTGATCGATTGATTTGTACCATTTTTGCCTATCAATTTTAATAGTTACTTTTACCAATCTTCGGTAATCTGAGAAACATTGATAATACAAATCAGTCGAGTGTTTTTTAAAAAGTCGATGATAATGTTTCTTTTTCCTTATATATAATTTAAGCTCTCTTGAAAACCAAGCCGGATATTTTGGTTTAACAGCAAATGTTTTAGGGATTGACTTATTAATTGCATCACTAACTAAATATGCAAGATTTTCAACAGCAGTGTCAGGTGATTTTTGATTATACACTGCGGACCAGTCAGATGAAGCTAATGTGTTGTATAGTTTATAATAGTCACCTTTGTGATAGCATAAACTTTCTGTTGGGAACTGAGTACCTTCACTCACTTGGCTAATTAAATTCATAACAATAGGGGGATGATAGTTATCAATATTCACCAGTGCATAATCCGGTATTGATACAGTGATCTCATCCAGACTTGTAAAAACTAAGTCTAATAAATTTTTACTAGGGACAGTGTCATTGATTTGAGACAAATTTAGGAAAGAGCATGTTTGGTGTACAATTTCACCTTTAATTTTATGATAGTGATATAAGTTAGGTGCAACACCTGCCAGCCAATTGAAACCAGGGATATTAAAATCACCGAGTAAAATGACCTGAAAGTTGTTACAATCTAAATTATTTTCGAGAAAATTAAAATACTGCTGAAATGCAGCAATACTCGTATTGGGCGCAAAATAATGGCATCCAATTAAAATAGGCTGAGCATTTTTGAGAGTTAACTCAATCCACACACATTCATCTGTCTGTTCTAATTCAGGTCTACGTTTATGCCTGACACTGTTGCTGATGGCAATTAAAGACCCTCCTCCCCGAGTTTGGCTAACTAGTGTATATTTTCTGTCAGATCTGTACACCTGATATATTTCAGGAAAATAATTGTGATCATAATGGTCATCATTTAACCATGTTTCAGTAAGACAAATGATGATGGGTTCATTTGTGTTAATATTGTCGAAAAGGTCCGTGGATTTAGTTCTTAAACCACGAACATTTTGGTAATAAATTTCAGTGCCTAAATTGCTGTTACTAAACATAGACTGATCCATATGATCACAACTATTTGCCATTTAGGGTTAAGGAGAGCCCCCTCCAAGGCTGCTTTTAGAAGATGTTCTGGCTAGCAGTGTATCCATAATCTTCCTAGGGGAAGATCTACTGGATTTTTCAGGAGTTTTTTCAGGAGGTTTACCCTGCGACTTCGTTGTAGGGCTACATACAACTGGGTCAGGACTGGTGGGCGCGATCTGTTCCTTTTGTAGGCGGCCACGGAATGGAAAAAACAGCACCCCTGTAGGCCAGATATCTACATTATTAATAAGAGGGAAATCTTCCTCACAAACAGAAATATGAAAACTGGCATAAGAATTAAATTTAGTTTTCAGCTTTGTTACTGCAAATGTTTAGAGATTTACCTGGTGTACCATTATTTTGATTTGTATTTATTTTTCGCGCGTAATGGTACATGTTTTTAAGTTTGGTCGCTGGATGGCGCGACCTTCTCTTTTGTATATGCTTTCGCGGGCGTAGGTCCGCTAGCCTCTCCCCTCATCCTTTGGTACAGCCTCTTAGCGAGTGTTTATCTTTTCTGGCTTCAGTTATGGGCATGGTTTATTTCGGCATTGACGTGTTTTCGTAGTTGCATTTCGTTAGTTTGTTTATAAGTAATTTCTTCGGTATTTGTGCTTTCGTTCGTGGGATAATGTAGTCCCAGTGTATCCTTCAGGTTTGCAACAGGTTTTTAGTTTATCTTTCTTGTGTTTTAACTTAGTAATTATGTAACGGTAGAATTCCCTTCCCCTCTTTCTGCGCTTGGTAGCTGGTAGTTTCTCTGATTGATTTGGTAGTGTATTTTTGGTAGAATCTTCGTAGAAACCATATGTTCTGTCTCCTTTTGCTTGGGTAGTAATATTTAAAGGGTTTTCTGTTTATTTGAGTTGCTGGGGGGGTTTCTTAGTAATAGCCTAAGTAGTCGGCGTCATCAAGCTATAATGATGGCGTCTGTTTCTTTCCCTTCTCCCCTGCGCCTGCTTGCAAACCTGATGTGTCGCGGTCTGGTAAGTCATTTTTAAATTCGTGTTTCTTCAATTATTTTGTTTATTTAGTTTTGTGCCATGCCCGTTTCTCCTGTCCATCGGGATTTTAAAAGGCATCCCGATGGCAGTAATGTTTCCCGCCTTTTACTAAATGTTGCACTTGTTCTTGTGGCAGCATTGGAAGCAGCTGTAGTTCCGCTGGCCACCAACAGAGAGTGCTGTTTCAGGCATTATTTTACAAAATTATTAATCATAATTAGGATAATTAATTGCTTTTAGGACATATTATAGTATTCATTAATTTATTTAAGCTCTGACATTATATCTGAAAGTGTGTTTTGCTCTCAAAACATTATGAAGCAAATTTTACTATTATGGTCTGCTGCTGGTGTTTCCTCCTTGTACTCAATAGAGCGCGCCGGCTTACAGTTTCTCTTCTCCCTGCTCTGTGTTTACCGACTTCTAAACTGGAAGGAAGACTCTCGCGGTAATCAACAATGGCCGCCTCCCAGGGAAATCGTTGCCGTTTTGGCTGGTGTTTTGGTTATTACTTTGTGCGAGTTTAACTGACTTATTGTTCTTGTATTTTATTCTCATGGTTTTGGGTTTGTGTTTGCATGTCTGTAGTGCGTTGTTGCAAGCTGGGTAGCACGTAAGTAATTCTGATTGTGGTATTATGTGTTAGGCGTCTGTTCCTTCGCCGCCATAATGGCGTTTCCTCATTTCCCGCCCCCCAGGTTTAGTATAGTAATTCAGTACCCCTGCTAGTAGTGTTGCGATTTGGTGTAGGCAGTTGTAGTTTCATTATTATTTGCTCCCTGTATCTATCTTAGGCTCAGTTTCCTTTAGCTTCATTTCCTATCCTTTTTGGCTTAGGCGTTTTCGCGCCAAGCATAGCTTGTGTCCCGCCATTTTTGTAGCCTTGCCTTTGGCTTACGTACAAACCCAAACTGTGTTTACTCCTTTTGAATGGTTTAAGGTTATAATTATTATTTAATATAATATATTTAATATTATTTGTGTATTTCGTAATTACACAGCCTGGCAACTGCTCCCTTAATTGGCCATTGGTGGTTTCCGTAGTTTGAACGTGGAGAGGTTCAAACTGTTTTGATGTAGGTTTATCTCCCTTCAGAACTAATTTTAAATTACATTTCGGTCCCAGTGCCTGTATAGATGTTTTTTAAAATGAATTAAGATTATCATTTTCGCCTGGGAACCGTCCTATTTATTTTAGTGATTTGGAAAATGCCAGTTTTGTCAATTATAAATATCAACGCATATAACTCACACCTTCTCAATGGCTTAATGAAATGAAAACATGAAATTGACCAAGTCAAGCTGTATTTTTATCTTTTAATAATTTATCCAAATGTATTGTTTAAAAGATTAGGCTATGTAAATAGGGTTTTATTTTCAGGGTAAGAGATTTTATGTTTGTGAAACATTAGAAATTAATTAACTAATTTCTGTATTACCTTAACTTTAAATATTATTGATTATTAGAAGAAACCAAGGATTTTTTCTGTGTTCCGCCTGGGTTTTCACCATGACCTTTGGGATGGGCTCGTTTTTGTTGTAGGTTAGTTTTCCTGGGGTGGTTTACCTATTTTTTCCTTCCACTGATCCCTTAGGGCGGGTACATATTGAATTTGACTGTTGGCTGACATTGCAGACGAGGATCTTCAAGATGATATTTTTCAGCTGAAAGACTGCGTCAGCTCAACCAGCACAGGAGGTAGTTATTTGGGTAACCCATTTCTTGATGGTGTGTGACTTATAGTTGTTTGTGAGTAAGTCCCCATCTCCATTTCAGAGCCGAGACATTGAGAGTAGCATGTGCATCACCATTTCAACCAGAAGAACAGGAGTTTACACTGAAACATTCCAATATCAAGCGGCAGAAAAAAATATTCAAACAGGAAGGTCCCCGTAGGGTCATACACAGTTACAGGTTCAAAAATAGAGCATTTTACAAGGACAGTTACTTTAAAATTGAAATTTAACTTTAACTTTCTGCAGTACTAAATGTTTACTTAAAGGAGAAATTAAATTAAAGGTCTTCCCTCAATCTATAAAACTGAAGAATACATGAAGTTTTTGACTCTGCATTAATTACAAAATTAGCTTTATCTCAAATGGCTTAACCAATTATAATTTTCTGAAGTTTTAAAGTCCCAGACAAACTCTTACTACATTTATCTTCATCTCACACTCGATTGGTCAGATTAGTTTACTGTCCCGATAGTGTCAAAATAAATAATGAAATAGATGCAGTAAGTCCTGAATTTATGAATTATAATGGAATTTGAGTGCAGCGTCGTGTATTTAGGCTCAGTAATTGTTTGTCATTGTTGTCTCTATGATAGAATTGTGTTCTCCTTTCTTGGTGTGGTTTTCAGTTCCGTTAGCCTGGGGAAAAGGTGAGGAGCTCAGCAGGGTATGCTGTTGCTGGCCTCTGAAAAGTACTGGCTAAGTGTGGCGTTTGCTGGTGCATCCAAGTTGGATGTACTATGGGTAGGTGTAGCCAAAGGGAAGGGTTCATTTCTTTTCAGTGGGAGCGACTTGAGCAGATTGTACTACAGCCACCGGATGACTGCGTTCCAGTGTGTATGTGAATTGAGGTTATATTGATAGGGGCAATCCGGAGTAAATGTGATGGGCCAATAGCATTGGATGGGTCTTTAAGGAAAAGTACAATGCATTTTATTAATTGTGAGGTAGTAATTCAGGCATGTTTAAGTTTTATGAATCTTGTCAGATTTTCTCTTCAAGTTTCTAGCTAGCTCACCTAGCAGTAGTATATAGAATTCATATAGTAAAGAATAAGTCCAGCAATTTGTTGTAGCTCGTCAGTTTTTGATCCACTGAACTGCTTGGGGTAATAGATTTGAGCCAACTGTAATTTATGTGTTTTGATGTTTAATTTTATATCTGTTTTGCAGCCACCTTGAAGTCTGTGGTCCCACATGAAATCATGTCTAATTTTAGTAGTAAGATAATGAATTTTTTTTAACTTCAATGAAGATAAATGTAGTAAGAGTTTGTCTGGGACTTTAAAACTTCAGAAAATTATAATTGGTTAAGCCATTTGAGATAAAGCTAATTTTGTAATTAATGCAGAGTCAAAAACTTCATGTATTCTTCAGTTTTATAGATTGAGGGAAGACCTTTAATTTAATTTCTCCTTTAAGTAAACATTTAGTACTGCAGAAAGTTAAAGTTAAATTTCAATTTTAAAGTAACTGTCCTTGTAAAATGCTCTATTTTTGAACCTGTAACTGTGTATGACCCTACGGGGACCTTCCTGTTTGAATATTTTTTTCTGCCGCTTGATATTGGAATGTTTCAGTGTAAACTCCTGTTCTTCTGGTTGAAATGGTGATGCACATGCTACTCTCAATGTCTCGGCTCTGAAATGGAGATGGGGACTTACTCACAAACAACTATAAGTCACACACCATCAAGAAATGGGTTACCCAAATAACTACCTCCTGTGCTGGTTGAGCTGACGCAGTCTTTCAGCTGAAAAATATCATCTTGAAGATCCTCGTCTGCAATGTCAGCCAACAGTCAAATTTCACCATGAGTCGCTGCAGACTGGTTTAGTGAGGATGGTCACCAGTGAATGTGAGTGTGCAACCAATATGGTAGGCGGGACCGGACGCGATGCCTACCAAATCAAGGTATGACACCGCCTATTATTACTGTGACCCTCCCCTCCTCTTCTAAGTAATTGTGACTACGCAGTCAATATTCAGTCTCCTGGCTAGAGACAGTAAGTTGGCTGGTTTTGGATTTTAAGGGATTAGTCCAATCCCAGCATTGCCCTGCCTGTCCAGTTGTAGCTGGTATTAGCTGTCATGTGAAACAAGTAATGGAGAAGTGTCAAGAAATATTTCAGAGCATCTAATTGAACAATGTCTTCGATTTCTGAACTCGTGTGCAATGTGCTATCCCATTTTCTTTCCAGACTGTTCTTTTATTTGTAATCTGCATTAATTTTTTTTTATTTCACCAGGATCAATGTGTATTTTGGTTAAAGTCTCTTCTTCCCTCATTCTATTTAAGTGTTGCTTCAAATTTAAAACCCTTGGTTTTTAGTTTAGGGGGTGGTGATTGTACCATTATTTTGATTTGTATTTATTTTTCGCGCGTAATGGTACATGTTTTTAAGTTTGGTCGCTGGATGGCGCGACCTTCTCTTTTGTATATGCTTTCGCGGGCGTAGGTCCGCTAGCCTCTCCCCTCATCCTTTGGTACAGCCTCTTAGCGAGTGTTTATCTTTTCTGGCTTCAGTTATGGGCATGGTTTATTTCGGCATTGACGTGTTTTCGTAGTTGCATTTCGTTAGTTTGTTTATAAGTAATTTCTTCGGTATTTGTGCTTTCGTTCGTGGGATAATGTAGTCCCAGTGTATCCTTCAGGTTTGCAACAGGTTTTTAGTTTATCTTTCTTGTGTTTTAACTTAGTAATTATGTAACGGTAGAATTCCCTTCCCCTCTTTCTGCGCTTGGTAGCTGGTAGTTTCTCTGATTGATTTGGTAGTGTATTTTTGGTAGAATCTTCGTAGAAACCATATGTTCTGTCTCCTTTTGCTTGGGTAGTAATATTTAAAGGGTTTTCTGTTTATTTGAGTTGCTGGGGGGGTTTCTTAGTAATAGCCTAAGTAGTCGGCGTCATCAAGCTATAATGATGGCGTCTGTTTCTTTCCCTTCTCCCCTGCGCCTGCTTGCAAACCTGATGTGTCGCGGTCTGGTAAGTCATTTTTAAATTCGTGTTTCTTCAATTATTTTGTTTATTTAGTTTTGTGCCATGCCCGTTTCTCCTGTCCATCGGGATTTTAAAAGGCATCCCGATGGCAGTAATGTTTCCCGCCTTTTACTAAATTTTGCCCCTTGTTAAAGATTGTTTGTAGGCCTACATTATATTTTCCCCGGTTTGTTTCGATTCTGGCCTTTATGAAATAAAGCCATCGTCCCTTGTGTCATTTTACTGAGTAAACCCCTCCCTTGTTCTATTGTAAAGTCCCCTTCTTCCGAGTGTTGGTAATAGTGAAATTGATTATTATGTTTGGTTACTTTTTCATTTTGTAATTTCGATGTTTTCAGTATAATTACATTACAGTAAATTCCAATTTGTCAGTTTGAATGTCTCAAGTAATGATGAAAACACTCTATCAAATTATTTGCCCAAAGAGTGAATGTAAACAGTGCTGTAAATTACGATTGTTTTTTTTTATTTCAGGCTATACTAATTTTGTAATTTCCTTTGTCTTGTAAACATCTGGTTCCAAATTATATATTATCTGTTATTGTTTTTGAATCAGGAACTTTTACATTCTGTTTTGTACCCCCTCCGGGATGTCCTACTATACCTATGGGTGGGCCCGTTTTCAGGGAATAGGCTAACTTCCCTGGGGTTGGTTTCCCAAGCTTCCTTCCACACATTTCATCCCTTAGGGCGGGGTTGCACTGGGTACGTAAGGATTCTGCAATATCTTCCGCGTTTACAGTGTTACCATAGCGTGACACGAATAAGGCTTTACCTCTAGTTGGTTTGGCAACTACTGGTAGTGAGGAAGAATTCCTAACTCCTATTAGCGGGGCCTTCTTAACCCTAGGTTTTTTAGATACAACTGTGAAGCCGTCATTGGTGTCACCTCTATCGGATTCCGGGGCACTGAGTGCAGTGGGCACTGCGAGATTAGAATTAATGGCACTAGACACACTGGCACTGGAACTGGCACTTGTAGTGGCCCGATTGGGCACTGGCAGTTTGACACTGCGGCTTGAGGAAGCTGAAACACCACCTGAACCATTACTGGTATAGGTAGGATTTCCACTGTTGGCAGAGGTAGTTTCTCTATTGATGGCAGCCACCACTTCAGAGTATTTAGCCGGTTGGATGATATTTGCAACTTTCTTGCTAGGCTGCTGGGGAATATTGGTACCACTTGAACTAGCTCCTTGTTGGACTCGTGAGACGTTTAGGAGATCTCGGAGGCCATAGATCTCTTTCCGTAGATTTTTGTTTTCCTCTCTTAGGTCAGAGACCTCGGAGAGGATTTTTGTCAGCAGTTCAGTAATAGCTGACACTGCTACTGATGAAGATTTATTAGCCTCAATAATGGCTTCAAGTTTGCTATCCAAGGTGTTACACCTCCCTGGGTGAATATGAGCTGCAGATATACTCTCATCAGGAACTGAATTAGATCTAGATCTAACAGGAGTATCATCATTCCTGAGGGCTTTCCTTAATTGAGTGCACTTATCACAAACGTAGGTGCTCTCACCATCCTTGTGGTAGAGGGTAGCCTCTATATCAGTTATATTTAGACAAACTAAATGAAAGCGGGCCTTACAGTTCCCACTACAGTATAAATGTTTTTGCCTTCCTTGAAATCCCTTGTTACACAAAGGGCATAGGTCGGCACTAGGCGCCATTGAAAAATCGAAGCACTGTCAATGAAATAGTAAGTAGGTCACCACTATAGCAGAGAGAACACACAACACGTCCACTCACGGTGGAGTCTCATACTATACTATACTATAATAATAATAATAATAATAATAATAATAATAATAATAAATAAACCTGTTAGTCAGCAGTGACAGTTTCATCTTCTACTGTACTAACAATGTAATGAGAAAAAACTAGAGAACCGAGAACAATTTCTCCTACTGGAGTTTTATTTTCACGCACGTTAAACTTTAATTATTTTCCCCTCTGTTTTTATACTGCGAAGAGGATAACACCATAAGATTACCTGAGACAGTAAAATTAGATTCAAGGTTTTAACGTACCGGAAACCAGGAGCAAGCACACTACGCAAAATTAGTTTTACGTAACAAAGGGTAATAGAAAAGTATTAACTTACAATTTATTATACTGTATTAATACCGGTATATGTATTTCTAATTCTTTGCGAATCGATCGAATAGATTACCTAAATAGAGATAAACGCTACACTTCTGCCAAACCAAGGGAAATACTACAAACCCGAAACAGGGTAGCTGGTGGCGTTTGAAGAAAGTCTTAAATATAATCGTTGTACAGGGTTATTAAAAAAATTAACTTCCATTAACTTCCATTAATTTTTTTAAGAAAATGTAAATGAAGTAAAAGAATTTGTTTTGCAATACTCTGAAATTATAATTTATTTTTCCATATAGTTTCCAGATACACTGAGACACTTTTCACAGAGAATGACACGCTTTGAAATTCCGCAGTAGTAGGCTTAGGTCGCCTGCAACTGAAGCCAACCTACGACGCTGATTACTGATACATGAAGATGGAGCAAGACAATGCTATCCAATTCTCATAAATGGACGAATCGAAGTCTATTATGAAGAACGAAATGGTCATCAATGCAGATCTGATTCGGATGGTTGACGAAAGGATTAGAGAAAATTGCAGATTCACCATCTCGGAGATTTCTGATCATCTTCCACGAATTTGTCGTACCCTTCTGTACAAAATGGTCACCGAAGATTTGGGCTACTGAAGATTTTGTACCAGATGGGTGCCTAAACTCCTTGAAAACCGATGTCGTAGGTTGGCTTTAGTCGCAGGCGGACGAATTCTACGAATTAGTGTATCCAGTTTCAAAGTATTGTAAAACAAATTCTGTGACTTCATTCACTTTTTTAAAAAATAAACGCAATTTATTTTATGTATAATCATCGTAATTCTATCAAAGTTACTCGCGATTTTTCCTCCAATTAATCAATGTCTAAAAAAAGTTCACTCCTGTACTGAAGGCTGAAAGGAGGTACCACACTGGAGGCACACCATATTCAAAGTCGCTAAAACGCTTTGCCTCGTCAGCAGTGAAAGATGTGCTGACCTGATGACCGCCAAAAGCAAAGTATGAGATAAAGAAGATCAAAGGTGAATACTGATATGTTTTACACTCTTATTATGTGACCTCGCAGTCATGCAAAATTCAAATTATTGTCCCATTAAATGAATATTTCATATCACCTTTCGCCCAAGAAACGATATCCTTTTCACATAATATAGGCTAAATGAAATGTCTACCAAACTATATTTAGAGGTAATGGAAGGTACATTCAAGTTTATTGAGGTCACTAGATCCCAGTGTGCATTAATTCACTTCCCTCAATGACCTCTCTGCTGTCTACATTCTTGGCCGATGAATGCACTTGAGGATAAAACCTCCTTTTGCATATATATATAGCCTATATATTTCATTAGGAGTGGAGCAGCAGATGTACACTCTGCACATAATTCTGATTCATGAAAAGATAAAGATGTAATCACATATATTATTATTATTATTATTTTACTTTACACTGTACAAATAGAATACTGGGTCAGTACGTAACATTAATGTATCAATCTATTTTTGTTCTCCGCATGTATAGCCTGCGTATATTGTTATCGAGTTGCTAGCCCAATGGGTGATTGAAAGAGCTCCGACGTTTCAGAGGAACTGAATCCCTGAAGATGGAGGAAGCGCCTTCCTCTGAAACGTCGGAGTTCTTTCAATCACTCAACAGGCCAGCAACACGAGGACTATACTCAAACCAAACGCCAGGAAAGGCTCGAGTCATTCATCATGTATATCTTATTGTTAATTTTAATTAGTAGGCTATTTTGGCTAAAATGTTGAATTCAAATTCTGTATTACGTTTCAATAGCTCGACTGTTAAAGAAATCTCGAATGGAGTGATTTAGCGATTTTTTCCTACCCGTTAAACTGTCTTCGTGCATAGGCCTATGTCGAAAACTCCGATCATTGTTCTACTTTAAGCTAATGTTTCCCAAAAACAATACAAATGAGAGCTGAATGCAATATTTGATATGCTGATGAAGATAAGTTTAAAGACTACACTAGTTATAAAGCAAAATAATCACTCAATAAAAATAACTTCTCTGTAAAGTCCATCAATTAATAATTGAGAGGTAGATTTCAATGATATATTTCAAAAAAGTATGAACTTGAATATTCACTCAAACTAAATCGTTTTTAACATTTAAAATTACATTTTGATGTGAGTTCCATTCTATTTACTAATAAACTTAAAAAGAAATATAATCACTGGTAATGAAAATAAGGATTCTAGGAAGAACTGAGCAAAGAGAAACGTAATCTATTTGTAAGGGATTTCCAGACCTTAGACAATCCCCTCAAATCCGATTATGGGGTGTTTCTCATGGGGTGTTTCTAGCTACCAAGCTGCAGTAATAACTAATTTATATCAAACCAAGAGGCAGAAGTAAATATGAAAAACGTTTTAGAATAACTTTCATAATTTTCATTACAAAAAAAAATCATTGAAACTATACCCATGAAAGGACATCCGTCCACAACTTCTCTGAACTTATGTTCGAGATAATACCACAACCTTCACAACAAAAATCTTGCATTCTGTTCATTAATAGTTTTTTTCCCCCCTTCAGGAAACTAGACTGTTATACGCTAAGATCCAAAAGGTTCTGGGAAGTTACGATAACAGACTACCCAAATCCACGCAACAATATAACCATGCCTTTGCAGATTAAAGAAGGCAGTAGACAACATTAAAGCAAAATAATATAAAATATATAATTGTGTTTTATGATTAAGGTAATGGTTAATTAGATAATTAGGTTAATGGTCGCATAACGGCAACAGCGCACAGCCAGGTCGTTCTTTTGTTAGCAATGTCCTAGTATGAAAATACACCGAGTGATGAATACACTTGTCTAGAAGTTGCCATGTATGGAGTATGTGGTCCACTTACGAATTTTGTTAATTAATTTGCCAACTTTATTGAAAAGCCGAAAAGGAAATATTTATTCCTTACATTTTCCTCTCGTGATGTGAAGAATTTAACAGTAAGAGTAAGTCAATCACGGTTAAAACTTATGGGCAATTTTTTTTCCTGAAAAAAGTACTATCTTGGGGCATACAAGGTATCTGAATTTGTTTGTTCCTATTGCTTGTTCCTATAGATAGAAGGAACAAGCTGTTAAAATTTGCACACTTATATTACTTCCACTCTATACATTAACCATGGAAATGGCATTGAAGCGAACATATTTTGATCAAAATTAAATTTCAAACGAGAGTTGAGTATCGACACCTTCCTAGTTTTGGGGAGAAACCCGTGATAAAATTCTAAGAAGAATACAGACAGTTGTAATGAGTTCTTTAAAAGTCTTGTTAGTGAGATTTAAAGCTTGGTGTTTCAATTTATTATTATTTATAACAGTGTATATAGGCCTTGCAGGTACAGCGATAACTGGTCACTAATACTTCAACATACGTACATTCACTGTGCACATAGAGAAGACATATAAATATAATATACCAACGTCACAGAGTGGATTTGAAGGTTTTAGCCTATTTCCCCCCCCCCCAGCTTAATAATTAGAACATTTTAACGTATTTTTCCGTTTCGTGCACCTTGCTTCCGAATATATGAATCTTATTGAACGTAAAAAGGGCTAAATCGGACTTAAAGGCCTAAAAGGGGCTAAAGAGGACTTTTTCTGAAAAACTAGGGGCTAAAGTGGACTTTTGTTGAAAAACTAGGGTCTAAAGAGGACTTTTACAGAAAAACACGACTTTTAAATAGATTTTCCAATTAATGCAAAGGAAAATACATATGTGAATGCGTGAATTAAAAAAAAGACATAATAAAAATAAATTTATACAACGTAGTCGTAGTCTTTGTAACTCGAAAATATGCCGCCTCGCCGTCGCAGGAAATGAAACTTGAGTCGTCTGTAATTCTTTGAAATCTGCAACTAATCCATTTGTCGTTTCAACTTTAAAATACAAATTTGCCGACCAACAACAAAGAAGTATATTAAAGGAACAAATTCAGCTACTTATTCTTGTAGATAGGAAGTGAATTGAGCGGTGTATTGAATAATTGTATCATTAAAGGGTAAATATCTCAATTTTTATGCTATTTTTCGAGTGCCGATATAAGAAATAGTTACTTGTTTATTTTGTAAAACTAGAATAACTGTATCAAAATTATAATACAATCTTCGATGTTAGTATTAGTGTTCATTATATGTTTCATGAAGTCGGCTAAAATAGTTTGCTTAAAAAGCTTAAAAAGGGCTTTTTTACGAAAATAAAAGGCTAAAATACCTTTTATAAAAGCCTTAAAATCCGGGCCTTAGTAATCACATTTTAACTCGACGTTTGAACAACAGTACTCAATGTGTACAAAAAAAATTAAAAGATATACAGAACTTAATTTGAACATTCCTCATATATTAAAGATAAAACCAGCTTCCGACATCCCACCATGGACTATTAGCACTCGTACGGTGAACTTGGGGCTAAATGACAGTATTAAAAATCAAGACAGGAATGTCAGTCTATCAACAACTATTTAATGCAATTTGTAACAAATATCAAAAGCATAATGCAATATACACTGATGGATCAACTTGCAACGGAAGAAATGGTTGAGCAGTGATATTATATCCTGATCACAACATGTTATATAGACTGCCTTATTTCTGCACTATAGTTTCAAACTTACTTTTTGCAACTAAAGAAGCTGTGTAATACATTCTGAAAGCAAGCTCCTCTGACCCATTCATCATTTTTTCTGACTCCGAAAATGTTCTACAAGCTACTCGTAATCTTCTTAAACCCATGCTCTTGTTAATATCCAAAATTCAGGAAAAGATTTAGTCTTAATGTGGATACCTTCACACAGTGGAATCCGTCGAGATGAATCTGCAGATCAGGCAGCGAAGGAAGCAACAAATCATCCTTTAAGTGACCAAACAATAGCTAGGCCTATCTCGCATACAGACTTTACCACATGTAGTCTACTAAACGGAAGCTGTGGCAGCAGTGGAGGATTAAGTGACACAGCAAATCAACAAGCAAACTCCATGAAATAACTCAACATCCCAATTAAAAATCTATCCAGGAAAAATCAAATCTTGATATCTCGGCTCAGAATAGGTCACTGTAGGAAGACTCATAGCTATCTCCTGAAAAGAGAAGAACCCCCAATCTGCAATCTTTGTAACAAGATGTTAACAGTCAACATATTATTCTGGAATGTCCAGAATACCACCGATGGCAACAGACGAACAGAATCCCAAATGATCTGCAGACGACATATAACCACCTTTATTATGCCTTCAAATATTACATTTTTTTGAAAGACTTCTCAGTGAAATCTAAAATATGTAAGTTAGTCATTTACCTACTGTAATTTTTTCTATCTAGTCTAAACCAATGTAACATAATTTCTGTTCACAATGCATGAGTCGCAATATGACCTCCTGGGTTAAAGCGACTATTAACAACTTAAACTTGAAAAAAATCAGAATATCCAGTATTTTATCACATTATCAATAAAATAAGTTAAACTGATATAACAAGGTACCAGAATGCTTTTTTCAATCAGTGATAATTGCAATTATGATAGGCCCATGCCGAAAAGAAGTTATTTTTGTAATTACCTCCGAGCTAAACTCCAGATCGATTCATTAAGCAGGGCTTACAGAAGAACAAATGTCTAAAATTTGATTCTTAACCTTAATTCATATTCGTATACACTGATATAATAATTGATAAATATGTCACCATTTTACAAAATCCATTGGCAATAATATTAATGGTATAATAGGCCTAAGATTCGCTGACATGTTTGTTTCAAATTTAAAGCAGCCATATAGATTATGAATGAATAAAAAGTCAATCTGAAATCTATCTGTCAGGAAATACATTACGGTAAGTATATTGCTGCACAGGAACAAATAAGAAAATTACTCACATTGAAATATAATGTAGATATCGCTAACATACTTATCGATAGAATAAACAATATTATATCAGTATTCAACGGCTAGTTGTGTTTTAAATATTTTATTTGCATTTACATACATTAACAATTTCTAGTGTCTTCCCTTTATAATTTCTTCCATTATTGATGACTACATTGCAAGGAGAAATCCCAAAAGAAAGTATGTGATTCACTCATATAACTTTCTGAACATGGGCAACACAACTTGCTCATTTCACATTCTAATATAGAACAAATGGCCGTATTGCAGGAAGTGTGCGTTTTCTTAGCCTCATGAAAGGTATACATAAGCCTATTTGTTCTGAATAAAGGACTGAGTTTTTTTTAAGGATGACTGACTTATAAATGTCCTTCAGATTTGTTAAACATAAACTGTTTCAAATAAAAGATTTAGCTCTTAGTATATATAGGCTACCTTGCGTAAAAGCTTTAAACGAATTTTCGAAAGTAGATTCCAAAATAAATTTCGTTCATTAAATTATTGCCATTGTTTATGTTCTATCCCCAGAAAAGTTGTAACGCAAATGTAAAATTTCATTTTATATGATTGTTCGTTGTCGAGCTAAGCTGTTCACAGACATAACACGAAGGCATTTTCCTGATAATTGTATTTTTTATTGAAGACATTTCAAACTGAAAATTCGAAAAGGATTTTCAGGATCAAACCCAATACAGCAAACAAAAGCAAAAAAATCCAGTTAGAACAAAATTAATACTGTACTTTAAATGAAACAATTCTCTTAAAAATTACAAAGCTCCATCATTTTCGTTAAATAATTCCTAATTAAATGTGCTTAAACTTTTGGATGTTGTTGCGAATAATTAAGTCTTAATAAAATGGTCATAAGTAGCCTATGGGATATTTCTATCAAACCAGTTAAGTCATGAAGACACATAGAGAAAACCTTGGAAACTTATTTTTCGTTCATACATCGAATTTATTTTTCGTTCTCATCCCAGGAATCTGAATAATGATATTCTGCCAGATAATTGTTTAAAACAAAGCAAACCAACTGTTATTTCCAGATTCAAGTCAGTTAATAGCACTTAGTCAATTTTTCCCACATAGAGAAATGCATTTTTTTAAAATAAGTTAGGGCCACCGCCGTCTCGAGGATTACACTGCCTGTTCATGCTTAATTTTAACATGGAGTTCAGAGTATTGTTAAATTGCCTAATTTCTCCAATATAGGCGACACAGTTCACACCCAGATAGCATGAAATTCCAGCATATTTCAGCTTCCGAATTTATACTTCAGAGGGCAAAGCAGCATACGGTAATGTAAAGGATATTGCAGCTGGGTGTGAAAGGTGCTGCCATCTGTAACGTCGACGCGTACGCAAAATTAGCCGTACAGGACAGGCAGTGTATACACGAGTAATACAGTCTAGAAGGCAGTGGTTAGGGCCTATGTACATGTTGCCAAGATATTACTAAATTCTTGTACGCCATCAAAGAATTTTGTTGCTAAGAGACCGCTCTTCATTTTCGGCGTGGATCAAAATTAGTAGTTTTTTACGCAAATTAAAATCGAATCTTCGAACACTACAACTTCCGAAATCACACTCCATAGCCTTAGTATTCAGGTATTTATAGCATGTGGTTTTTGTCCTGGTCTCTTGTATAACTTCGGCATGTGTGGGTTTGCAGATGTGCTGATATAAGTTTTTAAATAGTTTTATTAGAAACCTGGGAAGCGTATTTCTTGCGTGAAACCTCCAAATTAGAAGATAAAGCGTATAATTTTAGTAAATAATGTTGCTTCATTTAATATCCATTAGAAGATATGGTTAAGACCTCCTGAATTTTATAGCCTATAACGTTGATGTAATCTTATCACATTTTTTATGACGCTATAGCAGCGCGTCCTATGCTGTACTGTAGATACGTCTAAATCACAAGTTATTTGCTGTTAGTCTACAGCAGAGGTCCACAAAATATAACCCGCCGGTATGTGAAAGAGTTTGATCAGGTCCTTAGCGTAGAGAAAATGTTGGTACAAGCGAACAAAGATAACATTAACCTCATCAGGCAAAAGTGAACAAGATTGTTTTTAAATGCATAGCACTGTTTTGTCAATGGAACTGGCTTGTTTGTTGGTTTTATTCCTATTTAACGATGAAGAAGTACTGCAACTTAGGCCTATGATCGTCGCTGGTAAGCCGACTCACTTATTTGTAAACTGATACCATCCAGAAGGACAAGTTGAACAAAGGGAGCCTTGCTCGGTTTATAACATCCTTCTAAACAAACCTATTCAAAATCAGAATCTGAGCACAAAGTTTATCTGTGTTTGAAAATATGAGAATGTTTGGAGAATCCATGTTACTACATCTATTTCTTGGAGTATTGTAATTATAAATAAAATCGCTAAGAAGTTCACATAAAATTAACCTAAAATGGCCCTATGAAATAATGCGTGTTCACAGAATCGACTGCTCAGGGAAAGGAAATCGTTGGGTCACGTGGAGCAGGCAAGGGCTGAAACTTGATGGCGGTCTATGTGGTGGTCAGCAAATAATAATTAGCTTTAACGAAGTTAGATTAGATCATGTTTCTTTGGTAGTGACTCCTAAAAGAAACCTGCAATGCTTGGTTATTTCATTTTACCGGAAATCTTATTCTACGGATATATAAAATACTACCGTAATCTATAAAATACTACTGTAATCCCTAAAAGTCCTGCAAATACCTCCAAGGATACCGTTACGCAATCACATTTTGAGCACTGCATCCATGCACAGGCCTACTGGGCCAATTATATTATTCTTTTAAAATACTACCTTACTCCCTAAAAGTCCTGCAAATACCTTCAGAGGTACCGTCATCACATTTTGAGACGCACTGCTTCTATGCATAGGCCTACTGAACCAATTAACTTATATTCACTTCATGATTGTCATCCTCAGTTGCTTTTATTTCAGGGTCTGGTCTATGACAGCGTTTCAATAAACTAAAACAAACCTTGGAGGTAAAGTCTAACTTTGCGTCTTCACTAACTCATGGTAGGATGGTGAGGCGTATGGCCAATGTGCAAATTCCTTTCCAAATTGTTAGTCCTATCAAGTAGTTCTTCCATGGAACTGACGCTTCCCAAATTGAACCTGAGAAGATCCGTGGTCAACAACATTAACCACTGGAGACCATCATAAGTGCAGTACTAAGATAGAAACCATAATATAACTTAGACAATCCTTAGATAATACTTTAAAATACTTTTTAGACAGTCGAAGGTAAAAAAAAAAGCTCTTTTAATGATAGATTATATTAATTAAAAGGAGAAAATTATGCCACTGAGCGGTATAAAATTATAACATTCCAGGGTAACCAAATATGGTTTCAGTATCACCGATGATTCTTACTGGATTAAAAAGTATTTGCATATGAATATTAAAAGTACTCAGTTTGATAAGAATTGATAATGTTGAAATTCATTACGCCTTTTTAAATATTGAATTTCTCACGGTTCTTGCAAAACTAGTCACTTGGTGGCTGAAAAGAGTTGACCACTCCATCCCATGATATGTTGACAGCCATGCAGCAGAAAATCAATTCCCTCTGTCTGCGCAAGTGCATACTAGGTGGCAGGACGGCTGGAATTTTCCAATATTGCTGCACGGCACGCAATAAAATTAGTATTTCACAAATATTAACGGATAACTAAAAAATATAGTATGATACACATTGTAAAATGGCTTTTGCTTGCTCATAGGATTGCTACACACCCCCTTACGGGCTCGTTTCGCGAACATAGAAAATCTCGTTTTCGCTACTTGTTTCATAAATAACTATTATTACACCCTTGAATTATTGTATAAGTACCGTATATTTGCTGTTAAAGAATAGGCATATCTAAGTTTTAATCCCTTTTTGTAAAGAACTCCAATGAGAATTCTTATTTCTTAAAATTATTCAAGAACTTATTTTTTCATTATCTCTAACCCTAATATACCTTCGGGTGAAATAGGATTTAATCCAATTTTGGATATTCAATAAAAATAAAATATATTTTCTTATGGACGCTAGTAGTAGTGGCTCCGGTCATGGAAACCACCAATAACGGCCGTGGGTGTCGGCATGCTGACCACATGCCCCCAATCCTGCCGTCTAACTATTGTAGATGACGCAGCGATCGGGTGGTAGGCCTTATCCCATCTGGGATGTTAGCGCCACGAAGTTACTATAGTTAGTTATGGAGGCTAGTGTTCATGGAATGACAGTGATGAAATTCACTGTTTTACTAGAAATTCTTATAAGAGAGAAGAATAATTTCTTTAACAACAAATGTTCTTAATTGTTTATATTTATGTTATTTTTTATGCATAAGTAAGTTGATCATTTTAGAACTTATTTTTGAAGGACTCTATGCCATGACAAGATAAGTAAAAAACATTTGACACATAGTTCACGTCTTATATTAATGATACTACAGAAACCTCTACATGCATGCACAAATTTGGCTTTACGCAATTGGCTATACAATATATGAGTGTTCAAGGTAAGTGTCTATGGATTGATTTTATTTAGGCGCGCAACATAAATAAATAAATAAGCCCGTCACAATCCCTTATAGGGTAAGGGCCTCCTACCATGGTAGGGCTGGCTCTGTTTTACTCTCCCAAGATGAGCTATTTCCTTGGAGAGTTGGGTTTTTGCCTCCAGGTGGGTTAAGACCTATATATTAACAACACTTTCCTAGGACACTGTTTTCCTAATGAATTAAATGCTCTATCATTTGTTTCCAGTTCACTTTTTCTATAACCTATCCTGACCATCTCGTTTCTGCCTCCTCCCCGAACTCTTCTTCCTTTCCTAGATCACTGTTTTCCTAATGATTTAAATGTTTTATCACTTGTTTCCAGTACACTCTTTCTTTGGCCTGTCTTGTCCATCTCATTCCTAACTCCTCCCTGAATTCGTCCTCCCATCTGCGTCGAGGTCTGCCTCTGCTTCTATTACCCTTCCTCTGGTCCGAAACAGTTGTTGCATACGCCCATCTTTCTTGATTCATTCTGATGACGTGACCTCCCCAATTCCATTTGGTTTTTCTTACAACAATCGCTGCGTTTTCCAGTTCACTTCTTTTTCTTAACTCCTTATTTCTTATTCTGTCCCTTAGATTTATACCCAAAAGTTTTCTTTCCATCTTTCTCTGACAAATCTCTATCATATTAACTTGTTCCTTTTTTAATGCCCATGTCTACATAACCAAGTTAAATTGACTTTCCTTCATATTGCAGAGATATCATTATTTCCTCAGTTATCATTGATTTAAACTAAGGAAGTATATATTTCTGCGAATCAATACCCTGGAGAGATTTCTTAATACTTGATATGAGTACTTTAAGAAGAGTTCGTTTTAATACATTTCTGAACTGTTTATTCCAGTTAATCTCAACAACATCAATGTCACTCACCTGAAACTGAGTCACATATCACAGATTTATTGCTAGCATATTATTTGCTAATATTGAAAAATATGATAAAATATTACTCAATTATAAATATAATATAGGCTCTTTTACAGAGTTTCAAGAATTCTAAGAAGAGGTGAATAGCTATTTATGTATCAAGTATGCACAGCATGGCTTTAGCCTAAAACATAGGATGTAGATTTTGACAGCTTATTCCTTCGGTAGAACAATAAAAAACTTTCAACAAAAATATCTTCATCGTCCTAGTTTCTTCTGCTTAAGCTGTTAGTCTCTTTCCGATCTCCCTTTTGAATATATTAGGTAATTCTCCCCTCCGTGTCTAGGTCCTCAATAAGTTGCACGACTGCATAACTTGCATAACTTGCAATAACTGTGCTCTTCGAGCTACGAGTTCTGCTCTTCGAGCTACGAGTTCTGCTCATCCATGTCTACATGATTATTAGGTGTTAGGTCATATAGAAGTTGAATTTCATCACTAATGTGTCCTTCATTCTCTTTTCATTCATCTCGAAATTGCCTGAAAAATTTTCTCTGTAGGTCTACCTTGTTCTCGAATATTATGAGTGTTTTGTTCTGAAAAGTCGAAAACAGAATCTAGTTTCGCGTCTACAAAGCATCGCTCATAATATGATTGTTTTACATAACCCAAATTTCAGATCCGTATAGAGCCAGAGAGGTTATATGAGCTTTGGATGGAGCTGCCTTGGATGGAACGACGTAGGATAGCGCGAGAAAGGAGTGATCGGTAGAGAGGTGTAGAAGTCATCAGGAGGGAGACAACAGTTTGTCACAGACCAGCAGAGGAGAGAGCAGTATAGGATAGCGCTGAAGAGGTTCCAGGATATTAGGATAGCGCGGCAGAGAAGACAGCAAAGGAGACAGCAGAATCGGGAGAGGAGACAGCAGATTCGGCAGAGGACCCGGTATAGGGGACGGTCGATGAAACGGCAGGTGAGCCGGCAAAGGAGACAGTATAGGAGAAGGCCAAGGAGTCGGTAGAGAATTCGGCAGGGGATTCGGCATTGGGGACGGCCGAGTAGTCGGCTTAGGAGACGGCAGAGAAGGGGCGGAGGTGATTGCAGAGGAGAAAGACGCAGATGAGAGGAGTCAGCAGATTAGGATAGAGCAGAGGAGGAGATAGCAGGTCTTGATAGATCAGCGGAGTAGATAGCAGCTCATGGTAGAGCAGCGGAGGAGATAGCAGCTCATGGTAGAGCAGCGGAGGAGACAGCAGCTCATGGTAGAGCAGCGGAAGAGATAACAGCTCATGATAGAGAAGCGGAGGAAATAGCAGCTTATGGTAGAGCAGCGGAGGAGACAGCAGCTCATGATAGAGCAGCGGAAGAGATAACAGCTCATGATAGAGAAGTGGAGTAGATAGCAGCACATGATAAAGCAGCGGAGGAGGTAGCAGCGGAGGAGACAGCAGCTCATGATAGAGAAGCGGAGGAGATAGCAGCTCATGATAGAGCAGCGGAAGAGATAGCCGCTCATGATAGAGCAGCGGAGGAAGCAGCTCATGATGGAGCAGCGGAGGAGGTAGCAGCTTATGATAGAGCAGCGGAGGAGGTAGCAGCTCATGATAGACCAACGGAGGGGGTAGCAGCTCATGATAGAGCAGCGGAGGAGATAGCCGCTCATGGTAGAGCAGCGGAGCAGGTAGCAGCTCATGATAGAGCAGCGGAGGAGATAGCAGCTCATTCTACAGCAGCGGAGGAGATAGCAGCTCATGATAGAGCAGTGGAGGAGATAGCAGCTCATAACAGAGCAGCGGAGGAGATAGCAGCTCATGATAGAGCAGCGGAAGAGATAGCCGCTCATGATAGAGCAGCGGAGGAGGTAGCAGCTTATGATAGAGCAGCGGAGGAAGTAGCAGCTCATGATAGACCAACGGAGGAGGTAGCAGCTCATGATAGAGCAGGGGAAGAGGTAGCAGCTCATGATAGAGCAGCGGAAGAGATAGCCGCTCATGATAGAGCAGTGGAGGAGATAGCAGCTCATAACAGAGTAGCGGAGGAGATAGCAACTCATGATGGAGCAGCGGAGGAGATAGCAGCTGATGATAGAGCAGCGGAGGAGATAGCCGCTCATGATAGAGCAGCGGAGGAGGTAGCAGCTCATGATAGAGCAGCGGAAGAGATAGCCGCTCATGATAGAGCAGCGGAGGAGGAAGCAGCTCATGATGGAACATCGGAGGAGATAGCAGCTCATGATAGAGCAGTGGAGGAGATAGCAGCTCATAACAGAGTAGCGGAGGAGATAGCAACTCATGATAGAGCAGCGGAGGAGATAGCAGCTGATGATAGAGCAGCGGAGGAGATAGCAGCTGATGATAGAGCAGCGGAGGAGATAGCCGCTCATGATAGAGCAGCGGAGGAGGTAGCAGCTCATGATAGAGCAGCGGAAGAGATAGCCGCTCATGATAGAGCAGCGGAGGAAGCAGCTCATGATGGAGCAGCGGAGGAGGTAGCAGCTTATGATAGAGCAGCGGAGGAGGTAGCAGCTCATGATAGACCAACGGAGGGGGTAGCAGCTCATGATAGAGCAGCGGAGGAGATAGCCGCTCATGATGGAGCTGCGGAGGAGATAGCAGCTTATTCTACAGCAGCGGAGGAGATAGCAGCTCATAACAGAGTAGCGGAGGAGATAGCAACTCATGATAGAGCAGCGGAGGAGATAGCAGCTCATGATAGAGCAGCGGAGGAGATAGCAGCTCATGATAGAGCAACGGAGGAGGTAGCAGCTCATGATAGAGCAGCGGAAGAGATAGCCGCTCATGATAGAGCAGCGGAGGAGGTAGCAGCTTATGATAGAGCAGCGGAGGAAGTAGCAGATCATGATAGACCAACGGAGGAGGTAGCAGCTCATGATAGAGCAGGGGAAGAGGTAGCAGCTCATGATAGAGCAGCGGAGGAGATAGCCGGTCATTGTAGAGCAGCGGAGGAGGTAGCAGCTCATGATAGAGCTGCGGAGGAGATAGCAGCTTATTCTACAGCAGCGGAGGAGATAGCAGCTCATGATAGAGCAGTGGAGGAGATAGCAGCTCATATCTGAGTAGCGGAGGAGATAGCAACTCATGATAGAGCAGCGGAGGAGATAGCAGCTGATGATAGAGCAGCGGAGGAGATAGCCGTTCATGATAGAGCAGCGGAGGAGGAAGCAGCTCATGGTGGAACATCGGAGGAGATAGCCGCTCATGATAGAGCAGTGGAGGAGATAGCAACTCATAACAGAGTAGCGGAGGAGATAGCAACTCATGATAGAGCAGCGGAGGAGATAGCAGCTCATGATAGAGCAGCGGAGGAGATAGCAGCTCATGATAGAGCAGCGGAAGAGATAGCCGCTCATGTTAGAGCAGCGGAGGAGGTAGCAGCTCATGATAGAGCTGCGGAGGAGATAGCAGCTTATTCTACAGCAGCGGAGGAGATAGCAGCTCATGATAGAGCAGTGGAGGAGATAGCAGCTCATAACAGAGTAGCGGAGGAGATAGCAACTCATGATAGAGCAGCGGAGGAGATAGCAGCTGATGATAGAGCAGCGGAGGAGATAGCAGCTGATGATAGAGCAGCGGAGGAGATAGCCGCTCATGATAGAGCAGCGGAGGAGGTAGCAGCTCATGATAGAGCAGCGGAAGAGATAGCCGCTCATGATAGAGCAGCGGAGGAGGAAGCAGCTCATGATGGAACATCGGAGGAGATAGCCGCTCATGATAGAGCAGTGGAGGAGATAGCAGCTCATAACAGAGTAGCGGAGGAGATAGCAACTCAAGATGGAGCAGCGGAGGAGGTAGCAGCTCATAATAGAGCAGGGGAGGAGGTAGCAGCTCATGATAGAGCAGCGGAGGAGATAGCCGCTCATGGTAGTGCAGCGGAGGAGATAGCAGCTTATTCTACAGCAGCGGAGGAGATAGCAGCTCATAACAGAGCAGCGGAGGAGATAGCAACTCATGATAGAGCAGCGGAGGAGATAGCAACTCATGATAGAGCAGCGGAGGAGGTAGCAGCTCATGATAGAGCAGCGGAAGAGATAGCCGCTCATGATAGAGCAGCGGAGGAGGTAGCAGCTTATGATAGAGCAGCGGAGGAAGTAGCAGATCATGATAGACCAACGGAGGAGGTAGCAGCTCATGATAGAGCAGGGGAAGAGGTAGCAGCTCATGATAGAGCAGCGGAGGAGATAGCCGGTCATTGTAGAGCAGCGGAGGAGGTAGCAGCTCATGATAGAGCTGCGGAGGAGATAGCAGCTTATTCTACAGCAGCGGAGGAGATAGCAGCTCATGATAGAGCAGTGGAGGAGATAGCAGCTCATATCTGAGTAGCGGAGGAGATAGCAACTCATGATAGAGCAGCGGAGGAGATAGCAGCTGATGATAGAGCAGCGGAGGAGATAGCCGTTCATGATAGAGCAGCGGAGGAGGAAGCAGCTCATGGTGGAACATCGGAGGAGATAGCCGCTCATGATAGAGCAGTGGAGGAGATAGCAACTCATAACAGAGTAGCGGAGGAGATAGCAATTCATGATAGAGCAGCGGAGGAGATAGCAGCTCATGATAGAGCAGCGGAGGAGATAGCAGCTCATGATAGAGCAGCGGAAGAGATAGCCGCTCATGTTAGAGCAGCGGAGGAGGTAGCAGCTCATGATAGAGCTGCGGAGGAGATAGCAGCTTATTCTACAGCAGCGGAGGAGATAGCAGCTCATGATAGAGCAGTGGAGGAGATAGCAGCTCATAACAGAGTAGCGGAGGAGATAGCAACTCATGATAGAGCAGCGGAGGAGATAGCAGCTGATGATAGAGCAGCGGAGGAGATAGCAGCTGATGATAGAGCAGCGGAGGAGATAGCCGCTCATGATAGAGCAGCGGAGGAGGTAGCAGCTCATGATAGAGCAGCGGAAGAGATAGCCGCTCATGATAGAGCAGCGGAGGAGGAAGCAGCTCATGATGGAACATCGGAGGAGATAGCCGCTCATGATAGAGCAGTGGAGGAGATAGCAGCTCATAACAGAGTAGCGGAGGAGATAGCAACTCAAGATGGAGCAGCGGAGGAGGTAGCAGCTCATAATAGAGCAGGGGAGGAGGTAGCAGCTCATAATAGAGCAGCGGAGGAGATAGCCGCTCATGGTAGTGCAGCGGAGGAGATAGCAGCTTATTCTACAGCAGCGGAGGAGATAGCAGCTCATAACAGAGCAGCGGAGGAGATAGCAACTCATGATAGAGCAGCGGAGGAGATAGCAACTCATGATAGAGCAGCGGAGGAGATAGCAGCTCATGATAGAGCAGCGGAGGAGATAGCAGCTCATGATAGAGCAGCGGAGGAGATAGCCGCTCATGATAGAGCAGCGGAGGAGGTAGCAGCTCATGATGGAGCAGCGGAGGAAGCAGCTTATGATAGAGCAGCAGAAGAGGTAGCAACTCTTGATAGACCAACGGAGGAGGTAGCAGCTCATGACAGAACAGCGGAGGAGATAGCCGCTCATGGTAGAGCAGCGGAGGAGTTAGCAGCTCATTCTACAGCAGTGGAGGAGATAGCAGCTCATGATAGAGCAGTAGAGGAGATAGCAGCTCATAACAGAGCAGCGGAGGAGATAGCAGTTCATGATAGAGCAGCGGAGGAGATAGCAGCTCATGATAGAGCAGCGGAGGAGACAGCAGCTCATGATAGAGCAGCGGAGGAGATAGCAGCTCATGACAGAACAGCGGAGGAGATAGCTGCTCATGGTAGAGCAGCGGAGGTAGCAGCTCATGATAGAGCAGCGGAGGACTTAGCAGCTCATTCTACAGCAGCGGAGGAGATAGCAGCTCATGATAGAGCAGCGAAAGAGGTAGCAGCTCATTGTAGAGCAGCGGAGGAGATAGCAGCTCATTATACAGCAGCGGAGGAGATAGCAGCACATGATAGAGCATCGGATAAGATAGCAGCTCATAGTAGAGCAGCGGAAGAGATACCAGCACATGATAGAGCAGCGGAGGATATAGCAGCTCATGATAGAGCAGCGGAGGAGACAGCAGCTCATGACGAAACAGCGGAGGAGTTAGCAGCTCGTGATGGAGCAGCGGAGGAGGTAGCAGCTTATGATAGATCAGCGGAGGAGGTAGCAACTCATGATAGTGCAGCGGAGGAGATAGCAACTCATGATAAAGCAGCGGAGGAGATAGCAGCTCATGATAGAGCAGCGGAGGAGATAGCAGCTCATGAAGGATCGGTGGAGGAGGTAGCAGCTTTTGATACAGCAGCGGAGGAGGTAGCAGCTCATGGTAGAGCAACGGAGGAAGTAGCAGCTCATGATAGAGCAGCGGAGGAGATAGCAGGTCATGGTAGTGGAGCGGAGGAGGCAACAGCTCATAGTAGACCAGCGGAGGAGATAGCAGCTTATGATAGAGCAGCGAAGGAGGTAGCAGCTCATGGTAGAGCAGCGGAGGAGATAGCAGCTCATCTATAGCAGCGGATGAGATAGCAGCTCATCTATAGCAGCGGATGAGATAGCAGCTCATGATAGAGCATCGGGGGAGATAGCAGTTCATTCTACAGCAGCAGAGGAGATAGCAGCACATGAAAGAGCAGCGGAGGAGGTAGCAGCTCATGATAGAGCAGCGGAGTAGATAGCAGCTCATGTAGAGCAGCTAAATAGATAGCAGCTCATGGTATAGCAGCGGAGGAGATAGCAGCCCATGATAGAGCAGCGGAGGAGATAGCAGCTCATGATAGAGCAGCTGAGTAGATAGCTGCTCATGATAGAGCAGCGGAAGAGGTAGCAGCTCATGGTATAGCAGGGGTGGAGATAGCAGCCCATGATATAGCAGCTCATGATAGAGCAGCGGAGATAGCAACTCATGATAGAGCAGCGGAGGAGATAGCAGCTCATGATAGAGCAGCGGAGGAGATAGCAGCTCATGATAGAGCAGCGGAGGAGATAACAGCTCATGATAGAGCAGCGGAGGAGATAGCAGCTCATGATAGAGCAGCGGAGGAGATAGCAGCTCATGCTAGAGCAACGGAGGAGGTAGCAGCTCATGATAGAGCAGCGGAGGAGATAGCAGCTCATGAAGGAGCAGCGGAGGAGATAGCAGCTCATAGTAGAGCAGCGGAGTAGGTAGCTGCTCATGGTAGACCAGCGGAGGAGATAGCAGCTCACGATAGAGCAGCGGAGGAGATAGCAGCTCATGATAGAGCAGAATGGAGTTGCTATAAGAATTTAAGAAAAATAATATCGAGAAAAAATTTTCAGTTTCCAAATACGGTTCCAACAACAAAGGCTCTTAACCAAACAGTTTGCAAATGTTTGAAGAGTTTCTATCAAAATTGTACACCTTAAAATAAAGAAATAGGTTGATGAATTTGAAAGTTCTTTTATTTTAGTGTTATGAATTAGCTTCAATGTTAAACTGACTTCTGGTTGACACCTAAATTACGGCAAGAGTCAAAATTTTCAACCATAATATTGCTCTATATAAGTTAATTATTTAATTATTTTATTGTTTGGAAGATGCTCTACCTTTGAAATCCACTTCCAGAACAGAATCTTGGATCAAAACGTCGGATAGGATAACTCTGTGAAAGTATATAATACTGATAATCAATCCTAGGAATGTATGTAGGGTAATAAAAAAACCAATATCTATTTACATAGAAATCCTAGCCCTGCTGATCAGCGTTTACAGCAATGTTGTATCAATATTAAATCATTCTGTCAGTTTTGATTTCAATCTATATCCTACTTAGAATATTAATATTCATAGAATAATAAAATCAGGTAAACTGATGTAACAAAGTGCCAGTATGTTTTTGTTTAATCAGTTATTATTGCAATTATGTAATGCAGAATACAAAAAAAGTAAAATTGGCCGGTTTCGGGATATGAGCCATGGAACTCCAGAATGTGAGGCCAAGACGTTACCATCTCAGCCACCTGGGTCAGTTTAACGGTTTGGTTAGATAAGCGTATGTAAAGCAATAGTGTTATTTGTCATAGCTAACTATTTTAATTGCCAAAGCCTTATTAGATCATGCAGTAAAACAATTGACTGTGTTGTCATGATAACTGATTTGCATTTCATAAATTCTTTCGAACACGTATATTACCATAAAACAGGCCCTAAATTGAGCATTACTCTGAAAAAGGTCAACCGATTGTATCCAATATCAATAGACGTCTTTCCATGGACATTATAAATGTGTATACCAAGTTTCATACAAATCCGGTAAAGAGTAGCCTATTTTAGTTACCGCGTCTTTGAAATAGACACAAAATTGGGTTTTACTCCGGTACCGGTTTACCGATTTGGTCCAGTATCAGTAGACGTCTTCCCATGTACATTATAAATGGGTATACAAAGTTTCAAGAAATTCCAATAAAGCATATTTGAGTTATCGCGACTTCTTATATATTAACATAAAAGGCACTAAACTGGGCATTATTCCGGTACTGGCCAACCGATTTAATCGAATATCAATAGACGTCTTCCCATGGATATTATAAATGCGTATACGAAGTTTCATAAAAATCCGATAAAACGGAGTTATTGCGCCTTTAAAATATACTCTAAATTGGGTTTTACTCCGGTACCGGTCAACAGATTAGGTTAAAATGCAATAGGGTACTTCTCATGGACGTCATGAATGTGTATACCAAGTTTCATAGAAATCCGATACAGCGTATTTGAGTTATGGCGCCTTTCTAATATAATCTATTAAAATAGGCACTAAATTGGGCATTACTCCGGTACCGGTGAACCGATTTGGTTCAGTATCAATAGGGTTCTTCCCATGGACATTATAAATGTGTTTTCCAAGTTTCATGAAAAAGCGTATTTGAGTTATGGCGCGTACAGACACACGGACGGACGGACGGACAGACATTTTTCGTCCCCACACACAATCTCATAAGTACCATACTGGCACTTAATAATAACAGGTTTTTAATTTCCCAGGGACATAGTCCCAGTGCTTAGAATATGTAACTCTGTTACTATCAATGCTATAAATTCCATCACTTAAGTGTATTGACCTATCACGTGTAATCTATTCTCTTGTTTACCTTGTTGGGAACTGCAAGCCGTAGGCTATTTCATTGACCTAATGCAGCTCCCTAGCCTTTACTTACACCACGATGAAAGATGTTCAGGGATTATGAGATTAGCCTCTTACCTGAAAATAATAAATAAGTTTAATTAACTTTAATTTAAATGCACAGTAAATATAAAATAGGCTACAGGTCTAAAAAATGACGATGGAAGTATGCTTCTTTCGTTAATGCCATTGAATTCTTCGCCCTCTTGTAATATTTTCTTCTTAATAAATATGTCGAATTTCGTTCTTGCATTCCACGAAATTATTAAACAATAAATTTGACTAATATTTTGTCTGACATATACCTGCTTTTACCCCGGCTAGGTACTAGTCTAGTAGAGTGAAGGAGAAATTATCTAGTGGATTTAATTCTTTGAGAGGATTAAAATGACAATTTCATTTAAAACTTGTATGGATATTTATATATAAACACACAATTTAGACCAGGGGAAGTCAACTACGTCTTGTGATGACGTTTGTGGAGCAAGAGCATGCGGATCCCATGTGTGTGACGTCAGCAAGAGCGCACGGTAGTAGGGGTGTTTAGAGTACGCTAGATTTAGGTACTAGAGGACCTATTCACTTTAGCTCTGTGGGTAGAACAACTTCTGGTTGGAAATACGGAGCATTTTTCAAAGTTAATGCAAGATGCGATCCTGATAGTGTTCTCTCTGCAGAACATGTGTTAGTTCTGCAAAACATTCTTCTTCAGTTCGAATCGAGATTTCAGGATGTGGAAAACCTTTCTCCAATATTTAAACTTTTTGCTACCCCATATTTAGTTAATGTCAAAGACGTTCCTTGCCCGTATCAGTTGGAACTGCTAAACTTACAATGCGACGATCTGTTAAAGGACAAATACGAACGTAAAGTGGTCTTGGGTAACTTTTACAGAAATTTCTCTGAAACCAGATTCCCGAAACTTGCCGCACGAATATTATGTAATTTTGGATCGACATATGTGGCCGAACAATTTTTTTCACGAATGAAATGTGCAAAGCTCAAATCAAGAAGTACATTGTCAAATCACAACCTAAATGTAGTCTTCGATTAAATATTGCTCAAACATTACGTCCCAACATTGATAAACTTGTTAAAGAAAAAAGAGACAGGAAAGTCAGAAAATCGTTACTGTAATCTTGTATCATCTAAGGTGCAGACGAGCTTGTATGGTAATTAATTCAGTTAATTTTTTTAATTATTTTTATAGTAGTGAATTATGTTAATTCAAATGATAGTATTGTCTATTTTTGTCAAAGAACATAGATTTTGCGGAAAGGCAATTGTTCTCACAGAATAGAAAAATAGAATCATTTATAATATGTTAAACTACTGTGCTGTAATTAACCGATAAACTATCAAGAAAATCGATTGATGTTTCATTAACTCGGAAACACGTATTACGTAAGTTCTAACCCCCTAAATTCCCCCTGCCCGCAATACTAATACCCCTCTCTTCCCCTCTGTTCACTGATGCCTACATTTCACATACTCCTCGCAGAGGTACAACGCGAGCAGTGAGAGCAGAAAGCAGTGACGTCACAGAGCAACCTTCTGTCTTCCCCTGATTTAGACAATATCATTAGCGGCAATTACAAGGAAGTTGTGTGGTACAGCTTAAACCCAAAATCTGTTTCCCAAAATCTGTTCTTTGAACAGGTTGCAGTATTTTGGTTCCAATGTCCTTTTTTCGTTCCCTGAACCCGGGAAGGAAATTTTTAAACTTCGAAAAATCTCCAACCCGGCCGGGAATCGAACCCGGGTCGCCAGGGTGGGAGGTACTCACGCTCCCAACTCACCCACGGCGCGGCGGCCTGAATACATTCACTTACCGGTACCGAAATTTTAAATTCGTCAGATAAACGATTTTTACTTATTAAAATATTTTTTTGGGAAAAAAATGTTCACCTTTATAAATCTACCTCTCAAATAATGAGATTTAATTACTGGACACCCATATTAAAATTTCTATATTATAGAATAATTATTATAATTACTATTATTATTATTATTAGCCTATTATTATTATTATTATTATTATTATTATTATTATTATTACTATGATTATTACTAATATTATTATTATTATTATTATTATTATTATTATTATTATTATTATTATTATTATTATTATTATTATTATTATTCCCTTGACGCTTACTGTCGATCAGATGATTTGACATTTCGGTGATTAATTCCATTACATCTTTTCGGCACATTTTAGTTCAGGTTATGTGATCGTAATAAAACATGACTCCAAATAATTAATGATTAATAATGAGTTCAGGATTGCTCCTGGTACTCATTTCTGTTAGACGCTGAGTCGATCCCAGGGCCAAAATGCCACCAGAAGGATCAGGTCAACTGAAAAACTACAACGACCTCATCGGGGTTAATTATTTTTCACTTGAATACCGTTTTAAACACCATGCGTTATACGAGAAAGTTATATCACTGTAGTACATAATAGTTCTATGCCGTCAATCACTGTATCTTGAATCACTCTGTATAACGGTGATAATGACATCGAAATAAACATTACAAGCCATTGACATAGGAGCTTGATAAGGGGGTACTTATGTACAGGTTCAACACAGCATTGCCATATTATAAACCGTTCACTGATATTGGCTTAGGAACATTCTCAATTTGAATACCTTGCCGGGATTTCATGGGGATCATTTGGAAGACTACCAGAAGCACTTCAAATTTGATGATGGAACAGAATTGCTTCTCTCTTAAAATACTTAACGTTAACGAGTGGGAATAACATTGCTCATTTACATACTGACCTCGTTCCACTTTTAACATCGATCGGCTATGATCTGAAGAGCCATAAGATAAAGACATAGGCTTACATATCATACACCCACATGTCACCAATTGTACAACGTTCACGAGGGGATACTACGCTCTCTATATAACCAATTCAACTGAGATCTGGCGAGATCAAAATACACTTCCAACAGCTTCATGGTTTAAGGAGCAATGAACTCTCGTTTTTATATTATACTATTATTTAAATTTGTATCGAACAATTAAACGTAAGTGAAAATAAAAACAAAATAAAGTAAAAGGACTAAAATATCTCTGCTTGAAGTACCGGTACTTAAGTTTAAAGTAAAGTAATAAGACACGTTATTAGAATATGTGGTTTCCTTAATAAACTTCGTAAACTTTAATTTTCCTGATTCGATGTCTACTTTTTGTCTTGTGACAAAATATCAGTGGCGCAGCCAGGATTTTAATCTGGGGGTGCTAAAACTTACAAAATGGATGCTAATAAAACTTTAAAAAATCGTTTATTAGATGAGTGAAATTATTCTTTCAATTTTTTACAACTTATTCTCATTCAATGAAGGTATTATCCTACTGCAAACATCACTAACATTGTTATTGTTATTATTATTATTATTATTATTATTATTATTATTATTATTATTATTATTATTATTATCATCATCATCATCATCATCATCATCATCATCATCATTATCCTCATTTACATCACAATTTACCATCTTATCTATTGTTTATAAAAAGTTTATTATCCAACCATTTTGAACACATTTCATTCTAATTTGAAATACACAGTTATCGTACCAGTAGGCCTAATCAGAACTGAATCTGCTCACTGATAGTATTGGGTTCCGTGTGATTTTAAAGCGATCATGTGAAGCGCTGTAGCAAACTATATTTAGAAGTCAGCTGACCTGAAATGATTGCTATTAACAGAAGATCCTATATCATGCCATTATGAATCCTGCAGTGAACTTTGAGTAGCGGGATTTTGACTCGATTCGGCAAATGTAAAGCGACGCTGCAAATTAGGCATAATGCATTTGAAATCGATACCGAATTTCTGTTATAAACGGCGAAAACTAATTAGGCTATTACTCCAATCAACAATTTCAAACATTGTATGTGAAATATTTTAAACAATCTTGCATTATTATCACTAATTAAACTCAAGTGAAAATTAATTTACAGAAAAACCATTATAATATGGGAACTGGGGAGGGGGTTTAGTCCCTTTTAATCCCACCCCCCGCGGTTGCGACAATGCAAAATATGGTAAGGTTTGTATTATTAATTAAAATGTTCCTTTAACATAAATCCTTTCTTTATGTTGATAAGCACAAAATATGAAAACTAAAGAACACAAACAAATATCATCGTTCATTCATTTAGTATAACATATCAAGGAATAAATATTTATGATAAGTTACCCGATGGGTTTAAAGCTCTTTCTAACAATGCTTTTAAAAATAAAGTTAAAAAAATCCTGTTATTGTATCAACCTTTTTCTGTCCATGAATTTCTTGATATACAGATGGTAGACTTACCAATTTAGTTATGCTTAATTATGCTTTTTGAAGGAGAGATTTCCTCTTAATCCTAATATAAATATTTTATATCTCAGTGTTAACAAGTTGTATCATATATTGTATTAGACTTAAGTGACGAAACCATTAATTTTGTAACAAGATTCTTCTGGTGAATAAATTGAATTGAATTGAATTGAATTGAATTGAATTCCACAGAGACAAAATATCATACATTCATCTACGGTACTTTAGCATGGATGCCTTTTTTTCACAGTCAGACAGAAGTAAGTCTACGTAGTCTATCAGACTGAATAATGAATATTTATACTAAACACATTGCCCAATTCAATGAATTCCATTTCGTATTTATAGATACATTTTTTGAGAAATAAATTGCTAACTTTGGCTTTTTCTCATTAAAAAAATAGTAAAATTTCAATATTTCATTTTAATTTTAATGAAAATCACACTGTCTTTAGTAAAACGTAAAGGTCATAAGGCCCCAAGGGTTCCCGGAAGTTGAGACTCCCAGCTTTTTATACATTCGGCACATGGTGGTAGGTTGCCAGCCTTACGCACCGGTCGTCTTTAACCTCAGGAACGCTCCTGGTATTCATTTCTGTTATAGGCTGAGTCGACCCCAGGGTCAATAGTGCCACCAGAAGGATTAGGCCAATTGAAAAAACTCCAACGACCTCATCGCGGGTCGAACCAGAGACCTTCCGGTTTGTAGCGCAGCGCCTCAACCACCACGCTACGGCGTACTCACACGGAGTTTACTAAGGTTACTAATAATAGTGCAGTGATTGTATCGCTAATTTATCTTAGGATACAATTATTCTTTTTACAATCATTAGTGAAATTACAATTGTAATATTGAACAAAATTGTGAAAGGGCAGATTTTGTTATACATAAACAGTGGGGCGGCTAAATAACTTAAGCTCCCAGGTTTACTATATAAGAACATGAAAACTTCGCACAAATTTCGCACAGACGAAGAAGCAGGCACATGCTTTTCAATTCTATATAAATCTCCATTAATACAATAATCAGGACACGCATGGTGAGTTCAATTTACTAGGGAGCAAAACAAAAGACACAAGCTTTAATCCTAATTGATGAGCAGAACAACGTGTGTTACGAACTTCACCTCTACAGCAATTTAATTATTCAATGGATGGTTTCGTAAACTTGGCAACCGCGATCCGAATGTAATGGGAAATTTCACGGTGCATACGTCGTGCCTTTCCGTACACAGCCTTGAATATCCTAGTTCTCCTTCACAGAAAATCGACAGATAAACAAATTCCTATACAGTACTATATTATAAAATGTATGTTTCTTGTTTATTCAGCAATTAAAGGCATGTTTCTTAAGAGACCTATCTCTGTTTTTAAAAATCTGGTGTGAACATAACTTCCTATATACTCTAGTAGGCCTATACAGTAAAAGGCCATATTGCAGTAATGCGCATTCAGTTTTCTTAGCCTCATTCCAAGTCGCATAATTCGCGAGGAGAACCTAACACTCAAGCACATGCTAGAAACGAGGTGCTTACAAATATCCTTTACTTGGCGAATTTATTAAGAAAACGTTATCAAATAAAGGCTTTAGGTCTTGGTATAATATATTATAATACATCATTAATGCATTACATATACAGTGAGGTCCACGCAAGAGTTGGCCAATGACGCGGGTTTCTGCGTCGCGGCGGGCACAGCTCCAACTCCCGAGAGATCGGGTGAAATATCTATGGAAATAAAGCCGCGATCAGTGTAATAATGATTCAGGTTCTCATAGTTACAGTTGGAATTACAATGAAAATAACCACGTACATCATCACAACAGATGTTGGAAATGTGCTCCTCTTGCATCCACACAACACTGGCACCTTTTTAGGAAATTTTCTTTCGCACTCAATAAGTTCAGCTTCCGAGACAGAGTTAATTTCTCTTGTGATATTGCCTTTAAGTTGTTGTAACAGTATGTGACTATTTTTTATGGGGTACATGAAAAATAAAGTGTATAGGTCAATTCCCCACACATTACAACTTATAAAAACCAAATCGTTTTCTATAAAAATTAAATTCTCGTCATATGAAGTTATTGCAAAAATGAAAAGAAAGTCGTTACCATGCTTCGAGTCGCATTCCCGAAGGATGCACAACCCAAATAAAATATAATAACTCTCTTTACCCTAGAAAATACACCTTTCTCACTTCACATAAATAAAATATAAAATAATAGGCTGTGTTTTAAGGATAAAAGAGACGGCAATATTTTGTGTTGTATTTTAAAGAGTACGTAGGCGTATTCATTTGTTTCAGATTGATGCAAAGATTTATCGTTCACCAGACAAGACTCACTGATACTCAGGCTTTAAGTCATGTATGCTATGGCTAACATTACGTATTTTCATGAAGTAGATACAACTGAATTTTCACTCCCTGCAATACGACCTCTTATTCTATATCAGAATTTGAAGTGAGAAAGTTGCGTTGACTAAGCTTAGAGTAGAGAAAGTTACATGAGTGTAACGCATCAGTGTAACACAAAAGTGTGCGTTCGCCAGTTACTCCAAACTAGCTGGACGGATTACAATTTTTCCCCCCGTAACTTCATTATGGGTTATGAACTGGTGGCCCCATGTAATTTTTGTTTTTCGAAATAGATTTAGGAGCACTCTTAATCCTGAAATAATCTGTATTCATGAGATTGATTCTAACCAAGTCATATAGGCCTATTCTTTCAGAATGTTAGTAACAACGGCTGATGAATAAGAAGGCCATGGAATTAACTAATCTATATGAACAGACGTTGCAGTAATGTATTGGAAATTTTCGTCGTAGTTTGGAGTACGAATTGCATGTGGGATCAGTCAGGTGGAAGAAAATAAACAACCGAATTTCTTGCCGGGATTTTAAAACCCACACTAGAGTTGCGTGCCCTTGGACGTCTCTTTTAATAGTCGAGTAGGAACCAGGCTACAAATCACTTACTTAATCGAGGTACTTAGTGGTTTCTTCAATAGGGCCTATTGCAACAGAACAGGGTGAGTGATACAATATAACTAGTATAAGTTATAGCACTAACCATGCAAAGTCATTACATTGGGTGTAATTACAATTTATTTTCACAGTTTTCACGTACAAAATTAAATTCAAAGTAACGCTAACTTGTAACCTCAACTAAGCCTGGAACAGGCAATTATTTATGTCTCTAAATTTTTTACCAATTAAAGTTTCCAAATATATAACTATATGCATTAAAACACTGTTTAATCTTCGTTAAGTATTAAACAAGTTTTCAACAGTTTACCAAAATAAGACTGATTTTGACTTATAGTATCTAAAAAAGTGTGTAATTAAGTTACTTCAACCAAGGGACTATTCGGAACAAGGAATCATTTTAACTACTATGAAGAGGAAAAGGAGAAACTGTTCGTCGGCGATGGCTTCAAATTTGATTTTCAAAAAGCACTAAGTAATCATAATGAAAGCTGGGCGTGTTGCAAGATACTTTGTAAAGATTATGTTAAAATCAATGCATAGTGCGTTATGGTATAGAACTGTCTGAAAAAAAGTGAAGGAAAATTTTACATATTTTAGGATAACTTCTTGGCATGCAAATCGGATACCTCCTAGGCACGCAATTTGGAAAGTTTCTCCATTCTCCGCATGCAATTTCTAAACTCTGGTGTCTGGAATCTGAGCAATTCTCATCAAACTTTTCATTTCTTCTCTTCTCTCTCTCTCTCTCTCTCTCTCTCTCTCTCTCTCTCTCTCTCTCTCTCTCTCTCTCTCTCTCTCTCTCCCCCTCCTATAGCTACTATTAAAGTACTGTGTTCCAATAGTTCATTTTCGAATTTAGAGGTCCCTGAGCTCTAAAATGTCATTTTCAAAAATCTGAAAATTCGTAAGTGTTGTAGAAGGAATGTGTAACTTCAAAATAAAACATCGTACCAAAGCTAACTTTTCTGACTTATCTCTTAGAAAAGAGAAAAGCAATATTGAATATTGAAGTCAGTTAATTTTTAAAAATGTTAATTATTCTACTTACATGCCTAAATTGTCAATAGTTAAAAAGTAATCAGCTAATAATGTAATTTCTGTTGTTCTGTGAACTGAGACCTCGCCTAAAAAATAAATACAAAACAGCAATTTAACGGTAACGCAATTAGAAAACTTCACCTACTTAGGGTCAGAACTTTCATTACAGCCAGATTTTTTATTTATTTCCATAACTAATCTATCCGCAGTTGAGTGCATTATTATTAAACAACGAATTTTCAATACATCGATAAGGAAGTCATTATAACTGATCAAGCGAAGTGAAGACGTGTTTGAAGTTGACCGTTCGGCTCTTTTTTTATGTTACGACCAAACGGGTTGTTCGAATTTCTTCCAATTTGGAAGGATTTGTTATGTAAGGATTTTATTTTGTTATTCTATTTCAAAATACCGACCGTTTTAGTAGTTCCGTTCCATGTACTGTTTAACTTTTTCTACGAATCTAGCCAACGACTCATGCTATAAAATTTGAATACTACTTCCACTTTCAAGTGTAAAACTTTCCATAACTTTGTTCCAGTACATTTTTTACGCAACTAATAGTTTGCCGGCATTTCATCTGTTTCCCTGTCAGTTTGTTACGATGTCACGACAACGTGTTGTTCCAGTTTATTCCATTGTTATGAATAGGGACCGGATTTTTAGGTTTTTAAAAACACTGTTTTAGGTTTTCCAATAGGTGAAATAGTTTTTTTTTTTTTTTTTAGGTTTTTTTGTCCAAAATATCGTTTTCGGGTAGAATAATTGGTTTAATGAATTTGAACGTGCTACATATTTTTCAATACATAATACTTGTAAAGTTGAACTTAACAAAATTGATTTAAATTTGTGTAAACTTGCTTTAGGACAATATACGTAACACAATTGAAGAAAGAAATCATAAACAATTAAAAGAAGCAGTGAAAATAAGATTGCCTCACATTTCCTGGTTACAGTATATCACAGTATATCTTTCAAGATTCTCAACGTCATAAAATAACCGCAGAAGAAGAAGAAGAAGAAGAAGAAGAAATTCAGGTCATCGCCAATCCACTGCCGTAATAAACTCGATTTCATTTATTTCGGCATAATTAACACGTCTTCTTAAAACTCACGGTGTGACCACTCAGTATGAATAACAGGGAAGTACTAAAGGCAAACAAGCGCTTTAAAACAGAAATCTATATCCTTGTTCATACACTGCGACAATGGTTGTTCGTACTAATATTTTAAAAGGAATACGCCGATACTCTTTTCCTCTCTTGTTACTGTCCATCCTAGACGACAATGGGTTGAACGAAACGCTGGCGGTATTAATTTCTATCCGACAAAAATTATTGTCTCTCCGCAAAATGTCGATTTCTCAACTGACAAACAAAAAAGACAAAAAGTAGCCTTAATTAGATATTTTAGATGTTATATCCCGTTTAGGTATATTTAGGTTTTTATACCCCATTTAGGTAATTTTAGGTGACACAGAATTAATGTGGGTGAATCCTATGGACATGATTCGAAAAAGTGTATGAGGCTTTTTGTTTTGGAAGTAAGGAAGAAAATAGGTAAAAACCTAAGAATCCGGTCCCTAGTTATGAATGTTCCTTGAAGTCATTAGAAAAGACGTATGTGTAAGGGTTTTTATTTATTTTTTATTCCGTTTTAAGACGGTGGCTGTTTTAATTAACGAAGAAAAGATTTTAGATCTATTTTGGGCGAGAGGCCTAGGTCTACTGTTCACAGAACTACTAGTGTATATTACAATTCAGCTCAGTTGTGGTTACTTCAAAGTATAGCAGTAGATCTAATGTTGTCTGCTAGTTACAGCCTTGCTGTACTGAAAATGGACATAAACGAGAAGGAACAGGCATCAACTCCTCCTCAGAGTTTGCTTGAGACAGACATTGATCTATCTATACTGTGTTTTGGAGAAACTTACCCTTGCTTGGCGTGCGATGAGAGGTCACTGCTGTAAATTATACAGCTCCCGTGCCCCATGTCGGCCTATGTCCCCCTAGGGACTCGGCCTGGGCAATGCAATTAGAGCCACGGTGGCCAAACTGTGGCCACAACACTGCTAATACCTTTCTGTAATCTCATGACGGATTTCAACACCAGTGTATGTCATGTCATCGGTAACTGATTTAAACTAGGACAACAGGATTAGAAAGCAAATATGTCACACAAAATTGAAAACCTAAAAGTCTTGAAGGAGGTATTCAATCAAAGGAACGAACATAGAAATGATGAATGATGAATAGATTGTCCTTTTTTTGTAACAGCGAAATTTTACAAAATACGTTTATATATATAGGATATATGGTCCGCAGACATGATTTAAAAATATCATAAAGCAAGTGGAAAGTAAAGAAGTAAAATTTTTTCACATATTTCGTTATAATGACCTATAATTAATACCCCAAATATTAAGATTATAGGTCTTCTATTAAAAATGGGATGTAAAATTAGGGATCCGTAAAATTTTTTTAGACATTTTAGAGGTCCTCGGGTTCAAAAAGGTTGAGAAATGCTGACTTAGTACTTGCATAAAATAACAATATTAAGCACACTGAATCCACGATATATTGCGAAATTTATTCTATTGTGCGAAATGTCTAAATACCGTAAGCTCGAAATACGCCCATTCCATGCGTAAATCGAAACATGTGTAGGCCTACAAAAGTTTGATTGAAAATCATATTTTGTTTTAGTGTGATTTTTTCCTTCGTTTCTTGTAGCATGCTTCCATTTCAGCTATTTCTGTGGCTGCCAAGAAGTTATCGATACTTGTGATCGATTACAGCAAATAAGCTATTCCGTGATCACGATACACATCTCTTCTGCTATCTCTGTACTGCGTTTTGGATGCTTATCTTAGATTGGAGCAAAGAGTGTAGATTCAACAGATTTCGTATGTTATCCACAGTAGTTCGTACGTCTGTGCCTACAAATTACGCCATTCTAGTTTACATAAATGCTCACTTCACGATTTTTCTTTCACTTTGCGTATTTTGAAGCAATAAGCAGAGCTAGAATATGAATTCTATGAGTTTTAAGGAACATTGTAACTTCAAATATATACATTTTTCGTGGTTCTAAAAAGGAACACAGCTTGCAGTGCCGTAGCATCCCCATAAGGATAATTGCATAAACTATTTTATTTCACAAAATACCCACGAAATAGAAGGAAGTAAACCACGAATCAGCCATTTTATTTTACCAAAAAATACGGTCCCTAATGATGAATGATTATGTTGCAAAATCATTGTGATTTACCATTGAAAAAAGACGAATATTCCAACCCACAATAAACTGTTCAAGAAAGAAAACTGGATATTAACAAATTCCTATTATGGTGAATTATTACAAAACTGCAAATAACGAACTTGTTTAGTAGGTGCACTTTACTTGCGGTCGTTTGCTAGGAAAACAAAAAAACACACAAACAAACAAAACAAACAGCGAAGTCTAATTGTTGCAGAAAGTAGCTAGGAACTGCTAGGTTTTACGTCTTATTTTTATGGTAGAATTTTAATAAAGAAGATCCATAAACTTCGTCATGTTAAATTCATTAAAATCTGGATAAATTAGTTTATTTGGGTAGCCCAAGCTCTTTTCTAAGCAGAGTTTGTTTATGCGTTTTTGTAATAAAGTTAATGGAGTAAGAAAAGTTTTAGAAATGCTTCCCCATCCAATAATACCATACTGAGGACAATGACCGATGCGATAACTTTATGGATTCACATTCGGGAGTCACGTTTTCAAATCCCGTCGGCCTGTCAGTCTGAATGTGCTACTATGTGTGAGGAAGTTCTGTGTCGATTAGTCTTCTTCGTGTCTAGCCTCCCCTACAGGCATTGGTGTGTAAGCATTTCGAAAAGGAAGAAGAAGAAGATGAAGAGGAAGAAGGAAATGTTCTTTGCAAAAAAGCATCTGTCGGAACGGCTTGAAACTTCCTGAATACAGTGGATTCCACGTTAAGAAGACTCCTTCACGTATCATCGTTTTTTTCCTAAAAAATAATACAATAGCATTGTTCCCTAATCGGAAAATCTATACGGGTCATGAACAGGTTTTGGGGTAGTCTCTTTGCGGTCTGTTAATAGTGCAGCTATTTCTTTTCTTTGCGATTTCTGAATTTAAGTAAGAACTGTGGACAATACTAATCACTACATATATGGAAGTTATTCCCTACTGGTGTCGGGTCCTCTAGATATTAACAGTAATACCGATGAGTTTACTATAAAAATAAAACAGCTGATCTTGACGGAAAGTGTTAAGAACCGCATGCAGCGCGACCTTCGCCATATATCGATTATTATTTCACCATCGGCTATCTCTCTCACAGTTACACAAACAGCGATGTGTTATGTTTGTTTGACTGGTGTGAATTATTGATTATATGCTTAATTATTTTAGTTAGTTGTTTTTCGCACAGTTCAGTGTTTCACAAAAATTACAGAATTCTTACAGTCAACATTTTTTATACAGTATAACTTATACAGCAAAACAAAAAAAGAATTAATAGATTATGTATTGATTCGAAAAATAATATTAATATTACATAAAAAAACAAAGAAAAAATAATGAAAAGGAGCTATCTACAATACCATACATATAATAGGTTTAATATTTAATATATTGTTTAATTATGTATAGTATATAACATTAGTCATTAGCAGAAAACAAGAAAATTTTGAACTTCGGACATAGGAAGAAACTGCACGAGTATAATGATTAGTGTACAATATAGAACTCTGAAAAAAAAAAGATGGGATAATAATACTGAGATACCTCTTGTTATGCATTAGTCTAATATAAACTGTCATACAATTAAAATGCTGGTTTATTTAGTCGTGGGAATTTTTTAGAAATTGACATAAGTCATAGAAACAATTACTTAGTAAGAATCTTTTGAGGACATTTTTAAACGAGACAACGGAGGTTTGATATGTTAAGTCAAGAGGGAGAGACTTTTCAGCATAAGTAATGAGGAGATGACTCAAATAGTTGCGTCTTGTGCTTAATTAGAGGTATTTTATCTTTGTTCCTAATGCCATAATGAGTTTTAAAAATAAGCTTTTGTTGCTGAAGGCAAAAAGTGCACATTCAAGGATGATTAAGCAAAGTAAAGGAGAGATACTATTAGCTTTAAAAAGCGGTGTACATGAATCGAGTGGTTTCGCGTTGGATTATTCAAATTAATGTATACATTTTTAGAGAATAAAATTTATTCTCATTTAATGTTCTTTTGATTAAACTTCTGACCTGCACCAAGCCATGCAATAATACTGTATTTAACTTGGGAATAAACATAACTATAGCAACATGTTATGAGTGTTCTTCGATTGGAAGATGTTGACAGTTCTGAGAAAAGGTACGCAAATTCTGATAAATATTGAGATAGGTTATTACTTATTAGCCTAAGGTGAGTTAGCCAGTTCAAATGAGAATCAATAATTACTATGCCAAGAAATTTGAAATGTTGTATTTCTTGAATGGAACGATTGTTGAAGGAAAATGTGTTCATAATAAAATCATCTTTCTTGTGCCTGGACTTAAAAAATTATGAATTTTGTTTTCGTGGTGTTAATACGTAATTAATTCCGTGCACACCAGTTATAAAATTCTGTCATTACATTCGAAGTTGATAGTTGTAATGATTCTAGAGTTTCACTTCCTAGAATCAAGGTGCAGTCATCTAAAATAGGATGGGCTTCGGTCAAATGATGTGATAAATCGTTGTTATATAAGTTGAATAGCAAGGAACCAACGAATGAGCCTTATTATTTTTTAGGTTCTGATAAATGTTCAGTTCTTGCTTTATTAATCTGAATTACTTGAGACCCATTTTGTAAGTATTCGCTTAATAATTACAATGATATAACTCCAGGTCCGGATTCTCACAAAATAAATTCACGAGCAACGAAATTACGAGTGAATTTGTTGATAAAATCAGGATTTCTCGCTATATTACCTATGATAGAGCATTAATAGACCGCCTGCGTGGTCTCGTGGTTAGCTTCGCTGGCTACGGATCCCCGGTACTTTCTCGGATTTTTCTGGGATTGGAAGGTCTGGAACGGAGTGCACTCAGCCTCATGATAGAAACCTACGAGCTACTTGATGGAGAAGTAGCGGCTCTGGTCACGGAAACCACCATTAACGGCCGTGGGTGTCGGCATGCTGACCACGTGCCCCAATCCAGCCATCTGCCTATGATAGATGGTGCAGAGTCGGGTGGTAGGCCTAGTCCCTTAAATGATGTAGCGCTATGGAGTTCATTTTTAGTTTTAGAACATTAATAAGGTATATTTAACATGAATTATCTTCACATGCTTTATTCCATTGAAACTGTTTAATATTCACTAAACGATTTTTGAAAATTGGCATATTTGTTTTAGTAAAATTGCTCATCTGTGAGAATATGCACTCAAATGACGACAGGACAAATGTTTATATTTTAGCCCTGAAGCGTTGCTATAGTACGATCCACTGTGATTAACTCATTATACAAAAATGAAGGCATAATCACAATATGAGAAACTGTAGGCTACTGATAAATTATCATCTGTTTCAAAATGTAAGATGAACGTCCAGTCAGTGGCGTGCTTACCCTTAGTACATTTTACATTATTGTATTTAATTTTGAACCCACAGAACAATTAATTCCTTGATTCAGGATGTTTGTCTAAGCCCACTATGCAATCCCTCTGTTTATACCCCGTGGCGCTATATCCCTGAAGGAACTAGGCAAATAATCCATCGTTCAGAATCTTACTTCGATATTAATACTAGTACAGGACTTTGAACCCTGAACGTTTTGGCGTACACCTTTCGTAAGCCATGACAGATGATTATCTTCAAGGGAAAGGAATAAATTGTTGGCAAGTCGTACTGGATACCCAAAAACACCGAAACCTTAGGATTTTTCTGGAAGTGTTTACAAAATACCCCATAGGCTATCTGATTTTTATACCTAATATATGGCCCGAGTTTTAAAGCAACATATTTATAAGGGAATATTTCAAGAACAAAGATAAGCTGCTTGTAGAGTAGCGCTTATAAAGTATACGTCACGGTTTTTATTATTACCATAGAAACGGAATTTAAAACATCTGTAACTTCCTAAAAGTAAGGTATTTAAATATTTTAAATGATAAATACCGTAATATTAATATAACCAATTTAATAATAACTATTTCACAATCTAGTACTTCCTGAATGTCACAGATTTAGTTGTTCGAGGATATTTTCGATTTGTTTCAATACAATTTTAAATTTAAAAGATTTACTGGTTTCCATAGATACATATGTTTTTATGTTGCAGATTCACGACCGAAGACGAAGCCTTCATCAAAACCAGTACCGAAACAGCGTCTCGTCGAAGGTCATGGACCCTGAAGATTTCCGCAGTTGGGTCCATGGCGATGAAGATAAAGCGACGCTGTAGTAGGGAAGCCCGTATAAGCTTCAATTTTGGTGAGTTGCATCAGTTCCTCTTTTAACTGAACTATAGCAGGTGTCCGCAACTTCGCACGCGATTATTTACTCCACTACTTATTACTTATATTACATATATAATACATATATAATACATATAAATAATTAAACGAACAAAACAAACCTGCTGCCAGATGGGCATACAGATTCAAAACGTACTCGTACCAAAAAAAATCTTGCATAAACAATTAAAACGATTAAATTAAACAGCTAAACGCCGGGCTTCAAGGTGCATTTTACGATTAAAGTACGCCGCCCGGGGAAAAAGACCTCAGATTCGAGTCCCCCCCCCCCCCAAAAAAAAAAACATTGAGAGTTTCGTCCAAACAATTCAATGTTTTCCCATTTAGGCATGCTTTCATGATTCCTTTCTGTCCACCTACGTAAAAAAGTCAGATCTCTGCGAGTCGTAAACAAATGAATAGAGAGAGCAAACTAGGAAGGACACCTTCAATGATTTCACAATTCAATATTGTCTTGTTAATAGGAGACGTGGGATAATATTATATTAGTAGATGATTCAGATGAGAGACTCATTGCTCTATGGTGAAAAGTATGGTGTGTTCTTTCTCCATTGAACTATCCAGATGTAAACTGATTTTAATTTCACTTCTTTCACTTTTTTAATGCAGTTACCAATACCGAAACAGCGTCACGGCGAAGGTCATGGGCCCTGAAGATTTACGGAGTTGGGTCCATGGCGGCGAAGGTCATGGGCCCTGAAGATTTACGGAGGAGGGTCCATGGCGAGAAAATCAAAGCGACGCTGGAGTAGGGAAGCTCCGTCTAAATTAAACACCGGTAAGTTGCATCGCTCTGGAGTCTTTATGTTCCTCTTTTATAACTGAATAGTTCAGCTGAGAGATTCAAGGCCATATGCTTAAGAGTATGGTCTCGTCATATTTCTCCACTGAATTATTCAGTTTTTGAACTAGTTTTAATTTAATTTTCATTAAATTATCCACTTGACGAAGACATTTCAACATTATCAGTACCGAAACAGCGTCGCGGCGAAAGTCACGGACGCTGAAGGTTTCCGGAGATGGGTCCATGGCGAGGAAGAGAGCGATGCTGCAATAGGGAAGCTAGTGAGATGCATCGGTCTGGAGTCCCCCCCCCCACTCGTTTATAACTGAATAGTTCAGATAAGAAATGCATGGCCCTCCGCCGAAGAGTATAGTGTCGTGATCTTTTTCCAGCGAACTATTCAGATTGTGAACTGGGTTTAATTTCATTTTTATTAAATTATATTGCAGATCCACTTGCCGAAGATATTGCAACACTTTCAGTACCGAAACGGCGTCTCGGCGAAGGTCATGGGCCCTGAAGATTTACGGAGTTGGGTCCATGGCGGCGAAGGTCATGGGCCCTGAACATATACAGAAATGGGTCCATGGCGGGGAAGAAAGCGACGCTGTAGTAGGGAAGCCCTGTATAAAACTAATTACTGGTGAGTTGCATCGCTCTGCCCCCCCCCCTCCCTCACTAGTTTATAACTGAATAGTTCAGATAAGAAATTCATGGCCCTACGCTGAAGAGTATAGTGTCGTGAACAGATGCAGTTAGTTTCCTTGTTCGATATGTGCGAAATGCTTTCGAAGAAAAGAAGATGCCCCTTGCTGTATTATGCGATCTAAGCAAGGCCTTTGGCATGGTCTCACACACAATATTACTAATGAAGTTAGAACATTATGGGTAGGTGGTGTTAAGCTGAAATTATTTAGATTTTATCTCCAAAATAGGCAACAAATAGTACAAAGCAATGGTAACTTGTCTCCAAGTTTGAAGATTCATCGTGGTGTGCCCCAAGGCTCTGTATTGGGTCCATTATTGTTTTTTACTTTTGTAAATGACTTCCCAAGCAATATATCAACTCAAACACTGTCATTCGCTGACGATACCAGCCTACTTGTTAGTGATCGAATTTAAGATATGCTATAATATTGTGGGGAAACTGTAGTAAAATAAATTCCGTTCTTAAACAACAGAAGTACGTACTAAGGTTAATGGACAAATCCAATGCGAGAGAAAGTGCGAAACCTCTGTTCATAAAATACAGGATATTGACTGTGATTAATCTGTATATATTGGAATTGATAATGTACATCAGAAAAAATGTAGAATGTCACAAATGTAGAAGTAATACTCACAATCATAATACCAGATACAAGGACAACCTTGATGTTCCCTTTTGTAGACTGTCAAAGACAAATCGAAATTTTTATGTATATGGACTGTTGTTATACAACAAGCTACCGAAAGATTTAAAAGAGCTGCACACAAATATTTTAAAAATGAAATTGGAAACATGGTTGCTCAATAACCCATTTTATAATGTGAATGAATTTGTCAATTGTATTCTTTCCCTTGTGGATATTTAGTATTTTAGTTTTTAATTTACTTGAGGCAGCCTATTTCACATTTGGGTGTTTAATGGCTCAGGAAAAATTTGTAATTTGTCATTTGATCCTTTTCCAGCGAACTAATCAGATTGTGAATTGGGTTTAATTTCATTTTTATTAAATTATATTGCAGATCCACTTGCAGAAGACATTTCAACACTTTCAGTACCGAAACGGCGTCTCGGCGAAGGTCATGGGCCCTGAAGTTTTACGGAGTTGGGTCCATGGCGGCGAGTGTCATGGGCCCTGAACATTTACGGAGGTGGGTCCATGGCGAGAAAGTAAAGACGACGCTGGAGTAGGGAAGCTCCGTCTAACTTCAACAACGGTAAGTTGCATCGCTCTGGAGTCTTTATGTTCCTCTTTTATAACTGAATAGTTCAGCTGAGAAATTCAAGGCCTTATGCTTAACAGTATGGTCTCGTGATATTTCTTCACTGAATTATTCAGTTTTTGAACTGGTTTTAATTACATTTTTTTTAAATTATATTGGAGATCCACTTGACGAAGACATTTCAACATTATCAGTACCGAAACAGCGTCGCGGCGAAGGTCACGGGCCCTGAAGGTTTCCAGAGATGGGCTCATGGCGAGGAAGATAGAGCGACGCTGCAATAGGGAAGCTATAGAGATGCATCCGTCTGGAGTCCCCCCCCCCACTCGTTTATAACTGAATAGTTCAGATAAGAAATCATGGCTCTACGCAGAAGAGTAAAGTGTCGTGATCTTTTTCCAGCGAACTATTCAGATTGTGAACTTTTTTAATTCATTTTTTATTTATGTTGCAGTTACCCGCCAAAGAATTCATCAATGCCGGTACCGAAACAGCGTCTCGACGAAGGTCATGGGCCCTGAAGATTTACGGAGTTGGGTCCATGGCGATGAAGATAAAGCGACGCTGTAGTAGGGAAGCCCGTATAAGCTTCAATTTTGGTGAGTTGCATCAGTTCCTCTTTTAACTGAACTATAGCAGGTGTCCGCAACTTCGCACGCGATTATTTACTCCACTACTTCTTACTTATATTGTTTTACGTAATACATATAAATAATTAAACGAACAAAACAAACCTGCTGCCAGATGGGCATACAGACTCAAAACGTACTCGTACAAAAAAAACTTGCATAAACAATTAAAACGATGAAATTAAACAGCTAAACACCCGGCTTCAAGGTGCATTTTACGATTAATGTACGCCGCCCGGGGGAAAAGACCTCAGATTCGAGTCCCCCCCCCCAAAAAAAAGCATTGTGAGTTTCGTCCAATCAATTCAATGTTTTCCCATTTAGGCATGCTTTCATGATTCCTTTCTGTCCACCTACGTAAAAAAGTCAGATCTCTGCGAGTCGTAAACAAATGAATCGAGAGAGCAAACCAGGAAGGACACCTTCAATGAATTTCACAATTCAATATTGTCTTGTTAATAGGAGACGTGGGATGTACATGGAAACACAAGCTGAAATATTATATTGGATGAATCAGATGAGAGACTCATTGCTCTATGGTGAAAAGTATGGTGTGTTCTTTCTCCATTGAACAATTCAGATGTAAACTGATTTTAATTTCATTTTTTTTTTTTCACTTTTTTAATGCAGTTACCAATACCGAAACAGCCTCACGGCGAAGGTCATGAGCCCTGAAGATTTAAGGAGGAGGGTCCATGGCGAGAAAATCAAAGCGACGCTGGAGTAGGGAAGCTCCGTCTAAATTAAACACCGATAAGTTACATCGCTCTGGAGTCTTTATGTTCCTCTTTTATAACTGAATAGTTCAGCTGAGAGATTCAAGGCCATATGCTTAAGAGTATGGTCTCGTCATATTTCTCCATTGAATTGTTCAGTTTTTTAACGAGTTTTAATTTAATTTTCATTAAATTATCCACTTGACGAAGACATTTCAACATTATCAGTACCGAAACAGCGTCGCGGCGAAAGTCACTGACGCTGAAGGTTTCCGGAGATGGGTCCATGGCGAGGAAGAGAGCAACGCTGCAATAGGGAAGCTAGTGAGATGCATCGGTCTGGAGTGCCCCCCCCCCACTCGTTTATAACTGAATAGTTCAGATAAGAAATGCATGGCCCTCCGCCGAAGAGTATAGTGTCGTGATCTTTTTCCAGCGAACTATTCAGATTGTGAACTGGGTTTAATTTCATTTTTATTAAATTATATTGCAGATCCACTTGCCGAAGATATTGCAACACTTTCAGTACCGAAACGGCGTCTCGGCGAAGGTCATGGGCCCTGAAGATTTACGGAGTTGGGTCCATGGCGGCGAGAGTCATGGGCCCTGAAGATTTACGGAGGTGGGTCCATGGCGAGAAAGTCAAAGCGACGCTGGAGTAGGGAAGCTCCGTCTAAATTAAACACCGGTAAGTTGCATCGCTCTGGAGTCTTTATGTTCCTCTTTTATAACTGAATAGTTCAGCTGAGAGATTCAAGACCATATGCTTAAGAGTATGGTCTCGTGATGCTTCTACACTAAATTATTCAGTTTTTGAACTGGTTTTAATTTCATGTTTATTAAATTATCCACTTGAAGACATTTCAACATTATCAGTGCCGAAACAGCGTCGCGGCGAAGGTCACGGGCCCTGAAGGTTTCCGGAGATGGGTCCATGGCGAGGAAGAGAGCAACGCTGCAAAGGGAAGCTAGTGAGATGAATCGGTCTGGAGTCCCCCCCCCCACACTCATTTATAACTGAATAGTTCAGATAAGAAATTCATGGCTCTACGCTGAAGAGTATAGTGTCGTGATCTTTTTCCAGCGAACTATTCAGATTGTGAACTGGGTTTAATTTCATTTTTATTAAATTTTATTGCAGATCCACTTCCCGAAGACATTTCAACACTTTCAGTACCGAAACGGCGTCTCGGCGAAGGTCATGGGCCCTGAAGATTTACGGATGTGGGTCCATGGCCAGAAAGTCAAAGCGACGCTGGAGTAGGGAAGCTCCGTCTAAATTCAACACCGGTAAGTTGCATCGCTCTGGAGTATTTATGTTCCTCTTTTATATCTGAATAGTTCAGCTGAGAGATTCAAGGCCATATGCTTAAGAGTATGGTCTCGTGATATTTCTCCACTGAATTATTCAGTTTTTGAATTGGTTTTAATTTTGATTTTGATTAAATTATATTGGAGATCCACTTGACGAAGACATTTCAACATTATCAGTACCGAAACAGCGTCGCGGCGAAGGTAACGGTCCCTGAAGGTTTCCAGAGATGTGTCCTTGGCAAGGAAGAGAGCGTCGCTGGAATAGTTAAGCTAGTGAGATGCATCGGTCTGGATCCCCCCCCCCACTCGTTTATAACTGAATAGTTGAGATAAGAAATTCATGGCCCTGCGCTGAAGAGTATAGTGGCGTGATCTTTCTCCAGCGAACTATTCAGATTGTGAACTGGGTTTAATTTCATTTGTATTAAATTATATTGCAGATCCACTTCCCGAAGACATTTCAACACTTTCAGTACCGAAACGGCGTCTCGGTGAAGGTCATGGGCCCTGAAGATTTACGGAGTTGGGTCCATGGCGGCGAAGGTCATGGGCCCTGAAGATATACAGAAATGGGTCCATGGCGGGGAAGAAAGCGACGCTGTAGTAGGGAAGCCCTGTATAAACTAATTACTGGTGAGTTGCATCGCTCTGGGCCCCCCCCCCCCACTAGTTTATAACTGAATAGTTCAGATAAGAAATCCATGGCCCTACGCTGAAGAGTATAGTGTCGTGAACAGATGCAGTTAGTTTCCTTGTTCGATATGTGCGAAATGCTTTCGAAGAAAAGAAGATGCCCCTTGCTGTATTATGCGATCTAAGCAAGGCCTTTGACATGGTCTCACACACAATATTACTAATGAAGTTAGAACATTATGGGTAGGTGGTGTTAAGCTGAAATTATTTAGATCTTATCTCCAAAATAGGCAACAAATAGTACAAAGCAATGGTAACTTGTCTCCAAGTTTGAAGATTCATCGTGGTGTGCCCCAAGGCTCTGTATTGGGTCCATTATTGTTTTTGATTTTTGTAAACGACTTCCCAAGCAATATATCAACTCAAACACTGTCATTCGCTGACGATACCAGCCTACTTGTTAGTGATAAGAACATTGAAATTAAATACTCAAGCTGACATCGTGTTTAAAGAAGTCAAATTTTTGTTTTGTGCTAATGAATTGTTTTTAAATGAAACTAAGACACAGAAAATAACCCTTTCTACAAATAATGAGCACAATGATATACTCCTTGGTATATTTATTGATTCTAATCTGACTTGGGAATGTGATGTCAACTATGTTATGAAAAAGTTATCGAGAGTAACTTACCTAATAAGAAGTTTAATGAGAGTTCTGCCTATGACATATATCGAAACAATGTATATTGCATTTTTCGAATCGAATTTAAGATATGCTATAATATTGTGGGGAAACTGTAGTAAAATAAATTCCGTTCTTAAACAACAGAAGTACGTACTAAGGTTAATGGATAAATCCAATGCGAGAGAAAGTGCGAAACCTCTGTTCATAAAATACAGGATATTGACTGTGATTAATCTGTATATATTGGAATTGATAATGTACATCAGAAAAAATGTAGAATGTCACAAATGTAGAAGTAATACTCACAATCATAATACCATATACAAAGACAACCTTGATGTTCCCTTTTGTAGACTGTCAAAGACAAATCGAAATTTTTATGTATATGGACTGTTGTTATACAACAAGCTACCGAAAGATTTAAAAGAGCTGCACACAAATATTTTAAAAATGAAATTGGAAACATGGTTGCTCAATAACCCATTTTATAATGTGAATGAATTTGTCAATTTTATTCTTTCCCTTGTGGATTTTTAGTAATTTAGTTTTTAATTTACTTGAGGCAGCCTATTTCACATTTGGGTGTTTAATGGCTCAGGAAAAATTTGTAATTTGTCATTTGATCCTTTTCCAGCGAACTATTCAGATTGTGAATTGGGTTTAATTTCATTTTTATTAAATTATATTGCAGATCCACTTGCAGAAGACATTTCAACACTTTCAGTACCGAAACGGCGTCTCGGCGAAGGTCATGGGCCCTGAAGTTTTACGGAGTTGGGTCCATGGCGGCGAGTGTCATGGGCCCTGAAGATTTACGGAGGTGGGTCCATGGCGAGAAAGTAAAGACGACGCTGGAGTAGGGAAGCTCCGTCTAAATTCAACAACGGTAAGTTGCATCGCTCTGGAGTCTTTATGTTCCTCTTTTATAACTGAATAGTTCAGCTGAGAGATTCAAGGCCTTATGCTTAACAGTATGGTCTCGTGATATTTCTTCACTGAATTATTAAGTTTTTGAACTGGTTTTAATCTCATTTTTTTTAATTATATTGGAGATCCACTTGACGAAGACATTTCAACATTATCAGTACCGAAACAGCGTCGCGGCGAAGGTCACGGGCCCTGAAGGTTTCCAGAGATGGGCTCATGGCGAGGAAGATAGAGCGACGCTGCAATAGGGAAGCTATAGAGATGCATCCGTCTGGAGTCCCCCCCCCCACTCGTTTATAACTGAATAGTTCAGATAAGAAATCATGGCTCTACGCTGAAGAGTAAAGTGTCGTGATCTTTTTCCAGCGAACTATTCAGATTGTGAACTTTTTTAATTCATTTTTTATTTATGTTGCAGTTACCCGCCAAAGAATTCATCAATGCCGGTACCGAAACAGCGTCTCGAGGAAAGTCATGGGCCCTGAAGATTTACGGAGTTGGGTCCATGGCGGCGAAGGTCATGGGCCCTGAAGATTTACGGAGGTGGGTCCATGGCGAGAAAGTCAAAGCGACGCTGGAGTAGGGAAGCTCCAAATAAATTCAACACCAGTGAGTTGCATAGCTCTGGAGTCTTTATGTTCCTCTTTTATAACTGCATATTTCAGCTGAAAGATGTAAGGCCTTATGCTTAAGAGTATGGTGTCGTGATCTTTATCCAGCGAACTATTCAGATTGTGAACTTTATAAATTCATTTTTTATGTATGTTCCAGTTACCCGCCAAAGAATTCATCAACGCCGGTACCGAAACAGCGTCGTGGCGAAGGTCATGGGCCCTGAAGATTTTCAGAGATGGGTCCCTGGCGGGGAAGAAAGATGGTCTCGGAGAAATAGAAAACCCAAGATTTTATAAAGCTGTTGGTGCCTAAGTACGAAAGAAGACTTCACACAACTTTATCCCAACTGATGACTTTACCATCCGTCGATGCTTACACTGAGTTTTCAAAATACTTCAAGCCAAGATATGATGAGATATTATTATTATTATTATTATTATTATTATTATTATTATTATTACTACCACTACTATTTAATCTCCAGAATGGACAACATCAGTGATTACATAGACACGCAAGATTTTTACATTGTAATTCTATGACAGTGATATAATCTGAAGATTTTCAACAATACTTTAACTTAGTGGAGAGTATATTGTACTATTTTAGGAAAAAAGTTATCTTACTTTTCAACAGTTTGTACCCGAGGCTACAAAATAAGATGTAAAAATGTAATGCAAATAAATTTTAGGCCTACTATGTAAGGGTACCTTATAAAACATATATTGTTTAATGACCCTCAACGAATATGATATATTTAAATAATTCATATACTGTAAGACGAAGGCCCATTCACAGCAATATTTTCGTTAACACAGACTGTTTGTCTTTAATGATTAGAATTCACACAAAAAACAAGTATTAAATAAATGACGTATTTACAACATAACATAAAAGAGTAGGCCTATGTTGACAAATATAAAATCACATTTAAATAAGTTATACATTACTGGACCATACCAGTCGCAATAGATAAAGGCACGGTAAGCGTCACTCAAATGACATGGCTCGTACCATCTCAAACTGCAAAATGCTAAGCGGCGAACAGTGTCAGCCCCTCTGTAGTAGTTTAAGTCTAGCTTACTGTAATTAGCTCAGTCCAACTTCACTAAATTCATGTGCTTTAGTCCGATGTATTTTCAAATTTGCACAGCCCTTCATTGCTGATTGGTCAGAAGCATTTGCAACACAAATGGTATTTCGTTCAGAACAGAAACTACACCGCTAATATTAATATAGGATTGGCGGCAATAATCATAAACAGCGGTATTTCGCTAACCGAATGTTGAAAGATTTATGTTTGATTTACAAAACATTTATGAATATAGTTGTTGCATGGTTCAAATTCAAAGCTATTCAAGGAAGAGGATATCCTTACGCAACAACAAACATTTTCTAACTACAATGTACATTATACAGAAAGAAAGCCTAACATCTCCTCTATAATGACCTAACAAGTTAAAGTTCACTGGACCTTATTCTGAAGTTTGCGCTAACTAGTTAAAAATTCTCGACTTGGACCTTAAACTTGGACCTTAACATTTTGTTACACGATGTTATTTAGGTCTTCTGAGGCTGAGCTTTCCACAGTTTTAAGTATATATTTCTACTCATAGTATATCCAGAAGGGACCAAAAAAATGTATTCAAGAAAGCTGCTTAGAAAACTAAAATGTCAAAATCAACAAAAACCTCTCATGGCCAGGTATACCAGGACCTGAGACCGGGCCGCGACCCGGCGGATAAAAAACGATGTCCTAGACTAGAGGATACACAATATCCCGCTAATGTGAGCTAATGACTACAAAAGCTGCAAAGCCATACGTCCGGTACAGTTTAACGAGAAATCAAACTACCAAAAAGTGAAGCAGGAAAGTGTACTGACCAGGATTTGAACTCCGGACTCCCATTGGAATTAGACACCTATTCCCTGGAACACATAGGATCCTACTGCTACTTGTGGTATAGTTTTAGCATTCCTGAACTCAGAATACAAGGCTGGAATTATTTGCTAGACACCTCTTTGGATATTTTGAAGTAGGGGTCTGGAATGGGTTGCACTCAACTTTCTGAGAGGAATACTGATGAGCTACTTAAAGATAACCATTTCTAATTGTCGCTGGGGTCGGTATTGCAAGCCAACCCCCAATGACATTATTTTTATCAAACGTATCATAGACGTAAACGACGCAAGTGTCGCTGTAAAAAATCCTTTTCATTAATGGCAGAAAGCTGTAAATCTAGTGGTACAATTTAAATTTTATTAAATACAAGATTAATGATTCAGACTTCGCAATGTGTGAGGTATAAAATGTAAGAAATCGATATGCCTGCGAGATTTCCTAAGTAGCCGACACTAGCTTATTAAGTGCCAATATGGTACTTTATGAGATTGTGTGGGGGACGAAAAAATGTATGTCCGTCTGTCTGACTGTCTGTCCGTGTGCTTGTACGCGCCATAACTCAAATACGCTTTTTTCGAATTTTCATGAAACTTTGAAAACACATTCATAATGTCCATGGGAAGAACCCTATTGATATTGAACCAAATCGGTTCACCGGTACCGGAGTATGCAAAATTTAGTGCCTATTTTAATAGATTATATTAGAAAGGCGCCATAACTCAAATACGCTGTATCGGATTTCCATGAAACTTGGCATACGCATTTATGATGTCCATGAGAAGTACCCTATTGAATTTGAACCTAACCTGTTGACCGGTACCGGAGTAAACCCAATTTAATGTATATTTTAAAGACGCGGTAACTCAAATACGCTTTACCGGATTTTTATGAAACTTGGTATACACATTTATAAGGTCCATGGGAAGACGTCTATTGATATTGGATAAAATTGTTGACCTGTTTCGGAGTAATGCTCAATTTAGTGCCTGTTTTATGGTAATATACGTATTCGAAAGATATTATGAAATGCAAATCAGTTATCATGACAACTTAGCCTATTGTTTTACTGTGATCTTATAAGGCTTTGGAAATTAAAATACAGTTAGCTATGACAAATAACACTATTACTTTACATGCGTTTATCCAACTAGACCGTTAAACTGACCCAGGTGGCCGAGATGGTAACGTCTTGGCCTCACATTCTGGAGTTCCATGGTCCAAATCCCGAAACCGGCCAATTAAACTTTTTTTTAAATTTCTATGTGAGTGTGCGATTGTCAAGGTATCACAAATCTGTACAGTTCAGCTGATGCTGGAAGATTTTAATCTGATTAAAAAAAAACTAGACCTTTGTTCTTCCGTAAGCCCTGCTTAATGAATAAATCTGGAGCTTAACTTGGAAATCAATTTTTTTTAAATATTCTGGATATCATAATTGCAATCATAACTGATTAAACAAAAACATACTGGCACTTTGTTATATCAGTTAACCTGATTTTATTATTATTATTATTATTATTATTATTATTATTATTATTATATGACGGAAGTGTTGATTTAGGCATTTTGGTAAAAACGGCTATTTTTCTTAAAAAAAATCAAGCATACCCTAACGGGCCTTACTGCTGACACCATATTTTAGACCTCAGTGCGGTTCAAACTGCCAGAACATGCAAACTTTAATCGCCTGATATCTCTGTTTCAATTTTCATGCAATGCAAAAATCTATCTACTCCCATAAAAAACGAGAAAAAGCTGTGAATTGTTTCAAAAAGTATGTTACCTTGTGTGAAAAAAATGTTTAATGAGATATTCTGTATAGTCCTTAGTTAAAATAAATAAAATAAATAAGCCCGTCACAATCCCTTATAGGGCAAGGGCCTCCTACCATGGTAGGGCTGGCTCTGTTTTACTCTCCCAAGGTGAGCTATTTCCTTGGAGAGTTGGGTTTTTGCCTCCCGGTGGGTTAAGACCTATATATTAACAACACTTTCCTAGGACACTGTTTTCCTAATGAATTAAATGCTCTATCATTTGTTTTCAGTTCACTTTTTCTGTGACCTATCCTGAACATCTCGTTTCTGCCTGAACTCTTCTTCCTTTCCTAGATCACTGTTTTCCTAATGATTTAAATGTTTTATCACTTGTTTCCAGTTCACTCTTTCTTTGGCCTGTCTTGTCCATCTCATTCCTAACTCCTCCCTGAATTCGTCCTCCCATCTGCGTCGAGGTCTGCCTCTGCTTCTTTTACCCTTCCTCTGGTCCCAAACAGTTGTTGCATACGCCCATCTTTCTTGATTCATTCTGATGACGTGACCTCCCCAATTCCATTTGGTTTTTCTTACAACAATCGCTGCGTTTTCCAGTCCACTTCTTTTTCTTAACTCCTCATTTCTTATCCTGTCCCTTAGATTTATTCCCAACAGTTTTCTTTCCATCTTTCTCTGACAAATCTCTATCATGTTAACTTGTTCCTTTCTTAATGCCCATGTCTGGCAGCCATACAGTAGAACTGATATGACACACATTTTTAGCACTTCCAATCTCTTCTTGATATTTATGTGCCAGTCTAGGAGGATAAACTTTAAGCTCCAGAACTTTCCCCATGCGAGCCTAATTCTCCTGTTGATTTCTGAATTTCCGTTATTTGACATGTTGATTGATTGACCCAGGTAAGTATATTCTGTACAATACTCTATTGCCTTTCCTTCTACAAATACCGGTATTTCTATATGGTTTGTCATTATTTTAGTTTTTGAAGGATTCATTTCTAGCCCTACTTTCTTGCTTCCATTGTTTAGATCTGTTATCTTTTGCAGTTCCCTTTGAGACTTTGCGAATAATGCAATATCGTCCGCAAACCTAAGATTAGTAAGTTTTCTCCCATTTATGTCTATGCCATATCCTTTCCTGTTCCATCCTGTATATCTGAATATCTCTTCCAAGACGTTTGTAAACAACTTTGGTGAAATTGGGTCTCCCTGCTTCACCCCTCGTTTTATCTCAAATGCTTCTCCTTCTATTTCCGTTGTTACTTTTGCTTTGCTGTTTGCATATATTTGTCCTAGTAGTCTTATATATTTCGGATGGATCCCTATAGATTTCATTGCTTCCAGTGAAAGCTTTTCTGTAGTCGATGAGTGCTATATAAAGATGTTGGTTATACTCTGACATTTTCTCTATTACCTGATTGATTGTGTGTAAATGATCTATAGTGCTGTAGTGAGTGCGGAAGCCTGCCTGCTCTGGCGGTTGGTTTTCATCCATTATTTTGGTGAGTCTATTTGTCAGCAGTTTCGTAAACACTTTATAAAGGTTGGCCATACTTTTAGAAATATCCAGTTGAATTTTACGCCAGTTTCTTTAGACTTTTCCTTTTTCTGGGTAGTATATTTTTTAAATACAAAGTATACACAATATAAGAAATCAATTGGTAATTTTTTAAGCAAGCAATAAAGAATCACACATAAAAATTAGATTCATATTTTAATATCTGTCGGAGGGGAGAGATTTCAATTTTGATTAAAAAATCAATTCAATTAACTATTATTAACTTAAAAAATTATATATTAAAAATACATTTTAAATTTTCATGTTTGTTTATATATGAACTAAGTCTGCAATATTTCAAGTTTCTAGGACAAGTAGTTTGGAAACCCATTCTCAACACTTTTATCATCCCTTAAAAATAACAAATAAATGGACAACGGATTGATCTGAGTGTCTTGTTAGCAGCTATTACTATTAGCCGTGAATGTTCCACGGGCAGAATGATCTAACCAAGGTGTGAGCTGTAAGCCCCTCTGTTTGAATACAAACACATCCCATCTCTATTATTTCATAAACTGATTCCAGTTAATGCGCCGACTCATGCGGCAATTTCTTCACCACGAAAGTACTGCATGTAGTCTAGTCGTAACATCCAGGCGCATGCATTACCCCTGCAGACTCATGCGGCAACTTCTCCACCACGGGAGTACTGCGTGTAGTCTAGTCGTATCTTGCAGGCGCATGCACAAACTCTGCTTTAACGCTTTACATTTTCAGTGCAGCATACCCCTCATGGAATACAGTAATGTCCTTCTATCGAAAGATAGAGACTGAATTACGATTACGGCGGTGAACACCTTGAAAGTAATGTGTAACAAACATATTCCATGAGAAAACATTGCCAGTAAAATCACTCTTTCAACAAAATAGCTATAATTCCTCGACTTTCTGTACGGTATGCATTTCCAGTCAATGTTTTATTACAGCGAACGCCGCTTAATTAAATCGCGGATAATGTTATCAATCGAGTAATGTTATCACTATTATGAAGTCCCGTACGGATTAATAATGATACCTTGAAAAACGCTGTTTATTGTGATCAAAGATTCGGTTTATGTTATCAATTCTCCTTGTTGCATCTTTATTCCCACGTACTGTACGTCATTCAAAAATTCGTTTTTATTTTATAAGCGCCCTCTGTTAAAAAGTTGCCAAAGTGACACTGCAGAATTTTTTAGATATGACTTGAATAAACAGATAACGTAAACAAGATGAATTATTTAAAAAGAAAGGAAAATTGACATTAGCTAGACATTAATGACATAATTTACATCACTTAAATTGAAGTTACAGAACACTATACACTAAGCTATACTGTTAAATGGTGTCGCATACTCCTATTTCACGAAAGGAAATCAGATCCCGAATGCCAGGACCAGGAAGTAGTTAAATGTGCGTCCGTTCTATAATGTGAGCTATTTAACAAAAATAGTAACTTATTAATGTTTAGGAGTATTCATGTTAATTTTATTTAGGTCTTTATGTTCCTACTAAGCTTTTACCATGACGAATACCATTGTATTTTTAAATACTAAATGACAAATGTATCTATTATTTTTTTATTAAGTGCCAGAATGGTACTTTATGAGATTGTGTGCGGGATCTGAAAATGTCTGTCCGTCTGTCCGTCCTTGTATCTGTACGCGCGATAACTCAAATACGCTTTATCGGATTTTTATGAAACTTGGTGTACGCATTCATAACGTCCATGGGAAGAAGCCTATTGATACTGGATCATAATCGGTTGACCAGTACAGGAGTAATGCCCAATTTAGCGACTATTTTATGGTAGTATATTAGAAAGAATTTATCAAATGCAAATCAGATCTCATGAGAGCATAGCCTATTGTTTTAGACTGTTCCTATACGACTTTGGAAGTTGCAATACAGTTAGCTATGACAAAGCTATTTCTTTATATATGCTTATCAAACTAGACCGTTGAACTGAGCGAGGTGCCCAAGACGGTAACGTCTTGGACTCGCATTCTCGAGGTCCCTGAATCAAATCCCGAAACCGGGCAATTTTACGTGCTTTTTTTTTAATTTTTATGTGAGTGTGCGATTGTCAAGATATCACAAATCTGTACAGTTCAGCTGATGCTGGACGATTTTAATCTGATTAAAAAACTAAACCTTTGTTCTTCCGTAAGCCCTGCTTGATGAAAAAATCTGGAGCTTAACTTGGAAATCAATTTCAAAAAAATATTCTGCATATCATAATTGCAATCATAACTGAGAACAAAAACATACTGTCACTTTGTTACATCAGTTTACCTGAGTTTTATTTTTTATATGACAGTTTTTACGAACAATAAAGGAACGCTTTTAGAATGCAATCGACATTTGCTTCATAGGAAACAGGACAGAGCCGCATTAGGCTTATATTTAATTGCAGGTTTTATTTCACAATTAGCAGGCATCGATGTAGTGTTTAGTTACGTGCCATGCTGTAGTAGGGAAATTGCAAGATGGCGATGGCCATGAAGAACACGCCCCTTTCTGAAGCAGTAGCTGAACAACAAACAGGCTCTTGAGTTATGGCCCAGATACGCAGTATATAGGTAAGAGCTTGCACGTATGCAAATTTCTCTCACCGTGTACATGTGTGTAAGAGTGGTACAACAGGATTTTTGCCGCAAATTAACACATGCTTTAAACAATTTTCTTGACTATCGTTCATTTAAGAGTAAGCCGACTTGTTAGCTTATAATGAATTACAAACTCAACAGCTACTATTTTTCATTCTCTTGCAAAACTTCGCGGTACACGTATCTAGTTATGCAGAACCCTTTACTGAAAAGTTATGGAAACATCATTCACTTTTATAATGAAACGCATTAAATTATTATCAGTTAACACTACTTTTTCAAGGTGTTGCTAACTTTACTAATGTAGCCATTTGCTTTAAGTTCTCGCACTTTTCTTATAGCAAAGAAAATACTCTTTAACTTATAGCTTTAACTGCACGAAATCAATACAGCAAATAATTGTAAGTTAGCAAATAAGATATCCATGTAGCCTATTTCCAAATCAGCCAATCGTAAATAAAACTCAATACACTCGTGAAACTCCCATGTAAAAGAAGATAATATTGACTTCGGATGTCGTATTCAGTTCGAATTGAATACACCACGCTATTTAAAGTTTTTTTTTCACGTTTTGACGAGTATTTATCCTAGAACTGTTGCCTATAGGCCCTACTATTTTACCCATTCCCTTTACATTTGTCAATCACCGAATAACAACACAACTAGTTGTGAGCAGACAGATCTTGACTTCCTCAGTTGCAGGAAACATTTGTCCCGTTTCAGCTACAGTACAAAGAAGTTGGTCGACCTGTGGGTCCGAACCAATGCAGAATGATTTCCAGCTGTGAAGTGGTTAGTATTTTCCACGGTAAATACTTCAATTCAGATATCGCAAAGAAAGGAAATAGCTGTACTATTAAGACCACAAAGAGGCTACCCCAAAACATGTACATAGTCAGTATAGATTTTCGGATCAGGGATGAAAGCTAATTGTAATCTTTTGTAGAAAAACGTCGTAACGTGGAATTCACGATATTTCATGCTATTTATTTGTTAAATAAGCTTGCCGATATACTCATATTGCAGTTTCAGGAATTCAATCCTTTTGTCAAAATAATTAACATAGTCTATGCTTTATTGGTCTTTATATTTTTTGGCAACGTTACACTACCCCATAATATTCTAATTTTCAGCAATTTCGTAAATTAACAGCTAACCCTTGCAAATTCGGAAATGTTAAACTGGTAGGCCTAATCATGCTGCAGAATATTACAGCTGGCATTAGGTATGGCATTCTTAATCCTTGTTAATAAATTGCTCAGCAGCAAGCCACGGGAATACGTAATATTCTTGCATATAGACCGCCTTTAACTAATTTTCTTTTTAAAACTATTTAACACAAGATTTACATATTTTCCAGCCCGTGTAGGAAATACTTACAACGCAGTTTCTTTAGAATGAGTAATCTTGCATTAAGGTGTGGCTGGCTTGCAGAAAATGCTTAAATAGGCCTACACAAGTAAGACGTGTCAGTAAGAGTGGACTAAGTATTCAGAAAATGCGTGCTATTTTAATTCATACAATGTGAAAAGTCCAGAGAAATAATTTGGCATGAGTTTATTTATTCATTTATTTCAATTTTACCGTTGGGTTCTACTTTTATTTAACCTATAGACCTATCGAATTTGTCGGCCGCGGTGGTATAAAGGTACTACTCGCTTCTAGATCCGAAGGTCACAGGATCAAACCCGGCCGCAGTCGATGGATTTTTCAGGACGTAAAAATCTTGGGCACGGATCCTCCGGGAGGGACTTAAGGCTGCGGGGCCCATGTCGTAGATTTACGGCACGTAAAATAACTCCAAGCCTAAATTAGGGCTTCTGCACAAATTTCCTCGGTCCTTTCTCGTCCAAGTAATACTTTGGTTTCCGCAGGAGTGTTTATGAGGCGATGGGCTTACCATCTGTCTCTCTGTCCTCTCTCTCGGAAAATAAGCGTAACAAAATTAACCTAGGCACTGAAACTTCCAATTGGAGGCCCTATGCTCCACCGTACGGGTTTCAGAGAGTTAGTCAGTCCCTATATCGAATTTGGGGGACTTTTGACAAATCATTGGTATAAGCCCTAACATAACATTAAGGGACTCCCACATATGTGAGGTTTCCTTTAATATAATTCTGGGAGATCTGCAGTATATGTTCTTTATCTTACTCAATTTGCTGTTATAGCGTTTCATACTATCCCAGGGTATATCTTAAATTCTAGCCTTTTTTTTTGGGGGGGGGAGGGGGTGATTCAACCGAGTCGTCAAATCCTAACTGCTGCAAGTCTCAATGCTGGTTCTTTGACATACATTTCTTTAGGGATTTTATCGTAAAATCAAAGTTTTCAATTTTGCCAATGCAGCCTCTATTCAGGATCAGGCTATAGAGAAACATATCTTTTCAACGCTCTGCATAGAATACAGAAAAAAGTTAACGGCACTCTTCATCCTTGTCTGCTCCTATCGTAGCCTACATGCAACGCTTCTAGTCGATACTACACAGCCTCAAGGGGTGAGAAACATTTGCAAATTTGGAATACAATAACGGTCAGCCCCATGCCTCGGTCGGTAACGAACTGTACTCTTTCTTTTACTCCTGCTGAACATGAATATTTGCATAAAATTATTATAAATCTAGTACGCAGTACACCTGGGTAGAAGTTGAGGGAATTAAAATTTTTAATTGAAGAATTCAGAAAAAGAAGATACAAGTAACAGCAGCTGAAAATGTTAATTCATGTTTTTAAAAGTACTCTCAGTTATGTGAACAGCTCAGGGATAGAAAAGGTTTTATTTTTAATTTGAAGAAAATCAAACATTTAAATGTAAACATAAAACAGTTAATTATTACACAAGACACTTAAATTTATTTTTATCTCGAGTTCGTCTCGACGTTAAACTGTCGACATGATAAAAATTAAATATTGCCGTGTATAATATAAAACTGTATTTGATTTGTGTATTTCCTAAGTAAGCATTCTAATTTTTATTAGTACCGTACTTCTAAATATAAAAATCCCTTTAGGCAGGCCTACAGGCTGAGGTAGATTTCGAAGTGCTAAATTTCGCCTTATATGAGAGCTATCGAAAAACCAGTTATTGATTTGTAGAGTGCTCATCAAGTGCTTTTCAACGATACCCCACAAGACGTGGTTTCAAAACTTTCCATCCCTGCCCCCACTGGTACCCCCAAAACCCCCGAATCGTTGGTGTCACTGTGAACTCTATAGGGAGTACTCTAATTTATTCAAACAAAGTTACCCTCTATAGTTCATAGGAGCCGAGATATAATTTTTTGAAAATTTCAACCCCCTCCCCCGACCCTTCCCTTGGGCCAATTTTGCTCACTAACGAACTTGTCCGAACTATTGGACCTAGAAATGACATAATAAAATTTGGTTCAAATATCTTCAAAATTACGGCCGCTAGCGTGTAAAGATATATATACAGGTATTATATTTATAAATAACACACAAAAAAATTTGAACGGGCGGTGGTTTCGTACTTAGGGGGGCATGAAACGTAAAGATTTGAAAGAATTTTTCGAAAGTCATGACATGGTATCGATTGCAATAGGTAGATTTTTCTTCGAAATCTACCTAAAATGCGAATGTTTATGAACTGATAGAAATGTTTATTTCTGGTGATTAGGATCGACAACAAAAGTAATACGATGTTCGTTGCCATGAGAACAGTTCCAAGACAAATTATACAGTATGAAGGCGTAGTGGGTATGAATCCTGCTCAGATCATTTTATCTGTCTGAGGTATTCTGTGAAGGCCTTGAATTCTCAAACATCGAGATGAATGCAAACGGCTGTAAGTTCTGGTTTAAATTATTTTTTTCAAGTGATTAAAATACATAAAAATTAAGGTTTTGTTTTTTATTCTGGCTTCTCTGTTTTACAATAGGCTATGGTGTTTTCTACAACATCAATGGTAAATAACATTTTTTTTTAAATTGAAACGTTCGCGACTATATTTCAGAAAAAGGGTTCAGTTTTTGTATTTCTAATTGTACATGCAAAGCACCTTCTTTCTTCTGTGTGCTTTAGCATAATTCTCTAAAAGTAGAATTCAGTTTTCCGAAGTGGATCAAAAAATTTGGTAAATTTCCCGCTTTCCCCCTTTCCCCCTTTTATCAGCGTAGTGACTTCTGTGATATTGGCTACGATGGTAAGCAGATTCATTGATTTTGCATACATAGTGCAATCGTCTTGATCTATGATGCAATGCAGGTGGGTATAGGAATTTGATTCTGTCTTAAAACCATTTATTTCCAGGGATCGGAATACATTAATGCTGTTCTAGGGCATCACTTGCATCTATAACAGGACGGGGACATCTGATAGTAGTAGGATAATGTTGCAGAATTCATTTCAGGGGTTGCGTACAATACTAAGTTGAAGCATCCCATTAACCTGGAAATGGGAACACAAAATGAATTCAAAAAGTTGGAACAGTCTGCTTGCTCAAGAGAACGAACAAAGTTGCATTACTTGGAGTGAATTATTTACGAGATACTTCTAATCCCTCCGCTATTCAACAAGAGACACCCACAAAGTCTCGAGCTGGATGCGAAAAAGTAGTTATCAGTGGCGGCTTGTCGAAAAATTGAAGGTGTACTGCAATTTTGTTTTTAAACCTTTTTTTTTTTTTGCTATTATAGTATTATTATTATTACAAATACAAATATAAATAATATAAAACAATTATTACAAATACAAATATAAATAATACAAACACAATTATTACAATTACAAAACAGTAGGCCTATTATTTACCCCGCATGAGCATAGCTCGAGTTCGGGGTCAGTTCAGTCATACTAAAATTATATTATAAACATTATAACAAAAACAAACAGATTAAGGTTTAGGCAAAAACAATACGACTGTTCATATGAAATAAATAGATAAATAATTATAAAAAAAAAGAGTGCGTGGAACGCCACGCGACAGAAGTAAAACTTTATTTTATTTTTTTATTTTTTCAATTTTTGATTATTGGATTTTTAAAATTTTGCTTTATTGGACTTTTTAATATTGGGTTTTTGAACTTTTTTAATTTTGGATTTTGGACTGTTTAATTTTGGATCTTTGAATTTTTAATTTTGTATTTTTAAAATTTTCGATCTTTAAATTGTTAATTTTTTTTTTTTTAATTTTTTATTTTTGGATATTTAAATTTTTAATTTTATTTATTAAATTTTGGATTTTGGGATGTTATAATTTTTAATTTTGTTTTTTTTTTATTTTGGAAATTTGTATTTTTGAATTTTGGATTTTTAATTTTTTTATTTTTGATTTATGGATTTTTTTCTTTTTGGATTTTTTATTTTTAATTTTTTAAATTTTGGATATTTGGATTTTTAATTTTCGGAATGTTGAGAAGGAAATAGAGGAATACATATAATTATATCGAACGGAAGAAGGAAATCATTTGAATAAAATAAGAAATTAACTTTTTTTGTATGAAAATAATATTTTTATTGAACTATTCAATTTTCTGTATCTTCACCATCAGCCAAGAAGGATACAATAGGTTTATGGTAGCTGAAGTAGGATATAAAAACCCTTGAATGTAGTCGATCGAGAAATCGTGAGAAGACAGCATCGATCGTGGTTCCGTATCTTGTCGTCCATTCTGTTGCGTTATTATTCATCGTGAAATTCAGTTTTTTTGTTTTAAGAATTCAAAGTGGCTTCGCGTCTTTTTATGAGATTTATAGTTTGCATAAGGCAAAATAGATTTTAATATACACGTATCAGTTCTAACATGCACTTCATTTAAAATCGCATGCGTTTTCTGCTACGACTTTGTTGATTATAGTGCTGTTCAACTTTTTTCAAAATGTACACAGTCAAACGAAAAGAAAGATGCAGTGTAATTCTCGAGAAGGCGGTGGTTTTAACACACTTTACCAATGTCGGATAATTTATTTAAATTTTGGATTCGCTTAATCATTGAGTTGAATCATTGAGTTTATTGTTTTAATTTTTGGATGTTTTAATTTTTAATTTTGTTTGTTTTTTTTAATTTTGGAAATTTGTATTTTTTAATTTTGGATTTGCGCGGTAATGAACCTCCGGGTTCCATAAAATAGATAATATACCTTTAGATTGATTAGGTATTGTCTATTGCCATTGAGGAACTAAGGTCTGAAAAATTTCCTTTGATTACTCCTAATCATTGAGTTGATTGTTTTCTGTGCTGTCCGCACAGTAATTTCGTTCGGTTTTGAGTGTGACTGATTTCGTGACTGATTGTGACTGATTTCGTGACTGATTTTGTGACGGTTTTAGTGCGACTGATTTTCCCGATTCACCCTCTACCGCCACTAAAGAAGTTTTACTTCAAAAAATGGTAGCATGTTCGCTTTCTCTTCAGAGCTTATGTACATAGGCCTACTTGCTAAATCCAGATTATTTGATTAATATTAAATTCTAAACATGTAACAAATCAGCACCAGAAAGCTACTCGAAATTCATTTAAGGGTGTGTATTCACATCAAACCTCTTACTTCTTACATGGAAAAAATATTTCAAGTCCTAACTTTAAATTCTACTTAGTTTGACTAAGATAATATGGATTTGCTGTTCTGAAATAACTAAAAACTTACATTTTCTGAAATATACATTATATTACAGAATCATTATATTAGAATATTAATATAATATTCAGAATATTATATTATATACAATATATTACATGATATATATTATTTTACAGGATAAACTTTTATTTTTTGCTGCAACTCTAGAGATGTTTGAAAGCGAAAGCACCACGAATGATATTGTAAAAAGAAAGCAATAACATACACTAACGTGTAAATTCGTCACTTAAAAACTGTATAAAAGCAGAAATACAACAGGATTTCTATCCTTGTGTTCTGACTGTCACTTAAAATACCAGCTATTTGTATGAAATTTTCCCCGTTGATTTCAAACTTAGGTCCCGCTGATGATTTCACTTGATGTTTACTTATATTACTGTATAAATTCAGCTGTGCAAAGGTTGGAAACTGTAACTTGATTTTAGGATACTATGTATACGTACCTTGGATTTTAGATTATTTGATCAAATTTCTTTGTTCAAAAGTTAACCGAAGAAAACTGAAAACTCCTTACTTAGTACCGCAAGCAATACTTTACTTCAGGAAAAGCAAGTTTAATCCATTAATAAATAGACGCTCTAATTGTAATAATTATATTCTGTACTGTCTCACGTCCACTACTGGCTCAGGGGATACATTCGATCCTCTCACGCAGCGGGCCCGGGTTCGATTCCTGGTCGGGACATTTACCTAGGTGAGATTTTTTCTGGGGTTTTCCCACACCTGTCAGACAAATATCAGGTAACTTTAGGCCCTTGTGGTCCCCGGATATAATCTGGCCGTCATTATCATCTTCATCCCCATCCTCACCTTGTTCTGAGTGTGTGTGTGAATGGTGTGTCTCGTCCTATGTGTTCGTGTTGTCTCTGAGGTGGCCCCGGCATTGGGCTGATCACTCATCCGGGGAGGCCCTCCATGTCCTTGTCTGGTCAAAAAAGTATGTATGTGATCCAAAGATCCCTCTCCCTATAAGGCCCGGGCGGCTTTGGTCGCTTAAATCCTAAAAGGGAGAGGTAAAACTACGATAAAGAAAGAAAGAAAGGTACTGTCACACAACTAATGAATATGAATAATTCAAATTACATTACATGGTTTAACATTCTATCATTGAAATTAATATGTTGATATTTAAAATATGAACCATCCAAATAATGAATGTAGTGTTTTCGACTAAAAAATTCCGTTAAAATTTGTCATGACCAAATGTCCTTTATTTACGTGTTCGAAAGTTTATCATTCTGTTTGAGGATCGGCACTATGTATGGTTGACGTATATCGTATTGCTTAAATAGTTTCAATTATTAGTCTATACCTCATGTCTTGCATGCAGAACACTGGACCACAAGGATCGGCCGCCACTGATAACTTATAACGGAGGATAAGGACTGTGGAAGGTTAGCATTGGCAAGAAAATCGGTAATCAATATAAGAGATGTTTTGGGGCGCTCCCTAGAGGCGCATGGTAATGGTCGCATTAACCTGTACGGAGTGACCTCTCTACCAGCTCAATCGATACGGCTGGACAATGAAATTCCGTTCAGGCAATACAATGACACGGGCAGATAGCCTGCCAATTATTTCTCTCCAGTCGGGGTCACCCAAGAGCACAAAGCTTTCAGGTATACTATGGCCTTTAATATATGTGTAAATTAGGTCATAAATATAAATCGTATTACACTGTGAGTACAATATGGCCTATATTGAACTGCATGTAGGTCGGAATTTATAGTCACTACCTGAGGGATCGCCGATCTCGGTGGTGCAAAGATAGCGTGCCCGCTTCTGGATCTAAGGTAGAGGTCCAAGGATTTAAAAGTCAGTCCTTCGCGAGCGATTATAACCGTGGGTCCCGTGACGTAGAATCACGACACGCTAAAGAACTGCCAGAATTAGAACCTCTGGACAAAATTACCCAGTCTTTCACATCTAAGTAATACCTTATTTTCCATTAGATTGTCGTTTAGCCGGTGGGGTTACCACCTGTCACCCTGCCCTGTATAGAAAAATAAGTGTAACTAAATTAGTCTTCGGTAATGAAACTTTCATTAGAAGGCCTTATTCTCAGTGTGCAGAGTGAACAGGGCAGATACCCGGACAGATATGATACTCGAGGGACTTTAACTCCTTCTGATATTATTGCAAGAGGGTTACCATACCTAAAAGAAATAATTTTATGACTTAGTCATATAATTAATTTACAGTGCAAAGTTAATCTTGAAATACACACACTGGAGCTGAAAGGTGAGAACATCGTTAAGCGAACTGGGAAACATACACAATATACAGCCTAAATAAAAGTTTGTTACCACGAAATGCAATGGATAACCCAATCATTACCAACTCGCATGTGTTGCAATAACTATTACAAACGTTGTAACGTTTCCCCCTTATTTTGCCACGCAGTATAATGCTACATTGCTTTCGATCTCCCTGGAATCACCAGCGATTCCGTTTCCTGGAATTCCTTTGTAATTTCCTCTGGCATTAAATTGATATCAACTCTCATTATCCGTTGTCTTAGAAACAGTTTCTAGGTAACCACTACTTCATGATGTGAGGTACATCATGGCTCGAAAACAATAAATATTCAAATTTCTTCTTTCTCTATGAATTTACTTGTGCCACAGTCCTCAAATTTAAAATTAATGATTTTTTGTATTGTAGAGGAGTAGGATAAATGACTTTAATGCATTTGTTTAAATATTGTGTGCCAGCTGCTTGTATAAAAAAGCATTCATTTGAAACATTTTTTGTTGTGTAGTACACAATCCTGCCGCTTACTGTACGCCAGAATGTGAAGAGAGAATATTACAAGATCCACGAAGACAGTAAAATGCCTCACCTAATATTTTAATTTAATATGACAAAAGTGCAGTCCCATCATAAACAATTTTGTTCACTCCACTATCACTTTCAAGGATTCTCTAGATCCTCTGCTAGCTTTATACACGCAAGGTATTTCCGTGACTATGATTGAAAGGTTCTGGTGTAATAATTATAGGGATGCACCAATACGAAATCAAATGCTCTGGAAAAGAAACGATTCTCTCGAAGATCTCTAGCCACAAAGCACTCTGCAACCAAGAACCGTTAATTACTTAATACATGAACCCCTAACAGGATTTGAACGAGCGACGTTTTCAGGGGGATGCCCAATACGAAATAAGATGCTCTGGGGAAGAGACGATTCTCTTCCGAAAATCTCGAGCCATAAACCACTCTGAAGTCAAGAACCACTAATAACTTACAAGAACTCTCCAACAGGGTCTAGTGTAATTGATAAGGATGCACCAATTATATGAAATAAGATGCTTTGGACAAGAAACAATTCTCTCGAAGATCAAGAGCCACACAAACCACTCTGCAGCCAAGAACCACTAATTAGTAATTACTTACTACATGAACTCTCCAACAGGATTTGAACGCGTGACGGTTCTGGTGTAATTGATAAGGATGCACCAATTATATGAAATAAGATGCTATGGAAAAGAAACAATTCTCTCGAAGATCAAGAGCCACACAAACCACTCTGGAGTCAAGAACCACTAATCACATAATGCAGGAATTACCCAACTGGATTTGAACGCGCGATAGTTCACCCCGCGTACTCTATTATTTCATGTATTTTATCTTGTGCTATTCAAAATCACGTCCCCATCACAGCTCGTGAGTTTCTTTTCATAACCTCAAAGAGTAAAATGAATGGAGTTGGATTAATCCGAACTCATGAAAGGAACTTCACATCTTCCTCTCCATCTCTGTTGGAAAATTTGATAAAACCTGATCAAGCATGTTCATGAGCATCATTTGTAAAGCACTTGTAGGGTTTTATATACCCAATAAGTTGTATTCTACTCCTGCATGTCTGTGGGTTCTAAGATCCTATAGGCCTAAACTGTTATAGATAATGGAATATAATTTTTATTGTGGTGTTTTAGGACCATATTCCGTACTTGGTGTTAGTGTATTTTCCCCCATGATTCCTGATATTGTAAACCAATATCTCATGATCCGATTATTTGTCAAAGATTTACAAAGTACAAACAATGAAACTGAACCGTGTGACATCGATAATTACCATTGTATACAAATACTATAAAATATTTTCCATCCAAATGAATTTGCTTCAACAGAAATGGAACTTTGTAATAATTTGCCATTCAACATTTTTAAATCAACTAATAATATGGTGTTATCTTTTAGCAACTATATCACTTGGATTTCTATCGGTATACTTAAAAGCACTCGAAACATTATTTATGATATAGAATAACCTAAGAACTAAACGTTAAAAAGATACCAACGTAGCTTGGTTAAGTCTAAGCTGAAATAGCATGAAATGCAAAAGAAATGTCGGGGCAAAAAAAGGATGAGACCACCTCAGGTTTTTGTAAACATTAGCCACTCCTCATCGGCATTAAAACTCCCTCTACTCCATGTGCGGATGCTGCACTAAAAAGTTGAGAGTTGAGTGGAGAGGATTTGCGGACGTCAACAAACTTCAATTTGTAGCAAGAAAATATGAAAGGCTAGGTTGAGAGAATGTAACATCATCGTTCTCTGTGTAGCGAGGATTAGGAGGCCATGTTGATATGACAAGAGGTAATCGTTATTTTAGCTGTAGGAGATAGCACAAGACTGGTTCTGAGGGCTCTATTAGATTAAACAGAGTATTGCAATAGACAACACCTCTCTTATCAGCCTCTCTCAGTAACAATTTAAACTCATCTCCATAGAATTTAGTAGCACATGGAATGGCTCGTTCATTTTACAACTCTCTTGCAATTCGGCGTTACACAAGGGTTTTAAATGCAACATGACGGGGCCGCTTTTAAAAATACAAGGTTTTGTCAAAAGATTAGCTCTTTCCAGTCTCATTCGCACTAAGTGTAAGTTTATGTTATAGGCTACTCGGATGTGCAATGTACTCTACCATAAAACGTCCTAGGCTTTCACGTTTACAGTAGGCCTATAAATGGAATATTCTTCTATGTTTGTTGTTTATTTTAAATCCCTAATGGGGACATATCCATGGAGTAGTGGTTGAGGCGCTGCGCTACAAACCTGAAGGTTGCGGGTTCGATCGCCGATGAGGTCGTTGGATTTTTTCAATTGGCCTAATCCTTCTGGTGGCACTCTGGCCCTGGGGTCGAGTCAGTCTCTAACAGAAATTAGTACCAAAAGCAATCCTGGGGGTAAAGGCTGATAACCTTAACACCTTCATGTGCCGAATGTCTAAAATTCTGAGAGCTTCAACCTCCTGGAACCCTCTGGGCCTCCATGGCCAGTATAGGGAACATTTTACTTTTTTAAATGGGAATATATCAAAATTGGAAAGCAAAATTTGGTAGAACTTATTTAGCATAATATCGTATAGGCCTACAGTTAAGCTCCATCCACAATGTTCAGTCGGCAGTCGGCAGTCGGTAGTTGGTAGTCGGTAGTCTGTACTCGAAGTATAACGAAACTAGCTCAATGACTTTTCAAATAGAGACTTTAAATGGGTCCCAATAATAATTTAAACCCCTAACCATAATGAATTATGCCCTGACATATATAGCAGAATAAAGTTTGATGCTATTATTCTTTTATAATTTAAAATATCTTTTAAGTTCTGCTTTTTTAACTTCCAAAAAACTAAACGACACGATGGAAGCACGGTTCCTACCTCAGCTTATTTTGAATTTGACTGCTCTGTAAAGTCCTACTGTGCGACCCACACAATTCTGTATAAGCTCAATTAAATCTCACAGAGAATCCGGGCATTTCATGTGTCATTTGAGTTGTCCGACTTCATTAGTAGTGGCAGGGTTGGGGGTATGTGGTCAGCCGTTACTGTTTTCTTAACTGTTAGCATTTTCTACATCCTGACTTCTGGTACTGTACTTTACGGTAGTTAATAGAGAGTTCTTGCCCAGCTTACGTTAAGTTACCGTGAACGCTAGTCACGTGATGGATGCTCTGCGCATGCGCCAGTTTACCGTAACGCTATATCTGATAAGGTGACACGTTATTTCGGACAGATTTGCGTGAAGCTTACGGTAATAGTCATGAATCCCGAAAAACAGGAAAGACTTCGCTTTAACCTTTTCACTGCTATTGACGTATAAATTCCTTCGTTCAAAAACTGTATAAAAGCAGAAATGTAATATTTATAGAGTAAAGCTACATGTAAAATTGTGAGAATTTTTATCGTTGCGTTCGACTGTAATCCATAGTAACCAGTTGTTCTACTGCAATTCTCTCTATTGATTTCAAACTTAGATCCCACTGATGATTTCAGTTGATGATGGCTTATATTAACTTATTGTATAAATTCAGCATAGTATAACATAAATAACGACTTGTGGTTCTCATTCATGAGGTTATTGGTTCAATTATTGTATTTATAGGCTCAATTATTTTAGTATAATAAACCACTGCATATAATTTAATGCATGTAACATACCCAGAAATATTTCAATAAATTTACGTAGCAGTGCTGATACATTTTTTTCATGTTAACATATTTTTCTGATTAAAATCCCATTTTGAGGTTATGTTAATATTTATATCGCACACTTGCTGCAAAAGTGACACAATCCAAAAACGACAGTTTTTCAGTAAACGCAAAAAACTAATGCTGAAGGAAATAAGAATGTATTTTGACAATGAGCTACGTCAGCAAAAGGACTATTGCTCACGAAACAAAGATAAAGTGCTATTTTACTAATTTTCAATTCCAGCACTGAAGAACTACCCTTCTTTTGAGTTGTGACACTTTTAGTGCAATAATCAAAGAAAGGGTGTTCATTTATTTTGAATTGTGACATTTTTGTAGAATTAAAGTTGGGTATGTGCCACTTTTGATGTTTGACTTAGAGGTTTTAATATAGTATTATTTAAAGTTATGCCGCTATGTATAACTCTGTTTCTCGGGATAGGTTTCCAGTTTCTGGAAATTAGAGATAAATATAATGAGGAATTCACAAAATTGCCATGTTTTCCTCTCTTGTCACCCTCAACGAATCCCCCTTTCATTTATCTTTTTCAAAGCTGTTCGAATTGGTTTGTCATTTATTCAAGAGTGGCCTTAAAAAATGTCTTACAAACCCTAATTCGTGACATATTTACCTCAAAATAGAATGCTGAATTCAGATTTCCAAATTCCTGCGTGGCTGAAGAGCGATACTTGGGTTTGATAGGGTGAGTGTGTGCAACTATAAATTCCCGTTGCCTCTGCAAATCTGCAATACTCCAATAGTTTTGAAATTTCTTGTCCAACTTCATCATTTATCTTCTCCCTACAGCGTAATCTGCAAATCTCTCTACATGGTGGACGCACTTTTCTTTCTTGAAATTCCTTTCTCGTTTTAGAGGATGACACCTATGATTTTCCAGAATTTCTCAAAACTTTGGTTTTGTGACTGCCCAAGTTTCAGGTCTCTGTTTCCTTTTTTTCTCCATTTCAGCTTCTGTTTGAACATCAGTTTCATTTGCGCTGTCAGAACTGGCACTGAAATTTGGATCATCTACAGAGTCATCATCTAATTCATCAATATCTCAGTACTACTGTGTAATGGAGAAGCACAGTACTTCTTTTTAAATTTAATTTTTCTCAAACGCATATGAATAGGACCTTCAGACCTACTTGTACTACTTGTAACAGCATAAACAATTCCCATCTGGTTGAGAGGTGGTACCTGCAACTACTGATTCTGTAAGTGATTCTAAGAATGATGATCCATTTTGTAGGGTCATGCTGCTTATTTCCTTATCATATTGTATGTTACCGCTTGGAAATGCTGCAGAAACATTCCCATCTGATTCAGAGTTATTATTTATAGATCACTGGTGGAAAGTAAGATATTATATGCAGCAGAAATTTGGGGTGAGGAGGAAGCATGGAAGAATGTAAATAAAATCAGAGCGAGATATGGTAAGAAAATCTTAGGAATACCAAGTAACTCAGCCAATATAGCTGCAATAATGGAATTAGGCTTAGAAAATAGTATGAGTACTTTTTTAATAAGAAAAATTAAGTTTATTCAACATATTTTAGACTTACCTGAGAATAGTTTAGAAAAAGAATGTTTAAAATTTTTGCAGAACACGACATTGAAAGATAACTGGTGGACATCTTTAGTGGAAATTATAAACAAAATGGGATTAAATTGGATTTGGCACAGAATGGAGAATTGGAACATCCAGGTTATATGCAAGATTATAAGACAAAGGTGTAATTATATAACCAAACAGGAATTATTTTGTGAATTAAAAAATTTTAAATCATTGAAATTTTATATAGATATGAAATCAGATTGGGGGCTAGAACCATATGTATTTACATGTGATAGCAATGAAAGAACTGGTTTGGCTTGGTTAAGATTGGGTATATGGAGGTTAAGAAACTTAAGAGGGTTTACACCTAGTGGAATGTGTCCACTCTGCAGGAAGGAAGAAAACGCAAAGCACATCTTATTAGAGTGCACTGTAACAGAAGAACTGAGAAAAATGTACATTGACAGGAAATATTTAAGAATGAACAGTAGCATAGCATATAAGAAATTATGTACAACAAAAAACGAGATTTTACTGAAAAAAATGGGAAAATTCATGTTTATAATTAAGAGAATTTGGGGTAAAAAAATTGAAAGCGATAGTAAGACGGTATAAATGGTAATTAATACTTAAAAAATAATAATAATAATAAAAAGTTGTAGGTAAGGATTAACATGTTGAAACAATTATATGTATTTTCATAGTTTTTGTGTTTGTTCTTGTTCTGAGAGTGATACCAATAGTTTTCTTTTTTTTCAACAAAGGGGCTCTGCGGCAAAGCATTGTTTGTAACCGAGAGTCCCTTATGTTATGTATTGTATGATGAAATAAACCAATCAATCAATCAAAGATTCAGAGTTGGTTCCAGTAACTATTGATTCTGTACATATAGGATGTCTATTCAGAGTAATATCAAAATCTTGGCTCTCCTTGTACTGTTCAGTTGCCATAGATAACATTTTCACCGCACGGATCGGTGGAAATATAATTATTCTTTATGAAAAAGAGAGAGAGAAAAAACCCACGCAAGTACAATCATTAAAAGTGACATTACTCAAACTATGTTTATATAATTCAACAAAAACGACACAATTCAAGGCATTACAAAATACTTCTTCTTAAGTGGCATAACTAGAAATACCGGATATAATCTGGTTATTATTGGTCAGCTGAAATTATAATCAATTATGACCTGTTTACGTTGAACAGCTGAAAATACTCCCGAAAGAAAATAGCCTTATTTTTATCATCAATGCACAGAAATAGAGCTTTTAGGTTCAGTCATAAAACATGGCGTAACTCGAAATATCCTGAAATAATTCTTCAAAATAGACACAACTCTAAATAAATTAATATTATGTTTTTACCTAGATCAATTAAAATGACACAAGTTGAAATACAACACGGTTTCCTTGTGACTTCAAGTCATAAAAACGACACAACTCAAAATAACATTATTTTATATGTTACTACGAGAATTACAGCTCAACTAAAAATAAGTCATTGTGATAGATTTCGTGGGCCGTATATTAGCTACCAAAAGAATTACTAAGAATATTGAAATATCAATCTCTATCATTGAAAGTAAATTGAAAAATTCAAAGTTCAAAGTAGCAAGAAGTAATGTATTATTGTTAGCACTCAGGACATTCATAAAGCGGTAACTGATAAACAGTGCTCACGAAGTCTGGGAAAGATGGTTGTAGTTTTCGCCCAAGTTTCAGTAGGAAAAATAGGGTACAAATTCATAATATTTAATTGAAAATTAAATTTATTCTTTAAAATCAAAAATTAAATATTGCTCTATCCTTTAAAATAAGTAAAACAAAATATTCAATATGTTCTAGTCTCAGAAGAGAAACAATACAAAGTTATTCTCAAGATTACAAAAGTTTAATTTATCAATATAGATGTGCAAGCATTCATGAACCACAGACTATTGTCTCTGTTGGACATTACATACAGGGAGTACTGCATATGACATAACTTGTCTGTCTGTGAGGTAGACCATTAGGGCAATCAGTCATAAGGAGAAAGGTTCCATCTGGCGCTGCGAACTGAACTCCGGCTTAGCTCAGTTGGTAGAGCATTGGCGCGAATAGCCAAAGGTCCTGGGTTCAAGTCCCAGTGTCGGAGGAATTTTTCTCCTGTAATATTCTTAATTTATCAATATTGTGAATTAACTTTCATTAGAAGTGCACAGTGGCGTAGGAAGGGGAGTGCGGGCCGCGCCGGGTGCCATCACCCGGAGGGTGACAAAATAAAAATGTGTCTTTGTAAGTAAAAATCGCTCAAGGGAATTTAAAGAAAATAATATTATTTAAAACAAAGGTAATAAAACGTGACTGAACTGGCCTCTGTGTTGATACAATAATATTATGGTTAGGGGAGGGGTGTTTATTTCTGTCGATGCTTGTCTCTGCAGTTTTATTAATTTAAACGAGACTTCAACAATCTGTGATTATATCACTTAAGCAGCAACCAATTCTACCCGCAGCGGCAGTCATGACTTTGATGAAAATAAACTTTTAATGTGAGTTGACTCCGAAGTCTCCTTCAATCTAGATTTTGAACTGGGATGTGCGCATATTTAAGAATAGCTTATTAATAATGCAGTTCCGTAAAATAGTTACATTACTTGTTTATGAAATTTATTAGGATCAACCTAAAAAAAGATGTATAATTCACATAACTTCCTCTGCCCAAATAAAAGTTAGCCTCCCCTTAAAAATAAGAGAAAGTTGTCGCCAATCTTCGTGTCACATCCCCAAAAGCTACCTATACCCTTAGCAACCAGGGAAGGCGGTTGAGGCCAGGTAGGTTCCTTCACCCGCTTGGACCCTCACATTTATAAGGGCAGGAGATTTAGGACCAATCGTAATTTCCTCTCCATGAGTCACCTAGTCTACTTCAATCAATCAATCTTAAATTTTTGTAATATGTCATTTTATCTTAAAATGTTTGTTATATAACAATTCCACACATAATTACAAGAAAAATGACACCACACAATGTATAATTTACTTTAATAGGAACATTTCTAACAAATACATAAATAAAAGTTACGAGAAAACTGCTTTCAAGTCCTATGTTCCTATTAAAGTAAATTATACATTGTTTGGTGTAATTTTTCTTGTAATTATGTGTAGAATTTATATATAACAAACATTTTAAGATAAAATGACATATTAAAAAAATCTAAGATTGATTGATTGAAGTAGACTAGGTGACTCATGGGGAGGAAATTACGGTTGGTCCTAAATCTCCTGCCCTTGTAAATGTGAGGGTCCAAGCGGGTGAAGGAACTTACCTGGCCTCAACCGCCTTCCCTGGTTGCTAAGGGTATAACCCAAATACAAAATTTTGTTTTCGTACGATTTTCCGTTGCAAAGAGTCGGTATTCAGAGTGGGTGGCTTATAACTACCCTTCAGAGAATTATTTCAAAAAAGTGTTTGCTCTATAAACAACCCACGTGCAAAATTTAAAGAAAATCGTTAGAGCTGTTTTCGAGAAAACTTTCTTTATGTAAAAATAAGGAAAACTTGTCTCCATCTTCGGTATCTGACATAAATACATTTTTTTTTTCCTTTTATCAAAATTCGAGATTTCGCTTGGAAAACAAAATATAAAATAATCACTCAAAAAATAAAAGTTTGCACAATTTCGGGAGTGTATTTTGGCCTAGATGTTCGCTTTATTAATGGTAACATCTACAGTCTGTCGCTCACGAAAACAATATAAGTTATATCTGTCTGTCTATAACGTACTTTAGATTAATAATAATAATAAAGATAATAATAATAAAGATAATAATAGCATTTATTGTCGTTTAACAGTACAATGTACAATGTACTGCATAATATGCTTGAAATGCATGTCTTTCCTTCTAACAAAATTGGCTGAATTAGGTTAACTATGTCTTATATGCACCATTGGTAGCACTGGTCACAATATGGTAACTCGAATCGATTCATATATTATTGATTCATGGTAGGCCTATACCATGATTTCGGAGCTTATTTTTGTTTCTATATAACAAAGTAATTATTACTAATTTTGCATAATCCGTTGAGTTTACGAGTTAGGCCTACATCAGATAAATTCGTTGCAGCTGCATCCATCGATAAACTCTTAAATTCTCGTGGGATTACCTTTGACTTTCCAAAAAATAACACTTGGAACTGTTCCATCTTTTAATAATTTAAACTGGGGGGGGGGGGGGGTGACAAGAAATTTTCCGCACCGGGAATCACCTAATCTTGCTACGCCACTGGAAGTGCAAAGAAATATGTAATTTCATTTTGAAATTTGCTTAGATTCAGAACTGACTTCTTTTCCAATTTTCTAATTTCTCTTAAGTAATTGGAAAAAAATAACTAAATTCTCTATTTCTTTTATCATACACAAAAAAAAACTAAGATCTAGGCTTGTAAAAGTCTTTCTAGAAGGCCTGTATAGACAAAGGTAATGTGTGATGGAGATAGATTTAATTGAAGTACATAGGCTATCTTAATAGAACAAATAAATACGGGGGTTGGCCCCGGTCTCACCAAATAAGTTGCTGGTCCATTCACAAATTTCACACTTTTTGTTGTATCTCTTTCTTCGTCCGATGACGTCACTGCTAGCTGGCGATACCACGTAATTCCCTCGTTGTGCAACCCTGAATATTCATGGACGGTTGCATACATTAATGTAGACACAATTCTTGAAATCTGACAGCTAGCTTTGTAGGTTCTGTTGTACAGTTTTGAAGTAATAGTTGAAAAGCTCACTGAGGACTATATGCACAGTTCAAAACCATAGGTTGAAATTTTACTTGTACAAAGTTCATTTTCTTGAAGGCACATCAAACAATTATTGGTCATTGGTGCCCTACACACAAAAAAAGTTCGTTGAGTTGAAACATGTTAGCATTTTTAAATTTAAATGCCTTTCCACAAAGTTCATTCCGTCGGAGCACGTTAAAGTTTGTCTAACATGGTTGCCCGTGTGACGCATTTTGATAACATGACGAGCATACTAAATGACTGTATTTTCGTCGTAATTGTCTTTAATGTTTACACTGAAAAGTTACTAATCGCCAGTACGTTAGAAAGTCACTAACATGGGTACTGATACGAAGCACTTCTGTCTGTAGTTAAACTGATTTGATGAACACAATAGTTATTGCTTCTTCACTTTGTGGAGATGCAGTTTGCAAAGAAATTCACAATGCTGGCACATTAGAAGCACTAATATGGGTGCCGATGTGACTAGATTTCTTCGTTTTAGTAGATTCACTGCGATCGACCATTTTTAAGCATGATCTTAATTTGGCGAGCAATTGGCGAACACTATACTTCCCCCAGCCACTTGCTTGGGAGCTACACTGCATCATATCACGTCGAAGACTTTACGTAGAACTGAATAATGGCGAAAGGTATACTTCACCAAGCCATTTGCTTGGAATTTAGACTGCACCACATCACAAGAAAAACTTTCGGTAGAATGAATAATGGTGAACATTATGCATCACCAAGCCATTTGCTTGGAGTCTAGACTGCACCACATCACGAAGAAGACTTGCGAAGACTTAAAAATGGCGAACAAGAGCTTCTCCTTCCTGCTCAAAGAGAAGCTTCCAGAACCGGAACTGCTCTAATCAGTTGAGAGCTTTAATCTCAAACAAAAATTATCTTCTTATGTTTATAAGCAAGATTTACTTTAAGAGAATATTTTAGAGTACATAATAATCGAAGGAAAGCTTTCTGCTTATTTATTTAACTCTTTAATTCTTGCTAATGAAAACTATGAAGAAAATAAATGTCATTTTTACTACTTTGAATACATACGCAGCAAGCCATCTTTGATGACGTACGCACAAGGCGAATCTGGGCGAATCTAGTAGAAAATCTTCTCGAATAATATTTCACAAATTTAACTAAATAAATAAAATTGATATTTTTACTACTATCCGTTCACGTGCGTGAACACATTGTTCTAGATGTAATCGTGGTACGTCTTCAAGCAATAAAACGACATAATTGACATCTGACGGCCAAGTTGCGAAGTTAGATAGATACACTTTTTATGATCGGTGAAGGAGCATTTCTGGAACTTGTTCGTATAGATAACTCCAAAACTAAGATTTCTGAGTTGTGCCACTTTTGCAGCAAGTGTGCGATATCCTGTTATGAGGTGCTTTGGAATCCATATATCTGTCGACTTATAACAGAAACAATGGACAATTAAGTTTAATCATAGGCCTAGCACATTCTGAGAACAATTTGGTATCATATCTTCCAATAAGTCATTGTTAAAATTTCCAAGTGCAGCAATCTGTTACCTTTACCGTACAGTTATCAATTTACGCTGGCAAAAACTCCATCGTAGCACAAGACGTTATTCCATTTACCGTATTCAATCACGTGACATTTAGAGTATACCGTATCAGAGAACACGCTACGGCAAAAACTCTCTACTATAATCAGATTCAATGCAGTCTCTCTCCTCTTCACCAGCGTTTGTCCCATAATTTATATTAGTTTTGTTATCCTGTTTACTCTAGAATCGGGTTATGTTGACTTTCCTTTTATTATTATTTGGTAATATATTAAATATTGTTCGTTATATTCCGAAAATGCATTCAATAATAGCTCAAAACAAATCAACACAACAATATACAATTGCGCTTCATACACATCGATTTCAAATGCCAATATTGGATATCCACTGCTAGCCATGAATCTAGATGAGATACGTGATACGTTGGCATGCCGTATGTAGGAGTTTTTACAACAATTCTAATGATTAATGTGAGCCAATGAACTCAACAAAATGCAGTATCACATTCAGTTTAAAAGCGCAAATTAGTCATTTGAAAGAATCTGGAATATAATACTGTACCCCGAATTTTTCCGCTTTACTTCTGCTTGAAAACGGAAGAATTGCAAAAATGTTATTATTATATTAGGCCTACCATTGTAGTCAAAGGTCATAACCAGGGCCCGAATTTTAGGCTTTTATGAAAGGTATTTTAGCCTTTTATTTTCGTGGAATAGCCCTTTTTAGGTTTTAAACAAACGATTTTAGCCGTCTTAATAAAACACTAAATACTAACACCTTAAATTGCATTATAATTTTGACACAGACCCTCCTACACTTCTCTGTCGTCGGTCGGAAACTTGTTATTTGAAAGTTGAAACGACAATGGGCTACCTGCAGATTTCAAAGTATTGAAGACGGCTCAAGTTTCATTTCCTGCGACGGCGAGGCGGCACATTTTTTAGTTACAAAGAGAAGCGACAAAGTGACATATACATTGTTAATTTTAGTGCGTTGTATAAATTTATTTTTATTATGTATTTTCTTAAAATGAACAAATTCACATATTTATTTTCCTTTGCATTAATTGGAAAATCTTTTTAAAAATCGTGTTTTTCTGCAGAAGTTCTCTTTAGCCCCTAGTTTTTCAGCAAAAGTGCTCTTTAGCCCCTAGTTTTTCAGCAAAAGTGCTCTTTAGCCCCTAGTTTTTCAGCAAAAGTCCTCTTTAGCCCCTAGTTTTTCAGAAAAAGTCCTCTTTAGCCCCTAGTTTTTCAGAAAAAGTCCTCTTTAGCCCCTTTTAGGCCCTTCAGTCTGATTTAGCCCTTTTTAGGTTCTATAAGATTCATATATTCGAAAGCTAGGGGAATGAAACGAAAAAATACGTTAAAATGTTCTAATTATGAAACTGGGGGGAAAATAGGTTAAAACCCTTCAATCCGGGCCCTAGCCATAACTAGAGCCCGAATTTTTACGTTTTTTAAACCCCTGTTTTAAACATATTAAAATGGTTTTATTTTAGTTTTTTTTACCATTTTCTGATTTTTAGTTTCACTCTAAAAAGTTCAATAAACACGTTGATAAAAAATATATCAATTCATTTTACTCACGTATTTTTACTTAAATCTTCATGGCTCTGAACCACAAAACTATAGGAATACTTTTTGCTTAATTTTAGAATTGTCTCTGTCATTTCCAACTCCACCTCATAAACCCAAGAAAGTTTTCGTTTAATCAATCAACTTTTAGAATACTTCATTTTCGGCATCTTGCTGGAGCAATCACTGTGAATCAACTGCAAGTGTAAGCTTCTTAAGTTTGCTTTCATTTGCTGCTAAATAAACCGGAGATTTCGGATCATTAATGATTTCCTTTACCGAGACATTGGGGTACAAAATTACAAAAAACAATTCTATATTTTATGTTGCAAAATAAAATATATACTGGCAACAATGAGCAAGATGCAAAATGTAGGCTGATATTTAAAAAGTAATTATAGTAGAACAAATTTATTAGATTATTTACGTATTAGTAGTTTGTTCAGCTAACTAATTAAATTAGTTAATTAATTAAAAACAGCTTTACCCATTTTTTTAGTTTTTAATGTATTATTTAGCCATTTTCAGATTTTATAACATTGGATGATCTGACTGCCAAAACAATGAAACGGATAACATTTTTTTTAAATATCACAGTTAGCTAGCAAGGAACAAAATCGTTTAAAACCTAAGAATCCGGGCCCTAGTCGTAACGAATGGGATTTGAAAACTATTCAACCAATCGGGGGGACGGGGCAACATCAGGTCATTGCCATTTTTTTTTCTTTCTTGTTATTACATTGACGCGAGAAAATACAAAACTTAATATTCACTCCAATAGTTTTACCGAATCGTAGTTTAAAATAATGTATCTATTTTATTTAAGTCAATAGTTTTTACAACATGTCATTTAACTACACAAAGCGTACGGTGGCTTGCTATTCTATTGCTATATTACAATAGAACTGCTTGCATACATTTATGGAAAAAATCAAAACCTGATAGAAATCAGCTGTCCATTAAGAGTACATTTTCAGTTACCGGAACGTTAACCCTTGTAAGTCAAAGTATTGGCTGAGACACAGGTATAGACTTCGGAAGAGGAGGCAAGAAACTTTTTGTCCACACAATATCTAATTTTTTAACATATAAGGTATATGTAACCACTACAAACTCAATTCTTGCCCCTCCAGGGCCGGATTTAAGAGTATGCCGCCTATAGGCTAAAGTCCATTTGCCGCCCCCTCTACAGTTCATATTAGCTTAATACATTTGTTTTATGCAACAAAAGGATAGAATTCATTGTTTTCATCTTTTTTAAACATGAAGTTCATTTAGTTTAGATAAAACTATAATTTTAATGGTTTACATAATAAATTATATAATCAAATTAGTTATCTACTTTTTTTACTTACTTCTTTTAAGATTCGTTAAAAATGAAATGGGTTTCGTAATTATTTAATTAATTTGTTCTTGGAGATCAGTGATCACTATTTTTAACATATTTTTATATTTTAATGCTAATGACTATCTTTTGCGTAATTGAAGAACTGTGTTCAATTTGAATTAAGTTGTCCTACACGGTGAAATGAAATTACACAAAATGTAGTTAATTACTGATTTATTTGTTGAAAATATACAAACTTCTCTAAAACAACTCACCCCACGTAATCTTCGTGTTCAAATTTACATAGCTTTTTAAATGGCAAACTCGTTAATAATGTCCTCATATGAAACTCTTTTTGTTGTATTTGCCTCAATACAAAGAATAAAAGTGAGTTTAACCGTATTTCAGAAATAATAGTTCGCAGATAGTTCTTAACTCTTCTAAGGCAGGAAAAACTTTAAGTAACATGTATTCTTAAATTCGTACGGAAAATATTATTAACGTCTGAAAAACTTCATTTTAACTTCTGAATAAATTGCAAAACTGCCGCCCCTGAAAATTTGCCGCTCTAGGCTCCAGCCTACTTAGCCTATTTAGAAATACGGCCCTGTCCCCTCCAACAATATTTTCAAGTCGGTGCCTCTGAATTGGGACTAAATTATAAACCTTGTTTCATCCTGCTGTATTAATTTGTTAGTCATTTACGGAAGTCCTGTACTGGTTCAAGACTGAATAATCACTCTGATCATTCTACACCTAGTATTGTTTATAATATAGTACGATCCAAACTAAACGAATTTACGTGTTACCTTCTGCTAGTACAATCACAAACCCCAACTTTGGGGAGGGGCAAAGTAAATTATCATTATTGTCATATTAGTATTATTATTATTATTATTATTATTATTATTACTATTATTATTATTTAAGAAGAAAGGAACTCCAAATTTTGTGTCACGCTTGGAATATTAAACTAAAATATGGATTCCATGTTTGAAGTCGTTTCATAAATATAATCCTACGGGCTAACTTAAATCCACAGTCATTAGGCATATATAAGTTATATATATATATATATATTAAAAAATAAAAAAAAAAAAATTAAAAAAAGTAACATTTCAGCGTGCATGGATTATTGTACACATTTGATACAGTAATTTTTATGGATATGAAATTAAATTCGTATATAAAATATTAAAGATATAAAATTACAATCATAAACGAATCAAGTACGAGTAGGCCTATAAGACACGGAAGTAACCAATTTATGGAAGGATGTTATCATGGCCGAGTCAGGCCGAAGTTTTGGTAGATAAAATAAATCTATCACTTAGTATAACTTCAATTTAGATAACCATACTGTACTTTCAATGGAACCTTCGATTTCTCTTCGGCTTTTCTTTTATTGCTGCCAATAGCACATAATGCTGATATACTGTAACGGAAATAGTTGATCGCTCCCACTCTGGGGAAAGAATCCTTCCGATCGCTACAAATTATGTTTGAACCGGAACTTAATACTTCCAAGGAAAGCTTATAAAACCCTCATCTCTATTTATACGAAATATCAGTGACCACTGCTTCAAAAGCAATTCAGTTATAGTGTAAAATGTCCACGTCTACTTTTTAGTAACATATTGCTAAATGGCGTTCTTGCAACCTAGTCCGAATCCTAGTCAAGCTGTAGCCATATAATATTCAAGATAATGAAATCGGGATTTTTCAGGTTTTCTCATTTCTCGTTTTTCATTCTACCAAACCCTTTTACTATACTTCATCTTATTGAACAAGACCTCATCACGAATAATCCTATGGTGTTAATAATAATTTTAAATAATACAACATCTACAAGACTACAAATCGAAATAACCTGAAGATGGCATCACTACACCGAAAGGCCTAGGTGTTAATAAAATACAAATTGAGGTAATGATATCACAATGTTACTTTATTTTATCTCTTGTATGAAATTTTATTGATGCGGGGACCCATGTACAGTACAGGACCATGCTTCTGGGACCTGCAAGTTCGAGGAATTCCAGACCGCTTGATAATACACAGTTCTTGACTCGACTTCATGACCCCGACAAATTTTCTTACCTACCAAATAATAATTTCGGCCGCGGTAGCGTGCCCGCCTCTAGATCCGAAGGTCGCGGGATCAAACCCGGCCGCGGTCGATGGGTTTTTCAGGACGCAAAAATCCTGGGCACAGAGTCCTCCGGCAGGGACTTTAAGCCGGGGGGGGGGCGTGTCGTAGATTTACGGCACGTAAAAGAACTCCAAGCCTATATTAGAGCCTCTAGACAAAATTTCTCGGCCCTTCAGGTCCAAGTAATACCTTACTTTGATGAGGAGGGTTGAGAGGCGATAGACTTAGGCCCTCTGTCCTCTCTCGGAAAATAAGCGTAACAAAATTCATATAGGTAACAGAAACCTCCACTTGGAGGGCCCTTCGCCCCAACATAGGGGCTAGAGGGTTCCAGACACAGACAGACCAAATAATAATAACAACACTGTAATAATAATACTGTAACAATAGTAATAATAACCCTGTATTAATAATATTGTAATAATAATAACACAGTAATAATCATCATCATCATCATAAATATGAAGAAATTTGTAGATTTATTTTACATTCTAGTGACTATAAAGGAACCTGACATCTTTTCTTTTGCGAAATAGCCTAGCCAAACATTTGTTTTTATAACAAAAGATGCAGATTGCCTTGTCTTGATTTGATTACATCTAATTCATAAAATAGTCTATTCTTACTAAATTCCACCGGGTAATTTTTAAAACCGATGATACTTTTTAAATTTCAATAATATATCAGTTTAGATGACTTACAGATATGAAAGCATGCTCATTTGTTTGCATGGCGTGGAGCATACCAACCAGGCGTTTTAACCCATTTCTTCTGCCTGCAACTAATATAGTCACATTTTCGCCACAAATTCATATTTTGAGGTATTCTGAGGAAACCGCTTTTAGAAATCGAGTTCATGTTTAAGTATATATTAGGGATGGGTCCTCGATAATTTCGATACCTCGATACTCACGATACTTGCATGGTATCGGCATCGAGCGATACTTCAGAAAACTCGCTCGGTACTTTTTCGATACTTTGGTATTCCTGCAATTTAAGGAAATGCGGTATCTCTTTCTGCTTTTAGTTGTCTACTAAATATAGTAAACACTTCTATTTCTCCTTGAAATGGAGAGAACCACTCTGTGACTTTTGTCTAGTCATAAATAAGGACTTTCCGACATTTAAAATCCAAACAGAAGAGATTCTTAATTGTTTCGTTTCCTGTCAAACGTTTCAATAACAACCAACAAGCAAGCTGACTGTCATCTAGTTTTTTAAGAAATATATTTAATTTATACTATAGGCCTAGTTTATAACTGATTATTTTTAAATATGTTTGAATTGTAAAAAATTGTAAGTTTTTAACAAAAACTTGTAAGTGGACTATTTCAAAAACTAATTTTAGTATTAATGTAGAGTTTAAAAATAATTATAAGCTACTGATGATATTAAATTTCGTCTCATTAAATAGTCTATACACACTTAATTAATTTAGTTGGTATTACCAAAGTTCTCTCAACTTTTAATTATTAATGTACGTATTTATTGAAACTGGAAATGTTGACGGTATCTAGTATCGAAGTATCGAGTATCGAGGAAAAATCATGTATCGGCATCGAGTATCGAGAAAATCTGGTATCAACCCATCCCTAGTATTTGTTTGTGTGGCTGTGAACATCAAAACTCTAAAAGGAGAAATAAAATAAAACTTATATTTTCATATGCCTTTTAGGGATCACGAACCACACGAAGGCAATTTTATCTTTATACTACACTACTGTATTTTTATACTGTAAAAAATTTCGTGATTTTTGCGAAAATTGCACTTTCTTGTTTAAATTTTGTGTAATATTCTGTTTGTAATAAGACGTACAACTTTCACTGGAGACATGTAATTCATAAAAACACTCTGAAAGATAAAATTACAAGGGAGCTTCCAGGAGAAAGCAAAGTGAGCAGTTCTTCTATACTACAGGACACTTCAGTAGAATTCAAAATGTGAAACACTTCTGCTCTGAAGTTCCGTGCACACTAATTGTAGTAATTTATACAAAGTGGCTGAAAAGGTCATACGACGGTGCACCTATAGCCTTTCAAGCAGACACATCATTATACAATCCGCTGTCAGTCTGTATCCATCCAGCCGGGACCTCCACTTCGAAGCCTATATACGAGGCGCGTCATTAAGTAACTTTCCCACAGGCCATTAACGAAAACAAAACACAATTTAATGGAAATATTTATTGCCAGAGATACAGCAAGTGTTCAGCTATGTTTTAACAAATTCGCCACCGGAATTGAGACATGTGTCATAATGTGAGACCAACTTTTGAATACATGTGCCATAGAAGTCTGCCGCCTGGGATTTGAACCATTTCTCTGTCAATCTCTACAATTCTCTGTCATTTCTTGAGGGGTAGGAAAAGACGAAAATCTCAGGGTGCGCGGTTCGATCTGTAGGGTGGAGACTTCAATACTTCCCTGCAAGTCTCCTGCAGAAGTTTGGCTAGGCGATGTTTCAACTTCCACCCTACAGCCCGGATCTTGCTCCCAGTGATTTCCATCTTTTCCTACACCTCAATATATGACAGGGAATGGCAGAGAAGCGGAGGTGGTTGTCACACAGTGGTTCAAATCCCAGGCGGAAGACTTCTACGACACAAGTGTTAAAAAGTTGGTGCCACGGTATGGCAAATGTCTCAATTCCTGTGGCGAATACGTTGAAAAATAGCTAAACACTTGCTATATCTGTTGCAATAAATATTTCCATGAAATTTTGTTTTGTTTGTGTAAACAGCCCTATCGAAACTTACTTTGTGGACGGCCCTCGTATTTTAACATTTGAGAGAATATGAAACGCGTAATACCAGTACAAGAACTAACTTTCTGTTTATCATTGCAATCTTGTAATCAGAACTGTTTTCTTACAATGTTCTTATAGGATGTTGTCCTACAGTATCTGGCTATTCTAAACGATGTGGCACGATTTGGGTGCCCAGAAGAAGCAAATTATTTCTGCGCACTACTACATCATAGCCGTAGAGCTATTAATATATATATATTTTATGCTGCTCTAGATACTGCAAAAAATTAACAAGACTCAAGCTTATAGCATATTTCCTTGTAAACAACATATTTTACATAATTTTAAGCATATAGTAGTTTTTAAAAACTTCGGCAGTTGGCTTGGCCTTATAGATGTTAGACATATCAAAAAATACAAATAATACGTAATTTAAAATTATTAGTTAGGTTTCCATTTAGCCATCTTCTAGTCTTAGCATTAAATGATTATAAATTCAGTGTTTTATTCGGTTGACGTAACATGTGACTTGACTGTTTAAGACCAAGAAAAATGCCGACAGAATCGTACTAGGCGAATCACTTAACATCGTAAGTTGAGTTCCCTAATGTGCTGAGAATTCTCTTTGGTTTCCGTAAGTGTACTGATACAGCATGTTTCTCCCTCCCTTGATGTGTTGTAAATATGTCAATCCTCTTGTGGAATGAAAGTGAACTACGCTATCTTAGATTAGATATTTCCTTTTCCTCTCTTCAAACGAATCCTGATTGAACAAGGGAATAAATGGGTTACTTATATAGACTCTTTATATATATAAGATAGGAACAAGAAAAATACAGACAGATACATGCAAGTTCTTTTTTGCCTTTTAAGTAAAGCTCAAAAAACACGTATACCTTTATATCAGTAGGTTCACTTTTTGCGTGAAATATTAATAAAGCCTAAAGGATGCGGCTGTACAACATGATGCCAAGGAAGAGCTGTCATAGTCAAGTGATTGATGAATCTCAGACATCATTCAAAAACCACCAAGCCGCATTTTAAACTTTTAAAGTTAGCCAGATCAATACAGCGCATCTCCTCTTCATACAGTTTGACACTTGTTTACTTAGCAAGCTTAAGCTATATATTTTGCGATAGGCCTTCTAAAATAGTTATATATTCTAGGGATGGGTCGATACCAGATTTTCTCGATACCGATACATGCTTTTTTCCTCGATACTCGATACCGTCAGCATTTCCAGTTTCAAAAAATAGGTACATTAAAAACTAAAAGTTGAGAGGACTGTGTAATACCAAATAAATAAATAAAGTCTGTATATTTTAAGAGACAAAATTTAATATCATCAGTAGCCTATAATTATTTTTAAATTCTACATTAAAATTAAGCGTTTGACAGGAAACGAAACAATTAAGAATCTCTTCTGCTTGGATTTTAAAAGTCGGAAAGTCTTTATTTATGACTAGACAAAACCCACAGAGTGGTTTTCTCCATTTCAAGGAGAAATAGAAGTATTTACTTTATTTAGTAGACTACTAAATAAAGAAAGAGATACCGCATTTCCTTAAATTGCAGAATTACCAAACTATCGAAAAAGTACCCAGTGAGTTTTCTAAAGTATCGCTCGATGCCGATAGCATGCAAGTATCGAGAGTATCGAGGTATCGAAAGTATCGAGGATCCATCCCTAATATATACACATAGGCTATACATACATACATTCATATATATATATATATATATGTTTAACAGATAAAAACGATCAACAGGCAAATTTTAACAAGTATAGTAACTTTATTGCAGTCGACACAAAATAGTGAGGCAATTGACAAGTAAGACTAGAGTTTACATGGATAAATGCCTATGAGTAGGGCTAAAGGAAATGCTTTTACTGCTGTTATTCTCTAGCACTCAAAAAGAACAGGCGAGTTTCATCGATGAGCGATGGATTCCACTGACTGGAGGCTACTATTACAGTTACTAATGTACAGATTTTCTCGATTGATTCGTCTAGAGTGATGAATTAAAAAAAAACCCATTCGCTGGCCAAAACGATATTTATTGGGAGGGCTAACGCAGTAACTACATATAAAATTGTAAAATATTATCAAAATGGTTAGCCATTTTTTTGAAAAATCCAAATGTTTAAAAGTTTTGATGAAAACTATTGTTAACATTTTAGAAACTGAAACCAAACTCTAGGGAGTTTATTAAATGAACAACAAAGTTCATAATCCAAAAGCATAACTAAAAATAATGCAGGGTTTACTCTCAACAGGCTTGCACAAACGACAATATCTGCCGAATATACTTTTTTCGGTTTTCAGGCAACGTGAAAGATGTTTTCATCAATTTTTCGATTTCAGTCACGATCACTACACTTTTTCTTATTATGTACATGGGAGAAAGTAATTACACAATAGTACTTAAAAGGAAGCACGAGAAGTAAAAAGCACCGATTGGCGAATCAGTTAAAAGAGAACAGACTGTATCGATCTTATAAATGAGTTCAATAAAAAAATTCAGCAGTAGCAATATTGCCTGAAATATGTTTTTAATTTTAAAAAAATTAATAAAAAACATATTTTCAGAATATCTTTTACTGAACCCATTGTTTTTAGGCAAAATGTGCCTACTTACCAGAAATTATCGTGATTAAACGATTCTACCTCACTTCTTAATTTTCTACTGCTCAATAGTATAAAAAGGAAAAAAAAAACAGAACATTAAAGTAACAATTGAAAAATAATTCACCTCAAAAAAGCAAAGGGCCTTTAAAGACTCTTCCTACGACAGAAATTTAAAAGATCTTATTTTATTTTTCACTATATTTATACAATTTTCAACTGCGAGTTCATATCACATGATCTGTACACTGTATCAGGAGGCTACTGATTTTTATCTGCTTCTATTGTTGCTATTGTTTCCGTTAATTTTTACTGATCCTCAATTTCTTATCAGTATGATTATTATGGTACAGGGTGAAATAGAGGCTATGAATCCAGGTAAGTAAATCCAATCTGGCATTTGGGGAAATCATGAAAAATCCAAGTCAAAGTGGCCGGCCATGTGGTTTGAACTCTGGAAATCCCGAATGCCAATCCATGACTACCGTCCAACATGGCATCATTCTGAATGCAACTGTGAAAAAAAAATACGTCCAGAACATAGACCTACATTAAAAAAATCGGGTGCGTGGAACGCCACGCGACAGAATTGAAACTTGGATATTTTTAATTTTTGGAATTTTTCAATTTTGGATTATTAGATTTTTCATTTTTGGATTGTTGGACTTTTTAAATGTTAGTTTTATGGACTTTTTAATTTTGGATTTTTGGATTTTTAATTTTGGATCTAAAAATTTTTTAATGTTGGAATTTTTTCATTTTGGATTTTTCAAATTTGGATGTTTGAATTTTTTATTTTCTTATTTTTTGGATTTTTTATTTTGGATTTTTAGTTTTTTAATTTTGGATTTTTTATTTTTTTTAATTTTGGATTTTTTATTTTAATTTTGGATTTTTTATTTTTTAAATTTTGGATCTTTGAATTTTATAATTTTGGATTGTTAGATTTTTTAATTTTGGATTTTTTGTATTTTTTATTTTGAATTTTTTACTTTTTTAATTTTGAATTTTTTGACTGTTCTACTTTGAGAATTTTGGATTTTTTCAGTTTGGATTTTTTAAGTTTTTTAATTTGATTTGAGTTGATTGATTTCTGTGCAGTCCGTCACAGCCCTACTACTTTCGTGACGATTTTGTTCGTTTGATTTACTCCTAGAGCGCCTAAAGAAGTTTCACTTCAAAAATCATAGACTACGGACAAAATTCTTTGATATCGGTAAAAAAATTAAGGTTAATGTAGAATTTATATTATTTACGAGTTCTCCTTAAAGATTTAATAATATTTCAAGTAGTGCTATAAGATGGAGTGTGCTAAGACGAGAAACATGCACATTAGGAAATGAAACAACAGTGCATGAAGTTATTACAGTTGGGGAGCTTGTATTCATTATGCAGAGTTGTGTGGCACCCTCTCATAGTTCAGGGAACTAATTAACAAACTAATACATTGTCGAGAGTCAGGCTAACTGCATCATTACTTTCCCAGTTGACAAAAACTAAGTTTGTAGTGGGGCTCCTCGAGAACACTAATGACTTGGAGATGTAATTCATAAATACTCAATTTGAAGTGGAGTTAAAGTTTACTCTCAGCTTCAATTACATGTGGTTTTCTGTTTCATTAAACAAAATATTGTATTAAATATAATCAGAAGTTTTGGGCAAACCTAAAAAGGGAGAGGTAAAACTACGAAGAAGAAAGAAGAAAGAAAGAAGTTTTGGGCAATTTTAAGTGGCATTTCTATTAATTCACTACAAATTGAACACCGTATAGTCAGTGGCGTAACTTTTTGCAGCTGGGACCTCCAGTAACAATTGTTTGGACCCCCAATTAATTTTTTTATGCACGCAATACTCGTCACGAGTTCTTAAGCGTTTGTTGTTTTTAAAAACCTAATAATTGTATGGCCTACTGGTACTTATTTTTGATCCTGCCAAACACTGTATTTATAGAAAGGTGAAGACTGAATAATTCAATGCCACAGTCGGGATTTGAACCAGGATCTTCGGCTGTCCATGCCGCTGCTCTAACTACCTGAGCTACCATGGCAACATACCGGTAGAACATTACATTCTCCAACCGACTCACATATCCCAGTATCATTCCACTGTATTTATACTTTCTCTTTAACTCTTAGCCAAGATTTACAACTCAACAAAATTAAACTGAAATGGCAGATTGGCAGGTAAGTGGTAACCTATTTCTTTTCAAAAAATTGCTAATAGGAAGGTATCATAACTTTTACTCCAGTTTTATACACATTTTCATATCAAGTAGTTCTGAATAATCGCTTTTGCCTTCTGGCCTTTTTAGAGGCCAATAATTCAATGTAGCCGCGGTATCTAAGAAGCCAATGGCGAAGGAGGCTGTGGGTTTGAGTGTCGCCTCGGGCATCGGTGTTTGTGTGTAATAAAGAAAAAAGGAAAGCAAGGAAAAAGAAAAAGAAAGGAATAAATAAAAATATATGCAATTCAAGTTCGCTTGTCTTCTGAACACACTCAACGCTTTTTTTTTAAGTCATGGTACTACCTAAATAGTTCTTAATTAACTCCAAGTTTAAAAAGTACCAGTAGATACAGTAAAAAGAAGGGTGAGGAATAAAAGAAATGCAATTCACTAGGTCTGGGAAGCTTGATGGCAGATGCGAATGGATATCAGATTTAAGCGCGCGATTCAAAATACCTGAAAATTCTTTTTGATATTTGTGCCCCATCTAGTCATCGGTTCCTCCTACCTCCCTCCTCCCCCCCGTGTTGCGGGATCTGCGCCATTGTCTATAGTGCATAAATAATTCTACTTATAAATAATTATAAGATATCGAAAGAAATTTGCCTGTTAGAGACCCAGAAACTATTCGAATAAACATTCCCACCCTTTCGTGGCCAGTGGGAAATTAAGTTCACGCATGTTGTAATTTAAATGGGAATAGCTGGTCTCAATTGCTGTTTGTGCTGTAATCTTCGCAAAACTATGGTAACTATCTGCCATTTGTCACTGCAGTTTCTTGTCAAATATTTTGGTAAATCTTTGCGAAAGCATTGTTGCTTAATATGTGTAGGCCACGTTTTTGTCAATCTGAATTTCTTCTTTTTTTAAATCAAACAAATTTATTGTTACAAATTACAATAAAAATATTTACAAATGTGAATTCGAACGTCACCCGAAGAGACACAGCTTGTGCTTGGGGGCGCTTCACTTCAATAAAATAAAACAACTTACACTAAAATAATTATTTACAGAATACAAAAAAATTATTTACAAAACATAGAAAAGTATGAGTTAATTCTGTTTACAGTAAGGACAGAACAGGCTATATTTACAGTAATATAAATGTACGAGTAAATATAATAATATATAAAAAAATTAGTTAAACAGATTTTAAGATAAGACAAAAAATTATATCTACATTTTAAAGTTTAATATTGAAAATGTCTTAATAATAATAGGAATAAGGAAATAAAAGTAATTATATAAATTTTATAATTTTATACTTAAATTGTTTATTGTTTAAGCCAGTTAATTCAGGATGGTTGCTAAAAATGAACTGAACAGTCTTGGGGAGAAAATTTCAAAAGCGTTTTAACTCCAGTAGTTGTAACATTTTTGGTTCAGTAAATCCCTAGTGTTTCTGTTGCTTAGGCCTACATGTTGAAAGTTGTATTTTTGTTTTTTTACGTAATGAAGGTTCACTGGACACTTGGCTGAAAAGTTCAGCATTCCAGTGCTTTGCCAAATTTCATTCTACTTCACCATATTTGACGATGATTGCTTCAAAATTTCAGGGAACTCTAAATTCAACATGATGAGAAATGTATGTAATATTAAATGCTATTCTTTTTACACAACCAAGTTTTATTATTTGAGAGTTCAGTGGGAACATAAGGTACACCAATTCTGTTTACTGATCAGCTAATCAGATAATGTTAAAAGTTACAGTAGGCCTATGTTTTTTACACATGCTTTCTAATGCTAAAAAATATAGTGGTATAACTAAGCAAGTTTCTGTAATTTGGCCATGAAAAGAGAATCTTCTGGTAAATTCTAATTACGAAATATGCTAATACACAAATAGGGGAAAATCTAGTAATACGAACGCACATTTACAAAATCTGATGCGAAAGTCACATTTAAAAATCTTATATGATACATTCACATAACTTTCTTTACATTACGCATGGGCAATAAAATGTTCTAGCTTAACATTCTCATGTACGGTAAAATAAGTAGCAGTATTGTAGGAAGTGTGCATTCAGTTGTTTCATCTTCACGCAAGTCATCACCATGCTTTGAAAAGCCTAACAAACGAAGGCTGGCTTGTTTGTAACTAGACTATCAATATCGCTCTCAAAAGGGATAGTCGGATCTAATATTAGGCCTCGAATGTCAAATCCGCTCCCACCCCTCTCTTTAAGTATGCAGTGCTCCGTGGACTTCCCTTCGATTTCTTCTTGGGATATTCCAGCTTGCAGCTCTTTGATGCCTGCTCTTCCGCAGCAATTCCGTTTTGCGACAGTTTCGTAGCATCACATGAAAACTTAATACCCAATTTTTACTGTGAAATGCGATAAAATGGTTATTTAATTCACTATTAGCTCAGAAGATAAGTTAGCAAAATTAATGCTATGAGGTTAGACTGAATTTTTTTCTTTAAATGATCAAATATACTTTGTTCTCTCTCGAAAAAAATTGCAGATCGAGGTGATTAAACAAGATTGATTAAAACCACGGCAATAAATTGATGAAGATAATGCGACTCTTATTCTTTAACTCTCAATCAATTCTTACTTGCCTATGATGTGTAAATTCACAGTCTGTGTAAACAAAACGTAAGCCTATTGGATAAACATAATCACATAATGTTGTGATAATGACAGCTGTGGACTGTTTATATTCATGTTGAGAACAGCAGAGCAAAAAATGAAATCGGTTATGTCTATAACCATTATGAAGAAAAAAAATATTTTCATTAAGTTAGCATCTTCAAATCGAATATCTGAATGGTTTTTTTTTCATTACAATTTTTTTATTAATACAAATTACAAAATACAAATTATTACAAAATTATTACAAATACAAATATAAATAATAAAAACACAATTAGTACAATTTCAAAAGAGTATTATTTGCTCCGCATGAGCATAGCTCGTGTTCGGGGTCAGTTCAGTCATACTAAAATTATATTTTAAACATTACATAAAAACTTACATATTACAGTTTTAGGCAAAAAATAAATAAATAAGATTGCTCATATGAAATAAATACATGAAATACATGTTAGAATTTTAAACTCATATTGTTGCTCCAAACACATGGAAGGCACCTAACAATATTTCGGTGACAATAAAGGGTTAAAATCATTAACATCTAATTTTGGGAACCCCTGCTTGCATCATGGATGTTAGCTTTGACGTGTATGAAAGGAAATTAAGCTTTCTTTAGCAGATGCAGACCAGAGACTGCGAGTCAAAGGACTGAGCAAATTTAATTAAATCCGTAATGCTACTCCAGGTAAATGTCCTTCCTAACGCCATCTTCCACTACTGATGTGGAACCTTCACTTACCACGCTTTCTCCCCCTCAATCAACGCGAAATATTCCACAACGATGACCAAACTTTCGGTTCTCTTAAGTTGAAACGGATTCAACGCATGTGGCTACTTGGGAAGATTCACCGAGGTAGTTATAAGCCTTACGACGGATGTCATTCGTGCATTTAGAGATGACTTTTCTTAATCGCTTTTGACTTTACTCTCTGCCTGGAGATAAAGTGAGGAGATTAAGTTTTCATCCATAAAATAACATGTTTAATTTACTTTAATTACATTTATGAAAGTGTGAGGAGCGCTTACTCTGAAACATTTAAATAACAAATAGCTCAAACCTGAGTCATTTTTAATACTCGTGTACTTAGTAGACATCTGCAGCATCTTCAAAAATTTTCTTTTTAAATTTTGGGTTTAGGTAACTAAAACAAATAAAACAAAATAAAATAATAAAACCTGATAATAATAAGAAAATAAGATAAACTTGGACTTTCTTCTTTCTTACCAGTCACACAACTAAACTTCTTTGATTTTGCTTAATCACAAGCTTCAGTTAAACGCTAAATCTGACTTTTCGCGTTCTTCCAATGTATATTTAAAACCGCAATGTGATTAAGTCTCTTTCTGAATGCAAAAATGCCTTTAGTCTTTCGAAGCCTAAAAATACTCGTATTTTTCCGCAGCGTCTGTGGAAACTGCATGGACAGAGTATGAAATAAGGAACAATTTTAAACGATCGTGAGTGAATTGAAACAAGAAGAAATCATAATACGTATGTCAACAATAGCCTGATTTTAGTTTTACAGCGATTCAACAACGATTTTTAGTAATAGCGATAAATAATTTTGATAATAAAATACTGCAAATTATTGGGTGGGCTTGAGCCCCAAGGGCCCATATAAGTTGGCGCCACTGGTCATCTGGCTGAGCTATTCACGGCAGATTTCACCGATCTCGGTTAGTACCGTTTAGATAACAGCTAGTAGTTAAGCACTAATTTTCATGTATTTCCGTTTCACCGAGCCCGGTAAATCTCCTACCTAACACCGATTTGCTCCTGAAATAATATTTTTTTAAAACATGATAACATTTAACTTTCTAATGATAACAACAACAATGACGATGGTGATGACAATAATAATAATACGAACTCTCCTCTGTCCAGACCAAGTATAATACTCCATCCCTCCAACATAATACATAGGATTGTCAGAAACTTTTTGATGGTGTGAATAAAAATGCTTAGGTCTATATGAATATGTACTTGACGGCTTTGGTACATTAAAAACGAAGTAGGATCTGGGCCCTGTTTCATGGAACTTGCTAATAATATTAGAACACATCATAGCCTATTATTTATTAGTTAACAACATCTTGTTTCATAGAGATATGAACACTACTCATAAAATCCCTTCACTACTAATGTTATTAGTTCATTAGTCAGCTGATAGATTTGGAGGTTATGTCTGGATTGTTGTTTGTGTTTTTTCTCTTCTTTGTTTTTTGTCAATATTACATCAAAGCGGAGTGGCCTACATATATCTTCATAATGTAACAAATAATAACTAGCTGTAAGCAATGATAAATCTGCCGGGCACTTATTCAAGATAGCAGTAGGCTTACGTACTAAAATCTAATCTCAAATCTTAAAAACTTGTTAAGACAAAAGGATTTTTGATGGCGTATGTAGGCCTTTTCTAAACTGATAATTAAATCAGAGTAATTCATTTTCCACAAATTTAAGATCACGAAATCTGAATTAGGCTAAATGGGATTGAGAATAAGTTACTGCACCAAAAACACTTATAGAAAAAACACCTAATATTATCAGTAAATTTTACTAGTTCTGCAGTCTATGAAACAGCTTATTAAAATATTAGCTATATTTATTAATAATTTAGAGCCATGAACTCATAACTAATATTATTAGAAAATATTCTTATGAAACAGAAGACATCATAAATAAGTAATATTATTATGTATTTGCTAACAATACGAGTGTAAAAGTTCTATGAAACAAGGCCCTGGTGTTCATGCAATTCATAATAATGGAAAGGAATATCTAAAACAGTAGCAGTACTTCAATTTGGTTTTTATTAAAATTTTAAAGCTTCGGTTTTAAATCACATCTTGTTATTGAGTTTTTTTGTAATCCACTTTATGAGAAATGCACATTTTTATGGATTGTTTGTTTTTAATTAGAATGTATAGGCCTAGGTCACAGTGATATTTGTAAACCTTCAATTAATTGAAAATATGAGGGTAAGGGTTGCGGAATAGTTCATTAAACTTAGCATGTGTTAGCATACTGCATCACTCAACAAGGCAGACAACCTTCGGAGAGGACGTAAACCACGTGGCAATTTTTTCCCGCGGATGTGAGATCAGTTATTTTCTTTTGTTACCACTCATAACATGACCGAGTTTGTTACAAGCCTGCATTTGTCTTAATAAATACCATCATGGAATTACCTTAGAGAGCTAGCAATATCCGAAGCCATACCCACTGTCTACTGCTGGAACAGACTATAAGTCTTACCTGAAACAGAAAGAAAAATTGTCTTACTTGTCAGTATACAGTAGGAACCCGTTTTTTCTAAAGAAATTCCACATTACTAAAAAGGTGAGAAATTTAAGTTACTTTTAACTTTGATTTTTTTCCTATCTTTAGTTGGCATGCAGTGTGCAGTACTACATGCCTTACTTAACATACTTCGAGTTAGTTTGTGCTTATTTGCACATTGTCTTCCACACTTATTGTTTACTTATTCACTATAAATACTCTTTAGGTTACCACTTAACTTAACACTTCACAATATCACTTAACAATATCTTCATAATGTTGCTTATATACTATTTTAGTTCGCCAAAGTCTATGCTCTGTATAATCGTTTTAAAGACCCTCAAATGATTTGAGATTAGCTGCACTTTACTCACTGGCCATGTTAGCATGTTTAGTTTCAATTTCTTTTTTCATTTTGTCTCTTTGTGGTTTAAGTTTGTCACATCTATGAATAAAATGTTCTACTGTGTGATCCTCTTTAAGGCAGATATAGATAGGGTCCTGTATTAGACCTAGTCGGTGTAAGTATTATTTGATATTATGTTACTGCAATATGTAGACTACAGAATTTTTCCTAAGGAAATTGTTCAATTCCATTTATGTTTATGATAAAATGTTTTCATACTGTCTGAAGAAAACAGAAATGTTTTTAATGATAGATATCTCAAAAATTAATGTTATATAATGTAGACCAGCGTTTCTCAACCTTTTTGAACCCGAGGACCTCTAAAATGTCTAAAAAAAAATTACGGACCTCTAATTTTACATCCCATTTTTAAAAGATGGCCTATATTATTAATATTTGGGGTATTAATTATAGGTCGTTACAACGAAATATGTGAAACAATTTTACTTCTTTACTTTCTACTTGCTTTATGATATTTTTTAATTATGTCTGCGGACCATCTGCACCATCTGTTGAGAGATGCTAATGTAGACTACTGTTTACAAAATGAATTCATTAGGTACTAGTGACCTATAGTGACAAATTTCAATAATAAAAAACACACATGTTAAATCTTCATAGCAATTTCGCATTTCTTGAGTTTTCTTCATTAGTCACATTTCCTTCGTTAGTATTATCAATTTAGGCCTATAATTATACTTTTACAATACGCAGAGAAAATATAAACACATTTCAAGATAAAAATTTAAAACAGCTCATAGAGTACGTAATACAATTAAAAATCTGAAGTGAAACAATGACATGACTTTCCCTACCCTTCATATTTAGACCTGGGATTTTAAGGCAAATGCCTATTTTGTTCCTTATGAAATAACATGAAAATTTTTAAATATGTGGACGTTTCATGATAAATCATTTACATTCATAGAGTTTTATAGTGCCCTAAAATGGCTATTTGAACCTTTAGAGCCTATTTTACTATTTTAGTGCCAAAAATGCCTATTTTGTACATTTAAAATAAAATTCAACTTCTGTAATTTTTACAATTTTATAATGGACATCCCTGAATGAAAAGCAGAACAGCAGAGGTGGGTTTTTCACAGATACTTGATTATTCCAAACAATTGTCGCTAAAAGAATGCTGACTGACGGGGGAGGGGGAGGATTAAGAGGAAGGACTATTGTGTCAAGTCACCAGTGAAAGAACATCTTTTTAAGTGAATATAGTTCGTGATGCCTAATTTTGCAGTTAATTCTGTTAAGAATAGGTATACCACGTTTCTTGCAGTAAAAAAAGACCAAGTTATAGTTTAAGTGTATATTGAAAAATTTTAAAGTCTATTTTCTATCTATTTATACATTTTTAAAGCTTATTTTAAGTGCCTATTTTCTCTTTTAAAAGCCTATTTTAGGTTCCTAAAACTAATTTTTTAGAGCCTAAAATCCCAAGTCTATTCATATTACAACACACAGCGTAAGCGGATGCATTGCCGCAATGAGCATTCAATTTAAGCCTCGTTCAAAGTGCCTAAACTTATTTCTCATTATTTATTTATTTATTTGTTTTTGATTTTTTCTTGTTAGTACGAGGGCGGTTCGTAAAGTAAGTTCCGTTCTCTCACAACACGCGAATGAGTGGCGATAGCATCGCAAACTATGTTCCGTTGTGTAGCTTTGTTCATTACGCTTACGTCAGTATAACTGTGAGATTGTTTTCGGCCATTTATCTCAACAATACAGGCGTTTTAAATGTGCGCAGCGATAAGAGATCCCGCCAAGAGTGAGTACATGGATTAATACGATTTCTGTGGACAAAACAAATGGCACCAGTAGCAATTCATCGTGAGATTACTGAAGTGTACGGGAACATTGTGACACTATGTTTCGACGTTGAGGTCGTGAAATTCGTGACGGACGCACTAACGTCCATGATGAAGAATGAAGTGGCCGACCGTCTGTTTGTGAATGATGAACTTGTTGCAAAATTGGATGAAGTGGTCAGAGAGAATCGCCGTTTCACCATGTCGAACCATAGTGTCACTCATAAAGTTCCCGTACACTTCAGTAATCTCACGATTAATTGCTGCTGGTGCCATTTGTTTTGTCCACAGAAATCGTATTAATCCATGTACCTCATTCTTGGCGGGATATCTTATCGCTGCGCACATTTCAAACGCCTGTATTGTTGAGATAAATGGCCGAAAACAATCTCACAGTTATACTGCCGTGAGCGTAATGAACCAAGCTACACAACGGAACACAGTTTGCGATGCTATCGCCACTCATTCGCGTGTTGTGAGAGAACGGAACTTACTTTACGAACCGCCCTCGTATATTTACTAAAGTATGCAAATCAATATGATACGTCATGTGTTAGCGCTTACACTGTGATGGAATCAAAGCAAGCACTTTTGAATTTAATGCACGTACATCGAGAGTAATTTGGACTAGCGAACATCTTGCATTCGCTTCACAATAATTTATCGCACACAGCAGCTACAGACAAGTAGAGGGGGAGGATATAAATTGTTTTTATAGTATCTGTGACAATTCAATTTAAACCATTTCGATAAATATCGCTTTATTATTGTTCTGCGCGACCGGGGCAGCTCGGGTCGGTCCCCTTTCTGAGCCAATCATGCGAACTGCTATTAAGGTCATTACAGCCGAACCAGGTTTTTAAATGTGTCATGAGACTCAAGTTACTGCCCAGGATTGGCCAAAGTTCTTCCAAACATGTTCAGTAACAGTGTCTACTTGCTTTCATGACCAATTATAATAAAAGCAATTATATATACATTACCAATGTTCGGGATTAATTCAACAGGAATAAATGTGTTCTGTTTCTTTCTTTTACATTTGGCCACCTGCGTGGTCACGTGGTCGCTGGCTACAGATCCGCAGACCCGGGTTCGATCCCCGATACATCCTCGGATTATTCTGAGGTAGGAAGGTCTGGAACAGGGTGCACTCAGTCTTGTGATGCGAAATGAGGAGCTACTTGATAGAGAAGTAGCGGCTCTGGTCACGAAAACCACCATTAACGGCCGTGGATGTTGGCATGCTGGCCACATGCCCCCAATTCTGCCATCTGCCTATGGTAGATGACGCAGTGGTCGGGTGGTAGGCTAAGTCCTTTCAGCAATGTAGCGCCACGGAATTTAGTTTAGTTCTTTTACACTTAAAACTAAAGAAAATAGTATGGTCACCTCCCGATTGCCATTTTTCATAACCAGGTAGTGAAACAAAACTTAAATGACGGAAAGTGATGCCTTGGAAGCACACGCTTGCACCTATATTTTGGAAACAGTACGCTTTATCCATCAAAATATATAATCTTTCATTTAAAAAAAAATCAGAATATCATGAGTACAATACCAGAACATCCCATAATATACATATGAACGTTGACCAGAAGTTTTAGGAGCATCTCACATAGAGGTAGAAATTTTTATAACATATTGCCAAAACACATTAAGCAGTTCAACACAAAAAAGTGTAATATGAAGTTAAAACCATATTACTAGACCACTTGCATAGAAGATTATTTAAATTTAAACTTTTGACACCGGCCGTGTAGCCTAAGCTTAAGTTTTTATAAGCTGTTCTTTCCTTGTAGATACTGCCCTGTCTTCGTTATGCTTTAGATAACATGAATACTGTTGCCAATACTGCACTAGCAACTGTGGAAATGTTACGTATGATTGTGTCGAATATGTAACAACTAGTGTTTGAAATAGATAATTAATTATGTAAATATTATATTTCATTTATCATTGGTATTTCATTTATCATTGACTGTGGAACCGTAAATTTGTATATATTTTGTAATCACTTGAGTCCCATAACATGGTTAGGCTATGTTCAGGGGGACTAAATAAAAATCTAATTTAATCTAATCTTTACACGACAGTAGTGCAAGTGTATATCAGTATGAAGTTGCAGAATAAAGTCCAGAGCATTAATTGAACATTACTGCTATAACATTTCCATCTGGATCCCATCGCCCAGGATTCAGCTGTTTTCCTCTTCCTGTTCGCCTCTTCTAAGTCTTGCTGGCTTTCTCCAATTATTATTCCTTGTAGGCACCTAACGCACCCCAACAGAAAACAAACTAAGAATTTATTTCCTTCAAGCTCCGCTTGTTTACAAACGCACTGCTTCGTTCAAATTAGCAGCGTGAATGTTTGGGCTTTGATTTCACCCATGATGAAAAGACGTCACATAAATATTTGTATGTGTACTGTACACTATCGTTACGATGGCAAAGTTGGAACTGCATAGACGATAAAGAAAATAACAACCAATTTATTTTTAAATATTTTATTTAACTGTGTATTTATGTGGTACTGAGTGAATATTTTAAAATATCCATTTGCATTCAAATTTTGAAAAGATGTGTTTTTATGCTAATAATATATTTTAGTATGCGCTTCGTCGGCAATATGCGAAGCTGTAAACTTATCAGCAAGTCCATTATAAGTAAAATACATATTTAAATCTGAATCTGTGCGCTGAATGTTACAACTGTGCACATGACGCATGCAGGAGCCTAATTTTGTTAAAATAAAAAGGCTAATTTCGGTATTAATTTCCTTCTAATTTGGTGAATATTTCGCGAAATAAGTGATTTTTAAGACTACTACATTTCGAGGGCTTAGAGTCAGACAACGTTAACTCCCATAACACAACATGGGAGTCAGACAACGTTAACTCCCATAACACAACATGGGAGTTAACGTTGTCTGACTCTAAGCCCTCGATTTGACATTGAAAAGTTTACTCTTTCATTTACATTAATAGGCTACTTACAATATCCTACAGCGGTGATAATATAAGCAACATTATTTTAATTCATTAGGGCTATTTGGAATATTAGTCTGTGTTGAAAGCTAAAACATAATTAGTTAATTACAATTTGCCTTACGTAAGAATTAAAAAAATTATGGGTGATTGTATCTGTGATATTTCAATTTTCATTTTGACCTCCGTTTTTTGTATCATTTTGTCCACGTTGGTGCCTCTAATAAGGGAAGTTTTGTAAATAAAATTAGTCTTTCGCAAATAAAAATGTGAATCACTTAAATACTGTTGTAATCAATCCTAAATATCTATATTATCTCGGCAGTCATACAGTCAGCATAAAAGAAGAGCATCCAACTACGAGATAAATTGCCAACACTAACAATTCAAAATTTCATACACGTTACCATTTGTATTCAGAATTATTTAATAAATAGAAAAGAAGTCCTTTATTGATAGCAGCTTTAAAAATCTATATAAAATATATGAATATTCAAAATTAGGAAAATTAATTCTCATTAAAAAAAAATATAGCTCTTAGAATTATTTTGATTTGGATGTGTCCTTTGGCACCCTTAATTTAAGACAGCTATGGTGACAGAATTTTCCCCCAGTATTCGTCCTAGCGTATTTCGCGCTTATTTACACATTTCATGGAATCCAACAAATTTCTATATATTTGCCGAATAGTGATATTTTAAGCATCTACTAAACTAAATAGTATAGTTTTAAGAAAAGCTGTTTTGTAAAATTTCGCACTTATCGCTGTTACCAAAAATACGGTCCCCACGCATAGGATAAAATACAAGAACGATATTATAGTAGATATGGCTAAACTTCAATTGTGATAAGTTACTTATATACATAATAAATTATATAACAGTCTCATGGAAAAAGTCGTTTGCCAGTAAGGTTTATTATTTATTATACTTAATAATTAATTAGTTATATAATTATATAATATAATATATTATTATATATTATATTATATAATATATACAATATTATATACTAATTATTATATTGTATATATTATATATAATATTATAATATTGTATTATATTATAGGTCTAGTATATAATATAATATAATAATATTATTAATTATATCATTTAATAATTTTTAATATTATTCTAGTTTAATAATATCATGATATTATGGTTCAATAACCTTTCAATAAATAAGGTTTGCCAGTAAGGTTACCTCTTCTCTTGTTCTTGAAACATTTAGAAGAGTTCTTTATACACCATTATAATCGAATCCATTTTTACAATTGCAGAATTCATGTCAATTACTCTAACTGGCAGCAGCTGTTCATTTCTGAGTGAAGAATGGCTTTAGAAATCAGGTCTTGCTTCTTAATTTCCTTTTGTTGGCACGCTTCCCACATGTCAATCAATCTTCCCGATAGAAAAGTTCCTTTGTCAAAAACATGATGTAGAGTTGTAGACCATCGGTTCCAACCTAAGATCCACGGACCCCAGGATGAAAGGAGTCCGCGAAGAATCCTCAGTTAAATTAACTGTTCTAAAAAATATTCATAACCTTCATCTTATAAATATTGCCAAAAACTTTCAAGTACTATGACATGTTGGTGTTAAATGTATATCAATGGAGACGCAGCTTTAGGGTTCGGATGTTTATGACATGTCATAGTTTTATCATGACCTCCGTTCTCGCCGTAAACACAAACTAAACACGAATTATACGCTTGTTATCCTAATTGGACCGTTTTTATTTTGCACATAAAGTCATATTTTGGTCATTTTTGGAGTCTTGGTGATATTTTGCCCATATTTGTAATTTAACGGCATATTTCAGTTATAAATTCGGTAAAGGAGCACGATTTTACATTGTATGTACTACATAGTCGAGTTAAATTTGAAATTAACTTCATTAATTTAATGATTATCCCAAATTAATAGGTAACTTAAATTTTAAAATTAATGAAATTGTTCATATTTTATAGGGACACGCAAAGTCTACAAAACATTAGGAGTATTTTGAGCTGAATAAGCGAGCAAATAGGAGTAAATTCTTTAAATTAGAAGTTCATTACAAATAAAACTGTAAATCATCAAAATTGTTGAAAAGTTATAATATGATTATATTCATGTGATGTAAGAATTTAGTGTCTTTAAACGTTTTAAATTGGAAAATTTATTTTTTTGAAAATACGTTACTTTATTAGGTCATATTTAGGGTTTTGGGTCATATATAGTCATTTTTAAGAGCACATTTGCAGTCACTTTTCCACTTTTTTAGGTCATAACCATCGAACCCTAGTGATAATTTTAGCCGTAGTAAATTTGGGAAATGTTGAGACTTAGGCCTAAGCATCTGATTGGTGGACATCGCAATCCAATGCTTTTATGACGTTTCAAATCAGTCCTGGTTTGATGTGTAGAGGAGTGATCAGAATTTTACTAGATTCAAGAAATGGCTACTGTATTGTTTTCATCTCTGGTTCAAAAGTTTGTTGAAGAGGACAGACTTTCCACTTGTAGAAAAATGCACTAGCACGGCTATCCAATTCATACAGGAAGCTGTAAAAGCTGTAATGGGTTATTGCGTACACCTCTGTTGAAGGATCATAAATATTTTCAAGTCACCACACATTTGCCACTTAAATCTATCATAATTTATTTAAAAAATATATTTTATGTTTTGGCATTACTCTTTCATATGCACTACATAGCTAACCCAGTTTTAATATTCGTGTGAATAAACTTAAAAACAGTCTAAATTCTTCTCATGTGTTTAATATTAAATGGTTTCCATTAGGCCTAGCAAAACATTAGAGAATAATGTATTATTTGCTTCAAAATTTATATTTATTTATATTTATACAAAACAAAACAAGACCACACGAATGAGCATGCGCTCGTGCTCGGGCACAGTTCAGCCATTTACATTACAAAATACAAATTACAAATACATAAAGAAAATACAATATTAAATCAATACCTAAAAAATAATAATAAAAAAGAAAGAACAGAATGGTAAAAAGAAAAAAGGAAAAGTAGTAAGAACAAAAATTGAGACCCTGAGTTATTACAAATAAAATCGTTCCTTAATTGTCTACTAAGTACAGAGTGAAGTAACTTTTGAACTATGAAATAAGAGTTTTGATAAACTTATTGAATTTTTTGTTGTTCATATGTACTATTTCTGGATGTGACCTAATTATAGAGTTATAGAGTCTTGGACCATAATAAATGCTATGTTTAGAGCCAGAAGAGGTGAAGTATTTTGGTTCAATTAAAGGTAATGTTTTATTTCTTCTAGTATTGTAGTTATGAGGATCCGATACATGTACGTTGCGGTATTTTTGAAAGTATTTTAAAAGTGTGAGCTTATAAATTTGTTCTACAGTCTGAGCCACCTCCCGGGGAAAAAGACTTACCCCAATATAATTAACATAATAAGCTGTTCAAAAGGATACAGTAGCTGGAAATCCCTCAGCTCAAGACGGCCTGAAGAATACAGCAGGATCCGGCCTCACAAAGACAGGTAGACTGGCTGCGAAGCTCTCTTCTTACTTCTCAGGCAGCCAGCAGGAAGCGAACTGAAATACCCGCCCACAGGGTACTTATCACTAACGTGCCCACCCCAGGGGTTTATTAAGGACAGCCCACTAGGAGGTTACCCAATTAGAAACGTGCATTTTCATCTGTGATGAAATTGCATGGACCAATTAAAATATACATAATTATTTACAAAGAAAAGAGTGGAAGTACCTCAATAAGACTGCTTTATTTAAATTCTATTGTTGATTTTTAAAATAAACTAAAATGGCACTTCATATTTAAAAGGAATACATAAAGAACAGGCAGTTACATGTATTCTTGTACCTTACAACCTAAATTAAAACACAGGTATGTTACATAAAATAAAAGAATCCCCCAAAATAAATTACATTTATTTTTAATTAAAAGAAATACCCTACGGATGGCCTATAAATTTTGATTAGTTACACCTAAAAAGCCTTTCAACTCCCATCCATTGAATTGAAAGGGGGGGGACTGGCTTATTTCCCGCCATGACGGACACGCTATGTCTGAAGACAAAAACAGCAATCTGAAATACAGGTAACGAAGACAAAAAGGAAACCAATTTAAAGTGAAAAGAACAAAGAGAGAAATTACTTTACATGACAAAAAGGGACCTGAAGTACTACATTATAACTCAAAGCTGATGGGCGTCCCCACGCCAAATGAAGCTACATTTAGAAATAAGAAGAATTATAAAAAAACGAAGGGAAAATCAAGATTTATTAATTAACTCATACTGAGAAAGAAAATCCAACGCTTACCTGTGTTTCAGAAGCAAAAACAAGGTTTTAAACCTATTTACCAGATTTAGAAGCAGAGCTTCAGAATAGGTTGTCGTCCGCCATGACTGCCAGAAGGTAGAGAGAGCGCGTCCTGACGCCAACCCCTCTAGGCGACTATTCAAGACTTCACGTGACTTAACCTACCAATACACGCACACGAGACATCCACTCATTCACTTGACACCAATACTAAAGCCACGGCCGTAACAGTCACTTTCAATGGAACACAGTTTATTATAAGGACCAATCCGAAAGTTTATAACGAACCGGGAGACCAATGAGCGTAAATATCACACCGCTTCTAGAAAATCATGTCAACTCATAGTCCGCCATATTGTCTTCAATCAAAACATAGCCGAGTACCGCCGAGATCAACCGAAGTATAGACATGCGAGACAGGCGAGCACCTGCCCTCTGTAGGCCAAGTTCAGAAGTTCACAGTTCTAGAGAGCACTCGATAGATGGCGCGCGTGTTCCCTTTCGCGAGATAAACTGTCTATTAGTGAAGGTAAGCGGGATTTAAAGAGTTCATGAGAGAAATACGAAAATACACTGTCACTGTTTATATAATTTCGGGAGAACAATGTTTATACCAGAACAGAGTTTCATTACTGACACAACCAAGGTGAAACTCGGTTCACACTCCCACACCCGGAATTGAAATATGGTTCTTGAACTTTATTTCAATAGTTCAGAATAATTTAGACTTGACCAAGAATATATATGAAGTTCATGTGGAAACGGGCGCACAGCACAGAATTTACTAATTTGTAATAATGAGTTCTAGGTTAAGTAATTCACTGTTGTGTAATAGACTGTTGGTTAGAAAAGTTGTTGTCCAAAATATGCTTAGTAAACAACACCATACACAGTAGTACCAGCAGAGATGGGTAGACATCAAGGAAGATCGAAGATTACCAGGGAGACAGCCATCAAGCATAGGAAGTGGCCAGGTTCCAAGAAGAAGGACACAAGTCTCCAGACATCAGCTGGGAAGAAGGTCATTGGCTGGCATCAGCAGATCAGGACCAGAATACATCAGCTGTACAGGAATAGACAGGCATCAGCTGATCAAGGTACCGCTCGGCTCCAACAGCAGCTCACAACCATGATTCAGCAGGTCAGCTGCTACTCAGGAATCAGTTGAGCAAGATTCTGCTTGCCAATTGACCATAGGCAGCTAGGAGACATCAGCTGAGCAAGGTACTGCTTGGTTCCAAGAGATGGCAGCATGACAGGCATCAGCTGTGCAAGAACAAGTCCCGTCCACAGGTCAGAGGTCATCTAAACAGCTCAAAACATCTCTGAAACATTGGATACAGCAGCAGAAATATTTTTCTCTTAATACAGTGTCTCTCACGGTCTTCTTCTTTTATGCAGTGAAGGGATGCACGGCGAGTGTCAAGTGAATTTACAAAATTTTAATCATACCTCATACGCATACTACATTCTTTTGTTTTCACTCTTGTTCCATACTTGAAGACATATTTACTTTATCCTTCTTAACAAATTTTAAATAATATTCACACATACTAATTGCACACTAGCCTACAATGAACAACCTTTTATATTATCTTAGTATTCTTAACAATTTCTGACATCAATTTCAACACATAATTAAACTTTCAGCATAAACTAAATACATATTTCTAATATTATACATATATTTTTTAACGTTTCAATTTTAACAGATAATAAAATCAACTTACTCTCTTTTTCAACACTTGTAATAAACTCTTCTAATAATATTTTAAACAACTAATTATTATCACACATCTTAATATTAATTCATATTAATTAAAATCCTGTCTACTTAAAATTCTCTTTATGCTATTCTCTCTTAGTAAATGGCGCTTCTGCGATTCATTACATTCTCTTTTGTTATTCTGTCGCTATATGTGTCTATTTTGGGATTAGCTTTACTAGTTCCTTAGATTCCATATTTTCCTTTACAATAGTCACATTATTAGTTTAAGGAGAGTATTTAAGTATATATAACATCCTACCGTTCCTGACATTCCCTCAGCCCGGAGAGAAAACTAGGGAATCCTGCGTCCTAGCAACTGTCGGGGATTTCACTTAAGACTTGGCCGTGCCAAGTGTGTAAAATGGGAGAAAGGGGAGGAAAAAATATAAAACTCTTAACATCTTCGCTTCAAGAAAATACTACCTATAACTATAAGGTTGACTCGACACTAGGAATATTGTACATTAGGACCTTTTTACATTGGAAACATGTGCCTTAACGGTCTTATTTGTTCCAATTTCTCTTGCTTGTATAGTTACTGGAGTTAGAAACTTCTCGAGGAGATACGGGCCTAATATCTCACTAAACGAGCGTTCTCTATTACTTATGAGTGTGTTGTCTTGCAAACACAAGCTCCAATATGCATCACAAGGAACCAATTTCACTGCTGCTCCCACACGCAGCAGGACTGATAATGTGAGTTGCATACAACCAGTATAGTAACAACAAGATCAAAGTCGCTTACTTCCTTATTGGCATTATAGTGAACTACTTTACTTTACTCCTACGTCTCAAATATTACCTAACTTAACCTGACCTAAGCCTAGCCTTTTACACCTAACCTCTCATAACATAACCTTTCATGAGCTAACATAACCTCAACTTTTCATAGCCTAACCTTTCATTTGGTAAACTCCAGGAACATATTAAAAAAATCTATGCACAAGATGATAACATGCCTGTCAGCAACGATGGTACTCGACAGTCCGCTAGTCCCTCTGACTGAAAAGAAAGACAACTTCCCTCTGACTACCCTAACCGAGAGTACATCCAATCTGGATGCACCAACTACCGCCGTGCTAAGCCAGATCCTTACTGAGGTCGACCACAGCACCCTTAGCCGCTCGCCTCCATCATTCCCCTGGCTTACAGGAGCTACACCTCACCAGAGAAAAGAAATCACCAACCGAACAGCCAGAACAACAGCACAAAACAAGCAACTACATCTTACACTGACACCATATAACTACTATCGGAACTATGTACATATAACTTATTTGTTTGCAGTATCTACCTACAGGAGCTAGTCGTCGTATGCAGCCGTGCCTCCGGAATAGTCCATAAACAAAATCCTGGTGGGAAATGTCTTGTCTGGCTTTACTCTATAGTCAATACGGCCTGTCTACTACATAAAACTGTCGGGATCCTACGACCAGCGTGATCACCCAAGTCAAAAGTCAGTTACGTTAGTCCACCCCACCAAACTTGTAAGACAAGGTCAACTCCCTCAGCACCACTACACCCACGAACAGCACCACCCTGACGTCTAAGATGGGCTACTCCACAATCAACAGCACGATACTGCCCTTTACCTCTTAATATGACCTGTTCTACTATATACAAAACATTTCCTAGGCTCTACAGACTTCACAATCTCACCGGAGTTACCATAACCTCTATTACTTTTTACTAACCTCTTAAAATTCATTCTTTGGAGTTACATAATCACTATTTGAAACTAACTGAGTGAAGCGCTCCTCTTTGTTGGGTTCACTGACCGTGACTGTCTCCAACAAAGAAGTAGCTAACTCCACTGCTTCATCATCTGTCGCATGATCTACCATGGGCGAGACACGTCTGGTGCTCGTTTCTCCCATACCATGCTTATTTGAAACCTCCATGTTCACCTCGTTCACTTTCACACTCAAACGCCTAACGCTTTCCTGCAACTCGTGCCATTTGGTTTGTAAAGGGGAATCAGTAACAAAAGATTTCAAATCTAACAACCTAATTGCCACATGTAGTAAGCGATTATTAGTTCGCTCTACTTGATTAGCTGATAAGCTTGTGGAATCTAAAATGGTGCTTAAGTTCTCAAGTTTTTCTTCAACTTCAAGTAACAGATCAGAAGGAATTAACTCACCGATAATCTCCGTTTTTTACCGGTTCATCCTGATTTTCCTTGAGACTCGCCCTAAGACTTGTCACTGAGTCTTTTTGGTTAACTATTATTCCTCTCACTTGTAATTCGTAGAGGACATCATCCTTGAGGAGGAAATCCACCCTCACATTGTGTCGCTCCATAATCTCAGTTTAACATGGAACATACAAAATAAGAAACTTTAGAGAAAGAATAGCATAATAGACCTAACACACATAAATACACTTCTACCCCTATTTGCTTTCTTAAAATAATTGTTATTACAATTAGTAGAAATTCTTTTTAAATGTCAAAATATATTAGTCAACAGTTTTCTTTAAAATTTATTTACATTATATAAAAGAAAATACTTCCACTCTGAAAATTACTTGGAATTCATCTTACAGGTGAAAACAGATGAGAAAACAGACGGTTTTCAAAAAAATCTGTCACCGAATCAAAGTTTAAAATCTTATTTTACACTATATATTTACAACAAAGAACCATGGAACTTGAAGAGAACCATGCGATCCATATTTATTAGTTAGTTTGGTAGCAAAACAAAGAACGTGTTTCTAGAAGAGAACCACGGTCTGACTAGCATTAATTACTTTCTAAGAAGAACAACAGAACATGGATCTTGAAGAGAACCACGCTCTGCTACCATTAATTGAGCCACCTCCCGGGGAAAAAGACTTACCCCAATATAATTAACATAATAAGCTGTTCAAAAGGATACAGTAGCTGGAAATCCCTCAGCTCAAGACGGCCTGAAGAATACAGCAGGATCCGGCCTCACAAAGACAGGTAGACTGGCTGCGAAGCTCTCTTCTTACTTCTCAGGCAGCCAGCAGGAAGCGAACTGAAATACCCGCCCACAGGGTACTTATCACTAACGTGCCCACCCCAGGGGTTTATTAAGGACAGCCCACTAGGAGGTTACCCAATTAGAAACGTGCATTTTCATCTGTGATGAAATTGCATGGACCAATTAAAATATACATAATTATTTACAAAGAAAAGAGTGGAAGTACCTCAATAAGACTGCTTTATTTAAATTCTATTGTTGATTTTTAAAATAAACTAAAATGGCACTTCATATTTAAAAGGAATACATAAAGAACAGGCAGTTACATGTATTCTTGTACCTTACAACCTAAATTAAAACACAGGTATGTTACATAAAATAAAAGAATCCCCCAAAATAAATTACATTTATTTTTAATTAAAAGAAATACCCTACGGATGGCCTATAAATTTTGATTAGTTACACCTAAAAAGCCTTTCAACTCCCATCCATTGAATTGAAAGGGGGGGGGACTGGCTTATTTCCCGCCATGACGGACACGCTATGTCTGAAGACAAAAACAGCAATCTGAAATACAGGTAACGAAGACAAAAAGGAAACCAATTTAAAGTGAAAAGAACAAAGAGAGAAATTACTTTACATGACAAAAAGGGACCTGAAGTACTACATTATAACTCAAAGCTGATGGGCGTCCCCACGCCAAATGAAGCTACATTTAGAAATAAGAAGAATTATAAAAAAACGAAGGGAAAATCAAGATTTATTAATTAACTCATACTGAGAAAGAAAATCCAACGCTTACCTGTGTTTCAGAAGCAAAAACAAGGTTTTAAACCTATTTACCAGATTTAGAAGCAGAGCTTCAGAATAGGTTGTCGTCCGCCATGACTGCCAGAAGGTAGAGAGAGCGCGTCCTGACGCCAACCCCTCTAGGCGACTATTCAAGACTTCACGTGACTTAACCTACCAATACACGCACACGAGACATCCACTCATTCACTTGACACCAATACTAAAGCCACGGCCGTAACAGTCACTTTCAATGGAACACAGTTTATTATAAGGACCAATCCGAAAGTTTATAACGAACCGGGAGACCAATGAGCGTAAATATCACACCGCTTCTAGAAAATCATGTCAACTCATAGTCCGCCATATTGTCTTCAATCAAAACATAGCCGAGTACCGCCGAGATCAACCGAAGTATAGACATGCGAGACAGGCGAGCACCTGCCCTCTGTAGGCCAAGTTCAGAAGTTCACAGTTCTAGAGAGCACTCGATAGATGGCGCGCGTGTTCCCTTTCGCGAGATAAACTGTCTATTAGTGAAGGTAAGCGGGATTTAAAGAGTTCATGAGAGAAATACGAAAATACACCGTCACTGTTTATATAATTTCGGGAGAACAATGTTTATACCAGAACAGAGTTTCATTACTGACACAACCAAGGTGAAACTCGGTTCAAGTCATCACATTAAATTCAGGAAATATCAATTCTGTTGGATATTCTATAGGCTTTTTTAAACAAATTTTTATAATTCTCTTCTGTATTAGAATCAAAGGAGTCAATACAGATGTGCCACTTCCCCCCCAGCCAATGATACCATATTGGAGGACAGATTGTATTAGAGCTAAGTAGACTGTTCTTAAGACTTCAGTCGGTAAATATTGTTTTACACAGACAAATTTGTATAATGTTTTTCTTAATCTGGTACATAAATATGTGATGTGTTTGTCGAATTTCAGATGACGATCTATAATAATACCAAGGTATTTGACCTGATTTGTCTCCTTCACATCCTGGCAGGTACATGAATCAGATTCACAGTTGATATCATGTAGTCTTACGCACAAGTTTTGATCCATTTTTAATTGTGGAGTACCAGCAGTTGTTAATGAGAATGGAACACAGTTTGTTTTATCTATATTTAATACTAACCTATTGCAGTCAAGCCAACTTTAACTACTCTTAATCCCTTACTAGCCCATTTGTAAGTATCCTGCCAAGTTGGAGCGGAAAATAGCAATACGGTATCATCGGCATAAGAGTAAAGACGGCCATGGAAATTATTTAAGTCCAAATGCAACTCATTTATGTAAATAATGAAAAGAATTGGACCCAAAATTGTTCCTTGTGGCACACCAGTATCCACATCTCTGATATCACTAAACTGATCCTTAATTTTGGTTATTTGCGTTCTATTATGTAAATAAGACCGAAATAAATTTAGTGCAGTACCTCTTACTCCACTTTGCTCTAATTTTTCTATAAGTATCTTGTGGTTTACAGTGTCAAAAGCCTTTTGCAAATCCAAAAAAAAATACCAAGACTTTTATTTCCCGCATCTAATTCTTCGATAACTTTTCCTGTAACATTTATTATGGCATCATCTGTGCTTAAGTTATTTCGAAAACCGAATTGATTTGAATTTAATATATTATTTTTATTTAGGAAGTCCACCAGTCTATTTTTTATACATTTTTCTAACAGTTTCGATAGGCTAGGGAGTAAGGATATAGGTCTATAGTTATTTAAACTATGCTTTTCTCCGGATTTGTATATAGGTACTACGACAGCTTTTTTAAGATCATCTGGGAAAGTTCCTTGTGATAAGCAAAGATTAAAAATATGTTCGAGGGGCTTCGATATGTATTTAGAAATTGTTTTCAAGGTGTTGTTTGTTATTCCGTCCGTACCAGGGGCAACGTTATTTTTTAGTGAGATTATCATTTTATTGATTTCATCTTGGGTTACAGGGAGAAGAAACATTGACGAAAGCTGAGCAGGTTGTGGTATACATTTTTTATATTCAGGGATACTGTTTGGTGCTAACTCAATATTTGAAGTGATTCTTTTTCCTATTTTCGAAAAAAAGGAGTTAAATTCATTTGCAAGTTGGTCACTTCGCTTAATTTTTTGTCCTTTTTCATTTATGATTTCTAAGATTGGAATTTTATTATTTGAATTAGTATCAGTAGCTTCATTGACAGTGGACCAGAATTTTCTAGCGTTATTTTTATGTATTTCAAATTTATTTTTGTAATAAATAACTTTCATGGCTCGTATAGCTTTTGTTAATATATTTCTGTATCTCTTGTAGTATAATATTAGATTTTCGTTTGTGGGGTTTCTCCTAACTTTAATTGCCAGCACAGCAAACTTGGCTGAGAAATAGACAAAAACAACATGATTTCTAAAACTAAGTTTATTGGACACCAGATCACTTCTGTTGTCATATTTATAATTAGTAGCATTAAGTTAGTAACAAAAATTTATTCCCGTAACATTTTGACTATTGTGTAATGTTATTTGAGTAAAAAATATTTCTGTTACAAAGTCTATAATTTTAAATTAATGAAATTAATTTTTATTCTTTGAGGGATGGTAATAGTTAAGGACTAGCGGGTAGTTTTTCGCCTTATACCCTCAAAAACGAAGGAGATAAACCAAGGATTTTTTTTCCCAGCTATAGCCTCAATTATTTATTAATGATATAGCAGAAGTATTTTGGGTTTAGGTGAACTACAACTCAAAATACTTCTGCTATATCATTAATAAATAATTGAGGCTATTGCTGGAAAAAAAGTTTTTCTTGGTTTATCTACTTCGTTTTTGAGGGTGTATGGCGAAAAACTACCCGCTAGTCCTTAACTAAAATTTTAAAATTAAAACGATAATTTTAATGTGATTTCAAAATGGGAAAAATCATTATCTCTAATTATATGAGACACTTTACTATTATACCCGACACGATCTGAATTGACGCTGAAAATCTGGAGACAGTCAGGAGGGATGACGGGGCACGGGCGCCGTAAGGGCGTACAGCGGCAGATCAATAGCATTGCCACCACTTTACAGAAAGAATCCCCTCGTAACCCACTTCAACAAGAACGTCTCCACTTGCAGCAAAAGACAGCACAAATTTAATGCCTACCTAAACCAACCAAGAAATATGGTGGACCAAGATAAAGCCCAACCATTTTTATTGCTGCTTCCCTTCACCTACCTGCTTCTCCGAGTTGCATCGTCCTTGCGTCTCCTAGGCAACCTGAACGTATCTTTGATGAGAAAATTGACCTCAAGCTCCTCGAATTGGCACATTTCCATCCATCTTGCCAGTGGAATATTTTTTTGTATAACTGCAGTCGTAAAAGATCCGTACATTAAGATAGCCCCAACCCAGTCGGTTCAAATTTATTTTATTTGTTTATTTATTTATTACAAAATGAACTAATTATTACAAATTACAAATATACAAATTATTATAAATACAAATATAAATAATACAAAAACAATTATTACAATTACAAATATAAATAATACAAACACAATTGCTACAATTACAAAAGAGTGATATTTACCCCGCTCGTGTTCGGGGTCAGTTCAGTCATACTAAAATTATCGAATTGACCAATACATCCCCAGAAATTAATTTTAACTTTAATGATGAATTTCAGTCATGATTTTTGTGGAAAACAGAATTTATATTATATTTAATTCTTCAAACGTAGTGTAAAAATAGATGTGAAACGCTCACATGACTTTCCTTGCCTTAAGTATGGATTTTGAAATTTTATGAATTAACTTTAGTGATGAATTTCAGTCAAGATTTTCTGGAAAACAGAATTTATATTATATTTAATTCTTCAAACGTAGTGGAAAAATAGATGTGAAACGCTCACATATGACTTTCCTTGCCTTAAGTATGGATTTTGAAATTGTATGGCTTATCATTAGGTATAACGTACAGAAAATCGGCAAATGTTTTAATGCGAAAATTCAAAATCAAATTTCAAATCTGAACAATGTACTTTCTCTACATATAACAGAGTATAAAAAGTAAAAAAATGGTAAATTTGTTGTATGTATCTTGGAGTCCTTAATGTAAACACTGAAGCACATAGGCCTACTTCTCTATGAATATAACAAATAGGCCACATTCGCAATATTGCCCATGATTTATTAACGGATACTGTGGTCAGGCCATCACCTATTTTTCAGCCTGAAGAAAATAACTACCAAGAAATAAAATCCGATATTCATTTTCACATGGACAAAAGATCTGCTTCTCTTGGCATTTTGATAAATGAATTTCTAGATCCACCCCTCCAATAGAACTAACCAGCAATATATTGCCTACAGGGAAACATTAGTCCACTGACGTGAAACTCGTTAGGGGAAAGTGATAACACCCTCATTCCACCTCTTATGCCCTTAGATGTATATGTAAGCCTGTCGAGGTCTATAGATAGTAAAAATGATGGGTCCTCTCAAAATTGAATCATAATAAAATCAGGTAAACTGATATAACAAAGTGCCAGTATGTTTTTGTTGAATCAATTATAATTGCAACTATGATATGCAGAAAATAAGTTTTTCTAATCAGATTAAAATCGACCAGCATCAGCAGAACTACAGATTTGTGATACCTTGACAATCGCGCACTCACATAAAAATTAAAAAATTAAAAAAATTAAAACCCATGTCAAATCGGCCGGCTCCGGGATTTGATCCGGGGACCTCCAGAATACGAGTCCAAGGCGTTACCAATTAGCCAACTCAGTCAGTTTGACGGTGTCGTTTGATAAGCATAAGCGAAGGATAGTGTTAACTGTGAAATTATACCGCTAGACAAAAATTAAAAAAACATGTGACCTTTAATTAGTCGTTACTCTGCTACCGTTCAACCGATTAATTCCAAAATTAATAGGCTTCTTGCCATGGACGTTATAAATGCATATACCAAGTTCATGAAAATCCGATAAAGCATATTTGAGTTATGGGGCCTTTTGTTATATAATACCATAAAAATGCACTAAATTGGGCATTATTCCGGTACCGGCCAACCGATTTGGTCCAATATCAACAGGCGTCTTCCCATGGACATAAATGTGTATACCAAGTTTCATGAAAATCCGATAAAGCGTATTTGATTTATGGCGCTTTTAAATAAAAACACTAAATTGGGTTTGACGCCGGTACCGGTGAACCGATTTGGTTCAATAACAATAGGGTTCTTCCCATGGAGATTATAAATGCGTATACCAAGTTTCATGAAAATCCGATAAAGCGTATTTGAGTTATGGCGCGTACAGATACACGGACGGACAAACAGACAAACGGACAGACATTTTTCGTCCCCCACACACAATCTCATAAAGTACCATACTGGCATTTAATAATATGAAAATAGCAAAAATCAATTATTTTTATCGAGCCAAATTCAAAGAAGTAAAGTCTTATTTTAAATAATCACACATTATTTTCATAAATGATCACCACTAACCTATATTCCTAGTGTATTTAAGTTAATTTAATTACGAAAGTTATGCAGCGTTTGTTTACGTTAACTGCTTTTTTTTTATAGGCTCGCTTGAAAAAAAAACGGTTGGAACATTTTAATCAGATTAATTATTATATTGAATTTTAAAAGGAACTGTACAATAAGAAGAGGATAACTTAACAATGATCGTTCGATTAGAATAAGTTACCCATACTGTATGAAATAACTCTTATAATGTTGATGTTATCTCGTACAATGCTGAATTTGAATTGAAATTAATTGTGTAACCTAACATATTTTTTAAGCCAGCATAAATTTAAATTTAAAACACTGCAATCACTTTTAACATTTCTAGTTGAGAAATATCTAAGAATATATTGCCAATTTTATTTTAGGTTATAGCCTATTTATTTATATTCTATGAATTTATTTTTTATTTGGGAATACGAATTGTGTTGTATTTACTTAATATGCGATTAAATTTTATTATATTTTTAATTACAAATACGAATTCGTAAGTACCTATTTATTCTATTCATCTGGTAGACATAGCTCAATAATATAACCCTATTTAATATTAACCTAAATCAACGAAGGTCAACTTAATCCACAATAACAATTTACCATTTCCTCGTAATTGTAGGTGTATTAATGTGACAGGGTGACCTTTAAAAAGGACAAAATTGCTTTGAACATGTGTCTCATACACTATTTTTTAGACAGTCGTCAATATTTACAGACAAATGATAGATTATGAATTAGATTCTTTTCACTTATTTCGTATCTGTAATACTCAGTGCGGTTGTGATGGTCACTTCTTTCTTCTTAGATTCAGTGATTTGTTATATTGTTTGAACTAGCTTAAAGGACCCGGCGTCGCTCGGGTTTTGTATTTTAACATTCGAAATTAACTTATGAAGGATTTTCGATTTTCAAACTCTAGGTCCTTAAATAGGTATATAGAATTTGAAATGAGGAAGAACACTCAAACTATTCCCGCAGAAAACGCTTGATAAAGCTTTTAATGGCTCATAGAGGACGTAGAATTTTTCACCCCATTGGTCTACACACCATGCCTGGTAGAGGTTCAAATAACAAGAAACAGAATTTCCGGTAACATAAAATTGTTTTGTTTTTACGGAATATTTTATTTCTCACTCTCATGTTACCAGTCAACCGTTTCGGGACTGAATTGAAAAGAAATTCAATACCACTTTCACATTTTCCTCCTCAACTAATAACACAAAGCCTAGGCCTACAGCTATGAATAACGTATAAGTGGATGGAATGGAATGTATGGAAAATTGATTGGCCTAAAAAATACTACAAAAGATGTTTCCGATAGCATATGTCATTTTTTATGGGTACCTATAACAAACGTTCATACGCTGGGCCTGAAATGAAAAATTAAAATTGATATTTATAGTTGAATATACTAATTAAATTTAACATTTCTTCTTTATCAATGTGCAGCCTATAGTAAAGTGCTTCCTGAAAGACAGGCCATGGAATCTTAAAGTTCCCAGACGCTTTCGATTTGCAGACAGTCGGCAAAGAATAGTGGTAAAGTTACACATCGACAGCACTTACCCTCAGGATTGCTTCTGGTATTCATTTCTGTAAGTAGACAGAGTCACAGTGCCACAAAAAAGTTTAGACCAATTGAAAAAAATCCCATCGAGAACCACGAGAGCCAAGATAAGAGCCCAGTACCTCAACGCCAACAAACAAACAAAAATTGTAAACATGTAATTAAACTATAACTAAACTAAATTCCGTGGCACTACATCCCTGAAGGGGCAAGGCCTACCACCCGACCGCTGTGTCATTTATCATAGGCAGAAGGCAGGATTGGGGGGCATGTGGTGAGCATGCCGACACCCACGGCCGTTAATAGTGGTTTCCATGAACGGAGCCGCTACTTCTCTATCAAGTAGTTCCTTAAATTGTATCACGAGGCAGAGTGCACCCCGTTCCAGACCTCCATACCCCAGAAAAATCCGAGAAGGTACCGGAGATCGAACCCGGGCCGATCGAACCCGGGATCTGTAGTCAGCGACGCTAACCCCAAGACCACGTCGATAGAATGTAAAAAAATATCTATTTATTCAATTGTTTCACTAAAAAAAATTTACACAAAAATCTAAACCTTACCAGGAACTTCCTCGTGCAAAAGCATGCCATTCAGATAACACCGAACTTTTCTATAACTTTAACGGGAAAAGGTAATCTGCGCCACTTCTGCCTTTTCCCCCAACCTACACGATGTAAACTGCGCCGCCGACATTTAAATGGCGTCACCGTCATACTAACGCACTAACATTTTCCTTTCCTGGCTATGAAATTGCATAGGTGTGGTTAGAAATGTTAGGCTTAGTAACATTGTCATTTTAAAAAATATATTAAAAACAATACCCTAATTTCTTTTGCATGAACGCTTCGTCACCTATAAAATTGTTAAAAACACTACCCAATTTTTTTTTTTTTTTTTTTTTTTTTTTGCATGAGCACTTTGTTCTCTTCTTAATAAAATCAAAACGGGATATTTCATTGTTTATATATTGTTCTCTCCACTTGAGTAAAAGAGAATACTTGTCATTTATTTTAGCTGTTCTTCTTACAGGTATCCCTTGTTCAGTACTTATCAGTTTTATGTAGGCACTTGTTTGGAACTGGAGAAGTGCATTACATATCTCCGTGGCGCAGTTTACAATCATTTTTATTCTATTTCAAATTCGATGTCAACCATGGCGCAGATTACATACACCTACTTTAACTACCACCTTTTCTCAAACACGAAGAGCCATATCAAGATATGATCGTTCACAAATGATGCTAGGTTCGGTAATGTTCTGTTAATTAATCTCATGCCAAATGGTGCATCTGCTATGTATTGCACACGTTGAAACGCTTGCTGGCAGATTACATTATGCATGGTTGCCTATTGATTGTAAATCGACCAATAAATCATCAGCGTAGTCCATCACGTGTTTACATAATCCAGGGACATTTACCACCGTCAGAATATATTAGTTCTGCCGGCTTTATCTGAAGCTGTAGCATAGACAAAGGTCCTTGTAGACGGCCCTTTCAGTTCTCGTCCAGTTTCATTTTCCAATTCTGTTTCACTTCACCCCGGATGAAGGTTTCTGTTTGCATCATCCGTTCAGTTCTCGGTGTCTTGTTCGTTCAGTCCGAGCTATTCTTTCAACGAGTTTGCAAACAGATGGTGTTACTAAAATTATTGCAATATAATGTAGGCTAATAAAGTTCATGCTAAGATATTCTGTAGCTTCTAGCAATCACAAAGCAGTCCCCGTAACACTTTACTTATTAAAAAAACTCAAAATATGGAGCAATTAGATTGCAGTGGACAACCCTGACCAACCTATTCATAAATGGACCACATTAACTTTCATCCCCCCCCAATGGTACTTTTCAGTTGGTACGTTAAGACAGGCTTGCGCCCATAGTCAAACCTGAAAAAATAGGTTAAATGAAATAATAACAATAATAATAATAATAATAATAATAATAATCGTGCCCAATGATGTAAAAGCTTTAACTAACTATACTGCATACTTCATAAATAGCCATAGAGAGGTTAATACGAAAAAGAATGACTTATTTTAAATTTTTCAATAAGTATAACAATTTTCAGGCAGTTAAGTAAAAATAATCACAAATTTGTAACTGGCAAAATGCTGTAAATTATTTTTATATGCATTAAATTTACAAGAAAGCCCTCAATTGATCCATATTGTATTGATGATTACGTGGTTTTCGAAATTTCGTTATCAATCAATCGAAAAGATGCATTTTTTTTTTTTTTTTTTTTTTGCTAATCGTTTCAGAGACGCCTAAAACTCACAGAATCATAACATAACAACTAAAAAGGAAATCGTAGTCTTTATATTTCGTTTATTTACATGGATAAAAAGTAATTCGTTCGGAGAAAACTGGTTTCCAGTCGGACATACGGATGAATGGAAAGACACATGAATCATAAAATCAAGATCCCTTTTTTACCTCTGTGGATTAGGAACCCAAGGAAGTTCGCTGACCAGGCGCGTATTCTGAGGGGCCCTGCGGTCCCCCTCAAAATATTGAGACATGCTAATACATTGAATATTAGATCATTTTAATTTGACAGATAGTAGACAGTTTAATTGCACATAATGACTCATGAAATGCGAAAGGCGAATCGTAAAACAGAAATGCAGTTATTGCTTCCTCTAAGTATATAAAAAAATTCAGTCGCTGAAATAGTTATTCATATCAATTTGAATTGTAAATAGGTCTAATTAGTTGTTACACGATAATAGTAGTCGCAGGACTAATAATTAATAAGTTAACTGTGGTGGTTACAATGAAGAAAATGGATATTTATTTGTACGAAAGGGAAGAGAACAACAGTGACATTTGGTGAAAATAAACTACAGGCTTTCATAGATCGTTAACTCCATCAACCTCGAAATAATTCGTGGTATACCACATTACGTGTAAATACCCTCTAAGCAGCTTTAATGTTTTTACGTGTGATTGTGACCTACACATCAACAAACGAACAAACAAACCTGTATCCGTTGTTTCAGCAGGCCTATTGTTGTATAGTAACATTGATCTAATGTGTAAAGGTTGAATAATATAATTTTGTGTGATAATAGTCTGTTGGACTCATTATTAGGGGGCAAAAATAGCAAAGCATGCAACATATAAAATGCATTTATCACCTAAAATGGTAAAAAATTACACAAATTAAAAAGGAAAAATAAATTATCCATTATTTCTTTTAAATGGTTCTCTTTTTTTAAATAATGAGTTGATTTTAGACTGAAATGTATTGGATTAGGGGGTACGCCGTAGCGTAGTGGTTGAGGCGCTGCGCTACAAACCGGAAGGTCGCGGGTTCGATTCCCGATGTGTCGTTGAGATTTTTCAATTGGCCTAATCCTTCTGGTGGCACTATAGCCCTGGGTCGACTCAGCCTCTAACGGAAATGAGTACCAGGAGCAATCCTGGGGGTAAAGGCGGCCGGTGCGTAAGGCTGACAACTTTACCACCTTCAAGTGCCGAATGTCCAAAATCTGCCTCAACCTCCTGGAACCCTCTGGGCCTCCATGGCCTATATAGGGATCACTTTACCTTATATGTTGGATTATAGTGTTTAATATAAATTTACAACATAAAACACTCTCCTTTTGTTTCTAACAAACTGATATTTCCTAATTTGCATGCCTTTAAAATTGCCCTCAGCAATTAGATGCCATTTAAAACAAAATAAACATAACAAATTTATTGCTAGTACAAAAATTAAAATTGCAGTTTACAATGAATTGTAATTCAAATGAAGGATGTAAACTTGGCGGAGATTCTCAAATGAAAACGACTGTCTTTTGTCTGAAAGTAAAGATTTGTACCTCCACTGGATGTTTTCTTACATGTGTAGTGGAGTTCAAAATCCAAATACAAAAAGGGGTAACTAGCAGTTTTGCTGCAAGTCTGCTTTGTTTCATGTGGACCTTATTTACAATTACAAAAGACCAGCATTAAAAACATAAATAATAACAAAAAAATCGAAATATAAGGTAATTTATATCTTTTCAAAAACCTATAAAAAAAATACCAAAAATGCCCTTAAAATAAAATAAAATGCTCTTAAAATGACGAAAAAAGCAAAATAATCCCAATACCAATTGTCCTTATTCAATCAATACATTCAAGTTACATATTTGTATACATTGATGCAGGTCCTGGTTCAAAAGCCCATGACGTCAATAATTACTGGAGTACTTACTGTGTCGTCTTCTGTCCACATCAGCCTCGGTTTTGCTCAGTCTTGGCGACGAATTTCTCTTACATTTTATACTATTTGAGATTTATTTATTGATTAATGTTTATTTTATTCTCCTATCATTAATTTTAATATTAATATCACTTGCTGTGATATTAATGCTTTATTTATTTATTTTGTTATTTTATCGTAGCCTTGCGTATGCTTTCATATGCATGGGTACGACTATCTCAACATTAGAGCTATATTTTAACCTTCATATAAAAAAGATGCAAATCATCAAATTCCTTGCTGTTATAGCCCTTTCCGAAAAAGTAACTGTCGCTAATTTCTTTCACTCCCTAAAGAAGACTTTCTGGAAGTTTTAGTTCAAGTAGCTTCTCTCCAGGTTTGCATAGAAAGCTAGAATATGAGTTATAATGGAGTTGGAAGGTGGTTGAGTGGGCTGTATAATGCATAACTTGAGTCACATGGCATGAAACAGTGTTCTAGGAAACGTGAATGCGTGTTATACAGGTAGCTTCACAGGGGCTGTTACTTCCTAAGATTTAATGGCTCCTGGTAAATGCAGACAGATTTCTCATTTATCTTTAGTTACGGGATGACCTCTGATATTACAGCCTTTCTTAGCGTAAGATGTGTCTATATATGCTACTTCCGCAGATATACAGAGTGTTTCCTAATATGGCCCCTCCCTATTGGAGAGAATTTCAAGAAATCAGTAAGCGTTAAGGCTTTCAGTTTTCGAGATTTGGCACCCAAGGTCAGTTGTCAGAATTTTGCATGAGTCATCCTACTTACCCTGGGGATTGTTCTATTACCGGTACTTATTTATGTTAGGGCCAAAGCACCACAGAACGGGGCGCAGAAAATTGAAATGTTAATTAAAAATAAAAAAATAAAACATACGTTTAATATTAACGTAAATGCAAATTAATTAGTAGTTAACCATTTAAAAGTCCTCGCCTAATCGCATTTGTCACAAATGTCAGATACTGGAAGTTCAAATAGAGATATCCAATGATTTCATCAGGATTGCACTCACGATCTTCTGAACTGCACAGGTAGGGGGAAAAAAGTGGACCGACTCTTGTAGCTAGCTGATTTCAAAGCCTTGTGATACGTAAATAAATGTAAAAGATGTAACGGAAACGTTTGTTTTCACAAGCAATGCAAATTACGTGAAATTATTTCTCGATTCAAGCAATGTCCATTTCAATACGTTCCCTGCTATCCTGTGAATGCCGCTAGGCATGCGCAGTGGCTCATATCGGCAACTTAAGAGATATTTTAGTCGGTCCGATTTTTTTCCCCTACCTGTACATGGAGTGCTTTAACAGCTCTGGCATACTACGTCATAAGTAAAAAATAGCGAATCATTGAAAAAACACACACTCAGACCGTCTGAAATAATCCCAGACACAAGTTATGTGAAGAACATATTGCATTCAGCAGTCTTTAGTTTGTGAGCATTTCTAGTGAAAATTCTTTGAGACAAGAAACACTTGGTTTCTTGCGATTTAAGTCCAGTTAAGTTATAAAAAAAACTTTTATAGGAAATAACGCAATTTCACTGATCAAAATTTTTGCACAGGTGGAGTATTAAAATGTTCTCATTTCCCATGCATCGAAGTTTAAATTCGTGATTCGTATATTCACTTAATCTGTATTTGCCATTTAGTTATCTACAAAAGTAAAACTTTCATAAACATATCAAGAACGTGTCGGTTACTGTAATAATTCAGCAAGCTTGAATATGCAAGGCGAAATTTATGGAGTTTGGGCCCCTAGGTCAGTTTTGGTATTAGACTCCACTTTATTATTGTTATACTTAATATTCTTTGTTCATTTAGCTCTTGTGTTAGGATATGTATGATGCTTGCACTTCGCCATTGAATGAAAAAAAAAAAAAAAAAGAGTAAATTTAATATTTTTAGCGGTATTATAAAGTCATGAATTAAACATTCTGTATAATAATACACTTTGAATCCCTTTCTTCTAGTAACTTGCTTTCAAAATTGTTGACGTTCTAAATTTTCAAATTAGTGAGGAAATAATATCATAAGATTTTATAAACCTTTTTGTATTTCACTTCAAAATTTTACTTAATTTAAATTATGTTTAATTAATTTAATATTTGGTAATTGTTAATAATGTGTTGTTTTGAGCTTTCATATTGTTTATTATTACGGTACTTGACACGTCCACATACACGGCATGACAATAGCAGTCTCCCATGCAGACCGGTGTACTTCAGTTAAATATTAAAAGCATTTTGAACTAAGTAATTATTTAAATACTAGCAGGGAAGTAGCCAGGATTTTGGTTCGAGTGTGGTTCATTGGGGAGTTTAGGGGTACTCCGATTTTTTGTGTAAAATTATGCCTTCAAATTTCATGTTAACATCTTTCCGAACAAATTACATTTTTGGCATTAAAACTAAATTCGAAGTATTGATGAATTTCATCTTTCTTATTTGAGGGTAATATAGAATATATATATGTAGATATTTTTAGCCTAGACCCTCAAAAATCACAACTTAAGAGCGAAGGAACTAAGATGCCTGAAAATGGGGAATAGTTATAGAATATATATGAGGTAAGTTGTAGTTAAAAATGTTAGGTTAGAAGAGCAATTGTACAATTAAATATATGAAATGTTTACTTATTTTTTTATTGTTAACAGTATAGAGCTTCATAAAGAGATATTACAAATTTGCATAATAGATATATAATGTCAATTTATTACTTGTTATTTCAAGGTCAAGAAGTTATAAATTGTATAGCATTAACATTCCTATCTACAGTATAAGAGAAAATTAGTATTGAAATGTTATCTGTAGCAGTTCAATGAATTGTACAGTAAAGATAACAGCTATAGGTCTATTCAAAATCGTTTACATCATTACGATTTTGAATACGCTACAAATTCTTTATGGTCTCTTTTTATATTATAACCAATCTTGTGGTATGTGACGTGAAGAGTAAAAAATACAGTAAGTCATAAATTAATATAAGTTATATAAATTAGATAAAACCTTAAAAAATATTAATAAGTTTCTGTAATATGAAACTGACAATTATATAAAATGTCATTTGACCATTTAATATTAATATAAGTTATATAAATTAGATAAAACCTTAAAAATATTAATAAGTTCCTGTAAAAAGAAACTGTCAATTATATAAAATATCACTTGACTATTTAATGTTAATGCAAGTTATATAAATTAGATAAAACCTTAAAAATATTGATAAGTTTCTGTAATAAGAAACTGTCAATTAATATAAAACGTCATTTAACCAATTTAATATTGACTATTGGTGATTTAATACAAAATATTGTATTTCACATATATTCTGTAACAAGTAGTTATCTATCTACCGGTTAAAAATTTTTCATTAAGGAAATTGTGGTACAATTAATATATGTGATATTCATATTACAATTGTTAAACACTATTATATGATTTTTTGTTCTCTTATGTGTAGGTTATAAGTTTCTAAACTTCTTCTTATACTCGTAGTCTTCTTTTTATACGTATTATTAATTTCTCTAGACCTATTTTAGTGAGTTATGATTCCAAATCCAGGATTTTTATTAATGATGTAGATAATAAATTATTTATTTAGCTCTTCTTGTGGATCAAGTTATTAAATGGAGATGGTAGGCATTTGTTCATTTGCTCATATGTATGCTGGTGGATATGTACATTTCGATATATGATATATCATCTTCAGTCCAAGAAATCTTTAAAAGAACAATAGGGGAAGAAATTAATTCAACCACAAAAATATCAAGAACAAAATGTCTAGTACGTAAAACTAATATCAATGTAGTTTTAGAACAGAATTAATAGAACTGTACTAACCTTAAAAAACCCACTGTGGATTTAAATAGATGATGCCATGATGAGTGTTTAGTAACTACTGATTTATGGTGAAAGCGTGTGTGGAAATTAGGTCGCAATAGTAAGTTCAAATAGTGGGTTTTGTTCAATGGTGTTCTCATTAAGGATGTATTCTTTGTTCTTATATATTTCTAAGGATTCTAATGTGTCGAGTTTTCTATCTTTTTTATGTTTATGAATAATAGATAATGTGTTTTCTATTTTATCGCTTTTATGGTTATGTGTAAGTAAATGTTTAGCGTAAGCCGATTTGTGTCTTCTATGTTTGTAGTCAAGCATATGTTCTTTATACCTTGACTTAAATTTTCTACCCGTTTGTCCTATATATATTCTGTTGCATTCGGAACATTCTAATTTATATACACCACTATTGTCATAAATATTTTCTTGATTGTTTTTTATGTTATATAGTTTATTCTTAAGATTGTTATTTGTTCTGTATGCGACATGAAAGTTGTTCCTTTTTAGTATTTTCGTTATTTTATGTATATTGTTGTCTGTATAGTCAAATGTAACGAAGTTAGATTTTTTATTGTTTTTTATGGGGGTTAACTGGCTATTGCGAATGAGATTGAAAGAAGCTTTTCTTTTGACTTTGTCAACTATTCTGTGGATTGCTTGACTACTGTAACCATTGTTATGGGCTATTTGTATAATAGTTTTGTATTCTTTATCATAAGCTTTTTTGTTGAGTGGTAGGTTTATCATTCTATATACCATACTATTGATGGCTGAGATTTTTTGTTTAAATGGGTGATTAGAGTTTATATTTATCAGAGTATCAGTAAATGTAGGCTTTCTAAAGACATTAAATGAAATTTTATTGTGTTGCCTATGCATTTCTATATCTAGGTAAGGTAGCTTGCATTCATGTTCTTTTTCCAGAGTAAAAGTCAAGTTTTTGTTCAATTTGTTGAAATCTTGTAGTATTTCTTCGGGTTTGTTTTTGTTACAAATAATAAAGATGTCATCTACGTAACGGTAATATGCTTTAATGCCATGCTTATGAATTATTTTATTTACAAGTGTATTTTCCAAATTTTGGAGAAAAATTTCTGACATAGTACTAGAAAGGGGTGAGCCCATAGCTAGACCTTCTTTTTGGATGTAAAACCTATTGTTAAATGTGAAATAATTTTGTTTCAAGATGTGTGATATCAAATTAATTATTTGTTTAACTACTAGTGGGTTCTCTTTGGCTATGTTTAAGTTATTTTGAAGTATGTTAAGTGTCTCATCTATAGGGATGTTTGTATATAAATTTTTTATGTCTAGTGATATTAAAATTTCATTTTTGTTGAGTGTAGTATCTTTTATTTTATTAGCAAAGTCTATTGAATTTTTTATTGTGTATTCATTTGTTAGCTTGAGTTTATCTTTAATCATATTTGACATCACTTTAGCTATTTTATAAGTGGGTGCATTGGTAAAATTTACTACCGGCCGAATGGGGTGATTGTTTTTTATGGGTTTTTATTTGGGCTTTTAAACAAGGAATTTTGGGGTTCATAATAATACTGTGTTTTTTGTCTTGTTCATTGAGAATAAGGTCTGAATTTTTTATAACGTTTTTGATTTGTGTTTGAAACTTTTCTGTAGGATCTTTTTCTATTTCTACTATGTTATTGGTTGTAATGAATTCTATTGTTTTGTTAATGTACTCATCATTATCGATTAGAACTATGGTGTTTCCTTTATCGGCTTTTGTATGTTTGATGTTATTATTTTCTAATTTACGATTGATTCCTTTTAAGCTTTTTAGGTTATAGATTGATGTTTTATTTTGATTAACTGTATTATTTATGTATGTTTCTTTTATCGCTGTTGCTAGTTCATTTCTTAGTTGTGTTTGTTTCTGTAATGGAGCTTTAGATATAGCTGTCTCCACCAGCATACATATGAGCAAATGAACAAATGCCTACCATCTCCATTTAATAACTTGATCCACAAGAAGAGCTAAATAAATAATTTATTATCTACATCATTAATAAAAATCCTGGATTTGGAATCATAACTCACTAAAATAGGTCTAGAGAAATTAATAATACGTATAAAAAGAAGACTACGAGTATAAGAAGAAGTTTAGAAACTTATAACCTACACATAAGAGAACAAAAAATCATATAATAGTGTTTAACAATTGTAATATGAATATCACATATATTAATTGTACCACAATTTCCTTAATGGAAAATTTTTAACCGGTAGATAGATAACTACTTGTTACAGAATATATGTGAAATACAATATTTTGTATTAAATCACCAATAGTCAATATTAAATTGGTTAAATGACGTTTTATATTAATTGACAGTTTCTTATTACAGAAACTTATCAATATTTTTAAGGTTTTATCTAATTTATATAACTTGCATTAACATTAAATAGTCAAGTGATATTTTATATAATTGACAGTTTCTTTTTACAGGAACTTATTAATATTTTTAAGGTTTTATCTAATTTATATAACTTATATTAATATTAAATGGTCAAATGACATTTTATATAATTGTCAGTTTCATATTACAGAAACTTATTAATATTTTTTTAAGGTTTTATCTAATTTATATAACTTATATTAATTTATGACTTACTGTATTTTTTACTCTTCACGTCACATACCACAAGATTGGTTATAATATAAAAAGAGACCATAAAGAATTTGTAGCGTATTCAAAATCGTAATGATGTAAACGATTTTGAATAGACCTATAGCTGTTATCTTTACTGTACAATTCATTGAACTGCTACAGATAACATTTCAATACTAATTTTCTCTTATACTGTAGATAGGAATGTTAATGCTATACAATTTATAACTTCTTGACCTTGAAATAACAAGTAATAAATTGACATTATATATCTATTATGCAAATTTGTAATATCTCTTTATGAAGCTCTATACTGTTAACAATAAAAAAATAAGTAAACATTTCATATATTTAATTGTACAATTGCTCTTCTAACCTAACATTTTTAACTACAACTTACCTCATATATATTCTATAACTATTCCCCATTTTCAGGCATCTTAGTTCCTTCGCTCTTAAGTTGTGATTTTTGAGGGTCTAGGCTAAAAATATCTACATATATATATTCTATATTACCCTCAAATAAGAAAGATGAAATTCATCAATACTGATATAGCAAGCCAAGCTAAACTCATCAACAAGTTTACCAATAATAAGAGGAAATTAATGAAAACCACAGCTAATATATATTTCAATAAGACCTGCAAACAAAAAGGATTGACACCTAAATTTATTAACTTAAAAACCAACCTCAAACATCATACAGCCCGCACAACAATCACTCAAGCTAAGAAATTATGGCTAAACAATGAAATAAAATTCTTATACAAAAAGAAAGAATATCTTACCAATATAGTATATAGCCAACATTTACAAGCAAGTAAATTTTTCCAAAATCAATGGACAGATATTCACAATGACATACATACTAGACTCCAAGCAGAAATTGACAAGAAATACCAAATTCTGAACAAAAAGATAGAAAACTTAGAAAAACAGAAGCAAGCAAATACCAACACAGCAAAAAATCAAGAATCCTCTACGCCTACAGATACCAAATTCTATCCTCGAGTACTCAATTTGACGAAAATTAACTTTAGCGAACAAGAAACAAAAACCCTTCAACAAGGATATAAATTCAATTTTGAAATGCCAACCAAAAAGAAGATAGAAACATTAGTTATTGATGCCGAGACAGCTATATCTAAAGCTCCATTACAGAAACAAACACAACTAAGAAATGAACTAGCAACAGCGATAAAAGAAACATACATAAATAATACAGTTAATCAAAATAAAACATCAATCTATAACCTAAAAAGCTTAAAAGGAATCAATCGTAAATTAGAAAATAATAACATCAAACATACAAAAGCCGATAAAGGAAACACCATAGTTCTAATCGATAATGATGAGTACATTAACAAAACAATAGAATTCATTACAACCAATAACATAGTAGAAATAGAAAAAGATCCTACAGAAAAGTTTCAAACACAAATCAAAAACGTTATAAAAAATTCAGACCTTATTCTCAATGAACAAGACAAAAAACACAGTATTATTATGAACCCCAAAATTCCTTGTTTAAAAGCCCAAATAAAAACCCATAAAAACAATCACCCCATTCGGCCGGTAGTAAATTTTACCAATGCACCCACTTATAAAATAGCTAAAGTGATGTCAAATATGATTAAAGATAAACTCAAGCTAACAAATGAATACACAATAAAAAATTCAATAGACTTTGCTAATAAAATAAAAGATACTACACTCAACAAAAATGAAATTTTAATATCACTAGACATAAAAAAAATTTATATACAAACATCCCTATAGATGAGACACTTAACATACTTCAAAATAACTTAAACATAGCCAAAGAGAACCCACTAGTAGTTAAACAAATAATTAATTTGATATCACACATCTTGAAACAAAATTATTTCACATTTAACAATAGGTTTTACATCCAAAAAGAAGGTCTAGCTATGGGCTCACCCCTTTCTAGTACTATGTCAGAAATTTTTCTCCAAAATTTGGAAAATACACTTGTAAATAAAATAATTCATAAGCATGGCATTAAAGCATATTACCGTTACGTAGATGACATCTTTATTATTTGTAACAAAAACAAACCCGAAGAAATACTACAAGATTTCAACAAATTGAACAAAAACTTGACTTTTACTCTGGAAAAAGAACATGAATGCAAGCTACCTTACCTAGATATAGAAATGCATAGGCAACACAATAAAATTTCATTTAATGTCTTTAGAAAGCCTACATTTACTGATACTCTGATAAATATAAACTCTAATCACCCATTTAAACAAAAAATCTCAGCCATCAATAGTATGGTATATAGAATGATAAACCTACCACTCAACAAAAAAGCTTATGATAAAGAATACAAAACTATTATACAAATAGCCCATAACAATGGTTACAGTAGTCAAGCAATCCACAGAATAGTTGACAAAGTCAAAAGAAAAGCTTCTTTCAATCTCATTCGCAATAGCCAGTTAACCCCCATAAAAAACAATAAAAAATCTAACTTCGTTACATTTGACTATACAGACAACAATATACATAAAATAACGAAAATACTAAAAAGGAACAACTTTCATGTCGCATACAGAACAAATAACAATCTTAAGAATAAACTATATAACATAAAAAACAATCAAGAAAATATTTATGACAATAGTGGTGTATATAAATTAGAATGTTCCGAATGCAACAGAATATATATAGGACAAACGGGTAGAAAATTTAAGTCAAGGTATAAAGAACATATGCTTGACTACAAACATAGAAGACACAAATCGGCTTACGCTAAACATTTACTTACACATAACCATAAAAGCGATAAAATAGAAAACACATTATCTATTATTCATAAACATAAAAAAGATAGAAAACTCGACACATTAGAATCCTTAGAAATATATAAGAACAAAGAATACATCCTTAATGAGAACACCATTGAACAAAACCCACTATTTGAACTTACTATTGCGACCTAATTTCCACACACGCTTTCACCATAAATCAGTAGTTACTAAACACTCATCATGGCATCATCTATTTAAATCCACAGTGGGTTTTTTAAGGTTAGTACAGTTCTATTAATTCTGTTCTAAAACTACATTGATATTAGTTTTACGTACTAGACATTTTGTTCTTGATATTTTTGTGGTTGAATTAATTTCTTCCCCTATTGTTCTTTTAAAGATTTCTTGGACTGAAGATGATATATCATATATCGAAATGTACATATCCACCAGCATACATATGAGCAAATGAACAAATGCCTACCATCTCCATTTAATAACTTGATCCACAAGAAGAGCTAAATAAATAATTTATTATCTACATCATTAATAAAAATCCTGGATTTGGAATCATAACTCACTAAAATAGGTCTAGAGAAATTAATAATACGTATAAAAAGAAGACTACGAGTATAAGAAGAAGTTTAGAAACTTATAACCTACACATAAGAGAACAAAAAATCATATAATAGTGTTTAACAATTGTAATATGAATATCACATATATTAATTGTACCACAATTTCCTTAATGAAAAATTTTTAACCGGTAGATAGATAACTACTTGTTACAGAATATATGTGAAATACAATATTTTGTATTAAATCACCAATAGTCAATATTAAATTGGTTAAATGACGTTTTATATTAATTGACAGTTTCTTATTACAGAAACTTATCAATATTTTTAAGGTTTTATCTAATTTATATAACTTGCATTAACATTAAATAGTCAAGTGATATTTTATATAATTGACAGTTTCTTTTTACAGGAACTTATTAATATTTTTAAGGTTTTATCTAATTTATATAACTTATATTAATATTAAATGGTCAAATGACATTTTATATAATTGTCAGTTTCATATTACAGAAACTTATTAATATTTTTTAAGGTTTTATCTAATTTATATAACTTATATTAATTTATGACTTACTGTATTTTTTACTCTTCACGTCACATACCACAAGATTGGTTATAATATAAAAAGAGACCATAAAGAATTTGTAGCGTATTCAAAATCGTAATGATGTAAACGATTTTGAATAGACCTATAGCTGTTATCTTTACTGTACAATTCATTGAACTGCTACAGATAACATTTCAATACTAATTTTCTCTTATACTGTAGATAGGAATGTTAATGCTATACAATTTATAACTTCTTGACCTTGAAATAACAAGTAATAAATTGACATTATATATCTATTATGCAAATTTGTAATATCTCTTTATGAAGCTCTATACTGTTAACAATAAAAAAATAAGTAAACATTTCATATATTTAATTGTACAATTGCTCTTCTAACCTAACATTTTTAACTACAACTTACCTCATATATATTCTATAACTATTCCCCATTTTCAGGCATCTTAGTTCCTTCGCTCTTAAGTTGTGATTTTTGAGGGTCTAGGCTAAAAATATCTACATATATATATTCTAAATTCGAAGGCTTATTTTACAACTGGTAGCAGTCTAAGTACTGTTAGTCTAATATAAAATGCCATAAGGGTAATAAAACACTTCATTTAAAAATATTAAATGAAAAGTACATTTTAATTTGGTGAAACTTCGCATTTTTTCATTCATTTCGGGGTAGGCCTATGCCTGGGCCCCTTCCTAGCTACGTCTCTGCATGCTAGCAGTTTCCGCTTCATTCATAAAATTATTTTCAATGAGTAATAAGATTACTTTATTATTCATCGTTATTATGTTTAATTCATTTTCCTATCTTACAATGTTGAAAGAATTTTGTAAATTTCTCCTTTTAGTATTCAAGTTTTACGTGCGGCCCGAGGCCTCAGATGGCCTACTGGTAAATTCCCCTTTAAAACATAAAATAACAAAACACAATTCCGAAAGGACAGTGTCTGGACGATCTGGTTGGGTTACTGGGACTTCAAATTGCAGAAAATACATTGCCAATACTTATGCAAAGCTAAAAAAATTTCTTTAAAAAGCCTATATAATGAAAATATTAATATTAAATTTCGAATGGATTAAAACACCAGATCTGTCACCAGAGTAGCGAAGATAACACTAGAAAAGTGCGACATACACATTCAAACACACAAATACGCATACACACACAAACACACATACACACGCGCGCACACGTATACAAAAAGAAAACAGTGTGTTTCCTCCTGAAACATCGCTCTTCAGATGTTGAATTCATTGTCAAGAACTTTAACTTGTAAAACGGAAATGATGAAAGAGGTTTTTATAATCCCAAAGCACACTTTTCTTCACTAAAGTGACGAATTCTGTCTTTTACTAGCAGGAGGTGGTTAACCCTCTCCCCCGCGAAGCTTTCATGTCGTCACCATCCAACAAAAGGGTTTGTCTAAAACCGAAACGAATAAAGGAGAAGCGAAGAATACAATAGCAAAAAAAGAAACGGAATCAAGGGTAGAGTTACAAAAAGATATATACTTCGGAAAATTCAGAATTGTTTCGCGTCTTCTCGATAAAAATGTTACCAAGAAGAAAATGATCTCTTATTTTCTATTTGCTGCATTTTTCTTTCTTTCTTTTCACGCTTTCCATAGTTACAGTATATAAATTTATTCTGCTTGCACCAGGATTTGCTGCCATTGTCCCGGTATCAAAGACTTTACTTTCATGACTATCGTCGTCATCAATCATTATCATCATCATCATCATCATAGATTACCTGACGCGACACTCTGCTTAGTTAAAAAGAACCAACTGTGTTTTTTTTTTGTTTTCATAATAAAATTAATCCGGAAAAAAATTCCACTCAACTAGTTAAACAAATAAGAGCTCATGTTTCAGTTTATGTAAAGATTATAATAACATTTTAGCAAAATCTAAAGATGGAACCGAGTCATCTAAAAGGTCGCGGTAGTAAGAATTAAAATGTAAGTTTTTTTTTTTTTTTATTTGTTTAGTTACATTACAACCCGTGTTTCACCAACTGGTATATCACGGGATATTTACAGAATTATACATAATTACTATAACATATTATAATATGAAAACAGTTTATGTGATGGAGCGGAAGACGTGGTTGATAAAGGTGGTTATCTGTATCGTATTGATATGATACTTGAGCACAATTGGCAACGGTAGTGACTTTAGAATAGATGGTCTTTCTCTTTCAAACCTGGAGCACTGTGTTAGTAGGTGTATGGCGGTCTGAATGTCTTCCTCACGACAGCTGCATGTTGGTGACTCTGTTTTTTTTTTCATTTTAAATAGGTAGGATCTGAAGGAGCCGTGTTTGTCGGTGAAGTAAATTAATAACTTGTCCACTCCAAAATCTTGATATGGTGGCTTATGAACCCACTGTGATAATTTGTGAAGTTTAGCTGTGACATTCATAACTTCAAATCCAAATTTTTCTTCTTGACTCGCTGCATAGAATTTCTTACAATAGGATTGCCTTGAGATGCATATGAAATGAAACGACACTACAGGAATTAAATATCTTTCACAAGTTTAGGCTAAGATGGAAAGGTAGAGCCATACTGAAAAATTGAATGCCATAGCCGGGATTTGAATCGCAGATCTTTGGCTCTCTGTGGCATCCCAACAGCTCTGCCACAACATTAAATTCTCTGACTCACATACACCGGTTTATACCACCAGGTTCTCAATACTGAAATACAAACCTATGACGACTTACTACCTCGTAAGTACTTAAGGCCTGGGAATTATAGTAAACTGCTATTATATCACCAGTTGAATTATAGATCTTCAACACATACCGTGTGTAGGCTAAGCTGGAAAGTTAGACACATATTTTAAAGCCTTTTTGTATGTTTTCCAGTGTCAAAATAGTGGTACACCCATTCCAAATTAGCATTCATTGACGAAATAATATAAATTAGAATGCCAAATGCCTGATTCCTCTTAACACTTCGTCAGGGACATTCGGTCGTCCGAATGATACTGATGTCATAATATGGAATCTGTTATTATTTACTTAAGTTCAGATTCTTTTTAGTATTAAAATATCACAAATACACATTTTTTACTAATATACGATGCAATAATTTTAAAGGACAAAATATACATTTATATGCACAATAAAATTCACTCAGGAGATTAGAATATTCTTAACTTAGAATAAGAGGTCGTATTGCAAAGAACGCGTATTCAGTTATTTCAACCTGATGCAAAGCTGTATTGCTCACCAGGAAAGGCTGAGTTTCTACAAACAGTTGGTGGCTTCAAAGAATTTTTGCAAAAAAAAAAAATCATATAAAGTTTAGCTCTTTGGATAAGCACCTCATGTACAACATTTAAACCCTTGCCCTAGAAGGCACAAGAAAATGCCTAAGACGGATTAGGGTTAGAGTTCAAAATGTGCTATTCGAAGTTCTCATGCCAGCAGCGAACTTCTTGAGAATTGTTAATACTACTAGAAACAAGGAGAATCAAACCAAACCAAGAGACTACAAAAGCAGTTGATGTTGTAGCTAAGATAATTAATGTGTACGAAGCCTCTCAGTCCCCGCCCCATTCTCTCCTCTGTATGCCATTTGCCAGTTGACTTTAAATTCATGAGATTCGTCTGAGCAGTTAGTACCCAGACAACATTTCCATATATTCTACATACAAAGGATAGACGGATCTTAATCAGAGACCACGAGGGTCCGGCCCTGGCTTGGGAATTCAAAGGGATGCACATTTATCTTGAGTTCACCCTCATGCTGTCTGTCTGGGTTTGATGTTCCCAAGCAGTAAACTTGAAAGGGAGGCAAAACTAAGGATTTCATGTGATTTGTCATTCGACAATCGGTTCTTCCAGTACTTCCCTATTATTTTCATTATTTTTAATTCCTTTATTCTTATCATAGGATCTAGAGGTAAAAGCTCATAGTCCGTCACGTAAATCGTAAATGTGGCGAAATAAACAGGTTCCATGTCTAGAAGCAGGAAGAACAAGAACAAGAACAAGAAGACCAAGAAGAACAAGCGCATTCCAAGAAAGCAAGCATTAGATTTAGTGCTTTTGTACATTTTATCAAACATACAAAATCCCAATTGGTCAGAGAAAGTAAGAGATCTCCTTTTGGAATGAAGGTACAAATCCCAACATTTACTAATAAGTTCTCGAATACTCTGAAATTTAATTTTTATGCAAAACAAAGCATTTCAATGCAGATATAGGCCTATAGGCGTTCATTGTTGACGGTTATTTATATATTTAAGAAAATTCAAAATATGTTATATTACAAATTCAATATCTTTCATTTTTTTAAGCCAACAGTATGGATATATCTGTTATAATGCATTATTATGGATTCATGTGGAGGTCATTATTTTTATTAGGGGCAAATGATTTTGAGTACCGTAAATATTTCTGTATTAAAAATTGTACAAATATTCCATTAACTGCCACAATCATATACCAAAGATACGTGCATATGTTGTGTTTTCGAAGTTTTTCTATTCTTATGGCTTCTCTATTTGTAAGCATAATTAAATCAAAACCAACTCTGGTTTAGGCATAGAATGTGTACGTTTAGGAATCCACACCAATGCAATTTAATCACATGCTATTTCTGTTTCAAAGTAAACTAATTAACTTGCTTCAAACCCCTTAACTATATGACTTAATCAAATCCCTCTCCCGTACAAGATTATTGTTTAACTAAATTAACTACCGGTGGCTAGCCGTGCACTGGCCATCCTCCCGTTTTCCAACATCCCACCTATCCATCCCCGTATGTATGCATAATTTCATCCACACCACGTAGGCCTACCTCCTATCACGCCTACGTAGATACCTATTCCCTAGCCACCTACCTAGATTTGCGTCACTTCTGAAGCATCTACCCCATAAACGGATAGACTATAGGCCAAAGCTCTGTAGGTAATCTAGAAAAGTGTATAATTGGACTAGCACATCTGCTACATCAAGGATTAATCACTATTTTCTCCCCCAAACCATAGTAGGCTACAGGACAGTGTCCGGTCCTGAAAACCAACTACAAGTTTTCAGCATTAATACATGCTTCGACCGTCTTTAAGTGCAGAAATACTATTTAGATATTTTCCAGATTTGTCAGTTCTACTTGTATTTAGATTCCCATAAAATTAAATTCAACATTTCTATGCAAACCATAGACATTTTAATCCTCTTCATCACCTATTATTATTATTATTATTATTATTATTATTATTATTATTATTATTACTATTATTATTAAGTTATTATTATTATTATTTGGTTGATTTATGATTATTTAACGGCCGGGATTTACTGCTACTTAGGTCTGTGACGTCGCCGATGTGCCAGAAATCTACAGACATCGGCCTGTCATATGTATTCACATATAAATACCATCGACCTGGCCTGGGATCGAAGCCGCTACCATGGGCATAGAAAGCCAGCGCCATATACACTATCGCCACCCAGGCCGACTTTTATTATTATTATTATTATTATTATTATTATTATTTTCATAATCATCATCATCATCATCATTTAGAAATATACATCCAAATCTGGGCTCTGTTCAATCGGAAGGTAAATTACTATGTGACCTTATCAATTATTCTGTGGCATTTGTATTAAATATAACCTAAATGTGATACTTTTTTTTCTGTAGGGGCCCTATAGCATGGACATTAAGGCACCGAGTACCGAGGTACCTAGTTTCAAACTGAGGATTTTTAACGACTAATTAGAGCTTACGGCCACAGTATAGCCATGTTTTTCTCTCTGCTACTACCTTGGTTCGTTACCTGGTGAACTATATGCCGACAAGCTGCTCTCCGTCATTTCGTCCTTTATACTGAATAGGACTGGATTTCAAACACCACAAATAAAAAATATTAAACACGTTATTTTTATAAAAAAAAAATCGTGTAATATATACAACCCGAAATAGCAAAGCTCATGCAAAGAGTGAAATACACAAAATATTAGTACAATTTAAGTTAAGTCTTTAAGAAACATAATTACTAGACGTAACAAACATTAACTATACCAGAAAAAAACTATTCAAATGTACAGATAATGTTCAATGAATTTACAGGCATATGTTAGATCTATCTTATTGATTACAATAAGCATCTAAAAAAATAATGCCTTTGGCTTAAAATTTCTAACAGAGCCTGATACACTTACAGGTAACATGTTTTATAATTTTATTGTATCTGGTAATATTCCTTTCACACCAAACATAGCAGCTTCGCTACGGGTTACAAAGAAATGATTGACTTGTCACGTGTTTTAGAGATGAATATCTCGGGTGTAATTAAGGTGGTGTTGGAATTAATAAGTTTATTGTAAATATAATACTGTATAAATGACTGACTGACTGACTGACTGACTATAGCTGCATTTCGAGAGACAGAAAGTGGCTGATTCCAGAGATTTTGAATACATCATTAATAAGAGTTCTAAATGAAAGCTGTTCACAATTTTAATCGCACTATTCTGAATTACTTCCAGCTCATGAAAAGAGTTTTTCTTGCAATTACCCCATATGATGTTCATATATGTAAGATGACGGTAAATTAATGAAAATTCATCACTTTAAAAGTTAACTGTTCATTCCTGAATTACGTAGTCTACTACTGGGAGTATTGTCTTCCGAATCCTGTTAATTTGAGATTCCCAAGAAAGGATACTGTCAATATTTAATCCTAAAAATTAATTAATTAACTATATTGACTTATATGTGAATATATATAATAAGTCAATAGGGTAAATTAATTTATATATTATTTCATGTCATTTGCACATCTTTTAAAAAGGTAAAGTGATCCCTGTTAAAGCCCATGGAGGCCCAGAGGGTTCCAGAAGGTTGAGGTTCCCAGATTTTGGACATTCGGAACTTGAAGGTGGTAAGGTTGTCAGCCTTACGCACTGGCCGCCTTTACCCCCAGGATTGCTCCTGGTACTCATTTCTGTTGGAGGCTGAGTCGACCCCAGGGCCATAGTGCCACCAGAGGGATTAGGCAAGTTGAAAAACTCCGACCTCATCGGGAATCGAACCCGCGACCTTCCGGTTTGTAGCGCAGCGCCTCAACCACTATGCTACGGCGTACCCCGCACATATTTTAAGCTGAAGTAATTATGTTATTGTTCAAAACTTAACAAAATATTAGTAGTTAGAATACTATTTCATAAAATATGTGCAAAATAACATTAACAGATATTACAGATATTTATTTTTGTAATAGGTGCTGGGTTAAGAAGCTAGGCGAATTCAAGAGATCCAGGAAAATATATACCGTATACCATTCTATGTTTTTTTCCCTCCGATAGCATAGAATTAAAATAAATATATCTTATAAATTAGAAAAGCTGTAACATAACGATCACCTGGCCGTCGGAACCTGGGAATATCAATTGCATTTATTTTTCGGTGCGTAAAATGAATAAACTGCCCATTGAAATAGGCAATGACAATAACTGGCCAAAATTATCTTGATGCACCATCGCAGAAAAATTTCTTCATCTAGATGTGATCACAGGGAAAAACTCTGAATGTCATAATGCTCAACCCTGCAGCGTTATAATGGTAAAGATTAAACAACAGAAATTTTGGTGAATAATACATCTTGCAAACCCTGAAATCGTAACACCAATGCTAAAGAATAAAAGTAGACTGACATGGCATGTTTCACGCGATATTTCCCCCTAGCTGCATGACCTACTTTGGGAGTTACTTACAGTTTCAAATCCTAATATGCATACCAAGTCATTCCCACGAAATCTTGAGTTTAGAGATGTGCAATGTGTTAATTATCTGAAATCAAAATTGGTTTCTATATTCGTTAACGAAAAGGCCTACATAAATAATATGAACTAGACCCTACTGCATAACTGCATAACTGCATTCACCAAGTAGAACGCCTTTATCTTCTAGCCAGGACCCCACATTAATTTCTATAATAGGCCCAGGTACCAATACCGAATAAAGCGATGTGAAATGCAGTGAATCATATTTTAAGAAAGGCAAATCAATTATTTTTTAAAAATAAATATATATAAACGGAGTTAATTTCATTTTAGATCTAGCTGTAACAAAAAATAATGTCCACTCACACAATATCGTATCGTTAAAAATGATAGATGGTAAGAGACATTTTTAGTATTAGTCATTAAAATATGAACAATATATAATTGATAACGTTAAGTGATATAACTTTCCAGTAATAACGTATTGTCCATACATTTAGCACTTGAGCATAGTAAGTATACAATATATTGTGAATTTAGAAATCGACACCTGCACAGTTCAAAGTGAAATCTGGAAAAATAACCACTGCAGGACAAAGAAAAACATGCGAAAATAATTGTTAAAGAAACAGAAAATCATAATATAAGCATCAAACATTGTTTAACTAACAACGAACTGTAAAGTTGGCATAACTAAACAATCGTGTATTCCATAGGATTCAGTTAATTTTCATTATAATTTACATGCAAAATAATTTATAAGATTGACTGAGAGTATAAAGGAGAATGAGAAAAATGCTTAGGTTACGTTTCAATTAGGGGCATTTTACCTTAGAGTCTTAAGTGGCTATATTCAGCATGCTCCATTACAATCTGTAATACTACATGCTATTTTCTTGCTACATCTATAACTAGTTATCTACATCCTTAATCCTACAAATTTACATAAGGAAGTAACAACTCAAGAATTTGCCCCAGATTTTACGTAGCGTACACCTCAATCGACCTGGACGAAAACAAAGAGACCCCAGAAGAAAGTAAGAATAGAGAATTTGCTTAGAATGTCTTCAGGAAAATTGGTAAGCTCACTGCACAAAAGAACCCAAAATGGACTAAAGGATTCTCCGTAGAATGACTTATGAACTCAAACCCTTACAGAGTTGAATTTACACATAGATAATAATTAATAAGGCAGTCATCACGTGACATCATCAGTGCGTTCCAAGTTAAAAATCTATAAAGAAAATTCAATTAGAGTAGTTGGTCTCCATGAGTGATAACCAGGGCCCGGATTCTGATGACTTAAAATTGTTTGAAAAATGACCTATAAAATGACCCTAAATTTTAAAGAAAATGACTTAGACTAATAATTATAAAAAATGACCTAAAACATATTTTATTTATAAAAAATTATTATTGTACACACAATGTTATAGGCTAGTTTGTACATAATTGTAAAAACTGTAAATAACTATAATGTTATGAATATTCTTTTCTCACGGAAATTTATACTGACACTGAGGCACTGCCGAGTCAAAATTCGGCATTTCGTTTTGTGGTCTGCTGGATTATACTGTTGTTTAATTGAGGATAAACAGTAGTTGCACTCTCAAACCCAAGCAGGTGGCAGACTCTGGTGCCAAGTCAATCTAATAACAATAGTAATATAGTACAAAATTTTGGCGTTTCTTTGATTCTCATTTCCGACTGAGACGTGACAACACTTAACGCCGAATTTTTCCTTCTTGCATTAAACAAACAACACTTCAAAGATGACGAAAAAAAGTTATTACACTCAATGTAAATACATGAAAATGACTAAATAAGGAAGCAAATGACAAGAAAATGACAAAATAATGCCCTAAAATTGAAATAAATGCCCTAAAAATATAAAATTGCATAAAATGACAAAAAATGACCTAATAAAAATGCATTTCTGTAATCTAGAGGCCATGATCAGGATTTATCTACAAGTTGGCAATGTCTATGCAGCATCAATAAAAAGATGACATATCATTAGAATCCGGGCCCTGGTGAAAACTGATACTCATAACAAGCTGGTAACAGTCGTCAAATTTTAACGTAAATTATTACTCTTTTAAGCGTATATCTCTGACATTATACAACCTGGGACGCTACGTAATTGTACGTCAGTAGCAGTGAAATGGCACATTCTCGGAAGGAACAGTTCCTATTCATCGCGAAGACATCTAGCTGACTAGTTCAATGAACAATAAATTTATAATATAATTCCGAAATAATGATAAATGCAAGCGATTATGATCAACACTTACAGCACAGATAGAAACGTAACATTCAGTAAAAAATATTGGCACATATAACAGCCATAAGCGTGCAAAATTTTGTATTCCTCGCTGCCCCAGAAGTGTGGAAAAACTGGCTGGATAGCCGTGGCGTCATTCACATCTATGACAATCTAACCATCCACTTATTAACATTGATGTTCACTGACTTCCAGATGAGCTAGAAACTTGAAATTTGACTAATTTATAGCTTTTATCCTATAATCGTGGAAAATTTTCAAAACGTTAATTTAATTTTCCCCTCCAAAATAAACTTCGAAATTATTAGACTGCGAATTTGTAGGATTACAGACGTTTACACAAAAATAAAGGAATCGGCCTATTGTTGACGTGAAGAATTTGTTGTAAATTCATTCTACTAATATTCTGGTTATCCCACTTATTCCTTCACGTATGCTTATCAAACATTCTCAAGAAACCGTGGTTTAAACTCAATAGTTTCTTAAATAAGACTTATTAAATCCATCTGACACTTTGTTATATCAATTTACCTGATTTTATTATTAGCTTTAATAATATTTACTGTTAATATTAAGCTTATTGAAATTATTATTATCATTAATATTATTGTAGTTCCTGCGAGTCAGATATTGCACGGTATTAATTGCATTACTCGTTCATGAACTTCATGGGCTGAGCCTCACTGAAAAAGGAACGCAACCCACACAACATAGAACTATGCGTAAACAAAATGCCAGAGAATAATGGGGTATTGTTATTTCGAACTTATAATTAGACCTGGGATTTTAGACTCTAAAAAACTTGGTTTTAGGCACCTAAAATAGGCGTTTAAAACAAGTAAATAGGCTAAACTAGAAAATAGGCACTTAAAATATGCTTGAAAAATGTGTAAATAGACAGAAAATATACTTTACAATATTACAAGATACACTAAAACTGTAACGTGATCTATTTATTACTGATAGAAACGTGGCATATCTATTCTTAACAGAAATAACGGCAAAATTAAGACAGAAATCAAAAGCAGTTATGGGTCATTAGAAAAGTTAGATCACTATAGGCCTTGAAGGGCCTTGGATTTCAATAACGGCCAGCTCATGGCCTGCAGATATTGGATGGCCGTGTGGTCAACACACTGGCGACTTGACACAGTATATCCCTTCTTACTGCTTGCTCCTTGTTCTTTTGAGCTAATCCTCCCCCTCACGCGTAAATCAGTATTCCTTTGGCAACAATTGTTTGGGAAAATCTAGTTTCTGTGAAAACCCGACCTTTGCTGTTCTACTCTTCATTCAAGGATGTCCATGATTGTAAATATTACAGCAGCTTAATTTCATTTTAAATGTAAAAAATAGGCATTTTGGGCATTAAAATAGCAAAATAGGCTCTAAAGGCCCAAATAAGCGCCTTAAAATCCCAGGTCTATTAAAAATTTAAAATACGAAATTCCAAATAGGGACTTTTCTTCAGCTCGCAATGTTTAAATTTATTATTGTTAAGAATAACTAAGACAGCCATGATAAGTGAGAAATATATTTTCCACAGGCTGCACTTAACTATTCAGATAGGCCAAACCAGAAAAGATCACTCACGAGCTGCACCAATCGAATTTAGTTGCAAATGTCTATTGGATCACACCCCGTCCACTTTCGATGAAAAAGGAAAGAAGATTAAATGTCTGTTAATTTGAATGTCAATCCTTTCCTTGGATTTCTGCCGGCGATCATTGATCGCGTATACATAAGTGTACTCTCTACCTGCACTTTGACTCTCACGTTATCTTGCTCTCTCTTTCTCCCTCCCTCCCTCCCTCTCTCTCTATCCTCCCTCCCCCCCTCTCTCTCTCTTTCTCTCTATCTATCTATCTATTATACACACACGCGTACACACAGGACTTCATTGGCAGTCATCGGATGAGGTGCTTTTACCGTTCTCTTCTAACTATTCCCTCTCCGATTTTAAGAGTTGTTTGATTCTATGGGAGGAAGATACCCTCTGTTGTAGAATGTCGATTTCGGAACGCCCCAGAAACCCATCACTTTTCGCAATTTACATTTTACTGCTCTCGAGAATTAATTATTTCCAGTGCGAATTGTGTGAATACCAAATTACTCAATTTACATACACTTCTGATTCCCCCCCCCCCATCTCTTATAAAGGACTTGAAGACATTTTCGCAGTGCGCCTGGCAGACGTGACATTTTCAAGCGCTTTGTAATAATAATTGAAGCATAGTCACATTCCAATGGTAAATACATAGCCTACAGCTGACAAGAGTTTTTCAGAATCGCCTAGACAATAATCAGAATGTGTGGTGCTTTTCGTCTGTATGTCTGTAAATTTGTTTGTTACACAGTTCGAATTCCTTCCAATTTTGCATAAATGATCCTTGAAGTTATTCATTCAACGTAGCCTACGTAAAAGAAGTTTTTCTATTTTTATTTTATTTTATTTTTATTTTTTAATTTTATTATTATTATTATTATTATTATTATTATTATTATTATTATTATTATTATTATTATTATTATTTTAATTTTTTTGCGAGATCTACTGTTCACAGAACTACCAGTGGTGTAGCCCAGTTATTCATTGCATGGCCAGGCGCTTCCTTTTGTTAGGAGGAAAAGTTTGCCGACAGCTCAACCCATGTTCTTTATTTTTACCGCACCAACGAGCTAGTTACCCCAGCCAATCAAATTTAATAATATCCTGCAACGGCTTTGACAGCTACTTGTCAACTCCGCGTTGAGTGAAAAGCGAGGTTGCAAGATTAAGTTACAGAAAATGATAACACGTGTGAACTGATTAAAGCGAGGTAAGAACCGAGGTCAGTGATAACAATGAGATAATATTGCAACGTTGCTTTTGTTTTGGATAGCGGAAACCAAGACCGATTTTGTCAGAAACACCGACTTAATGGTTTATTCCTTTTATTCCTTTGAAGCCGCCTGGCTATGCAATGAATAACTGGACTATAGTTCTCATCATTGTTCATATTCCGCAATGAAAATTTGTTTCGGGAATTCTCTCGTTTGTTCTATTATGGATTAAGTTTAACAAAACGTGTATTTCATTTTGCAATACCAGCATGTTACGATTCCTGTAAATTTTTATGCACATAGGAAAGAAAATTACATTTATGAAGCCGATAGCAAAACAAGCATGAAGTCAGGGCTTAACACTGACAGGTCTTCTCGTCATCTTGTAATGCGGGTAGCAGGCACTGCTGGGCGTGACGTTGTAAAAATGGAGGCAACTTTTTAATTAATTACGAATCACAAAAATTGTCAGCATCAGAACGTGCCCAGGCCATAAACCTGCCTTTAAGCTCCGTACATAAAAGAAAAAGTAATTCAGTTTAGATTGAAAAGAACTGATTCTGACAAGAGAACAGGTCACTGTTTCTCCAGCTCTTACTGCTGGTCGATAAACGGAGGGTAATTCGGTTAACTTTTTTTCTTCATTACAGCAACAGCTTTACGAACACTGTTCTCCATTTCTTGAGGGAATAATATCACAGAAGGCTAACACAGGCCAAAAAAAAGTGTGCGTGGAACGCCACGCGACAGAAGTGAAACTTGTTTTAATTTTTGGATTTTTCAATTTTGGATTATTGGATTTTTGAATTTTGGATTGTTGGACTTTTTAATATTGGGTTTTTGAACTTTTTTAATTTTGGATTTTTTTTATTATTAAATTTAGGATTCTGAATTTTTATTTTTTGATATTTTATTTTTTAAATTTTTTATTTTTGAATTTTTTTTAATGTTTTTATTTTTAAATTTTGGATATTTGGATCTTTTAATTGTGTATTTTTTTATTTTTTAAATTTTGGATTTTTGGACTTTTGAATTTTGGATCTTTGATTTTTTAAATTTCGGATCTTTGGATTTTTTTATTTTGGATTTTTTAAATTTTAGATCTTTGGATTTGTTAAATTTTGTATTTTCGACTTTTTACTTTTCAATTTTTTGATTTTTTACACTTTGGATAGAGTTGATTGTTTTCTGTGCAGTCCGTTCCGTCACACGTCACTAATTTCGTGACGATTTTGAGCGTTACATTAATTTCGTGACGATTTTTGAGCGTTACACAATCTCTCGATTTAACCCTACCGCGGCTAAAGAAGTTTCGCTTCAAAAATCATAATTATGTGAAACACACAACTTAACTTCCTTCTTCCAAATAAAAGTTTTGATTCTTAGTGTAATATATTCTGTATGACATTCTCTTCATGCAAATTTGTTGTATAAATGAAGAGAATGTCGTTAACACATCGCATCTCCGAAGGACAGGCTACACAACCCAAATAAAATCTGATTAATGCACTCACGTAACTTTCTTTATCCCAAGCATGGGCAAAACATCTTTCTCACTTCACATTCTGATACAGAATAAGAGACCGTATTGCAAAGAACGCGTATTCAGTTGTTTCAACCTGATGCAAAGCTTTCAATGTTCACAGGCAAGACTGAGTTTCTACGAACTGGCATATAACTACCCTTCAGAGAATTTTTTCAAAAAAAGTTTGAAATAAAAGTTTTAGCTCTTAGCTCTTGTTAGAATCTCGAAAAACGAAATTTTCGTTTCGTAAAGTAGCATTAAAATTAGCCTAATAGAAAGTCGCCGCGAACCTTCGTGTAACATCCCCAGAAGATACTTAACCCGAATGACAAAATTTTTCATTATAGAGCTAAGCTGTACACAGACACACACAAATATTTTTTTTTTTTCTGAAAATAGTATTTTTTGATTCAGAGAAACTCGATTTATGTTAAAACCTCGACATCGAAACACCCATATCACTCTACCATAGGCACGAGCAGTACTATTTTCTCACTTTATTTACAAGCATTGCCGGTCTCCTTAGCCGCAGGAGCTAAAGCAGCAGATGTAAATTAATCGATGTATCAATCGCCAGCAATATAGTCACTAACTTTAAGTTGACACGCGTGGAACTAAACCACAATCTCGATCATCTGTTTGTATTCAATTATTTCCACCCATCACTCTCTTATCTCAATAATGTTTGTTCTATACAATTTTGTTTTGCGATGAGAAACAATAATTTGTTTCAAAACATTCAGTTTTCGAATATAATACAAAAGTACAAAAACTAAAAACCTAAACTCCGTGGCGCAACATCCCTGAAGGGACTAGGCCTACCACCCGACCGCTGCGTCATTTACCATAGGCAGGTGGCAGGCTTGGGGGCATGTGGTCAGCATGCCGACACCCACGGCCGTTAATGGTGGTTTCCATGACCGGAACCGCTACTTCTCTATCAAGCACCTCCTCAATTTGGATCACGAGGCTGAGTGCACCCCGTTCCAGACCTCCCTACCTTAGAAAAATTCGAGGAAGTACCGGGATCAAACCCGGGCCGACAGATCTGTAGTCAGCGACGCTAACCACAAGACCACGCCGGCGGTCATACAAAAGTACAAGTAATCGCAAATTACATGGTCAAAATATGTATCTAAAATAACTGTATTTCTATTATTATTTAGAAGTCAGCATCCAACGACTCTTTTCGAGTTCTGATTTGCAATATTTTATGATTGGGCTTAATAAGTAGAGAATTCTAAGAGAACGATGTAAGCCTACAACCTCGCAGTATGTTCGCTTCTTCATTAAGATCCTTATAAATTGCGTTCTGCGGAAAGTGAATGGTGGAAATGGAGACGAACTGCGAACATGCCAGTTGAGGGTGGGGCTTCGTTTGCTAGTAATTAGGAACAGAGAGAAGGCGCAGCGACCTGGAAGCGAGAGATAATGTGTTACAATGGAAGAACAATACTACAGACATTTACAACATACGTGATCGGATTCCGAACACACAAGACGTCGCAAGTAATGAGGTCCGGTGGGACACGAAGAGACAAAGAGAAGAACAGGTCCGCAGATCTATGTGGCTGCGCACACAATGGAACCATTGTGGCCAACCGGCCGGCATTACGAAGTAACAGCAAATCCTCTTTCTTCACCATTCAGCAAAATCTTTGGAAAAGTGTTTATGAAGAACTCGTGAGAGATTTTAGTGGTTTCAGCAACGAGAGAAAGGAAAACTGTGCTACTTATATTTTCCGTACAGTATTTGCAGCTGTTTGCTTTTTCTTTGAACTCTCGTTCTCATCCCCTTTACTAAGGGAACAGAGGGTAAAAAGTATTTTATAAGATAAATATATACAAATGAAGACAATTTATTATTACGAAGCTATTATACCAGTTATTATAGACTATAACTTAGATCTGTTCCAGTATTAAACTTTGCGTTGAGTTAAAAAAAAAGTCAAGTGAAAGTTGTTTTAATTTTTGGACTTTTTCAATTTTGGAATATTGGATTGTTTCAATTTTGGATTGTTGGGCTTTATTAACATTGGGTTTTTGGACTTTTAAAATTTTGGATTTTTAAATTTTTAATCTTTTATTTTTTTTCATTTGATTTTTTCAATTTTGGATTATAAAAATTCTGAATCTTTGATTTATTTTTTTAAATTTTTTAATTTTGGATTTTCGATGTTTTAATTTTGGATTTTAAGATTTTTTTTATTTTTAAGTTTTGATTTTTTTAATTTTAGATTTTTTATTTTTTTACTTTTGGATTTCTTATTTTTTAAAGTTTTGATTTTTGGGTTTTGTTAATTTTGGATCTTTGATTTTTTTAAATTTTAGAATATTTGATTTTTATTTTTTTTATTTTTTATTTTTTAATTTTTTAATTATGGATTTTTTAAATTTTAGATGTTTTATTTTTTATTTTGGATTTCTAGATTTTTAAATTTTTAATTTTTTTAATATTTCGGATTTTAGATTTTTAAATTCTGGATTTTTTTAATTTTTAAATTTTGGATTTTTATAATGGTGAGGGCCACTATCTCTAAAAGTAAGCAGTAATAGCCCCCCCCACTCAATGCTTGATACCTTTCCCCCGCGCGCTCACGTAAATTCTTTTAATTTTTATTTTGAATTTTGGATTTTTATATTTTTTAAATTTTGGATTTTTATATTTTTTAAATTGTGGATTTTTTTATTTTTTAAATTTTGGATAAGCCTAATCATTGAGTTGATTGTTTTCTGTGAAGTCCGTTGCGTCACAGCCCCACTAATTTCGTGACATTTTGTGCGTAACAATTTCGTGACGACTTTTCGTAACGCAAGTTTGGGTTAGCTCTCGATTTACTCCTAGCGCGGCTAAAGAAGTTTCACTTCAAAAATTGGCAACATATTTTGCGTTTTACAATTTTATATTCTTAACGAAAATTCTTACTTGGGTCTGGTCATAAATTTGTTTTATTTTTAATACGCTAAATTCCTTGTAACCTAGGCTATATAAGAAGTATCAATTCTTTTCTTTAAATATCTTTTTATTATGAATGACTTAAGGTTTTCCTGGCGTATGGTTCCTAGCCAGGTGAGTGATTGGAAGAGCTCCGACGTTTCAGAGGAACACGTTTCCTCCATCTTCAGGGAGACTGGCGCTACATCCCTGAAGGGACTAGGCCCACCACCCGACCGCTGTATCATCTACCATAAGCAAATGGCAGGATAAGGGGCATGTGGACACCTTGACGACACCCACTGCCGTTAATGGAAGTTTCCATGATCGGAACCGCTTCTTCTCTATCAAGTAGCTCCTCAATTTGAATCACTAGGCTGAGTACAACCCGTTCCAGACCTCCCTAGCTCAGAAAACTCCGAGGAGGTACAGGGGATCGAACCCGGATCTGTGGTCAGAGACGCTAACCACAAGACCACGCCCTCGATCGGACAGTGATTACTTTGGATAAATATATTATCTTTGGTCGATGTCATTCCACATTTATTGAAAGAAAATTGTATGAAAGGTAGTTTTATCGGTACAGTGCTTAGAAAAAGAAGATAAGCCCAGTCATTTTTATTATTCCTGTACTTGCTGCGCTGTAAACTTCTTCCCAGTCATGTCTAGAAAATATAACTGCAATGCCGTCAGCGTATGAATGTATACAGCATATTGCCTTTCGTAATGTCAGTGTTTAAAAACAATATATGCCAAAATAATCCATGACCTAGTACCGCCTCTTGCAGAATACGAATGTTCACTTCTATATCACTGTTTATCACTAGGACTCGGAAGTTGATGAAATGTAATTTTTTTTTTTTTTTTTTTAGATATCACAGACAATGCAGGTCGTAATATAAATTCGTCTCGCCTCAAAACAAACAAAAATAGAGTAGCTTACTTTTATTTAGCATTTTTCGGCATTTTATATTCTCGTGATCAGAATTTCCTTAATTTTCCTTAATTCGTTGCATTTTTTCCTATTTTGTCTTCAGAATGGATTTTTCCAACATTACACATAAAGCGATCTCGTAATTCCTTAGCTGTGAGGTATTCGTTAAGGAATATAGTAAACATACAAATAATAACAGAAAACATAATGATAAAAAGTAAATATAAAATACTTATGTACTGTTCTTTGTTTATTATTATACTACTGTGCATTCCCTTTTTTAAATGCATATTTAGAAATATAAAGTCTTTTTTTTTTTTTTCAATTTTTCATGTCATATTTTCATAAGTTTAAGATCATTTTATAGGTAATTTTTTCAGGCATTTTTGGATCATAAACTTCCGAGCCCTACTTACCGCATTGTTAATCTTCGTAAGTTGGTACTATTTTTTACAGGTAGGTTGAAACAAATCGAAAACAACGCCTCTAATTCCAATATTTTCCAGTTTATTGAGAATGGTATGATTTATTGTATCAAATGCCTTTCTTAAGTTTATCAATATCCCTGAACATCTCTTTCCGTCATTTAATAAGTACAGTCAATATTACATGTTAAAGCGATTTTATAATCTTCAGTACCTAGGCCTATGTGTTTCGTGAAAGAAAATTGAAGTTACTGTAAACACATATTGCGTCTTTTTCCTGAACAGTGTAAGTTATTCTTGGTTATGAATAAGCTAGATAAACCGCAGAAGATCCCAGAACAAAACGTATGATCCTGAGTCTTTTTAACGTTGCTCCATTGTACCTGTATGCCGCGACACTTTACAGTGAAGCCAGGTGAACAATAAACAACCTGTTCTTTGTGTTACTCCTTCTTGATAAGAGCAACAGACAATGGAGACAGAGAGAAAGATATTACAAGTCATTCCGCTGATAAGTATCAGAATTATCAAGCAGCCAACTGTGTCTTCATGTCTTCTGCTTTACACCTGAATTCCTTTAACATGACTAATTTATACGAGTTGATACAGTCTGTGAATTACAAAATTTCATAGTTGGAGACTGGAACTGGGTCCTTCAAATATTATTTATCAAACTGAATGCAGCCTGCTTCTAATATTTTGTCCTGCTACCTTTCTTTCGGCTTTACGAACCTATCTTTGTTAAAATTTTGGGTGTAGTGCAATGGTTCCCAACCTTTTTCAGCTGGCGACCCACCTTTCCTTATCGGAATACCTCCACGGTCCATCGGTCCATGGGTCCATGATGGAGTAATAAACCTTATTTGTATCGTATCCCTTCCTTATGTATATACGAGGGATGTTCTGAAAGTAAGTTTCGTCATTTCTTTTTCACATGGAAACTTTATTACCAAAACAAATACACCATGCAATCATGAAATATACCCCTTGCACTATTTTTCAACATAGTCTCCACCGACATTGAGACATTTGTGATAGCTTGCAATCAGTTTGAAGAAACCACTCTGGTAAAACTCGGTGCCCTGCTATGCAAGGAATTGTCGCACAGCCTTCTCCACCTCAGCATTGTTTTGGAAGTGACGTCCCGAGAGTGCGGCTTTCATTGCATGGAACAGGTGCCTTCCTCCACTGAACATGCAACACCAGCGACCAACAATTTGATGAGACATGACCTCTTCACCATACACAGTCTGTAGGCGTTCATGGATGATGGACACACTAGTCCTACATGCCCATTCATACCGGATAACAGCATGTACTTCCATTGTCGACCAGGTTTTCAGTACACGTCCATCTGCCATCGTGATTTGTACTCAAATAGCCTCGGGCACGCCAGTCTACTGCTACTCTCTCTTCTTCGGGACTCTACTCATGCATCGTTTCTCCTCTGCTGACGCTCTTTCCGTCGTTGAACCAGCAATAGGTGTCGATTCTTATGGCAGTTGTTTGCTTCATCTGCTTTACCATCTTCACTTTTTTAAAAACGACGAAACTTACTTTTGGAACATCCCTCGTATAATTTACCATCAAATATTGCAAATATATAAGCTTATATATGTTTTTTGTAGATACAGATTGATTAATGATAAACAATTTGTGTTCTGATTTGAAAGTGGTTGACAAAATATACGCACTTTGTAACAAAACATTTATTTAACAATAGATATATGTTTGCCATATATACAACAAGTGGTTTCATACTCACTAACAATTGTTCCTAAGTGAAGATAAAAACTACAAATATAAATGAAAACAAAGACCATTTTAATTTTTCAGGCAAAATTGCTGTTTTTAAGTAAGAATACTATATTACATCTGGCAGGGATGTAGTGGTTCTATTGTCTACCCCAGATACCAAAAATCAAGAACCAAGAAAACAATCAAAACACAATTTGATTTGTTTCGAGTTTTCTTATCTTTTCTGATGGTTTACTCGATGGTTTCTGATAGTTTTAGGACCGAGTCGCGACCCACTTGTAACACTGCCGCGACCCACCGGCTGGGAACCGCTGGTGTAGTGGATTCCGCATTAAGACTTCTTTCCATACCATAGTTTTCCGACAGCAATACAATAAAACTGTTCCCTGATCCGAAAATCTATGCTGATTATGTAAGTTAGACTACAGCTACGTTCACATTCCGTACGCGGCCGTAAGGGTTTCACGTAACGAGTTTTTTCTTTGCAATTCAATGAAGGTGTTCATATTGGATCCTGCACGGAGCTTAATGACACAACAGCACGAAAAACTGCTGTTCGGGAGTTCTCGCGAGAGAATTCTTTCAGACAAGTTCGAACCCCCATAAAAGAGATACCATTGTCAAGAACCCAAACAGGTAGGACGGCTTCCTTGTGTAGAGAAGCTTGTCACAGTAGGACTCAAACTAATTATTCTGCCCCGCATCCACACATATTTGGTATTGTCAGTCACCAGTAATGAAATAGTAATATTAGAAATAATACAATTATATATATATATATATATATATATATATATATATATATAATTATAAAACACTTCTTTCAGCAAATTAATGTACCGTTTCTTGAAGATGAGGCACTTTTATACTCATGATAAATATCATTAAAACTTTAGTTAAGAATAGTCTGTAATAAAGCACGGTTTTAAAAGAAGAATCCTTACAGTAGGCCTATCTATGACAGTGAATTATGTAAGCTCGAGTTTTGTGGGAGGGAAATAAGAAGAACCATGAGTAAGTATAAGATTTGAACTGAATATTTCATTGTTATTAAGTGTCAGAATGGTACTTTCTGAGATTGTGTAGTGGATAGGAAAATGTCTGCCCGTCTACCTGTGTGTCTGTACCACAGCCCGGCAATCTGGGTCACGGCGGTGAAGCCTAGCCTTGCGCTATGCCGCCATCTTGCCTCACCTGAAGACACCCATTGAACTACACGTAATTCAATGGGAAACTATCACGAGAACTTAGAATAAAGTCTATTTTCACAATTTTCTATTGGCAATTTTGTATCCACTAGTGAACACGCTTAAACCACATTGAAAAAGCACGTCCTCTTGCTATTTTTCTCAAGTATTGGTTCCTATTACTTGCTAAAAATTAGGTTTTTGATGTGAAACTTCTTTAGTCGCGGTAGGATTAAATCGAGAGCTTGCGTTACGGACAAAATCGTCACGAAATTAGTGTTATGCTCAAAATCGTCGCGAAATTAGTTTGGTGTGACGGAACGGACTGCACAGAAAACAATCAACTCAATAATTAGGCTTATCCAAAATTAAAAAAATAAAAATTCCAACATTTAAAAAATCAAAAAATTCAAATTAAAAAATACAAAATCCAAAATTTTAAGTCTAAAAATCCGAAATTAAAAATAAAAATAAATTTAAAATATAAAATTAAAAAATACAAAGATATAAAATTTAGAAAATTCACATTTTAAAAAATAATAAAAAGTAAAAAAATCCAAAATTTAAAAAATAAAAATCTAAAATTTAAACAATTCAAAAAATAAAAAATCCTAAAATCCAAAATTTAAAAAATAAAATAAAATAAAAAAATTCAGAGATCCAAAATAAAAAAAATCCCTTTAGGCAAGCCTACAGGCTGAGGTAGATTTCTAAGTGCTTTTGGTTTAATTTACTGTCGCTGCTTAGCACTCTTCTTCTTTAGCCTTGGCATGACAAACCAGCAATAATAACAGCAAAAAAAGGAAAGATCACTTTTCAAACGTTCAAATCTCGACTTATATGGGAACTATCAAGTAAGTAGTTATTGATTTGTAGAGTACTCATTAAGAGCTTTTAAACGATACCCCACAAGACGTAGTTTAAAAAATTTCGAATTTCCATCCCCTCACCCCCACCCCCACTCGTACCCCCCAAAACCCCCGAATTGTTGGTTTTTGGTGTAATTTACTGTCGCTGCGTAGCACTCTTATTCTTTAGCCTTGGCTTGACAAACCCGCAATAATAATTGCAAAAAAGAGGAAAGAGCACTTTTTCAAACATTCAAATCTCGCGTTAAATGAGAGCTATCGAGAAAATAGTTATTGATTTGTAGAGTACTCATCAAGAGTTTTTCAATGATACCCCACAAGACGTGGTTTCAAAAATTTCGAATTTCCATCCCCCCACCCCCACTCGTACCCCCCAAAACCCCGAATCGTTGGTGTCACTGTGACCTCCATAGGGAGTACTCTAATTTATTCAAACAAAGTTTCCCTCTATACTTCATAGGGGCCGAGATAAAAATGTTTTAAAATTTCAACCCCCTCCCCCGCCCACCCCCTTGGGCCAATTTTGCCCATTAACGAATTTCTCCGAACTATTGGGCCTAGAAATAACATATTAAAATTTGGTTCAAATATCTTCAAAATTACGGCCGCTAGCGTGTAAAGATATATATATATATATATATATATATATATATATATATATATATATCACAATTTTTTTTGAACGGGCGGTGGTTTCGTACTCAGGGGAGTATGAAACGTAAAGATATGAAAGAATTTTTCGAAAATCATGACATGGTATCCATTGCAATAGGTAGATTTTTCTTCGAAAACTACCTAAAATACGGTAAGTATTCCTGCATGCATTTCATAAGGGCCTACTTATTTATTTATTTACTATCCAAAAGTTTAACCTTATTGTACCAAGTGTTATATTAAGGTTATAGTTATTTACAAACATAACATTAAAGCATAACATATGAATATTAATTATAGTGCATAAGATTGCTTATATGTTTTTGTTACTTACAAATATTATAACACATTCTTAAATTCTTAAGGAAATATGAATAATACAAGAACTAGCTATCAATGTATGCTTACAGTTATTTATAAAAATATAAAACATTCCTAGTATCTAAAGCATAATATTATTTACAATGCAAAAAAATACGCATAAATTGAGGTTAAGTTTATTTGCAATTTCTAAATGCTAAAGTAATATATGACTATTTACAGTGTATGAAATTGTTAACAATATTAGGTTATGGTTATTTACAACCATATAATACATTCCTAGAAACTAAGGCATGTATAATGCATGAAATGGCTAACAATAATAATGAAAGGCCTACTTACAAATGTATTGAAACGTGTTCCTTTCCTTGTTTCTTTCTGTCGTAGTATGGAAAATTACACCCGAATACCACACAGGTATTCACCATTTCAGAAAAAGTATTTATACTCAGTCCAATTACATTATTAGCTAAAATGCTAAAATTCACATCGTTGTAACGCTCTTGTGGCTTGTACTCGCTCAGCTGCTACAGTGTAGTAACATGGCGGTCCGCGCATCAACGTGGCTTCACTGCCGCCAATAGTACAGCATACACCATTGCCGATCTATCTCTATATATCTGTGGTCTGTACGCGCAATAACTCAAATACGATTTAGCAGAGGTTCATGAAGCTGGGTATACGCACTTACAACGTCCATGGGATGAAGCCTATTAATTTTGGACCAAATCGGTTGACCGGTACCGGAATAACGACTAATTAACGGTCATATGCTTCTTAAATGGCAAATCATCACTATACTACAAAGCCGCGATCGACTGTCTTCTTTTGCTAACTATGGCTTCCTCAGTTAAGATGTCATAACATAACACATCATCCATAGCAGGCCGGATTTGCTAGCGAAAATGCATGAGTCAGCCATTAAATACATTTTTCTGGATGAAAATCGTCTTTTTATATAGAAATAGTGAAAATGCCTAGTAAGTGTTGTGTGCCTGACTGTATAGATAATGCCAATGGTGCCTGCCAAAGTGTCTAAATTTCCCAAAAATGAATCCAGACGGCTTAAAATTATATCTGCAATTCACAGAGAAAATTTTATACCTCCAGATAACTCATGGCATGTAACATTGATTTTTTGTAAAACCTAAAAGAATGACTTATTTATAGTAACATTCCTATTTATTAAACATATTTTAATACCAAGCACATTAATGATCAATATTTGTCAGTATTTTGTTAAACCCATACAGTGGTAATAATTGTGATTATAGTTTGTGAAGGGTACATTTATTTACATTACTACTAATGAATTTCTTACTAAGCATATTATAATATTTAAATAGAGTACTCTATTAATAATTTGTTGTATAGGGTACTCTATTAATGATTAAACATTTGTTATAAGAGATTGGTCTTATTCCTCAAGAAATGTTGGTTAGAGCGATGGAGAATTTCCAAAGTCGCATTCAACAATGCATTGATAGTGAAGGACACCACTTGAGTGACTCATTGTTCAAAACATGAAACTTCCCACTGTGTAGAATCATTCATGTTAATACAGCTTCTTTATTTTGATCCATGTGTTTTTTATTCGAACTTTAAAATAGGGAGGAAGTTTTGCCGCACCCTGTATCACGCCTTGCTTTAGATGTGAGACATTTGTTGTAATTTCGTTCTGTTAATATTCTAACTATCCCACTTATTCCTTCACATATATGCTTATCAAACTTTCGCAAGAAACCGTGGTTTAAAACTTAATATTATCTTCATATGGTCTATTAACTCCATCTGGCACTTTATTACATCAGTTAACCTGATTTTATCAAGTGTCAGAATGGTATTTTCTAAGATTACATGGTGGACAGGAAAAATGTCTGTCCGTCTGTCTGTGTGACTCACGGACGCGCGGTAACTCGAATATGCTTTATCACAGAAAAATGTAAGTATTGTACCACTTAGTTCCGTATGCATATCCTCATATAAAACAGCAATAATTAAAGTGGGCCTAAGTCATACAGAATATTGACATTATTTAACTTCACTCTCTTTTTTATTTATTTCTTCACCTATACTAGGAAATTTAAATCTATTGAATAGTCGGATCAATTACGAGTATATACTCAATAACCTGGAGGTTGTATAGTATTAATCTTTGAATGGTACATTCTGGCTTCTTTCGTCAACTTAAAAACCTCAATAATAACAATCTTAAATGTGGAACATATCTTGCACAATGCACAATTAATTTTAAAACGTTATTAAAATTAGTCCAGAAGTTACGTCGATTATATACAAGGTATATAAAGTTAGATTATATACTAGTGAACGAGTATATTGCCTTTGTCAATTGTGTTTTCTCTACAGTGTTTTAACCGTATTCCTGAACATTCCGTCAACGAGTTTTGTAATATTTTGGTCCGCAGATAATTTCTCGTCATAATATCTGAAAAGTGCTGATATTTTTCTGACATAATATAATATTCAACATCAAATAACATAAGAAAGTATGTTAATATTTAAACAAATTACTTTATAATTTACACAATTTGCAACTTGTGACAGGCGGCCGACAGCAAAATAATAAAGGCAGTTAACTCTAACGATAATTTAATATTTCAATTCAGTTACTAATTTATTTTGTTACTAGCTGAAAAGGCCCGGCGTCGTCCGGGCTTTGTATTTTTTAATTGGAAATTAGCTTAAGTTATGGAGGACTTTCTATTTTGAAACTCTAGGTCCTTATAATATATGTATGTAGAACTTGAAATGAAGAAAACTATTTATCAAACTATTCCATCAGAAAACGCTAGATATAGCTTTTTATGGCTCATAGAGGATGTCGAATGCTGCATTCCGTTGCTTCTACACATCAATAATAATTATAATCACTTTATCACATTTATACCCGAATTAGCATTTTGTAGGCATCCTCCCACTTTAATGCCTGGGATGGGTTGAAATAAGAACAAACATAAATTATATAAGATTGTATTGGCTTGACGGAAAATTTTATTTCTCATTCTCATGTTACAACCGTTTCGGGGCTGAAATAAAAGAGAAATGCAGTATCACTTTCATACTTTCCTCCCCTAAAACCCGGGACATAATATACTGCGAGCATAGGACTCAAAATGTTCCATCCCATGCTTAGGGCCTATGATAAATCTCAACTAATACAAAGCCTATGGATAACGTATCAGCGGAAAGGATTATTTACAGACTTCTGATATAGCATACTCACACACTTAAGTTATCCCTGCAATACGACTTATTCTACATCAAAATGTGAAGTGAGAAAATATTTCTTATGTCGAGGGTAGAGAAAGTTATGTGACTACATCACACTGTGCTTTATTTTCGTGGATTTCAATTTCAGTGATTATTTTCGCCAATATATTACATCAATGGAATCATAATTCGTTAAAGTCCAGCATTATATAGTCGCCAAGGCCCTATGTCATCACAGTAAACAATTCACTGTTGTCATGTGAACTAAACAGCATTTCTTTTTTTTTTCAGTATAAAATTCTCAGAAATTATATAATTTTCAAGGGAAGGAGTATTTTGTTTGAATTTTAATGTTGACCGCTATACTTCCCGGGCTTAACTGGGTATGTGTGCAAAATTCCGTGTAAATTGGTAAAGAAATGTAGATTTGTATACGGAACATACATACATACATACATACATACATACATACCCACATATCCACAAACACACATTCGACTTTATATATTAGATTATTAGCTTTGAACCAAACAAAAGTCAATTTTTACTTTCTCGCATATATGTAGTGTAATAGTGATCATGACAAAAAATCGAAATTTAGATAACACCGGATACACATGATTTACCATGCCTAGAAACCGAAAAGGGTGATTTTGGAATGACTGTCCTTATGTCTGTCTGTCTGTCCGTCCGTCTGTGGACAAGCAAAGCGGGTAAACGGTTCATTGTATTTACTTTATTTTTTTAATTAAGGATTCTTTCAAAATTTTATCGAACCGCCCAGAATTTGAGTTTCATAACTGAAATATTAAGGGGACTTTTCATGAAAACGTTTTGAATAATTTTGATTTTTTTAAAAATGGCTCTAACGATTTTAATAAAAATTTAAAATCTGAAAATTTTATATACGACTAGTGAAATGGTTACATCTGTTTTTCTGTAAAAATGACTTAGGGGGTACTTTATTCGATTCCAATTTCAATTTTTCTAGGCTATATTGGGACGATACATGGAAACTTAGCACAGTCAAATTATAGAGAAAATTAAAAAGAACATTTTTTTTGTTAAATACATTTCTTTATAACATTAATAGGTATCAAGATAAAAACGAAATAACATGACTTAAATGCGAATATCAGAACATACATTTTGATTAAAATATGAATGATATCCTTCTGTTGTCCATAGTAACAAGAATACTATAATCTAATTATTGTTGTGAAATGTAATCAGTCTACCACAGTCGTAATGAACACACCAAAATCAATTAGAGCGTGGTGGTATAGGGTAATAGGGAAGAGGTTCTGGGTTCAAATAAAACCTCGTGGCCACCCAAATTTACCAGTAGGCTCTTGTAATGACTCAGTCGTGCAGCATTTGCTTCTATTGTTCGGCTATATCTCAATGTATCCTACATTTATACCTTTGAGTTTGAGGAAACCATGCAAACTCCGAGTTATTATTATTATTATTATTATTTCACGGTAGAAGCAATGAACATAAAGATCGACCCTGATGCTTTCCGATCTAGATAGGCAACTTGTTAGTTTTATGAAAATGTAATAAATAACATTTAATTGTCTCTATAATTTACTCTTTTCTGTGCTAGCCTTTAACACGTATATGCGAGAAAGTTTGTGCAACATATTTTGCACCATTTATTTGTTATAGGCGTATGTCAAAACCACAAAGAAATCATGATAATATGTACCCAAGTATTATGTTATAATTGTTTAAAATAATGACGATGATCTTCAGTGGATTAAAGTGGGAGGATGCCTACAAAATGCTAATTCGGGTATAAATGTGATAAAGTGATTATAATTATTATTCCTTATAATCATAATAATAATAATAATTCCTATTACTGTACGGTATTCCTAAAAAGTCAAAGGAATATATTCTAATATCTTTCCCTCTCTTAATGTTACTAAAACTAATTCAATGCCTTTCTCCTTAATTGTTTCAGGATTAAAACAATTAAATTCACTCGAATTGTTAAAATTAATAATCATAACTCGTTTAACTAAATTCCAATAATAATTATTACTTACCTTAGTAGGGGCTGATATTTTTTAACATTTTAAACTTTATTATACAACAAGTATATTATAGTGCTGATCGAATCAATAGCATATTCAGTCAAATTATATATATATAGGCGTAACCAACATCCGGGGGGTATGAAATATCCTCCCCCGGAAAATTTTAAAAAATTAAGCTGCACAATAACGAGTTTTAAGCTTCCCACGCTTTATACTCGTATTAAATAATTTATAAGCAGACACAAAAATTGTACAATTTTCCTTTTTTTTTATCAATGGGGGGGTTCAAACCCCCAAACACCCCCCTCGTTACGCCTCTGTATATAGTTATATTACTTACGACAGAATTAAGATTTTATATCTTGGAGTAATTTGCTTTGTCGCTCTCTAAAATCATGTATCAGTGTTTGCCATTTTGCATCTTGCACGTAACAACTTTATAATTTACATTTTACAAGTTTCTACTTACTGTACGTAATGAAACCTCAGGAAGTATTTTCAGTACTTACCTGAAACAATCAAAGGATAAACGTTATAATATCATAGTTATTATCTTAGACAATTACAATGTGATAATCTTGGATTCAAATGTAAATACTGAATCGTTCAACTGTTCCAATAATTATTATTAATTGCCTTAGTAGGGCCTAATAGGCCTGATTTCTTTAACATTTTAAACATTATTTTACAACAAAAATATTATAGTACTGATAAAATTAATAATAGCATATTCAATCAAATTATACATAGGCCTACTGTACTTGAAACATGAACAAGAAGTAAGATGTCAGTCCATTGACCGTCCTCACTGTTATAGGCCTGTGCATTTAAAAATGCTCCTAAAAAATTCAATTGAAGACAGCTCCGGTTTTCAATATTTTCAGAACTGACTAAAACACTCTTGAAAAAATCGACTTCAAATAAATCATTAATAATGCCTTTCTCTATCGAAGATTGGTTTTACTTTTCAACTATTTGCCTGCTTCTTGTTTTATTGGAAAATAAGAATGAAGCTGTCTGTTTTTCCTCGAGATAGGCTTATCATTAAAATCCTAGTAGGCCTAGTTTATAAAAAATATTTATTAAAACATTAAAACAGTCTGGTTACAAAACGTTAGGCCTACTTATAAAACCGAGCAATATTGTACAATAATTCAAACGTAAACGGTCGGTAAAAAGTTTATTACGTGTGACGATTCTCATTTGTGGAAGGCCAATAAGCCTTCGTCGATACAAACAAGTACTTCCTGGTGTCATACAGCCTCTCTAATTACGCATGCGTCCCTCAGAATATAGGCCTACCATATTTGCATACGAATTATATGTTTGTACACATTGTGAATTTGTAAATGCTGTGATTTGGTGTCTCGTGAAGAGCTTGATAAAGTGTTTCCAAAGAAATGGATCGGTCGCGCAGGCTCTTTCCTTTGGCCTCCACGATCTCTACCTTTCATGACTTAGGTCAAAATTAGCAGTACAGTATATGAAAACACGGTATCTTCTAGCAAACAAATTAAAAACAGAATCAAATGTACTCTTACTAGCACTTGTGTCTTACATATCCAAACATCTTAAAAAATGATCAATGATTTTTTCTATACTAGTTTTGAGTTGTTTAGAGAAGTAGTACTAAGCTAGATTTTAGATTACCTCATTTTTTCGATTACCTGAGGGTGCTAAATTATAGATTAACATGCTAATTAGAGTCTATAATTTAACCCTTTTTTGAAGAAAAATTCAATTTTGAGAAAAAATTCATCAGAATTTCAATAATCTTCTTCCACGATGAAAAATACACTACAGTACATAAAATAGTCACATTTACAAAGCATGAATGTACTTTTATTTTGGCCAAATGGTATTATAAATTAATTAAAAATAAATAATGAAGTAACTTTATATAAGTTACTAGAAGTTATTTTATGTTAGCCTCATGCCCTCATTAAATAAGCACACTATTCTATATCCCATTCTAGTTTGATCCTAGTCAAAACAAAGGGGAGGAGTACTCACAGAGAGTGCACGTGTTCGTAGTGTTTATGTTAGTTTGTTTATTCTCAGTACAACTGATCCGCAGGGTCGTCGTGAACAATGAATCCTTTGTTTTGTTTGCTAATTGATATACTATAATGATGACGATGCCAGTGAGAGTTTGTTATTTCACGTGTAAATGTTGATATTATTGTTGCATGAACTTAAGAACACTCGTTAGCCACACCCTGCTAATGGCACATGCTAATGACATTAACCAATCACGTTTTGTCACATGATGCGAATTTTCCGCGAACTCTCTGTGAGTACTCCTCCCCTTTGTTTTGACTAGGATCAAACTAGAATGGGATATAGAATAACTAGAAAATTGAAACATTAATTATACATGCAGAAACTGCTATATCCAATGCTCCAATAGAAAAACAGAAAGAACTAAGAGAAAAAGTAACCTCAGCAATAAAATAAACTTAGGCCTACATAGATAGTACACACACACCCCACATAAAAAGCTTTTTCACGATTTCAAAACCTTAAAAGAAATTAACAAGAAACTGAACGACAACGACATAAAACACTAAAACGGATAAAGGCAATACAATAGTTTTGATCGACAATGAAGATTATGTCAAAAAAACTCTAGAATTCATTTCAGATAACAATATAGTAGAAATAGACAAAGATCTCTCAGAAGAATTCTAAACACAAATCAAAAACATTATTAAAGCTTCCGATCTCATTCTCAATGAACATAACAAGAAATGTATCATTGATATGAACCCTAAAATTCCATACCCAAGATCGCAAATAAAAATACATAAAAATGATAACTCTATCAGACCTGTAGTGAATTTCATTAATGCCCCAACTTATAAAATTTCTAAAATAATGTAAAATATACTTAAACAAAAACCTGCCCAATAAATACACAATAAACAATTCACTAGAACTAGCAAATAAAATGAAAGGCCTTGTCTTAAATAAAAACGAAATACTGATATCTTTGGACATCAAAAATTTTTATACATGTTCCAGTAGAAGAAACAATTGATGTACTACAAACAGGGTTGGAATGTTTAAAACAAAACATTTAAAACAAAACGTTTAAAACAAGTGTTTAAAACATGTTTAAAACAAGTGCTTGTGTTTTTTTTAAGTTTGTTTAAAACGTTTTATATATATAATAGGCCCTATATATTGAAATGGTTGTTTTAAACAAAATGAACAATTTAAACTTTTTTTAAACAAACAACATTGTTGTAAACATAAAAAGTTAAAAAAAACATGTTTAAAACAACCAACATTGTTGTTCACATAAAAAAACGTTTTAAACAAAAAAAAAACTTTTTTTGTTCTTTTTAAAAAAACATGTTTTTTTCCAACCCTGACTACAAAACAATTTACATAAAGCTAAAATTTATTGAGGGCATAAGGCTAATACATCAAATAAGTCCTACTTAAGCTTCCCTCATATTCAAGATGAAATTCATTAATAACTTTATACTGTTAAAATACAGTATGTAACAGTTATTTATCAGCCTTTATTTCACTTCACTAAGCAAAAACCGATGAATGCCTCAGAACGACTATTTATTCAGTTGGGAGTTAGACCTACATTACATATTAGCACGCCATGACCATAATAATTACATTTTACATTCTCTTTGAACTGTGCACTTTATGATCAGTGTCTCCAATTTATACTATCACAATTTGTAACTGGTCATGGAAAATTTAGTGCACTACCTGGAACGATTCAAAATAGGAACCAATATCTGTATTTGCAAAGACACAAATCAGACTGTATCACATCTTATATTTGAATGCTCTGCTTTGGAAGTCCAAAGACAAAATATATTACTCAATTAGATTATTGCCAAAATAGATTTGACGGATGTTTTGCTTAAGAAATGCTGCTATAAGAAGTTATGTGAATATTTAGATTTTATTTTTTAAGAAACTTTGATTTAGAATAAGTATTTGATTGATTAATTAATTTTATTCATATGTGCTATACTGTTAATATGTAAGAATAGAAATTAAGCAAGTACAGAAATGTTATCCCAAGAGGATGGTGATGTGACATCGTAGTTATGATTGTCCATGCACCAACAGAGGATAAACACGATGATGACAAAGACAGTTTTTATGAGGAAATAGAACGAACATTTGATCAGTTTCCGGCATATCACATGAAAATTGTGCTAGGAGATTTCAATGCGAAAATAGGAAGGTAGGATATTTTCAAGCCCACGATTGGGAACGAATTTAGTGCAGAGCAACGACAATGGGTTAGACTAGTGAATTTTGCCACCGCTAAAAATCTAATCGTAAAGAGTACAAAATTCCCACATCGTGATATTCATAAATACACATGGACCTCACCAGAAAGAATCTATTATTATACCGATCCATAAAAAGGGAGATAGGGCCGAATGTAATAACTAGGGCAAGGCATTTAATGACCATAAAATAGTGAAAAAATGCAAAATAAAAAATGCATTTATGACCTAAAAATAGTGAAAAAATGACCCGAAATCTTAAAATAATGACCAATAAATTTACCATTATTACTTATAATTAGTTCTTTCTTAAGTAATGAATTGCTAAATACAGTTTATGACGATGCTTTACGTATGAATTTACAATAAATACACACTTATTTTGTTACTAAAGAAATCAGTAAATTTATACTACAATACTTGGACACCCTTAGCGAAAAATAAATTCTTTCTGAACTGGCATGCCCATCAAATTGCCCCTAGCAAATATGTGCCATTTAAAAAGAAAAAAAAATGTATTGCTAAAATGCCGAAAATTACCTAAAATGCCAAAAATGACCTAAAATGCTGAAAATGACCTAAAAATGCCGAAAATGACCTAAAAATTGCCAAAAAATGACCTATCTCTTGAAAAATGACGAAAAATGCAAAATAAAGCAAAAACCAATTGCCCTTATTTAATTAATTATTTCATGATATACATTTATGTATAATCGATCTATCTTTTAACCTTCAAATAAAAAAGATGCAAAATCATCAAATGCCTTGCCCTAGTAATAACTATCGAGGAATTTCTCTCCTATCAACATCATACAAGATTCAATCTAATATACTGCTGTCAAGATTAACCCCATATGTGGACGAAATCATTGGAGAACTCCAATGTGGATTTAGGCGAAATAGATCAACCATTGATCATATATTTTGTATTCGCCAAATCTTGGAGGAAGGTGGTATAATAAGTATGTTCACCAGCTATACATAGATAAAATAAAAAAAATTAAAAAAAGCATATGATTCAGTTAGTTAGGCGAGACAAATTGTATAATATCCTCATTGAGTTTCGAATACCAAAAATGTTAGTTAGGCTGATCAAACTGTGTCTAAATGAAACGTATAGCAGAGTCAGGGTAGGGAAATTTATATCAGACATGTTCGCCATTAGAAGCGGCTTGAAGCAAGGATATGCACTATCGCCTTTACTTTTTAATTTCGCCTTGGAATACGCCATTAGGAAAGTTCAGAAAAACAAGGTAGGCCTAGAATTAAATGGCAGTCACCCGATTTTAGCTTATGCACAACATGACGTTTGCTTGTTGGGCGATGACATAAACACAATCGAGAGAAATGCAGAAAATCTTTTCGATGCCTGCAGGAATGTTGGATTGGAAATTAATTCAGAAAAAAACTAAGTACATGGTCGTGAAACGTCAAAATAATGCTCTACAAAATATTAGAATAACCGGTAAATCGTTCGAACAAGTGGAAATATTAAAAAATCTGGGAGCACTAATTACAGATACAAAATAATAGGCCTATTAAGGCAGAAGTCAAGTGTAGACTCAAATCAGGTTATGTTTGTTTTTATGCAGTTCAGAAACTCTTATCTTCTCGTCTTCTGTCCAGAAATCTAAAAATAAAGATTTATAAGACTATTATCCTGCTGGTTGTATTGTATGAATGTGAGACGTGATCACTTACTTTTCGGGAAGAACATAATCTGAGAGTGTTCGAAAACAGGGTGCTTAGGAAAATATTTGAGCCTAAGAAAGATGAAAACGGGGAGTGGAGAAAACTGCATAACGACGAGCTTCATGACCTGTACTCATCACCGGATATAGTAACGGTAATTAAATCACGGAGGAAGAAATGGGCTGGACATGTTGCGCGCATGGGGGAGGACATATCTCAAAAGTAATGATTGGGAGACCCGAAGGGAAAAAACCACTTGGAAGACCTAGACGTGGGTGGGAAGACAATATTAGGTTTTGTGAGGGATGAATGGATGGAGTTAGCACAGAATAGGATTGAATGGCGGGCTCAGGTAAGCGCAGCAATGAACCTTCGTCTATTGTCTATTGCCATTGAGTAAGTGAGTAAGTAAGTAAGAAATTAAGCAAGCTGTAAATGAATGTAAATTGCATTAATTGTACTGTACCTATAACTCCAGCATACCGAAAAGTGAAATAGGGTTAATTATATTCGGAGATTCAACAACAACATATCATTCTACAGTACTGGGTCTTGAACGCACTTTATAAATTGTGTCCCCTCTCAAATTTACAGTCACGCAACGCCTCTGACACCGTCCAGAGGTTCAGTTGTTCAAAAGTAAGAAAGAAGAAAGAATAAAAAAAAGCCACGAATACACAATTTGGTGACGCAATGCGAATACTGCGATCTTGGATAGTGAAGTTGTGAACCATGGACTTTTCTCTTGGGGGTAATGTGTAGGTATATTAAAATCTGGCCTTCTTTTATTGATTCTTAGCAAGCTCTCGCTGCATGACGTGGAATGCCAGGGACCATGATATGTTCCTGTCACGCCTGCTGCCGCAATATAAAACATGCCCATGTTTTATTTCTCAAATTCAAATGTGAGATCATCTTCTGACGTGCTCCTACAATATAACAAAATATCATCCACCTACTTCTACAGAAAGATTCAAGACCAGACAAAGGTAGCATATTTTAATTCAGTGTGCTTCGCATCCTGATGATTTTGCTTTACTCCTGCGAGGAGATTTAATATCACCTCAACCACGTCATGGCTGTAAGCCCCCCCCCCCCCAAGTAATAATTGGTAAAAACAAATTATGCTCATCAAAGCCATTATAAATACCACGTAAAAGATTTGGGGTCAATTGTACGACCTACTTGACAAACCAAAGCTAAAATTTATAGGAAGATGGCATAGTTATCTGAAAATCACATGGGAAATATCTACCTTCCTCTTCTTCCTCCTATTCCTCTTCGTCTTATTCTTATTCTTATTATTATTAGTTAATACTGGTAAAGATGATTTTTTGTTTTTATTTTTTTGTTTGCGCATGAGTCCATTTAGGAATACGCAAAGTACTTAGAGGCGTTTCGGTGTTTTCCTTTTACTCCATATTGCTTTCATCCTTTGGCTGTGAGCTTCCTTCCTCTCGTTTGTCCATGTTGTACCAGTTTTTTTTTCTTCGGTCTGTCCTCTTGGTCAACTTCCCACTTATGCACCTTAATTCTAAAGCTATCTCTTTTCAAAATATTTCTGGAGTAATTTCTACCAGTTTTACTTCAATCCATTTCTTAGTCTCTACTTTTGCTTTACTTTAAGATGATTTTATTATTATTATTATTATTATTATTATTATTATTATTATTATTATTATTATTATTATTATTATTATCATTATCATTATTAAGAGTATCGAATATTATTAATAGTAACCCTCTGAGAGAAGTTTAAGCGTAAATTACCAAGCCAATTTTTGCTATAATTGCTAACCCAAAGAAGAAAAATTTCAAGGACCCGTATTTTATGTAGTAATACTGCAAAATACCACATACGTTGACAAATACCAACAGAATTAAAAGACACGTTATTTATTTATATGTTGTTAGACCAATCTCTGGGGAGGGGGTGGGACAGAAAAACTTAACTAAAATATATTTCAACCAGATTTTTGGAACATTTCTGTTTTGTTTTAAACAATAAGAAGTACTCAGTCATGCAGGTATATTATATGAGAATACGTGAATTGAAAATAAATATATTTCCCTGGAGATAGTGCTCTATGTGAATTCAATTTCTGAACAAGAATTCCAAGTAAAAATCCACAAAAAATTAACTATTCACAAAATAACATATTATACTAGAAATAGAAAGAAGGGTAGGCCTATTTTTTTTAAGAACAAGAGAGCTTACTGAATAGGGCGCGAGAAAATCGCATTGCCAACGAATAGAGTAGAGAAACTCAAGAGTGTTCCATATTACTTTTTAGTTTCCCTACCCGTAGTACATGTACTATTGATAGAGGAAATATTATATTCGACCCTGAAATTCGATAGGTTACACTTGTCTCATTGCATCTGAGTTCAAAATGAAAAATCATATAAAAGTGAAGCTTTATTTCTTCTGTTAAGCATTTTCCTTTTACTTTTACGTCCACTTTGCATTTAAATTTGTACATATCATATTTATCACGAATGGAACAACTGTAGAGTGACAAATGACAAGATCACTCCGAGAAAACCTGCCCCTACCCCATTTTGTCCATCACAAATTATAAACGGATCCACCGAGATTCGATACCGGGTTATTTAAACTTAAACTAAATACTTATTAGAAACATGTTTCCGTACAAATTCTATAATGCAGCGTTTCTCACTAGTGGTCCGCGAAGATGGTGCAGATGGTCCACATACATAATTTAAAAATTTAATAAAGCAAGTGGAAAGTAAAGAATTAAAATTTTTTCACATATTTCGTTACAATGACCTATAATTAACACCCCAAATATTAAGAATATAGGCCTTCTTTTAAAAATGGTGTGTAAAATTAGGGGCCCGTAAATTTTTTTAAACATTTTAGAGGTCCTCGGGTTCAAAAAGGTTGAGAAACGCTGCTCTAATGGATAGTTATAAGGGTTCGGATGTTTATGACATATTTTTATCCTGACTTCCGTTCTCGCCGCAAACACAAATTCAACACGAATTGCACGCTTGTTATCCTACTCGGACCGTTTTTATTTTGCATATAAAGTCATATTTTGTCTATTTTGTGTTCTTGGTCATATTTTGGTCACATTTGTAATTTAACATCATATTTCAGTTATAAATTTGGTAAAAGAGCCCAATTATACAGTTTATATATTATGGTCATGTTAAATTTAAAAGTTATTTCAGTAATTTAATGTTAATAGTAACTTAAATTTTAGAAATTAATGCAATTGTTCATATTTTATTTGGACACGGAAGGTCTACAAAGTATTACGATCATTTGGAGCTGATGAAGCGAGCAAACAGGAACAAATTCTTTGAAAAAAACAAGTAAAACTGAAAATCACCAAAATTCTTAAAAAATGATTATCTGAATGAATTAATGTGATGTAAGAATTTAGTGTCTTTAAACGTTTTAAATTGAAACATTTTCTGAAAATACGTTACCTTTATTAGGTCATATTTAACATTTTTGGGTCATATTTAGTCATTTTTAAGGGCATATTTGCAGTAATATTTTCTAAATTTTTAGGTCATAAACATCTGAACCCTAGTTATAAGCTACCAATACCCTGCTCGTTAACACTAGGGTTTTATATATAAGGCATAATACTGGGGCTCCTGAATAAACAACTGACCGTTCACTCCACTGCGACCACGTAGGCCTACTCTGATGCTATATGAAGGGTAAAGAAGTTATGTGTACCCTAACACATCTTCCGACTTTGTTATTATAGGTCCTAAGCTCTTCCATATCTTTTATGAATATGGATCTCCAGATTTTATGGTCAATTCGCTGTTAAATGATGCTGATATCATTAATCGAACCCTGGCAAAAATAGATCATAAAATTTGTGCACACTGTCGGGAGATGTAATGGCGACAAGGTAGACTAATGATACGAGTATTACGTAATAAGGTTATAAAGAAGAGTGGTTATGACTCTTGTGAAACAAAACTTCAAAGAAAAAAATAAAATCCCAGGCTGTAAGAACAGTAATGGCATGAATTTCAACTAAGTACTCAAGTTCCATGGACATAATCCTGGAGACTTGCACAAAGAGTTGCTGTATACGAAGTAGCAAGCAATAAACCGCTTATGTGCAGGTCTCTACAAGTATCATCATACATAAAAACGGGACGGTTTAAATTGTGGAAACAATGCCTGCATTATCTAGTGGTAAGCACTATCGTACGTACAATGTATCATAGTGAGTGATGTAACAGTAGAAATTCCCAGAAGAATAAAATAACAATAAACGAATGACTTATTGGATCAGTCAGAATTTATTTCATACTACTATAGATATTTTGTCACAATATGTTTCTGTCTCTCTGCTATCGGAACCAGATCTTTTAAGCTAAATTTAAAGTAATATTATATTCATAATGAAATAATATATTACTTAAATTAATATAAAATTAATATACCGTCTTGTTAGAAGAAACAGCGCTTGAATCTGCATCTGAATATCGATTTCCGGTCCTTCATCACTCATATTATTTCCGTAGTAAATACTCCTTGACTTCATACGCAATTCACCCTAAAAATGTATCACAGAAGTAAATTACATTACCAATCCCGAAGGAAGCTACATGCAAAATTATGTAAATCCGTCTAGTCTCATGATTGCAATATATATGGTCCTAAACTATGGGTAAAAAATGTAAAGGTAGGTAGAGGAGACCTAAATAAGCATATTTCGTATAGGAATGTGTGCGGTAATGACACATTAAAGCGCTAGCTTGTAAAGCAGTATGAATCACAGGAAACTGAAAAGACAAGTAAAGACAAAAGAAAACACAAATTTATTCAAAGCCTTTCGAGCACCTCTTGGGCCCGTCTAGTCTCTTGATTGTATATATATATATATACGACTTTGAAATAAAAGAGATGAACATAAAGAAGGCTGTATTAGAAACATTAATATAAAAGGAACAGGGTGGTATGGGCATGTAAGTAGGATGCACGATGGAAGATCCCAAAATAAGTGATGTGACGGAACCAGCGGGGAGTAATAGGAGAGGAAGACAAAGCTAAAATTGGATAATCGGAAAAAGTGTGTATGATTGAAAGAACTACACGAAGAAGACATCTTAGAAATGAATTTATGGAGGGAAAAATAAAAAATAAAAATTATATACAATTGTATATAAATGTAAGTAGGTATGTATGGTGTATATTTTTGGTTGAGAAAACTAAAGCATTGTAGAATATCCTAATTTTTTAAAATATAAAAAATTGATTGCATGAATACGCCCTTTTCCTTTTGATGTTGTTCTAAGAAAGAAGTCGATTGTTTTTTAACAGGTTAATGGTTTATGAACTCGCTCAAATCTCATGGGAGTAGGTCACGTCCCTTGCATGCCATGCTTACTGAACTGGTACACAAGCTTAGAGTCATCTTACGTACGGAAATTATATTCTATAGTCCATTCCATATGTGTTGGAAAAAGAAGGAAACAGTGGCTGTAACGGGAGAAAAGCACGGTTCACCAACTAGCAAAACTCACGTTGAAATTTATATAAATAAATAACACTAAAGTATTATTTTCGAAATTAATTGAAGGGGTCGGGGAAGATAGTACGAACCCTCATTTTGTAAAAGTTGAGATTATTGCACTACCTATATTTGTTCTTAGTCAATATTTATTTCATTGTTTCTGAGCACAGGATTATTCTGTCAATAAGTTTTGTCCGTAAGATAATTTGTACAAAAAAATAACTATCTTCCCCCGTCCCCTTCAATTATGGTAATACTGAACGTACCATGCACACAATACTTTCATAATTACATTCACCTGCCTTTGATTTTAGACATTTACAAATCACAAGGGAACTTTCGACCTGTGAAGTGGAAGAATGTCAATTGGGCTTAGGATTGCAGGGGATGTGTCTGAAAAGGTTGGCCGTTGCCCAATAGGGTGTGAGATTCAAACCAAGGTCCCATACCTACGTTATCGATCCGCAACTTTTTCTCTCAAGACATTTGGAATGGACAGTAGCAGCAAGACAAAAACGCATCTTTGCAAAAATAAAAAATAAAGCAATTTAACAATTAATTTTATTTATATTAATAATAGACATTTAAAGTTTTAAGTGACCGTACAAAATATAATTATCGATGTATACTTTGAACAAATATCCGTTCAATACTCTCGAGAAATTTCTATAATTCTTCCTAGCTTTCATTTTCAAAATCATAAAAAAAAATTCCATGCCCTATACCTAATAAAATCACAAAATGTAACGCAATGGTTTGCAGATTGGCTAATTAGGTTAGCATAGATCGGTTACAGTATAAAATAGCTTTTTTCCGTTAATTTATTTTAAGACACAGGCTCTTTAAATTAGGAAAATGTAATCAAAATCGTGTTACGAGAAATGTAAAAAAAAAAAAAAAAAAAAAAAAAAAAACTATAAGTTTGCTCCCAGTTCACGGAGGCAAGACAGAAGATTCATCAATTTCCTTGTTGTGAAATTCACTTTTGATTCATGTAGGCGTACTTTCTTTTGGATCGGAGATTTTTTATCATATCAATTTACACAAAAGCACAAACATATACAGCGATAACCTTTTATAATATATACAATTTGAAACAAGCCCAAATGGGGAATTCTGTATTGAATCTCTTGATCGAATAAATACACTTTAATAAGTACATTTGAAAAAGAATATAATTTTACTGACCATAACATGACGATATGGTAAAGTGACATGAAAATAATACAAGAAATGTGATCATATCTTATTTATAGCGATGATTCGTTACATCACCGAAAGTAAAAGGAGGAAAAGAAGGTTACAGATGTTAGTCACATTAGAGACAAAATATATTTCTTAGGTATCTTGTAATTACATCGCAATATTTTAAGCACACAGAAAATACTCTACGAAAAATACTCTTACAAAAATGTATCTGAAATGTTCGATTATTGAAAATATAGCATCGCCACAAATTTCTTGTCTCATTCATGACACTGTAGGTTTGTACAACCCTAATGAATGTACTTGAAACTACACCTACGGACCTACGCCTCACAACGGACAGTAGAATGAAACTAGGCTTAATGCAGTTAAACTGGGTGAGATCACAGCAATGCTCATGCGACCACAATGCTAGAAGCTCAACTCCTCGACAGCATGACTCGGAAAACTGCACTCCAGTAACACGATCCTTTCAACTTGAAAAAATAATGCGAATTTCAAGTCAATTTTCATTTATGTGTCAAGGTATAAGACAGCACATTGCCAGGATCATATGCACTACTGTAGATTATTGAAAGGTCTATAATAATAATAATAATAATAATAATAATAATAATAATAATAATAATAATGTTTTATTTTGCCTGGCAGAGTTAAGACCATAGGGCCTTATCTTCCACTCAACCAGGATAAATACAAAATACATTAAAAGGAATCTACAAAAAACAAATACAATAGAAATCATACATAATAATACAAAATTCTAAAAATACGGACAAGGCTCCAGTTTTGTAAACTTATTTATTATTCGGGAGAGGTAAAGAGAATATTCCAATCCAGCGTTCGACCAAGCGAGTGAGGAAAATGTTGAAAACGCCACAGAATTGTCGGGCATGCGATCTGATCCAGAGACCTGCCGAACGTGAGGCATCGGTATTGCCGGCTTGGCCAATACACCGAGTAAATGCGACGTATGCACGTATGTACACCTATTGGGCTACATGTACATGGGCTATATGTACATGGACGCGCGGTCATGCTCAGATGTTCTAACGCGCAGTTCATGTGTACGCTATGTGTCTGTGCATATATGTAAATGTATATAAGATAAAATCAGGTAAACTGATGTAACAAAGTGCCAGTATGTTTTTTTTAATCAGTTATGACTGCAATTATGATATGCAGAATGTGTTTTTTTTTTTAAATTGATTTCCAAGTTAAGCTCCAGATTTATTCATTAAGCAGGGCTTACGGAAGAAGAAAGGTCTACCATCTCGGCCACCTGGGTCATTTTAACGGTCTAGTTGGATAAGCGCATGTAAATCAATATGTTTTTTGTCATAGCTACCTGTATTTTAATTTCCAAGGCCTTATACGATCACAGTAAAACAATAGGCTATGTTGTCAAGATAACTGATTTTCATTTTTTTATAAATTCTTTCGAATACGTATATTACCATAAAATAGACACTAAATTGAGCATTACTCCGAAACAGGTCAACCGATTTTATCCATTATGAATAGACGTCTTCCCATGGACATTATAAATGTGTATACCAAGTTTCATAAAAATCCGGTAAAGCGTATTTGAGTTACCGCGTCTTTAAAATATACACTAAATTGGGTTTTACTCCGGTACCGGCCAACAGATTAGGTTCAAATTCAATAAGGCACTTCTTATGGACGTCATAAATGGGTATACCAAGTTTCATGGAAATCCGATACAGCGTATTTGAGTGATGGCGCCTTTCTATTAGAAATAATCTTTCTATTAGAAATAATCTATTAAAATAGGCACTAAATTGGGCATTACTCCGGTACCGGTGAACCGATTTGGTTCAATATCAATAGGGTTCTTCCCATGGACATTATAAATGTGTTTTCCAAGTTTCATGAAAATCCGAAAAAGCGTATTTGAGTTATGGTGCGTACAGACACACGGACAGACGGACAGACATTTTTTCGTCCACCACACAATCTCATAAAGTACCATACTGGCACTTAATAAAATCAGGTAAACTGATATAACAAAGTGCCAGTATGCTTTTTTAATCAGTTATAATTGCAGTTATGATATACAGAAAATATATATATATATTTTTTTAATAGATCTCCGAGTTAATCCAGATCGATTCATTAAGCAGGGCTTACGGAAGAACAAAGGTCTAAAGTTTGATTCTTAACCTTAATTCATATTGGTATACACTGATATACTAATTCTTAAAATATGTAAACATTATACAAAATGCATTGACAATGAAATAGTACAGTAAGCCAATAAGAAGAGGATAGTTCCACCTAGCGGTAAGCAGTTTTGTTCTGAGTATAGGCTTATGCAATTTTAACGCAACGCAATAACTTTAAAGCTAGTTTCTGTTCGTGAAATAACATTTATAGGCTTATGTTATTCTTTAGGAATGATGTTGTAGGTCAATGAAAGACAATGAATTCCCAGTTTTTTTAAAAGAAAAATGTAATACTTATTTAAGCACATTGACAAAATAGAACACAAGAATGGAATAGGCTCAATTTAACACAACTGATAATAATAAAAAAAAATTTTGCTATAGGGTGGACTCGAACGTGATATGTCTTGGTTACTAGACAAGCATCTTACCCCAAGACCAAACCACACTGCGAATATTGAGTGTCCAATCCCAGAGAATACTATCGCGTGGTAGCTCACAGAAAAGAAAAATCACCGTATTTCGAAATTAGGCTATGTTTCAAGCCTGCTAGTTTCCTTGTGTTACATTATTTGTATTATTTCATTCATAGGTAAAATAATATTCTAGATATCCCTGTGATAAATGCTGATATGTCTCTAGCTGAAGCAAAGGTACCAACGTAAGCATATTCTCATAGCTTAATGTTTTTATTTATTAAGAGGTCAGGAATTATTAATCTGACATAGGCTGAAGTAAAATTCAATGCTTTAATTTAATTGTAATCAATTTTAGCATAATAATTAGTCATTATACAACAGCATTTCATCTATAATCGAACATATGGGAACATTTGTTTTTCATGTGGATGTCAACTGTCCATGGCAACTGAAAGAGGCTTTATACGAGCGTGCTGATTGGTTGGCCGCGAGTCAATCATAATGCTTCGAATTGAACAAATTATTATTTATAAATGTGACTGTTAATTACTCTTTATTTCGGTACTGCTCAACCGATTAGGTCCAAATTCAATAGGCTTATTGCTATTATCGTTATAAATAAGTATACCAAGTTTCATGAAAATCCCATAAAGCTTATTTGAGTTACCGCGCCTTTTCTTATATGATACCATAAAAAGGCACTAAATTGGGTATTATTCCGGTACCTGCCAACCGATTTGGTCCACCATCAACAGACGTCTTCCCATAGACATTAAAAATGCGTATACCAAGTTTCATGAAAATCCGATAAAGCGTGTACGAGTTATGGCACCTTTAAAATATACACTAAATTGGGTTTTACTCCGGTACCGGTGAACCGATTTGGTCCAATTTCAATAGGGTTCTTCCCATTGACATTATAAACGCGTATACCAAGTTTCATCAAAATTCGATAAAGCGTATTTGAGTTAGAGCGCGTACAGACACACGGACGGACGGACAGACATTTTTCGTCCCCCACACAATCTCATAAAGTACCATACTGGCACTTAATAAAGATAGAAAAAGGGAGAAAGAAAGGAACGGAACAAGACACTAGGACATGAAAAAGTTTACAATATTTAGGTACTATACATCCATTGCAGGATCTGTACTTCTGTTGAAATATTAATTGACATCAGAAAAAAAAAAACAGTGTACATTCACCGGTTAAGTCAGGGCTGGATTTAGACCCTTAGATGCTCTAAGACCTAACTAATTTTGGTGCCTCTTACACTTGTAATTCAAATATTAAAGCAATATAAAAACCATAAAACAAAATTTATTTAACAAAAATTAGAAATCCAGCAAAACTTACAAAATATATTTATTATATTTATAATATTTTTTCTGTATGCTTCCATTTCATTTATGTCTTCATAATTTCCCCTTTTTTTCCTTGCAAACTCCTTGATCAGATCTTCATAATCAATCTTTTAAGTTATATCTTACTTGCTTCTTTACATAATATGCCTTGTTCCATAGTTGTTTTCAAGAGCTTTTTAATACATTATTAATTCAACTGAGAAAACGAACGCTCAGCTGAGCAGTTTGTATAGCTTCCAACTTGCGAGCTCAGTGTACTTTATTTTCCAAGATAAACATGACGAGTGATGACCAGGATTAGGATTTTTTGTGCAGTTTCCTTAAGGAAGAAGGAAAGGAAAAGTTGTTGAAAGTAAGGCAAAATAGGGAACAAGAAGATGCTACTAAACTCTTTATATAACACCAGACAGCAGGCTATTGACTAATTCCAGTGATATAAAAAGAAAAATGGAATATTTAGTAATTATTTTTTATTGTAGCAGGTGTGCCTTTAGTCCCGCGTTTGCTGATAGCAGACAATTTCACTATTCCCATGTCCACTGCAAGCTGATGAAAAGTTCGTTTAATTTAAAATTAGATAATGGAACTAAACCGAGATAATTAAAACTTTAGAAAGTAATTAAATTCAAAAGCCATACATGATAAACGACTAAATGTGTTTTAGAAGATTATTAAAAAGCTGCAGTAAAATATAAAAAATGGGGAAGAGGGATTACGGGTAGGGTGGATAAATAGGGGATAATGACCCTAAAAAGGGAAAAAGGTGCTAGAAAATTCCCTCTATTCTTAACCGGAGACAACATTTCATACTGTGGTCATACAAGGTGGGGCAGAATGGACTCCCTAGTTTCGAAAATTCATTGGAGGCGCTCCAGAGCAGATAGAGGGGTGGGATAGGTGCCATTAGGTTGGAGTGACAATGCAGTTTTCAGTAGTCACCATGCGGTGGACAGGTGAGCAATGGGGCTTTGTTGTGGAGACCTTTTATAAAAACAAATTTTTCGCCCACTTTTGCCAGAATATCTTGCAGAATTCCGGTGATTACATCCACAATTGCCTCTTTCAGAGCTTCCAGGGTTTGAGGTTGAACTTTATAAACTGCAGCTTTCAGGTAGCCCCATAGGAAAAAATCACAGGGGCTCAAATCCGGGGTGCAAGGGGGCCATGGAACATCCCCTCATAAGGGAGATCAAGCGGCCGGGAAACATTTATTGCAAAACTTCGAGCGAATGACGGGCAATATGGGCCGTGGCTCGATCCTGTTGAAACCAAAAGTCTTCTAAGTCATATTCCCTGCCAAACTATTCCACTTTGGGACGTAAAACGTTCTCTAACATGTCACAGTAGCGCGCTAAATTCACAGTCACAGTTGAGCCATCTTCTTCAAGAAAATAAGGTCCAATTATACCTATCGAGGACATAGCACATCAAACTATCACTTTAGGGATGTGGAGTGGTCTTTGGTGCAATTCACGAGGGTTTTCAGTTGCCCAGTAACGAGAATTTTGCTTATTTATTGTGCCGCTAAGGTGAAAATGCGCCACTACACTTTCCTCGTTTTTAAAAAAAGGTCTCCACAACAAAGCCCCGTTGCTCACCTGTCCACTGCATGGTGACTACTGAAAACTGCATTGTCAGTCCAACCTAATGGCACCTGTCCCACCCCTCTATCTGCTCTGTAGCGCCTCCAGTGAATTTTCGAAACTAGGGAGTCCATTCTGCCCCACCTTGTACAATAGTACTAATTTTCCCTACGAAAAAAGGGGCGCACCTAAAAATCCCAATCTAGTGGTGACCCAAGAGAGAACGCTTTAAATAAAGAACTTATAGTCATTTTCATTATATTTTGAAAATGGCTATAAAAACATTTAATTAAATAATTTAAATTACTGATACGAATATGCAAATTTGCTCTGGTGCCCCACTAACTACTCTTAATGACCTAATCACGTGTTTACTTTGCTCATAGGGTCAATCCAGCACTGGGTCCGTGGTCAGTATTGCTTCCTCAGCATACTTTCTCCAATTTTCTTGAGAAAAGGAGGTCTGAATCTTAACCTCGTGAGGAAAATAACGAGCTGGTATTTGTAAGAACTTCATCTGTCGTTACTTTTTTGTTCCCTATACAGGCCATGGAGGCCCAGAGGGTTCCAGGAGGTTGAGGCTCCCAGATTTTAGACTTCGGCGTGTGAAGGTGGTAAGGTTGTCAGCCTTATGCACCGGCCGCCTTTACCCCCAGGATAGCTCCTGGTGCTCATTTCTGTTCGAGTTTGAGTCGACCTCATGGCCATACTGCCAGCAGAAGGATTAGGCCAACTGAAAAATCCAACGATCTCATCGGGGATCGAACCCAGCGCCTCAACCAAAACGCTACGACGTTGATATTTAATAGTCCTAAAAGGAAATTTCATTACAAATGATATAACTTAAAGTGTAATAATTCAAAGTGTATCGTCGTTGTGTTAATTGTTATTACTTCAATAAAATAACATTCCTACAGAACTAAAGTCTAGATCACAAAGTTTAGATTGTGTGGATAAGAAAGCCGTATTAATTACTGAGTTTAGGCCTAGCCAATTTGTGTAGTAAATTTATCTAAACTACTACGAATGAGATCATGCACAACAAGCTTCATTTTATAGAGCTTTTTAAAGCTCAATTAAGGTAGTATTTAGTATTTTTAAGATAGTAATAAGGTATTTAATAAGGATGATATATTCCATAGAGAAGTCATAATGACTCAAACAAAAGCTTGCGCATGGAAAAATAAAGCTTTTATTTCACAGACCTATTTCACTCATCCCCGCCAGCGCAGCGTGCCAAACTAAATTGAAAAAAGAAATAACTGTAACAGTACGAGAATTTGTGAAAATTTAGTTCCCACACACATCTTCCATCTACGTCATACGTTTTACGTATTCCTCTAGTAACTTGGAATCTTCTTACATCAAAGACGGCTCTGTTCTGAGTGGCAGTTCTTTGAAATCGTGCAGTTTAGCTTTACTTGCAACGATGTATCACATGACTAATAATTAGGGCCGGGATTCTTATGTAATTAGGTATTATGCAGTTTTCAGCTGCTACTCTCGAGGCCTCGAGATCGTTCGATGTTCGATAATAATCGATACCACACCGATGTCATAATGAAAATCAGTTTCGAAATGAGTATTATTATGATAGCGTTACATCACATCTAATAAGCATAATAGGCCTATAGTAGGGTTGAACAAAAATAATTCTTTTTTAGCCCATTCCTGGTTAACTATAAATAAACATAGCCTAAGTGCATGGGCGATCGCAATTCAGTCTTTGTATTTGTTAGCAAGTTTATGATTTTATGTTTCTACTACTGGCTAACCCGCTTTGCTACATTCAGCCGCCTCCATTGTGAAGAGGTAGGCCTACTTACTCTTACATGAATTTAACGAGCTATTCATAATTCATATGTATAATTATTCTATATATGCTAAATTAATAACATGGGCAGGTTGTTTTGCAATTCATGGCATGTACGACTTTTGCTTGGTTCATAATCTAAATGCAATGCCAGTGTTGCATTACATTCATGTTCACAGGCGCCGACTTCGGGGTGCTTTGCATTTTCAACACCCCCAAAATATAATATACAGTATTTATTTATATCAATAATATTTACTTACATAGGCCTACATGTAAAAATTCTAGTAGGCCTAATCCTCATGAAAAGTAGTGTGTTAATAACGCAATAATTATTGATTAAACAGACTATGAACAGATGGTTTATGTTCATTAATTAAAAATGAAGTTTTTTGAAATGAAAGACTTTCAGCATAAATTGTATTAAACCTGAAAATGACTTCCTTTTCTGAGTGAGACGCCCAATAAATTTTACAAGTAAGCGCCTATGTCCATGTTTAGTAGATGGAGAAGGCAAATCTGGCTTAAAATAGTTCAAAGCGTCACATCATGAAGTACAGAATTGAGCCTTTGTATTTTCGCCAGTGAGCTACCCCCTCATCAGAGGGAGGCCCTAGCCCTGAATGGGACACATGTGGCTCATTCATTCATTCATTCATTCATATGCAAACAAGCGTTTTATACCCTTAAAAACAAGACGACCCCAATTATTCTCACAAAATAAAAATTTACATATGTTTCGTTGATAACCTGATAATATTATGGAAAAGGCGATTTAAAAAAGAAATATGACCTTAACTTATGTCTACGCGCGTCGTTTCAAATCGAAACTGAAATATTTAAGAAATTTTCTTCTTTTTTGATCCGCGGGCCCCAATAACAAATTCCAAGGACCACCAATAGGAGAGGCCTCTCCTAGAGGATAAGGTTCAACGAAATAAGAGTAATAACTTTAAGAGGCTTAGGCCTACATAAATGACCTGTAAACTTTTTGTTGAGGTGTAGCTCTTGAGGAGATGAATGCCTGTAAACGAAAGTACTGTTTCTAATTTCGCTGTACATCCGACATTTATTTATTGTCAGATGTTCAGCTTCGATCATAAGCATTATAGAATAGTTTGAAAATGTAGAATTTTGACTATGGAATACTTTAAAAGTGCAAAGGTTCAACATTCTCACAAGAAGCCATCAAGGAGTATTGTGTAATGATGCGCTGTATAGTGCAGCCTAAACTACTTTCACTTGATGTAATTGGAAGTTTGAAAGGAATTTTATTTCCTTCTCGAAAATGATGACAGGCTATCAAGTCATGTGTTAAAACCCATGATACCGAGTGAACTACAAGTCAATCTTAAATAGATTGTAAGTAAACTCTGAGGTAATATAGGCCTACAATTACTTCATCGATTTTCACTTCCTCTATTCGCCCTTTCCATTTAGTATTGCTACTTAGAATGAACTCGCCAGCGCCGAAATTTTAATTAGTTAATATATTTATTTCGTTGTAATATAATTTTTATAAATAGCATTAAAATTCCTAAAATACCGTTCGAAAGTAACAAATGCGAATACTAAAACTTCTCACACAATTGGTAAAATAATGTTTACGGGCCTAAAAAGTCATATATAAAAATATAAGTCTACACAAAATAATTAACACAGCATGAGGTGGCCGAGATGGTAGGGTCTTGGATTCCCATTCCGGAGTTCCCGAATTCAAACCCCATGTCGGAAAATTTGAATTTGGTTTTTTATGTTTCCCCAGTCATAAAAGAAATGCAGAATTGTATATTTCTTACCATGACTGTTCGCCGCTATTTCATCCTGTATCAAATTTATTAAAACTGGATATCAGTTCAAATTAAAAGACATTAACAATAGAAAACAGTTGCACATCGTAGCTATATGGCCCACAGAACTTGAACTCCTGATATGACCCTCCTGAGTTAAATAATAAATAATTAACGGAACTAGAACTTTATAGCTACTGACTTGGGAAGGATTGATTACCATTTCTGGTATTCCTAATTTTCGTAACTGTCCGTTTGTCCCATTTATAACTTTTTTTCCACAAAAATAGTAAAAGTAAGTAAAAATTCTGTAGAAATTTAAAAAAATAAATGCTTCACAAATTCTCCCTAGTATTGTCAACTATTGTAATCCAAATAATATCACATCACATCCGCAGATACGAAGCAGGTAAAAAAAGAATCCAATTCATAATCTATAATTTGTCTATTGATGACTGTTTATAAAATAGTGTATGACAGACAGTTCAAAGTAATTATTTATTGTATTCTGCTCGCAGTAAAATCTCGCTTTTAACTCTTGCATTATCATGAATAAGTATTGTACATTTGTGTTTTGTTAGGATAGGATAAATACCAGAAGAGCTAGAATATGGCGAGGAGGAGCGACACCATTAGGTTACAGTCAAACTTACACGTTACGTACAACATTAGCATCTGTTTAACAAAGATGCATCAGGCATTTTAAGACAAGAATAATGGAAGAAATATTACATAAATGTCCTCACAGTGACGTAAACATTTTCTTTTCGGACGGATGACAAGACTTATTTTAATAAGAATCGTTCTGACAGTACAATTTACTTATAAAAATAGTTTTGATGTCTCTGTACACAGAGCTTGGCCTTGGTGTCTCAACATTTTGATAGCTCCAAGTACTAAGTTCTTTCTAATTTAAGAATTAATTATATGGTTATAAAATCTAATTTGCTGAACATGCGAGTTTAATACACATTCTACCCCGTCCACTAGTGATGAATCTTCTCAAGTGGATGCTAACCACGGTCATAGGATTTTTCAAAACAGAAAAGCATCTTCTTGAGACCAGCGCATATATGAAAGAAAGAGGAATTCTGAACCTACACATTTATTTTTACACTACATTAAGGAGAAAAATGTACTTTAATGTGTATTACAGGAATTTAGTGGTTTTTCATTTCGATTTCACAAATAAATATTAATGATCAACCTTAACACTTTTCTCTATAAAACAAATAGACATGGGAACATGAGACTATTGGTTGGGATGAGTGCCAATCAGTAACTTCGGTTAATTTCTGATAAATAATTAATTAAAAATCTCGTTCGACTTAACTCAGTGGTGTGGAAAATTACGAGAACAATATTTTACTGCCTATCAGTTAACACTCTGGCATTGTTCGCCAGCAAAACTATCTAACAAATTGGTGAAAAATGCTGATCGTACTTAGGCGTGAACGCGAAATTAAAATGTACTATGAAATCTGCATGATAACCTGCTGACCTATTCTGTAGTTCTCGTGACCAGAGCGTCCAGTTAGTATCGATGTTCAGAGCGAGGTATTCGTCTCTAAAAATTGTCGGGTTTTCTTAGTTAACCCAATGCCTCTCTAAGCTTGATCCGGACTGGTCAGAAATTATGACAGTTTAAAACACTTTAATTTTATTGGCTGGTCAATCCGTTAAGTTTAGCGAAATAATTTCCGTTCTACACCACTTTACGTTTTCACTGAGGAAGGTTTATGGAAAACACCGCAATACTCATAATTCTGATGGTACATCTTTTGTTAATGGAAATACCTTTCTAGTCTGAGTAGCAGTATCTAAGGTTCTAAGCCATTGTGAGCTACCTTGTCTATTATGAAGGCTACCTCCATTCTACCTGCTGTGAAAGCTGGGCGGCCCACAGACATCTGCTGTTTCTGTACCCTTTTATTGAAATGATCTATTATAAATATTATTCATCTTCAACATTGTAATGATTTAGTTAATATTAACTTCACCACTGCATTTATTCTCATTAATAAATGTCCCCTATAAGTAATTATATTCTGAATGGTGATTACTGATTAGTATTGATTTTACTATCACATTTATTCCAAACTATGTATTCAGTATAATATTTTAATTAATATTAACTTTAATATGGTATTCATTCAGGTATTTATAAATATCCGGCCATATTAAACTATTACGAAAAGCAGCTAAGCCTTGTGCAAATAGAAGTCTTAGAGTCTTCAATGATTCAAAGATCAAAATTATAAGATGGATCGAATCCATTAAACTTATAGTTATTTAGATTTCGCTGGTGCAGTGTATAAGTATTGAATTTTTAAAATATACCAATGGAGCAATAGTGTCCAGAATAACAATAGGGCTTTTATGCAGGCTTCCAAATTGCAGAATTCGCCGACTACATGATGACATAATTAAATTTGTTATAGCCTGGTCTATATAATTTGATTTTGTAATGGTAGCATCCGATAGCCTGTTTAATCGCATTACTCAAAGCTGACAAGCCAACGTCCTGTTGCGGTTTGAATTACCCCAAGTGCGAGCCCAAGTGAGATGCACGTTTCAAGTGATCAATCTCAAGTCTCCTAACACGGTTATATTACATGCATTAGTCCTCAAACCAAGCATTGATTCAATTGACTTCAGCACAACATTATTATCTAATCCAATCGATTCAGTTCGCAACGACAGCCAGTCTGTCCACTGCCCATTCTTTTTTGCTGCTTACTCGTCAGGGAACTTCATCCATGAGTAGTCAATTCCGTGTCACTTCCTCTTGATCAGTTAAACTGAATTAAACTTTTATAGAAACACATTAACAAGGCCACAAGCATGACTTTTTCAAAAGTTACTAGCAAAGGACACCTGTTTTTCGCAACTATATATCTGCTAGTGAAGTTTTAAATAAGGAAGCTGCACATAACGAGATTTTTTCGTACTTTCATTTTACAATAATTTTCTTCTTCTTTCCCCGAGTCTGATCTTCCCCTTGTAGGTATATTTAAGGACCTTTCAAGATCGGGGTTTCTATGGTTTATATACATATTTCTGTGACCAGACAAGGACATGGAGGGCCTCCCCAGATGAGTGATCAGCCCAATGCCGGGATCACCTCAGAGACAACACGAATACCCAGGACGATATTTGTCAGACACAATCAGTCATAATGACGACCAGATGACATCCGGGGACCAGGAGGACCTAAAGTTTCCCGACCCACCCAAGAAACAAAACCCGATCAGGAATCGAACCCGGGCCCGCTGCGTCAGGAGAGCGAACACATCTCCTACGCCATAGCGGTGGACTTTAATGACAATTAACAATTAAAATTTAATGAATAATTAATAAATGCATTTTGTATATGTATATATATATATATATATTACACTGAGATAATCCTATTAAAAGGCATTCCTGGAAATATAATCAATGTCTGTGGATAAAACACGAAAATTTTATACCTTCAGACAGCTCGTGGTAGGTAAATGATATTTGTCAGTATTTTGTTATTAAACCCATACGGTGGTAGTAATTGTGATTATAGCTGGAATTTTGATTATAGCTTGTGAAAGGTATTTATTTACATTACTGCTAATGAATGAATGGCTTACTAAACGTGTTATTGTAATATTTAAATAGGGTACTCTATTAATAGTAAACAATTATCTTCTAATATATAAAATCGAAAGTATGTGTGTATGTATGTATGTATGTATGTTTCTTATACAAATCTACATTTCTTTACCAATTTACACGAAATTTTGCACACATACCCTGTTAAGCCCGGGAAGTAACGCGGTCAACATTAAAATTCAAACAAATCAGTCCTTCCCTTCAAAATTATATAATTTCTGAGAATATTATACTGAAAAAAATGAAATGCTGTTCAGTTCACATGACAACAGTGTATTGTTTACTGTGATCACATAGGGCTTTGGCAACTACATAATACTGGACTTTAAACGAATTATGATTCCATCGATGTAATATATTGGCGAAAATAATTACTGAAAAATGAAATCCACGAAAATAAAGCACAGTGTGATGCAGTCACATAACTTTCTCTACCCTCGACATAAGAAATATTTTCTCACTTCACATTTTGATGTAGAATAAGAGGTCGTATTGCAGGGACAACTAAAGTGTGTGAGTGTGCTATATCAGAAGTCGGTAAATAATTCTTTCCGCTGATACGTTATCCATAGCTGTAGGTTTTGTATTAGTTGAGAAATAGGGATGTTTATCATAGGCCCTAAGCATGGGATGGAACATTTTGAGTATATTATGTCCCGGGTTTTAGGGGAGGAAAGTATGAAAGTGATACTGCATTTCTCTTTTATTTCAGCCCCGAAACGGTTGTATGGCAACATGAGAATGAGAAATAAAATTTTCCGTCAAGTCAATACATTCTTATGTAATTTTTGTTTCTTCTTATTTCAACCCCTCCCAGGCATGATGTGTAGAAGCAACGGAATGCAGCATTCGACATCCTGTATGAGCCATAAAAAGCTATATCGAGCGTTTTCTGATGGAATAGTTTGTGTGTGACAAATCGTTTTCTTCATTTCAAGTTCTACATACATATTATATAAGGACCTAGAGTTTCAAAATCGAAAGTCCTCCATAAGTTAATTTCAAATTAAAAAATACAAAGCCCGGGCAACGCCGGGCCTTTTCAGCTAGTATAACAATATATAACAATAACGTTGTGCCATGTATATCAGAAGCATCTGAAATATGGCCTTTTAACTCCATCTGACACTTTGTTATATCAGTTTACCTGATTTTTTACTTAGTTTTGACAAATTTCATACTCGAAAATGCACATTCACAAAGTTATGTGATTCCAGCCTAGGCATGATTTGAAGTTCAAAATCCCTCACCTGGGGAAACTTTCACCTCAAAGAAGTCTGAAAAAGTTATTTTATTTTCTGTTCTGGTTTTGAGGAAATTAAACAACTTCAAAATCACATAGTTATAGTTGAAACTTTGATAGCTGATGCTCGTTGTTCACTTTCAAGATCTTGTTAAGAAGAAACAGTTTGTCCATTATAGGCTATGTTCAAAATTAGGAAATCTTAAAAAATAAAATTCCAACATCCTTAAAAATATATATTAAACAAACTTTTGTTTCACTGGGCAACTGTTGCCAAGATTTGATATATTATATTTTCTTAATGTCAGCTTAAAAGATTTGCAACTTATTTTTACGGTAACGCGGGCTGTTTAAACTTAATATAATGTTTATGTACATAGTTTTCGTTTTTTGTTCTGCGGGCCGCATGTGAGCCATGGAAAGCGATATTGCGGCCAGCGGTTGGGCAGGCCTGAGTTCTATGATATTGGAATTTTGCTCAAAGGCAAACCCAGCATTTTTTATTCTTTCCAGTTTTCTGCCTCCCGCTTTGTCTGAGCATATAATGATCCCTTAAGCCTACAGAATCTTACAGCAGAGGTCAGATAAATGCCAATTTATCAGCTGAGAACCTGTTTTCCAGTTCCAGTATTCCAAGTGCGGAAGCAAATATACCTCTTCTAGTAAGCTAACACTTTAGTAAGATTACGTTGCACGATTGTAGCATAAAATGCTGCCCATATTCAAATTTTTTATTCCTTTAAAAATGCAACATATAGGCTAATCTTGCGAAGAATGGGAATACCGGACAATAGAAAAGTACAGTACACTTTCTTTAAATCGGCTGCCCTAAACTCAACCTGGGAAATGGCCTAACAACTGATTGTTCTGCCATATACTTCCGTATTTCGAGTTCATTGGTAGATATCAGGATTTGGGAGATATGGTCAATACCGTAATGTTAATGCTGTTACTGAAGGTTTTCTTGAGCGGATTCCTCTACTTCTTTATCAAGTAGCTTTTCAATTATCTTTACGAGGGTGACAGCACACCGTTCCAAATTATCCTCTAAACCCGAAAAAAAAATGACAAGATAGCAGGGATCGAACCCGGGGATCCAGATGTGAGCCAGATGTGTAGCAATAACCAATGGACAACAGGGGCGGTTCACTAAGTAGACACGAATCTTTAAAATTATTTGTTAAGATTTTCCAACAGTAAATCCATTTTTATATGGCAAAGAAGTAATTTCAAATTACTAGTTTTGGGAAACTATCAACCAAAGCCCAAAGCTGCATTTCCAATTGTCCAACAGCTGTTGTTTGCAGTTTCTAATAACTTAATGAAAATGAAAAAAGGTTTCTCGATGTTTTTCAAACATAAATAACTTCTGTTTCAACTATTTCTTGTAAACAAACTCGCCGTTTTCAATGATAGTGTAAAGTGTTCCCTGAATGGCGGGCTCATGTAAGCGCGGTAATGAAACTCCGGGTTCCATAAAATAGGTAATATTCCTTTAGCTTGATTACCGTCTATTGCATTTCAGTGATTGAGAGAGTGAGTAAGTAAAGTAAGTACGTCCTAAGGGTTCCAGGAGGACGAGACTCCTAAGACATTCCTTACGCATCTTTTAACCAGAGGAATGTTCCTGATACTCATTTTTGTTAGAGGCTGAGTCGACCCAAGGGCTAAAATGCCATCAACGATCTCATCGGGGATCGAACCAGCGACCTTCGGTTTGTAATAATCTAAACAATGAGGAATTCGTTTAAGATACTTCATTGAAGTTCTTACGGAATACGTTGTTACAAAATTAAAATATAAAAGTATTTAAGGAATGTGGAAGAAAACTATGCATGTGGAGGGATCTTGAGAGAAATTCTGACAGAGGACAGTTTCACAATCTTGTTTTCAGTGATGGAAGTGTCTAAAATAGATGCATCAGATCCAAATGTTGTAATAAGTATTTCGTTTATTTCGTTTTCATATAACTTATAGACCTACTGAACTGTATTTTCTGTTCTTGGACATTGCATAAGATGAAATTAAGGTACGAACAAAAGAAAGAAAGGAAGGAAGGAAGGAAGGAAGGAAGGAAGGAAGGAAGGAAGGAAGGAAGGAACCTCAGGTTTATTAAATACATTTGCACAGCACGAGGTTGATTTCATACAACTTCTACTTGTTTCGCACTGGTCCAGCAGTCATGTTTGTTTCCCATCTTCCGAGAATGTACTTCCTCGGATTTTTCTGAGGTAGAGTGGTCTGGAAGGGGGTGCACTCAGCCTCGTGATACAAATTGAGGAGCTATTTAATGGAGAAGTAGCGAGTCCGGTCACGGAAACCATCATTAACGGCCGTAGGTGTCGGCATGCTGACCACATGCTCCTTATCCTGCATCTGCCTATGGTACAGTGAGTCCCACGCAAGAGTTGGCCAATGACGCGGGTTTCTACGTCCCTGCGGACACAGCTCCAACTCCCGGGCGATCGGGTGAAATATCTACGCTAATAAAGCCGCGATCGATGTAATGATTCAGGTTCTCACAGTTAATTTACAGTTAAAATTACAATGAAAATAACCACGTACCTCATCACATAAGATGTTGGAAATGTTCTCCTCTTGAATAGGCCTACGTACAACACTGGCACCTTTTTAGAGAATTTTCTTTCACGCGCGTAAGTTCAGCTTCCGAGATAGAGTTAATTTCTCTAGTGATACTGCCTTTTTTAAGTTCTTCTAACAATAGGCTATGCGACTATTATTTATGGGGAACTTGAAAAATAAATTGCATAGGTCAATTCCCCACACATTAGAACATTAGAAGAGAAATTAACTCTATCTCGGAAGCTGAACTTACGCGCGTGAAAGACAATTTTCTAAAAAAAAAGGCGCCAGTGTTGTGCGTATGCAAGAGGACAACATTTCAAACACATCTTGTGGTGAGGTACGTGGTTATTTTCATTGTAATTTTAACTGTAAATGTGAAAACCTGAATCATTACACCGACCGCGGCTTTATAAGCGTAGATATTTCACCTGATCGCTCGGGAGTTGGAGCTGTGCCCCAAGCGACACAGATACCCGCGTCATTGGCCAACTCTTGCGTGGGACTCACTGTAGATGACGCAGCGGTCGGATGGTAGGCCTAGTCCCTTAGTTTAGTTTAGATCTACAATGCATGTGATGGTTTTCCTTTACCTTCAGTCTTGTTTGATCATAAAAAGTGGATTTTAAAAAGAATACCACTTGCATGAACGTTGCCGCGAAAGATTATTTTCATAGTGTAGTTCAATATCATCCACTTGTGAATTAAGAAACAGGAATTTTGATGCTTATGGGTACTGGAGGGCTGTAAGTCTGCAAGGTGTGACCATCGAGCAGCAGTACATAGGAACTCGGCCTTGACAGAGTGTTTCGTATTTCTGCAATCGCTGACGGTTTGGCTCAGACACAAACAGTCGTACTCACTTCCGCAATTATCACATTTCACTAGAATTTGTGATATTTTTTGCTTGCTCGACTTGTAAGACTACACCTTTCGCACCTGTCCAAGTCAGCGTGGTTTTACATTTGAGAACAATTGATTATTCAATGGCAATAAACAATTCCTTAGCAAGCTAAAGGAATATTGTATATTTTATGGAACTCGGAGGTTCATTGCCGCACTTACATGATCAAGCCATTCAACCCTGTTCTGTGCTAATTCCATCCAACCATCCCTCGCAAATCCTAATTCCCTTAAATCTATCTTAATTTTGTCCTCTCACCTACGTGTAAGGTCTTCCAAGTGGTCTTTTCCCTTCGGGTCCCCCAGTCAATAATTTAGATATGTCTTTCTTCCCCCTTGCGTGAATATGTCAAGCTCATTTCATCCTCCGTAGTATCATGTAATATACCTAATAGGTCATTTTCTAATTTTTCTCTAGCTATCGCAATTCGCAGTTCATTTTAATTTTTACATAGGCCTAGTTAATTCAGCGGATTATTCTATGAAACATAATATCACACTGTTATGTACTATTCTAAAGAGATTCATAGTATTATGTAATATAAGAAAAAATGTATATACTGTATATATATATATATATACCTACCTTAATAGGGTAAGCTAGAAACGTGTAGATTAGGTTTAAGTATGGCACATCAATGATCACTAGGGCCCGGGGGTTTTGCCAATAATTCGTCAAGTTAGTGATGCACAAGGCATAGAAAGCTTTCTGAGTTAGTAAACAACTTGCACTGCATGTGGCAGTTTAGTGTTCTGTTGACGACGTTGTGTGTTGTGAGTTCTTGACAACCAGTGGCGGATCATAGCTAAAATGAGTGGGGGTGCTGCTCCAGAAAATGTTTAGCCATTTGTTTAGAAAAGCTACTAAGTAATATCAAGTTCATTGCAAATAATTTCGGCAACTGTCTAGATGTATCACTCTTCTAGAGAGACAAAATATGTAAATGGCACAAGCGATCAGACTCGTGGAGGAATTATTCATAGGTAAGAGTCAACCTGAAGATGGAATAGGCTACTTCTACAGGTGCAGCAGCAATAAAAAGAAAAATTCTCCAGAAAAATGCAGGATTTTTCTACTATTTTTACCTTTCGAGGTGTACTGGAAGGTTCTACAGAAGACCATAATGTGTACCCACACAAGGGAAACACTAATATCTCATCCCCCCGTCACGTCATGAGACGTAGAGAGAAGTTTTTACCATTAAAGATCTTCTTTGGAGGAAAATAGAAGATATTTTTCTTTTGAAAACTTCAAAATGTATATTGCCATTCACTGCAACAAAGCGTATGCACAGACATAATGTATAAATTGCATTTTAATTTTCACTGTGAATATTGTTAACAAATATTAAAGCATTGGCTGTGTATATTTATGTTCGTTTTACTAGAAAATATATTTTGTTTCTGTGATTTACGATTAAATGTGCAAACTATTCTATGACGCTGTGTCTATCATTTCACTAGACTAGCTGCACTGCCCTTGAACCATTATTAGTTCGTATTGAAGTGCGCCACTGAAAGCGAGTCACCCCTTCCCTCGTGTTTACATACGGCTATATCCCAGTCACCACTAACCTGATGTAATGTTTTTGTGGCTAAACCCCCGGGCCCTAATGATCACTAACATTTTTATTTTCCTTCTGTGAGTGAACTTTTTTTTATTATTAATAGCTACGAAGTTGATGTTATTTCAACATATTTTTGTTGAAGGGGCAAAAGTATTTATCGTTGAGTCTTATTTGAACCTAACGAGTCAAGTAAGGGATTTAAAGTGCAATGTTTTCACCCTTATCCTGATATAACGTAAAAAATGGCACATGTAAAAGAACAACGATTTCTGGTCAGTACCGATTAATCCACAAAAAATAAACGGCAAACGTAGAAATTCTTCTCGAATTTGCAGTCAGGTGTAAAGTTTTGCCGCTATCCGATGATTCAGAGGCTGACGCTGACTTCTTCCTCAGGAATCCTGAAGTAAAAAAATATAATAAACGACAAGTTTCATAGATTTCGTCCGCCGCTGTGGGTGAGTCTGTAGCCTTCCGCCCATTTCCTCGATTCCTGACAGGGTTGGGGATTTTTTCAGTAGTGAAAAAATTTGCTACTTGAAACAGAAGAATGCTGTATTATGTGCATAATAATATTTAAATGAAAAAACTCATTGGAAAATGAGAGTTATCAAACACGGTAGATAAATTGGTTGCGTGTCGATGCCTGAACCTAATTTTCGAGAAGATTAGCCTAATACCGATACTGGGAGATTGACTTTTCGGAACAAAAAATCTTACCACGGAGCCTCCTAGCGGTTTAAGCCATGGGTAGATCTAAGATTTCAGGTTAGTCCAAGTATCTCAGACCTGACCTAAGCAAAATTACTTCTATCTCATTCCAACGCGTTTACTCATTATCACACTGTCTCTAGAACTCCTCTTGAGAAACCATAATTATACGATATAGACCTAAATATAATTTATAATCAGCAATGGTATTTCTTTACCACCTGTCCCTCTGCCCTCTCTAGGAAAATAAGCGTAACAAAATTACCATATGTAAACAGAAACCTCCACTTGGAGGCCCCTCGCCCCAACATGGGAGCATAGGATGAGAGAGGGAGGGAGAGAGCGAGCGAGCGAGAGAGAGAGAGAGAGAGAGAGAGAGAGAGAGAGAGAGAGAGAGAAAGAGAGAGAAAAAGAGAGAATGGTATTTCTACCTATACTCTCACTTATAGGCCTAAAACAACGTGTAGGCCTATAGTTTTTCATCCTAACCAAACAATTTTACAACTTTATGTTCTTATATCTCGTCCCATGAGAGAACAGAAATGGAAAGCAATATAAATAAATAAATACATTAAAAAATACGCACATACATAAGAGAAACGAAACACGTCCTTGGCGTTAGGCTTGCCCCGTTCAAACTTTTTCGGAGTTACAAAAAACAGTAAATATGCTGCTACTGACGTATAAATGCGTCACTTCGAATAGTTGTTTAAAGTAGAGATATAGGGTTAAAAGAGTATTGAATTATGTAATATGTTAGGATTTTTATCCACGTAAGTTACTACGTTTATTATCTACAGAAGTCGGCGACTCCCCCCCCCCCCCTTGATTTTGAACTGGTGGTTTCACTTGATGGTTGTTTTTATAAACAATCGTAAAAATTCAAGGGTTAATTCTGAGATCCTCAGGTACTACCTTCAACCGTGCAATGGACCTACCACACACAAATGGCTGTCTTTATCATTTACATTATAATTATTAAAGTCATTTTAATGACCATCGTAATATGTTCTAAGAGGGAAATCTCTTTTCCCGAGAAAAAAACGTAATATTCTTTATGTGCGGGCTACCGTTTCCTGTAAAAATTCCCAGACTAACTCCTATGTTATAGGCTACGTGTTATTTTAGAACAAAGTTGAATAGAAGAACAAAAATGTAAACTGCAGCCAGACAGATGACGACAGTCTACTCGGCTCAGGTAAAAAGAATGGGGTACACATAAAGCATTTTAAGAGAAAGGAAAACATTCCATTTCCACCTGATAGGAATTTTGTCGGAGCAAAGCATTTAAGTTAGGATTATTTTACAAGAAATGATATTTATACGAGTGAACCTGGTCAGACCTGTTTTCTTCCCTGGAGTAGGAGAGAAACAAATACAAAATAATATCAGTAAGTAGCCATATTGAGCTCTGAATCTGTAGTTCGTGAATCCAAGGCAAATAGCATGCCGTCTTGTTTTTTTTAACAGTGCAGAATTATTTAATGCTCTGTGTGGACAACTGCATTGAAGGGCTTTAAAAAGTTATTATAACATACCGAAAAAGAATGTACCGTACAACTCAGTGTATCAATAAGAAATGAATGTAGAAGTTCGCATTCAAAATACGCATTCCTGCAGCGTAAAGAATCTACTGCTGCTTTCATGTGGTTTTACGCCTACGCTTACTACAGACACCTGGTTGAACACTACAGATGACGTAGGTGAAAGTCTATGCGGCGCTCCTAAAACTTAGGTTACAAACCTAAATACTGTAGATACCTCTTGCTAAATGTATTAAACATTCTTGCACCAAAAATATAAAACAAGAGAAAAGAAACGTAGAACACTACTCTAAACACGATTCTGTGTTTATATCAAATAAATGTAAACACAATCAATACATTCACCTCTTCCACCTAAATTTACTGATGTTAATAATTTGACAGAAATGACAACAAACGTGCAATAACATCAGACATATGCGCATTACAAGAGCTACATGCATCGTATATTATTCAACGGTGTAACTCAGCTTACCTCTTCAGCGAATTCGAAGTCACCTTCGAATTTTCGTTTTCTTTTTGCTTCTCCCGTCGCAGCCAAGAAGCCCAGCAGTACAATAATCCACAGGATTTTCATCTGCATATCGGCAGTTTACCACCGACGAAGAAAGGACAAAACAGATGCGTTATCTGTTCTTATTTACTCAATGATTCAACACAAGAACAATGCTTTTATAAGCATACACACGAATCCGCGACTCTTCGAACCAAACCCACCACCAAAACAAAATTCACTGCACTCTTGACAGACGCGGAGACACCGAGATGTTTCATCTGGACCTCAATAGGTGGCGGACACGTCCGATCTGGTGGAGGGAAGTGGAACTAAGGTTAAGAAAATCAATCGCGCACGCCGACGCAGTACACGTGCGCACCCATTTCCTCCCCTGCAGCGTACGGATAGATATAGTCCATGGGACATAGGTATGGCACGTGCCATGTAGCAACATTAATATTAAATATGTAAAACAAAGAGAATTAAGATATGAGCCCTACTTAAATTCTAATTAAGGGATGACCTAAGTGCACCGTAGACAGTGGTTTTCTAAACTGCTTGTCCTAGAACCTTGAAATTTTGAACACTTAATTAAAACGCAATCCGAAACTAAAGTTAACAAATTACTTATATCTCCAGTTTTTTTTAAGTACTTCATTTAATTGATTTTTAATCAAAATTGAAATCTATCTCCTCTGACATATATTAAAATATGAATCTAAATTTTTTTTATGTCAGATTCTTTGATACTTGCTTTATAAATTTACTGATGGATTTTTTAAATATTGTTTATACTTTTTGTATAAAAAATATATTACCCAGAAAATGAAAAAAAACTGCTCTGGGACCATACTATATATATTTAAAAAAAGATAAACTAACGCCTCTACAGTTAATCTGATTTCACATTTTATTGCAATGAAACACGAAAAACAATTCCAGACTACTACTGGAGGGTCAGATCAGCGAACTGCTGAACTACAGATTGTCTACTGCATGGAGTCTTGTGATTTTTACTTCTTTCTGGTTATAGTTTTGCAATTATAATTAGTTAACAGCAGGAGGCAGTTTCGATTTAGTGACTAATCAATTAATACACAAGGCAAGAGTTTATGATAATTATTTTAAAAATTCTTATTAATTTCCTTAATTAGTGTTGTGTGTTGAAAACTATACTGTAAATTCACGTTCATTTTCAGATGACAGCGGTGAGGTACAGTAATGACTAATAATAATAAATTTTTAAAAAGCAATAAAGTTATTAATAGTAACACCAGCATTGCCTTCAAGAACGTTTCTGATGTGTCCATAATGAAGTCCACTTGGATGCATTGCTAGTTTTAAATGCCATTTGCTTTGTATGGCGCTAATTTTTATATAGTTTTCACAAGCATCATGCCTCTTCCATTCAATCCTTATTTTTCACAATTCAACATTATTATATCCTCTGTAAAATCCATGTTCTCGATATTCCTCAACATGGGAATTACCACTAAGTTCTTCCCATTACGAACAAGACCAAAACTAGTTCCCATTTTTCTCAATACTGAAACAACTTTCATCAAGATTTGCAGCTGATCGCAGTCAAGTATACTGGTGGTAAAACCCTATTAATTACATGTCACAAATAAGAGGGAAAACAATGCCCACCTTCTTTGTCTGCTGCGAAATCAACAGAGAACAGATAGCTGACCCTTGTAAGCTCGTCGCAAAAGCAACAAAGTGTGGGTAATTCCAGGAATGGTATTGTCTGATTTAAGGTCTGTCCAAATTCATGTTATTTAACCACATCAACCATCTTTCATGTGGAAAACAAATATTACTGCATTTGTACTATTCCATCCAAATTTTCAAAAATAAGAAAAATGTGTTTCTGACTTCCTGGCATGAAATTGACAATGTTTTGTTCAGGTTATATTTGTAAAGCTTTTATTTTTTTAAACTTCAAAGGAAGACTCATTTTCCAGTCAATATTAAAAGCAATAGAAATTTCTAATTTATTGCTGAACTAAACTAAACTAGTGGCACTAAATCCCTGAAGGGACAAACCTACCACCCATAGGAAGATGATAGGATTGGGGGGCATGTGGTCAGCATGCCGACACCCACGGCTGATAATGGTGGTTTCCGTGACCGCAGCCGCTACTTCTCTATCAAGGAGCTCCTCAGTTTGAATCACAAGGCAGAGTGTACCCCGTTCCATACCTCCCTACCTCAGAAAAATCAATCCGAGGTACCGGGGATCGAACCCGGGCCTGCAAGCAACGCTAACCATGAGACCACACAGGTGGTTCATTTATTGCTAGAAAACATACAATTCTCATAAAAGGCACAATTCTAAAAGATTCGTGAAAAAAAAAAAAAAAGTTTACATCACTTCCATACCTTACCAAACTCATAAAAAACATGTTTCTTTTATTAAAATAAACAACTTTTGCATTTATCCCTAATAACAAAAATTCTTGCCTTTGATTATTACACTTCCAGCAATGCCAGCAGTTGCTAAACCCATTAACTCCCACCATTCGTCAAGGTGAGCTTTTTATTCACGAATGATCAGAAATGTGTTATTTTCCAATTTATTACAAATTGCAATTAAATTGCCAAACATGTTGTACTTTAGAAACCAGGATATGTCATTAAGAAAATACTGTGTCGCCATGGCAACAGAGGCCACATGCAAACAATTAAAGTATAATCGGTGTAAAAGTTTTACATGTAACAGTTGCAGTAAGATTTCCGGAAGCATTTTATTTATGTTTCATATTTGAAAATTAAATCTTAAAAGTATGCGTATCAGAGCATTTCCCCTGAAAATCAGCTCTAGATATGTTTGATCAATTTTTATTACTCTTAATGCTCAGAATTAAATGTGCCTTACCAACTGTTCTACCCAGGTTATTAGGAAAGACTAAGAAAAGAAAATATGGAATCAGGTACATTAAAGAAAAATAAGTTCTGAAAGCAGGTTTATCAGATGAAACATAATAATATAGGTCTCGTGGTTAGCATTGCTGGTTATGGATCTAAAAACCTAGGTTCGATTCTCGGTTATCTCCTCGGATTTTTCTGAGGTAGGCAAGTCTGAAATGGGATGCACTCAGCCTCATAATACAAAATGAGTAGTTACTTGATTGACAATAAACGGCTCTGGTCATGGAAACCATCATTTATGGCTGTGGGTGTTGGCATGCTGACCATATGCTCCCCAATCTTGCCATCTACCTATAGGAGATTATGCATCGGTCAAATGGTAGGCCTAGTCCCTCTAGGGATGTAGCACCATGAAGTTTTGTTTAATTTAATATAGAATGTTCAGGTTTAAAGTATGGAAGCAATGATGCTAACACAACAAAAATTAAGTCTGGATTAACAGGAAAGAGATCAAGAGGACAACCCACATAGAACCCAAGACCAGGATAAAAAAATAAATAAAAATAAAACAGAAGAGATCTCAGATGGAGGAGTAATTCTGATGGATGGAGATATTGGGAGGATTTTATCCAGGACTCATCACCCTCTCAAGGGACAAGTGTAAAGATGAAAATGTAAGAACAATTCATGGAATACTTAATTTTTTTATTTGTGTTGAAGTGCACAAATTCCAGATCTTCAATTAATTCTTCAGCTAAAAGAAAAAAAGTCAGCAAAATTTAATTCAGTTCTACTGAGAACCTTCACATTAAGGTTTCAAAAAACATGATTCATAACTTTAGCAAATAACTCATGATGAAGAGAACAATGGTGTTCCCGTATTGAGGAGTACTATGTGATATGCTTTATGAGACTCTTCACCTTAAGTTTTTTTTTTTTTCCTTGTTGCACAAGATAGCTTGATTGTTTCGAAGATTCACAACAATCTTCCTCAGACATTACTTCAAGTGAACATAATGCCATTTGTCAACTGCAAAACAAATACACATAAAAATCAATTTTCGATTACAATATAAGAACCTATAGGATATTCAATATGTTAAAAGATACATAGTTATATAAGAATTACCTGAAAAGAGTCTCTTCTTGGATTTAAAGGAAAAGGAATCACTAAGGAGCATCAGTGATAATAAGCGAGGAAGGTTGAACATGTGAACATCTGACAGAACTTTCACATCAAAACATAAAATACTTCTTCTTCAGTTTTCCCACAGGAGGGCGAGTAAGCAGAGATAAAAGTGGAAATAGTGGAAAGTTTCTGTACTGGAGCTGCTCGTGCTACTGGTTAGGGTTAATGGTGGCACTGGGACAAGAAAAAAAACCTTATTTTGTATGTTCTTAAGAAATTGGAAAAAGTCAGCAGCCTACCTTTAATAGGGAACAGTTGTATTCTGTTGAAACAATTGTTATGTTAAGGGGTGTGGGAATATGTTTACTTAAAAATAAAAACATTATGCATGTTTTAACTGCACATAGGTCATATCGCGTGTTTAGAATGTATAAGTTTATCAATACGCTCTTGTAATAATTCATTTGTGTGCATGTGTTTCTATTGTTCGGTGATATCTTCTTGTCTGCTATTCAGTGTAAACAATTATAATATTGGGAGACATAGCAGTGATGAGTTACGGAAAGTAACAACTCCTACAAGTCTGGTGTCTGCCTATGCATATGAGAAAACCATGAAAACCCCTATTGAACTGGGGCTGTAAGGCAGATGTTCCAAGCATTCCCAATGAAATTGTGGCCAACAAAAAATGCATAACTACGCATATTTCTGGTCAGGCACACTCCTGGTAGCACACCTACCACTTGCACTGGCTGCAGTTCACTAACCGTTCACTGTAAATACTACAGACAGTATTTACAGTGAATAAAAGGAAGTGTTTGTCCCTCTGTCTGTCTGTGCGCGAAGCCCAGCAAAATCTACTAAATGCAGAGTCTGAAATTTTAAACATAGATGGACTAAAGAGTGGCCGAATGCACCTTGAAGCTGGATTTTAGATTTTTGCTTTTGTTCGCGAGTTATGAGTGAAAAACTGGCAGAGAACGTGATTTCTTTCGCTATCGAAGCATCAGTTTTCGGTAATACATTTCAATTGTCAAATCAATTGCAGGTGGCTTTGCCGTCTTTTGTCATAAGTTGGAAATAAAAGCATTGTGATATTTTCAATATATTGCATGGAATTATCGATCACTTTGATTCTGTGAGCTCACCCTGGTCGATTCGTTTCTTTAAAATGTCAAGGCACGCAGACATCTGAAATTTTCAACCTAGATGGAAGGATAATGAATATAGGCCTAAATGGGCAAACATTGTTCGATTTGGACGGAACTCATTATGCAGGGTTTTTCTGGGCCAGGGAACTCGAATCTGAGGTTGTTTTTACCAAGCGGCACTTTCTAATCGTGCAATAAACTCCAAAGAAGGATATTCAGCTGTTTCATTTTAATGATTAACCGTTTAGTTTATGAATGATTCACGTGTAAGTGTTAATAAATATAATGTTTTAATTATTTTGCTCTTAATTTTTAATTTCTGAATTAATTATAGCATGTGAAGCTGCGGCACCTGCTAGTTGGCTATATTTCAGTTGACATGTGCTGCCACCTTCTATAAACACATGGCCACAAAATTTAAAACGGTATGCAGTATACTTGTATTATTTTTTTTCTTAAATTAATAATTATTGTGTTTTATATTAGTTTGCTGTACTAATTTGATCATTTACATAATTCAAAGATGGCTTGTTTTTGAAAGACAACTATAATTGGTCTCCTGTGTTTTTGCTACCTAGCTTGTCCACTTCCATGTTTTGAATCAGTGTGTTTGGATTAATGTGTAGATACCAGACTTCGTCTTCAGTGAGTCTTTGTTTTTTTGTATGTGTTCTGATAATATTTATAATTGCTTTGTTTTGTTGTGTGTGTGTTCGTTTCTGAGATATGCCAGTACATAAATGTTATTGCTTTATTTTATATTATTTGTTTTTTAGTATATGTATTTGAGCTATGTGTGTCCATGCTGAGCTTCCGTAGGTTAATTTTTTTGTAATTATTGCTGTGCAAATTATCTTCCCACACAAATATTTAAGATATCCTGTTCTGAGGAGTGGAATTAAACGATGAGAGCTTTGGAAGGAATTCAGAAAAGAATAGTCTATATGTGGTTTGAAAGTTAAGGTTCTGTCAAAGATTAAACCGTGGGCGCTTACCCACATTATTTTTACAGATATGCAGAAATCTGTCTGTGAGTTGAAAACAGTTAAAGAGGAAGTAGAAGAGTTCTCTCTGACAATGACTATTAATGGCAGCCAGCCAATATGGACACTGGAAATAAGTATGGAGTTACTGATTTCAACCACTAAGAAGATGGGGAAAAAGAACATAAATAACTGGAAAGATGTGTACTGTCTAGCAGTGAGCTGAAGGCCGAGCTAGCGTTCCCCCACTACCTTACCATGCACTTACATTTACATACTTTGTCTTTCCCTCACTATGCCACCAGCTTGGGCTTCTGCTCACCACTAGACAGTATGTGATGGTTACACAAAAGGTTTGAACATTTAAATGAAATAAGGGAACATTAAATAATATATGATTAAATATTAAAAGAAAAGAATGAAAGAAAGAAAAAAAAAAAAAGAGTGCAATATGTCCTCCCCGTTGTCCAAAGCAAAGAACTTCCCTGTGAGGAATGCATGTTACAGTTACACATGCAAACAAGCTGGCAACCAATAAGAATCTACCTAGCCACTTGTGATAATACCCCTCATCTCCTCCTCCACCACCAAAGCAATAAATCCCTCTAAACAGCAGTGTATCCCAAAGGGAAGTTCTTTGTTTTGGACAAGTTTATATTTGACTATCTTTAGATATTCAATAGCAGCGTCCAAGCAGTACTGAGTTGTTGACCACCATCAGTGTTGAGAGATTAAGGTTCTAGATCTCTCTGACTTAAATCATTACCCTTCCGATGGCGAGATAAATAGTCTCGTCAAAGTACAATGGTTATTTTTTAAGGCAGATTCTACCTCGAAACTTCATTCCTTGATTCAACGATTCTGGTACGTTGGAAAGATACAACCTCCTAACCTGGAGAGAATCCCGTGAGAACTATATTTATCACAGTGCTGTGAAAATTTTAAGATTTATTCCAGAAGTCAACAGTGAAACTACAGTGAAACTAACTAGTAAAACAGGAAAAATTAAAGTATATTTATTTGTTTTTGTTACACAGTACATCTCTTCAAGAGAAAGTGCATGGCTTTTACATATATATCAATTTTCAACAAGAACAGGAAGTGTACTTTGATTATTATCTGTGGACTTTTTAAGTCCTTATTAACAATGAACTTTGTGAACTTGTATTGCATAGAATGTCTGAAAGTACGTTAAAATGGTTTAATCAATACAGACAGACTGAGAAAGCAAATGGCTACAATCTAATTCCATACATAATTTCTCTTACTGTAGATGGAAAGCTCAAACTGACAAACAAATCAAAATCTAACAACAAGACAGAATAAAACAAACAATATTACTGTAAATAATACAGCTGGGATTAAAACAAGCAGCAATAATAACAACCATCCATTCTGTCTTCTAGTTGCAGATCTCACAGTTTGAACCGCTTTTTTTCTAAAGAGAGAAAATGCCATTTATCCACTGAAAATAAGGAAAATAAGTAAATAAACATGCAGTAAGGAAAGGAAGAAAGGCATACATAAAAATAATACATTTTTAAGGTAAATGTAAATAAATACATGCAAAAGTTAAGTCCTACCACAATTAAGTCTGAAGGATAATTTTAATGAAACGAAGTTAAAAGCAGGGGCCGCCAATGATCATGTGCTAATGTGCTACAGGACACAGTAAAAATGGCAAAAAAATAACTCCTATTCTCTTTGTATGCGAGCCGTTATGCAAACAATATGGACAAAAATATATTTAGTAGTGCTATCTCCAGGAAAACTAGAAACTACAGTGTCGAGTGCTGAAATGGCTTCAGCCACTAGGATCTCACTCAGAGAGAAGGCAAGTTACTGTGAAACCTGACTGCATATGCTAAGTTGGACTTTGCTCCTTGCTGGCTGTGGTAATGCTATGATTCACAAGCTACTATGAGTAGCAGGCTGATGTGTTGTTGTGAGGTGGATTTTTTAAAAAGTGCACATATTGTATTGTGCAAGAAACATGGTGAATTCTGTAGATAATTTGTTAAAGAGACCCTTTTCAATTTTGATCTTTGGAGAAAGAAGTGAGAGTTGAAGAGTTAGGTAGACCTACTCCAAATTTAAATCATTCAAAAGGCTATAGGTGGCAGTAAAATAAGCGAGTAAACGAGGAAATTTAATTTAAAAGTGTATGAAAACAGATGGATCTGCAGGTGTGATATTCGAATTGTTCATTAGAACCTTTCTTAACATATCTTGGCTTTGGGAAAATGTGTGCAGAACTGTACTTTTATTACAGACTAAGCAAGAAAAAAGAATGTTTATCAATTTTTCTTAAAGAGGCAATGAAGTAGGTCTACAGATTTTAAGTTGTATTCAGTGGTGATATTCAGCCGGTTCGCGAGAACCGGTTGTTAAATATCTTGTAGGTTCTCCGAACCGGTAGCTTCACAATGAGTGATTGCCTTTTTCCAAGATCAGATTCACGCCAATCCACAAAAGTGATAATACATATATGAATTTGCTAGAACCATAACACGCCATTTATGTTCGCTAGCGGTGGACTACTAACATAGGTAGCGGGCGTGCGGTTAAGTTGGCAGACTCTCTTATTTGCGCACGGCCGATCGTCTCGACACTCGCTCCCTTTGCTTTCGATTTTTTATTATAAAACGGACTGTGGTCTTCTTTTGTTGTGTAAGGTTATGTTTTAAGGAAGCTGGGTAAGTTTAGTATGAATATGAAAAGACAAAAATAACAAAATAGCACATGGGCTATTTTGAATCAACATCAAATACCCTGATGAGAACTGATTGTTTAGTATGAGTATGAAAAGACAAAATAGCATATTAGGCTATTTTGAATCAACATAAAATACCCTGAAGAGAACCGGTTCCTAAACTGTTTGAATATCACCACTGGTTGTATTATATTTAGAAGGTCAACATTGTTGAATACTTTTAATTTTAACAGGTTATATAAATAATACTTATACCCTCTTCAAGGCAGGCTTCAAAATATTTTCTTTAATTTAATTGTAGGCCTATGAAATTGTATTTTCAGCATACCCTCATTTTAAGCTATGAGCCGTGACTCTTTAAAAGGAAAGCAAAACCTAGTGAAGCCATTTCTGATAGTGATAACACTTTTTTTTTTCATATAATCCAGGGTTCTTTTTTGTTAATGAAAAGAACTTTCTACTTGTCTTACTACTTCAATAATTTATCTCTTATGGATACAACCATGTGTTTTCTTTGTTGATATTGAACCGGTACAATTTAATACAAAATGCACTTAACACTCAACAACACCATAAGAATGAATAAACATGGAATCAGTTGTCATCTTTCAGTATTTTAACCCTAGCTGCTTCCACTATTCCACCTACATCCTGATGTAGGACTAACAAAACAAAACATCTTTGTCATTAAAATTTAAAATTTGTTTTCTAAATTCCATCCGGATTAAACGGATGTCCAGATTAAATGGAGGGCCCGAATTAGCGGAACTCTACTGTAAGTTTTTTGTATATCCATTATAGCGGGCAATTTTACCTACCCCTTCCATTGTTATACTCTTGTTCAAAGGTATATTTATGAGAATACGTGTTAAGCTGTTTATTATTGCATGTTTGTGGGCTCTTATGTATAATTAACGAATGTCCAAAATTCTACACCTTCAGTCAAAAGCAAGTGTTCAGACTGAAAAAACACAGTATGATTCTTAACTGATCACTATGCGAATCTAATGAGTTTTTAGTGAATATAAACAAATAAAGCACAATTTTCATCATGGATGATAAAAGCATATCCACTACATACACTTAATTTTTTTTAGTTAGAAACTGAGCCTTAAAACTGACACATTTCTTAATTTAAAAAAGGAAAAGAAAGTAAAAATTAACAAGCAATGGCTCAAAGTTAATTTTGCCTCTGCCTTATTATGTACTGGCTACACAGCAATATGCTTATCATGGTTTTATATGGGCTAGCTAAATGAGGATAAATGGCTTCAAGTACTCATTACCACAAAGGGAAAACATATAAGAGTTTCCATGCAAAACAAGCCGTCTTAATTCCATTGTTAGGTAAAGGAATATTATGGTGAACCACATCTGTTAAAAATTAGGCCATACCATCTGTACCAAACAGGCCTGTGGAGAAGGGGGAAATCTACAGGGCCCAAGCGTCAGGGGGTGGGGGCAAAATCCCCTGACTCAAGCCTCAGGGGGCTTTTTCCTGATAATGGTTGCCCTCTAATGTAAATATATGATTAATGTTTTTATAAAACTAAAAAAATTATTTAGATAAGATCACCTTTGTTATTGAATCTCTCAATAAATTACATTTGTCAGATGAAACACGTTCTGTGCTAAGATGTATTTTGGACTATGTGAGATTATTTAAGTGCTTAATCATGGCATAAATTTGGCTAAAGTTGTAAGTACCAATTGACTATGCTACAAGCATGAAATACACTGATTTAAGATGTCTAGTGAAAACTGGAATGTCATTCTCTCTAAAGCTAAACTGTTACCAGTGCAATTAATATTGAGCCTGCAAATGCAGAGGTACGCACTACTAGGAGGAAATCATTTTATGATGAAACCTTGAATGAAGGAATAGATACATACTCTGAAGAACTATTAAAAATAAATGTTTTTTTATGCCACTGTCGACAATCTAGTCTCTGGCTTGAAAACCCGATATGAGACAATGAAGCTTCTAGATGAAAATTTTGGTTTCTTGTGGAAATACTCAAATATGATTGAAGACCAGGTTGATGAATCATGCAAGCAATTCATTAGTATATATCATGCTGAGGTTACAACAGGTCTGGATGAAGAAAAAGTATTTGAAGACAATTCATACTGTAAATTTTGGATACAACATTTAGGAACCATTGGACCTCCTGAATAAGATGCATGAACTTAAAATTTCAAGCTTATTTCCGAATGTATGTGTAGCTTTGCACATCTTTTGCACCCTTTTAGTGACTGTAGCAGAAACAGAAAGGTCATTCAGCATTCTGGCTCCTGTTAAAAACTGCCGTAGGTCAACTATGCACCAACAACGCCTCACAGATTTGGGGACCTTGGCAATTGAATCTATATATAGACTATGGTAACGTGATTGAAACATTTGCAAAACTAAACTCTCTGTTTTCTGGTTAGTAAAAAATTATATTAAATCTACATTCCATTGTAATACTTTTTAATGCAGAAATATCACCAAAATTAAATTAAGATCAAATCACGACGAACCTTATTTAAAATATAAAATTAGATTGATATACTTGAAGAGAGAGCTCAATCAAACGTTCTGCCCCAGGTTCAGTGCTTGCTCTCAGCGGACCAGGTACCAAAATGATAAATTTTGTGTTTAATACAGTATATCACTTCATTTAAAAATTCTTGTAGAGAATTAGAATTAAATATATTAGATTTTTCCTTATATTTCCTTTCTAAAATCAAGCTGAATCCAATGGTCCGATGAATCTTACAGTTCGAAAAATATGGTGCAGGATGATTCATGATTGCTGCAAGAAACACTGAGGAATATTAGGTCTCTTAGGGACGATCATTTTTAGTCATGACAACCTGAGTTAGAACTCATTTAGGAGCTATGCAATTGGGCAGACAGATTTCAGTCATTACAAAGAGAATGAACAAATGCATTTTCCAGACAACTTATATCTTACAGTAGATGTTCAAAGTGTCCAATCTGAATCACATTAGGCTACCTATTGACATAGTCAAAACAACTATCAATATGTGAGGCCTCTCTGTGGTAGTTTCAGCATGTTCGCAATTCTCATAAACAATTCCTCAAACAGAGATATCCTCATATCCCCCCAATACATCTAAGACCATCTGATTCTCAAAGGCATTGATCAAATTGAGCAAATATTGAGTGGTATGGGAGGTGTTTACGAGGAAACTACTGTTGGCAGATGTAAGAACTAAGAATGGGCAAGGAAAAGAGAGATATCTGAGTTGTGAACGTAAGAGATTCGATGTGTTTGAAATTAATCGGGAAACATTGTGAAGTATCAGCATTAACTTAATAAACTTTAAAACATTCAACTTCATACATTACTGTAAGTAAATACTCACCAAATCAGGACATATGTTTTGATGGCCTTATGATGGCAAGGCCATCCTGATTTAATAACTATTTACTTACAGTAATCTGTGAAGTTGAATGTTTTAAAGTTTATTAAGCTAAGATTTGATGTTTCTGATTCATTCAAACAAAATAAAGGCAATCATGTAGTGATGTGTGCATAACTCCTAAAGACTTGTCAGAGAACAATGGTTTGCACATTTCAAAATGAGGCATTAGAGAATATGGGTTGTCGCAAAAAAAAAAAAAAAAAAAGTGTCCTCCCAATCAGATTGATCATCCTTCAGAATTTGTTGCAGAGGTCTTGAATCATAGCTATAGACTCACATCAGCAGAACTCATCTTATGAGAGTATTTTTCTTCAAGTAGTTTCTGCACTAATATTCTTGTGATTTATAATGTTATGGATACATTATGGTAACGAGAAATGTTCTTTACAACATTTCAACCGAAGTGTATTAGGATTACAATTCTGTATTATAGAAAACTCACCTAAAGATTCAATTGGCTGAGCAGGACCTAGCTTAGGACTCTTTGCTATAATGTCTTCTGCATCATTTTGTTCAATCTTGAATGGACTTTCTGCATTTGTTACATTTGCACTGTAAGAGAAAGAAAAAAACATTAATATTCTATATTAGGCATAATAATGATAACTGTCAATTCACATCCATAAGGCTTCCCTCGATCATAGACCATAAAGTCTTTGTAGTCTGTTTAATCTGTTCATGGTCATTATTACTTCCTCTGCCCGTACCATAGGTACTATAGGTAGAGGAAGTATTGTTTTCGACCCCCAAATTTGAAGTTGTGTTTTTAGCATAAATACACGTTTCAAGGCCCCCTGAATCCAAAAGTACTATTTTTGGAAACATGTCTGTGTGTGTCTGTCTGTGCGGATATCTGTGAACAGGCTAGCTCCGAAACGGAAAATCGTATGAAAACAAAATTCTGTATTTGGGTCAAGTACCTTCTGAAGATGTGAGGCGAAGATTGGCGACAAGTTTCTCTTATTTTTAAGGGGACTTTCAATTTTGTACATGAGTTGGTATACTAAGAGCTAAAACTTTTATTTGAAACATTTTTTCGAACAAATTCTCTGAAGGGTAGTTACAAGCCACCCACTGTGAATACACGCTCTTTGCAATACGCCTCTTGTAACGGAAAATCGTACAAAAACAACATTTTGTATTTGGGTTAGTTACCTTCTGAGGCTGTGACATGAAGATTGGCAACAAGCTTCTCTTATACGAGGGTTGTCCGTAAAGTAAGGTTCCCAAGGAGCTGCAGACGCGAGGAACGCTATTTTGCGGGGTTTGGTGACACTGGCGTGTAGCTTGGCTCCCTCTCTCTCAGCCCCTCCATGGCAAGTTGTCTGCGACGCTCATTCTTGGCTTGGCAGCCATTAGAGATGGAGCTGCCACTCGCTTCTCCCGCCAGGTGCGAATTACGCTCTGTGATTCGTTTTTTGTGTGCAAAAAACACTGCACCAGTGGATATTAATTCCCAACTGTGTGAAGTCTACGGAGAAACGTGTATGAGCGTACAACGTGTGCGTAATTGGTGCAGAGAATTCAAAGACTGACGTACAGACGTCCATGACGAACAGCGTTCTGGACGGCCATCGGTTTCGGACGAAACGATTGCGAAAGTGGAAGAAGCAATGCTGAAAGATCGAAGGTTGACGGTTCGGGAGCTCTGCGAAATGATCCCTGATGTCAGCAAGTCCTGCATTCACAAAATTTTGACAGACCATTTAGGATATGCCAAGATTTGTGCAAGGTGGGTCCCGAGAATGCTTACGGAAGACCACAATTGGCAACGTGTTGAAGCGGCCTGCGAATTTCTTCAGGCCTACGAAACCGATGGCCAGACATAGCTCCAAGTGACTACCATCTCTTCCCTGAATTGAAGAAACACCTGGGTGGGACGCATTTCAGAACCGGAGAGGAGCTGAAAGAAGAGGTTTTACGCTACCTTCGCGGCGCGGCGGAAGAGTTCTACGATTCAGGCATCAAGAAGATGGTACACCGCAAGCAAAAATGCATTGATTGCAACGGCGATTATGTCGAAAAATAGGGGAAAGTCTAAGCTTTCCAAAAATGTATGGTTCAATGCCAATAAACATGTTTTCATTGTGAAAAATCATTGGGAACCTTATTTTACGGACAACCCTCGTATTTAAGGGGACTTTATATGAAGAAAATTTTTTTTTTTTTTTCGATTTTCTCAAAAACGGCTCTAACGATTTCCTTTAAAGTTTGTACATGAAGTGCTTATACCAAGAGCTAACACTTTTATTTGAAACTTTTTTTATAAAAAAATTCTCTGAAGGGTGGTTGTAAGCTACCCACTGTTTGTAGAAACCGTCTTGCCTGGTGAACAACTCAATATGTGGACATTCAAGGCCTCTTATTCTATATAAGTACGTGAAGTGAGAAAGATGTATTGTTGGCCATGCTTACAGTGTAGAAATATCTGAGGGGAATATTCGATAAATTTGGAAATTATTCTGAACGGCGGAAAGTTCAATAAACGTTTGCAGTCACTTATTTTTTTCCTTGTCCATAGCCTGCGTTTTTAGTCGCAACATTCAAAGGAGGGATAATTAGCATAATTAGCATAATTAGCGTAAAATTGTGTCTTGCGATTCTGTACAAGGATATGTGAATACTGCTAACTTTTATTTGGGCAGAGGAAGTTACGTGACTTTCAAATCAGATTTTTCATCTTATTCAAATATAATCTTTTACTTTGCAAGTGGTTGGTGAGTCTCTTTTCTTTCTCATTATCCTGCAGTCTCACTGCTGCCATGAGAATCTTAACACAACAGATCGTTCTAGTTTGTCTTAGTATTACATTCTTTCTGTATTTTTTGTCTTTCGAGGTTTCAGTTCTCAGTTCTTGATCTGTGTGCCATTTTTTTTTTCTCATTTTCAGCTATCTTAATACAGGTATGACTCCCATTGAATCCATGAGAATTGTAGAAATGAAATCTCCCTTTACTCCCATCCTGTCATTCCCTCCGTACCCCTCAGGTCATATCAGCTGAGTCCTTGGGCCATTAGCAGGAGTCATTTGCGACACTGAGTAACCCTCGAACCCCTCTCATGAGTCATTCCGGTCCCCAATTTCGTAGGGTAGCACAAACCATGGTTCGCAAGAGGACAACCCAATCAGCGGGCCACCATGCTAATGCACATGTGGCCTCCCTGCCCCATGTGTCTCCACATGCTTATGTTCCATCCGTTACCATGACTTACCATTTATTGGGAAGGTCCATGTAGGCCAGGCTGATTTTCCTGAGGTACGCAAGTCACTCTATTAGACATGGTTAGAATTATGCCCAATTTTTTTAAAATAAAGGTATGGATTCAATAGCTATGTGTTCTGTATGTTGTTGATTCTATAAATTGAGCAACAAGTTTTCGGAAATGATCCTTCCATAAGTTATGGAGATATAGCTACTGATTCCTTCGAAAGTGTACTTCCTATGGTTGTTAGATGGGTGTAGTCAATTTGGTATTGTTATCGCCACAAGTCTCCTGACATAATATGAGTATATTATGTCAACTGTTTGCTACCCATATGTGACATGATGAAAAATATTAACCAAGACATCAAACAAATTTTACTGAAGGCGAATAACATCTTATAGGTATTGAACATTAACAACAAGAAACTTGACGCAGTAGAAATTAAGGTGAGAAAAGAGGCATAATAGCCTATTGGAACCAATATTCCTATGAGGTCACCTCCAGAAAACATATGAATGGCAATAAGTTATATAAGTAATATTTCATTAACTAACTATTTTTAATTTTCATAGCTTCATTTTCGGTTTTATGAGAAATTATGCTGTCAAATTGAATGTAACTAACTATTACAACAGTAAACATGAATTATGAAATATGTGTCACTCAATTTTCAAACAACCGTTGTTATTTATTGGTTCAACTCTTCTAGCACATTCTGTGATGTATTTGTGTTTTTGTGTTGTAGGTAGAAAGCTGTAAAACAGGACTGCCTATGGACAAATAAATGCTATTGGGACTGAACTTGGGTACTTAGGATCAGAAACCCATGGCATTACCCACTGCTCTACCCGGCCAACAATGCAAAGTTATGATGCTTTGATGAATTTTGTATATGCATAATAAATAAAACAAATAGCTAGGGCAGAAATAAATGTTTAAAGCTTTCCAAAAACTATTCTCATGAAATTATGCAGACAGAAAACATGCATGGACTTCTGCTGATGATGTTGATTCCATAATCTGAGTGACAAGTTTTCGTAAATGTTCCTTCCATAAGTTATGAAGACAACTATTTACTGCTTTGAAGGAGTTCTTCCTACAGTCGCTAGATTGCTGTAGTCAATTTGGTATTGATATTGCCGTAGCCTCCTGAGAGGCAATTGTTTGTTACCCTTGCTGTACGCTCAGGCTGGCAATTGTTTGCTATGATTATGTAATGATAGTTGTGCACCAATTCGTAAGCTTATAACAGTTGCCAGTGTTCTGGAATTTTGTCCCACAGGAGTTCTTCTACATGCCTGTAAATCTACAGACATGCGATTGTCACATAAATGCCACTGTCCTGCTAACTTGGGAATTCTATATACAACTATTCTATATACAACTATTCTATATAACTCTTATTTATAAATAGCTATCTGTCAATATGTAACTAGGCTATGAGAAGTTACAAAGCTTGCTCTCCCAAACAATCAGAGAAAAGCATGGCTGGTAGTTTTTAGAATCGTGGGTAGTTTCATTTATACCAAGCGTACATAGTTTATGACAGTAGAAATTAGAATCTCTTCGCCCTATGTCTTGCCTAGCATCTAAAGTTTATTGAAGTTAACCAGAGGAGATGAAATGCTGTCGGTGCTCAAAATATATGATCCATGATCCCGTATGAGTGTCATCACCTGATGTTTATTGTGATAATATGGTTTACCCTTATGTGCGTTTAGAACAGAGGAATACCAACTCTTGGAGAATTAGAAACAAAGCATTTACAGTAGTTGTTTCTGGTAAGTTTGTGTTTGCAGTGGAAGTTCAGTTTTCAATTTAGCAAGAGAAGATTTAGAAAGGGATATCAACAATTTCCCTTTTTCCACACAAAGATAATATTAAATATAACATAATAATCATCGTAAATATTATTGCTTACACAAACTCTTTAAACACTTAAATTTATCATACATACCATGAGATGCCACCTGCTTCAGCTTCCTTTTTGATAAGACTTTTCCAGTATTTATGAACTTCATCTATGACGTGATGGGCAAATTCCCTATTCTTTGCTTCTCCATTAAATGCAAACTGGTTCTCAGGCTTTCCATCTGGGATTTTGTAGATTTTAAACCATTCGATGGTTGCTTTCAGAAGTCCTGGGAAATTCTTCTCCACATCACTAATATCTGTTAAAAAAAGTAACAACTTGTTACGCATTATTACAAAATCTACAGTGAGTCTCAGTTAGATTGGTTCCGCCGCGCCGAGTGTTGGGTTCCCCCCAGATGACGCTCCTATCCCCGGTATGCGGCAAAGGAACTCCCCGGCAGTTGACTGACTTGTCTGTGCGTGACAATGAAAATAAATGAAATAAGTTTGAAAATAACGAAAATAGGCACCTACCTTATTACAGGAGATGCTGGAAGTGTCCTCCTCCTACATCCACACATTTTTGGCATCGTGATAGGAAATTCCGATTAATACGAATTAATTGTTCTTCCGTTATTATTGAGTTTATCTCTATCCTAATGTTTTCTTTTAGTTGTGACAGCTACCGAATAACACTTTCACGTCTGTACAACACGAGAACAATGCTCAACTGCAGGCTATGCAGGAATTGTTTACTTATCTGCGGGGACACAGCTGGCCGCGACGCGGGTAGTGTTGAGTCATCACAAGATAAACACGGCGCGCGACAAGGGGCACCAATCTGTCTGAGACTCACTGTAGATCACACGTTTTTTAACCTTGCAGCAGTTATCAGATAATATAGTGAAATCAGTTTTTCAGATATGGACGCTGCTAATTTACATTAATTTTGCATGACATTCTAATTTTTTCTGATCCTACGAAATATTTATTTCAAAATGAAGAAATAGGGTTCTAGTGGTCTTATAGCTACAGTAGGGGTCTGTGGTTCAATTCCCAGGTTTTTCAAGGTGGACTTTTCAGACTCCAGATCCCTTGACCTCCAACTTGGACAAGTGATGTAACTCTAGTTCCATGTTAAACTTCACATCCAAGGTACTGTAATAACAGCTTTAGCAATACTAAACCCAGAACAGTATAATATTTTTTACCCTATAGGAGAATAAAAGCTGATAAATGTGAAACAAACAACAAAAAAACAACAAAGAAGATAAAAAAGGGGTTAATAAAGAAGCACACACACCATAACATAGCTATGGAGGCAGCTTTTTAAACCTAATCTGCAGATAAAGATAAGACTAAGCCAGGTTTTGCTTTGACATAGCATGCCTATCAACGTCATATATCAGCTAGTTTCTATGATAGCTATGGTCATAAATCCTCATCATACATGACCTTGACACAAATCAGGCAACGCATTACTTATGGAATGTTCATTTCAGGCAGTGGTAGTAATGAGGCATACCTTAAGCATGCTTTCAGCCTATTTGCAAGTGTAGATGAAATAAAATTTTTCTCAGACAAGTGAGGGACATACTTAAAATAGTAACATATCAACCATGTTCCTGGTTGCAGTGAAAGAGCATCCTATCTTGAATTAACCATAGATTTATAACCAGTAGTCATGCACAGGGCATGTGACGATGACCACTCTGTGATAGAAATGGCCCAATTAATTAGAGTATGCAAGAAGAAGAACCCTTTCAGTGTAGTTATGATGAAGAGAAAAGCCTTTACTGTATTAAATTCTCAAGTTTGTTGAAAGGAAATAGAAAAGTTACGGTGGAGAAAAACACAATGATTAAGATACATCCAGTAAAAGTGGACATCTCTTCTTTAGATGTAAAAATAAATTGAAATGTCAAGTTTAAAGTAGACTACTTAATCTAACACTTAAAGGAAAGACAAGTGCCAATAAACGTACAAAAGAAAAAATGATTTGACAGAGCTGTTGCAGCTAGACAAAGTTCTTCATACATGCTTTAAAACTTCCCCTGTTGCAAACATTTCGTGATAAGATTCAGATTTGGAAGAAATTGATCCTGTTTTGTTATAATAAAAACTCTGTGCACAGATCCAGATTGAGAAGGGATTGAACCTAGGATATACTGTTACAGAATAAATTGTTAAAATATTTAAGCAGAAAATTCATGCTTTTACAGTAATAGTGATTTAGTATTATTATTGTATTTTTTTGTGGTAAAATAGGTAAGTGTATCTTGATTGTGTAACTGACTGTAAAACAATGTTAAAAGAACACAAAAGGAAAGTGCAACATTTATGAAGATTTTGTGCAATCAGTGAACATGTTATTGTGCCTTCTTGTATGTAAATAACTTGAACTTATAGGAAAATGTAAATCCCAACCGTTGTGTGAATAATGGAATAAGTCTAATTAAATTTCCAAAACTATTAGCTTTCACAACACCAAAATACACAAAATGAAAGAATTAAAAAATGTTACGTAACTGTATAAGTAGAGTTTAAGTTGAATAAATATCTTATCTTCAGCATCAGTTTTAACTTTGTTTTTTTCCCCCCCTGTAAAATCTAAATTTTATGACTTATCAGCTTATTCGGGTCAAAGAATTATTCCTTGGAAAGCATAGAATTAAAAAATCTAGAGTGGGTCAGAAGTTTGTTTAGCTTACAGTGATATTATTTACTCGTGTACTGACCCCACCTTATTAACTTAAAATCTGACAAAATGATCAAATAAATTGTTATTACCTTTCAACTGGTCTGCTAAAGGATCTTTCACATCGATAGCAATAATCTTCCAATCTGTTTCACCTAGAAAAGAAAAACATTAGTCATGGTAATTGAATAAAAAACAAGGTGAGGAATATTAGTATGTTTTCACGGAGAATTCAAATTGATTTCAATATGCTTACACATTGAAATCTTCACGAAAATGGGGATTCAAACACATTTGAGTGTCCAGATCAATAAAACTTATATTAAAAAAAAGGGGGGGTGGGAACGAATTCAGTCCATTTAAGTGCATGAAAATACTATGGAAAAAATTCAAATTGACTTTCAACACATTAAGTGAACATTACATTAGTCCTCATCTATTATAAGTGTATGCAACCACACAACCTAATTGATTATCATAGGTTATCCCATGAGAGATACGAGTTTATTGATATATTTGCAAGAACGAAGTTCGATCAAATTTATGATGAAACTCGTAATCTCGAGTAGGATTTATTAAGACTATTCCATGAATAAAATGTAACGGATTTTGTAAATAATTATTATTTTCTCAGTTTATTGTCAATATTCTGTCTGCTGTGAGATCCCAGCACACTAAATGAATTAATCAATCAATAGTGATTAACACAATATGGAGAGCACCAGTATCAGAACGCTATAAAAGCACACAAACTAAGCTTGCACTGAATCAAAATTGTGTTTTATCATAGGTAATCCCCAAAGAGTTGATGAGTTTATCGATAGAATTTATCTGATGCAACTCGTCAACTCGAGTTGGATTTATTAAGACTATTCCATGAATAAAATGTAATGGATAATATAAATAATAATTACTTTCGTGCTTTGTTGTATAAAAAGAAAACTAACAGTTGTGAGATCACGGCATACTGTGAATCAACCATCCATGAATCGATTCGAGCTACCATGGTGTAAATCAGTGCTACCAATGGTGCATATGAGACATGGTTAACTTCTTTCAGGTAAGCTAACAGCAGAACAGAATAAAAGCACATGAACTGGCTTGCACCGAATCGAAATAGTGTTCTTAATCAATGTACATTCCTATTATTTAATTTCCAAACAAGTTATGTTGTATAAAATAATCTGCTTTCATGCCGCTTAGTGGCAACATCTGACTATCAATCACTGCACACTGATACTCGCATCTCCAGTAACGAGCAGACGGTTTTATCACGATAAAATACAATCCTCGCAATTCCTACAAGAATATTGCAAGATAAATGACCGTGATTCGTCTATATCCGAGGAATTGCTAAACGTTATTGGTCAATATTAAACACGCAGCATATGAGTTGAAATGGAAATTTATATCATTTCAATTTCCAAACAAGTTATGTTGTGTAAAATAATGTGTATTCCAAATAGTCTTTCTCCTCATACCCTCTAATAAAAGACAACACACTGGATCCTTAAAGAGCTAGACCAATTTAATGTGATGGTCTTTTATTTGTGTGTTTTTATTATGTTCACTTGCAGCATGTGACATATAATCTATATACTCATACACAATGTCAAGAGGTCGTTAGTAATCAGCAGGGCGAAGCGTTTCATGATATTGCATTATTTTACTTAATAGCCAGAAAATGCCCACACACATTAAAGTGTTTGCCACTTAAAAACAGTTAATTGAAGGTGTTTTGTTGGGTATTTTTTATTTCTTTTGGGAAAAGGTCATTTTCTGCCGATATTTTGGTAACTTTAACATTTTCTTTACTTGCCTCAAATTTGACGGTTTTCCCTTTCTCAGTTCTGTCGAAGTCTTTTTATTTTACACTAAACACCATCACTGCATGTCAACACTGTGATCTTCACAAATAAAAAGCAACAGCTAAACTGAGGGGGTGAAGTATGTTTTATTGCTTAAAAGAGAAAATTAGGGAACACCATCCCCTTGAGCAGGTCATCCTGTGAGCTGGGAACAGTAGGCATATGGTTACTACCAAGGAATATAACACAATACAGTTGAGTTAGAAATAAACCCCTTGGAAATAAAGCCGCAAAAAGGAAAATGTGATAATATAAATGGAATCTTTGATCACAATAAACAGCATTTTTCAATGTATCAGTATTAATCCGTACAGGATTCGACTGATAACATTATCTGCTATTACATTAAGCAGCATTCGCTGTAAAATAAAACTTTGTACAGACAATTACATCCAAATAAATGGTGAAACTAGAAATGGAATACCCAAACAAGAAAGATCTAATATTTCTACTTCAGCTCTGTTGTCACCTTCCTTCCAAAAATGTTGCAATACAGTAGAACCCCGTTAGTCCAACCTCTGATGGTCTGACTTCCCGATTAGTCCAACCATGCCACCATCTGTAATTGTTTACCTCTCACTCTAATCGTATCTGTATGTAGTACCTGTCAGTGCCTCATTTCCTGGAAGAAATGCCAGCATAAACACTTGAAAACCCTGCACAAACTGTGGCCGAAAATGAATGAAAAAAGTAAAAATCAAGATGAAATAGAACAAGAAAAAAGCCACGAAAACGAATGATTTGCAGGCTTTGCATCCTATTGTCCCGCCTAATAACACCAGTGAGTGGATCAAAACTGCCAATGATGACAGCATGACTGAAGCAGAACTAAATGAAGACCAAATTATTGCTGCAATCACCCAGATTGCAGAGAGAAAGATGACAACAAGAAGCCAGTTCTCTGAGTATCACATGACAGCTCTTCAGTACACTGAAGAAAACTTTTTTCCACTCCAATGGAGATATTGTAGGTACAAACATGGAGGATCATTGCAGCAAAATCAAGGTTGTCATTTGCTAAACAAACAAACAACACGCACATTTTTCATGTTTCAAGTCCCCATGAGTGCAGGTACAGCATTGAGTACTGAGTTTTTATAGTCAACTGTATACCTTATAATCCTGTCAACAACATTTTCAATTACGTAAAACATTATCTTTGTATCACATCTTGATGTAAATAAAAGTGTTCCTCTGATCAAATCCAACATTCTTTGTGTCCTGACCATGTTCCTCGCCCCATTGGAGTCGGACAAGCAGGGTTCTACTCTACTTGAGGTGTGGAAATTGCAAAGATTCTAAGTGCCATTTTTCGGAAAAATGGGTTTTTGCACCATGTTGTTCCATGTGCCAATGCCAATAACCCATGTAAGTACTATGTGCCATTCACTGTTACAGTAGTTGCTACACCCACGAACAGATGAAGAGTACTGCAGAATCAGATATAAGTAATGCAAAGTCTTTTCTCTCTTCTGTTCAATTCTCTAAGCCTTTGCAATTTCCACTCCTCATTTATTTCCATCCTTTATTTTTATGATGTACTTTATTATTTTTATAAATACATACCTTCATCAATCAAAGCTACAGTGCCTAGTACTTTCACTTGTAATACTTCCCCTCGCTTTGCTACTCGATATCCAATCTCCAAAATATCAATTGGATCATTATCACCTTTACAACCAGTTGCTTCATCTAGAACTTCTGGATTTTCCCAAGTCTGAATAAAAGAAAAAATTATGGCTATAAGTTATAAGTAGTAAAAATTAAAGTGAAGATGGTAGAAATTACAGGCAAAACCTGGTTTAGCATACCTCTTCACAGAAAATAGTGTCTGAATACACTCCTGTAATAACATTGCCTTATAGTGCTGCTCATTGGATTTATGCAAATTCCAAATGAGCAGTCTGTTTTAAAGAAGTGTACTTCCTTATTATAATTTAAAAAATCTGGTTACAGACAATCAAATAATTTTCTCTTCCCTAAGCATGGATTTTGAAATGTTCTTGTATCTCATTCTAATAATATGCTTGTGACCAAATTGAGTTGTCTTAACCGCATGCAAAATTGCAAAAGAAATGAGTTTGTATAGGAGATGGCTGACTAGTAACAGCCCATCAGACGATTTCTTAAAAAAAGTTTCAAATAAAAGTTTTAGGTCTTAGCTCAAGCATAGTGTGTGAAGAACATTTTGTCGTTAGAAGTGGTTTTGAGAAAATGCAAGCAGCAGTAAGAATAAAATAATTAAATGGACATGTTTTGCAGTAAATCATTGGCAAATGCCTAACTCAATTATAAATTTTGATATAGGCGTAGACAGTATAGCCAGAAGTAAAACAATCTAACTTTTTTATAGCTAAACTTATTACATGTGGTCCAAAAACTTAGGGTATAAGTCACAACAAGAGAACTGTAGATATTGCATCAAGAAATAACATCTTGGACACCAAAAATGCTACTGTCAGAATGTGCAAATGCTGCAGTGATCACTAAGCAATTCTAACAAGTTTACTACATACATTTATAATTTTAATCACGCATGACAAACACAAATACACTCCATTTTTTAGTTAGTAAATAGAGCCTTGAAAATCAGATACATCTTTCGTTTAAGAAAAGAAAAAGAAAGCTAAGATTTAATAAGAAAAGTATTCAATAAGACACAAATACAAAATTGTGGTGAAGTAATTGTTGGTTGGTTGGTTGCTAATGCCCAGCTTGTTGGAGCTCTTCCATTAACTGTCTTGCTTCCCAGTAGCGTGTAGATAAGTCTGAGCTGTGTAATGCTCTGCACTGTAGTAAGTGCTCGCTGTCCATAAGTAATTGTTAGAATAAGTAATTTAACATTTTTGTTGTTGTTATATTGGCAGTATGGAACTCGAACTTGAAGTCGATATATCGCAGTGTTATTATCGAGATCATGTTCACCATGGTGCTTAGTCTTTTGTATTAGTTCTGCTTCTGCCTGTGTATGGGAAGGCCAGCAGTTGACTTTGTTCTGTTCTGTCTGCTCTATGAAGAAATTAACTTTGTGTTTCTGTTCAGTGTAAAGTGCATGTACTTAGGGAACAATATGTATCTAGGCTTGTAGTGGCGCCTCTGTTAAATAATATAACAGTAATGAAATGCTAAACATTGAACAGGTTTGTTTCTCAACAATTTATCACATAGTATGCATTTAACAGAAATTCATCTGCATCATCTGCTGTTTCAACTGCTAAGTTTGTGAAAAACTGTAGACATTTCTGCTGGTCGTATCAACTTAACAATGAGGATGTTGTATTTTGGAATTTCAAAATTTATCAAGTTGTTTCTGCTTTTTAATAAAGACTTTTTCCCAAACAGTCAGATTTACTTGTTTTTAACAGCTTTTAAAAATTTTATGTTATCTTCAAATTCATGGTCTGTGGTCTAGGAATGATTAGCAACGGAAGATTTACCAGTTTGTATTTGAATGAGGTTGTTATCCTTTGGAATTTCAAAATTTACTAAGTTGTTTCTCTTTTTTTTCCCCCTTAAATAAAGACTTTTTCCATTGATCAGTTCTATTGATCTTTGCACAGTCTTTACAATTTTATGTTAACTTCATATTCATGGTATGTAGTAAAAAATAATGAGTAATGGCAGATTTATCTGTTTATATTTGATGTTCCTTAACGGAAGACTTAATTTAAAAAGAACTTGGAAAATCTTGAAATTCCAAAGAGCAACAACCTCATTGCTAAGTCAGTATGGCCAGCCTTCTGCTAACTCCACAGTTGACAACAGCTGATGATGCAGATGAATTTCTGTGAAACGCATACTGTGTAAGTGATAACTTATTACAATGAAGTTGAGTAGTAAACCTTTTTAATAATTAGCAAAAGCGTTCAAGTTAATTTTGCCTACATTTTATATGCACCTAGGTTACACAGCAATATACACTTGTCCTGGTTCTACATTGGTTAGCTAAACAAGGGTAAATTACTACACACCAGAGAATGTTAATAAAAGTACAGGTGCTGTACACTGGGTTTTATATCCTAGTGAAAACCCTGATCCAAACAAAGGAAATTCTAGTAAGATATAAAGGAATGTAGGACATAGTTTAAACTTCAAATGCATAAGCACACTAAAAATATATTCCCCAAGCAATACAACAAACCGAACACATAATATCATCAAATGAGGTAAGTACCAATACAAGGGGGGGGGGGGGAGGAATGACATGTTTCCTTTGATACAATTATAAAATCTGTAATTAAATAGTACATGGATTGTCACATTAAGTTCTCAGCTGAAAAACATCCCTATTTTGGGACGGTGCAAATCTGCAAGTTCTTTACCTGTGGAATGGCTCCGTAGTTCCAAATGTAACCATGATGTGGAAAGCAGTTGGCAACAAATCTCAGTTTCCCTTTCTTCACATCTTGCTTTATTGGGTTCAAAACCTCCTTCAAATTTATCTGTTAAAAGGAAAAAAAAAATCTTAATTATCTCAATTAAGGAATACGGCATAACCGAATAAAAGGAATAAGTAAGAGTTTTTAAATCTATATAATCAACAAAGTACAAATTAACTTAGAAGGACACAAAAGTGGCCCTAAGCCCATGACTACAGAAGTATCTTGTAAATACAACTAGGCTCCTTTACGGATATCACACTAACGGAACATTATAAATCACTAATCATTAACGAGGAAATGTGAAATCTTCACAAGGGAGTGCATGTCACCATATAGACCGATGTGATTTCAACTTTTACTTCAGTCTAGTTCATGTGTCTGCTGCAGTCTGTTTGTCACACAAAACTGCTGCACACAATTTAACAAAAGTTTGTATTCTGTATTTATACACTTTCCAGAAGCTGCAATTATTTTTATATCAGTAAATTAAGGGGATAAGAGGAAGGAAAAGTAAAAATGTTTTTATAGAAGAACATAATGACAATACAAGAGGAGAAATTAAATCTGTTTTGGAAGCTGAACTAATGTGCATGAAAGAAAATTTCCTAAAAAGATACCAGTGTCGTGTGGATGCAAGAGGAGGACATTTTCAACAGCTCTTATGATGAGATACATGTTTATTTTCATTGTAATTGTGACTGCAATTGCAAGACTCTGAATCATTATGTAGTTAGCAGTTTCATATGCATAGATATTACACCTGGTCGCTCAGTAGTAAAGCAGTGGCTGCTGCAGCACAGATCCCCAGGCAATCAATCAACTCATATATGAGGTATACTATAGCTGGGGTGGCTCTTAATCGCATGCAGCTCTTTTGTCATTCTTATGCAGCTTCTCAAGAAATCCTGACACAGTTGTGAATACCTATGACCCACAAGATGCAGATTGACAACAAAATTGTCAACATATTCTGTGCATCAATCAATAGCCGAAGTATAGCTGTAAAAACTATGCAGAAAAAAGATATTCCCACTAGAATATAGTTTACCTCCTTTTTGAATTCCTTAAAACATTCAGAATGAGCAAATTTAACTTAGTTTTCTGTGTCTATTGAAATTTTTCACTTTTGTTAGATAGCCTATGTCCTTTCTTAATCTTGAAGTTCCGGTCATGGAAACCATCATTAATGGCCGTGAGTGTCGGCATGCTGACCACATGCTGATCCAGCCGTCTGCCTATGGCAGATGACAAGATGATGCAGCGGTCGGGAGGTAGGCCTTCTGGGATGTTAGCGCCACGGAGTTAGTTACTTAATCTTGTAGTTCCTATGTTTTAAAACCAATTTCTTGTTGACGTAATGAAGAAAGGTTGTCCCATTTCAAGGTTTATTGTTTGATTTGGCAGCTGTAGAGTTGGAGCAACTAGAGATTTAAGAGAGCGAAGGACTAAAACAGTTTAAAACTGACTGTTCATGCATTCAATTTTGGAGAAAAGTACTTGAACAAAAATATCCAAATTTAAAAGAATGTGCCAAAAAGACTTCTAAATTTTTGGGACAAGCTATTCTTGTATACTAACCTGCCTGATTTCAAACAGCTAACAGCTCTTATGACACCCGAAAAAGTGTAAATAATGTGTGGGTTTTCTGTAATAAATAACCTATAAACACGTTAAGTAATGTACCAAATCAATCTATAATGGTCTAAAACCTAAAAGTTTATGAGATATGGCAATACTGTAATTAAGTTTACTTATATAGCAATTTTATGCTTGTCATACACCACTGTATACAGTACAAATCCAAGTTCAAATGAACTGTAATTATTTTATTGTCTTTGTAATCCCTCCAGTGCTATCTGCATATCTTTTATTCATATTTAGTTGCTGCTTTCCCGTCGAAAATCCGCTTTCTACTATACACACTTAAAAGCAATCTGTGTACTGTACTGTGTACTGTATATTAAGAGGTGAGAACTAAAAATCTAATATATAAAGTCGAATGTGTGTTTGTGGGTATGTATGTATGTTTGTTCCTTATACAAATCCACATTTCTTCACCAATTTGTACGAAATTTTGCACACATACCCAGTTAAGCCCGGGAAGTTACGCGGTCAACATTAAAATTGAAATAAATCAGTCCTTCCCTTGAAAATTATATAATTTCTGAGAATTTTATACTGAAAAAAAAAAGAAATGATGTTTAGTTCACATGGCAACAATGAATTGTTTACTATGATTACATAGGGCCTTGGCAAGTATATAGCCTAATGCTGGAATTTAATGTAATACGAGTATATTGGCGAAAATAATTACTGAAAATGAAATCCACGAAAATAAAGCACAGTGTGATGTAGTCACGTAACTTTCTCTACCCTCGACATAAGAAATATTTACTCACTTCACATTTTGATGTAGAATAAGAGGGACAACTTAAGTGTGTGAGTATGCTATATCAAAAGTCTGTAAATAATCCTTTCCGCTGATAAGTTATCCATACCTGTAGGCTTTGTATTAGTTGAGAAATAGGGATGTTTATCATAGGCCCTAAGCATGGGATGGAACATTTTGACTCGCAGTATATTATGTCTCGGGTTCTAGGGGAGGAAAGTATGAAAGTGATATTGCATTTCTCTTTTATTTCAGCTCCGAAACGATTGTATAGTAACATGAGAATGAGAAATATTATTTTCCGTCAAGTCAGTACAATCTGATGTAATTTGTGTTTCTTCTTATTTCAACCCCTCCCAAGCATGATGTGTAGAAGCAACGGAATGCAGCATTCCACATCCTCTATGAGCCATAAAAATTTATATCCAGCGTTTTCTGATGGAATAGTTTGAGTGTGATAAATCTTTTTCTTCATTTCAAGTTCTACATACATAAAGTCCTTCATAAGTTAATTTCAAATTAAAAAATACAAAGCCCGGGCGATGCCGGGCCTTTTCAGCTAGTAATTGATAATAATCAATTACCACAGCAGATACAGGGCAGTCGACAGGTTAAGCCTACAGGGATTTAACTTACTTCCATTTTAGCATTTGTCCATCGTGGAATCTCAACAACCATGTTGTAGATTTTCTTGCTAGCATCGGCATAGATAGGAATGTCATGTAAGGGAGAAATTGGACCTGAGGCATTTCCTGAAACAAAAAACAATCCATTTTGCAAAAAACAGTCACAACTAAATATTTCTTGGTTACTGATACTGTAACCTACATGGGACACCAGCAACGCATTTTCTTATTTTAGATGCTATAAATTTTAAAGTAAAATAAGTGCCCCTTAAAAGGTAAATTTTCCTTTTTCAGTGGCCTGTAGGCTATCCTGCTTATGAGTTTCTGTTTGTGCCTAAATGTGGTGGTTATTGTTAATTTGGGGTTACTGCATTGCCTAGTGGCGTACTGAACAACAGTAGATGTGTCCTGTCCAATTCACCCACTGCTTGCCTAGTAGTCCTCAGAGCTTTCCCCCCACCAAAAGCCCAGCTCAACCTTCATTACTGGTACTCTACCAAGTAGTACTTCAAAATTTATATTATAAGAAGTTACAGAATAATCATTAAACATTTATTCATGTGAAAGACACACGAAACAGTCCCTTTCATTTGAAACTAAGGATGACTCATTAATATGAACACACATTACAAATAAAATAAACAGACTCGTGAAGACTGAGTTGACTTACTTCAGCATTTAACAGACATACATGCGAAAAACATAAATAATTTTATATTCAAATAACTAGTTACCATATTAGCCTACAATATTACAGCAAAATCTTCTTAGGGTTTAAAAAATAGCAAAACATTTGTCTATTGCTTTGTATAGGCTTAACGACAATGACAATATTATTATTATTATTATTATTTTAGGTTAATAATTGAGATAAATTTAGAATATAAATTTTATGAATGTAGCGGCTCAGTTGGTAGAGCCTGGTCTTGAGGCCTATGTCAGAGAAAGTTATATGTGGAGTGTTCCGAGAACTTTGGGCAAGAAAACATGAATTATATTGGCATTGTTAATTCACACCGTTAATCTAACATCGATGTTGCTAACCCGACATTAGCATAGGCTATGTACCTTAGATGGAAAGTTGTGTTTTAGAACAGACCCATAAGAACAAGAATTTGCAACATTCAAGTTTGATGACAAATAAAACGTTCATCTATGGTGGTAAGCTAATGTGCTCCTACCTTCATAACATAGTGGAATTACAAACAAAAGAATGTGCACAGTAGTACACTAGGTTCCTATAATCAAATATTATAAAAGCCAACTTCACATAATATTACGATGCACCATATAAAAAAGTACGCAATGGAAGTTTCTTTAAAGAATAATAAAATTGTTGTTGTTGTCAGCTCGCCCTTAGGATGAATCAAGTACACTGAAATCATTGACAAACTCCATTACATTTCGTTGCACAGCTCCGCCTCCTAGTGGTCCCTCGCATATCGCGGCAGAATTATTTGGCATCAGCTCTACCATGTATGTGAACTATATGAATTCAGGGGCGGATCCAACGGGGGGGGGGGGGGGGAATGGGGAATAATTTGTGCTTAATGTTACAAATTTGGGGGGGGGGGGGATGGGGGAATAATTTGTAACATTAAGCACAAATTATTCAAACGATCAGCCTTCTAATAAATTTTGTAAATACAACATAACCCAAATACTCAAATTAAAGCAACGACATTCATTATTTTGAAATACATTTGTAATAAAATGCCGAAATGTTCATTTTGATTTCAATTGTGTACTGGGAATAATTATGAGTAAAAACTTCCCTCTCTACTTTGGTTCCCCCCCCAAAATGTCTCTCTGGATCCGCCCCTGTGTGAATTTGAAGCATGCGAATATTAGACCTACATAAACTTCCTAAACTGCACAATACCACTGCAGCTATCTAGCCTGACCAAAGTTTTATTAAAGGTGTGGAATGGTAGCAAAGTTCCTGTATTAAGGTAGGCCTAAGTAGTGGCAGCTAGTTCTAAGTCAGTGACAATTACAGTATTTTTCAAATGAGAAGCCATTTCCTTCACAGCCAATCACGTGTATGAGCTAACGAAGTTCTGCTAGCAGTAAGAGTCTTCCCTCCGTCTCGCCTTCTCTGATTGGAACGCGTATCTAAGCAGGAGAAGGATAAACGGCTTGTCATCTGCAAAACACTGTAGGTTAGGTTAGGTTGGGAACAATTATATTAGTTTCACAGCAGTCATCTGAATAGCATGGGTTTCCTTATGAGCTATTCTTCTCTTCAAGTGCAGGGAAATTTCATCACTGTTTTCCACAGCTCGTAGAGGCACAAACGTTAGTGGTGGAGCATACTTCACCATTTACTGGCTATCATATTGTGCAGCCTGTTCCCATAAATCTACATAAACTTACAACCCTTATACCATGTAGGCCTAAGAAGAATGTTAAGGACTTGTTTAATTAGAAAATTAGAATACCATTTGAATTCTACGAACCTTATCTTACAAATAGTTTACTCGGGTCTACTATAGCTCACGTCTGGGTTTCTATGTGAGGTGTTCCAAGCAGATATGTGAGCCCTGGCTTGGACATCAACACTGCCTTTGGCTACAGACAAACTTCTGTCTCATTGGTGCATTCCGCATGATGATGCCAACAGCTTTATGCACGCACTTTTTAGTCTCTAGGCAAACCATACTAAAAGATTCTAGCTAAGGGGCAGTTAGATTAGGAATAGTGATAATAGTGTTAGTTTGCATATAGAGCTAGGTTGGTGGTAAGTTAGTTAGGTTAGGAACACTGATATTAGTGTTGACCACCACAGACTGCCATAAAGTTTTACAGCCCCGTTTCTACACCACGTGATGCAACAACTCCCTTCCTGTTTGCAGCTGAGGAGACGATTCTCTAAAGTAAGTTATTTCATAGCGCCATTTAAGGTTAATTTTGTGTGAACTTCTTACTGTAGAAATTTTACTTATATTTACAACAATGGCCTAATCCAGTATAACATCTATTCCTACAAGAAAAAGATGCTTATCTGTGGATTCTACAGGTCTTGAAGAACAAGATAACGTGAAATCTGACAGTTTTCGTAAAAAGAAAAACAAAAGACCCAGATATGAGCTACAGTAGGCCTAAGCCCGTTTAGTCCAATTTAGTCGCATAAAAATATTTCTCTAACTGCAATATTCACAGTGGTATATGTATAGTAAAGTTATATATGAGTATGCCTAGAACCAAATTCTGGCGAAAAGGCAATTTATGCCACGCACAGGTTTTCCTTCCACTGAATAATAATAAAAGACCCTTGCACCAAACATAATATGTCACAACTATAAACAACAAAACAATATTTCATTATAAAAAAAAAAAGACCCTTGCACCAAAAATCATATTTCATAATTATACGAGTGGGAGTGAAATCTCGTGCGCGGCATATAATACCTTTTTCCCCAAATTCTTAACCATCACAAAACATGTTTTATGTTTTATAAAGCAAGACCATATAACGGTATTATACTTTATAAGTGTTATACGACAGTACTTGTTCTAGTGCCGGTAGGCTACTGATTGGAGCATAGACTACTGCTAATTGTAGAATATTATATAAAATGCTTACAGCTCACATAAAATTATTTACTTAATACAAAAAATACCAGATAACGATAGAATGAATTAAGGTCAAGATACTACAACTTAACCTACAAATACATATTTTTAGGTTTTATTGATACCGTATGCAAATGATACTCACGGAAATAAATTCTATAATCAGTTGAGTAAGGTGAACCTCTTTCCACAGATTGATACATAGCTAAGCTTGAGGTAGAGACTTGTTTCAAAAGACGAACAACACCAACGCTTGCCGACAAATGAGCTGGCAACAATTTACATTTGAAACAAGAGAAGAACACGTGCGATATAACGTGCATTCTGCCATCTACTGGGAGAAATTGAAGGTCATAGCCATGGTCATTGATGTTTGTAGAAGAACAAGGGGGCGGGGCACAACTGATAACTGATAACTGATGTGATAAGTGATACCGATAACATAAGACGTTATTGTTGCATTAGGAAAGGATCTGTATTTCCTGCTTGAGTACCTGACGTCACCTGCACTCGATAATAAGATCCAGGCTACCACTGGACAAAACATTTTGGGCTCTGGATATCCGGAATTTTTTGCAAACACTGCATAAGCGTTTGCTGATTTGAAAAGCTTTTGGCCTTGCGTATTCCTTCTTCTTCCTCCCCTGAGTTTTATACCCCCCTTTGTAGGTTCACTTATGCGGCCCACGCCGCCCGGGCCTTACAGGACCATAACCCTTCGGGAGAGGGAGATCACAATGATCATGTACGTACTTTTTGAGGAGCCAAGGGATGAGTGATCAGCACAATGATCTGAACAACACGAACACTTAGTACGATACACACCAGTCACACACATTCATTCGAACAAGGCGCGGATGGGATGAATGACGGCCAGACGATATCCTGGGACCACAAGGGACTAAAGTTACCCGACATTCGTCTCGCAGGTCCTCAAAAATTCATCCATTGGTTATAATATAATGAATATTTTCTGTTAGATACAAAAAGAAGAAAATAATGCTTTGCTATGCTAATTTTTGAAAATTCATTCTGACTTAAAAACAAACAAAAAAAATCCAGATATTGTACTCTATCCCTTGGCATTTTACGCAAAACCTGTCCCTGCGAGGGACTTAAAAAGTTAAAGATGAGATTATTCAATTTTTGTTGTAACTTAACATTTTTATGATTAGATTGTGATAATAATTCTATGGGATACGCCGCACAGTGGTCCAGAATTCAAATCTCGAAGGAAAAAATTATTTCTCGCATATAAGTAACTTTTTTTATTTGTTTCATTGGTTTTCTTCTGTAAAGTTGAGATATAAATGACTAGCTTAAAAGACCCGGCGTCGCCCGGGTTTTGTATTTTGTAATTGGAAATTAGCTTATGAAGGATTTTAAATTTTAAATTCTAGGTCCTTATATAGGCATTTATAATTTGAAATAGGAAGAACGACTTATTACACTCAAACTATTCCCTCAGAAAACGCTTGATATAGTTTTTTATGGCTCATAGAGAATCTAGAATTTTGCATCCCATCGCTTGTACAGTGCACAGCAAGCCTGGTAGAGGTTTAAATAAGAAGAAACAGAAATTCATGTAACATAAAATTGTAATATCGAGGCGGGAAATTTCCCACTCTTATGTTACCATAAAGCATTATCACTTTCATACTTTTCTCTCCAAAAACCTGCGATATAATATAATAATATACAGATTACCATACCTCGTTTTGTTTTCTCTATGTCCAGGGTAGAGAAAGTTATGTGATTCCATTATTTTAGTGGATTTCATTCTGTAATATTTATTTATAACATGAATTATTTTGATAACTTCTCTTATTTGTCAAAAGTGCATTTCATTTGTTTTTTCCAAGCCCATCATATACCATTTGGCAACAATATATTCTGTGATTTGGAATTGATAATTCTATGTAAAAAGGGATTAAGTATTTTCAAAAACATTTAATTTTTGGTATTTAGAATCAGAATTTTTCAAAATCCTTTCTTAGTGAGCACTTACATTATGAAACGAAGGTACTGTCAAAATTCCAAGTCTCTACCTGTTATAGTTTAGGCTGTACGTTGATTCCTGTCATTCAGTCAATCAGTCAGTCAGTCATTCATTCAGTCAGTCAGGACAAAGCCTTTTATATATATAGAGATATTAAACCATGAAACAAAATTATAATGTAAATTGCGAAATTAAAAATATACTTTTTTTAAATTTTAAATGCACAATATAGCAAAGAGTTTTCATTACATTTTACAAGAGGTAGGCCTAAATACCTATAACTTTGTATGTTCGTCCTCTACGTCACCTGCATCATCACTTTCTTCTGTGTCTGCTCCATCATCATCATCATCATCATCATCATAATCATCACTATCACCGCCTTCTTTTTTTTTTCTTCTTCTTCTTCATCTACTTTCTGCTGCTTTTCTTCTTGCTGCTCATCTTTCTCCCTACTCGACTTTATTACTGGCACTTTTGGTTCTTGAAGTAGCTCGCATACTTCTTGTGATAAGGGTCCACTATTGTTCTGTCTAAACGAGGAAGAATGAGAGATTATGGGATCAGAACTGACAAGAAGCAGATTCAAGATATCTTTCATATTTTCCTTTCGTGAAAATTTACCGGAATGCCCTCCGCGAAGTTTTCTTAAGAGCTTATGCCTTGTCTTGCGCTCCTTCAGAAAGCATACCAATTGGTAAGATGGTTGATTCAATAACCCGTGCACCATGAATTAGGACTTGATGAACTCTGCAGAACATATAATACCACGGGTACAGACTCAGCTAGAATTTTGTTGTGTCTGTAGAATATTTATCAAATTTGTCAATACTGACTTGAAAACCACTGGAAATTACACGCAAAATTACTGAGAATCGATTAATTAGTTCTTCCTCGATCCCGGTGAAGATAGCAGACAATTGTGGATTTCTGAAAACGCGTCGAGCCGCATTTCCATCGCTAGAATTTCCTGGCTTTGGCTTGTGGACTATCATACCCATTTTCTTGAGGAATTGTTCTACAATTACTTCCTTTCATTTACTTTTGGAATTGTTCTACAATTACTTCCTTCCTTTCCTTTAACTTGCCATTTCTTTACATCTAGTCGGTATGAATTGTGAAGCAGACATTCAAAGAATTATTTTTACATTTTTCAGCGCTTTTCAAAATTTGACCTAAAAGTAGCCATAGTTGCTTCTAATAATTTAAATAAATCATTGGGATGCTCCTTTAATCCTAACTTATCAAACCTGTCCCTGCGAGGGACTTAAAAAGTTAAAGATGAGATTAATCAATTTTTGTTGTAACTTAACATTTTTATGATTAGATTGTGATAATAATTCTATGGGATACGCCGCACAGTGGTCCAGAATTCAAATCTCGAAGGAAAAAATTATTTCTCGCATATAAGTAACTTTTTTTATTTGTTTCATTGGTTTTCTTCTGTAAAGTTGAGATATAAATGACTAGCTTAAAAGACCCGGCGTCGCCCGGGTTTTGTATTTTGTAATTGGAAATTAGATTATGAAGGATTTTAAATTTTAAATTCTAGGTCCTTATATAGGCATTTATAATTTGAAATAGGAAGAACGACTTATTACACTCAAACTATTCCCTCAGAAAACGCTTGATATAGTTTTTTATGGCTCATAGAGGATCTAGAATTTTGCATCCCATCGCTTGTACAGTGCACAGCAAGCCTGGTAGAGGTTTAAATAAGAAGAAACAGAAATTCATGTAACATAAAATTGTAATATCGAGGCGGGAAATTTCCCACTCTTATGTTACCATAAAGCATTATCACTTTCATACTTTTCTCTCCAAAAACCTGCGATATAATATAATAATATACAGATTACCATACCTCGTTTTGTATTCTCTATGTCCAGGGTAGAGAAAGTTATGTGATTCCATTATTTTAGTGGATTTCATTCTGTAATATTTATTTATAACATGAATTATTTTGATAACTTCTCTTATTTGTCAAAAGTGCATTTCATTTGTTTTTTCCAAGCCCATCATATACCATTTGGCAACAATATATTCTGTGATTTGGAATTGATAATTCTATGTAAAAAGGGATTAAGTATTTTCAAAAACATTTAATTTTTGGTATTTAGAATCAGAATTTTTCAAAATCCTTTCTTAGTGAGCACTTACATTATGAAACGAAGGTACTGTCAAAATTCCAAGTCTCTACCTGTTATAGTTTAGGCTGTACGTTGATTCCTGTCATTCAGTCAATCAGTCAGTCAGTCATTCATTCAGTCAGTCAGGACAAAGCCTTTTATATATATAGAGATATTAAACCATGAAACAAAATTATAATGTAAATTGCGAAATTAAAAATACACTTTTTTAAATTTTAAATGCACAATATAGCAAAGAGTTTTCATTACATTTTACAAGAGGTAGGCCTAAATACCTATAACTTTGTATGTTCGTCCTCTACGTCACCTGCATCATCACTTTCTTCTGTGTCTGCTCCATCATCATCATCATCATCATCATCATCATAATCATCACTATCACCGCCTTCTTTTTTTTCTTCTTCTTCTTCATCTACTTTCTGCTGCTTTTCTTCTTGCTGCTCATCTTTCTCCCTACTCGACTTTATTACTGGCACTTTTGGTTCTTGAAGTAGCTCGCATACTTCTTGTGATAAGGGTCCACTATTGTTCTGTCTAAACGAGGAAGAATGAGAGATTATGGGATCAGAACTGACAAGAAGCAGATTCAAGATATCTTTCATATTTTCCTTTCGTGAAAATTTACCGGAATGCCCTCCGCGAAGTTTTCTTAAGAGCTTATGCCTTGTCTTGCGCTCCTTCAGAAAGCATACCAATTGGTAAGATGGTTGATTCAATAACCCGTGCACCATGAATTAGGACTTGATGAACTCTGCAGAACATATAATACCACGGGTACAGACTCAGCTAGAATTTTGTTGTGTCTGTAGAATATTTATCAAATTTGTCAATACTGACTTGAAAACCACTGGAAATTACACGCAAAATTACTGAGAATCGATTAATTAGTTCTTCCTCGATCCCGGTGAAGATAGCAGACAATTGTGGATTTCTGAAAACGCGTCGAGCCGCATTTCCATCGCTAGAATTTCCTGGCTTTGGCTTGTGGACTATCATACCCATTTTCTTGAGGAATTGTTCTACAATTACTTCCTTTCATTTACTTTTGGAATTGTTCTACAATTACTTCCTTCCTTTCCTTTAACTTGCCATTTCTTTACATCTAGTCGGTATGAATTGTGAAGCAGACATTCAAAGAATTCTTTTTACATTTTTCAGCGCTTTTCAAAATTTGACCTAAAAGTAGCCATAGTTGCTTCTAATAATTTAAATAAATCATTGGGATGCTCCTTTAATCCTAACTTATCAAATATATAATTGCACAATGAGTTTGTAGAACCTTTCGTCTGACACGGCAATTCATAAAGTTCCATACGTGTCACCGCTGGCTGTGTTTGCCGGTTACCCCCTGAAATACAAACGCGATTTTTTTTAAAACGGATCATTTGCGACAAACTATTCTTTTTGTATTTAAACCTAACCCTTTTCTTTACATCTTGACATATATTTAATAGTGCCATCTCTAACGTATTTTTTTAAAACCCCTCTACAATACTAGAAAATAAAAAATTTTCCCTACCTAGACACATCCATATAAATATGACATCAGTAATTTATTATGTAGTATTATTTCAATAAATATTATACAAATCGCAAGTGCAAGCCTTTAGATGTGGGTTCCATTTGGCAGAACAACAAAATAACACTTTACAACTCACAAACTGACATCACACTTATGACGTCGCGTAACTTGTTATAAGACTGATGCCTCTACTCCATATCAACCCACAACTTTGAAGAGCTGTAGTTGCATATCCTTTTACAGCAGAGTTGATAAAGGCTGAGTTTAGTGAAGAGGGGTTGTCTGGGATGAAGATCCAGCAAAAATTAAAAGTTTTACAACAAGTAAGAATTCTTAGTTTTTTCCCTCTAGATTTCAATTCTGGACCACTGTGCGCCTTAGCGTAGTGGTTGAGGCGCTGTGCTACAAACTGGAAGGTCGGGGTTCTATCCCCGATGAGGTCGTAGGATTTTTTCAATTGGTCTAACCTTTCTGGTGGCACTGTGGCCCTGGGGTCGACTCAGCTCCTAACAGAAATGAATACCAGGAGCAATCCTGGGGTAAAGGCGGCCGGTGCTTAAGGCTGCCTACCACCATCACGTGCCGAATGTCTAAAATCTGGGAGCCTCAGCCTCCTGGAACCCGCTGGGCCTTCATGGCCTGTATAGAGAACGCTTTAAAGTTTTTTTAAAAGATAATTCTACTACAGCCCAGGGAAATGTCCGTTTTTCGCTTAAGTTTAGTGTGCAGAACTCTTTGATAATATTCCCACAAGTAAACATTAACAAGAATGTAGAGTATGATAATAAGAACTTTACCACTGCATTGAATGTTTACGAGTCAGTATATATAGTTACTGAATTTAAGTTTTAATAATATAGTTCCTTATAAAAACAAAAGCACAACAAGCAAAAATTAGAAAAATGGTAACGGAAGGAAAAAATAAGAATTGGGAAAACACCTGTAATAAAATTGGCAATCTAGATGGAGGAAAAAGAAGCTCAGAGGCATGGAAGATATTGAAAACATCGATAAAAAATTCTAAAGAAACAACACAAATGAACTCTATTAGTATCCCGTTTTGGGAAAAAATACTTTAAATAATTAATGATACCGGTAAGTAGGGTTTAGAAGATTCGGAGATACAATAATAATAATAATAATAATAATTAATGATAGCAAATAGGGAAGAGTGTTTGGATACAAGTAATAACGATGTAGAGGAAACAGAAAATAATGACGGCATTTCTCAGGACATAAGAAATACTTAAAAATTCAATCAAAATTTTTAAAAAATGGAAGTGCTACTGGAATTGGAGGATTATCAACTGAACTGGCGAAATATGGTACAAATAAATTATATGAACTTTTGATAAACCTTTTTTAAAAATGCTTAAAAGGCGAAGCCATACCAAAAGACTGGAAACCAGGATTTATATCAACAATATACAAGAAAGGAAGAAAGGACGAGTGTAATAATTACAGAGGAATAACTGTGACTAATATTTTATTTGGCAGACTTTATGGAAGGTTTATTAAATATTTTTTTGGAAAAAAGAATTTAGGGAAACGGAGGCCGAAGAGCAGGACGATCAACAATAGACCTATATGTTGCCTGCAACAAATACTTGAAAAGAAACATATTCGAAATCAGGCCCTTCATTTAGTATTTGTAGACATAGAAAAAGCTTATGATAAGATAATTTTATGCAACTTATGGAAAGAGCCCTATCATAATTAAAGCAATTCTGAACCTATACGAAAACTCTATAGCAAGAATAAAAATACAAAATTATCTCTCAACTGAATTTAAAGTTACTAAAGGATTACGTCAGGTATGCAGTTATCATCGACACTATATAAAATATATATAGGCCTACAGAGAAAGCGTTGGAAAATTGGAAAACAAATGTGAGAACACGGGAATCTCAGTAAGTGACAGTACTGTTATATTCCTTACAGCTAATTTTGGCACAAGATAAAGAAAACATAGAATATATCTATCACAAGTAAGTCACTATTTAGGAGTATAAATAAGGGGACTTCAGGTCAATAGGAATAAAACAAATGGTAGTAGGCCTAGGGGAGATAAATCAAGATTTTACTCTGGAAGAAGGGATGGGAACTATTACAAACACTGAAGAGTACAAATATATAGGAGTCAAAATAACAATATGACAAACAAGATAAAGAAATTAGTTCAAGAATAACTGCTGGAAAGCTAGCTATTGGAACATTAAATAGGTTTCTGTGGGATCGACGGATTAGAAAGGAGGGGGGGGAGGAAAAATCTTTAACACAGTTATTAGAAGCATTATGACATATGGATCAGAAGTATGGACAGTTAAATCTCAACCGTTCTCAAGTAATAAAAAGATTAATGGCAACTGAGATGGACTTTCTAGGCGGTCCGCAGGGATATCTAGACAGGAAAGAGTCAAAATGAAGTCATCAGAAATAAAATGGATGTCACAACTTCGATTAGGCCTACTGATTTTGTAGAAGAAAACAGCTCTTATGGTATGGACATACAAAAAGGATGTCGGAGGAGAGAATACCACGGAGGATTATGGAATGGGAACCACCAGGAAGGAAGAAAAGAGGGAGACCGCCGACCACATGATTACAATTAGGCCTATATGCCCAATAAAATTTATTCAGTGCACTAGAAAATCCGTAATTCGTTAACATAATTTATCAGCATATTAATAACATACCGTGAAACGATGCAAATGCTTAAATTTCCTAACCCTTCCTTCCCTGGTTGTGAGGGTGGATACACTGATTTATTTAACTGAAGGCTGTAGGCCTAGTCAAAAAGCGGTCCAGCACGTCTTCCAAGACTGGACAAAGTGCATACAACTCAATGGAGACCACTTTGACAAGACTATGCAAAACTAAAACCTCCCTAAATAAAAGATCAACCTCACTGTTTAACAAGCCCTGGTAAAACGAAGTACTCATAAGTATGGAGAAATAGTTTATTGCGGTACAAGTGCCGTAAGCGATGCATACAGATCGAGGAAATAGTTTGAAAAAACGAGGCGCTCGCGCCGAGTTTTTTCAATTTTCCGAGATCCGTTATGCGCTTACGGCACGAGTATTGCATGCTATTTTTTGCACGATGATTATTTATATCAATTTAATTATATTAATTGTGATATTACCTGAAAATATTATGTAGCCTATATACATTCTTGAAGATAGATGTTTATTTCAGAAAGTGATTAGCATGTGTTTGTTGTTATGGGAACCGAATATTTGTCTGGGGGGGGGGGCCTTGTCCATGAAGGCTTGTATTATGATGTGCCGTAAGTAAATTCTTACCGCACGGAAACTCTTACCGCACATAGCAACAGGGTTGCGTGTGGGAATGTCAACTTACGATCCACGGCAACAACATTCGTAAGTACCACTAATTAGTTAAGTCGTGCAAAAAATTATTTGAGTAGTTTTCAGCGTCGTACGAAATTAAAAAAAAAAAGAGTAAACAAGGAGAAACCCTAGATTTCTGACAGGGTAGTTAGAGCATTTACCAAATGAGCTACGTTTTCTTCTACAACAAATCGCTTAGGTCTATATCTGCAAGAGCAGAGGCGGCAACTTATATGGGCCCATGGGGCTGAAGCCCACCCAATAATCTGCCTTAGGCCTATTTTGTTAAATTATTTATTACCATTACTGAAATATGTTTCCTTATTGAATCGCCGGAAAGCTAAAACCAGGTTATTGTTGACTCACTCACGATTATCTGAACATTAAATTTTTACGTCTTAATCTGTTAATGCAGTTTCCACATCCACCGCCATATTTTTATGCTTTTTATGTATTCGTAAATAAAACTTAATCACATTGCTGATGAAAATATAAATAAGGAGAGTGCGGAAAAGTTAAACATAGAATTGAGGTGAATATAACTCACAAAAAGGATATTAATTTAATGGGCAAAGCATATAACTCACAAAAAGGATATTAATTTAATGGGCAAAGCAAGGAATTGTGATGCAAGACAATATTACAAAGTTTGTCTTCTGAAACAATGAAATAATTTCATGTAGGCTTCGGCCGCGATAATTAATTCAAAAATAAAAAAATTAAGAACAAATAATTAAAATACATTTATTAACACTTACACACGAATCATTCATAAACTAAACTATTAATAATTATAATGAAACAACTAAAAATCTGGCTTTGGAGTGCAATCCATGATAAATAAATGATTTAAATAAAACGTGTAGTTAAGTAAATAATTGCGGGGGCCTAGGTTCATTACCGCATTTACCTTAGCCCGCTATTCAACCCTATTCTGTGCTAACTCCATGCAACCATCCTATTTGCTGTAAATAAATCCTAATGTTGTCCTCCCACCTACGACTAGGTTTTCCAAGTGATCTTTTCCCTTCGGGTCTCCTAGTCATTACTTAATTTTGTGTTATGTCTTTCCTCCCCCATTCGCACAACATGTGAAGCCCATTTCACTTCTCTGTGATTTAATTACCCTTACTATATTCCGCGAAGAGTACAAGTTATAAAGATCGTCGTTATGCAGTTTTCTCCAGTCCCCATTTTCATCTCTGTTAGGTCTGAATATTTTCCTAAGCCCCCTGTTTTCAAACACTCTCAGATTATGTTCTTCCCGAAGAGTAAGGGACCATGTCTCATTTCCATATTAATTATTAAGTTCCAGCCCATTTTCTTTTATTATTTTTGGTTCTTTTGTTCTAGTTCTAGTGATGAGTATGTGAATTTGTAAATTTCCGTCTCTATCTCAAATTTTTTCTAGTGTTTCTCCTTACTAGTCCAGTCAAAACAAGGTTTAACCTAAGAAAAAATCCGAAAGTTTTGAAACTTTGCACACTTATTTAAAGGTACCTAAGGATGAATATACCAAAAGTCCTCGTGAATATGAGGCGAGCTCTAGCGGCAATTACAGAAAACAGGGCACTTATTTTTGTTTTTTGTTAATACCTAGAGAACCGTTGGTCGGAGGTAAAAGTTGGTTATATACATAATTGAAGCTTATTAAATTTGCAACAAAAATGATTATATACATTTTTCTTGTATTTCCAATGGTTACCGAGTTATAGGGCGCTAAAGGATAGCGTTTTTTGAAAAACTACGCTAGCGCGGTACAATATGGCATTTCTAATAATATTTGACAATGGTTTACCATTTTTTTATACCAAGGATGATTCAGGAGATAAATTTCACAGCTTTCTATAAAAAGGAAGACATGATGTATATAAAACAATGAAACACATGAACAAAAAAAAAAAAAAAAAATGCTGAGGATATTCCAAGGAAAACTGTGTACAGAAAAATCAATCAACTCTTGATCGCTTCTTGGTAGAAGGTCCTGCAATCTGCTCGTCTTGGTCAGCTTCTGAACTTGCTGCCCTAAACACAGTAAGAAGAGGTAACTATGCATGATATGATGATGTGAGAGAACCATTATACAGATTAAGAACATGTAGGTAAAAGAAAGTAGGCAAGCGAGCGGTAAAACAACGTATGAACATGACGACCGATTTATGTATACTATTTCAAGGAAAATGAATAACAAAAAAATACAAATGTGCAATCTCACCTGACTTCTGGTTAAGCGTCCAGCAAGCACAGTGTTTTGATCTTCATGTACCAAATGTTCAGTGTTTGTGCTTTGCACTGCACGGTCTGTTTCTTCAAGGTATATAGCATCGGGATCATCAGGGTCATCAAAGTCTTCTTCGAGGGTGGAAGTAACACCATTCAAGTATTCGCCATGGTAGTTGTGACAAATGCTTGTACACATTATTCCTGACTTTTCGACAGCCACATCTGTTCCCACATCCACCTGTACATTTGCAACGGACAGCTTCAGGTGCTGCTGGATTCTCTGTTGTTACAGGATCAGCTGATCGCTTTCCAACTTCCAACCACACTGCACAGGAAGAAGTTCATTCCCAAGTCAAAATTGAATTTGATGGTACACTCGAAATGCGTGTTGTCTTGCTGCTCCTTTTGTGGGCGGCAGAGCAGAAAGGTCGGGTTTAGCATTGGATACAGATTTGGTGAAAGCATTGTAGCGGTGCATGTTAAGAGAGGTTTTCTTCCTGGGTGCATTGTACAATGCCAGGAATATTTTGTTTCCAGCAGCAGCTACAGCCTCACGGGATGAACTTGGGCTGTTAAATATATCAGCAATACCTTGCAGTACAGCTTGCTTCTTGAACAATTTTAATCTGGAATGTTTCCCATTTCGATATGCAGCCGAAGTCGTATCACATCCGCTGAACGCATGCACAAGAAGTATGCTGTTCTTCATTCCCAAAGTTTGCAATTGCTGGTTTCAATATACTTGCCTTCCTACTTTTCCATGGCTTGGTTTCACAAATAATATGTTTTGTTCAGTCGGAGTTAAGACCATGAGGAGAATAATAAGATCTACATCTTCACCCGACTATTGCTACTTCGTCACAAGTGAAGGACTTCACGAGTGCTGTTCGGACGATCAATGTGTCAGCATCACTGGATGCTTGTTCTGTTTCAACTTCATGGCTGGTAAGGGCAATTATGAGGAATGAAATTAGTCTACATTTATTCTTTTCGTTAGAAAGAAAATCGTCCTGTTTGACTGTTACTATTGTTTTCTCTCCAAAGTTTATGTCAACTGACCTCTTTGTTTTGTACCTTCGGTTCTGTTCAGCTCTCTTTGTACTGGATCGGGTGTCTGAATAAACATCAAACACCACCGTGCAGCCGTTGCCACCATAATGCTTGAGAACATAGGCTACATAACACTAGCAGATGGTTGAGATTGTTGGCGAATCTTTGGGCCACACCACCTTGTGTAATTTAATTGTGTAATAGTAAGCCTCCAACCAAAACAATGTCAATATAGACTAGGTTTATTTCTTCTTTTAATGGAGTAGGCATCGTACAAGGTAGATTTCTTGGTATTCCGCATTCCTGCCTCCTCAAATAAAGACAATGGTGAAATAGTACGGTAGGTACCTACTTTAATTTGCACCATCGTGCGCTCCTCGACGGTTTTAGAAAAAAACGCTATCCTTTAGCGCCCCATAACTCGGTAAACATTAGGAATACGAGAAAAATGTACATAATCATTTATGTTCCAAATTTAATAAGCTTTAATTACGTATATAGTCAACTTTTACCTCAGACCAACGGTTCTCGAGATTTTAACGAAAAACCAAAATAGGGGTCCTGTTTTCGCTAATTGCCGCTAGAGCTCGCCTCATATTCATGAGGACTTTTGGTATATTCATCCCAAGGTACCATTAAATAAGTGTGCAAAGTTTCAAAACTTTCGGATTTTTTTAGAGGTTGGGTCATTTTTTTGAGTTTTTTGACTGGACTATTATCGGAAATGGTTTGTTTAAACAGGCGAAGGATACCAGATGAACAGATATTCAAAGACGATTCGAAGATAGATATATATGAAACATTTTTCCAGTTTTATCTTGATTTAGAAGTTTTTAATCAGTATTCTTCCTTAGTGTTACTGGGGTATACGTATTTCGGAAAAGTAAGAAAATATAATAACATGATTTGATTTTAGTATTGCTTTAGCAGTTGTATAATGACTGGTTGATTTATACATTATCTCAGAGAATTTCGTTCGCGAGTTTTTTAGTATCATTTCTCTGTAGGTAATTTATTATTTAAGCAACGAAAGTACGACGATTACCAAACATAATGCAATAATTACCACCGCCTAGCATGATACTTAGGTACTTAAATATCTGGACCCGTATTAAAAGGCCTGTAATGAACACATAATTCCAATGACTGTGTTGTGAAATGAGACATTTTGAACTGGATGAATTCGTGAGTTTTTCCTTACGGTGTATTCTGTATTTTATGTCTCTTATATTTCACCAACTTAAAGGCCCGGTTTCGCTTGGGTTTTGTATTGTAATTAGAAATTAACTTATGAAGGACATTCGTTTTTCAAACTCTAGGTCCTTATACAGGTATTTAGAATTTCCATCAGAAAACGCTTGATATAGCTTTTTATGGCTCGTAGAGGATGTAGAATATTGCACCCCATTTATTCTACGCACAAAGCCTGGTAGGGTTTGAAATGGAAAATAGAAATTCCGGTAACATAAAATTGTTTTGTCTTTACGAAGTATTTTATGTTTCACTCTCATGTTACCATACAACCGTTTTGGGGCTGAAATCAAAATGAAATTCAATATCACTTTCATGCTTTCCTCCTCCAAAACCTGGGACCTAATAATATACTGCGCGCATAGGATTAAACATGTTCCATCCTATTTTGTCTCCTTTTACATGCTTAGGGCCTATGATAAACATCCATATTTCTCAACTAAAAATACAAAGCTCACAGCTATAAATAATGTATCAGTGGATATAAATTTTTACAGACTTCTGATATGGCATACTCGTTGGAACGCCCGGGCTGAGACAATTGAAAATGCTTTCCCTGCATTACGAACTCTTATTCTAGCCTACATCAAAATATGAAGTGACAAAATGGTATTCTCTATGTCCAGGGCAGAGAAAGTTATGTGATTGCATCACATTGTGCATTATTTTCGTGGATTTCATTTTTCTTTATTTATTTACATCAATGAATTATATCGATAGCTTCTCTATTTGTCAAAATCACGTATCATGTAGGCTACTTCCAAAGCTACCTGTGAACACTGCCAACAATACACTGTTGTCATGAGAACTGTACAAGCAATGTGATTTGTATTTGATTGTAATAAGGTCTCCTCGAAAATATTTGATTTTTGGCATTTAAAACCAAAATTTTGCAAAATCCTTTCTTAGTGAGCACCTACAATATGAAACGAAGGTACTGTCAAAATTTCAAGTGTCTGTTATAGTTTAGGCTCTATGTTGATTCTCTGTCAGTCAGTCAGTCAGTCAGTCAGGACAAACCCGCTTATATATATATATATTCATGAACCAAGGGACGGGAGTGTGAAAATTTTAAATCTTTGAGCCCATCCAATATTTTTCAAAAGTTGGCGCCACTGTGCAAGAGTTCATAAGGCAATTCGTTCTGGTATTAATAAAAGCTTTTAACATGAGTCCTATAGAATATATGCGTTGGGGAATTTACCTTGTGAGAATTTAACTGAACCTGAAATTGTTTGGATAACAGCATGGATCATTCAAAAGGACCCCAAGAGGTTAATTGCATGGAAGCTGACCTTAAATAGCATATGGTTGGTTCCCAGGGTCTGTAGGTTTCACAATGGAAAATACCGGTCCAAGCGATCAATAGGCTACGCCTAATTATATACAGTGCAGTAATACGTGCAAAAATATACATAGCGTACAACATTTTTAGAAAATGTGAAGCAGGTGCCTGAAATTGTTCGACATACAGACTAGTGTCGTAAAGACTAAATACAAACATAGATATGACATTCAGTGAAGCTCTATACGGGATGCTTGCCATCAGAACAGATGCAAGGCCATTCTAATGTAGCCTTACAAATACGTAGCCTTGTTCCCAATTGGATATTTCTCTCAGAAAAAAAAAATATATATATTTCCCCGAAAATATAGAGCACTCTTATATAGGACTAGCTTAAAAGGCCCGGCGTCGCCCGGGTTTTGTGTTTTGTAATTCAAAATTAACTTATGAAGGACTTCCGACTTTCAAATTCTAGGTCCTTATATACGTATTGAAAATTTGAAATGAAGAAGAACGACTTATCTCACTAAACTATTCCCGCTGAAAACACTTGATATAGCTTTTTATGGTTCATACAGGATGTAGAATTTTGTATCCCATCGCTTCTACACACCAAGCCTGGTAGGGGTTAAAATAAGAAGAAATAGAAATTCCGGTATCATAAAATAGTATTGTCTTTGCGGAATATTTTATTTCTCACTCTCATGTTACCATACAACCGTTTCGGGGATGATATTAAAAAGTAAATTAATTTCACTTTTATACTTCCCTCCCAAAAACCTGTGATATATTAATATAGATTTCATCTTCAATATTTAATTACAGCAATGCATTATATCAATAGTTTCGTCAAAGTCCCATTTCAATTATTTCCAAACATACCTGATACCTATGCCAACAATACACTGTTGTCATGTGAACTGTGATTTGAGTTTCACAATTCTGTGTAAAAAGGGATTAAGTATTCTCAAAAACATTTGATTTTTGGCATTTAAAATCAAAATATTTCAAAATCCTTTCTTAGTGAGCACCTACATCACGAAACGAAGGTACTGTCAAATTTCCAAGTCTCTACCTATTATAGTTTAGGCTCTACGTTGATTCCTGTCAGTCAGGACAAAGCCTTTTATATATACAGAGAAGAAGAGATTTCGTTAAAGTGAGCTTTAAAAAATACATTAGAGTCGCTTATACGGCTTCATCATGTCTTTAAAAAAGAAATGTTTGTTTACCTGCAAGTTATCAGTCTACATAGGCATACCTTATACGGTCAAGCCTCTGTATAATGAAGTTCGATATAACGACAAACTCGCAATTAACGATATTTGCGGGCATTTTGTCCCGTAAGAGTTCCTTCACATGCCTGTAAATCTACAGACATAGGCCTGTCACATTTAAACACACATAGGTAAATGCCACCGAGCTGGGCCAGGGTCGAACCCGCAACCTTGGGCACAGAAAGCCAGCGCGATATATTATTGTGGATATAATTTATTTTGGATATCATTATGTATATCTGAGAGAGATGGCCAGGCGATAAAGTTGCAGGCTCACATCAAGAAAGTCCAGAGTTCAAATCCCTTGCTTAATACAGCTAAGAAAAAATGACGTTTTGAAAAAAAATCGCGCTTATCGTTGTTACCAAAAGGTGCGGTCCCTACCTACTGTGAAGTAGGCCTAAAGTTAAATTAATTTACTTTGCAAGAAACTGGATCGTTTTGTAGTGAATCTGGGTAAAGACGTCAACCATTGTAATAAAGGCTAAGGAAGAAGTCGGTACCTGTATTTATCCCCCCCCCCCAATTCTGCTCATTAGGTTTACTCCTGGCACACCATAATTAATAGTTCTAGTTACGCCTAGTTGGTAATAAATAGGGTTCAGATGTTTATGACCAAAAAAGTGAAAATATGTCTGCAAATATGACCTTAAAAATGACTAAATAATACCCAAAAATCCTCATAGGACCTCACAAAAGAACGTATTTTCGAAAAATAAATGTTCCAATTTAAAACGTTTAATGACACTAAATTATTACACCACATTAATTAAATCAGATAATCACTTTTTAATAAGTTTACAGGTGATTTACAGTTATACTTGTAAAAAACTTCTAATCTGTTAATGTTTCCAGGTACCACTGCGAATGTGAACTGAAAATATTTTAAGAACATGTCTATTGGAAGTTGTTAACAACAAGGAGGAAGAGGTAACTGTGCTATTACTTGTTAATATTCTTTCACAATTCAGTTAGGCTTACAGTAATACCAAAATATTCGTGACTATTTTTCGGAAAAAATTTAAGTCAACAATTCAGTGCACATACTGCGTAATTGTGCTCTTTTACCGAATTTATAACTGAAATGCCTGCATGACGTTAAATTACGAATGACCAAAATATGACCAAGGCCATGAAAATGGCCAAAATATGACTTTATATACAAAATAAAAACGGTCCGATTAGGAAAACAAATGTGCAATTTATGTTTAATTTGTGTTGGCGGCGAGAATGGAGGTCAGGATAAAAATATGCCATGTCATAAACACCCAAACCCTAGTAATAAGCAAGTGAATTGATAAGAGTTTCTAGGGGTACGGTGGAAAAGGGTTGATAACACTGTTCTCCAGCTACTACACTCTGCAGGCTTATTTAATTTCTTATATAGAGTCGGGTTCTCAGAAATTGTTCCCGCTGCTAACATCATAGCTGCGAGCGAAACGGATATTGAGAGCTCTGTAACGGTATCCTTCATATTGACAGGAAGCTTTTTATTTGTTTCAATAGATCGCAAGAAAGAATACAATTTAAAAATTACTGGTATTTTTGTATCACCACAGAAGAGGTCATTGCGCTGTCCCCATGCAAGATAAAGAAGAAATGCCAGTCTGTTCAAGCTGGTCACTGAAACAATAATTAATTAATTAACCAAGCATTAACTGAATCAAAACAAGAGGAAGGAGAATGGATAAACACAACTTTCGATTTCTAGGAATTACCGGATTACAACGAATGTGGAGTTACAGAATTATGAGTATTGCGGTATTTTCCACAAACCCTCCTCAGTGAAAATTGTAAGTGATTTAGAAGGAAAATTGTTCAGCAAACAGAATTAAAGTGTTTTAAACTTTCATAGGTTCCGGCCATTCCGGATCGAGCTTAGAGAGGCACTGGGTTATTAAGTGAACCTGAATAATTATTTATTAGAGTTACAATTCGCTCTGAACAACGGTACTAGCTGGACGTTAGCTGGAGCAAGTTGCTTTGGAAATCGAAACCTACAAAATAGGTTAGCTGCAGGTTATCATGCAGATTTCGCGCATATTCCGAGTAGGAGAGACTGCCCCGTTGCCGGTCAGGCCTCGTTGTGGGCAGTGTTCCTGCCTACCACTTCATAACTGTTTTCTGCTGCTATCTAGCGTCTTAATGTGTAACTACTTGTTGACCGGTAACGAGGCCTGACCGGTAACGGAGCAATCTTCGCTAATTCTGACCTTCACGTAATTCATTCTCATGTACGATGAGTGTTTTCTTTACCATTCTCTTAGATATTTTTACTGGCGAACAATGTCAGAGTGTTAACCGATAGAGAATAAAATATTGTTAATAATACCTGTCCGACTTCCCCTAATTGAGTCTTTGGCTCTTTACGTTACACAGAAACCTTTATTGTTCCTGTAATTTTCCACACCACTGTGTTAAGTTGAGCGAGGCTGTTAATTAATACATTTATCATTTATTAAAAAAGTTACCGATTAATTAAAAGAATAACTGATTGGCGCTTAACACATCCAGTTCTCTCATACATTGCAGAGGTTGTATTTTGGACTACGGCGTAACATATATGGGTTTCGTTTTCAGTTACTGTCTTTGTTTACACTTTACAAGTAATTTATCACTGGATGTAACAAAGTTGGTATCACAAAAAGATTCTACAAGTGGCCCACCGGGGTATGGGAGTACTCTCCCAATTTTTGTTGTTGTAAAATTAAGCCTTCAAATTTAATTTTAACATCTTGTTTGAGTTACAAAAAATCTTTTAAACACATACCACACTTTTTATTGTTACAAAATAATAACAGTTTGAGAAAAAAGTTACAATTAAATTCGAAGGATAAATTTTACAATTGTTAGTAAGTAGTCTACTGTTAGTTTAACATAAAATGCCGTAAGGGTAATAAAACACTTTATTTCAGAATACTAAATGAGAAGTAGGATTCATTATAATTTCGTGAAATAAAAGGAGGTCACGCAATTACGCATTAATAACATTCTGCTTTAGTAATACTCCCTGGGTACAACACACCCTGGACCCCTCGGCCCCCTCCCAGGGCCACAACTTATCTATGGTTTAAAAATATTTGCAATAAAAATACTAAGCTCTAAGAAAAATTCAAAAACAGCAATTTATCAATTAACACCTCATTAGAAAATCAAGAATCTTCTCCAGGATAAGATTGTCACGTTGAAAACTGCCCGCTCCATTAGCAGATGCTTCAAAGTTTCTATGATTACGAAATCGCAATATAATCTTCATTGTACACGAAATGCCCTTTCAACAGATACGGAATATTTCTACTCTAGGTATTTCAATAACGATATCGGTACAGAGAACAGTGTAGAGCGACAGATGGAGGTGAGCTTTTTGCTTACATTTGCTATTACTTCAGGAATGCTTCCTTTTCCATTAAAATGAACGTTTCAACAAGTGCTTCCCCGACTCTATCTGTTGTACTCTGTTCCAGCTTCTCTATCGCATTGACAAAAACACTTCTAATATTAAACAGGAGTAGAACATTTCAATATGGAGAAAAGCAAACATACAAAACAGCCCACTCCAGGTGAAGTTACAAGAATGTTTTCGTCTTCTTTTTAAACATCGTGTACATGACATGAGCGTATCAAATAATGAACTGGTCTCTGATTTGCTCTATTCATTTCGTAAGTTATGTAATGCCTTATTTAGAATGTAAGCATGTTTCACCAATATTCTTTACATAAAATATAATAAACATTATCATTTGTAGTAAAAATGTAGGCCTATTAAATATTCAGTGGACTATGGTCACTATGGTCACTCATATGATGTCATTCCACTTTCGGCAAATGAAGTGCAATTAAATTTAAAATATCAGACAATTAAGTTTGACCTTCTTCATAAAATACCAGGTCCGTAGGATTTATCCGATTTTTCCATAACACCTATTTTCTGCTTCATCGCTTCTCTATAGGGTTTCCAGATTATTTTAGATAAAACTAGCCATTACAGTAATAAAATATAGATATTTTCACTCAAACCCTCGACTAAACTAATACCTGCATATACGCTGAGTTTAATGTTAAATATTTGGAGTGATACTTTTTTTAAATTTTTTTTAAAGGAAATAATTGTATTTAGGAAGTACTAGTCCTCATTGACCTTAACTAAAGCAGATGAGAACAGAATAGGAGTATGGGAGAGGAAAATTTTGCGGAAGATTTTTGGAGGGGTAAACGATAATGGAGAATGGAGAATTAGAACTAATGCAGAGTTGAAGATGCTTTATGGAGAGCTAGATCTTGTGACCGAAATTAAAAGGAGTAGACTGAGGTGGTTGGGACATGTCCAGCGTATGGAGAACAACAATCCTGTAAGAAAGGTATTCCTTGGAAAACCACAAGGACGAAGAAGTAGAGGAAGACCAAAGAAGCGGTGGCTGGATGATGTAGAGGAGGACCTCCGTAGTATAGGAATCCGAGGATGGCGAAGGAAGGCAGTGGACCGAGCAGAATGGGCGATTGTCATCAAGGAGGCCAAGGCTCTCCAAGAGCTGTAGCGCCATGGAGTAAGTAAGTAAGTAAGTCCTCATTGACTTTTAATTTGTAACATGTTTGGAAATCTTTCCATACATCACTAAATTATGTTTCTTGGAAATGAAAATAGAGCAGTCCACACAGTTTACAAAATATTACACTGTCTTCCAGTGTCAGTCAATATATTGTGATAGGCTTCCCATCCTAGATAATTTTCAACTCATGATGGGTAATTATGTAATAAACGGACAACGGATTGATCTGAGTGCCTTGTTAGCAGCTATTACTATTAGCAGTGAATGTTCCACGAGCAGAATGATCTACCCAAGGTGTGACCTGCAAGCCCCTCTGTTTAAATATAAACACATCCCATGTCTTACGAGCATTTTTATTTCATAAACTGATTCCAGTTAATGCGCCGACTCATGCGGCAATTTCTTTACCACGGGAATAGTGCGTGTAGTCTAATCGTACCTTGCAGGAGCAGTCGCATGGATAACCCCTGCCGACTAATGCGGCAACTTCTTCACCACGGAAGTACTGCGTATGGTCTAATCGTATCTTGCAGGCGCATGCACAAACCCTGCTTTAACGCTTTACATTTTTAGTGCAGCATAACGTTATACGTTCGAATATTTTAAATGTAAATTTTTACTGTACATGGGGAATTAATCAGTGAATAACTATAACTTATTCTTGCTAATGTAAAATTATAAATTTAAGAGAGAACTATACCCATTTTCAAATAATAAATGTAGCATTTGTATAAAAGCGGTTTTATAAAAAAAGGGATTTAAGCATTTTCTTAAATTGAATTTTGTTTTTTTGTAACGTGATATAAAAAGGGAGTGAATTCAATACTTTAGAACATAAGCAGTGTGGAGACGACCTGAAAAGATGACTAGCGTTTCGACAGTGCTATGCTGTTTTTATGTCGCGTGTTGTAAAAATGGCAGTCAGAATTATTTTTGAAAATCTGTCTATGAGAGTAAACAAAAAGGGCGGATTCGAGATTGATACATGGTAGTGGGAGGATCCTGTGAGTTTTAAACAAGGGTTTGCAGGAATCGAGGGGTTTGGCGTTATAAATAGTACCTTTAAACAGAATCAGTAAAGTTTTAATGAATTCAAAATATTTAAATTCTCATCCTTCCCACTTTGAAACGATTATTAGTTTCAAGCAATCATAAAGATTTTTGCGTTAATTAGTTAGCATACTGGTGTTCCTTACTTAACCGATTACTATGGCAATGACATAATGGATGATAAAAACATGCCCCATCATTCAAGATAACGCCGTTGATACTATGAACTTCCTGAAAATGATAAACAGCATAATCAAGGATCTGAAGAAACATCTGTACAGACTAGGCTATAGTAGCTTCTCTTTAATCAAGATAATTGTATTAAAGATATATAGATAAATGTATGAAGAAAACAAATAAATTATTAAGTGCCACTTTGGTACTTTAAGGAGTGTATGGTGGACGGGAAATGTCTATCCGTCCGTCCTTGTGTCTGTTCACGCGATAACTAGAATACGCTTAATCCTTATCGGATTGTCAGGAAACTTGGTAGGCCTATAGGCCTACGCATTTATTACCTCCATGGGAAGAAACATATTCATTCTGGACCAAATCGGTTGAACAGTACCGGAGTAACGACTAATTAACGGTCACATACTTTTTAAATTACAAATCATCACTACACTACAATAAAGTCGCGTTGCTAGCTGTAACCACAGCCTCCCACCTCAGCTAAGATGTCATATGAACATCAATCATAGCAAGCCGAATGCATGAGTCAGCAATTACATTATGCTGGATGATTTTTTTTACAAGTTATTTAATACAAGTTATTATATATAACTTGTACTAATTATAGTACAAGTTATATATAATTTTAGTTGAGGGATTAGGTACTCATAAAGTCGAAACGAACGGACAAACAGACACAAAATTATGGACACAACGGACTTTAAAAAGGGGCTTGAATGATACATGTAAGTGAAGAGTTTATAAGTTACCTTTGTATTAGAAATAAAAAGTTTTCAACTAAGCTTTTCAGGCGTGAATGTTTTGAAATATCTCTACCTCTTTTTTCTAGGGCGCCGCCATGTATTGTTCTCAGTTCCTACCTTATTGATGTATTGATTTAAGAAGTTAATTTATTTCTCTCGCACGTATAACTTCAGATCTCTTCTGCTTCCACCTGTTTGAAGACGAACAACTTTCCCCCCCGTTTCTGTGCAAACAAATCCTGAACAAGCAGAGCTGCACACTACTCTTACGAATTCTTAATAAGTTGCTAAAACCAGGTACAGTGTATCACACCTTCTAGAACAATTCTGAGAGATGTAACAGCCATTCCACGGAAAGTGAGCCTAAAGTGTCCAGACCGTAAGAACCTTTTAATATTAATTTAAAATATATGTCATCACTGAAAAATTATTAAATTAATTTTGAGAATTAGTTCTTCAGTAGACTAGTACTGAAAATTAATTTCATAATTTTTAAATTATGACATATTTTTTAAATTAATATTAAAAGGTTGTTGCGGTGTGGACACTTCAGGCTCACTTTCCGTGGAATGACTGTTAAATATTCCCTCCTCATTTTTATAGTATATTTAGTTTAGTATTAAATTAAGAATAATTTATTCAACATTTCTATGGGTTGTAGGCATCATGGTATACGGTAGTCCCAATATTCTTATAAAATGTAGGCTGTATTGAATTCTTCGCTTATAAAGTGCAAATACAGGTACATACAAGTAGTTGGTCTTATATCACATCCTCCTGAAACCATTAGATCCTCCAGGGACGGTATAGGGGAAGCTTTACTTTTTTACTCTCTGTATCAATAGTGTACACCATAGCAGTAATTGGTTGAGACAATGCGCTACAATCTGGAATGTAGAAGGTTGGATCCCATGAGCTTATTGGGATTTTTTAATTGGCCTAATCCTTCTTGTGACATTAGAAGGCTTAGTATCAGGAGCAATCCTCGGGGTAAAGAAAGATAGTCAGCAACCTATCCACCTTCCCGTGCAAATAATCTAAAAATCCGGGGGCTTCAACCTCCAGGAAATCTAAGGGAATCTAAGGCCTGCATAACAGGTAGCTTTTTACTTACTCACCTACCCTCTATTTCAGGTTAAACGCCATCGACCTAGGCCGCAATCGGACATAAGAGCTGGGAGAAAGTGTCAGTGTCGTACCGATTGCTTCAACCAGTATCCAAGATTTATGGCACATTAAAGAACTCCATATGGTGAAAAGCAGGGTCCCTGGGAAAAATGATCTGTTGTTCCAAGTCTAATCTGTTTCATCACTTCCTACGTGGCAGGGCCCCTGGGAAAAATTATCTGTTGTTCCAAGTCTAATCTGTTTCATCACTTAGTACGTGGTTCCTTAGAAGATCACCTGATATATTACTGCTACGGACGCTGATAGAAAGAAGAACCGTAGGATTGTTTGAAGAGATCTTAAAAGAGGCCTGCCAGCCGTCAAAGACACACAGTGAAACAGGCACACATATGAACATACACTACGTAACCTTACATATTAAGTAGGGCTGTACCGATTAATCGGCTCGATTAACCGATTAAACATTTAATCGTCGATCAATTACATTTTCCGATTAATCGGTTTAGTCGAATTCTGAAAACGTTTTTCGAGAAATGGGTTAAATGACCAAACTCCTTTATATTCTCTCGCTTCTCCGGCCTTGGCACATCATGTGTCATTCATTCAGCCTATTGTGTCCAAACAATTCCCGTTATTCAGAAACCTGAAGGGTAGTTTAGTTAACAAACTCGTGTGTCTCAAGTTTTGGCTGAAAAAGTAACCGGAAATGTAAGTTGTGTATATATTTTTTCACTATTTTTTCAAGGTATTCATTAATCCAGGATTTCTTCTGATTATCTGTAGTGTGGTAGTTATTAAACGTGTAAAACAATATTAAATGTACACTTTGGTTTCGTTTAAAATACCGACCTGTTTGTCGATTAATAAGTCGATTAATCGGTCGATTAATCGATTAAAGTCAAGCGTTAACTCGATTAGAAATTTTAATCGATTTTCAGCCCTAATATTAAGTGTTCGGAAAATCGAAACATGCCGTACGTCTTCGGTTCTCAGTGTAGGGTTGAAAACAATACTGTTATTAATTATTATACATCAACTCCAATTACATTTTTCCGGCAAATCTCTATCGTTTCCTATTACAGCGATTACATAACAGGAATCCTCACGCAAACACAGTTCGTGTTCATATATAAAAACCAAGTGATTGATTAGTTCAAAGTTAATCAATAATGTTTTATACCCTGCTCGTTATTTAATAAAGGTGGATGAGCGATTCCAGAAAATCATAAAACAGGAACTAAATGTCAGAAGAAGCTTCATGGTTGTAATAAAGAATTGATGTTTCGTAAGAATAACGGTACTCCTCAGAGTAGGTTTTTCTAAATTACACGAGTGTATAATGAAAAAAATCTTCTCCTACTCACTCATTTTAATATAAAATTAGTGTCTTATTCATTACATTATATTATTGATAGTCCGCCTCTTTTGCTATGCTACACTGTACTATATAGATCACAGTTATTTATTAAGTGCCAGTACGGTACTTTATGAGATTGTATGTTGGATGGGATATTTATGTCCGTCCGTGTGTCTGTACGCGCGATAACTCGAATACACTTTATCGGATTTTCATGAAACTTGGTATTCGCATTTATAGCGTCCTTGGGAAGAAGCGTTTTGATTTTGGACCAAATCGGTTGACAGGTACCGGAGTAAAGTCTAATTAAAATTCATATGCTATTTAAATGGCAAATCATGACTAAACACAAAGCCTCGTTGCTAATCACTGAGGACCTTGACTAAAATGCAGTCAGATGTTTGTAAATTTATTATATCACGTCTTGCTTTAGATGTGAGGCATTTGTTGTAATTTCGTTCTGTTGTTATCCCACTTATTCCTTCATATATGTTTGTCAAGATAAATAAATAAATAAATACAAATATAAATAAATATAAATGAAAAATTTAAAACACATCTAGCCGTTGAGTAATTAAACGCAGCTGCTGTTGATATTATATTGTACATTCTATCGAAATGTACGACTACCGATATCTAGGCTACATTATATTTTAATGCCAGTATTTTTCAGTTTAAATGCTCCTGTGCAAGCAATAGACCTAATGTAATATGCTTATCAGAAGTTTAGACCTTTGCTCTTCTGTAAGCCCTGCTTAATGAATCCATCTGGAGCTTAACTCGAAAATCTATTTCAAAAATAACTTATTTTCTGCATATCATAATCTCAATTACCCCTGATTAAACAAAGGCAGTATGGCACTTTCTTATATCAGTTTACCTTATTTTATTATGTATTTAATACATTTGGCCGCTGTCCTGGGTATTGATCAGGAGCCCATATATTCACTGTAAGTATATAGCCTATAACTGGGTGTGTTTTCTGAACTACAAAGTAAAATACTAGGTATGGGGCACAAGTCATAGTAGCTATTTTTTTCTTTTGGAAATGTTGAAATTCGTAAAATAATATGTCTATGGCACGTTCCCATCGTTTGATATTCTATATCATCCTCTCGCAAAACACCACGCACTAGGCTTTTCTCCTCTAGTTAAATAATTCATGAGCTTTCGTCTGCGAATAATAATATTAGCGTATGCCACAGGTATATCCACATGTTACTCGGTGAATCTACTACATATTTTCGTAGCCTTACTATATTTTCTTCAATATATTTTTCCCCTTAAATCATCTGAACCATTCGTGGTTTTACGTTTATTCTTCCCCCATTCCATTGATCGCAAAGTCAAACAATTTATTTAAAATTCTCTAAGATGGAGTATTTTCAAGGCACTCCTTAGTTATTTTCTTTCGGTATGTGCAATTATTTCCCATTTAGGCCTACGTTCATTGTCCTCCTTCCATCCACCTATGTAAAAAAAGAAGATCTCTGCGTGCCGTATTGTTATAAACAATTTAATCAAGCAGAGCGGGCTAACAAAATCGAAGCGATAGACAAATTGATGAGTTATGTTGAAAAAAAGAATATATTTCAGCAGCAACGGTCTTCTTTCCCGGTTGTTATGGCTGAAGAGCAAGGCCACTTGCAATTATTCATTTTACAACTGAAATATTTTAGAGAAAACTGGTACTTCGATAGCGCAAAAAGAAAGTTTTCTGTCATTTTCGCTCATAATCCGCGAACGAAAGTGTAAATGAGAAATCTGGCTTCGATGTTCATTCGGAAACCTTTCAGTCCATCTATGTTAAAAATTTCATGTATAGAATTACAGAAGCCCACATAAACACTGCAATTTTATCATTCACTGTAGCATTGTAAATCATCTGCAGAAATTTATTAGATGTCTTCCTTAGGGCTATCTCTTTAAAAAAGCTAAGAAAATTACACTTATATAACACTGCCACATATTATTGATTACTTAAAAACTACTGTATTTATATACTTAGGATATTACAGACTCTCGGTTAATCGTTTCATCGACGCTTGGGGGTAATAGGGATATAACATATTTGACTACTAAAAATATTTATGTAGCCCTTATGTCTAAATTAACATGTATTTTAATGTAACATCCCTTGTTTGTGCAGTCCATTTTCATAAATAATATTTAATTAGCTATAATTTCGTGATATTAAAAACTAGAAATAACAAAGTTCCCATTAGTATACCTGGTACTTTTCTAAACAATTCATTATTACTTCCTCTACCTGTACCATAGGTAATATAGATAGAGGAACTATTGCCTTCGACCCCAAATTTCGGAGTTGAGTTTTTAACATAAGTAAGTTACACGTTTTGAAGTCCCCTGAATCCAGAAATACTATTTTCAGAAACATGTCTGTGAGTGTCTGTGTGTACGTGAACGAAAAATGGTACGAAAACAACATTTTATATTTGAGTTAGGTACCTTCTGGGGATGTGACACGAAGATTGGCGACGACTTTCTATTACTTTTAATGCTTCCTTACACGAAGAAAATTTCGTTTTTCGCGATTTTCTCGAAATCACCTCTAACGATTTTTTAAAATTATGTACATGAGGTGCTTATTCTAAGAGTTAAAACTCTTATTGAAAATCTTTTTCACAGAAATTCTCTGAAGGGTAGTTAAAAGACTCCCACCGTTTGTAGAAACTCAGTCTTGCTTGATGAACAATAAAGCTTTGAATCAGGTTGAAACAACTGAATACGCGCTCTTTGCAATACGGCCTCTTATTCTTTATCAGAATGTGAGAAAGGTGTATTGCCCATGCTTACGACAAAGAAAGTTATGTGAGTGCATTACATCAGCTTTTATTTGAGTTGCGTATCCTTCGGCGGTACCGATATTCTCTTAATTTTTACAACTAATTTACATGAAGAGAATGTTGTACATAATAAGAGACAACACGTTTACTTGGGGAGAGGAAGTTATGTGGTTCACATCATATTTCTTTTTCTTTTTATATTCTTAGAACAGACACACCTTTTTACTTCATGTTCGCACTTACTATGCAATAACTTTATATGTCTTAAGTTCCAGAAAGTTTAACGCAAGCATTCTGTTTTAAGATTTGTATTATAGTACCATACCACAGACATACGCTATGCTTTCATTAATAAATAACTGGAAATGGTTTTAAACGCCAAGTCCCTAAAGATTTAACTATCCCAATTCCCAGAAACTTCCAGTAAAGAGAAATTGTTCCAAATATTCAATAGGGGATTGATTTGTGAGAAATCGTTGAAATTCAATCTACTTTTCCAAGAGAAATGAAGTCCACTTAAATATATTATAACAAAGAATTTATTACACAACTAAGGTAAATAGATTTACAAAACCTTCTTTTCATGCTAATCAAAAGAAGAGTGGATGTGAAAGCTAACATGTCTTCACTTAAACATCACTCAAAACAAATATCTAATAATTTACAATCATTAAAAGCGACACGGTTACTACATTAATGTTAAATAACGTTAATGATTAACTCACTTATTACTCATGTCTTCAGACTCGAGGCGTGACATTTTTTACTCTCATTTCATGGATTTTTTTCAAAGTAACCTTTCTCCATGACATCGAAATGTATGTAAATATTTGTGTTATTAGATGAATAATATTTTGTAGTTTCACCTTATTTTGTTTTACTATTGAGTAATGTTGACTCAATTAGTCCGTATATTATTTTTAATACCTGTAATATGTATTTAAGTTTTTTTCTTTCTTTCTTTCTTTCTTTCTTTCTTTCTTTCTTTCTTTCTTTCTTTCTTTCTTTCTTTCTTTCTTTCTTTCTTTTTATTTAGTATTGTATGTTTATTATGTAAAGTCCTTGAGGAAGCCATGAATCTTGTATTCCTGAAGGTGAATAAATTGAATTGAATTGAATTGAATACAACACACGAATTTTAGGTTTCATTTTAGGTTTCAAGAAAGAATGTTAATTTTTTTTAGATGCTTTCTTAAATTCTAATGTGGTTAAGTTTGGTAGATTCATGCGTTGTTCTTCCTCCTCTTCTCCCCCTTTTTCTTCCGCCTGTGTGTTCTGATTTATACTTTCGCGGCCTATTTAATCGTTGTACTGGGGAAAAGTACATAACAGGGATACTGAATGTAATCGTAATATAGATATTTATCGTTACTGAGAGTATCGTTAAATCGAGGGGAATTTTACATTATTTTATTGAATAAATGTCGGGACTATAATATTTTAACAGAGTATTATTGTTAGATCGGTAATCGTTGTACGAGGATTTCACTGTAATTGGTTTGTAATTTACAATCTTAAAAGTTTTTGTTTTTTGTTTAGGGTTTCCATCCCTGGATATTAAATAATAATAATAACCTACACATTTTGTTTCACGCGGCTGGATGATCTAAAATCATTTCATTTTAGTATCATAGCTGATTTCCATAAAGTAGTATATTTCAGTACAATTCAAGTAGGATAAAGCAGTATTTAAATGCTGGTGTTATTACTTCAGTTGGCGTGACTTGAGTATCAGTGTAGGCAGATAAACAGGAATTTGAACTCTTTTACGCTCCTTGCATTTGTACATTAATAATTATGAGGATATCAGGTTTTTCTTTTTATTTGCTCAGATAAGTGTAAAGTACTATGTCTGGATTGTAAATTCATATTATAATCCTGACTGTGACCCTGACTCTCAATGAGAAAAACTGGCCTAGTATTCTTCCACGCTACGTAGACTATATTGCACGATTTAAAGAGCTCCACGTTCCTAATATTAAAAGCAGAACAAATTTAGAAGGCTACGGAAGAAGAGATATCACTGTCGAGATAATGGAGCCTGTTATAAATGAAACGTCAGTAATCAATATTGCCTTTATCAAAACAGTATCACCGTGACGTGGCTGAGACGGTAATGATGCAGCAGATTCACATTGAGAATTCCCCGAGTTCAGATCCCATAACCGGCCATGGTTGTAAAGACAAATGCCTTTGGGGATTTAATTAACAAAACTCGTCCCGGCAATTTATTATTTAATGTCATAATCACAAAACTTACAGTATCAATTAAAGTGAACAGAAGTCATATATCTACGACAATAAAACAGACGTGCACCTGTAATACACCCGAAGATCCCATATGTAGTGTAATTATAAAATTGAAACTTAAATTATTACAAATAAATTCCGGGGTGCGCGGGCAAAGAGATTTAAGTCCACCATCCTAAAAAATTGAGATATGTCCATAGAGTTATAGATAAAAATGTTCTCTACATTTGTGTTAAGTCCAGTAAGTCATAATCAAAATTGTAGTAGTTATGGATGTGTGCCTCATGGGTTTATCCATCTCTAAAGCTATGTTGGGCTGGTATGTTAAGTCACTCTAATTCTCAGTAACAAGAAAGTGGACTTAACTCTCTTTGCCCGCGCACCCCGGAATTGTCAGAAAATTTACAATTTACAGTATTTTACATGAGACACTCCCGAGTAATCCACTGCTTAAGGCCAAGAGTGTAAGTTAACAATAAACATATTTAAATATCTTATTATAAAAACTTTTTTATTTCAAATGTTTAATGGAGTATCTTATGATTAAAATTTTTAATACTTTTATAATTTTATATGAATAGTAAGTTAACTTCATGACCATAGAGAATTGATCATAAGAATGTGTTTTACATTAAAACCTTACACCCTCATACATAAGTACACAAATAAAATGATCATAGAACGTTACTTTACATTACGTAATAAATCGATATAAAACTTTTACACTTGCATTATGCAATGGCGTTTGCATTATAGTCATCATATATACTCATATACTCATCATAATTATCACAATGTGAAGTAAGAAAAGGGTATTTCCTATACTTAAAGTACAGAAAGTGATGTGAGTACTTTACCTCAGCTTTTCTTGGGTAGTGTATCCCTCAGGGATGCGACACGAAACATGGCAACGATCTCTTTTTCATTTTTACACCCTCTTTATATGAAGAGAATTTTATTTTTCTCTTAAGAGTTTTGTTTATTTGTCTAATAACATGCGATTAGTACAATATGCGTTACATACGTAAGTACGTATAATGTATTACATTATATTATTCTAAGAGCTAAAACTTTTATATTTGAAAAAATCCAAATAAATTCTCTGAAGCTACTCGTTTCATATACAAACTCGCTTCGCTCATTGGGGGCTCGGCCCCCAAACCCCCGCTGAGGTTCTCGGGAAAGGTTTTTAAAAGATCTATGGGAGAAAAAGTGCTTATATTTAGTTTGCTGTATTGGCTATTACCTTTTTTCCACTTTCAGAGCCCTATGTGAACGCTGTTTGATAATACCGTTGCAATGGAAACCGAACCCTTTTTCGGGGGTTTTTAGGGCTAAAAATTAAAAAATAAACTTTTGGGGATTTTCCTGTAGTTTACAGCATAAAAGCTATAGCCTATGTGTACCAAAATTCAAGTTTATAGCTCATCTGGAAGTGGACAAACATTAATGTCAGTGAGTGAGTGAGTGAGTCAGTCAGCCATGTTGCGTTATATTACAGGGAGGGACTTACTTAGGTTTTAGGTCTTTCGTCCCTAATTATGACACTTTGAATGAGGCTAAGACAACTGATTGCCCACTACTGCATAGCAGCTCAACACTGGAATATATTAAGGGCAGAGGAAGTTATGTTTTACATCAGATTTTTATGATAGTATTAAGTTCTTCTGTAATGATCTCTGCTTGAATGGCATGCTGTTTATTGCTGCTATAGTCCTTTCACATTCGCCAGAGGTTTCAAGGCCAAACGTAGCACGCCTATGATATCCCCATTTACCGTGCTCATATGACATCATACCCCTCCAATGCCAGTCACATGACAAGCCAGTAGGGAGTTCCCCCTTGGTGTCGTATGAGTGTGTGCGACAGCGCAGCTCCTCTGCGCAAAGGGGAATACTGTTGCCTGCTATCAGTGGGGCATATTAGACGTGAGAAGTTGTGGCCTTGAAACCTCTGGCGAATGTGAAAGCACTATAGTCTGTGCTAATTAAAATGCCATGAACTTAGCTCATATATGTATGTTTCTTATATATTTCTCTCATCCATGCTGTTTTAAAATTTAACCGGCCATACGGCAATCTTCCGTGTATCTATCTCGAACGTACAGAAATAACTATCCCGAGACGGGACTCGAACCCGCAACCTTCTTAACCATGGATCCATGACAGCACATGCATTAGCTACTACGACCAACGAGACAGCTGCTTTGAAGGTATGCTTCCGCAATTAATTCACACAGGGATGAGCCCATTGCTATACCATCCTTTTGTGAGTGTGTGTGTGTATACAGGGTGTTTCAAAAATACTTTTATAAACTTCGGGAATGGGTTCCTTACACCAAAAGAAGGAAAAAAAAAGTTCATATGAACATATGTCCCATAATCCTTGTTTCTCGTTAGGAACTGTTCAACACATTGGTACACTCATAACACGTGAACAGAAAAAACTCATTAACAAATGCTCGAAATGACCTGCATGCATGTCTAGAAGCAAGAGGAGGACATTTCGAGAATTTGTTACAAGTTTTGTGTGTTGACGTGTTATGAGTGTACCAATGTGTTGAACAGTTCCTAACGAGAAAACAAGGATTATGGGACATATGTTCACATGAACCTTTTCCTTCTTCTTGTGTAAGGCCCATGCTCGAAGTTTGTAAAAGTATTTTTGAAACACCCTGTGTATATCTTGTCTTTAATATAGTCCCGATGTAATAAGGCGTTGAATGGTTTATTTCATCTGTTACGATTATTCACTATTCAAGAGTTGTTCCTTTAAAAACTAAACTAAACTCCGTGGCGCTACATCCCTGGAGGGACTTGGCCTACCACCCGACCGCTGCATCATCTCCCGTAGGCAGATGGCAGGATTGGAGTTGTTCCTTTATTTTTCCATAGTTTCAATACTTTGTTTTTTTTTATATCTAAAGCTATTAATATGCCATAATTATACAACTTTGATTTTATTCTTTAGACTACTTCTAGGGACTTATTAATTATATAATGTGTTTTTTGTACAAGCATTTTTCATGTTATGACGACCTATTCCTAGAACTGGTGATATTTTATCCGTTTCTCTTTAGGTCTGTCAATCAGTGAACAGCAACTCAATTAGTTGTAAGCAGACAGATCCTAATTTCCCCAGTTCCAGGAAAGATCTGCTTTATGCTGGTACAGAACAAAGAAGCTGGTCATAGTGTGGACCATTCGCCAATGCAAAATGATTTCCGGCTGTGTAGCGATTGTATTGTCCACAGTAAATAAACTTACTTACTAAAGGAATATTATCTATTATATGGAACCCGAAGGATCATTGCCGCGCTTACCTGAGCCCGCCATTCAACCCTATTCTGTGCTAACTCCATCTAACCATCCCTTTCAAATCTATTTATCTTAAATCTATCCTAATATTGTCCTCCCACCTACACCTAGGTTTTCCAAGTGGTCTTTTCCCTTCGGGTCTCCCAGTCAATATTTTTTAGATATGTCCTTCCTACCCCATGCTCGCAACATGTCCAGCCCATTTCATCCTCCGTGAATTAATTATCTTTACTATATCCGGTGACGAGTACAGGTTATGAAGCTCGTCGTTATGCAGTTTTCTCCAGTCCCCACTTTCATCTCTCTTATGCCCAAATATTTTCCTAAGCACCCTGTTTTCGAATACTCTCAGATTATGTTCATCCCGAAGAGTAAGCGACCATGCCTTACACCCATATAATACGTACACCCACAGTAAATACTTCAATTCATAAGTAGTAAAGAAAAGAAATAGCCACACTATAGGAGCCGCAAAGAGGCTACTCGAAAACCTGTACATAATCAGTATAGAATTTCAGATTTAGGGAACAGTGCTAGTGTATCTTTTGTAGAAAAACGATGGTATGATAATAAATCGTCTTAGCATGGAATCCACATTTGTTCTGGTTTTAGAGGTTATTTTACTAGTTTTTTTTTGTGCATGATTAAAATTGACTATTGGCGAGGTTGTTTTTGTGCGACTTAATTTATGATCTTAATATATGGCTTTCGTGGTTCAAATTAATACTGCATTTTTCTGTTTCGTTCAAAATGAGGTTATAGAAAACACACTAGACGTTGAATGTAACATCATACTGTAGATTTATTAGCTCTGTAGTGAGATCCGGACAATAGAATAGTCTCGGTCTCAACGTAACAAGCTGAAATCTCGGACAATCACGCAGGCCAAATTTTTATCTAGAGAATATTAAGTTAAATTAGGTTAGGAGGCATAGGTTTAGGTACCTTATAGGCCTAAGCGTAGCTTTAGTAAAACAGAGGGGGAACAGAGCTGCTAAGCAGAAATTAACTGTCAAAGGTCTTAAGTTAATGCAAACAAATACAGAACAACATATTGCGGGAGTGAGGGGTAAAAAAGAGAGAGAGTGTGTGTGAGAGAGAGGGCAAGGAGCATTAAAACAAGAAGAAGCACTCGCATTGTCTATTACATCGACATTCTCATCTGTCAGATTGAGGGTTCGTTACGTAAGAACAGATCGATGTGTTGATTCTAACTTTGCATGTTTCGGAACAGGATTCTCGTATACCGCAGAGATTTCTCTTAGGCTCTCCCCAGTGTATTTGTACAAAAAGCCTCTCATTTTCATGATGCCATTGCAAGTAATTGCTTTCTTCCAGAACTGTCAGCCTAGTGTTTCTTAGAACATGCATTTTCCCCTCCACATTCAAAGTTTCTGACTTTAATAACAATATCATAATCATGTTATACGTTTTTGTTACAATGAAATGCATCATGGGATTATTGAGTTCTTATCCACAGGGTACAAGCTAATTTTACAATGTTTATTCAGTATTATAAATAGGTTGAATTCAATGTTTATTTACCTTGTAAGCAGAAGCTCTATTTAATTAACTTTATAATGAAAGTGAGCTGATTTTGCTGTAAGGGACAGGTTAGTGTATAGATGTTCCAAAATACAGAGTTTTTCAGAAAAATGTATATACACTTTGAACTGTCATAGAAAAGATAAGTTATATTATTATGGCCTGAGTGAACAAAGTGTAAAACTTTTCAAGTCTTTTCTGGAGAACAGAAAACAAATTGTTTGTATAGGTTCTGAAAAGTCAAATGTTAAGAGTGGAGTGCCCCAGGGGTCTGTGTTGGGGCCTTTGTTATTTATATTAATGATGAACGACTTACCGTCCTGTATAAACACTCAAACAATACTTTACGCAGACGACACAACATTTTTAAATAACAGTGCTGAATTTCAGCCTCTTCAAAATCTAACGGACAATGTGTTGTCCGAAGCATCAATATGGTTCAGATCAAATGGGTTCCTGTTGAATGAAAGTAAAACTAAACAACTGTATTTTAGTCTGAGAGAATTGCCTGCAGTAAATTATGACAGAAGTGTAAAGTGCTTAGGTATCTATTTAGATAACAAATTATCCTGGGAACCTCACATTAGATACATTTCGGCCAAACTTTCCAGAGTAGTATTTTTATTTTTGTTGAAAAGCTTAAAGAGCCATTTACCAATTAATTATGTAAGAACAGCATATTTTGCTTTTTTTCAAAGCATAATTACATACGGAATCTTATTATGGGGAAACAGCAGTCACGTTAAACAAATATTGTTACTTCAGAAAAAAGTTATCAGGATAATCTCGGATGAACATAAATTAGAACACTGCAAACCACTGTTTATTAAATTACAATGTTTGACAGTCATAAATCTCTATATTTTACAAGCTATATCATATGTTAATAACAATTTATCAAACTATCACACTGGACAAGAAATTCACAGTTACAACACCAGGAACAATAAACTTATCAATATTCCGTTTCATAGATTATCAAAGTCATTGAACAGTTATGAGGTATTAGGCATAAAAATGTATAACAAGCTCCCTCTAAAGATAACTCGGTTACCAGCAAAGCAATTTAAAAACAAGCTTTATAGTTTTCTTGTCAAAAATCCATTTTACTGTACAGAAGAATTTTTTAGATACGAGTTTTCAAGTTGACGTGTGTGCCATATGGCCATAATAATATGATTATCTACCTCTATTTTGTCATATAGGTCAGTGACCGAAACTTTTGTATGTATATTTTATTGTATCTATTGTAATATTATTTTAACCTTACTGACTTTGTCTATTGCAGTAATGCTTAATGGCAATAAAATTATTATTATTATTATTATTATTATTATTATTATTATTATTATTATTATTATTATTAATTTATTTCCTGTTCTACAAGGTTAAATTTCTGGGAGAAAGTAATGTTATACTTCTTCAACAGATGGCAGCTACATGGGCGTCGGCATGGGGGGGGGGCAACTGCCCCCTCTGGATTGCCTTATGGATTCATTTATTTGTTGTAGCCTACTCTTTGTCAACCTTCAGTTGTAGCATGGGGAATAAAAAAATCAGAATTACTTTATAATGAATTTAGCAAGTATTAACTAATTATAACTATAATATATATTTATAATAATATCTCACCAAGGCCATTGCTCAAAAGAGCGTATTCTGTTAACTTAAAAAACTTTGTAGCCTCGTCGATTTCAGCTTGGGTTCAAAATAACGATCCGGTTAACTAAGTGAATATTAATGTGTTTAGCCTAATCATTTGAAATTGAGGTCCGAAATTGATTTTGCCCCCCCCCCTTAGTAAAATTCCTGGCGACGCTGCTGTGGCAGCAGAACAGATTCAACAATCGTCCAACAAATGTGCCGTAATCATCCAACAATGAAAAGTACCAAACAATGCTTGTTCAATCCATATTTCCTGTCATTCGTGCATTATACGGGTTTATTACCAACAAGATGGCACTCCGCTGCACTATCATAGACGCGTATGAGCATGCCTGGACCGAAATTTGCTAAGACAGAGGATAGGACGCAGGGGGCCAATGGAGTTTCCAGTACGCTCTCCAGACCTTACACCGCTGAATTTCCTCTTATGGGGCACAGTAAAAGATATGTACAAACTTAAGCCACGTCACCTAGACACATGAGATTCAAGCGGTGTGCGCAAAAATCTCATTGGGCAATTTGGTACGACATACGGAATCAGTGGTGACTCGTACTCAGAAATGTATTGATGCTGAAGGTCACCATTTTGAACATCTGAACATTTGAGCATTAATCACTTTCATCAGAAAGTTATTTATTTTTCAAATTGAACTTTAAGTTTTTAATTTCCAGAAATTTAACCTTGTAGAATGGAAAATAGATTTTCTATGACACTTCAAAGTGTGTATACATTTTTCTGAAGCACTCTGTATTTTTGGATGTAGCTAATTAACTATAAATTGCTCATTTGCCTATTCTCTATGCATTAATTAAAACAGTTTGGCCACGATTCATAGAGGACCAAGAACGTTAACAGTTTTCATGATTTATTTCATGATTTTATTGCCTAAATAGCCTATTTAAATATTTCTAAAAACAAAATTATGCTTTAATTTTATTTCTAAATAGTTCTACTAGCATTTGTAAGAATAAAAGGTACGAATTACATAATTTTAAATTAAATTATGAACAGCTGATTTTAAACGCACAAACCAATGCAGTTAGGCCTAACTACCGTGTACCGTGTATCACGAAGGACGAAGGACACAGCGTCCGTTCAGTTGAATTAAATTCAGAAAATCAGTAGCAACTCCTAAGAAACATATCATTTATGTATACAGTATATATAAATTATTAAGGGCCAGAATGGTATTTTATGAGATAGTGTGGGGGAAAATGTCTATCTGTCTGTCCGTGTGTCTGTACGCGCGATAACTGAAATACGTGTTTTTTATTTCCATGAAACTTGGTATATGCATTTATAACGTATCTGAATTTAGGATAAAAAAAAAATGCTCTAGATTCACCATTTAGATATCTTGTGAAAAAAATCATGTCGATTAGTGTAATGAAGCATTTAATTTACTTTCATTGAACACTAAGATAAAGAAAGGAAAGACTTCCATAAGAAGTTCAAAAGTATAAGAGCTAAAAAGCCCGTAGGAATAAGTTATATGAAATAGTAAACTTTCTGACTTGCGGTTAATTCAATAACAAACAAAGGCAAGAGGGCAGCAGTGTTTCTGCTTCTAAGCGAGTTGGTTTATGAAAAGGCTACTGTACGTTAAGTTAAGGTAAGTTGTAAGACGTTTCTATAGAGAAAAGTCCTCTGGGAACTGGACTACCTGTTGTAATCTTAACTTCTAGTTGAACTTAATTAACATAATTTTGTTTATAAACAGAAAATCAAAACCACTCTCTTACTAACTCCAGCACCACAGCATTCAACCAAATTTAATTTCCTGTCTCTACAAGTTCATTTTCACGCTTGAATTCAAACATTATATCTAATAAAGAGTTAACCAGACGGAACAATTGAGTTCTGCAATAGCAGAAAGTTTATCTATGACAAAAGAAAAGATACTCAACTTTCGATACCGAGCGAGGTGGCTGATATGGTAACGTCTTTGACTCGCATTCAGGAGGTCTCAGGCTCAAATCCCTTGGCGGGCAATTTAACATGGGTTTTTTTTCATGGTTTTTCCAGTCGTAGGCAAATGCCGAATTGAATAGTTGCATTCCATGAATAATCCTCGCAACTTCATCCTATATAATATCCACTTAAATCAATATCATTTAAAATTTACTCCATATAATAACTAGACCTGGGATTTTAGGCTCTAAAAAATTAGTTTTAGGCACCTAAAATAGGCTTTTAAAACAAGCAAATAGGCTTTTAAAAGAGAAAATAGGCACTTAAAATATGCTTTAAAAATGTGTAAATAGGTAGAAAATAGACTTTAAAATATTACAATATACACTAAACTGTAACATGGTCTTTTTTTACTGCAAGAAACGTGGTATACCTATTCTTAACAGAATTAAAAGCAAAATTAGGCATCACGAACTATATCCACTTAAACAGATGTTCTTTCACTGGTGACTTGTCACAGTAGTCCTTCCTCCTTAATCCTCCCCCTCCCCGTCAGTCAGCATTCTTTTAGCGACAATTGTTTGGAATAATCAAGTTTCTGTGAAAAACCCACCTCTGCTATTCTGCTATTCTGCTTTTCATTGAGGGATGTCCACTATAAGATTTTAAAAATTACATAAATTTAATTAAATTTTAAATGAACAAAATAGGCATTTTAGGCACCAAAATAGTAAAATAGGCTCTAAAGGTCCAAATAGGCATTTTAAAGCACTATAAAACTCTATAAATGTAGGTGATTTATCATGAAACGTTCACATATTTTTAAAAAATCATGTTATTTCATAAGGAACAAAATAGGCATTTGCCTTAAAATCCCAGGTCTAATAATAACCAACAATAGAACATAATTGACAATCAATAGTTCCTTGGCCTACTGTATTGGCACAGAACCTGAACTCCTGAAATGGCATCGAAGCTAAAAGGAGTATAAATATGACTGAATTAAAACACACACACATATACTGTATATATACATATGTTCATATCCAGCTTATAAAGGCCTACATATTATATCTTGGCCATTCCATTCAAAAGTCATGTACCTTAAATCGCGTAATTGATATTGACCAATAACGTTTAGAAATGCCACAGATGTGGACCAACCACGGTCGATTATCTTATAAACTGCTTGCTATGGACACAAGGATGCAATTTTATCTTATAAAAGTAAGCTCGTTACTGGAAACGCAAGGTGTGAATGTGCAATGATTAGCCTAATATTTTCACTGCTATTGACGTACATATGCGTGACCGAAATATAAGATAAATAAATTAATGCTTCATGTTGAAATGGGGAAATATTTATCCACGTGTTAAGGTTGTCATTTGTAGAAACCAACTCTTCCGTTAAGAAGCTCCTAATTCACTTTAAACCTAAAGCCTATTCGCAGAGTATGCACTTTTTACTTGGTTTAAAAAAAAAACTTAATATATCAACGTTTTTATTTTTTATTATTTAAAATTAAAAGTAAAATATTACATTATTTTTACCAATCTCCACTATTTAGTTGAACAAAGTACTATGTCCATTGACTGAGCCAGCTAGAAAGGAAGTTGGACTAAGACAGAATCCCGTACATTGTCACTTCACCCCGTTTCATTATCTCATTTTCGAGAAAAGTTCATCCTTTAAACAAAACCTTGCACCAACGCTAGAACAGCCGGTAGGGCAGACTTCCTGCTCGCAAATGTGCATTCGTAATTCCATCCCACTCCAGGTCAATTGCATTTATTATTTGTGCGTAAATGCGGAAGTCCCACGTCTATAGACTTGCAGGAATATAACTCCTGCAAAACAATATTCCACCACATCGGATATTGGTGTTAGTACTTTGAAGTCGACGTAAAATTAATAACAATGACAATAATAATAATAATAATAATAATAATAATAATAATAATAATAAGTATAAAAACTATCAAGTACATGAGACATAATTAGGTTAAACATGATAGTAACTCATAACACTTTATATTGAAATTTGGGAAATTGCGGGTTCCAATCTAGAGGCCGACCAACTTCTTTTGAGTTTTCCTTAGCTTTCTATGGTCAGTAAAGGCAGGTACACATTGGGCCAACGAACGACAGCCACTGTATTGGGGCGAACGTTGGTCGCCAACGCGTTGACGTTCGGCCTCTCATCCACATCAAACCAGGGGATTGGGCCGAGTGATTCGGTCATGTGAATCACAGTTGGCTCTGAAATCTCGTCGAAGTCTCTACTATGAGTTTTAATGCGGTGTCATTGTTCTACGCCATACTCCAGCAATTTCCTATACAAGACAAAATTAAATATGTATGAACACCTGTTGAACAGCCAAGGCAAATTACAAGTGACTACGTGAGCCAACGAACCATCCTTCCGTCTAGACTAGGAGATGGGACCCAACGCCAACCCAACCTTTTGATGTTACCGCCAAAACTCCGAACCTAAATTAAGACCAAACAGTTCATTGGCTCTGATTTGCCTCCAGTACACAGTTACCGAATCTCGGCCGGCGAAGCGGTTGGTTGTCATTCGTTGGCCCAATGTGTAGGCCTACGCGCCTTACGGCGATGCTGGGCTGTGATATTAATTTCCACGGTCACTTCACCTCCTCTCACTTCCTTTGTTTCAGGTATCATCGGTTTACATCCTAAATTAGAGTAGGTAATTAATGTGTCAAGCTGGCCGCAGTGCAAAATACTTGAAATCGGGGCCTGACTAATTACGTAATTCCGCTTGTGGTGATCTATGTGTAATTACATTATAATTTTTTCATATAGGAGCTATTAGCGATGAAAGCCTCTGCCTCTAGGTTTTCGCTATCAGTTAACTATACACTGGTCTGTAATCTCTTTTTAATAAGCTCATTTCGCTTATATGATTATGTAACATCCAGCTATTGGAAAACTTCTATCATTGTTCACGAGATAATCAGCTTAAATAACGATTGATCGTTTTGCTAGAGAAGGCTCATTAATATCATTCTCTTGTTGAAAATAGGCTATTATGTATAGTTCTTTATTAACTTGTATAATGTCAAAGAATGGACGGCTTACCTAGAAGTATTCACAAATGAAGTTCTGCTGTAGGCGATGAATTTGCAGCTTCTTATTTCATGTTACCATACTCAGCAGTTTCAAGATATCTTCACGTTTGTCGGTATCTGTAACAATTCGCATATGTCAAGCCGTAAAATTCTATTTATATATTAATGGCACAAAATATTCTTCATAAAACATAAATGTAAAAGCTATGACTCTAACAAACTCTTCATTTTTATAATCCACTTTTAATTACTTAATGCGAAAGAATAACGAAAACTGAAAGAACTAGCAAAAGAGCATCTAATTTAAAAAAAAAATATTTTCATGGTTCAGATTTTATAAGAGGTTACATTTTTAGTGTGTGTCCTTTTAAATGGGGTACATTTCGCATTATTTGCAAAAAATAAACTTTTCTAAGTTTCACAATAAAAAAGAAAATTTAAAGTAATTATCAATTTGAAATGAAATATTCACCATTTTGCCGATTTTCAGCTTTCTTGTCTGTCACAGTATTAGCCTAATCATTTCAAGACAGCTAAACGAAAATTTCTGAAGGTGTGTATTATGAATTTAAACAATTTCTAGAAGGTTTTAGGTTGCAAATAATTTTATCAGCAGTAAATCATGAGATGTTTATAAAGGCAAGAAAAATAAAATAAGTTATAAGGGAATTGTTGGTATCCATGCTTGAGTTACGTAAACCAACAAATGAACATCTAATATTGTTTATGTTGTGTTTATTCTGTAACTATGTATGTATGGTGCTGCCACCACCAGTCCTTGTTGGTGAGTTAGTAGTTTGGAATGCTATTATAAATGAAGCTGCCATTTATCTCAATTCTTCTACTGTGCTTAATATTTAGCATAACAACAGGTTATGGGCCCAGGAGCGCAGTGTTCGAGTGAATTGAGGAGACGTAATACAATATAGTGGAAAGTGTGGAGAATCTAGTAAACTACCATATTGTGTAACAGTGCAGCGACGAATTTTGCAACGGTCAAAATGGCGGAGATGGAAGAGAAAACCTTCTATATTCCAAAGCTAACAAGAAATAACTATGTGGCGTGGATGGCGCGCGTGAAATCTGAAATGTTGATTAAAGAGTGTTGGGAAGCAATCACGGGTTATAACGATGTTGATGGAGCTCATCTAAATCAAGCAGAAACCCGTCGGCGCGAGAAAGCCAACCTCATGGCGCTATCTCTTATTATGAGATCAGTTAGTGATGATCTCATTAACGACATAGTTGATTTCAACAAGGCGAGTGAAGCATGGACCAAACTCGAAACTATTTGCCACCAGAACACTCAGTATGGTGCTATGATGAAGTTACGAGAATTGGCGACCATGGTAAAGGGTGATATGACCATTCAAGAGTATAGCAATACAATGATGAATATGAATCGACTGTTGAGGAAGAATGATTTGGAGATATCTGATAAACAGTTGGCTCATTTGTGTTTGTCTGGCCTTCCCCCAGAATATGAAATAACAGTGAAGACTTTGGTGACTCAGCCGGATAAGATAAACATGTCCTACATAAAGCAAGTGTTACTGGAACAAGAGGAAGAAATGAGAAGACAAAGCCTATCATCACATCAAGCATTAAAGACAACTTGGAAACCGCCGAGCACTAAAGGTAAAAAGTATACCGATGGAAGGAATTCTACCAATCAGAATAACAGTACATCTCAACGGAAGCAGTACAAAGGGAGATACTTTTGCTATGCATGTGGTGGTGAAGGACACATTGCGAAAAATTGCCCCAAGACTCAGGAACTAGAAGAGAAGGAAAAAGGGAGTAGTGAACCCAAGAAAGCTTCTGCTTCAGTTACTACAAGGGAGCATGTGGTATTGCATGCGAAGAAGTATTCTCAATGCAAACACGATGTATGGATATTAGACGGTGGTGCTTCTGACCACATGACAAATAGAAGAGAGATTTTCAAGAATTTCAGAGAATGCTCAGGTACTGTTGAAGTCTGTGATGGGAGACCGCTGAAAATAAGTGGCTTGGGATCTGTTGTAATTCCTATGTCAGATGAATGTGGAGGAAAGAATGTAGAGCTTCAGGATGTGCTCTATGTGCCTGAATTACATGATAATTTGATTTCTCAAGGTCAGATAGAGGAGAAAGGTCTTGAGTTCAGATCGAAGAATGGTTTGAATAAGTTATTAAAGGGAGAAAAATTAATCTTTCAAGCACATCGAATTGGAAGGTTATATTTTGTCACTACTGTTGGAGATGTATCAATAAAAGAGTTAAATGAGGAATATCTAAAGAACGTTAACATGAGAAAAGCTGCAAGAGTTTCTCAGATGACGTGGCATAAGAGACTAGGCCACCCTAACCTGCAAACTATGGGAAGAGTTGAAGCCCTCACAACTTCAGCTATAGCGAAGAAAAGTGATGCCCTACAAGAATTCAAGAAATATAAAGAGAGAAATGAAGTTTTGCTAGGGATAAAAGGCTACCGCCTGGAGGATGAGAAGCCAACTCTAATGGATATAATCCAGTTCCCTACAGGAGAGGTGCTGGACCCCAGTGCTACAGGAGAGGTGCTGGACCCCAGTGCCACAGGAGAGGTGCTGGACCCCGGTGCCACAGGAGAGAAGCTGGAGCTCGGTGCCACAGGAGAGGTGCTGGATCCCGGTCCCACAGGAGAGAAGCTGGACTCTGGTGGCACAGGAGAGGTGCTAGACCCCGGTGACACAGGTGAGGTACAGGACTCTGGTTCTATGAGAGAAGTGCCCTACAATGATGCCACTTCAGAGGAGGGACTTAGGAGTTCAAAACGCTTGAAGCAACCTAGAAGGATGTGCAATCTGTCGTGTTGCAATTATTGCTGCAAGGTAAGGGATGGTGTAATTGATATTTTGGAGCCACCCAGGACCCCAGAAGAGATCATGTGTAGAGAGGATAGAGACACCTGGTTGAAAGCAATGGAGGTGGGGATGAAGAACCATGAAAGGAACCAGACTTGGATTTTAGTGAAGAAGTCAAAGTTTGGAAATATTGTAGTGTCATTTGTGATTTATTGAATTTGTTGATTTCCGAGGAGAGGTGTTGGTATCCATGCTTGAGTTACGTAAACCAACAAATGAACATCTAATATTGTTTATGTTGTGTTTATTCTGTAACTATGTATGTATGGTGCTGCCACCACCAGTCCTTGTTGGTGAGTTAGTAGTTTGGAATGCTATTATAAATGAAGCTGCCATTTATATCAATTCTTCCACTGTGTTTAATATTTAGCATAACAACAGGAATATGGTTTAATTCTGATTTTAATAAAAATAGCATGTGATAAAACGGTTCAGTATGACATTTCTAACAAAGAGCATTAAATTTAAAATGTCGATTGAATGAATAATTAATGAGATAATCTATACATACTATCGGTCTATTCATGGTTTTATTTTTTAGATGCTTAGTACATTAATGTTTATTTTTCAAATCCTGCAGTTGTTACGGAAGTTTTTAACCAGTATTTCTCCATTAAATATGTATAACGATTTTTCAAGAACAGCACCGGAAAACGCCTATGAAATATACCGAGATCCTTTGAAATTTACTTAATTCTTTCTAATTACTGACACGAAGCCCACTAGGCCTACGTGCTATAATAAAAAGGTAAAGGTAAAGTGATCCCTATACAGGCCATGGAGGCCCAGAGGGTTCCGGCTCCCAGATTTTGGACATTCGGCATATGAAGGTGGTAAGGTTGTCAGCCTTACGCACCGGCCGCCTTTACCCCCAGGATTGCTTTTCGTACTCATTTCTGTTTGAGACTGAGTCGACCCTAGGACTAAAGTGTCACCAGAAGGATTAGGCCGATTGAAAAATCTTAACGACCTCATCGGGAACCGAACCCGATACCTTCCGGTTTGTAGCGCAGCGCCTCAACCACTACGCTACGGCATGCGTATCACCTATGTACTACATTATTTTTCTTAAATAGAACAACATCGCCTCCATGAGAAGAAAGGCTTTGTTTCTGGTTCTAATAAAAAAAGTGGCAAACTTAACTAACTTACATTAGTCTTCCACCTTAAGTAATATCCTATACTATGGAACTAACGAAATCTACTTGTGATCTATTAATAACATAAGGTTTGGAATGTATATGCGATTAATCTACTACCAAAGTTGCAGACTGGATATTCATTTCCATTACGATGCAGTGTTGGAATTAAAAAGGTTTTAAACACCAAGATGCTCGCAGTGAATAAGAATAAAGCGACTTTGGCACCACGCAGTCGGAAGTATCCTTAAATGGCAGTATCTATTTACTTCCTAAACAAATAAATTTAACACGCGATAGTAGCATTTTAGCTTGTGTCCTTTGGGAGTCTTGAAGAAGTCCTTACTTTTCATTAAGCAGCAATCGTATCTGTCTCTTTACCGTCACCTAGCCGTTCAAATTCTTAGCGAGGGGTTTCCAAACTGTGCGTCGTCTGGGGTGCGGCGTCGTTAGCCCTCCGGAATTCTAATGATCCTAACTGCAATTTAGATAAAACTAGTACGGTCATATGTTTCGAAATAGAAATGAAATATATATGTTAGAAATAAAACATTCTTCTTCTTCCTTCTCCTTCTCCCTATCTACTTCATAGGCTTACTATATATTTTTCTTCCAACCAAGGTCACATTCAAGACCAACTTTACCTTCGATGATTAGTTATACTTCTGGTAGTTCTGGTGGTTCATTTAGGAGTACTTTTATTACTAGCCTAGAATTCTATTAGGTAGCCTATACCAAGAATTGCACTGATATTTTCTCAAAATGGGATAAAAACACTGTCTACAATAATAAGTGGTAAGAATATAAGTATATGATGATAGTTCTCAATCAGTAGACATAGTTAAAATTTGTAGTCTTCTTGGAGTATTTTACTGAACACACACTTTCTTTTTCCCATTCTGAATTCTCCAAAACCAACAAAAATATTCGTTTGAAGTTAATATAGATTAGTACGGACGATAAAAAATTAAAAACTAGCAAACATCACTTCATTCGGACAATAAAGAAGTCACCTATAGACGTAGGCTTGCGGGAAAAAGACACTAAAGAAGAAGGCATATTGCCAACAGCAATGCAGAATGACCAACTTGACAATAAATTTGTATGTCCTTTAATAAAAAGGAAAATCTCCATAGATGTTCTTTGACTATCTACTTAATTCCAAAGAGTGAATCCCAGACAATTCAAACGAAAACTGTTTGAATACCTAACTCACTCAGGCATATCGCTTTGTACATAGAAAGTTACAAGCTACAAGATTTCTTTTTATGATTTTATATTATTGTATTGTGTTTTACTATAATTTTAATTATTCGTATTATTATAATTACTGTCATTTAGTATCTCTAATGCTAGTACTTTTTATTTTTCTTACTGTAATATTCTTGTATTTTTATAGTTATATTGTAACTGTAGTTTTGGAATCCTGGTAGAGGGGAAGAGAAGACCTAATGGTCTAATCTTTACCACGTTAAATAAATGAATAAAATAAATAAATAAAAGTTGGTCCCCCTGGAGTGTTATAATTTTATAAAACTCAATGGTACAATTTTCTCCTTTAAATTAATCTAACCAGCACTAATCAAGCTATACCTGTCACAAACACTAATATCACTATTCCTAACCTAACTTCCAAAAAACAAGAATCTAGCTGCCACTACGGAACATGGTTGGACATCCTGTTTCGGTTGAAAACAAATAATCGCGCCGGCCGTGCGAACCAGGCATACCGCAACGATGGGGCACCTATTATACAAGTCAACAAATTTTAAAAAGCTTTTTGTATCCGAAATAAAATGTATCAAATCTTATGTAATTTGGCCTCCTAAATTCGAAAATGGCAGTAAATTTTTTTTATTAGTTCTCGTTTAGAAGATATCGGCTATATAGCCTTCATTGTTGTTCGTGCAAGAAAATATAGAAGTTTTTAATCACATACCTCATAAACGTGGTATTTTGCCTTCTCTAGTGTACTTTATCTTAGGAGCATCTCTTAATACAGACCAGCAGTAGTCAGCAAGGATAGACGTGTTCCATTTCCCCTGATAACATCGTTCTAGAGTAGCGATGTCTTGGTGGAAATGTTCACCATGCTTGTCGCTTACTAATAATTAAGGAATCGCGCACAATGTGCATTATCTTAACCTAAGACTTAACCTACCCAGTCCTAAAACCGGGAAAGGGATTTTTCACTACTGAAAAATCCCCGACCCGGCCGGGAATCGAACCCGGGCCGCCGGAGTGGAAGGCAGGAGCGCTACCGACTCACCCATGGCGACTGCTCCAAGATTGTCAGAGAAGAAAAACAGGTGAGAATGAAGGAAATGCATCTTGAAAGACATGTTGTACCCCATTCTATTATAAGCCATCAACATATTGTCCACTAATGTTCTGTAATTAGACGCCCTTTTGTTGCCAAGGAAATTAATTACAACTCTAGTGAACGCTACCCATGCAGTTTTCTCCTTGCCTTTTAGAAGTCCATGAAATGTTCATCAGCCATTAGTTTTCTTATTTGGGGACCTATGAATATTCCCTCTCCGATTTTAGATTCACTTAATCGTGGAAATTTATGAAAGAGATACTAAAATGCTTCTCCATTTTGATTCATACCATTTACAAAGTTTTTCATTAGTCCCAACTTAATGTGCAACGCAGGTAATATTATTTCAGTCTTGTCAACCAGTGGTCTGTAAACAATGTTTTTAATACCTGGTTCTTGCTTTGTTGCATAGTGTTTGTCCTTCGCACGACTATCCCATTCACATAAGGTTTGTTCGCAAAGCAGTCAGAAACCAGGAACATATCGTTCGCGCATGCGCTCTTTCTCCACACGCGTTCGCAAAGCGAGAATCCGTGATTCTGATTTCAATCTTCTGTTCGCAAAGCTCTCGCGGACAGTTTCTGTACTATAAGAAAAGTTTACAGGCTCTAGCATGAATTGTTATCACAGACATGCGCAGTAACCTATTTTCACGCGCCTGACTCCTCCCTCCTATAACATTGCGCCAGATTTATAAACATAGGCTACTTATTGTATGAATAATGGAAGATAATTAAAAGTTTCCAAAAATATAGATTATATTGTCGATGTATATTGCATTTATAACATGTCAAAGGGAAATATATATTTTATTTGCATATCATATCGATTAAACGCAGAAACTATCGATTCCAAATTCCTGTAACCGTTCGCAAAGTGCAAATCACGGGTAAGTTACAGACTGGACATGCGCAGTACAACAAATTCTCAAGCGGTCACGGATTTGCTTTGCGAACAAACCTATAAAAAGCAACAATATTTCGTATAACCCTGTTTCCATTGGTATAGCAAAATTCATATATCGCCCGTTTCCATTTAGCCACTCGCGTAGGTTTGTGGAACAAGTACAACAACAAATATGGGGCGCACGCGATTTGTCCTGATCACCAACCTTGCAACCAAAATAGAGATGATAGGCCTTTTTAACAATAGGAGTTAACCGTACCTTTTGGGATTTAAAAGTCACTTCTCCACAGATAAAACAAAAGTTAACACACTTACGCGGCATTCTGTGCCTTTCATGCCAATTCTATTACAGAAAGGATAATACATACGCATATATGTTATTTTATAATTATAATTATAATCACTCACAATAACGATTAAATCACTCCCTATTTTAACTATTTCAAAGTACACTGATAGATAGTTTTCTCACTCACAAAGCAAGAACTGAACTGAATTTATAAAGGAATATCACTTTGAGGGTTTGACTTATATGCTAGAGCCATAAATTCACCCTTAAATTTCCGGTACAGTCTGTTTCTAACAAAGTTGCTCGGCTAAAATCCTGTTTTTAGTAAAACAACCTGACCTGTGTATTGTAGAAATGAGAACTAATAGAAAAAAATGGATGTCATTTTCGTGTTTAGCGACCCCAAATCAGTAATGTATGGTTAATTTTATCTCGAATACATTTTGGCTGTTGACTTGTGTTATTGAAATAAACCAACAAAGGAATTTTGGAAACCCCTGCTCTGGAAGACGACACGATGTTCTTTAGCCTTGAACACTTGATTTCAGTTACCATGACAATTGCACGTTGTACAAGCGCTCAATTGTTTTCTAAGAATGCTATTTGCTCTCTTTGATTCCCTCTGTTTTTGAGCTGAAGATCCAGTTCAGCCTTCTGTGAGCTACATAGACAATTCGCAACACACGAATGTCAGAGAAGTTATCTCGCTTTCTGGGCGAAATCGCATCTCACACTTAAAAACTTCCTCTCGTAGGATTCAGTTGTTGCGGTGTATGAACTTCGGAATCCCAGAGACAACGCTGTGATTCTAACTTTCAAGGTGTTCTTTCTATCTGTCTCTGTGAAATGTTTGAAAGTCAAGGTTCTTCAAGTTAAAGGCGCAAGCGATTGTTAGGAACTGGTATTAAACTCTGGCATCACATTCCAAAGATTAATATCCTCAAAGAGCAGAAATACATGATTTACTCAAATTAGTACTTCTGCATAATAAATTCTGTGATTTATAAATTTCCTTTTAGTTTTTAATGTTTTAACTATCTTCTATTTAAAGTCCATTATATTTTCTTGTATATAGGCCTAATAACCAGGGCTTGGATTGTTAGATTTTTATAGCCCTATATTACAGTAGTTATTTACACATATTAAAATAGCTGTATTTTAGTTTCCAAAATTGTCAGATTAAAAAATATATATATATATATATATATATATATATATACACACTTTAATAAGTACAATACACACATTCAAACAAACACATTGCTTAATTTTATTTTCACTTACAATTTACGCGGTTCTGAGCCACAAAACTATAGGAACACTTTTTTGCTTAGTTTCGACCATTTATAGCTTATAGAACACGATCAATTTTAGAATTACCCCTGTCATTTCCAACTCTATCGCATAAACTCAATAAGATGAATTAATCAACCAACTTTTTATACAATATGCTAGCTAAAATTGTAAGTTCCAGTTAACAGACTAGGCATTTGGCCTTTGTACGGTTATATTCCGGTCTTTCAAAGACAACATGTGTTATTAATTTTGTTCCAATAAAATAGTGAGTTTAGTTTATGAATTATGACTCATGCAATCTTTCCGTTACCCATTTTTAATACTTTTAACTTATAATATCATGTTATGTATATTATTTTATAGACACAATTATGCTGTTTTGGCGATGCAAACTGATAAACAACATTCTATAATAGTTCCAGCTAATGTACTCTTAAATAACTTACACGAAATGACCTATTACATTGGACGGAATATGTGTAATTTTTCATGATATAAGAGACAATTCTGTAAATCTGGTAAGTTTTTATCATGTACGTTATCTATCAAACTATAAACTATTAAGCAAACAATTAGACAGGCATGCCCGAGGTTGATCCGAAAGCTGGGCAATATAACTTTGTTTCAGGAATTAAGGAATTAAATACGCTACAACATATTCAATATTTTAAAAATGCAACTATATTCACCTACAAACAGGTTCAAGGGGTTTTCTGGGGGTATTTGGTTATCCATAAAGGCATGACGAAATTACTGGCTCTTGTTTGCTAAGTACATTTTGAGTAGTTAATTCAACCAGGTGAAATAAATACTATTCTCCTTGTAGAATAATTAATTAAGTACAGAAGCTGTCTTCATTAGGCCATATTATTGGAATCGAAAACCTAGACAATAGAACGTGGGTTAGAGGCATTCAAAATTGAGAAGTCAAGAGTACTTGAATAATAATCCTCTAATTAGAAACTAATTACCATAGCAGCCACTGCAGCTGCTTGTGCTGAATACTCCAATAGAAAAGTTAAATAATTGTTAATACGCCTGTGGAGAGTAAGGAAAGAAAAGGGACAGTGTTAGAAGAAGTGTAGAGTGAGAGGGAGAATGAGATTGAGGGTAGAAGAGGAGGAGATAAGTACTAGAATAGAGGAGGCAGACAAACAACGACATGGATAAACAGGCCGTGGTAGTCGATACAAGTCAATTTTTGTGGAGATCCAATATCCTATTGATGACTCCATGTTAGGAAGTTATACACAGTAAAGTGCAAATATTTGTAATCCGTATCAGTTGTCTGAATATACATGTCACTTTTAATTTGAGCTTGATATAAAAAATAAACTGATCCTACTTATCAAGTCAACACATACAAAACACACAAAAAATATAGTAGTAGTAGTAGTAGTAGTAGTAGTAAGCCTAAATTAGAGCCTCTGAACAAAATTTCTCGGCCCTTTCACGTCCAAGTAATACCTTAGTTTCCGGAGGAGTGTTAAGGGGCGATGGCCTTACCACTTGTCCCTCGCCCTCTCTAGGAAAATAAGCGTAACAAAATTCACATCGGTAAACAGAAACCGCCATTTGGAGGTCCTTCGCCCTAACATGGGGGCATAGGATGAGAGTGAGAGAGAGAGAGAGAGAGAGAGAGAGAGAGAGAGAGAGAGAGAGAGACAGAGAGTAGTAGTAATAGCAGCAGTAGTAGAAGTAGTAGTAATAACAGTAGTTGCAGTAGTAGTAGTAGTAGCAGTAGTAATTTATTTGCAGAAAGCACAGTTCAGTGTAGCCTATTGCAAAATGATAACAAAAGAAGACATTAACAACAACAAAATGTCATCAAGCGTTGAGCATAATTTTATCATAGGTAATATAACGAGAGGTCTGGATTTTATAGCGGTCTTGAAGACCGCCGGCGTGGTCTTGTGGTTAGCGTCGCTGACTACAGATCCGTCGGCCCGTGTTCAATCCCCGGTATCTCCTCGGATTTTTCTGAGGTAGAGAGGTCTGGTAAGGGTGCACTCAGCCTCGTGATTCAAATTAAAGAGCTACTTGATAGAGAAGTAGCGGCTCCCGTCATGAAAACCACCATTAACGGCCGTGGCTGTCGGCATGCTGAACCACATGTTCCCAATCCTGTCATTTCGCTATAGTAGATGATGCAGCGGTCGGGTGGTAGGCCTTGTCCCTTCAGGGATGTAGCGGCACGGAGTTTTTAATTTTAGTTTGACTTGATATAATTCAGACATCAATTTACATTATTATGACTATTTAACGAATACTTACAAAAATAGGTTTGTAATGAATAATGAAAACCACAAGAATGAATAAAACGCGTCGCTATTTGTGTCATTATAAGAGAGAAATTCGATGTATTAGGAACGAAAAAAGGAAATGCTGAAGATAGCGATAAAACCAGGGCCGTCACATGGGGGGGGGCTGCCGGACCAAAGGGACCCCAAAGGGGCCCGTTGGATCCTGGTGATGTGATATAATTTTATGGAAAATTGGAAAAGTTTGATAAAATGTTCTGTTACACGAGTAACGAGAAGGAAGCCCCACTGAGAAGGGAAAAGACAACTGAGTGAGGATGGTCGGCGGTTGGTGAGGGGCCGTTGTACCTGTTAGAAGCCGTCACGGTGGCTCATGCTTAGCGCGTGGGCCTGGCATGCTAGCGGTCCCGGGTTCAAATCCCGGGCCTGGCGAACGTGTCATTCGTGGTGGACGAAGCCGTGACCTTTGGGGGTTTTTCTCGGGGATCCTCCCGTTTCCCCCTCTCATTCCACCAACACTCTCCATTTCATCTTCAAATCCCCCCTCATAATCATCCCGTTTCCTTTCCCGGTTTCCGGTATACCCTCTTCCCCAGCACCTGCTGTGGGCCTCTCCCGTCCTCCCCGTGGCTTGTGGTCCTGAAGTTGCTGGCTGGTGTGCTGCCAACCTGGGGGCTCTGTAAGAGGTACCGAGGCAGTGGCACACGTGGCATGGTAGAGGTATCTGTTGGATGTAGGGGAGTTCCGTAGGGGCTCGCGGTGGGGTCTGTTGTCGAGGGGCCGTTGGGCTTGCACATCATTCCATTCCCGGAGGTTGGCACAATGGGCCGCAAGGCCGAAGTGCTTAGGGTCGTCCCAACCCGCCTTCCACTCTTAAGGGGACAAATCATGTACCTGTTAGAAGCTGAGTCGACCCCAAGGCCATAGTGCCACCAGAAGGATTGGGCCAATTGAAAATCTCCAACGACCTTATCGGGAATCGAATCCGCGACCTTCCGGTTTGTAGACCAGCGCCGCAACCACTACGCTACGGCGTACCCCAGTAATAATGATAAAAATAATAATATTAACAACAATAATAGCAATGATATTATTAATAAAGCAAATAGAAAGCTTAAATATACGCGTAAGATTACAATATTTTCTTGAACAAGCCTGAATTAAGAAAAAAAGTATTCAGATATTGCTTCAAAAAGATAACACCTTCACGTAAAATAGCAATAATTAAAGTCAACCTAAGTCATATATTTTATTGATTTTGCTTAATTTGCACTCTCTTTTATGATTTATTTACTACCAAGGAAATCTAAATCTGTTGAATAGTAAGAGCAATTATTTGTTTAGTCAACATTTTTGATGTTACAAGGAAAATATTATAATTATGAAAACTTGGGCTGGACGTTATAATAGTTACTTTTTGAATGGTGCTACTCAGTTTCTTTCGTCAAGTTTGAAACCTCAATAATACAATTCTTAAGAAATACATGTGAGAAAGTTTTGTGCAACATATTTTGCACCGTTTATTTGATATGATAAGGTTACTAAATTGATCTAGATAATAGCCTATCACTTCATAAAAATACATTTATAGGAGTATAGATTGGCGTAATTTAAAAAAAAATCCAGAAAACTATTAATTATTTATTATTATTATTATTATTATTATTATTATTATTATTATTATTATTATTATCGATAATGATAACCCAGTCATAATAGGGAATTAAAATGTGTTTCCAATGTGTTTAAGCTAAAAATATATAAGCAATTATAAACCGGTGCCCAAACGTGGGTACTAATTGCAAACCAATCATATGCTCTTTAGAGGTAAATGAAATAATACAATACTAATGATAATAGAAGTTTATGCAACGATAACTCTATCATGCATCATTTCGGTTGGGTTTCACAATTCATTTTCGATTCATGTGATGTCAGTATTGTTATAAACTGTAACCTAACACATTATTATGTAAAGCATTGCGTACAGATTAATTAATTTACAAATGCGGGTAACTCAAGTTGATTAGTGGAAACTTCGGCGGTCAATGTAAGCAATGAGTTTGTACTAAATACGTATACAGAGTGATTAAAAAGGCACCTAGAACACGCGGATTTAGCCAGAACGACACACTGATCATTTTCAGAACCTGTCCACAAATTAGTTGTTTCCCGCTGTAGATCATCAAAGTACCGGTATGGTGAAATGCAGGAAATGGTGCAAGAATTGAATTGTTTATTTGCCGAACGACAAAAATAAAGAGTCTACGGTTGTATGAATTATATTTATTTTTACAGAAATACTTTTATTACATTTAATGAATATCAATCAATATGAAGAAATAAATTTAACGTTCTATAAAACCAAATGCTAGAGTATACGAAAATATAAGGTTGTCTGTACATAACCGTATAGACCTGAACTAATAACATTCCTTTTGCCACTGCCTTATTCAGGTTGCCTTGACTCGGCGGAAGTGTACCCCATTTCTCGAGCTGGGTTTTTGGTTACCTTACATCGATGAAATGAGACAAGACCGGGGGAGATATATGATAAAGCAGCCAGGAAGATGATCTTCATATTAATCAGACCAGGAACGATAATATTTCCCAAGAATGAATATGAACCGATGCCAGAACCTCACGATTACCAGTTAGAAACTACTGTATTCTACGGACTATAAGACGCTCCGGACTATAAGACGCACCTTGATTTTAGGTTGGAAATTTAAAGGAAAAGAAATGTAATTATTTAATAATAATATTCTTCATTCCATAAATAATTATAACCTTATACAATGGAATCAGTGCAAATAACTTCTAACTTAAGACCTGCGTTGTATGAAAATCTCTTCTGTACAGTTGGCATCGCGTAAACTTTAACATCTGAAATTATTTTTCATAAAAGACTGAAAATACTCTTACACCTCTCTAACCCTCAATTCAGCATACGGTAAATGTAATGGGACTAGGTTGTTTAGAGGTCATTTGCCTTTATTTAAACCACCCGGTAGAGACAACTCCTTTCATATAAGAACTCAACATTCCCTTCTCTTCGCTATCTCTTAACGAGCTTGTATATCTGACTTCCAGCTATCCTCATTTTACGATTGTGACAAGTCCACTGATGTACAGTCTGTGCCTAAATTTGAAATTAATCATTTATAACACCTGGTATTACCGGCAATATTTACCATAATTTAAATTTTTTAGTGTACTTCGGACTATTAGACGCGTACAACTTTCAAATCTCTGTTTTCAAGGTAAAAAAGTGCGTTTTATGGTCCGTAAAATACGGTATGATAATAATTTAATCCATAACCCTCGTCATTTACAGTATCCGGTTTATTGCCTATTTTCTTTTCGATATACTATAGTTTTTATTTCATAATAATAAAAATTACTAAAATAATATACATTATATTCTTCCAGCACTGAAAACTAAAGTCGGTTATGGTATTAAAATAAGTAAAGTTTGTTTCGTTATAAAAAAAATTACCTGAAAGGTACGTCAAATAAATTCGACAAGCAAAACCCATTGGAAAATATCACTCCTTAACCTTAGCTAATTCTACAGTCTATCCATTATAAAGCCAAATAATCTCGTAAGGCCTAATTGTATTTATATGAGTTTTGTTAATGAGCCTTGTCTCATTAAGTCCTTTCATTAATAATAAAAAAAGTGTATTCAACCGTCTATGAATGGATGCTTTGTCCTTTGGATAAAAGAACGAGTTATAGGAGTGGTTTTGAAACAGCGCTAATGTATTTGCTATATGCAGTATATGGTGAGAAAAAATATTATTATTTCTTTATTTAGTTATTGATCAAGCGTTATATAAAATGGCTTTCACCATGTAGACACAGTTTGGAGTAGCCTACAGTGATACATCCTGCTGCGAGTACTTCTACCAAATATATTGTGGGTTCTCAAAAGAGCAAATCTGACGAATATTTGTAACACCTTCAAGTAAACAACTCTTATCATTTGCCTTCAACATACAAGTCCAAATAAAAATCTCTGTAAGAATGTTAGAAAAGCTCGAGGATCGATTAAAATATATTTATAAAGGCAACGACAGGCTACAGGCTTCTCGTATGTAAAAATACCTGGAAGGACATACGTTTGCAGATAATTAATAATTAATTATTATGTTTTTATGTTTTTTCACGTCTAGGTAGTTCAAATTCAGATTCCGATATAAAAAAAACACGTACATTGACCTCGAAAATTGCGATTAAAATGTAAACGAATTAGTCAAACGTAATAGAGCGATAAGCGAAAAACTCTGAACCGTATCGTACGAATATGCTAAAATTCTTATCTTTGATACTATGGTATTCTCAAATATATACAAATGTTGACAGTCAGAACGATAGTTCAGTGCTTTGAAGAGATACTGACATTCTGGTGTCAAAATGCGTAACAATAGGTTGGACTGGTTTCACCAATTTTAGGCCTGTTAACCAGTGAGAACAGAAAAGTCTCAAAACAGTTAATTTTTTATAACATATTTAGGTTATTTCAGTGTTAGTGTTTGACACTTCTAGGAAGTAGGCTTATACTATATTATCAGTGTGTGAAAGCGTGTTCGTTTGTTTCATTGGATGCGTTCAGTGGGTTATGAGTGAATTTTAAATTTCTGGATTTTTCGATAGATTGTTTAAAAATTGAGTGTTCGTATTACGTCTAATAATGTAAAAATAAACATTAAATATACATTATTGCAACTGTAATTTATACGATTTAATACTCGATTTATGACGACATTCAAGGACAAAAGTCTATACGTAGAAAAAACCATTATAATTACGTCTTATAGATAGTACAACAAACTCAAGTTTCAAGCCAACTCGAATAAAAATTCATCCGCAAGGTACAATTTATAGACAGGATACTATTCTGAAAATATAAATTTCAAATAAAATCAGGTAAACTGATGTAAAAAAGTGCCAGTATGTTTTTGTTTAATCAGTTATGACTGCAATTATGATATGCAGAATATGTTTTTTTAAATTCATTTCCAAGTTAATCTCCAGATTTATTCATTAAGCAGTGCTTACGAAAGAACAAAGGTCTAGTTTTTTTTAATCAGATTAAAATCTTCCAGCATCAGTTGAACTGTACAGATTTGTGATATCTTGACAATCGCACACTCACATAAAAATACGAAAAAGAAAGTGAAATTCTCTCGTTTCGGGATTTGAACCATGGAACTCCATAATGTGAGGCCAAAACGTTACCATCTCGGTCAACTGGGTCAGTTTAACGGTCTAGTTGGATAAGCGCATGTAAAACATTAGTGCTTTTGGTCATAGCTATCTCTATTTTAATTTCCAAAGCCGTATAATATAAAAATCAGGTAAACTGATGTAACAAAGTGCCAGTATGTTTTTGTTTAATCAGTTATGACTGCAATTATGATATGCAGAATATGTTTTTTTTTAAATTCATTTCCAAGTTAAGCTCCAGATTTATTCATTAAGCAGTGCTTACGGAAGAACAAAGGTCTAGTTTTTTTTAATCAGATTAAAATCTTCCAGCATCAGTTGAACTGTACAGATTTGTGATATCTTGACAATCGCACACTCACATAAAAATACGAAAAAGAAAGTGAAATTGGCTCGTTTCGGGATTTGAACCATGAAACTCCATAATGTGAGGCCAAAACGTTATCATCTCAGTCAACTGGGTCAGTTTAATGGTCTAGTTGGATAAGCGCATGTAAAACATTAGTGCTTTTGGTCATAGCTATCTCTATTTTAATTTCCAAAGCCGTATAATATAAAAATCAGGTAAACTGATGTAACAAAGTGCCAGTATGTTTTTGTTTAATCAGTTATGACTGCAATTATGATATGCAGAATATGTTTTTTTTTAATTCATTTCCAAGTTAAGCTCCAGATTTATTCATTAAGCAGTGCTTACGGAAGAACAAAGGTCTAGTTTTTTTTAATCAGATTAAAATCTTCCAGCATCAGCTGAACTGTACAGATTTGTGATATCTTGACAATCGCACACTCACATAAAAATACGAAAAAGAAAGTGAAATTGGCTCGTTTCGGGATTTGAACCATGGAACTCCATAATGTGAGGCCAAAACGTTACCATCTCGGTCAACTGGGTCAGTTTAACGGTCTAGTTGGATAAGCGCATGTAAAACAATAGTCCTTTTGGTCATAGCTATCCCTATTTTAATTTCCAAAGCCGTATAATATAACAGTAAAACAATTGACTATGTTATCATGATATCTGATTCTCTTTTTTTTTTATATAAATTCTTTCGAATACGTATATTATCATAAAATAGGCACCAAATTGAGCATTACTCCGAAACAGGTGAACCGATTTCATCCAATATCAATAGACGTCTTCCCATGAACACTATAAATGTGTATACCAAATTTCATAAAAATCCGGTAAAGCGTATTTGAGTTACCGCGTCTTTAAAATATACACTAAATTGGGTTTTACTCCGGTACCGGTCAACAGATTAGGTTCAAATTTAACAGAGTACTTTTCATAGACGTCATAAATGCGTATACCAAGTTTAATGGAAATCCGATACAGCGTGTTTGAATTATGGCGCCTTTCTATTAGAAAGGCGCCATAATCTATTAAAATAGGCACTAAATTGGGCATTACTCCGGTACCGCTGAACCGATTTGGTTCAATATCAATAGGGTTCTTCCCATTGACATTATAAATGTGTTTTCCAAGTTTCATGAAAATCCGAAAAAGCGTATTTGAGTTAGAGCGCGTACAGACACACGGACGGACGGACGGACAGACAGACAGACAGACGGACAGACATTTTTCGTCCCCCACATAATCTTATAAAGTACCATACTGGCACTTAATAACAGTAAAACAATTGACTATGTTATCATGATAACTAATTCTCTTTTTTTTATATAAATTCTTTCGAATACGTAGGCCTATATTATCATAAAATAGGCACCAAATTGAGCATTACTCCGAAACAGGTGAACCGATTTCATCCAATATCAATAGACGTCTTCCCATGAACACTATAAATGTGTATACCAAATTTCATAAAAATCCGGTAAAGCGTATTTGAGTTACCGCGTCTTTAAAATAGACACTAAATTGGGTTTTACTCCGGTACCGGTCAACAGATTAGGTTCAAATTTAACAGAGTACTTTTCATGGACGTCATAAATGCGTATACCAAGTTTAATGGAAATCCGATACAGCGTGTTTGAATTATGGCGCCTTTCTATTAGAAAGGCGCCATAATCTATTAAAATAGGCACTAAATTGGGCATTACTCCGGTACCGCTGAACCGATTTGGTTCAATATCAATAGGGTTCTTCCCATTGACATTATAAATGTGTTTTCTAAGTTTCATGAAAATCCGAAAAAGCGTATTTGAGTTAGAGCGCGTAGAGACACACGGACGGACAGACAGACAGACGGACAGACATTTTTCGTCCCCCACACAATCTCATAAAGTACCATACTGGCACTTAATAATTACGCGCATAATACATGCAGAACATGAAATACAATGCAAGTTCATTTATAAAAAGAGAGACCAATAACATAATTGAGGGGTATATTAGCAAACCCGGCATTCTCCATTTCGGTAAAAGATCGATATGCTAACTTCCAATGAAACTTTAATGAATTTACTTTATTTAATGTATGTGTTAAAAATCCGACTTCCCACATAAGGGGGGAACTCAAATTTACAACACATGCACTAAATATGTTGCACGAAATACATTAAACTTTTATTAGAGGTTAGCATCTCTATCTTTTATCAAAATGGAGATTGCCGGATTTGCTAATAGACCCTTCAATTTCGCAAGGTTCCTTTGAATGAAGGTGGAAATACGCACAAATGTGCATGAGTTTGTGCGTTTCACTCGCTTTGCACCACAAAGCATGGTATCTTTCACACTCTGTTCCACGTAACGAACACATGCATCCCTCAGTTGGCTGGTGATAGGTTCTGGTCATACACAGCTTATAATGAAACCCATGGATCGCAAATCGCTTGACTGTGTGCCTCAGTTCGTAAGCTGCATTCATCCACTCCTAAGATACCATTGCGGTGGTGACATAGAAATCACTCCAGATCTGTTGTTTCTTGCAAATCTGTTTCTTACTGTGTAGAATTCGAAGACTTAAGGGACTTTATATAATCACTACTTCGGCCATTTTATATTAAGTTATATTAATCTACAATTGTTGGTCTAATTTTAAATGTAAACAATTCTGAAAATTGTAATAATTAATTCTACTTTCCATGACTGATTGATATTCAACTATAATTTGAATTTATATGCTGATTATAATACACTAGAGTCCCGATATTCCGAACCCCACTATTCCGAATATCCGCCTATTCCGAACAGCGTTCATAAAAAATACCGTTTTTTTTAAACTTAAAAACAGGTGAAATTAAAATTTTGTTCGTGAAAAGACGTACATTTATTGTTATACGAAGAAGTTAAATAGAGACAGCCTACATAGAGCCTAAGCTTGATAAAAACGCCTGAAACCAAATTGGAATGAAAGCTGGTTACTTACAGCACATGTCGGCTCCATTTATACAATTCCCGCACTTAATTTACCCCTTAACAATCAATACGTTGATATTATTCATGAAATCCGCCTATTCCGAATTCCCGCTAAACCGAACGGAGTTCGGTCTCAATTAGTTCGGAAGAGCGGGACTCTACTGTAATTATTTTTACCTTCTATGACTAGTTAATATTCAACAATATTTTAATTAATTGTATTAATGTAATATTATTTATATTTAGTGACTAAGTGACAAACGGTTAAAATATTGTTTCCCTAAGAAAAATTAATTACGTTATGTACAATCTCAATGTTGTAATATAGACCTATCCATATATCTATGTATCCAAGAATTCTATTAATACATAGTTAACACAGTTGTAATTTATAGAGTTCACATATTATGATATTGTCAATAAAACTTCAAGTGAACCAGCAATTCTACGTCTCCAGCACTCAGATTTTTTGATAGGTTTCTGTTAGGTTTTTATAATAGTGCTTTAAGGCTGAATCTATTATCCAGTTTACTTAGACCAGCACTAGTGGAATGAAATTCATTAATAGCTTAGACTACTTTTGATTTAACATTATCTCACTTGTCAAACAACTAGCCTACTTCAAGGTGAGCAATATTGTACGAAAGGTTGGAGATATGTTATAGGCCTATGCATGTATGACACAGTCATTACTCATGAGTTATCTGAGATATTGTTCTCTCGTAAGTTAGTAGGTTCTTTAAATATTTTAAAGGGGGAAAAATCCTCAATATTCTTAAAATTAGCAATTCGAATAGAACTTAACAATTTTTAATTTTACATATAACTTAGCTCACACTTCAACATTTTGTATAACAATTTTTAAACGACCAACCTGAGTGTACTATCCCCATAAAAATGACGGGGCAAGTGAGGTGATTTGATTTTAAATTTTTTAACTAATCAAGTAAATTCTTTTGTCACCATCTTTCAATTTTTAGTCGACTTTTCGTAGATAGTCCAAGTATTCGTTGTGAAATCGAAACATCGAGGAACTGTTATACTTTGAGAGGCTCATGTCTTCGGAGAAAGCGAGGTCATGCGAGTGGAGCAGCTCATACTTCAAAAAATTGTGCCTAAAATGACAATGACAATGACAGTGACAATGCGTAGCTACTACTATCCCCATAAAAAAAAGTCGGAACAAGCGAGATTATATGACTGAAGTTTTTGAACGAAGTAAGTAAATTCTTTCATCACAATCTTTGAATTTTTAGTCGTGTCTTATCGTAGATGGTCCACGCACTTGTTGCGAAATCAGAACATCCAGAAACTGTTATACTTTGAAAGATCCGTTTCTTCGGAGAAAGTATGGTCAAAATATTGTATAACGATTTTAAAATGATAATCCTGAGTATACTATCCCCCCCAAAAATGACGGGACAATATGAGACTGAAGTTTTGAACGAAGCAAGTAAATTCTTTCGTCATAATCAGGGCCCGGATTCTGATGACCTAAACTTGGTTGAAAAATGGCCTATAAAATGACCCTAAATTTTAAAGAAAATGACTTAACAAATATAAAAAATGACCTAAAAACTGATATTTTATTTATAAAAAAATTATTATTGTGCACACAAAGTTATATACTAGTTTGTACACAATAAATTGTAAAAACTGTAAATAACTGTAACGTTGTGAATGTTCTTTTCTCACGGAAATTTATACTGGCACTGAGGCACTGGCGTGTCAAAATTCGGCATTTCGTGTTGTGGTCTGCTGGATTATAGGCTATTGTTTAATTGAGCGTAAACAGTAGTTTGCACTCTCAAATCCAAGCAGGTGGCAGACTCTGGTGCCAAGACAATCTAATAACAATAGTAATATAATACAAAACTTTGGCGATTCTTTGATTCTCATTTTCGACTGAGACATGACAACACTTAACGCCGAATTTTTCCTTCTTGCATTAAACAAACAACACTTCAAAGATAGCACCGCTAGGGACGAAAAAAAGTTAATACACTCAATGTAAATACCTGAAAATGACTAAATAAGGAAACTAATGACACGAAAATGATAAAATAATGATCTAAAATTGAAATAAATGCCCTAAAAATATAAAATTGCATAACATGACAAAAATGTCCTAATAAAAATGTATTTCTATAATCTAGAGGCCATGATTACGATTTATCTACAAGTTGGAAATGTCTATGCAGCCTAAAGGTGACATGTCTAAAGATGACATGTCATTAGAATCCGGGCCCTGGTCATAATCTTTGAATTTTTAGTCGTGACTTATTGTAGATATTCCACGTATTTATTGTGAAATCGAATCATTCGGGAACTGTTAAACTTTTAGAGGCTCGTGTCTTCGGAGAAAGCATGGTCAAGCAAGTGGAGCAGCCAGGTTCGGGAAGCTGGATTAATTCGGCAAGACATGCAAGGAAAGCAGAGTCTGCGCCGAATATCGGAAGGCGGCCAGTTCCGTGCAGCGCATCTCATCAGTCGCGTTTCCGCAGCATCCGCGCCGTCACGTCAATCAGAAGCGTCCCTCAGACCTGACACGCTTCCAAACTCTACGTCAACATCATCCGGCTGTCTAACCAAGGTAACTCATGCATACATTCCATGTTATTAGTTAGTAATAAGTGTGTTTAAAATGTTTCCTATTTTCAAAAGTTCTTCTGACTAAAATTTATATTTATTTTTCCGGCTTGAGCCGTTGTTCATTTTAGTTTTCTGCGCGATGGCAACGAGAAAAAAATATTTATTTATGCTATATTTTACCATTGAACGTTTTCATTTTTCATCGTCATAAAATTCCATAAACTTTATTCAAATAATCTAAATGTGCAGCAACTTTTTAAGCAAATAATATTATAGTATTTACACTTTGAAATAAAATAATAAAGTACAGAAGAGTTCCCCATACTCTGCACTCGATAATCCGGCAGTTCGGATTACTCGCAACCATGAATAAACATTTTTGGGGGGCAAGAAATGAGGTAAACAATTTTGTTGTACTTTGTTTCATAGAAGTGTAACTATATCCATATAAACATGTTTTATAATTTTCAACGGCGTTCGTTATACTTGAGGTCAATAAACAATTTTTTTTTTCAATTTGGTAACAACAGATTTAGTTTATAAGCCCTTTCTAACGATAACTGGTTTTTTTTTCCGGAAACTCTGCGCCCTTTCGGTCTCCCATAGGCCGAGTTTGCGGTACTATACTGTACTGAAATATTATATTGTATATTTTCTTATTAAGGGGGCTTGTACAGTAGCGAACTCTCTTTTTACATAATCTTGAATAATTTAACTTCGTCTGGACAGATTTTCGTACAATTTTAAATCATTATTCTACAGGAGTTTAGCTCTATTTTGATATATAACAAATCTAACAAACTGTGATTTATAATTTCTTTTTTTTTTTAAATAAAACCTCATCAACTATTGAACATGATAGCCTATTACATAAAGTAAGAAACTTATTGGCAATTTGATTTCCTTTAAATCTGAGATTGTTTTTGAAGGGTAAACCTCAAATAACATTCTATCTTCCTTAATATTAAATCTAGAATTGTTTTAGGTTTGCAATTTTATTTTATTTTCAAATATGTTTTTATTTCCCAGTTAATCACTTTAAAAAAAATCTTAACCATTGAGGTTCACTCTTTGTAGATTAACACAAAGGACAACTCTGCAAAATTTGAATAAAATCAGACAAATGGTTCTGAGATATTACGTTTTTAGTAGCCAAATGAAAATTGAAACTATGGGATCAACGCGTCTTAAGTTATGACATGCACTTGTATTTAATCCTCCCCAGCTTTGTTACAAAGATTGAATAACGCCACTATTAAATGGAATTTGACTGAAAATTTAGAATTATGTACAGAAAACATAGACTACCGTATCACTTGACACGAAAATATATTCATTATATTTCATAAACATTTATAACAATTATACCTTATTGGAACAAAAAGAATTAGGCACCATTTAATGTTATAATTTTTCAAGCATGTTAAACTGCCAAAAGCATTGTGAGGAAGTAGCCGGTACTATTGTAATGGATGATATCTAAACGTTATGTTTTCATGGCAATTTGAAGTAGTTTACATTCATGCATGGACACTACTTGGATATTATATCTAGTTTTAGTAACGCTTAGAAGCACTGATTAAAAACCATCTTGCATTTCAAGTTACAAGTTTATCCACTATTTTAAATTTCTCGTATCACAAGTAATATTGACAGAGGAACAACAGACTAGTTTGACCCTGAAATTCAAATTCATTTATAACCTATGCGTATTGAGGTTTCCCGAGACTGCCTGTCTATTTGTGAACAACACAGCTCGAATAAGAAAATGGTAATAGAAACGAAAGTTTACACATAGCTTAATCGTTTCCAGGGATGAGGAACGAAACATGTACTATTATTTAACTTGATGTCAATTAATTCTGTTTTTAGCTATTTTCTGGAGAATTACTTAAATTATTTTCTTTTAATGTTGTAATTCACTACAATTGAGGACCGTTTTGACAAAACTCAACATTTTCTTCTTTTTTTTTTTTTTTTGCCAAATTCTTTTTTCAATGGTTTTAAGTGCTTTGACATGAGATCTTTAAGACGGTGAAAAAAGAACATAAGAAAAGTCAACATAACCAAGTCATTTTGGAGCCTCAATATGCAAGGTTTCTTTCTATCTTCTGTATATTAATAAAAACTAAAGAAACCTTCTCCTGAACAATTTATGTTTTGGCACATGTTGAGTTTTGTCAAAACAGTCCTCAATAATTGCTTGTGAAATTTGAAACATTTTATTCGCATAAATTATCTGAATAGTAGTTCAACCTATATTCTATTTTGTGCCCTTTAAGACGGGGAGGCGGGGTGGGAACGCCCCTAAGCACCGCAGCCGTCACCGACTTATTGTACCTACCTCCGGGATGGGATGAGTTGCGTGCCCACAGGCCGCCCCAGACCCGCAAAGCCCCCCGTGGGCCCCCACGGAACTCCCCTACATCCAACAAGCCTAGTATCATGCCACGTGTGCGCCACCCCCTGCGGTACCTCCAACCGGGAGCCCCGACAGGTTCGCGACACACACCACCAACAAACTCTTGAGGGCTCTGACTGCCGAAGCAGACCCGATACCGGAAGTGGAAACGGGATGATGATGAAAAGGGGGAAAGGTGAGATGAAGTGGAGAGTGTTGGTGGAATGAAATGGGGAAACGGGAGAACCCCGAGAAAAACCCCCAAGGCACGGCTTCGTCCACCACGAATGACACACCCACCGGCCCCGAGATTTGAAATCAGGACCGCTAGCATGCCAGGCTCACGCGCTACAGCATGAGCCACCGCGCCGGCAGTTCAACCTATAACTTAGCCACCTCTTTATAAATCTGGCTTTAAGTCTCGGGAACAATAAGACTTTATGTAAGTGCAATAGGCCTTCAACTGAATACAACACCTTGTAATGTAATAATAATAATAATAATAATAATAATAATAATAATAATAATAATAAATAAATAAATAAATAACACTGACTATTTAGTTTATGAGTAAGTGACCAATCCAGTATAAATACGTGGAATTTCTACCAATCGCACGTGTCTATCGTCATATTTTAACGTTTTATTTTTACCACTTTCATTTTATCGCCAATGCATTCACTCGTTTTTTATGTGAATTCACAAACACTGAACATTGAAATACCTTCATACAAGTAGCTCCTTTCATTAAACACAATTTACACAATTAATAAAATCTTGTAAACTGATGTAACAAAGTACCAGTATGCTTTTTTTAATCAGTTATAATTGCAATTATGATTACCAGAATATCAGTTTTTTTTTTTTTTTAATTGATTTCCAAGTTCAGGTCGCGGCCCTGTAAGGCCCGGGCGGCTTGGGTCGCTTGAATTCTAAAAGAGAGAGGTAAAACTAAGATAAACAAAGAGAGACAGAAATATTTCCAAGTTGAGCTCCAGATTAATGCAAGGCTTACGGAAGAACAAAGGTCTAGTTAAAAAAAAGATTAAAATCGTCCAGCATCAGGTGAACTGTACAGATCTGTGATGTATTGACAATCGCACACTCACATAAAAAAGACAAACTGGCCGGTTTCGTGATTTGAACCAGCGACCCCCAGGACGTGAGTCCAAGACGTTACCATCTCGACCGCCTCGCTCAACGGTCTAGCTCAGGGGAAGACAGAAGGTTGCTCTGTGACGTCACTGCTTGCTGCTCTCACTGCTCGCGTTGTACCTCTGCGAGGAGTATGTGAAATGTAGGCATCAGTGAACAGGGGGGAAGAGAGGGGTATTAGTATTGCGGGCAGGGGGAATTTAGGGGGTTAGAACTTACGTAATACGTGTTTCCGAGTTAATGAAACATCAATCGATTTTCTTGATAGTTTATCGGTTAATTACAGCACAGTAGTTTAACATATTATAAATGATTCTATTTTTCTATTCTGTGAGAACAATTGCCTTTCCACAAAATCTATGTTCTTTGACAAAAATAGACAATACTATCATTTGAATTAACATAATTCACTACTATAAAAATAATTTAAAAAATGAACTGAATTAATTACCATACAAGCTCGTCTGCACCTTAGATGATACAAGATTACAGTAACAATTTTCTGACTTTCCTGTCTCTTTTTTCTTTAACAAGTTTATCAATGTTGGGACGTAATGTTTGAGCAATATTTAATCGAAGACTACATTTAGGTTGTGATTTGACAATGTACAGTCGGTCAAATAAAAAACGTCGGGACTCGTATGCTGTTAAAATTAAAGTTTTGACGCATTAGTTCACAAGTTTCCTATAAAAAACACAAAATACAGGTCATTTTCGGAACATATGAGGCCATGCGGCAGGAGGGAAAATATGAACAAGGAGGGAAAAAATGAAAATCGCGGAAAGCGCAACACACGATATTCAACTTAATGCATTGTCATAATTCATTTTGCTTTGTGTCATCGCCACATACAAATGCTAAAGTGAGAGAAAGTGTAGTTAGAGCTGTAATTGACCTGCATTTTTCGGTCTCTGAAGCAGCGAGAAGGTTCCATATTTATGAAAGCGCAGCTCAGAGGAGGGAACTTGACTATAATGCGACCGGAAGTTTTCATAGCAAACGTTGATCTGGCCGGACGCGTATTACGATGCTAAGATTGGTTGCAGATGTTGAGCGTAAGTTATTGATTTTGCACTACAGGTACCGGTATTATAAAATAAAATCCTTAAAAAAATGCTCCTTGAATAAACATATTCCTCGCGAATCTATTAATTATTAATATTATAAAAATTTGCAACCAAGAATATGGCGGATTTGAGGCATATAGCCACAGCCTTCTATACATGTTTGTTTTGGAACAAAACTGACTAAATAATCAAGAAAATACATGGATAGACAAGAGGCGTGTGTGAACCTACCCTTAAGTCTTCCTGTACATGCGCATATGCTCGTTCGTGATACTTAATCAAATACCGCCCGACGTTTTTTATTTGACCGACTGTACTTCTTGATTTGAGCTTTGCACATTTCATTAGTGAAAAAAATTGTTCGGCCACATATGTCGATCCAAAATTACATAATATTCGTGCGGCAAGTTTCGGGAATCTGGTTTCAGAGAAATTTCTGTAAAAGTTACCCAAGACCACTTTACGTTCGTATTTGTCCTTTAACAGATCGACGCATTGTAAGTTTAGCAGTTTCAACTGATACGGGCAAGGAACGTCTTTGACATTAACTAAATATGGGGTAGCAAAAAGTTTAAATATTGGAGAAAGGTTTTCCACATCCTGAAACCTCGATTCGAACTGAAGAAGAATGTTTTGCAGAACTAACACATGTTCTGCAGAGAGAACACTATCAGGATCGCATCTTGCATTAACTTTGAAAAATGCTCCGTATTTCCAACCAGAAGTTGTTCTACCCACAGAGCTAAAGTGAATAGGTCCTCTAGTACCTAAATCTAGCGTACTCTAAACACCCCTACTACCGTGCGCTCTTGCTGACGTCACACACATGGGATCCGCATGCTCTTGCTCCACAAACGTCATCACAAGACGTAGTTGACTTCCCCTGGTCTAGCTTGATAAGCATAATGTAAAGGAATAGTGATATTTGTCATAGCTAACTATTGCAATTTTCAAAGACGTATATGATCACAGTAAAACAATATGTTGTCATGATAACTGATTTGCATTTCATAAATTCTTTGTACTATATTACCATATATTAACTTACCATAAAATAGAAACTAAATTGAGCATTACTCCGGTAGCGGTCAACCGATTTCCACCACGATAGCATGAACGAGAAATAGACGGAAAAAACACTATCTAATAAAAAATAAAATTTATAAATGTGGTCGAAAATTTTTCTTTGTATGAAACAATTACTCCGACTGTCAGCTGCATGAGAGAGAGGACTGAGTCAAGGAGATATGTTTACGGCTGCGCCTTGTATTTCTTGACTTGTTGCGTGAATAACACGCTGAACGTGAAGTGAGTACGGATTTATGACAGTTCTAATTCAAGAAAAGACGTGGTCCAGAATACTTGATAGAGGAGAGTAACGCATAATATGCTATTAATATGAGTTTGATACGATCTTTATGTTCCTAGTGCAATTTTATCGCGGCAAGTTCACCCATACTCCACCATTTTGATTTCGACTAATAACGTTTAAGAATTTGTTTTTATTCTTGTTGGTCTATTCCGACATCAGAAACAATCTTGTTCTTGCTGGGCTATTACCTCAGCTTCCTTTCTACTGATCCCTTCCGGTGGCAAAGCGTTTCAATCAATTTTGTGCAAAACAGTTGAGTATCCGAGCCTTATTTAAAAAAAACGAAAACTACTGAGACTATTTCTTTCATACCTGATTACGATATCTAGTTGAAAGACAGGCTTTCAGTAATATGTGTAATATATGGCATCTACAAAGGAAAATTTGCCCTGATCTAGAACTGAAGCCGGGTCTAGAGGAGAATTTAGTGTGGCTCCTTTGAGAGCCTAGTGGCCTAAGCAACAGCGTACAAAGCTGAAAACCCAGGTTATTTTCTCCTTCAGACAAAATTTTCTATCTAGTTTTATAATAATTTATCCAAATAGAACAAATCACTAACCATAGTGTCGAAACACTTTACTTTTTACCTTTATAAATTATAGTCTGGCGGATATTTCGCAATCTGCATATTCGTCTTGAAGTTTATCACGCAATCAATAACCTCTTGGAATAGTTAACGTTAATTATCGGTCCCCAAGAAGAATGGAGGAAGCAGAAATCGGCATGCTGTCGGTATAGAAAAACACCCATTTCTCAGCTTTTCCTGCGATTCTATAGCCTTCTCTCTTTCTGTGTCCGAAAATAAATTATTGATAAATGCATCTCTATGTGTTTTCGTTTTTTAATAACGATATTTTACTGATGCTTAAGTGCTATTGTCCTCAAAAACCTAAGTAAATATCTTTTTGCACGACGCCACTAATTAGTGGTACTTACGAATATTGTTGCCGTGGATCGTAACTTGGCATTCCCGCACGCAATCTGGATGCTATGAAAACAAAAGAAATCTCCGTGCGGTAAAAATTACAAAAAGCACAAGTGCCGTAAGTAAAATCATCAAAATACAAGCCTTTATGGAAGACCGGGACCAAGGCCCCCTAGTTTGTGGCGACTTTAACAGTTCCCATAACAACCAACACATGCGAATCACTTTCTGAAATATAACTTCCATCTTCAATAGTGTATATACATAATATTTTCAGCTAATATCTCAATTAATATAAATAAACTGATATAAATAATCATCGTGCAAAAAATAGCATGCAACACTCGTGCCGTAAGCGCATAACGGATCTCGGAAATTGAAAAAAACTCTTTCCTGGATCCGTATGCACCGCTTACGGAACTTGTATCACAATATACTATTGAAATGGGATGTTGATTTAGCAAGCTATTTAGAATCAGAACACATTTCAGCTCAGCTGGAATATAAAAAAGAAAAGACTGCTGACAACGCTGACGTTTATCCTTTTTCGATTCCTCGTCGTCTTTTGTTGCTTTCTATACAGTTGGCGCTCCATAATGAGTGTCGAGCCGTGTCAAGTGCAAGTTCTTTCTTTCTTTCTTTCTTTCTTTCTTTCTTTCTTTCTTTCTTTCTTTCTTTCTTTCTTTTCCATTTTATTGTGTATTCAAGTTCATTTCCCCAAAAATTCGTCCACCACCTCCTCTTTGAATGCTTCACCTGGACAATCCCCATAATCATATCTGTCAGTCCTACATGAACAATAAAGAACAGTAACGCAATATTGATCAGCTGTGCAACGCCTACCAAACGGCGGATGCTTACCCGTAGCATTTGATACAGGAAACATCCTACAAAAGGGATTCTCACAATTACAAGGAGATACTGATGTAATTGAGTCATGATACAATAAAAGTACACTTATAAATTATAATGGTTTAAAGTGATCTGATAAGGTGCTAATAACACTATCTCAAGATAATCAAGATACTGCCAGAATGAAAGATTACCAATTCGTATGGGTCAAGGACGGAAAGGTATTTGTACGCAAAAATGACAGAAGTCCTGCTTACAGGATTAGCTGTAACAATGACTTAACTAATTTGTAACATGTTTGCTTACCTCCTGTTTTTAAACTGTAATTATGGACGCAAACGCCTTACTATCAGCATTTGACAACCATAATGAAAACAAAAAAACACTTGTATTTGATGACTCACATATCTGTAACACTTACATTAACAACCTTAAAGCCGACCTAACATTACTACATATGAACATACGTAGTTTAAACAAGCACTTCTCAATGTTTTGTGTATTGTTGCAAAATTTCGAAATTAAATTTGATATAATAATATTGACAGAAATCTGGTTGGAAAATGATGCTGGTTATGATATTGAAGGATACAAAAAAATCATAAAGACAAATAAATATAACAAATGTGATGGTCTAATAGTATATGTCAACAATCTTATTGATGTGACCTTAATGGATGATGAAATCGCTGACGCAAATAACTTGCATTTAACGTTTAATTTAAAAAACTGTCAATTCATATTAACAGCTATCTATAGATCACCTAGTTTCCAAATGAAAAACAATTTCTTAGTTGGCTTAGAAAATTATTTAAAACGAAATCGAGGAAATTATGATCACATAATTGTGGGTGATATCAATATCCAAATATTGAACGATCAAATAGGCTTAGATAGTGATGGAAATAAATATATGAATATTTTAAATGAATTTGGTTTTACAAAATATTTAAAAGCGGTAACGCGCTTAGGCAACACAAAGAAGTCTTGCTTAGACCACATATTTCTCAAATCTATGAACAATTTGGATTTTAATAGCTGTGTATACCAGAGTGATATCACAGACCATTTCACAACAATTGGCACATTCTCGTTTCCACATAATCACCATAGCTGCAACTTAGAATATACCCCTGCTACCATAAGCCATATCAAAATAAAACAACTGTCCGACAGGCTAAGGAACGAGACATGGTGCTCAATATATGCTGCTACGGAAGCTAATAGAGCATTTTCATATTTTCATGGCATTTTAAAAAATCATATTGAACATAGTAGAATTTCCAAACTTATATCTATACCTTGTAAATATAAAAAAATAAAACCCTGGATTACTACTGGCATTGTAAAATCAATTCGAGTACGTGACAAAATTGCAAGAAAAGTTAAAAGTGAACCGTTAAATTTGATGTTACAAAATCAATATAAAAAATACAGGAACCTTTTAAATACGATTGTAAAAAAGGCTAAAACAAATTATTACGAAACCAAGCTCAAACAATATTCACATGACCCAAAAAGATTTTGGCGAACTATCAATGAAGCTACAGATACATTAAAACGAGAAAATACGAATATAAACAAAATCTTAACAGAAGAAGGATTAACAATTACCAATAATAGTGAAATTGCTAATGAATTCAATAAACATTTTTCTCAGATTGGACATAAAATAACAAGCTCCATTTCATCATATTCATCACAATCTACTCGCAATAATAATCTACATTCAAATCCAACAGCTTCTCTGTTCCTACAGCCAATAATTGAAAATGAATTGATCTTAATTGCCATAAACCTTAAGAATAGCGTTACTCCTGGAAGTGATGACATTTCATCAACTATAATGAAAGCAATTATTAGATTTATTTCTAAACCCCTTACTCATATTTTCAACCTATGCTTAGCTGAAGGCTTTTTTCCGGATGAATTAAAATATGCGACAGTAATTCCATTGTACAAATCTGGTGACAAATGTAATTTAAATAATTATAGGCCAATATCCTTATTATCTACCATTGCAAAATTATTAGAGAAATGCATAAAAAATAGACTAACAAACTTTTTAGAAAAAAATAAACTATTAGCGGAATCACAATTTGGTTTTAGGAATAATATGAGTACAGATGATGCTATAATGGCCGTTACATCCACAATTATTAAAGCAGTAGATGAAGGAAAAAAATGCTTAGGTGTTTTTCTGGACCTAAGAAAGGCCTTTGACACTATAAGTCACAACATTTTTCTAAATAAATTAGAAAATATTGGTGTTAGAGGTATTGCCTTAGACCTATTTCGATCATATTTATCAAATAGATACCAAATCACTAAAGTTAACAACGAAAAAAGTGAAAACGTAGTGCTAAATATCGGCGTCCCACAAGGAACTGTGTTAGGTCCTTTGCTCTTCTTAATATATATCAATGATCTTCTTAAATTAGATATAAATCTCATCAAAGGCAATGTCTATTCCTTCGCTGATGACACAGTAATCATATTTTCTGGAAACAGTTGGGAGCACGTTTTTAGTAATGCTAACATTGGAACAAACAAAATAAAAAAATGGCTCGATGAAAACCTTCTATCTTTAAACATTGATAAAACAACATATTTACCATTTTCACTAAACTCTAAAGGACTTTCCTCGATAAATGCACAACACAATATAATCTTACATGAACTCTCTTGTTCTATCCCTTTTAATTGTAAATGTCCAAAATTAAGTTCATCAACACAAGTAAAATACTTAGGTGTTATCATTGATCAAAATTTACGGTGGGAAAAACATGTTCAATATCTGTGTCTTAAACTACGGAAAACTATATATAAATTTGTTATATTAAGAAACATTATGCCACGGAGTACTTTAAGACTAATATATCTAAGTTTAGTCCAATCAGTTATACAATATGGAATAATAGGATGGGGTGGGATATGTCAGACTACACTTCGCCCATTGTCGTTGTTGCAGAAAAGAATAATCAAGATATGTTTAAAAAAATCAATGGACTATCCATCTGAAAGTTTATATAAAGATTTTTACGTATTGAATATTAAACAATTATACTCCTACACTTTATTAAATTATTTCCATAAACATCAAGAAAAGTTCATAACACGAAATCACTACTATAATACAAGGAGGTATAATATCTCTTGTCCTCTTTTCGAACCAAAGTGTGCTACAGAAGTAGGTCTAAGGCATAGTATAAATTTCGGACCAAGGCTGTACAACAATTTTACTAGAAGAAACCCTGATATGATACCACTAAACAATAAATTGTTTAAAAAAAGAGTACTCGATTTGATTAAATCTAACTTGTAATTGTACTTTTACCACTTTTTATGTTAATCATTCTCAACTGTAAATTTTTAATTTTTAACATTGGGTAATTTGTTTGTAACTCTGTTATGTTACTGTAATTTATTTTTTCGTATCTTTGTTCATGCATTTATTTCATATAAGCAATCTTATTTATTTTTATTCTTATTTTTTACCTAAAACTATAATATGTATGTTTTTTGTTATTTTTTATATAATTTTCAAAATATAATTTTAGTATGACTGAACTGACCCCGAACACGAGCTATGCTCATGCGGGGCAAATAATACTCTTTTCAAATTGTGCAAATTGTGTGTATATTATTTGTATTTGTAATAATTTTGTATCAATTTGTATTTTTTAATTTGTAATAAAAATTTGTAAAATTTGTAAAAAAAAAAATCGCAATAAGTTATTAAAATCAGTGTCGTCCACTTCAACTGAAGTTACCTTTATTAAAATAAAAAAATAAAGCTACCATTTTACGGATGAAGGCTCCAACTCGATTGGACGTCATTTGTGTTCGATCATTAACTTAAAATTTGAAGATTTTTTTGTGTTTTAAATTTTGAACAGTAATACCAAAAGAGCTGAAGTTTTTTTAATCATAATCTACATAATCTACGGGCATCTTTATAACTACATACAGCTCATGTGCATATGAGTATATGAGGGCGTTAAAGCCAAAGTGGTGTAAGTCATGTTTAAAAAAATTTTAATCTAAGTATTGCAAATCAATGTTGCGGTATAGATCTATTAGCAGGAAGAGTCGTGTAAGTCCTATTATATGTTAGATGCCTGTCGGAGAACACAGAGTGTATAGACATGGTCAAAGAAATAAAATTACATCAAGTCAGACACATCACAATTAAAAAATTCACTCATCTCGTAAAATGGCCTTGTAGTCAACGAACCAGAGACCACAGATTTGAAATGATTACGCTTTAGCCTAAATAATCCAGCCGACACTTTGTTTGCAATTTTTATGGACATTTTATGGACATTTATGACATTTTTCATAGTTAGAGAAAGCCTGCAGGCAGGATAGTTCAATGAGTTTTGTTGCCTTGTTTCATAATTGTGTAGATCGCTTCTAGTACTAAAAGCATTAATATTATCTCTAACATATAAAAGAGACTCAAGTATATACTGAGAAGTAATAGTCAATATTTTAAGATCAGTAAACAGTGGTCTACAATGTTCATTCAATGGTGAATTAGTGATAATTCTAATGGCCTTCTTCTGGAGAACAAAAACCTTATTTATGTGAGAACTATTGCCCCAGAGTGTGAGTCCATAAGTTAGAATACTATGAAAATAAGCGAAATAAGCAACCCTCATGTAGGCATTAGGCACAATGGATCTTAGTCTTAAGCGAAGAAAAAGAACTCTGGATAATTTAAGGCAAATATAGTTAATATGATCTTCCCAAGTCAGTCTGTGATCTCTGACAATACCCAGCATATTAACACTTTTGGGCTTCTGAGCTTTCTTAAGAGTGAATAATAAAAATTCAGACTTAGACTCATTGAGAAGAAAGCCATTAGCATTAAACCAATTTTTAGCAACCGCTAAATTGGACACTGCCTCCTCTTTTGCCGTTTGAACATCGTTACCTACATTTAGTAACGTTGTATCATCAGCATACATGATAGTATCTGGATTTAAATTATATGCTAAATCATTCGTGGCCACTAAGAACAAAATAGGCCCCAAAACCGAGCCCTGGGGTACTCCATAATTTACATTGCACAAATTAGGCGTTTGGCCATTAAACTTGACACACTGCTTGCGCTCAGATAGGTAGGAAGACAAAGTGGACAATTCATTCTCCGCGAAACCCAAGTAGTGCAGTTTCTGTATTAATACATCATGTTCGACACAGTCGAACGCCTAGGTCGCAAAAAGATGCATGAAGAGAATTGCTTTCTTCAAAGGCGTCTAAAACTTTTTTTACTAGATATCTGACCGCACCAGTGATTGACATTATATATATATATACATAGGTGGGAGGACAGTATTAGGAGAGATTATGCATATTATAATGCATCTAACAAAACCTGCTGTTTCTCTAAATGCACAAATCATGACTTACACCACTTTGGCTTTAACCCCCTCATATCAAAACCTCTATCTTTTTTACATATACTATTGTAGACATGGAATATAATTGCATTTGCTAGTTCAATTTTACAATATCAATCTTACCTCAACAGGTAATCTACTTCAAAGTTTTCCTGAACAAAAAGATATTAAAAAATTCAGCCAAGGCATTTAAATATAGCTAACAGCACTTCAGAAACGTTGATATTACACAATCTCTTAACGTCAGCTTTACAAAACGAATTGCTGCTGATTTCATACTTAAGGTTCGTATTGTACCAGTAGTATTGTGTAAATTTTCAAGCAGAAAACTTGACTTTAAAGTTATTGTTATTACTATTATGTTATTATTATTAACATTATTATTGTTACCATTATTATTATCATCGTCGTCATTATACACACACGATATTATAAGATTACAGACACAAATAACAGCAAACGTTGCTTTGTGTGATTTTAAAAAAATAACTTCATCATTTGGCATGACAAAGTAAATTAAAGTATTCCCCATACACGCCATAAGGGTCGTTAGGGTTTCAGGAGATTGAGGCTTACACCCAGGAATGCTTATGGTACTCATTTCTATTAGAGGCTTTTTTTTGTGCCCTCCCTTGCTCCCCGAGTACCAAGCAATGAAGCCAGAACCTCGGGTCAAACCAAATTTTGGTAACCATTTGTGCTGTTATGTTCCTGTAAGTGCCCTTGGTGCTTCATCCGGATGGGATGTTGGTGGTATTTGGGCTGTGTGACTGTGTTTAGTGATTGTTGCAGTTATCCTGCTTTTATGCTTGGAGTGTTTTATGTCCTTTGTTTGTGATGTGCTAAGAGGTGTGAGCAGAGTGTTAATATGTGTGAGAGGATTTTTAACAAGCTCGGCATTTGGCGATGAGCAAGGGAAACCCCTCAAAAACCTTGCTCGAGCTGGGGTGATAGGTTACCCATTAGGGTGTCCCTCCACCAGTGCGGGTTTAGTTTTCTTGTTTTTCCAGGAGTGCTTGTTTGGCGAAAATTTTGAGAGCTGTGAAGGCGTGTTTACGAGTCCAGAACTGTAGGTCAGGAGCCCAGACTTCGTTTACGGCTCTAGCTGCTTCATGAAGGAGGAGTCTGGGTTCTATGTAGCGCGGACAGGTATATAGCATGTGATACATTGTGTCTAGTTCGCTATCTTCGCAGGCGCAAAGGTCGTCCTCTGCTAGATTGAACCTAATGAGGTTTGCAGCGAAGTTTCCGTGTCCACTTAAAATTTGAGTGACATAATGGTCAGGTTTGATCCATGGCATTTTTAGACGTGCGGAGACACTAGGGAAGAAGTCCCTCGTGATCTTCCCATTTGGGGATTCGGTCCATCTTTGTTGCCATATGTTAACAATTTCGTCGTGCAATAAGGTGTACAAATGATCTTTATCGTTGGTGTCGTATTGTTCTATGTCCAGGTGGAGATTACCTATGTGAACAGGGAGCCGTCTGCGTATTCTTAATCTGTGTGAACGTTCTTGGAGGAGGAGGTCAACCGAGAGAACTCCTGAGATGACATGAAGTGCGTCATTGGAGATCGTGTTGTAAGCTTTAGTAACGCGTAGAAGTGCTTGTCTTTGTGAGGATTTGAGTTTCCGGATATGGTGGACATTGAGCCTGGGTGCCCAGGTGCTAGCGGCATAAGAGATTATTGGCGCGAATATGGAGGAGTATAGTGTATGGTAGTTGGTGAACGTGTAACCCCATTGCTGGCCAGAGAGTCTGGCCAGGGCTTGGGTTAGGTTATTGGTAGTGTTGCAGATGTTCTGAACATGAGCTGTGATCTTGTTTCCTTCTTGGAGGGTGATGCCCGTGTCAACCCCAGGGTTACAGTGCCTCAGAAGGATTAAATCTACTGAAAAAAAAATCCTAACGACCTCATCGGTCCGTTGGCTCAGCCAACCGCGTCACGGCGAACCCTCATTTATCATGGTAGTAATTATTTTAAATTAGGAATAAATTTAAAAACGTCCTCAATAATTTCCGAGCCAACCATAGGCTGTATTTTAAAATCCGTTTTAGGATAATTTATAAAACAATAATAATAATTCCTTTATTGCAACCAAACGGTACACCTCATCTTTTACTGTGCCCCATAAGAAGAAATCCAGCGGCGTAAGGTCTGGAAAGCATGCAGGAAACTCGATTTTCCCCCGCGTCCTACCCACTGCATTGGCAAATTTCGATCCAGGTATGCTCGTACGTCCCTATGATAGAGCGAGCGGCGGGACCCCATCTTGTTGGTAGTAAAACCGTATAATGCACAAATGGCAGGAAATATGGAATCAGCAAGCGTTGTTAGGTACTTTTCATTGTAGGATGATTATTGGCACGATTGTTGGACGATTCTTGAAACTATTGTGCTGCCACCTGTTGAAGAAATATAACATTACTTTCTCCCAAAAATTTAACCTTGTAGAACGGGAAATAAATTTTCTATGATAGGTCGAAGTGTGTATACATTTTTTTGAAACACTCTGTATTATGATGAATGGAACAATGGCAGAATGGCATATGACATATGAGCGATAATTTTAAGAACGTCTTAGAACCTCTGTGCTAGACTATAGCAATAGATCCTGTCGCGTTTTCAAAACAAGCAGTAAAACTCCTGTACATTATCGTATTTATCAGTCAATGTATGACGATGTCATTTTTCTATATACACACTATCGCGTGGTATGCTTAATTACAGTCTGAAAGCGAACAAAGGACTATCTATTGACACACAGAGACCTGATTAAAACCAGCTTCCCGATAGACAATCGCTAATCACGAAGGGATGGCAAACGTTCATTTCTATCATTGACTGCCTGGGAAAATTCTGAGAATAATCCTGCAGATTAGATTCAGATCGAACTAGGATCAAAATACAATGCACGCCGCTTATTGTGATCACTAGAGACCGGATTTTAAAGGGAAAATTTTCACTCAAAAAAGGACGAAAAAAGGGAAAATTATTGCCAAAAAAAGGTGGGAAAAAAGGGAAAATTATTTCCAAAAAATGGTGGGGAAAAAAAGGAATATAAAAGTAAGAGAGTGTAAAAATTCTACAGAGAGATACATGTTTGTTTTATGTAAAACCTATGCTTGCTCTACAGCTGCTGATTCTGTAACATCTAATGACTGAAGAAATTTTTTGATCTTGTTGAAATTCTCACAGAGGAAAATAGCACACGAAATCCATGTTTCCTACCTTATTATATTGGGAAACTTAGGCAATGGCAAGCCTGTGATTTCCCTGTAACGCTTTATTCTGCTGGGAGGAATAATTATTTTTTCAATTGTGAATCAGTGAAAACAATTTTTAATGTTTTCATATTACCAAATACTGGGTAATTTACGAATTGTTCAAAATAAATTAGCAAAAAAGTAGTGATGAGCGAGACCAGTCTTGGTCTTGCAGTCTTGGTCTTGGTCTTGCAGAAAATGCAAGACCGAGACCAAGACCAAGACCGCATCAGCGTTAGCAAGACCAAGACCAAGACCGAACATGCAAGACCGAGACCAAGACCAAGACCAACCCTGCAAGACTCTTGCAGTCTTGCTATTTGAAAAAGTTTTATAAATCCCGTTGTGTATGCAGCGAGCCAGCGACCACTACTCAAAGGCGCCGCAGAGTCGCTAGCCGGGGTAGTCCCAAGGCTGGTAGGCCTATAATGTAGAGGTTGCCTCATCGTGCGATAACCAATGAGAGCAGACCTGGTGCGTGACGCTGTCCGTATCCAAAAACGAGCGCACCTTTCAAATAATTCATGTGAACTCCGTATACAACCTCTGTCACCACTACGTTAAGACTAATTACTGCAATGATAACTTACAACTAATCTGACGGATTTCCCTGAATAGCATTCCATACAGCTAGTTCCTTCAATTGGTGGGAGTTAAATTCATGATAAACACTCCATATTCATTTTTAAAATGTTTAATTGCAATAGTTTTCTAGTATTATGGTACGAAAGACAAACAGATGTAACAAAGGTCCTAAGTCATAAACGAAATTTCATTTTGCGTACAATATAAATACTGACCACATAATTTATTAATAAAACTTTCTTCCATACAGTTATTTAATAACTACAGTAGTTTCTCTAACCTCTCACTGGGTTAAAAGAAACCTATGACTGAGGATTTATAATAATTCTTTATAACAACCAAATGGTCATACTACGATGAATGGAGCAACGATGGAATGACATATGGCAGGGGAAACCGGAGTACCCCGAGAAAGCCTGCCCCGACCACACTTTGTCCACCACAAATTCCACATGGATCCATCGAGATCCGATCCCGTGTCCCAGCAGTGGAAAGCGAGCGGTCTAGGCACTCAGCCATGGGGCGGCCTATGACTAAGGATTTGAAACTTTAAACAGTAGCCCCCGTAACTTAAAACGCCTATTAACATGCTCAGTAGCCTATTTCATTAACGATGATATCCTTTTTTACACCTATCTCTAATATTAATAGCCTACTCTCACATATAGAATCTTTCCTGTCTACTTAAACAAAATATAACATAGCTATTCAGCTCATTCCATTCTCCTTGCAGAAAATTTCAAAATAAAGTGAAGTCTGAAAAAATCAGGTTATACGCCCGGTATTATTCATAATTATTCAATAAAACGCAATTAAACCGTACATTAATTAAAACAGGAACTTATTTGACAGGTATTTGCTAGTTATTACTTTACAGTTATGTATCTGATTATACTGTAGCTATACAGGCCTACATTTTGTTGATGATAGGTAGGACATCCACTGAAAACCCTTTTTTAATACTACAATTTTGTTATTGACACATAACGGTGGCGGTGTTTAAGTTCTTGCTGCTGATTCATATTAAGGATGCATATCGAATGGGAAAAGATAAAAAGTAGAAAATGCCTGGTCTAGAAATATTTTTTTGCATGAAGAATAGTTATAATTATTTATGACCCATTTAGTTGAAGGCCCGAAACTTGAAAGCAAGTAGAAAGTAATTTATGGGGGTAGCGGAAATCTTTTAAGTGCAGAAATGATCTGTTCACAATGTGTTATAAATTAGAACTAGGGTAGGCCTATATGGAAAGATAAATATTATTTATTGCAGCCTATGAGTTTGGGTTTCGAAGGGACATTGTGTGATTTTCTATAGATTGCACAATTTCTAAAGCATCTGCTTCAATGCCATTATGTTTTGTTACTATGTTATACAGTTTTAAACAGGTCAGATAGAACCTCTCTCCTATGGGGAAATCTTTTAAACATTTCATACACATCCTGTTAATATTACTTCTTGTCTCCACAGCCGTTCAATTTGAAACTTTACAATATAATATTCATAATTTTACACTCAAATAGTGTATAGCATCTTGTGGATTTGGGGTTTAAAGTTCTGCAATAGGATAACAGAGCATATTCAAATTTACACTCAAAGTTTACTGTTCTAGCTTATATCACCATGGACGTTTCGGCAAACAGCGTGGCATCACATTACTGTTTACATGGTCAAAGCAACTAAAAGCAATTAGCTTTCGTTACTTTCGCAAGCAATAACACACATGTAAACAGTGTAACTTTAAATCATGTAAACGCCATCGATCACAGTACGATGCATAAAAGAAAACTGCAAGACTCTTGCAACAAGACCAAGACCAAGTATGCAAGACCGAGACCAAGACCAAGACCACTAATGCAAGACCGAGACCAAGACCAAGACCAGGGTTACCTATGCAAGACCAAGATCAAGACTGAGAGTGCAATACCAAGACCAAGACCAAGACCGCCTTGGTCTTGTCTTGGTCTTGCATTTGCTCATCACTACAAAAAAGGTACTGGAAAGGGAAAGTCCCTAAAAAAGGGAGATGAGCCTAAAAAAAGGAAAAAAAAGGGCGTTAAAACCAGGTCATTTGCAGTTGAAACTTACTCAGAAATGTCCTGTTCAATTTTATTACGTTTTGTGATGAAATATAAAAAAAGGAATTCCCTTTAAAATCCGGTCTCTAGTGATCACTTTCGGAAGCAGCTAATCTGATAATATTAACCGTAGGAATTAAATGAAGGTTATTTATTCATAATATATAAGATAGTTCACTATAAAACAGAATTAAAAGCTATTTATTCATAAAATAGTACGTAACTATGAATCACTGAACCATTTACAGGCAATACAGTAATAGATTGCAACCAACTACTTTTTCAACCAGTAACAAAGCTTTTAATTGTTTTTACTTTCTTTTAAGAGTCCGTTAACCAACACTACACACTCATTCACGAGGTACGAGTGTTTTGGAAGTCTATACTGATCTGTGATGAACACCGCGCAGCAAAACATCTAACGCCTATAAACCGAATCATTGATCACAATAAACATAATTTTTTTCTCAATGAATAGTATTAATCCGTACGGGACTTCATAAAAGTGATAACATTACCCGACTGATAACATTATCCGCGATTGCATTAAGCCGCGTTCCCTGTATTGCGAAAATAATCTATCTGCAAAGTGAATACCAGTATAGAAATCTACTCTTATACAATTCAACGGCCCTAAATAGCGTGCTTGCTCGCCCGCTTCGTGAGACATCGGGTATACTCGGCGATGTTCGTCTCTCGCAGTCTAAACTTTCATGACGACTACAAAATTAGGAAGGAAAACCGTTTCTTTATTATATAAGGCCTAAGTGAAATGAACACAATGAACAAATATTCTAATTTTATTTTTACTTACAATTTTCATAGCTCTAAACCACAAACATTTTTAATAATCTACCAGTGTAATTTTCTTAAAAATCCTGGAGTCAATGAATAATGGCGGGCGAAGCCGGGGGCAACAGCTGTAAAATATTGATGGTTTTATCTCTTGAAATATCGCTGATAATAATAATCCAAACAAACCATTCCTTCCCTTGAAACATTATATAATTTCTGAAAATTACACTGAATTGATAAAATAAAATTCACACCATATTCATGTCAATAAACAGCTGAGAAACAATACGTATTATGTGTTCACAGGTTCTTTGGAACTGCATAATCGATTCTGATATAGTTTTCCCAGGGGGCGCTTTCATGTCGTGGAATGTACTCTAAAGCAGGAATTTTAGCTGTTTCATTAATTATTAATGGCTTAGTTTATGAATGATTCGCGTGCAAGTGTTAATAAATATAATGCTTTAATAATTATTATACTCTTCATTTTTAAAAGAACTATCGTGGCGAAGCCACGGGCACCTCCTAGTATTAAACAAGGTACAGTTACTGCAAATCAAAACACGAGATTTATCTTATGTAACTACATATAAATGTTAGAATTATTAACTGAAAAGACAATTTATATTAGTTCCTCTGTCCGTCTCATAGGTACTATAGGTAGAGGACGTATTGTGTTCGACCCCGATTACCCCGAAATTCCATGTCGAGTTTTAAGGTAAATAAACGTTTTCGGGTACCGTGAATCCAAAAAATGGTATTTTCAGAAACAAGGTGTGTGTGTTTGTTAACAGCCTAGTTCGAGAATGAAAAATAGTCAAATTTTATATTTGAATATTTTCTGGGAATATGACATGAAGACTGACGATTATTTTCTCTTACTTTTAATGACACTTTAAGTGAAGAAAATAGTATTTCCGCGATTTTCTCAAAAAACGGTTAGCAATACAAAAATATTAACAAGAAATCTGGTCTCTGGGAATACTTGGATTTAATTTCTTCCATCCCCTTTCACTTTTTTTATATTTTTTTTATTTGAAGTGTTACTGGAACTGGACACCAGCGCCAGAGCATGACTTTTCTCATTCCAAAATATCGCATATCTATAGGGCCTATTGCGTTTACTTTTGAAAAGTATACAGATGGCACATGATTTAAAAACAATAAATGACTTCAATAAAGTTAATTTTCATTCATTTATAAATTGTATTCTCTAATCTTTCGTCACCAATTTTTAATGAAGCGAGGGTGGGCCAAAGGATAAACTAGAATTCTTTGGATAGGCAAGCATTTTTGGATGTTCAGCTGTTCTTCACGTTCTTTCAAAACATCAAGGAGCATATAGTGATCCTTTAGCTCTTCGTTGCATTCTTTCAACGCAGCAAGAAGCATATCACGATTCTTCAGCTATTCAGATAGTTCCTTCACCACTCCCATGGCTGGTTATCTCGCCTTCCACCGCTGAAAACCAGGATAGAATCTCGGTGGATCATGTAGAATTTTTGGTGGACAAAATGGGGTCGAGCAGGTTTTCTCGGGGTGCTCCTGTTTTCCCTGCCATTCATTATTCCTGCTCCATTCATCATAAGCATAACATGATTTTGTTGCAATATAGGAATTATAACCAGTTCCTTCAAAGCAGCAAGGAGCATATTGTGATTCTTCAGCTGTTATCCACATTATGTTCAAGTATCAAAAAGCATATCACGATCCTTCAGCTGATCCTCAAGTTCCTTCAAAGCAAGGGACGTATTGTGATCCTTCAGCTGTTATTCACATTATCTTCAAGTATCAAAAAGCATATCACGATCCTTCAGCTGATCCTCAAGTTCCTTCAAAGCAGCAAGGGACGTATTGTGATCCTTCAGCTGTTATTCACATTATCTTCAAGTATCAAAAAGCATATCACGATCCTTCAGCTGATCCTCAAGTTCCTTCAAAGCAGCAAGGGACGTATTGTGATCCTTCAGCTGTTATTCACATTATCTTCAAGTATCAAAAAGCATATCACGATCCTTCAGCTGATCCTCAAGTTCCTTCAAAGCAGCAAGGGACGTATTGTGATGCTTCAGCTGTTCCTCGTGTTCTTTAAAAGGAACAAAAAGCATAACACGATCCTTCAGCGGTTCGTCGTCTTCTTTCAAAGCGACTTACGAGTCTTCAAAGCAGCAAGGAGAATATGTGATCCTTCAGCTGTTCCTCGCGTTCTTTTAAAGCAAGGAGCATATTGTCATCCTTCAGCGGTTCGTCACCTTCTTTCAAAGCAGCAAGAAGCAGATTACGATTCTTCAAAGCAGGAAGAAGCATTTCACTATCCTTCAGCTGTTCATCAGCCGGAATTATTATTATTATTACTATTGAAATAATAATTTGATTGAGACGAAGGCAGAATGGGAGAGAAGGAGAGTGAAGTTGTTGATGAAATAAAATTTTCGAAACGGGGAAACTTCGATAAGATCTGATTAAGACTAACAAATCAGCTCTAGTCTCACCGAGATTCGAACTAAGTATCCTTAGCCCACGATGGGAAGGAGCCGCCGCGAAGGTTGGCATACTTTAAGTACTTATTCATAATGAAAAAGTTAATGGTACAGAATAGCCACTATTCCAAAACTTAAGGATATTACTATTCACTATGGGAATACTGAGTGTTGACACAAATTTAAAAATCAGGGAGAGCGGAGAGAAGAACAACAGACTGAAACTGTCAAAAAAGAGCAATATACCGATGAGTCCACTGAGAGGAAAGTCAATAAAAATGGACTTTACAACGACTCCTTGTTAAAAGAGCATGTACCAATGCGATTTATGTTGCTAGCAACTGCAATATAGCTTCCGTATACAGTGTAACAAACTTGAAAACTAAAATCTGGATTCATCCATTTTCTACGAACGACTCCCTTGTGAGATATTATTTTGTTGTTTTTTCCTGCTCTTTGTGAAGACTTTTTTTTAACAAGGTCAACAGATACCTGAAGGTTACGGTTTCTCTAACTTCAATATTAAAGCCTACTATTTATATTTTTGTCGACGTTTATATATTAAAAAAGACATTTTAATGATTGACCGGCTGCGCGCTTTAGTAATAAGTGTTGCTGGCTACGCATCCGCAGCCTTTTAGTTCGAATACCAGTAACTTTAGAAATTTGTATAGGGTAAAGGGTGTGGAACGGAATGCACTCGGCCTCGTGAGGATAACTGAGGAGCGTTTTACAAAGAAGTATCGGCTCCTGACAAGTAAAACGTCAGTACGGGTCATGGTTATCGTAATACTAATGACGTGCCTCTCAATTCTGCATCTGCTTATGATAAATTAGTATCCTGAAAAGCTAAATCTTTCAATTTTTAAGATACATTTTCCAGGTTTTTTCTTTAGTCTTGCTTGTTTTCCAAATGCGGTAATAGTGACCCATGTCCAATCCTGGTTTTCTAAGGATGGTTTAAGGAGGTGTATAAGGATGTAAATGGTATAGGTATGTTAGGACATATGAAAAACAATGATCCGGTCTTGTAAAGCTGAAAATACTTTTCGAATCTGTATTTAGTATTTCAAATCGTGAAGTTTCTCATCAGTTTTTTTGTTTAATTTAGAGAAGTGAAAAATGAACCTAAAAAGGTCTATGTAATGTTGTGTTATATCAAGTGTTTAAAAAAAATGTATACACACTTTGAAGTGTCACAGAAAATCTATTTTTCGTTCTACAAGGTTAAATTTCTGGAAATGGAAAGTTTAAAGTCCAATTTGAAAAATAAATGACTTTCGGATGAAAATGTTGTTTAATGTTCAAATGTTAAATTGTTAATGTTGAAATGTTTAAAATGGTAGCCTTCAGAATCAATACATTTATGAGTACGATTCCGTACATCGTACCAAAATGTCCAATGATATTTCTGCGCACACCGCTTGAATCTCATTCCAAAGTGTGTCTAGGTTACGTGGTTTACGTTTGTACACCTCATATTTTACTGTGCCCCAACTGTTAAACGATTGTTGAAATTATTGTTGCATGATTGTTGAAATGATTATTGGCACGATTGTTGAAGCTATTCTGCTGCGACCTGTTGAAGAAATATAACATTATTTTCTCCCAGAAAGTTAACCTTGTAGAACGGGAAGTATATTTTCTATGACAGTTCAAAGTGTGTATACATTTTTTGAAGCACTCTGTATGTATTTTGAGGGTCAATATGTAAAAATACGTAATATAAAATCTTAATATCAGTTTTACTTACAAGATCTGAAAGATTCGTAATTAACATAATCGAGGCTCTGTATTATCCTAAGGGAAAACATACAAATATTGGATTCGCTGAAGTTCGCAAATCGCGATCGTATTTTCGTTTAAGCGTTTAATTTTTAAGTTTTTCAAACGTATATTTACTGCACTATTTTATTTTATGCCAATATACGTCAATACAGTGGTACTGTTGCTTTCGTATTTTGATCTTATTTTCTTATTTTATTTTCCTGGCCCCCTTTTACTGTATATCCGCGTTAATCGAGAATTTTCTTATCCGAGGTTGCTGTGGTCCACATTAACTCAGTTAATCGAGATTATAAATTACATAATTGCATAAAAATCCTGTCCCAACTGCCCACCCATCCGGGAAGGCCCTTCATGTCCTAATCTGGTAAAAAAAAAAGTATGTTTTTGATCCAACGGTAATCTCTCTCCCTTCGGGTCGCGGTCCTGTAAGCCCCAGAAGGCATGAACCGCTATAAAAATCCCTACAAAAGGAGAGGTTAAACTAAGAGAAAGAAAGAAAATAAAGTATAAATCACATTTTGTAATTATACGCATATTTTACTCGGTTCCTTTACACTTTTGTTAGTATGGATGGCAATTCACCCTTGTGTGCCTGGTTATTGATTTTATTGGTAACAATATATCATGGAATATTTTCAGAAGCTCTGACTTTCAGTTTCCGCTGTAAAGGCAATATTTGTATTTCTTCCCTCCAATATATCGTTTTGTTCCTTCGCGGATATCCGTGTATCATATTGTCAGTAACAAAATCCACACGTTAAAGAATGCGACATGATTCTCTTCACATACCGGATTTAAATTAATATAACATTTTGAAGTCCCATAAATAAATAAATAAATAATTAAAACGCAACTTATATGAAGTCCGCCTGAAGTAAACGAAAAAAATAAAAAAAAAATAAAAAATTATGGGGATATGTAGAAAATTTCTGAAAATTAAGCATTTTGACATTAATCTTTTTATTAGCAGGATTTAACTTCTTAAGTTGATAGATCATACTTCATACTAAATATAAAATGATGATGATGATGATAATGATTATGATGATATAATAACTATACCGCCTTTACCCCACGATTGTGGTACTCATTTCTATTAATGATAGGTTACTCTAAAACCTTCAACCATAAGTTTATGAACCTCTTATATAGGCCTAATGTTTCAGTCACATTTACCAAAGGCTAAGTGGATGACGGCATAAACCATTTCGGAACAACGACATTTTAATGTTAGTAACGGATGAAATACCTTGCTATGCCCGCTGCAGTTTCTAACAATATCAAGGGCTTTTGAAACAATCGAGTTATCTCCTCATCCCCGTCTCCATAACAAACATTCATTGCCACTGAATAGAGAAAAGAAAAACCACGTGGACAAAAAGTTTCTCTCGAATAAACCCGGAGCAATCGATAGAGCACGGAAACAAACACGACCAAAATTACAGACCAGTAGACGCCTCCTGCTAACAGTTAATGCTATAAAACATAAAATAATTACAGCATCATTAAATGAAAGCTTTTTTCGCCTCTGGGCAGGTCTGTCTGTAACTAGCAGGTGCCCGCGGCTTCGCCCACGACAAATAATTGAAAAATTAAAAATTAAGAGTATAATAATTATTAAAGCATTATATTTATCAACACTTGCACTCGAATCATTCATAAACTAAACCATTAATAATTAATGAAACAGCTAAAGTTCCGGCTTCAGAGTACATTCCACGATTAGAAAGCGCCGCCTGGGAAAACGATCTCAGATTCGATTATGCAGTTCCAAAGCTAACTGTGAACACATAATACGTAGTGTTTCTCAACTGTTTGTTGACAGGATGAATATGATGTGAATTTTATTTGCTAAATTCAGTGTAATTTTCAGAAATTATATAATTTTTCAAGGGAAGGAGTGATTTGAATGGATTTTTATTGTCCGCGATACGCCCATGGTTAAACTATCAATAATATTATAGCTGGTGCCCGCGGCTTCACCCGCCATTATTAATTGAATCCAGGATTTTTAAGAAATTTACACTGGCACTTTATTAAAAATGTTTATGTTTCAGAGCTATGAAAATTGAAGTAAAAATAAAATTAGAATATTTTTTCAGTGTGTTCAATCCACTTAGGCCTTATATAACAAAGAAACGGTTTTCCTAATTCTGTACTTTTCGTGAAAGTTTAGACTGCGAGAGACGAACATCCCCGAGTATACCCGATGTCTCACGAAGTGGGCGAGCGAGTGAGCACGCTATTTAGGGCCGTTGAATTGTATAAGAGAAGATGCTTATCAGCAGGACCCGGATTTTGATGTTCTAAAATACTTAAAAAATGAGGTATAAAATGACTTAAAAATACAAAAAAAAAACCAAAACTGAAAAATTACCCCAAAACTTGTGTGAAAATATTAGCTTATTCATCTTATTTGTGTCTATTCTACATCTATGTTGTTGACACAAATATTGACTTGTAATTATTTATTTGCACACTCTTTAATGCAAACAGCAAAACCGTCTTTCAGTATCCAAATTAAAATTATAACAAGATCTATTTATTTATGCTTATTTACAGTTCCGAGAATATTCAGTGTAAGTAAATCTACAAAAACTCTATATAATGCGAGAAACAACACAAAATAAGAAAATAATAACTTTATATTTTAAAAAATTACCTAAAATATGAAATGTGGGAAAAAATCGTAAAATGACGAAATAATGATGTTGAATTCTGAAAGTGACCTAAAATTTAAAAATGGGGGAAAACTAGAAAAGAATTAACCTAAAAATTACTATTTACATAATCCAGGAGTCATGGTCAGAATATATGCACGTCCATGATGTTCTAGTTAAAAGATGACATGTCAAAATCCGGGCCCTGCTTATCAGCATGCCAGTGGCGAAACTATGGCACCGAATCTGTGTGGCGCTATATCCCTAGAGGGACAAGGCCTACCACCCGACCGCTGCGTCATCTACCATAGGCAGATGGCAGGATTGGGGGCATGCGGTCAGCATGCCGACACCCACGGCCGTTAATGATGGTTTCCATGACCGGAGCCGCTATTTCTCTATCAAGTAGTTCCTCAATTTGAATCATGAGGCTGAGTGCACCCATACCAGACCTCCCTTCCTAAGAAAAATCCGAGGAGGTACCGGGAATCGAAGCCGGGCCGACGGACCTATAGTCAGGGACGCTAACCATAAGACCGGCGGTCTACTTTGAATGACTGCTCCATGAATTATCCTATATTTCGATTTCGAAGAAAAATCTACCTATTGCAATCGATACCATGTCATGATTTTCGAAAAATTCTTTCAAATCCTTACGTTTCATGCTTCCCAAAGTACGAAACCACCGCCCGTTCAAAAAAAAAAATTGTGATATATATATATCTATATTTACATGCTAGCGGCCGTAATTTTGGAGATATTTGAACCACATTTTATTATGTTATTTCTAGGCCCTATAGTTCGGACAAGTTCGTTAATTAGCAAAATTGGCCCAAATGGGGGGTCGGGGGAGGGGGTTGAAATTTTGATAACTTTAAATCTCGGCCCCTATGAAGTATAGAGGGAAACTTTGTTTGAATAAATTAGAGTACTGCCTATGGAGTTCACAGTGACACCAACGATTCGGGGGTTTTGGGGGTACGAGTGGGGGTGGTGGTGGGGGGAATGGAAATTCGAAAATTTTGAAACCTCGTCTTGTGGGGTATCGTTGAAAAGCTCTTGAAGAGTAATCTACAAATAAATAACTAGTTTCTCGATAGCTCTCACATAAGGCGAGATTTAAATGTATTTTTTTAATATGGGGTATACCACAGCCCTTCAATATAAGAATAACCCTCAAATAAAGTACAATATGTTAGGGCCTACAAATATCATTATGAGGAGGTTTTGACTGTACAGTAAAATCAGTTTTTTTAAAATCAAGTAAATGGTGTTACTGAACTTGCGACTCAACTATTTTTCATCCTATTTCTCCTCCACCTTGCCATTACAACTTGTTCTGTAAAATGTCCGACCAATGATTACTGTAGTGGAAGAATGATTACCAGACATATACACGTCTGGTGAATTACAAACAGGACGCTCAGTCCTGCTTACTCGAACATACAAATGTGAAGCGAAATGTTCTGTAAAATCTGCAAGTTGGCTAAAAATTCAAATTGTTTGCATGTGCAAATATAGCTCGCCTGTAGTTCTCGTGTAAAAATTGTTCGCGGAAAAATTATTTCTTTTCTCCACATACCTTATCATTCCAGACACGAAGTAAACACGTGTTTAGAATTAAAAATCAGAAGCTCTCTGTTTGTATTTTTCTGCAGTAAGAAATATGTTAGTCCTGTCATATTAGGGAATTATAAATGTGATCAGCACTATAGAGCCGTTAGAATCTACCATATGGCATGCATACAGCTGACTGGTAAAATCATAAACCCTTCATTTTATTGACATGAAAGACGGAATGGCCTCGAAAAATGTCATCTCCAGCTGCTCTTTTCGTAAGACTTGTAAAAATAGCGACGGATTAAATAGCTGAGTTCCGAGAGAAGTTCATAAACGTGTGCTTTTCCATTTTTAATTGCACAGAATTCTGACATTCAGATATAGAAATTGTTTACATACATAGCATCCTCAGTAGTTCAGTACGGTAATTAGTAAAATCATGTTAAAATCGCGTAAAATCCAGATGCATTCGAAAGGAATGTGAAGCTACTGGTCCCATCAAGTTAGGATACTTCCAAGACCCAATAGCCTACTTTTGAAAAGGATTCAGGACAAGAAGACCAAACATTTATCATCCAACCTGGTCCATGGCCATTGGTCTTTCTGTAGGCGATGGACTAACTTGTATAGACTTTGGGGTAATAAACAAACTGGACAATTGCCTTGGTTAATTAGTCTCTTAAGTAGTCTGTATAGCTAAGTTGTATGTGTTCAGCACTCTACACCATACTATTAAATCTATACATACAAAATATTAAATTCATATATATATATATATATATATATATATATATATATATATATATATATATATATAGTGTGATTATCATGACCTGATTACTTCTTGTGCGAATTTCTTACGAAAAAGATGCCTCTATACTTCAAACAGAACAGATTCTCAGAAATATTTCTACAGTACTGCATGCATAAGAGTAGTTTGTACCGTATAAATAAAATCGTAATGTTTCCCGTATTATTTCCTTGACCCTTGATGAAAAACCATATATTATATATATATTCAGTTCGGCATTAAATATATATATATATATATATATATATATTAACTTCTAGTATCATAAAAATAGGCTACTATTGATACCGAATAAATATAGGCATAATTATCACAA